>OX101824.2:41519013-42781513 GCA_944452925.2 Chrysolina oricalcia
TGAAAACAGAGTTTTTTTGAGAGATCCTTTAGAAACGAACAGCCGTTTCCAACCGATGATGAACCCTTTACTCCCATAAACACCTACTACGTAGTCTTATTATGGCAAGTACCTTTCAAAAAACAATTACCCTCCTGGTTAAGACTACGACGGGTATTGAATTAAATCTACCAGATACTTGTGCAACGTTCCTCAAAGCATCAGAGGACGCAGTTGCAAGTGCCCTCAATGACCAACTAGCAGAATTATGTCTTGATTTGGACAGAGTGACCACCTGCAGACTAGTTTCGAGGTTGTTGCCTCTCATCAGTGCAAGGGTAGGTCAACACAGACAGCACTGAAGCCATCTGTTCCCCGTCCAAATCATTACACACTCCGCTGGTTTGGTCAACTCTGGTTCACGCGGTGAAGCGGTTTCTAGGCCGCTCCATCTAGCGAACAGAGGGAGTACACTCCGAATCTCCGGATTGAGAGATTTATGTGAAAACAGAGTTTTTTTGGGAGATCTTTTAGTAACGAACAGTCGTTTCCGACCGATGATGAACCCTTTACTCCCATAAAACCTACTACGTAGTCTTATTATGGCAAGTACCTTTCAAAAAACAATCACTCCCCTGGCTAAGACTACGACGGGTATTCATCAGAGGGCGCAGTTGTAAGTGCCCTCTTTGACAACTAGCAGAATTATGACGGCTTCAGTGCTTTCTGTGTTGACCTACCCTTGCACTGATCAGAGGCAACAACCTCGAAACTAGTCTGCAGGTGGTCACCCTGTCCAAATCAAAACATAATTCTGCTGGTTGGTCACAGAGGGCACTCGCAACTGCGTCCTCTGATGCTTTGAGGAACGTTGCACAAGTATCTGTTAGATTCAATTCAATACGTGTCGTGGTCTCAGCCGGGGGAGTAGTTGTTTTTTGACAGATACTTGCCAAAATGAGCCTACGTAGTAGGTGCACATAGGAGTAAAGGGTTCATCATCGGTCGGAAACGACTGTTTGTTACTAAACGATCTCCCAAAGAACTCTGTTTTCACATTTGACAGTTTACTTCAAATTGTATGAGAAAACTTCTTCGGGAGGAACGGGTATCAGTCAAAGTTAACTTTGAGGAAAATTATGGTTTTCGACAGTTCTTCTATCTATCAATGAAGTGGTATAATAGCATATCTAGTTGACACATTTCGTCCAAATCAAATCAATTATCTGTAAGTACTTCATATCCTAAATCCTCTCAAAATTTGCTATTGACCCTTTTGAATAATATTTGTTTTATCACAATAGTGCAGCGCCAGCCAAGGCGAGTTGCAGTAAAAAATCATTCAAATTTGGAACCAGTAGTCCCAGGTTTGATCTCCAGGCGTGGGTACAATGAATTATCGTGTTGCGTAGCTCGACTGAAAAGATTCCTGTACGATTCACTTCTGCCTTTTGACCAAGTGTGTTACTCCTGATGTTCTAAAATTCTTTGACTCCAAATAGTCCGGTAGAAACAGCGGCAAATTCGCTCGTTTTAAAGTCTGACCCATTTTTTCGGTATATCAAAATGGGACCTGTGCAGGTCGATTTCTTATGTCTTTCCACACATGGAACGGAAATCTACGACACGCCAGCGTGGTCGTGACAAATGTTATAGGGAAAAAAACAAAAAAATTGGAATATTCCAAAAATCAAAATGAAGGCGCTATAACTCCTAGTATGAAACAGATAATTGAAAAATTCTTTCACTGTTCGAAAGGCCTGTTCACGTACTTTAGAATGGGTTCTCAAAGATTTCCAATGAAGAGAAGAATTTTCTGAAAAGTAGCATTATTTGTGCCGATATTAAATTTTCAATAAAATGTTAAATTTTCAACTCGCTAAAAGTCAATCATCATTCATCCAACTAAAATTATTTTCACTATCAAAACTGCGCAATTTTCCCAGCAACATTCCATGTCCATTATGTACAGACCTATCATTGATTATAAATTGACTACAGCAATTTGAACGCGACAGATACAAGGACCGCATGGCTCTTCGGTCCGCTACCGCTAATAATGGTGCACCAACATACTAGCCGTTTTTATGCAGCTAGTATCCTTCATAATCGCTATAACTCCTAGTATAATAGAGATAATGGTAAAATTCTTTCACTGTTTGAAAGGCATATTCGCAAACTTCAAAATGAGTTATCAAAAATTACAAAAAAAAAACTTTTTTTGAAAATAAGCATAATTTTGTGCTGAGATTCAATTTTCAATAAAATGTTATTTTTTCAACACGCTGATAGTTACTCATAATTCATCAAACAGAAATCTCTTTTTCACCAAAAACTGCGCAATTTCAATGTATTATTAGTTGTAGATCTTATCTCAATAATAAATTGGCCGCAGCCATTTGACGACGACGGAACATACCATTTGCGATGCTATATTTGTAGCCGATTGTAACTTGGCGTGAAATAAAACAAAACAGTTTTTACGTTATGGTTTGAAAATAGTAGTAGAATAAGATTGATTGAATCGAAATTCATAACTTTTGTGGAACATATCTGAACAATTTTCATTAAATTTATTTAGAGATTGTTAAAAATTGTTGTTGAAATTGTTTTTTCCGTTAACCAGCTGTCGTTCCCTTACGAACGGCAGCTCTCAAAAGTCGAAACTTGTGTGAGCCAAGGATTAACGAGGTCTTACCTTTTTACGTGCAATTCCTAGCACTTTCTCGGGCCATCAGAAAAAATTCTGCAGTCGCCGTGGTTTGAACCATCGCCGACTGGCATCCAAAATGATTAAACCATGTCGCTTTAACCACTCGGCTAAAGATGATTTCATAGAATAATTTTTATTATATAATTATCCAGTCTTTACTATTTTCCATATATTCTGTTTCTTCATTGGAACATGCAAGTTTGTAATTGCAGTCATCCGTACAGAACATGCCTTCTTCCTTGCATAAAAATAAGATGTCTAAAAACCATGGTGTGTCGACTCATACCTGCAGAATTGTGGGATAAAACGGGAGACAATTCGACAGCTTGATTAAGAGAAAACAAATGAAATCGTGACCTGTTCCCCAAATATTCCGCATTTGCGTGTACCGCCACGGTCGGTTTTCCTGTTAGGGTAAATTCACAAGCACAGAAGTTTTCAAGTATTGTCGACGTTTGAACTGGATAAAGAAACCTAACTATTGGAATGTACTGAATCACAATCACCAATCAGTTTTATTTGTTACATTTTCGACATTATTATAACTTTTTACTGAAATGCAATTTACTACAATAATAACCACGCATTTCATTTGGAAGTATCGAAATTAAGCTTCTTGAAAATTCACTATTAGAACCTGTCAATCTTGTGCTAATATAATCAGGAATGGCGGGATTCCGTGAGATATATTCGTGCCATTATTTTAAAATGTTTTCTAATAATACAAGATACTAATGTGATAATCTTCAAAATATGGTGGTACTCACTTTCGGTACTGGATATATAGATGAATTATTTTGTTCGTCCCTCTGGATTGCCCACAAATGATACAAAAACGGATCATGATCAAATTATTATTGTACAGACTACACAGAAAACGATTAGATATTCACAAATGTTATTCAATGTTTCGCCAACACAGCAGCTTCTTCACTGTCTGATTGAATAAAGTTTGTGGAGATCGAATCGTTTTCTGTGTATTTTATGAATGGATCTTCATAATCTTCATCTAGTAACGGCCGAGTCAATCAGACAAATTGAATTATTATTGAATGAATGAAGAATTTCTAAGAAAATATACAGCAAAATGGAGAAACACATTAATAATAGTCATCAATACAAGGATATTGTACAATGAAATTTAGATTCCGTCACAACTATTCATTTCTGAATAGTATTTGAAGTTTGTTGAAATTCCATAAAATTTACAACTGTCATCAATCACCATATCCCTGGAATATTGACAGGACTAAAATTCTTTAAGGGCTCCATCTCTGGAACCGACTAAAGAAGCAGACCACTATTTCATTTGTTTATTTGTCTTCTGAATAATCAAAACAAAATCGAATCACTCGATACACCAGAGTTTTTATACATCTTACATAAAAACTATTTGTTTTGACAACTTGCATCATTGCAGTAATGATCTATGATTTTCCTGGCATTCGCAGGAATTTGCGGCAGACTCATAAATCCAGCTAATTCTGTAAGTATGGAATATGACTATTTATCCAAACCTATACAGAAACAAAAAACTAAATTTAAACCTCAGTATGTTAATAACTCTGAAATACTACTTTAGAACATGAAAATGAAAGGCATCTTCTGTAGGTGGTATCTCTTTGGCAGACTTTTTCGAACTTATTGGTAGAATCAGCCTGGCCTCATCTTCACAATTTCCTACTTCATTGCTTTCGCTAAAACTGCAGTGCCGAAACGAACCAAAGAAATATCATTGCATATTTTCGAATATATGTCCCAAACAGATTTTTTCCCAATTCTAAAAAATTAACTAGTTATATTACATCCTGTCAGTGCATGCATGGAATGCAGGCAATCTATCGCAAATAGGTTTTTTCAAAATTTCATCTAATTCGTGAATTGCGATAAATCTATTCTTATTTGAAGAAACACTAGCATGGCCTTTCTCCATGAATATTTTCTTCGATCTCATATATCCATTATTCAGATAATGAAACAGAAGTATGACAAAGAAGTCAGTGTCGCCCGACTTTATTATTGAGTTGCTATCATTTTTGTTAGAAACGTGTAGAATCAAGCATGCTGCCATTACGAATGTCGAAAGTCCCATGTGAAATTTCAATGAAATGTTTATGACTGAGTATCCAAGAAATTAATGTATAAAGTGATTCAGGTATTTCTTTTTTACAAGTTGTTTCAGTCAATGCTTGTGGAGTGAGATAGGTTGATCTGTTTTTGCAGCGAGCATACCCTATTATATTTTGTCACAAAGTACCTGCAGCTTTCTGTAAACTGCTTCTATCATTCTCCATTGATACATTCAATTCTTCTTGAGACCTAGGAGATCCGATTTGAAGTTAGCAATTGAGAAGATCATAAACGATATCTGGAGAATGTATACGATTGTAGGTTTGCCGGATTTACAAGAAAATGCTAATCTTTTTCCGAAGTGGTTTTCAAGGGACTTCTTCAAAAAGTTTGGATTTGGAGTAGGATCTGCAATTATTTTTCCTTCTTCGATGCTTTTCATTAACAGAACCAACATAGCTTTGATAGTTTTGATAATTCAATATATTTGCAACGCTTGAAATGTAATAATATATTGTGTTTGATCAAAAATAAATATTTCGGAAAAAATATATTGCTACAACTGATAAATATATTGACAAATTTTTTTATATATTTGCAAAAACACTTTTTGACCAAACGGCACCTCATATGGAATGGAGGGTGAATACTGACATAGCTGCATAAAAACGAGTAGTATGTAGGCGTAACATTATTAGCGGTAGCGCACCGAAGAGCCACGCGGTCCTTGTATCTATCGCGTTCAAATTGTTGTAGCCAATTTATTATCAATGATAGATCTATACATAATAGGAGTGAAATGTTGCTGGAGAAATTGCGCAGTTTTTGAGGGTAATTGAAAGATAATCCATCGCTCCCACCGGACTAAAAATATTATTATAAGTACCTCATCATTGCAGGGTTTTGCTTGGCCGTCCATGCACAACTTAACTGCCCAATGGATTCCACCAAACGAGAGAAGCAGATTCGTCACCGCTTACTTAGGTATGTTATAAGTGATTGGGCGACATTGCAAATGATTTGGATGTCGGTATTTGACGTAGAAATACAGGGTGTAATTTAAATGATGTCTTATTTCAGGTGGTGAATCCTTGTCATATTCTATGAAGAAAATTTTATATAAACGTGTGTCCTAACTTGCTTCGTTTCAAAGTTTCATTTAAAAATCGGCATTTCATCAATTACTCAAAAGTCTTTTTGACGATTTTGATGAAACCTGATGTGGATTAGCAGTAGCAAGGAGCTTCTTTTCATGAAATTATATTTCATATTAAAAGTGGCACCTGATTGATATTTATAGTAAAAATCATTGTACGCCACTATTTTTCCCTAAGTTTCATATTATTTGCATGAAAAATTATTAAAAATACAGATTCCTTATAATGCTGTCAATTTTAAATCAAAGTCATTGGCGTAGAAATAGTGGTTACGCACCATCAAAATTCAGAAAGTTGTGTGAATGATATTTTTTTCAATTGCTTACTCCATATTTCCTTGAAATTCTATGTAATTTTATGCACAAATGTGATAGAAACAGTTGACAAAAATGGGCACAGAAACACAACAAACAACCAGTCCATCAACGACAATACCAATAAACGAGTTCAGGTACAAATAAATTGATTAAGGAAATCTATCAATCGATGAAGTGTGGCTATTTCTAATTCACGGTTTTATAAGAGAGTTGTATTTTCGACTGTTCAATTTGATAAAAGTTTGAAACTTGAAAAACAGTCAAATCAAAATCAAAAAGAGTTTATTAACATTAAATTTACAATATAAAATAATATAGAACATTACAACACCTAAATATATAAAATGACAATGTTAAAACCATCACTTGCCACAGAGGGGTTGGGATAGGGTAGCATTGCATTTTTGAGGTGTTGGGTTTCATCCTGTCCTTGGTGGGATACCAGAGGGCGGGCAAAACCGGCACACATCCGCCCTAGGGCGAATCCTACGGTGTTGGTAGGCTATTAGATGCTGTAGGTCTAAGTCTCTTTGATGTTGTTTATCCCTGCCTCCTCCTTGTTATGCAGGGGGACTTAGTGGTTTATAAGTAAATCAGGTTATCTTGGACAGTTATTTTCATCATTGAGTTTTTCGTGGACGCCCGGAAAAGCATCGAAAAAACCGGGTTTGAACATTCATCGGCTCATGTGAGGGTGTTACACGTTCTCTGGATTTTCATGGAAAATATCCAATGCCTGGTAAATTAGCCCACTATGCTTTTTTGGCCTGTTATGGTGAGCTCTGATTGCTGTTATATCCCTAGTAAGCGAACTTCCAAGGATAAAGTGTCTGTAGAAATTATCAGACTGTTGTTTGATAAATTCTTCGATGGATGGAATATCGGCTAGCTCTCTCAATGCGTCTAACCGAATGTATCTATCACTATCTGTGACGATACGGAGTGCTTTGTTCTGCATCCTCTCCAGTCTCATCATCTGAGACTTGGGGAGGCTGCAGAAAACTGGACAAGCATATGTCATCGTTGGTCTGATGACCTGCTTGTAGATCAACACCTTGTTCTCCATGGCCAGCCTGGAACTCCTGACTATCAACGGGTATGTCCTTTTATGAAAAACAGTGGGGTACAATGATTTTGGCCATATTTATCAATCAGGTTACACTTACCTGCTTGTAATTTGAGATCCAACCTCATGAAAACAAGCCCCTTGTAACTGCCAATATACACACCAGGTTTTATGAAAATCGGCAAAAAGACTTTTGAGTAATTATTAAATAACCAAGTTTTTATTAAAACTTTGACATTCCGTTACTTGAAAACAAAGCAAGTTAGGACATACGTTTATATGAACTATTTTTCATGAAATATGACGAAGAATCACCACCTCGGGCAACATTCATCCCTCGGGCCAAAGGCCCTCGGGTGAATGTTACAGTGTGTCCATAAAGTAACCCCCCCCCCCTGTTAACTTATGAACGGATTGGAATTTTCACATGAAATTTTTTTTGGAGGAATGGCAATTCATAAGCTACTTTCTGACGACAAGAAAAATTGTCTATTTTTCAAAATGGCGGCCCGACGCCATTTTGAAAGAATTTTTCAAATGGCATGGGGGGTCGAGTGATACCTCATACGAAACGCCGTAAAATGTTCTATACGTCCCGAAATTTCAAAGAAAAATATACTTCCAAAACAAAATAACGGTACATAATGTAAGAACTCTCTTAGAGTAACCCCACCCATGTTAACTTTAGAACGGATTGGAATTCTGTTTTGAGTTTTTTTTAGTTTAATGGTAGTTCATAAGCTTCTTTTTGACAACAAAAAAAAATATTTTTTTAAATGACGTCGGTCGGCCATTTGAATTTTTTTTTTAAGGCTATGGGGGTCGAGTGATACATCGTTTGAATTGCATTTCAATTCTCTACACAACAACAAAATTTTAAACAAAAATATTCGTCCAAAACAAAATAGCGGTACATAATGTTAGGCTCTGCTATGAGGATCCTTCGGATACTTTAGTTCTGGAAAAATCATCAAATCTTCTAGGTACCCTTTTACAAAAGTATTCTGTAATTGATTTATTATCAACAAACAGATAATCAAGCAAAATGAATAATATCATTATCGACCCAGGTAATCGGGGCAATTAGTTATAATAACATCCCTTAATTAAAAGTAATTCCTCAAATTAGAACAATCCATCAATTAGTCATTATAATATGGTACCTGTGTAAAGGTATAAATAAGAAATTTCCTTATCACAACTCATAGTTGTTAACTCAATCTTGCACTTCACCAGTAGAGGAAAAAGTTTTTGCTGTTAAAGTTTACTACCAGTCTCAAGCGAATGCTCATGCAGCTGTGCGATTATTCAATGAGATGTATCCAGGCAATCCCATTGACAGAAAATATTTAATAGAACTCATTAGGAAATTTGAACAAACTGAGAATCTGAGTAATATGAAGAAAAGTGGACGACCATCTGTCTCTCCAGCAGATTGATATCTTGATGGATCTTCAAGAAAACCCCTCAACAATCCACAACTGAATTAGCGGATGAAAATGATATGCCACGTTCGACAGTACATAAAATGCTAAAAAAATTACATCCCTATAAAATGAAACTGGTTCACGAACTTTCTGAAGACGATCCTGATCGTAGAATTCAGTTCTGTGATCTGATGAGTGAGAAACTTCGTCAAAATAGAATTCACGTGAGCAACATTTGTTTAGTGATGAGAGCACGTTTTTCTTGAATGGACATGTGAATAGACATAATCACCGCTATTGGAGCACTGAAAATCCTCACAAATTCAGGGAAACACATACTCAGTACATCCAAAAAGTTAATGTTTGGGCTGGCATACTGGGCAACCGTATCATAGGTCCATATTTCTTGAGAGAAACTTTGAACGGAGTTCGATATTTGAGGATGCTACAAGAAAACATCTTTCCGGAAATAATTCAGGTAGCTGGAAATAAAATAGAAAATATTCATTTTCAACAAGACGGAGCATCTCCTCATTATTTCAGGCCAGTAACCAACTTTTTAAATGAAAATTTAACGGAAAGATACAGAGATGAAGAATAAAACATTCGTCAATTTTATACCTTTTTCAGGTAGTTCGGTGGGGGCGGCTCTAACTTACCCCCTATGTGGTTTCATTATCGACAGATGGGGTTGGGAAATGGTATTTTACATAACGGGCGCTCTTGGAGCCACTTGGTTTACCGCCTGGTGGTGTTTGGTCTACGACAGTCCGAGAGACCACCCGAGAATATCGGAGGCTGAAAAAAAATATATTCTGGATAGTTTGGGAATGAGCGTATCCAAAAAACAAGTGAGTGATTATTTTATCTATACTGACATCACCTCTCAGATCTAAGAAATATCTGCATAACAAATATTCAAGTCCAGATTAATTTTATTTATACTGACATCAGATCTAAGAAATATCTGCATAACAAATACTCAAGTCCAGATCATAGAAATGGGTACTTATTAAAAAAAAAAACTATAGGTCTGATCACCAATTCATCTTTTAGTTGACTTAATTGAAAGTCTACAAGAAGACGACCTTTTCGAGTAAATTCACAAAACTTAGATTATTTCACTAAAAGTTCAAAAGGCGTTGCATGGTTCTGTGATTTATGTAAAAGTATGGTAGAGACAATGAAAGTGCATGGCAGCTGCATTCTTATGGCTAGGCCCCTGCTCGAGTTTTCATACCGAAGTCAAATTCTTGGAGTGGAGTGGAGTTTTATTTTCCACAAAATTTAAGGGATGTAACTAGTGATTTGAACGTATCCATAGCACTCTAGATTGAAAAATAAAATTCAAATAAAAAAAAAAATAGTTACTAAAAGTGACATATGATACATGGTTGTATTCAGAATGTCATATGGAGGCAAAAGAGGTAAAAATATACTGGGTGTCCCATTTAAACAACGGTAGTTTAAGTCACTTCCGGTAAAACTGGAAATTGCATGAACTTGAGTTATTTCTCCAAAAATACAGTTTAATGTCTCATGCAGATCCTCCAAATTTCATTCCATTATCTTCAAAAACAGACAAGTTATAGGGGCGACCCACCTTCCGCGGACACCCGGTATTGTATAAGCGTGAACTTCGTTGAATCAGACGCAGTAGAGTTCAATAAAAAGTCTGTTCTATAATATGATGTGATGGCAAAATAATTTTCAAGTGCAAATTCATACAATTCCAAAATGTTCAAGGTATCAGTACCGTGGCTATCTATTCTGACTGATGTTTCGGTGTGGATGAACTGCTTTGCTCAAATTGGCGGATGCTGGGGACTATTCACCTTAATCACCAACGGTCCAACTTACTTCAAATTCGTCCATGGATGGAGTGTACAAGCAGTGAGTATTACTCAAATATCACAATGTTCATTTATTTGTACATGGTTACATCACAGTCTACGAGTACATATCCCTATTCTTCTGTTTCAATACGCTCAATATTTGGGACTTGATTAAATGCATTTCTAACATAGCTAAATGTTTCGGTTGAATAAGAACCTATTTTCTTTGGTGGTTAGTGTTCCAAATTTTCAGTTTTTGAAGTACTCACTACATTACATTCGTATCTTTTGGGTTATTCATTAACAACAAACAAGATTTTTTGGTGAATCCCAAAAAAACTGAGAGAGTTCAACGATTTGCAATTAAGTTGGGATAACATCTGAACGCTAAACATAACGGAAGTGATACAGCATTGGGCTGATTGTCAGATTTGGCCAATATAGGTATATGGAATCTGAAGAAATTATATTCAACCAATGGCATTTTATATTAACAATGCCATGAACTAATATAAATAATCGTGACATATTGCGGCTACAATATTTAGGCTATTTTGTCAAAATATCAGAAAAAATATTGTCTCGTTTTTGGGTTATCAGTAAGTGATGCACTCAACTTAACTTGACAACACTGCTCGCCTCGCTTGTAGACGAATCTTCGATAAATTTAACTTTAACGTAAATTGAGTCTTGTATTTCTTGATAAGTTTATTAGAGAGTTGAAGTGCTGCCATGAACGTAAACGTTGACACAAAAATTGACATCTACGCATGCGCATTCGTCAGCTATTCACGTTAACGTTGAAAATAGGTTTGTCTTGTCATTTGTTTTTTGGATTTCTGTCTCCATACGGAAACAATTTCTCCAGATCAGGTATATTTGAAATAACTTCAAGAAATTTCAAATAGTAGTACAGCCCCTAGCTTCGATAAATCCGTTGTCATCCGACCTGGATACCGGGGTAGGAAGCTAGGGAATTAGACGATTTCACATAACACTTATAAATGATGCACAATACTACTAATTTTCAACATATTTGACTATTCACACACATTTACTTGGCTTCCAACTAAGGACGCCGTCTGTCCTCCACTATTGCCGGAAGTCGAATCTGGAAAATAGGTTTACGGGCTTACTTAAACTAATGGTCTCACACGAATACCTTAAAAATCAACGCACGTGAACCGACAAATATACGAATCACACCGATGAGTTGGGAATGTGCGAATTTTGACTTTAATGCCATAAAATCAAAAAGTGACAAAGCATTATTTACAATCTTACATCAATCATTATTTCATAAATATATTTTTGAGGTCTATGTTCGGTAGGTATTTCGCTTCATTTAAAACATTTCTGAATGCCGATTCCGGAAGAATTTAATTTGCATTTGGCAAGGCATATGGTCAAAATCTCTAGTAAGATCCGCAAAGATGAACTCATCCAGTTGTTCAGAGAAAACAACATAAAAACCAGGGTTGAACCCTGATAAAAACAACCTGTCACGTTCATCCTTGGATGAACAAATAACAAGACATCAACTCAATTTCATAACAACCCGCAAACGTTATATTTCGTACGTTAACGTCTACGTGAAGGTTCACATACTGTAATTACTTCAACTCTCCATATATTAGTGCTGCGCTGGTGGTTTGAAGTCGTCCAAGTCGAATAAGGGCTTGGTTCATTTCAGTATCTTTCAAGTTTTCGAAAGTCCGCATCCCAATTTATTCTATGAACTATACTTTGATGCTTGTGGGCAGGCTAAATTGATGGGTGGTTCTGTGTCATCTCCGAACTCCTGCAAGGTTTTGTTGAGTTTTTCGTATCGACTCTTCATTTGGATCTGGAACACTTGCTTGAGATCTTGCTGTCCATGTCTGATATCCAAAGGCTTAACTATTTTGTAATATTTCCCCTGCTTACTCTCAGGGATGTTCTCCAGGATGTCCAATACTTGGCATTGTAGACACAGGACTAGTGACGTGGCCAATTCTTCCTGGTACCAGCCGTTTGCACTTGCTGCTGTTTCAAATTGACGTCGATACATAGCCCACGAATATTGCCCATCAAATGTTGAAGGCTTCAATATTATCACTTCTGTAGGCCTTGCGGATGTCAGTAAAAATGGCCTTTCACTTGTGGAGAAGATTTCCTCAGAGGATGCCCGGTTGTGTGGAAGGTGCACTGCTTTCATCCTCTCCTTGATACTATCCACTTCTTTGTTAACCTTGTCCACCTTTCGTGTCACCCGTTCATCTATCTTGACAACTTCTCGTGTCCTCAGTTCATCTATCCTAAGGTCTTTTTAGACATCTTGGGCTCTTTTGATGACTCCCTGGTCTCTGACTTCTTGAACTTCGTCTCTAATCTCCTGGACTTCTGCTTCGACTTCATGTACTGTTTCTGTGATTTCGTTCTAGAAACACTGCTAGTTTTGACAGATTCGTTGCAAAGCTTCACCAGATTGTTGTAATTATTGGAAAAAGTTCAACTTGTTCACTTTTGAATTATTGTTCCTTGTTCCTCTTGTTCTTGTGTTTTTGTTCCTGTTTCCTCTTGAGTTCTTGTTTCTCTTGTTCTTGTTTTCGTTTGGCTTCTTGTTCTTTCTGTTCTTGTTTTCGGTTGTCTTCTTGTTCTTTCAAAAACTGAAGTCGACATTTCGTCTCAATTGTTGACTCGAGTATTCATCAAATAAATGAATGTTTTGGAACCTTTGGTGTGAATACAATTCAAGAAAAAAGAAACCACCCAAACACCAAAACCGCGTCACAATCACACTCGACGCGCGTTTCGCCAACAAAGTTAGCATCTTCAGGAGCTTAAAGCTTACCAAGCTTTTTAGCTTTTCAGTTGCGTTTCGCCAACAAAGTTAGCATCTTCAGGAGCTTAAAGCTTACCAAGCTTTTAGCTTTTTAGCTTTTAGCTTTTTGTGAGCTTTTAGCTCCTGAAGTTACTAACTTTGTTGGCGAAACGCGCGTCGAGTGTGATTGTGACGTGGTTTTAGTTTCTTTTTTCTTGAATCAAGTATTCACCTTTAATTACTTCTTTACTCTTCATTCTTCAGTAGCACTTATTCCGCCGCTGAATTCACTATGCTTCTGGCGATTTCCTGCCTCTTTCTCTAGGTTTTTCCGTCCCGCCATTTTGGTTGTCTCTCTGGAACTAATTTGGGGGATGGCCGCCTAGGTATTCTGCTAACCTCTTTATAGAGGAAAAAAATCCCTTCTCAATGACAAAGGCATCTTTTTGTAGGTTACTATGGCAAATGTCTGTAAGAAATCAACTACTCTCCTGGATAATACCGCGACTGGTATTGAATTACCTCAAACAAATACTCGTGAGATGAAGGAACATTTGTGACGAAATGTGACGTAGTTGGACATTTCATGGCCGCCATTCTCTATAGACAGGTACGGACTAGCGCACTCCGCACACTTGATATATGAGAGCTACATGTGACGGTTTTGTTTCTTGGTTCGAGTTCGACTCTGTACTCATGCCCAAGTACGTCACTATAACGCGTTGATGCTACAAGATTTTGATTGGCTAGAGTTTATTGAACCCTCCTGTTAGTTTACTCTCTTTGGGAACCAACTGCATCTGTTCCCCGTACATCATTACAACTCTCTGGCTTTTTGGTTTCTGTTAAATTTCATCGTATTCATCCTGTACAGGGTGTCCCAAATTCGAGCCTCATCATTGGGATCTCGGAAACCAGAAGAGATACGAGGTAGCTTAAATGGAGGCAAAGTTGCGCAATTTGGTGCTCATTTTAACGCCGCTTTCATATTTGAAAAATTCCGAATACTTCCGAAGATTTTTGGAAAAAACCGATTATTCGCGATTTCATTTCTATTTTTTTGTGACTCTATTTGAATAGATATAACAAAACAAATTTCACATTCTCATTGCTACCTTCTCTGTTCTACAAGATGGTGTTATCAAATTTTCAAACAGACGTTTCGTATTTGGGCTGCCATCATCAACTTTGTTTTTTTAAATACGGCCCTGGATTTTTTATTAAAAGTTTCTAATGTCCCAAAACAAATGATGTATCGCACTTATTCTAAAAGTTTATATTGATAGCATTTTTCATAAGAACTCATGAGTTAGAGAGAGACAAAAATTAGATTTTTAATAGAGTTGAAACAAACTTTTTTTGCAATAACGCACTGCATGAAACTCAAAAACTAACATAAAAGTGGGTGGTTAATAAATAATATAATTGAAGTGTCATCCCTCAAACTCAAGGCCCTAGGCTATATTTACAAAAATAATTGCATTTTATCAAAAAGGCTGTGCATTGTGCATTCTGGCTATCTTAGTTCATTTGTTAATGTTTAAATTATCCAATATTTTGACAGTTCACTGTTCGTTCACTAATCGTTAACGCTTATTAAACGAAAATGACTTTTTCTAAGGAAGAAAAACGAGACATGATAAGGATTTATATTTCGAATCGAAATTCAAAAACGGCTTGTGAGCGCTATTTGTTGGAATATTCAGAAAGACGGCAGCCGCATTATAGTTACTTTGCTAATATTAATAATAAGCTAGCTCAGTTTTGTTAAGTTGAATATGGAACACGAATCGATCCAGAAGAGGAACAAATTGTCTTGAACACTGTAAGTTTGAAAACTGTTACAAAGTAGAAAGTAAAATGAATAATTTTAAATGATTTTTTAAGGCCAATAATAATCCTCGAGCTTCAGTTAGAGTTTCCTCAGAAGAAGTAGGATTACCGCGAATGAGAGTTTGGAGAACTTTAAATAAGCGTGGATATAAACCTTACAAAATCCATATTAGTCAAACACTAAGACTTGGCGATGCTGAGAGACGACTACAATTTTGTAACTGGTTGCAAAATAAAATTAATGAAAATGATGACTTCCTAAATAAAACTATATGGACAGATGAATGCAGTTTATCAACAGATGGACTATTCAACAGACATAACGAACACTATTGGTCAATAGAAAACCCAAGGCAGAATCAAGAAGTAAGACCTCAGGGACGACAATCATTTAACGTATGGGTCGGTATGTGACACAATAAAATTATCGGCCCGTTTTTTATTCAAGGAAAATTAAATTCCGATAGATATGCAGAATTAATATGGACCAATATATTGGATTCCCTAATGGAAGAACCTTTGGGCGTATTACGTCAACTATGGTGGCAACAAGACGGTGCACCACCTCATGATGGGAGATGTGTTAAAAATTTATTAAATGAATTATTCCCTAATAAATTTATTGGAAACCAAGGTCCCGTACGTTGGCCAGCTAGAAGCCCCGACCTAAACCCTCTAGACTACTTTCTTTGGGGATTTCTCAAAAACCGTCTTTATCGAAACACGCCACAAAATCTTGAAGTATTACGACAAGACCTAATAAGGGAGATCAGGGCTATCTCTGTAAGGACCATTCACCGTGCCATCCATAAACTTCACAGACTGACACGAAAATACAATTTGAATATTTGCTTCAACTTTCATTGGGTATTCAATTTTATAGTTTTTGTTTGACTTTTTTTGGAATAATTAAAACATCATGCCTATTGTTGAACATCACGAAATCGCGAATAATCGGCTTTTTCCAAAAATCTTCGGAAGTATTCGGAGTTTTTCAAATACGAAAGCGGCGCGACGTTTCAATGAGCACCAAATTGCGCAATTTTGCCTCCATTTAACCGACCTCGTATCTCTTCTGGTTTCCGAGATCCCAATGATGAGGCTCGAATTTGGGACACCCTGTACATTGCATTTGCTGTTTCAGTTTTGTTTTGTGTGGGGTTGTGATTTCGTTTTTTTTGTTGATAATATTTTTTATGACAGAGGTGAAGTGACAATATTGATATACCGATTTAATTTATACTGTTTTGCTGTTATACAAGTTTTAAATTGGACCTATTTGCCTTATTATTTCTCCCCAAGTGCACTTGTTCATGTGTATCATCCGCTATTTTTTATTATACCTGCATAGTTACTTCAAAAACCATGTTGGAGATGAGTTTGAGATCAGGATAATGTCCCATGTATTTCATTTCGTCTAATCAAGTAGGTTTTGTACATCTGATGTCATGAATTGTTGTCCTGGAGGACTATTCGACATATTTCATATGATAAAACTGAGAAATTGGCATTTTTGCCTTTCACGAGTCCTTTTAGCACGGTGTGTTATATTCTTGAATATTTGATGCGCTTTTTTATGCATTTGATAAAGATTAAAATGCAGGTTAAAAAAATATCTTATCAACATTATTCAGAACTTCCCCAGCCATGTACGTCGTACGCAAGGTGCAAAACTTTCGATTGGAATAATTGTCTGAAGAATCTGATTATAATCTTTTTTTGCCCAACTTGGATGAATGCCCAACGATTTTATTCGTATACAGTGTGTGTGTGTTTCATTTATTATTCGCCACTCCTTCGTCTCCTTCTTGTAATAAAAGTTGGAGAGACTACCAGAAATAGTAATCAGATATTGTATCAGGGAAAGGAAACTACTGCAATTACATGTTTCGATAATTGAATGCGTTTTGATTAGACAGTGCTCATAGATCTTCATTGGAGTCACTAAACTTATAACTGATGTACATCCATCTGATTTGATGTATTTTGAAACCATCAATTTGTTACTATTTTTTTCTTGTTTAACTCAATTTCTAGCGGTTTGAAGAAAAAGCTGAGTTGCCATACAACGAAACGGATTTCAGATGGCTTTTTCCTCAAATATTCTCTTTTTTCAGACTGGTATTCTTTCTGGTATGCCTCACATCTTCAGGATGCTGTGGGCGTACATTTTCTCTGTGATTGGAGACTACTTACTGAGGTCAAACAAAATGTCCAGGACGAACGTCAGGAAATTTGCAACCTTTTTCTGTAAGTATAATTCTCCATACCAGTTTGTTTCATTTCAAGGTGAGTGAAAATAATCTAAGTTTCAATTCACCGTTAACCTACTAATTCAGTTCCTTCCTGAAATGAAAATGAATTGAAATACGATCTGAATAATCGAAATTTGTTTCACCTCTCATTCATCCCTAAATTTTATATAGAATTTCACATCATTTATGAATCTATTTCGATTTTGCAAATTCTAATGGGAAGTGGAGATGAATTAGGATTTTTCAGAACAAGCCTATTTTTCATAAACAAAGTGAATTAGTAATAAAAAAGGTTTTTTTGTTTACGAATTCAGAGACATATTCTACTCATTTTACCTCCCACTATAATTTTTCGGAAATTTTGATATCACCATCGCTAATGCTAGTGTGCACTTGAAATAACCCCTTCTAGGTAATTTTGTTCATTTTTGATGTATCTATCGATTTTTTCAGTTACCTAATAGTTACTTAAGAATGGTGAGAAAGCCGAAAGCGGTCATAATAATTAAAGTCTCAGCAGAAATTGAACAAAAATTATTTTCTTCATCCTTTAGGTATTCTATTCATTGATTCTTCATATTTCACAATTCTAGATCAATTACGGCAGTTATGGGGGTGTTTCCATGAAAAGTGAAACATAAAAAGAGAAGATGGGCCTGTGGGCCAAATCTTGCACTTTAATTCTGAACCAGTTTCAGTCATCGACTGATCTAATAGACTTGAAATTCGGCAGGTTTTCATATTGGTGGTTCCAAAATAGCCTTCGAGTTTTGTCGTTTATAGTACAGTTCTGTTCAGAACTAGTATGTAAGAGCTGTTGGGATCAGAGATATATTGCTCGCGAATTCTTTTGAGCACTTTTTACAAATTGTTACTACTCGAAAATAATGCACATGCGAACGGTTCTACGGTTTATTCTACACTGTCTTTTACAATTCGCATAGTCGAATATTCAAGCTATGAATAATACTTCAGTTACTCTCTTATCTGGTTTCACAAGTAAGCCAGAGAGCGGTACGTGCTCGTACCTAATCCTAAATGAAATGAATATGTACAGGGTGCTTCCACACTGCACAGCAGTTGGATTCAATGATGATGACAACAATAATAACGGCACAACCAATAATAATAACAATGATACCGGTACAACTGGATATGGCCGTCACAAAATAATGAGCACCCAAACCTTTTATAAAGTGCTCACAGTACTGAGCACTGATTTGAAAAGGACTCAAAGTGCTTAGACGCACACTGAGCACAGTGCATAGCTCTAGTTCATAGTAGCTTAACGTTCTTACCATCAGTAGTGTACTTGCGCACAAAAATTATCAGCCTTTATACCATGACGTAGGTCTATCGTTCACGGGCTCTTGGACTACAATTCCCATCACAGCCTTTTTCTGAATGCTTATTTTTCACAATCACCACTTTAAATGATTAAAACTTCCATAGCCTCAATTTCCCAGAACCACCAATTCGTTAGATGCTGATGCTTATGATTCATCTAGACAGCACTAATCGAAAACCACTTAATGACCATGATTTCACGCAACTGATCTCACATCATTACTCCTTGGGGCCCAATTTTTGAATTGTCGGAACAGATTCTCTAGACGTCATTTTCTCTCAATTTCGAGCAATAGGTAGGTAGGTAAGTATACCTATTGAGAGAAAATGACGTCATATTTCTCTTGAGAATCAATTCCGGCAATTCAAAAATTGGGTACCTGATGTCTAAATACTCACACACCAATTACATTGTTTTCAGGCTGTGGCGTTCAAGGAGTTTTCATGTTGGCTTTGGCATATTCCGGGTGCAATCGAAATGCTGCAATTATCTCACTTACATTGGCAGTCGCAGCAAATGGAGCTGTATCCACGGGACCACTAGCTAGTATGGTTGATATGAGCCCTAATTATGCAAGTAAGTGATATAAGTTTGCTACAGTCATGCAGAAAGTTCCTGTGGAAACATTGAGAATTTTTTCACTTCCCGATACGATTAAGTGAAGGTAATATAAATCGGGAAAGGTACTGTAATGAAAATGATCACGAAAACGATCCCGTAAAATCCAAAAAACAAACAAGAAATATATAACCCACTAAATCCCACTAAATATTTTTCATTCCCCAAAACTAAGTTTAGCCCTAGTCTTTTTTTTTGAGGTTTATAAGACTATCACTACATCTTATTTCTACAATACAACCTAACTCCAACACATCGGGTTGAGTTCGGTTCCGTTCATATCGGTTAGGAAAAATTGACTTTAAGCTAGGAATCACACTGATCGCGGAGGACCGACCATCCGCGACCATCCACCTACGACCAACATTTCCAAAACGTATATTCTTATCGCACAAATCACACTGTTCGATCATTCTCGACCGACCACGACCGGTTTTCAAAGACCGTGTTTGAAATTCCAACCTATTGGAAATTTTAGTGAGCCTCAACTACCTTGATGCCCTTACGTTAAATTATCATTTGGACACATGTTTGTGGTGAACTTTCAACAGTTTTTCACATATACCAAAATTTTAACATTATTCCTGTGTTAATGTTTTTAAAGCAACGGAACAATACAGGAACCACGTGGACCGCCACTTAGATGAATATGGTTAGGAGCCACGTTAAATCATAGTATGGGTAATCCTAAATACAAATACAAATTTATTAATGCAATAGGATAATTGTTAAGTACCAGCAATGTTCAACTAATAATAACTTATATATTCTTCATAGTTGAAAAATTTACTTGCTGGATATAGAAAAAGGAGACATTCCTTGGTGCTCCATTGGGAAGTAATGCCAAGCAATAAAAAAATGGGCATTTTTTTAATTTTTTGTTTGTGTAATTTATGAACATTCAATTGTAGTTTGGAACATCAATGATTTCAGTAATTTGGGATTACTGGTTCAAAATTCACCCTCTTGTTTCCGATGTAAATGAAGTTTTCTATTCAACACACTTCTTCACTTTTCGTTACTAATCGTTTATAAAAATAATACATTATGATAATTATTCTTCACTCCTACTCATTATTTACAACAAAAGCATTAAAATTATGATTTTAACTTTTTTTCATTAAATAAATAGAAAATTCACATTACCTTTAGAATGTCAGATCAATGTCAGATTTACAAAATTATTCTAGCGGTCGGTCGAAGATGGTAGATCAGTGTGAGATTGAAAGTTTTCATTGATCAACTTCAATTTTTGGTCGTAAGTGGACGGTCGCGGACGGTTGGTCCTGGTCGATCAGTGTGATTCCCAGTCTCACTCCCGCTTTGGATTGACTCATTTCGATTGTTGATGGAGTGGAGTGAAGGAACAAAACATGCCAACTCTCCCATGCTCTAGTACCCAATTTTCGAATTGTCGGAATTGATTCTCTAGAGAAATATGACGTCATTTTCTAGATAGATAGGTACCTATCGAAACTGAGAGAAAATGACGTAATATTGTCTCATATTTCTCTAGAGAATCAATTCCGACAATTCAAAAATTGGGTCCCTATCGGCTTGTCGTTTTCCACCATTGCAAACGTAACCACTCAGTTTGGCTCACACATTCTCAGCTTCATAAAGTACTCTTTGTGTTCTTTAAGGAGCCTGCTTCCTCAATTTTTGTCACCAACCAAATTTTTTCGTTCGTTAAAAATGATGCGCATAACCGAACAATAATGTTAGTTTTCTGCTTTACCGAATAATGATGTTATTTTCTATATGTGACGTATAAGAGCATTCTTATAATACGGCCTTTTCAGAAGAAAACTCTGGCCATATCAATTTTATTTGCTATATTTTCTTTTCAGGTATCGTGTTGGGAATAACGAATGCTTTAGTCGCAGTTGTTGGAATTAGCACACCTGCCGTTGTTGGAGCTCTCACTTTTCAGAATGTAAGTTTTTACAGTTCCATATTGGCAAGGACAACTGCCATTTCCAATTAAAATGGAAATTTGCCCTCATTCAATCCAATGCAACTGGAGTTATATAGAATGTCAAAATGTGTTAAACTAAATCGGTTTCAGTTTCCTCAGTTAGTTTTGAGGTGAAATGCTTCGCTGAAAGAATGTCATCCCAACTGGGTGTCAAAACCACAAAAAAATTTTGGACAATTTTATTTTGTAGGGTAAAAATTTACACTTGGGATTCTGTTATAAGGAGGTTATTTGAAGTTTCTATTTTCAATTTTGGTGAAGCAGTAGGTAGCAAATTAGTATCAGTTGCTTATAAAATGAAATCTGATGACTAAAAAAAAATTATAGAATCAAAATACAAACAAAATGAAACTTTTCATTTCCCGCTCTGATCATAATAAAGAAAGACTGGAAAGACTGCAAAATTTTGAGATTTAAAAAAAAATCATAACTCCGCTATTTTCCAAGTTGTATAAGGTTGGCCATCTTCATGAATCTACTGAATCTGGTGTATTTTCAATTTCTCAAACAGATGTTAATAGTAGAAGTATAGTACTATTTTGCGCTATAATGCTGCGAAATGAGTGAAAAGTGCTTGCACACATGACTGAAAACAGCCGATCTCGCGTAAGCGGTAGAGGAGTAGGAGAGACCGAAAGATGAAGGGAAGTAATAATACATTTCACCTCATCTACCAACCCAACCTAACTAACCTAGCTATCCAAGTTGCTGGTAATTCGATCACTAGTTAGTATTAAAACGTGATATCACAGCAGATGCTCGCTGCGCTCGCATTTTACAAATTCCCAGAAGAAAGGGACTCACTATCTTTCGTTTAAATGGAAATGAAGTTGATATCAAACTCCTAATCATTTATAGTCCGTCAGCTGTAATGCTATAATTTATGACTGAGAATCCGGAACGTTGTTTCGCATCAATTAGTTAATTCAAGAATTTCTGACGTATAAAATTTAAACCTGAAATGAGATTAACTAAGGATAGGTTCCGTATATTGGGCTGGTTAACCGGAAGATACCGAACTCATCCACTTTTCAGAGATTTGACGTTTACGGTACGCTTAATTGTTAACCTAAATAACCTTTCACATTCACGGACCGTATCATAAATGAAATGAAACTGTTTTTGTAGACAATACGCTATCAGATTTCCAAAAATATTTTCAGAAAATAATTCATACAAATTAATCAACAACTGCATATTTGCATTGATTATATTTGAAAAAAAAAAACAATAATCTTTTTTTTTAAATAATTTCTAGCGCCCACAACTTGGCAACATTGGCGCATTTCTGCAATGTCCAAATTTCATCTGATTGAATAGTATAGTATCCAAAGAGACCAAAACTGTATTTCTGCAAAACAAAAATAGTACCATCAGAATTGGTTGAGGGTCCATAATCAAGACGTTCAATTGTTTTCAGATTTCCAGTAATCTAAAGTGATTAACTTGGCAACAGGGCATTTCCGCAAAACAAAAATGGTACTATCACAATTGGCTGAGGCCCCGCAATCGCGAAGTTCAATTTTTTTTCCATATTAGATTTCCAGTAAACTAAAGTTCAGCCGATTAAATGTGTAGTTAGTGTATTGCTGGTAAAAGGAGAATGATTTTAGTTCTCTGGGGTTTCCTAGAGTGGAATTCCACAACAACGCCTTTTTGGAACTTGAAAAGGTCATATCTGCCAAAGTTATAATTTCCTAATCAAATCAATCTATCAGATGTAGTTCAATGTCCAGCGTGGTTTTGCTCGGGGAAGTAGTTGTTTTCTGTTAGATATTACAAAAAAGTAACATCAATTTATCGTAGGTTTTTCCATTTCCAGAGGAGGAGGAGTGTTTCCCTTTACAACATTCCTAATCAAAATTCTATTTGTTATATATTGTTCTTATCGTATTTTGATACATTTGTAAAAGTTTCCTCAAAATCGGAGAACTTGCCGTTTTTTTAACCTTTGGCCTTGACCTTAACCCACGGCCGACATCGGAGGAAAGGTTCTCTTTCCCCTCCCGGTTGCAAAAGGGCTTCTGCTATGATTTTGCATCCGTTGCTTTGGCAAGTGATTCGCAACTCACAGGCCACAAATGTTTCCTGGCTCCCCTGTTATTTCATTATCGTTTCAAGGTCCCACTCACAAAACGCATGTTTTATGTTCTTTACTTCTTTCAGCAAACTACTCACCAATGGCAGAAAGTCCTTTGGATATCAACTGGATTTCTGATGATAAGTACCCTATTTTACGTACTATTCTCCAAGTCAGAACTCCGACCCTGGAATTCACCTGAACAAATTGATGGACCCGAAACTGAGATGATGATTATGGAAAAGAAGAAGAAAATGGATGCACAAAATAAGAAAAATGGAAACGGAAGTATGACGTACAGTAAAGAAGAAATTTACTGATTTTTACAGAAAACCAGAGAAACGAATTACAAATTGCACAAAAGAGTATTTTTCGTATAAAATTCCTAGGAAGCACCTCAAATTGGCTGAATTCTTGAATTTGTTTTGGTCTTTTCGCTCGTTGCGAGTATATAACGCCACCTCCGTGTCCTATGACATTTTCACTGAGAATGTTGGATCATTCATGAACCGGGCATTCAAAGCAAGCGCATTCGCTGCATCGTTTGTCGGTTTTGCTATAGTTTGAAGTAATGTAATGGTCGCAGCGATCATTACATTACAAACTTGGGCTCGTCAGTTGCCGCCTCAAGCGTACTATCTTTACTGTGTTATATTTTAATTGAATAAATCTTTTAAGTGGAAGTCTATATTTTCACTTTTTAAAGAAATTTTCACGTTTTTTCTGGAAATTCGAGTTTTTCTTCAAATTTCGACGTTTTTTACGAAATTTCTACAGAAAAATCGAAATGACAAAAATTACCCTAGTCAGTTTTTGAATTCTTTAAAGCTTGAGAAGTTAAACTTTGAGAAGGTATATCAAAAATAATGAAGACAAAGCATTCAAATCTTAAAAATCAGGACTCAATTGAATTGTCTATAAATTTTAAAGTATATGTTGGCCAAACAGAAAGAATGTAAGTATTGAATCAAAGTTTGTTTTTGTGGAGGAAATTCGTTTCTTGATACATTTTCTTCAACCGTCTGAAAATTGAATAATTGTTAATTCAAAGAAAAATATGTACCTACAAGTGTAGAGGGGCAATGATCAATTTGGCCCGATAATATTTATATCTAGATTGATCTTTTTACTTGGAACGTTCGATTATTAGGTCTGGAGGTAGAGGAAGTAAATCTGCGCCGTTCGTTTATTCAATCGGATTGAACCGAGGTGAATCCGTTCGCTTCAAACATTTTGGCAGACGAAATGGATTCATCTGACTTTAAAGGTTATGTTTTTTTTTTGTTGTTTTAATAAAGAGATAAAGAGATCAAAATGCAAAATATTATGTTTTGTGATAACGAAGAAAACGTGACTTTTACACCTTTTGTAATTGAAAATGGTTGGTAATAGGTATAGATTATGAAATATTTTATTATATTTAAAGCTAATATTAATAATGAGTATTGTACTTTTTGTCATTAGATTAGTCCTAGCCACAGAACTGCTGCAAAAGCACAAAGACTATGAACATTTAAAAGCCGCTTATAAATGCGTTGGTACACAGAAAGCGAACTCTCCGCGCGAACTGGTTCGCTCAGCAGGGCGAACTTTGTACCCTGTACCATGTACACAACTGGTACGCCGCGGTGGTTCACCTTCTGTTTTGCTGGGATGATGCAACATCACATATTATACCAGTTGTGTACCAGGGTACAGGGTACAAAGTTCGCTCTACCGAGCGAACCAGTTCGCGCGGAGAGTTCGCTTTATGTGTGCCAAGGCCATAATTTGTGTTGTATTGTGTTGCGTGGGACATCAGAAAGAGAAAATATAACGTAATTAGTGCTTGTTTTTCCAAAGGAATTTCAGGATGGCCTGAAAGTGACAGACTTTTCCGTTATTTTATGGAGTTTGTTAAGCAAATCTTCAAAAGATGTAACATTCGTTCAAAAATGTCTGTTAAACTTCATGTCGTTAAATCGTGGAACGACTTCTTCAGCAAAGGTTTCTACTTTTTCTAATAAAGTATTTTCTGGTATCTTATCATCATCATTACCATCTCCACATATAATTTGATGGCCCTGGGCTACCGCAAAAGTTGCAGACAATATAGCATTTAACATTTTATATTTTACCTCTAATACAAAATACAATGGGGCCTTATCTGTCAACTACTATCAACCTTCTAGGACAGAAAAAATCGCCTTCGGTTATTGCAGATTGGTCGCTTTGCTCGGTGGTTAAGTCTGTAAAAGCTCTTCTGATCCCGGATCATATTACCGAACCCAACTAAGTTACTGCGTTTAGAAGACCTGTTGTCGAACACAGTTATTTCGTCAGTAATGTACTACGTCACTAGCTTATGACAGTGCCAGCGGCGCTTGCTTGAATAGGAGTTTTAACGGAAAAATGTGTTTTTAAAATACTACAATTTTATCACTATAAAGTATACATATAAAATTCACCTCGCTTCAAAATGCTTCTGCTAACTGCTAACTTTTAACTGTTTTACACTGCTCACTCCTTTCATCCCGCATAAATAGGTTTTCTAGAATAGTGTAATGAACGGATCGCCACTGTCTTTCGATTGGTTAAAGGCTGACGAGCGAGATACCAGGTTTTCCTATGAGGTTTCCCTTAACACTGAGACCATCTGGGGCCCAATTTTTGAATTGTCGGAATTGATTCTCTAGAGAAATATGACGTCATTTTCTCTCAATTTCGAGCAATAGGTAGGTAGGTACCTATAAAATGACGTCATGTTTCTCTTGAGAATCTTGAGAATTAATTCCGGCAATTCAAAAATTGGGTACCTGGGGTCCAGTGTATTGTCTCTTTCGATTGCAACCAAAACAAGCCGAATGTATCAGCCAATCCCTTGCGTTATTTGCGTCGGAAAAATTTGCAATACTTTTTGGTGCCACTATGGTTCATATACTTCTCCCTCTATCGTATCTGAACTCGTATGGGTTTACGTTGAATTTGAAAATTCCGAAAAATCACATTTTTCTAAAAATCAACTTTTTCCTAGAGCCTCCATATTCGCTATGGATGATCTAGGAACGACACCGAACTTCGGAAGGGTATATTCAAACCATCATGATTTATCCCACCATATTTTATCCCATCATAATTTATTCCATCATAACATCAAAAATAGAAATCACAAAGCCTCAAGGATACAGGGTCATATTCGTTAAATATATAATTCGCAATGCAGAGAAAAGAACACTATCATAAACGCATTGCATCATAACTTAACAAAAACATAATGCACTTTCAGAAACAAGACCGAATCATATTAGTAATCCATCATTATCGTATGCAGTCACCATTGCATAACGTTATTCGTAGAAATCGTATTGGATAGAATACGTACCCCATCATATTCGTATTGTGTAGAAAACGCATGTCAGCATGATTTGGATGCGCGCGCATCAATTAGTCTCGCCGCTTGTAGTCATCCATCGATCAGCCCAACTTGAAATAACCAAGTTCCTAAAATTCCGGACAACTTGATGCCAAACCCGATTATTCTTGATGAAATTCTACTCTACTCTACTGATCGTGAAATATTCCAAAATTAGTTTTCCATGAATACATTCTGTTCGACACAAATATGCTGAAATATTTTGAACACTATAGTGTGAAATATTTCAAATATCATCAACACTCTGTATGATCCAAACTGTTGGATTTTAGAGAGTTGCTGCGATGGAGACACATGATCATCAACATCAGGAGATCTACAAAATATATAAAAAATTCGAGTCAATTCACCGAAATCAATTGTCCTACTGATACGGTGCGAAGTATTTGAATAAACTGAGTAATTCGATTTCTTATTCTATTGTTTCGTGGTATTATCGTCAGATGTGGAAATAAATAAATAGAAAAATTTTCAAGCATTTTTTTTAATTATATCTATTCCACTGTCCGAAGTTTTGTTATCGAACAACCATCTTCAGCTTGATTTTTCAATAAGTCTTTTTTTTGAAAATTACAGCTTTTAAAAGTATTTCCATTATAATTTCAATGATGTATCACACAAGGCAGTTTATTCATTATGTGTCAGATCATCTTAAATTTTTCCAGAAATTTTCGAGTACGGGCCAGAATTGGAAAAACTTGGGGAATTAGATATCCCAGATCTGAAGTCAATTGAAAGTTTGGATTGACATATTAAATGATTGGTGAAAATCTCTTTAAAAAATAACAATAATGGCCGAAAAGGATCTGAAACGTATTGAAATTGTCATACGTGAACCATCATCTAATTCAGGAAGAAAAATATTTCAAAAAACTGCTTTCTCCGAAACAGGGCTGTATTCAAAAAATTGAATAGTTGTTGGATAACGAAACGTCGGATATCATCACAAAAAAGCTTACAAAACGCTTCTGTGAAGTGTCTTTCATCTTATAAATTGTGAAAGGCTTTCGCGGTCATCGTCACTTACATGGTGGTTCTTCGGGTTGTAAGGCCGACGTATGTTCAGAGAAGATCCCGACGTTTCGCCAACACGAGTGGTTAGCATTTTCAAGAGATATTTTACAAATTTCTGCTTTCTTAACTCGAATTTACTCGAATTTTTTTTGTATATTGTACATCTCCTGATGCTGATGATTAAGTAGCTCCATCGCAGCAACTCTCTAAACAGTTTGGATCATCAGAGTGCTGATGGTATTTTACACCAAATTGTTTAAAATCTTTCAGCAGATTTGTGTCGAACAGAATGTATTAAAGGAAAACTACTTTTAGATCCACTCTGTATATTTCACGATCACTGGAGTAGAGCTTCATCAAGAATAATCGGGTATGGCATCAAGTTGACCGAAATTTCAGGCATATGGATATATCAAGTTGAACGGATTGAGGAATGTCTACAAGCGGTGAACTATTAGAAGGTTCCGTCAAACCAAAGCAGGAACGCGGGAGCGGGAGCGGGAACAGTAAACGAAGCAAACCATATATATTTCTCTGCTTGTCTGCATTTTGGAATACAAATAATCACACCTGTATGTATTTTTACATATCCCACTATCGAATTTAGTCTCGCATTCATCCCGCTCCCGCGTTCCCGCGTTGGTTTGGGGAAACCTTAACTGATGCGCGCGCATCCTAATTAAGTACGTTTTCTACATAATACGTATATCATGGGGTACGTATTCTTTCCAATACGAATTGTACGAAAACGTCATGTTATTGTGACAGCATTATACAATTCCAAAATGATGATTACTAATATGATACGGCTTTGTTTCTAAAAGCACGTTATGCTGTGTTATGTTATGCTGTGTTACGTTATGATGCATTGCGTTTGTGTTATTTTTTCTGCATTGCGAATTATTCAATTTATGAATAGACGAGGAAAGTGATGACGTCACAAATGTCATTCTTGTCAAAAACTGATTCCAAACAAACATCCGTCAAATTCAATAAAGCTTGTCCGATTGTTTCCGTATTGATTTTTCAACTCCTTTCGCTTGAGAAAACAAAATCTAAACAACCAAACACAAACTAATAAGCAAAGCAGCAAATCATCAACAGATGAAGTCACCTAAAATTCTTTGTTTGGAATCAGTTTTTGACAAGAATGACATTTGTGACGACACACTTTCCTTGTCTATTGACCCACCCTGTGGCCTTATGATGCTTTGCGATTTCTATTTTTGATGTTATGATGGGATAAATTATGAGGTTTGGATAGACCCTTCCGAAGGATTTTTTGGTCATATGAAATTCAAGGTAAACCCCAACGAGTTCATATAGGATAGAGGGAGAAGTAGGTATACAAACCAAAGTGGCACCAAAGTATTGCAAATTTTTCCTACACAAATAACGCAACCGATTGGCTGAGACATTCGGTTTGTTTCAGCTGCATCCGAAAGAGCCTCATTTTGTTTGTATTTTGACAGTGGCGGTTCGTTCGTTATCGTTACGCTGTTCCTGGAAAAATATTTATGCGGGAAGAATGGAGTATAAAACGTTAGCAGAAACATTATAAGGTAAGAATTTTATATGTATGAAATATGTGTGCTGCTTTTGTGAAATAATTCTAGTGTCTTCGAAATACATTTTCCATATTATTACCCCTATTCAAGTAACCGCCGCTGGCGCTGTCATGGATGAGCTAGTGAGCTGGTGTTCCCCAAAGAGACTGGGTCGGTATTATAAAACTATTTTGACAGACAACTAGAAGTTAACTTGAGGAATGACGTCACATCTTACAGTTAACTTCAAAATGTAGAAGTTAACTTTATCGGGAGGACGTGGTATCAGTTAAAGTTAACTTTGTAGAAAATGGTGGTTTTCGACAGTTCTTCTGTCAATAATTTAGCATAAAACTCAATTTGATTGTTTTTTTTTTCGCAATAAATGTTAGCAAACGATGTCCTGGTTATTTTCGAGGAACTTTTAAGCTGCGATGAAGGAGATGCTGTGATTATTATTGAAGGCCCTCGGCGTCGAAGTATATTTAGAAATCGGTTAAACCATTTTATCTTGTGGAACGAAATAGAATTTGAAAATAAATTAAAACGGATTTCAATCATCAAGATAGTCTGAATGCTTGTTAAAGGGGCACATAGAGAGGCAAATATTTGCAAAGACCAACTAATAAGTCAACATTTCTAATAGTTCCAATTACTTTGCAATTATAAGTATTTTCAATGTTAGAAATAATCTTCTACCGCCAGTAAAACGTTAATTACACTCAGATTTAATGAAACATGTTTATTCTTGGCAGTTATTGGATATTTTGGAGGATTCTTAAATCTATTGATAGCAATTTTACTATTTATTAGAAATTTAGAAAATGTCACAGGAAAAAGTGCGAAAAATTGTAGGTTACATATTTTTCTTCTTCTTCTTCTTTTTATTTCAGAAATGAGACTTTTATAAAACTGCCATTTTAAAGCTGAAGTTAACTTGACTGTTAAAATTAAAGTTAACTTCGAGAGATGTTTATAATACCGGCCCTAAACTAACAAGGGTTTAATAAGCTCTAGCCAATCAGAATCTTGTAGCATCAACGCGTCATAGTGACGTAATTGGATATGGGTACAGAGTCGAACTCGAACCAAGCAACAAAACTGTCAGCAGTAACTCTCATATACCAAGAGGTAGTTCGTCACTGTCACTGTCTATAGAGAACGGCGGCCATGACACGTCCAACCACGTCACATTTTGTCACAAATGTTCTTTCATCTCTTTCTACTAGTGTCCCCATTGTCTTATGGGGATTAAACTCTCCTTGTTAAATTTACTGAAATATACCTTATAACTGGAATGCCAATGCAACTTCTCAAAAGTGTACCCTTTTGAACCTCGCGCAGCAGTCAAAAAAGTCAAAGTGGGAGTATGCGTACTAATGTTCGAAACAGGACCGGTCTGGTCCATAGTATAGATAACGAATTTCTATGCGACTAAATTGATGAAAAACCACCGCGGTCTGACGCTTACAATTTGGATCAGCTTGAAACTAGATTTCACAAATATCAAATCGTGGAAAAATGATCATACCACATTCATTTTCCCAGGATAAAAATGAACTTCACGATAAAAAATAATTTATAATGAAAAACAAATTGAAAAACACAATGCCCTACCGAGGAGTTTCAAATGTGATGACCTATAGCTACTCTTTTTTTGAACATTTTCTGGGAAAAAACTCACACAAGCAAAACCAAACATAAAATGGAGGATGAACTCAATGAACTGCTATAAATAGCGCCTAAGCCGCTCTTGGCCGAATTCATTGATCAAAGACGTATGTTTTCATCACAGAACCTCTGTTATGATCAAAGACATGATTTTCACATCTTTTCATCTACTGCGTCGGCGCAGATTCTGATATTTCCATCCCCATGGATGGCACAAAAATTCTTCGCGCATATGCCTGCATTGGCATTTCAGTTATAAGGTATATTTCAGTGGTTAAATTTTATCTCTTTGGGTGTTCCCACTGAAATAAAATTATAATATGATGACGAATGCTCTTAGTTCCACTGCGCACTCGTATAAAGTGATAACTCTAGGAGAAGTAGAAAGGCATATATATATATATATATATATATATATATATATATATATATATATATATATATATATATATATATATATATATCTTGTAGTTAATAGATATATGTAGAAAGGAGGCACATACAATCTAGCACAGAAATACTTTATTGCTTACTTGTATGGGTGCGAGAGAGACATTCATCTGCACGTACGTTTTACTAGTTTCCCAGTTTATGGTTTGTAAACACGCTGTTGCAGTGCAGCGCGTATTTGTATCAGTTTTATATGTTACAATCAACTCAATCTCGATTCCTTCGCCACTGCCAGGACGCTCAAGACAAACATGGCGGCATCCATGAGTAATCCAGTCGCGCAGCCTGACAAGCATTCCAGTCATCATATTATAATTTCATTTCAGAGGTGTTCCCTAGTTTCGTAAAAAAATGTCAATTTTTGGCATTATCATAGAGCCAAAAAAGCTTTCACATTTAGAATAGCTATGCCTGATCTAGTACATGAGTACAAATGCTAGGAATCGCATTTTCTTTTTTATAAAGTTCTTTGGTCAGATTGGCTTCGAATTCTCCAAATGAGAGGAGCTTGCAGGGCAGAAGTCAGAAATGTATTCAGTTTTTCTCAATTCAACATAGTTTTTGAATAATCTGGGATTTGAGAAAAAATATGGCAAATTGACTTTTCCGCCATCTCACAGGCGGTAGACAAAACTCAAAGAAGTCCCTGTTTCAATTACAGCATTCTAACCCACTAAACATGTAATGTTACAAAGTATAGCTTGCCATCGTAAAATGAAAATATAATATTGCATAAAGCTCAATGCTATATTTAAGTTTTTAACATAACAGAATAAACTACAGACAAGTTGTTTGTAAGTTATAAAGCAAGCTATTGATTGAGTTTCAAGTGCAATGTTACATGATCCATGAAAGTTCATTGTAAATGCAACAATACAAAAACTATCTACGAACAATGTGAGTGCAAGTTACATTTGGAACTATTGAACAAGTTCAAATCGCAATGTTGCAATGAGATTGAAATTCCATGATATTTACAACCATACATAAGCTAACTACAAACAATATTGACAGTATTTAGAAAACACAATATACTTTCAATTTTCGATTGCATCATCGCAGAAATATACAAAATGATACGCTAGGACAATTTTAAATGGTAAGTATAAAGAAACTTGAAATAATATTTCATTTATCAGGAATCCAACCAGTTTTGAATTTCCCGGTCTTGATGAGATGCCACCTAACGGGGCGACCCAGTAACGATCCCAGACAAGCACGCGCCTCGCGCCATTTTGATATTGTAAAATTGTAAATTATATTGTTGTTGTGTGTCGTGCCTTTGCGTTAGTTTCGTTTAGGATGCTTTCATTCGTTCTTAGTTAATATTCTTCTGCAATTTTGTTTTTTGAATAAGAGTTCACTGAGTGTTGAAGCAGCATAATGGATAGTGCTAATAAATTTAAGGCATCTTCATGTAAGGTAAGGTGATACATCAAATATTATTTTAGGTTAGGATGATCTGGTATGCTCATTCTGCGTTTATTAGGGGAATGTTTGTTTCTCCTTATATTGCGAATAAATCTGGTAGTAGTGTCAATTTGAAAGGTACTTTTTCATTTGTAAATGATGTGGAATACTTTTACATCTCTATTTTAGTTGCAGGATTTTCAATTTATTGGTGGCTTGAATGAAAAGTTTTGTGTTGGAACAAGTCTTGAACGTTTTTTCACAAATCATTGTGCCATGTTTTGCAATTGGAGCAACAAAAAAGACAATTTCAGAATCAAAGAATTGAAATCTTAACAAATTTTAAAATTCGAGTCAGTTCAATTTGAATATAAAGCAAATATGTAAGCACAATAGTGTCATAATCAAGGACAAGTTCAATTGTACATTCTACAGTGTGTCCCACTTTGAGCAGCCACACCCTCATATTTAGTTCAGCATGAAATAATTCGAAATTTTCTTTGACTCAAGTTGTAGTACTCGGAAATACCTACCTTTATGTTTACGTAACCTTTGTATATCCATTTTCCACGGCTAACTACGACCAAATGAAAAGTGAAAAATTGGGAAAAACATACTAGGCATTTTTTTATCGCAAAAATAACACCAGATTCTGTTTCAGAACATCTTAAAACCCCCAAATCTCAATGCTTGAATCATTTGAATATACAGGGTATCATTCATTCTGATCAGAGTTAGCCTTGGAAAAGTGATATTTGGCTATTTTTCAAAGTATTAATTAAATATTTTTGGGAATTCTGTGACAAGAGAAGACATTTTGGAAATTTTCCAAGCATTATTTATGGATTAGAGTTGATAATGCTACCAGCTACAGATGATACCCTGTATATTCAAATGAGATATTCATTGAGATTTGGGGGTTTTAAGGTGTTCTGAGACAGAATCTGGTGTTATTTTTGCGATAAAAAAATGCCTAGTATATTTTTCCCAATTTTTCACTTTTCATTTGGTCGTAGTTAGCCGTGGAAAATGGATATACAAAGGTTACGTAAACATAAGGGTAGGTATTTCCGAGTACTACAACTTGAGTCAAAGAGAATTTCGAATAATTTCATGCTCAACGAAATATGAGGGTGTGGCTGCTCAAAGTGGGACACACTGTATATTGAAATAAGACCATAATTCTTGAGTTGACTAATTATATATTTATCTATAATATTTTTGTTCCAGATGCAGTGAGAAATTCATCTCCATGCATCAGAGATGATGCATTTCAAACGAATGTAAAAGTTTGGCTACAATTCGCAAAAACACGTTACTTGTAGGGTTAGGTAGTAGATTGAGATGTCGATATTTAAGCTACACATTCAATTCAATGATTATTTTGTTTCAGGTACCTGATAAGGCCAAACAGATTTTTATTTTCAATATGACATTTGAATATGAGTACTTATTTGTTTTTTTGTGATATTTTAATTAAAGGTTTCAATATCAAATTTTTGTCTTTTTGATCTCCAAGATTTAAATGGCCATCAAATTAATAGGTATAATTTCAGAAGATTTTTTGGGTTGTCACTAAAAACTAGAAAATGATGAATCCGATTTCCATAGAGGACACATCAATACTGAATGATCTGTCTCCCATGAAGATTGTATTCATTTTCTATCAATATTAGTGGCAAGTAGTGAAAATCCAAAAATTCTTCAGTAGCGAAAAAACCTACTGGAACGTAATTTATGAAATTCTACTGTTATGTTATGGAAAGGAATAGACAAGATTGATGGTAAGTTGCTGCTATATAAAAATATTGAATATGTTATTTTCCACTAATTTATATTCTATGTTGCGGTAACCTTGCTGCAATTACTAATTATAAAAGATTACATCCATCAATCCATTTCAGTAGTTGCTGCAACATTGTCATAAGACGTCATTTTCAATATCCCACTTGCAATTTTCCTGTATATTATTATATGCAATGTTGCAGAAACCTTGCTGGAATAATTGATAATGGCATATACCATTTGTAATATTGCTGAACGTCCGTTTCAGTAGTTGCTGAACCTTTGCAGTAAGGTAGCAGAAAACTCTGATATAACATAACATTACTGAAATATTGAATGAATGTTACTTTGCTTAGTGGGAAGTTGCAGCAATTTTACTCCATCACAACTTGATCCTTCGTCTGAGAGATGGCAGAAGAGTTAACTCGAAAATAGGGTCACTGAATCTAGAAGGCCGTGCCGTCCTTACGGGTATGGCCAATGGGCGTGGTCCAATACCTGAAATAGTTCCAGTACTCAAATAACCCACAAAATCACCAATTAGAGAGCAAGTTTTGTGGGTTATTTGAACACTGGAACTATTTCAAGTACTAGACCACGCCCATTGGCCATACCCGTAAGGATGGCACGACCTCCTAGATTCAGTGACCCTACTCGAAAACCTCAAGGTGGGTGAAGGACATTGAACATGGCCGGATCCAAAGAGATTAAACGTTATTTGACTAGGAGAGACTAATCCCCATAAGACAATGGGGGCACTGATAGAAAGAGATGAAAAACATTTGTGACGAAATGTGACGTAGTTGGACATGTCATGGCCGCCCCATTCTCCATAGACAGTGATGGACTAGCTCTTGGTATATGACAGTTATATGTGACAGTTTTGTTTCTTGGTTCGAGTTTGACTCTGTACTCATGTCCAAGTACGTCACTATGACGCGTCGATGCTACAAGATTCTGATTGGTTAGAGCTTTAAACCCTCCTGTTAGTTTACTCTGTTTGGGCCGGATCGACTGATTTTATGGGCCTGTCAAATGACGTCAGCGCAATGCCTCCTAATTGGTTTACTATATCTTATTATATGTACAAACGTTTCTATTCATATTTTTATTTGTATATATATATATATATATATAAAACCATACGGAAGGCATCGAGGTGACGTCAAATGAGATACAACATTGCAACATAGGGAACGGGTCATCCTCTACAAAATAGTGTTCAGTGTCCTTGAACGTGAGTGACAGCCTCACTTATTGATGAGCTTCTGATACATTTGAATTTCCCCTATTTTCTTCGGAAACAGGGCTTTCAAATGAAAAACATTTCACTCACCATGCATTTGTTTGGCACTATGGCGTGGCGCAGTGGTTAGAACGTCCTACTTTGGGTCGAAAGGTCCGGAGTTCGAGCTCCAGTTGCGGCTGGGATTTTAAAATTTAATTTGACCGATTAAATTATTCAAATCTCGTGGCTGAACTGGGGTTAGTCCTGCACGATTCACTGATGCGTTCCAATTAACAGTGCTGCTCCTGAGGTGACGCATGGAGTTAGTAACAAGGCCTATCCAGAACACCTGGCTAATGACCATAGCAGTCTATGCCAAAACACCCAAGAAAAAGAAAAAATTATGACATTAGGGAGTTGAAGTAAAATGATCTACGCAGACTTAACTCACGTACGTTACCATTAATTAACACTCGTATCGAATTGCTTGAAAAAGAGTTGAAGTGGTAGATTTACAATTCTTCTTCACAGAAGCTACGTGGCTACATTAACTTCGGTGAAATAACTTAACCTCGAAAATTTATTTTATTTATGTTTATGAGTTTATGTTATTTCAGTTATTTGTTTTCTTTTACCTGAATTTGAGAAAAATTAAAGTATACAACATGCAAGAAATTTTGGATGCTGCTATTCTCGGAGATGGAGAAATTAATGATGATGATGATGATATGGAAGATGAAATATTACTTCATGTTTTTAATGATAATCCTGGAAAAAGAGCTGATCTATATGGTCGATTCAACTTCGAGGAGGTATCAAATGTTGAAGCCAGATCCTTTTTCAGATTCGAAAAAGACCATATTCCCAGACTGTGTCACGCACTAGGCATTCCAGAATTTGTAACAACCCCAGAAAATATAACTTTAAGTGGTAAGTTTCTTCTCTAGTTCACATTATACTTATCATGTATCATTCTTTAACAGTATTCTTTAGCAGCCCGTTAAATTTGTAGGTGTTACGGGTCTATGTATTCTGCTAAGACGGTTGGCATATCCGAATAGGCTGGTTGACTTGGAAATCACATTTGGATATTCTTATAGAGCGCTATCCAGCATCATAAACAGGGTCATGGAAATTGTTATTGACAACAAGGGTCATTTGTTACAGAATATTGGGAATGTTTTATGGCTCAATGAAGAAAAATTGCAACAGTATTCACAGGTACAGTATGAACTTTTCAAACCAGACATTTTTTATAAGAAATATTTTTTAGGCTATAGCCGATAAAGGGGCTCCTATGAACAACATATGGGCCTTCATAGATGGAACAGTTAGACCTATATGTAGGCCATCAGAACACCAACAAGAGTATTATTCAGGTTATAAAAAAGTACATTCTGTGAAATACCAGTCCCTTCTATGCCCTGATGGAATAATAATAAGTCTTAAAGGTGCATTCCCTGGTCATCGACATGATGCTGGGATGTTTCGAGAGTCAGGATTGTATGAGGAATTGGAGGAGTTCACAGTATTTGAAGATAGGCATTTTGTTATTTACGGAGATCAAGGATATAGTCTAAGAGAGCTATTAATTAGACCCTTTACTCAACAGCAGATTGCTGGGAATCCACAACGACAGAACTTCAATAATGTTATGAGTAGTTTAAGAGTGACAGTGGAATGGGGCTTCAGTAAAGTGTTGCAAGAATTTGCTTTTGTGGACTTCAAAAAGAACCAAAAGTTGTTATTACAAGAAGTGGGTACAATGTACCATGTTGCAGTGCTTTTCACCAATTGCCACACTTGTCTTTATGGAAGCCAACAGAGTTCCTACTTCAACATCGAACCCCCCCTGCTAGAAGTATATTTAGGCAACTGACATAAAATATTATAAATATAACACCTATCAACACATTGACAATAAAGTATATTTAGATTTTATATATTTGTTTTGCTAGTTACATTAATTTGATGTAACATTCATCTTCTATAATATTTATTTAATCCCTTCCATTTGGGGATGAAAGCATAAAAGCTTTGTTCATTTACAAATTTACACTTCTGTACAAAAATTAGATGATCAGTATAGCCACATTATTTGTAAATGGAAAATTAAAGTTTGCTTCTTAGGTAATTCCAAAAATATTTGTTATTAAGTCAGTGTTATATTTGGTAAATATAAACATTTACTTTACTTAAAAATATAGAAGTACTGAATGAATAACACAAAAAACTACAGACTTAGTCGATACTGTTATCACAAATGAGTTAAAGCCAGATATTTTATCAAAACTGTATTAGAAATCTCAAAACAAAAATACATTCCTATATAATAAATAAAAAAAACATGTTACATGAGCAACTGAATAAACAACACTATAAAGATTCAAGCCAAGTTTGCTTTACTTTTTATTTAACACAAATTTAATCCAGTCTTGCTGGTTGACGAATAACATTTTGAGCCTTTCTTCTTCCATTTCCAGCCTTCTCTCATCGATTTCCAACCTTTTTTGACGTTCCTGTCTATCCATGTCCAGCCTTCTCTCATCGATTTCCAACCTTTTTTGACGTTCATCTCTATCCATTTCAAACTTTTGTTCTTCGAGTTTTAATTTCCTTTCCTGTATTGCACATTCTCTGCATTTCAGTTCATATTGTTTATCATTCTTCTTTTCCAAATATTGTACAGTCTGTTGTTTAATGTTGCTATTGATTCTTTTATGCTTTGGTCCTAAAATATATATTTCAATCCTAGTATAAAATATACAATGAGACGTTTTGCCATTAATTTCAATAATTTTTTTCATTTGACCGTCTACCACTTTCAATTAACATCACTTACCTAAAATATTTGCTTGTGCCAAAGGCTTTCTTTTAAGGGTTATAGGTTGACTGGTACTCTGATTGGATGAAAATGTATTTGCCTCACTGTTTTCATTACTTTTGATTTCAATAGTATCTTCCACTACTATCTCGGTATCTATAACAATGAAATATTCATGCATTTTCAGAATAATTATGAACACAAAAAGTCACATCACAGAATTGAATAATTCTTACCACATATCAAATCAATCCCAGGATCAGAACATAATTGCTCTGGTACATTGACATCAGTTGGGTAGGATTTTCTTGAATTTCCCAGTGGTACCTCGGCATCTAAAACAATTGAAAATTTTTCAGTTTTAATGGTGAACTAGTAGAATAGCAAATGTAAGAAGTAATTCCACAGACAAATCAATTCTTACTATATGTCGCATTATTTTCAAGGCATGAGCGTTCTCGTGCATCATGACCTTTCATGTAGGATGATTTGGAATTTTGAGTAGAAGTAGACAAGGGTATGCTTTTCCTTTTCTCTTCTTTTTTCAATTCCAAAATTTGCTGAAGTAGGTCATCCATCTCCGTTACCAGAATTTCTATTCCTGACCTAAAATCATGACAAAAAACATACTAGATATAAAATTAATAAAATATATAAATCTAGGTATTAACCAATGATCCTTTCAACTGCTTCTTATGATCTATACTTACTTTCCTACCAATGATGCAGCTTTAATTGAATATTTTCTAAGCAAATTCTGAATTCTATCTCGGAGAGTTCTAATGGACACACATTTTCCAGTAATTTGGATCATATTCACTTGAATCATAGACCATCTTTTCATATCTTCAAATGGATTTTGACCATATACTTCTCTGGCTAAGTGTAAATCAAATTCCTCTGTGAATCGAAATCGTGTAGATCTATCAGTCATTTTTTGACTCAACTGATCTGATATTCTGATTACAGAATTTCTCGGCTGTGATACAATCATTTACAAACTTCAAAAACAATGATAATGATACAATCGTTACAATCAGTACTCGCCTCGGCACCAGTCGGTAGCTCTCGGTTAACGTACGTTGATTTTTTTACGTATACGTGAAAGTCCGTAAGATTACGTAAACCCGTAAACCATCTACGTGGGCTAACGCAAAAAACACAAGACTGCGCATGCGTAGCTGTCAATTTGTACGTTTACGTCTACGTTCACGATTGCACTTCAACTCCCTATTGTGTCAAGTCTCTCGTCTGACCCACAGAACTCATACTTATATCTTATGACTATAAAAGTATGAGTTCTGTGGTCTGACCAATATGGTTAGACCAGAGCGGTCATTTGGTTGACTTGACGATCTTGAAACTATTTGAAATTACAGTTATAAAAGGGTTATGTTTACTATGTTCACTGGTTAATTACAACAATAATCAATTATTATCACAGGATATTACCGCTATACCACAAAACTCTTTGATTTATGTGTGCTATACACGTTCGTGTGTAGCGTTAGTACCTATGCTTTGATATTATATTATTTCAATTATTGGAGTGTTCGTTCATTGTCTTAGTTATTCGAGATATCTAATGGCAGTTCCTAATCTTGGTGGCTGAATAGTTCCAGCTAACTGTGGATTTTGATAAGAAAAACAAATTAGTGGCGCTAACTTCACGCGGCGCCATCTTTTTCGAAGAAATGAGTTCTGGTGGTATTTTTCGATAAAGATGGAAGAGTTCTGGAGTTCTTGAACATTTTTGAAAATAGTTCTGCCGCAATAAAAAAGTTATTGAAGAAAATCAATTTTTTACTTCCGAAAACCATCATTTTGAAAGAAAACTAACAGATATTTCAGTTCTGATGAGAGTTCTGAGTAGCACTCAGCGAGTTCTACAAAACATTTATATCAAGTTTTACGGAGAGAGCAGAACTTTTCAATTTATTAGCCTTCATAAGGTGCGAAAATCGAAAAACCAACATTTTGAATGAAAACAGAAGGAATCTCAGAACAGTTCTGATGGAAGTTCTGAGTAGCACTCGACGAGTTCTACAAAATATGTTCATCAAGTTTTATCGAAAAATCAAAACTTTTCAATTTATCACCTGTAATTGGGTGCGAAATAAAAAAAACAACATTCAAAATGAAGACAGAAAAGAATCTCAGAACAGTTCTAATGGGAGTTCTGGGTAGCACTCGGCGAGTTCTACAAAATATGTCAATCGAGTTTTATCGAAAAAGCAAAACTTTTCATTTTATTAGCTTTCACAAGGTGCGAAATCCGAAAAACCCTCATTTTAACTGAGGACAGAAGGGAATCTCAGAACAGTTCTGAGTAGCACTAGGAGAGTTCTACAAAATATGTTTGTCGAGTTTTGTCGATAAAGCAAAACTTTTCAATTTATCACCTGTAATAGGGTGCGAAATAAAATAAAAACATTCAAAATGAAGACAGAAAAGAATCTCAGAACAGTTCTGATGGGAGTTCTGGGTAGCACTCGGCGAGTTCTACAAAATATGTCAGTCGAGTTTTACCGAAAAAGCAAAACTTTTCAATTTATTAGCTTTCACAAGGTGCGAAATCCGAAAACCCAACATTTTGACTGAGGACAGGAGGAAATCTCAGAACAGTTCTGATGGGAGTTTTGGGTAGCACTCGGCGAGTTCTACAAAATATGTCGATCGAGTTTTATCGAAAAAGCAAAACTTCAATTTATTAGCTATAATAGGGTGCGAAATAATTTTAAAAATCACATTCAAAATGAAGACAGAAAAACTCTCAGAAAAGTTCTGATGGGACTTCTGGGTAGCACTCGGCGAGTTCTACAAAATATGTCGATCGAGTTTTATCGAAAAAGCAAAAGTTTTCAATTTATTAGCTTTCACAAGGTGTGAAATCCGAAAATCCAACATTTCGACTGAGGACAGAAAGGAATCTCAGAACAGATCTAATGGGAGTTCTAAGTAGCACTCTTCGAGTTCCACAAAATATCTCAATTGAGTTTTATCGAAAAAGCCGAACAATTCAATTTATTAGCTATCATAGGGTGCGAAAACTAAAAAATCAACATTCAGAATGAAGACAGAAAAGAATTCCAGAACAGTTCTGACAGGAGTTCTGAGTAGCACTCGGCGAGTTCTACAAAATATGTTTATCGAGTTTTAACTCGATTAACTAACTCCCATCAGAACTGTTCTGAGATTTCCTTATGTCCTCAGTCAAAATATTGGTTTTTCGGATTTCGCACCTTGTGAAAGCTAATAAATGGAAAAGTTTAGCTTTTTCGATACAACTCGATTGACATATTTCGTAGAACTAGCCAAGTCATTTTGAATGTTGTTTTTTTTTTATTTCGCACCCTATTATAGGTAACAAATTGAAAAATTTTGATTTTTCGATAAAACTCTATCAACATATTTTGTAGAACTCGTCGAGCGCTACTCAGAACTTCTATCAGAACTGTCCTGAGATTCCTTCTGTTTTCATTCAAAATGTTGGTTTTTCGATTTTCGCACCTTATGAAGGCTAATAAATCGAAAAGTTCTGCTTTCTCGGTAAAACTTGATAGACATATTTTGTAGAACACGCTGAGTGCTACTCAGAACTCTCATCAGAACTGAAATATCTGTTAGTTTTCTTTCAAAATGGTGGTTTTCGAAAGAAAAAAATTGATTTTCTTCAATAACTTTTTTATTTCGACAGAACTATTTTCAAAAATGGTCAAGAACTCCAGAACTCTTCCATCTTTATTGAAAAATACTACCAGAACTCATTTTTTCGAAAAAGATGGCGCCGCGTGAAGTTAGCGCCACTAATTTGTCTTTCTTATCAAAATCCAGTTAGCCGGAACTATTCAAAATTTGTATCAGGAACTCTAGAACTCTTTCAAATCCACCCAGAACTCCAAAAAAAGTTGTGTTTTTGCAAAAAGTTGGCGCCAACTTCACATGAGTATAAAACTCAACAAAACCCGTTTCATGAGATTGTTTTTTTTTTAGAAGAGGACGTGCTCCTTCAAATGTATTTGTACCAACAGAGATAATGATGACTATTGAGGACAAAACTTCATTAATTCTAAATAATGCCTGTCAATCAGTGATAATGATGGAGTTATCATCGATGATATGTGATTTTCCATCAGTTTGTTGTGAACAAACGTTTCACAATATCATGAATGAGGAAACCGAAGAAATGATGGGCATGTGTCAAAACTCACCTGAATGGCATAAAGCCAGACAATTTAGGATCACTGGATCGAGGTGCTATGAAATATTTACTTTCAGTAGATCTGACTGGGATACGAAAAGCAAAAAATATTTTTGGCCCAATAGCTTTAATAAAGGACTCCGCAAACTCCTTATGGAATTTGGGTCCCGGTGGATTTTTTTGAATTTTTTGTATGATGTAGTCCATGTAATTCTTAACCAATGTTACCATTGCGCCAACCCAAAAAAATGAGCAGTTTTGCAGCTAGGGGGCGTTGAAATCACCCCTTGCGCAGATTAGACTATTTATTTTTGAGCCCGGTAACAATATTTTCACTTGTTTCATTATTGCTAATGTTGCACAATGTTGTGCTGTTTTATAAAAAAAATTCTTACCCCCTCCCCTTTTTCCCCCAACTCCTATTACGAAACGCAAAAAAAATATTTCTCGAGTTCCTTCAAATGTATCGTCGAATGTTTAAATATGCGTAAATAAGGAAAATAGCAGTTTTTTATGATTATCCCCCCACCCCCCAAATGACACAAAACGAAAAAAGTTCGGTGGATTTTTCTGAATTTTTGATATGATGCAGTTCAAGTTATTTTGAATAGAAATAAATCGGGTGACAAACCCCAAAAATGAACAGTTTTGATGCTGCGGGGCGTTGAATCATACCTTGCTCAGAATAGACTACATTATTATAGGCGGAAACAATATCTCTATGTATTTTTGTTTCATTTTATGCCGAACAATTGTGTAAACTTTCATAAATTTAAAATCTAAAACCTCCCCCTTACCCCCAAACCCTATTTCAAAACACGAAAAAAAAATAATTCAGGCACCACCTCAAATTCAAATTGTGGATGTCTAATTTTTATTTATTTTCAAGATATTCGCCCTATTGATTGATATTCAAAAATCATGAACTTCGCCCTACTAAGAAGTCAGCAAACTCCATCAATATTTTTCTGAAGGGAGGGAAAGGTGATATTAAACAACTGTACGATTTCCTCAATTTGAGCTGATTAAAACATTTATTTTGATAAAGCATTTACAAGTAGTTGGGAATACATTTTTTCGTGTTTTAAATTAAGGGTAGGGGGTAAGGGGGAGGTTTTAGATTTTCATTTCATGAAAAATTACAGAATTGATCAGCATAATCTAAACTAAAATACGTAGAGCTATTATTTCCGCCTATAATAATGAATAGTCCATTCTGAGCAAGGTCTGATTTCAACGCCCCCTAGCATCAAAACTATTCATTTTTGAAATTTGTCACCCAATTTATTTTTATTCAAAATAACTTGAACTGCATCATATCAAAAATTCAGAAAAATCCACCGAAATTTTTTCGTTTTGTGTCATTTGGGGGGTGGGGGATAATCATAAAAAACTGCTATTTCCCTTATTTAGGCATATTTAAACATTCGACGATACATTTGAAGGTACTCGAGGAATATTTTTTTTGCGTTCCGTAATAGGAGTTGGGGGGAAAAGGGGAGGTGGTAAGATTTTTTTTTATAAAGCAGTATAATATTGTGCAATATTAGCAACAATGAAACAAGTGAAAATATTGTTACCGGGTTCAAAAATAAATAGTCTAATCTGCGCAAGGGGTGATTTCAACGCCCCCTAGCAGCAAAACTGTTCATTTTTTTGGGTTGGCGCAATGGTAACATTGGTTGAGAATTACATGGCCTACATCATACCAAAAATTCAAAAAAATCCACCGGGTCCCAAATTCCATAAGGAGTTTGCGGGGTCCTTTACAAAGCATGGCTTAAAATATGAAAATGTTGCAAGAGCTTTATTTATTGAGAACCATTCTAAAGAAGTTCTAGATTGTGGAATGATTTGTTTTCCCCAAAATAAATGGTTGGGATATTCACCAGATGGTGTAGTAATCGAAAATGGGAAACCGGTAGCATTATTAGAAATAAAATGTTTGTATTCTGGTAAGTAATGGTATGCATTTCTTGAAGCTCTCGAATATACACATATATATTGTGTTTGTAGGTTCCACATCACCTATTGAAGATGCCATTTTATCATGTGCTTACATTGTCAAAGAAGATGGTGTATATACTTTTTAAAAAAAACATCAGTATTATGGACAAATACAACTGGGGATGAGCATATTAAATGTGCAAAAATGTTTTTTGTTTTTATATGCATCATTTAATGATACGTCAATAACAATAGAAGTATTGTTGGATTACAATTTTATCAAAATGATGCTGGAAAAAGTTAAATTTAACTATTTTACAAAAATGCTTCATGTATTATGTGAAAGTAAATAATAATAAAACACTTTAATTAAACATAAGACTGCCCAATTTATTTATTTATAAAAAGCTCTACAACTGACAAATAAGTAAGTAATCATAGCAAATCAAATATATCTTTCATCTGACAGAATAGAACTTGAAAGATTTGTTATACCACAAATAATAGTGAAGATGTCATCAATCTTGGGTACAAGGGACCACTGAAGCTGACCGCTAATTATTTTAAAGATTTTTAATCTTTGATTTGATCTTTCAATATGTGCCCTTGCTGCAGCAATTTGCTGGTTAAGAACAGCCTCTTCAGGAGAAAGTTGTTTTTTCTTTCGTAAAAATGGAGGACGTATCAATTTAATTTTATACATAGCACATATGTCATCTATTAAAAATCCTTTATCAACCATAATAGAGTCTTTGTTAGAACATAATTTGTTAATTACATTGCTTTCTTCAAAAATCACTCTATCGGATGCTCGTCCACCATAAGATTGACTAATAAAAATTATCATGCCTGCTGGAGAAACACCAGTCATAAATTTTACTGTCGTATTACCTTTATAATGAGAATAAAATTTTATGCGGCAGCAAAGGCAACTAGGTTTTTGTACAACTATTTCGGTGCAATCCAAAACAATTCTACATGTTGAAAATTGTTTAAAGCACTTAGGAATATTTTTGGAAATTTCTTCACAGGATGGAAAATAAATGGCTGGTTTCAGAACTGAACTAAGTATTGGGAGCATATCGAAGAAATAAGTTTTACAAAGCTGACCAGATATACCAAACAAGATGGCAAGAGTTACATAACTGAGATCCAATTTTAATTTAGTCATTGTTAAAATTATTCTTTCTCTAATACCAAGTCTATGTAACCTTGTGTCATGCAGTACCTTTCTGCTCATCTCTTCCAAACAGTTCAGAATTTGGAAATTATTTATGCCTGTGAAACTTCTTAAAGCACTTTCTGAATTTAAAAGATCACTTAATGTTGTCATTTTGTCCAAACTAACTTGAATTTCAGAATCATGAACTGGCCTCTGTATTTTGTCGGTAGAACTGGCAATATTAGGAACATAACTTTCACTACTCGTCACTATTTCACAAACAGATTTTTCTGCTTGTATGTCGTTGGTCTGGTTCCATTCCTTACTTGTTCCTGCTTGGCTACATTCCCCACTTTTTCTTTTAGACAACCTTTCTGCACGTTTTGAATCTGATTTTGTATTCATTGTTACAACAGATGCAGGCAGATTCTGAGATGGTACAGCTGTCTTTTTCAATACACGACCTCTTCTTGTATTTTCACCTATAAATAAATTATATTTGAGTAAATGTAAATAAAAACAACATACCTACCTACCTACCTTTGTTAAAATAATCTTCTTGCTTAAAATGGAGCGAACACACTCTCATAAATTTGCTTATTGGTTTGCCAATCCGAACCTTTAATATCCAGGCTTTTCTTCTTGATATTAATTCTCGTCCCAACTCCGTTTCAAAATAAACCTTTGGGTCATTTTCCTCGGGAAATCTGTGAAAAGTTAATTTCTTTTCAGTGTCTCTTTTGGCCCAGGAATTGCAGTGTGGCACAGAACAATAACCATTGTAAGACGCCATTATAAGACCGGAGGGGTCGCTTTGACTGTAAAAAGGCAATTTCTCAACAATAAATTAAGAAGATAAAATAAAAACGGTTTAAAGAAAAGCACTATATTCATAAAAATCAATGGTAAACAAACGATACGAAAGTGTGGTTAAAAAACAATGTCGCAGAAACTAGTTTACATTAAAGCCACCAGAGTGCGTTTCGCTTTAGCATGAAAGTAGGGTCACTGTATCTATAAAGCGGCTAGCGATACGCCTGCAACTTTGGACTGAGCATGCGCCAAACTCGAGCATGCTCCGTAGACTCAAAAAATGGACAAATATGGCTACCATGGCTGCTACAGAGCAGTGTTGTTAATCGGCGGATTAAAGTCCGATTTTCGGACTTTTTTTCGTTCAGCGGACTTTTTTCGGACCAGGAAATAATTCGGACTTTTTGGATATTACATATTTGCAGCACCATCAACTAACAAGTTTTGATTGGCAATAATCAACAGTCAAAATTAACACGGAACGGGGAACACGCCATGCAGGAGATACTTTTCATTTTTGAATGGCGGACTTTTTCGTGTAAAATCGGACTTTTTCGGAACGCAATCGGACTTTATGGTTTAACGCGTCGAACAACACTGCTACAGAGCTACATCACTGGGGTGCAATTACGAACACTCGATCCGTAGTAAGTTTGACATATGTCAGATTTTATCAATTATAAAAACGAATACAATTCAAAATATATTGCAACTTGAGTCGATATCAATGGTCTATATGGTAGATATAATTCCATTCTATCTCTATTCAAAGAAATTTCGTAATTTCGACTTCATTTCGAATCGGGAACAACCATCGTTCTAGCCTACGTATCGTGACAGCTCTGTTATCGAGTGTTCATAATCCCACCCCTGCTCTCTGAATTTTGGATAAATAGTCGTTATATGGTAACAATTTTCAATTCGCAAGGTAGGTTAGTCAGGTCAGGTTAGGTTTGGCTAATAATTCACGCATTTTCGAATCGCAAGCTAGGTTAGCTTGCTCAGGGGTGGGATTATGAACACTCGATACGAGAGCTGTCACGATACGTAGGTTAGAACGATGTATGTTCTTGATTCGAAACGAAATCGAAACTATGAAATTTCTTTGAATAGAGATAGAATGGAATTATATCTACCATATAGACTATTGATATCGACTCAAGTTGCAATATATTTTGAATTGTAATGGTTTTCATAATTGATAAAATCTGACATATGTCAAACTAACTACGGATCGAGTGTTCGTAATCGCACCCCTGGTTAGGTTTGTGTGTAAATTGCGAGCGAAAAAACAAATTCACGCATTTTCAACAAAGTTTGCAATCTTGTTTTTCCTTCCTCTTCTTGCTTCTCCGCCAATGACCCTCTTGTAGTACATCACTTAAATTCAAGTTTGGCGCATGCTCAGTCCAAAGTTGCAGGCGTATCGCTAGCCGTCTGTCTGAATCTAGAAGGCCTTGCCGTCCTTACGGGTATGGCCAATGGGCGTGGTCCAATACTTGAAATAGTTCCAGTATTCCAATAACCCACAAAATCACCAATTAGAGAGCAAGTTTTGTGGGTTATTTGAACACTGGATCTATTTCAAGTACTAGACCACGCCCATTGGCCATACCCGTAAGGACGGCACGACCTTCTAGATTCAGTGACCCTAGATGAAAGTAGGGTTTCTACAGAACACACACCATCTGAAATTCTCCCATTTGTGCCCTCATCAAAATACAAAAATATGTAGTTTAGTTTGAGAAAGATGAGCCACTACTACTACTACTATAGCAGGTGCTTGAAACATGATGTTTTCCATCAATTGCTCCTAGTACTTCAGGAAATTGCCAATTCTGGATATGGTTATCTACTAGTAATCCACTCTTCTGTTTCACTCGGAAACTGACAATGGAGAAAAGATGGATAATCACCTGCGTCGGACGATATATTACTAATGTGGTTCAGAAATGTATTGAATACTAATATACTATTAAACATAATACTTGATTACGTTGCAGTTCGGTTGATACAATGATACTTTTAAGTTGTAATCCTTTTCTGCAATATTTTCAGGATGTATATATTCCATGTTTTTATATTTGTATAGGAAAAGATGAAATATTCTGGGAAACTGTATGAAAATGCAAAAAGAAAAATTATACAAATCTTTCAAAAACCATTGTTTAGAGTATTTTTTATCCATTTTGCATCGGATACCTCTGGAATTATTACAGAGATTGTGGAGTGACTGACTCTGAAAGAGTAGTTCAAACTCTTGGTAATGGTGGGATATATAAGCCTATTCAGAAGCTGAAATAGTGCCTCTGAATGGGGGACTTTTTTTCTATCAGCAACTCTACTCGTTGAAGTACTTAACTTTTGAAAGGTAGGTATGTTCATTCATTCTGATAGAATTTTTAAACTTTCAGGATCATATCCCACATCATCATTCAAGTTTAAAATTCTTTATATCCTTTCAATCATGGTCTAACCCACTTTCTCCTTTCATTTCCCATTAATAAAGATAGAAATAATTACAGACTTCTAAATTATAAATAAATATTTTTTTGTAGTAGCTGAGGTATCCATAAAATATGTTATAGCATAAAATAAGGTTGATATGAATAAACCAAGGATAAAAGATTCACATTCAGTGAAATATAGTGCGGAATAATTTGAAAAACTCAAAATTCATTCTTCCAGGATTGACAACATTATTACAGAACCAAATGAAATATGACTTGTGATAGAACCGCGCGTGATAGAACCGCACGTGAAAGGCACGTATGTGAATGGTCGTGCAGTTTTCAGGCACAAGCGTCAAAAATGCATATGCGTGTAAATCGCACGTGCATCAAAAACCCTGAGTGGGCACCCTTGTATCTGAATCGGCCTTTACTACTTGACCACTCCGTAAACGTCGAGGGCAGGTTTGATATGTGACCGATATTTTCAATCATCTGATCGGCCCGACTCATCGTCATACTTCATACTGAACGCGCGTGCCTTGTCCAACCGGTGACTTGACTCAGCCTTAGTCAATGCAAACGCGAGTGTCATCTAGCGTGATTAGTTACAAACATGAATATTTGACGTCATTTTTATGCAGGTTCCTTCAAAAAACCCTGATTTTAATGCTGTCCCATTGATTCAATCAAGTTACGACATGACTTGGATGCGAGCTCACTATCGCCATCTACATGTCGCATCCATTTTGATCCAATTATAATCCCATAAGGTTGACTATCTTCTATATAAACAAAGGTTATATTTATATCTATATTTTCATATATTGCCCCTCGCTAAATCCATACAAGAGCGGTTATACCAAAGGAGAATGAACGTTATTTGACTAGGAGAGTCTTGTCCCCATAAGACAATGGGGGCATAGATATATATTATATATACTTATACCGTTGTATGTGTAATCCTCATACAACGCTTATACGATCAAACGAACTAACCTGTGATGTTCGATCGTAATTATATTTCAGCGCCTCGTCCTTCGTAGATCACTGTAATTTAAGACTTGTAGTAGTATCTCCGCGTGAGATGGCGCCACACAATTTTAAAGATGGAAACTTTTCATCATACTCTGCTTTACCGACCGTTCCCTATGTACGTCAAGATCAAGATGCATATAACTCCTGGTGCGTTTACTGATTCGCTTTTGTTTCAACTAAAGTTCTTGATCCTGTAATTGCGTCAATAGAGTTTGTTCCATTCGTCAATGGATGACGCTTAAGTCGAATATAGTGGAGTTTCCAACAATCCAAAGTGCCTACTAGATACATTTTTTGAGTTTTTGAACGTTAACATTATTTTGAGGTTATATGTCAATTACATTGCATATTAGGATTATTAGGCTAGGCTATCCAAGATGCTGTCAAACTAAAATCAAGATGGCCGCCTGCCTGAAGGCACACATTCTATTTGTTATTGTTTGAACGAGACTGATTATTGTTAATTTTCATCTATTGGAGTGAAATTTTTGTATGAAACTTTGCCGAATAAAAAACATGCCTACAAAGTGTTATGTTGTAAATTGTGGAAGCCGTGGAGATCGCGACTTAGTGAAGTTTTTAAAAATTCCTAGCTAGCTACATTTTGATAATGTGGTATATTAAATCAAATACTAGATAGATAGATGTTTATTAAGTAGGATACCCTAATATACATAGTTCCATGTTACAAAATAACAAATTAGTAGGTAAAAATATGTAACAAGTGAAAATAAATTACTTTGCGATATCTGACACTTGGTGTGTAAAAAAACGACCAATCCAATGAAGATTTGAAAATAAAAATAGATAAATGTGTAGGCAATCATATATTACAAATAATAGTGTTGAGGAAACAGTCATAACTTCATGCACTGAGAACCAATCCAGGGGTTTTTTGGTACATCGGACAGTCCTATAGGGTCCAATAGAATTTCACAGATATCATTTTCACACTGCAGCACAACTCGGCCATCCTCACCTTTTCACAAAGACACCATCTTTACTCTAAAAAAGTCTTCCTTTTATGAAACTTAGGTAGCACAACTACTTTACGAAAATTGTACGCTTTTGGGAAATCAACTATCCAGAATTATTCATCTGGGAAAATTTACTCTTGAACAAATATCCTTTGGGTGACCAAATCACAAAATCGCAGTATTTTCATTCAGTTAGTTTCATTTGTAAATGAGTTTGGTAATAATAAGCATGGTCACGTTTTAGGGTAATTGCAATTCCACCGCTTATTATAGTTGAGGTTTTTAAATTTGAATACTGCCCCATATCAATATTCCTTAATGAATATGGACACTTCACTTCCATAGCAGTCACAAGACATCGTCGCATCAAAGGAATATCCATTCGCTGTGAATGCCTCATCTGAAAATTAATTGGAAACAGTTCATAAATTACGAAAAATCAGTACCTACCTTGGCAACAGCAACAGTATGTTCATCCATTTTTCTTGCTTCACAATCATGGGCAAATCCAGCTTCAAGATATTTATAGCCTGTTAAACTTTTGTAGGCCTTCATTGGCTTTCTTGTTTATGAGTCAACAGCAGATATGTAATTATGTCGAATGCCGTTACTGTTGTGAAAAGATCTAGAGATATGTCCATTTCACAAGGAGTGAAAGTAAAAGGATCCATGCACTTTATCACTCTCCTTTTGTCTCTATAGATCGATGCAGTGTCTTTGTTTACTCGTTCTAATGATAATAAATAAATCACTTTTAGTTAAAACAGCCAAAATAACATTTCAAATCACAACTAAACAAAACTATTAGCAGTAGAAGCTAGTGCCAAACACAAACACCATTCATGTGTGCCTACAGCCGGCCATTTTTAAAGAGCCGTGGTCACGTGTTCTGGATAGCCTAATTGGTATTTATCGTGTGATTTTTCTGTTCTTTTAATACTTTTCGCTCAGTTTGGTAGTTTTGCGACGTTTTTAGTTGTTGGGTTATTGTTATTTATTTGTTCTTGTGTTTTTCTGTCATTCGTAAAAGTTAGGGAAGCGTATAGCATTTTTTTGTGAGTCTCGACTTCGACATGATGACATGGTTCAATTTGAGGTTATGTCGATGACGCAGCATGCGTTTGTCAAAACGACATGTCAAGTCATCATGATCGGTAATGATTTGCCTGCCATCTATGTTGAAATTGAGTAAACTCTCTTGACGCAATAAAAATGTCATGAATCAAGCAGGCCGTACATCAACAGTTTTGGATGACAATTTCACAGCTATAAGTAATTCCACCAGGAGTTATATGCATCTTGGTCAAGATAATTTTAAAGTCTATGCAACATTTGCGATAGGGCGGGAGATATTTCACAATATTTTTTGTAAACTAGTTACCTGGAAATTTTCCAAATTTTAGTTTTTTCCCGAATGGTTTTGTGGAATAATGACATGAGGGATGGGAGTGATCTACTCGGACGAGGCGCTTCATATAATTACGATCGAACATCACAGGTAAGTTCGTTTGATCGTATAATTATATTTCAGCGCCTCGTCCTTCGTAGATCACTGTAATTTAAGACTTGTAGATGTTCAAAGAAAGCAAATATTGCTCATGAATATACAGAGTTCATTGAGAACGACGTTATTCTGGCAGTAAAAATACACTGTACCTACTTATAAGGGTGTTAAGACACACTTGCAAAATCACTGTTTCAATGGTCTTTGATGAAACTTTGCAAATATTTTAGATTCTTTTGTCCAGCTTGCTGATTTTTTAATAATATCAAGTGTCACTTCTTGCCTGAAAGCCTTATTAGAGGTTGACGCATGTCTCCTGGAGTGTACCTTAAAAATGTTAGTATCTAGGCTTGCTTCAAAAATAATAAATTTGCGATCCATATGCTTATATGGTTGCTCTTACATATGGATCTCTGAAAGTGATCAATAGATAGATGATATCCTCTCTAGTTCTTATGTTTATTTTGCGTTCAACACAGGTTCAGTAATGTTGCCGCTGGGCATATTGAGGTATTTTTTGAGAAAAAATGGCACTTCTATGTAAGGTTGGAACTTGACACCTGATGTTTTAATGTCTGGGATATAAATTCTTGCGTTTGTAGCTTCAAAAACAATATTTTCCACTCTGATAAGATATAATGTTTTCAACCGCTGTCCCGAGATGAGTGCTAGCAATGCAGCTAATTTTGTTTTTTTTTTGAAAGTTTCAAAAACGGTAAATCATGATTTAGGCCTAAAGTAGAAAAATAATCCAATACAATTCGAGTATCCCATATGTAATCTCATATTTGGGTTCCTTAGGTCTCAGCCTTGCAACTCTAAAGAATCTCTTCTCTTCATTCTTCCATCCTCTGCAATGTCCTCTGATATGATTAGAGAAAGAGCAGAACGATGAGAGTTGAATGTACCATATTTATAATTCTTACCGTCCATCTGATCTTGGAGGAAACCTAAAATATCTGGTATGCTAGCATTGTAGGGATCTATTTTATCACGGCAACAGAAATCCCACCAAAGCCGCAATGAAGTATTATACTGTTTCATTGTCGCCGTCGATGAAAGGGAGGAAATTACAGTTGAAATTGTACTTTCAGGAATACCCTTTTTCAAAAAATGCCGACCTGATAATTTCATTTCCCTGCCACCAGGATAAGACTTGGCCCCAAAGTGGGTGTGTCGACCTGAAAGGGGAACATAATATTTCTTGATCTGAAGTGAATATAAAATCAATTATTATTAAATCAAAATTTCAGAAGCTAAGAGATTCATGAATAATAGGTACCAAGGCTGTAGTGGCCATTTTGGTACAACCATTATCCCTTTTCTTTAATTTTCCTGTGATCAAAGAAAGAGTAGGACAGGCATGAAATTCGATATCAGTCCAGCATATGGTGAAAGCATCTACAGCTGCACTATCAGGGTCTTTGAACCATGAAAAGTACTTGCTGTATTTACGGTTTGCCTTTGATGCAAACAGGTCAACTTTGGGGGTCCCCAAAGTTCTGATAATTGTATTGATGGCTTGAGTGCTCAGCTACCATTCTGTTTCGACAAAAACAATCCTGAAAGCTTTGTTGCATTCTGATTGTACGTAGGATGCGACTAACCATAAATATCTCTCATCGCACCGTTGCCAAATTGCTCTAGCTATTTTGTTGAAATCAGGGTACTGTACCATTTTATTTATGTAAGCTACAGCTTTGGTATTATCCACACGAACAAGAATATTGCAGGATTTTAATTTGGATGCAAAGCACTCAAGCTCATGGTACACTGCTACAAGTTCTAGATATAGATTTTTTTTTGAACTCAAAATTATTCCACCATCCATGAGTTTCTATCCCATTGCAGTGAGCTCCCCAACCTGTCTTACTTGAAGTGTTAATTTCACATACGAATGTATCTTGTTTTATTTGTGGTAGATATGTTTTTCTCTCACTTTTCAAATCTGGCATTATACTATAGTTCATTTTTCTGACCAAAATGATAATTTTCTCCCTCTTCTTCTTTGTCAAATTAATAATCATATGGGTACTGTCGAAAATAAAACCTAAATATTTACATTGGCGAGAAGGATAGGGAGCGCTTTTCTTTATCGATTATAAATTCTAGCGATTATAACAAGTGAACAACATAGTTTACATGATGCTTGCACTAATTGCTTGATTCACTTATAAAAAGAAAATCATCTAGATAACTTACACAAGTTATCTTATTTTCTCGCAACTTTTTGAGAACTGGTTTAATGATTTTTGTTAACACTAGAGCTAATCCGTTGGGCAAGCATGTAAATTGATAGTTTTTTTTTATTCTCATTTCAAGAATCTCCTATGAGATTTCTCAATAGAAACTGAATAATAGACATCTTTTATGTCAATTGTACTCATGGAGCAGTTATGGTACAAATAATTAAGAACGGTTCTTACACCTTCCATTTTGAAGTGCTGGGGGTTCAAATAGGTATTCAATCTCTTGAGATTTAGTATGAACCTATATCCTCCACTAGATTTTTCTACCAGAAAAGTAGGAGAAATATATTGTTCCTTTGTATCTTTACACTCAATGATACACCTTTATGTAATAGCATTTGTGCCTCACATAAGTCACATATGTTTTTCATCAACACATTTAAACTTTTGTGTACATTTTTGGGTTGGAACATGACAAAATGGGATTTTATAACCCCGTATATAAGACTTGTTTTATTAGTGGTCATCTGTTTCCAGTTGTCATAGAATCTACTCAAGCAACCAGCTATTTTGCATACCACTACATTTTGTGCGCCCTTGGCAAACCTTTAGCTTTTCTCCAAAATCAGTTCCAAATAAGTGTTCATCAATAGGTGTTGTAAAAATGACTTCTTTCATATTTTTATCAGAGGAAGGTAATATCCCTGAATGTCTTAAGAGCTTGAAATATTGTACATCAGCAATAATTTTTGCTGCATCCCCTAACAGGCTCTGTTATTTATGGTATCTCCCCTTCCTAATTTTTATCAGAGACTGGTGTTTATCTCGATTCGACTGGAATGATGATAGTTTTATGGTCGATTTATGCACGCCCTCCCAAGATACAAACCCAAGACCAAGAACTAAACCTAAGAATTATGTAGTCAAAGAATAGGGGTTATGAACTCTTAGTTCTAAGTACTTGTTACAGTCCATAAATGTTCTCATTGTTTACCTATTTATGAGCTCTTCTTAATTTTAGGGTTAGGTTTAGTTCTCAGGCAGGGGTGCATAAATCAACCTTAAGTGAAACTTCTGTGTTCAATGTAGGTGCTCCTGAATGAGGTATATTTGATGGAAGGGGATCTTTCTCTGCGAACTCCTCGCTCTCACTTTTGCTGGGTCCTTCCTTCAAATTCTTTGTCGATCTATCTTTCAAGGGTGAATGAAGCTCAAATAAAGACTTCTTTGAACTTTGGCCCTCTCCCAAAGCTGCTCTAGTCTCATCGTCTAGTATAATATCAATATTAATAATTAGAGTCTCAGAGGGTATGTCCTCATTATTTACATCAGTGGAATGATATGTATTTGGAGAGTCTGACTCCAATGAATTTCTGGCGCTTACTTTTGTCACATTAGTGACTGATCCAGACTCTTTGTCACTGTCAAGAGAACTATTGGATCCAGAACTACATAAAAGCCTTCGGCCCTTCCTTCTTTTCCTCAAAGGGGTATTGTCCCGCAATGATTGGTGTTTTTTCTTACAATAAGAATGACTTCTGATGCTCTCATTTCTCAAAGGGGTATTGTCCAGCAATGATTGATGTTTTTCATATGGGTGCTGTCCCAGTTACAATAAGAACGACTTCTGATGCTCTCATTTCTCAAAGGGGTACTGTCCCACAATGATTGGTTTTTTATCTTACGGGTGCTGTCCCGGTTACAATAAGAACGACTTCTGATGCTCTCATTTCTCAAAGGGGTACTGTCCCACAATGATTGGTGTTTTTTCTTACGGGTGCTGTCCCGGTTACAATAAGAACGACTTCTAATGCTCTCAATTCTCAAAGGGGTTATGTCCCGCAAAGACTCATGTTTTTTCCGGGGGCTGACCCGGTAATGATGAGGTCGGCTGCTCGAGTCGAATGAGTAGTTACTTTCTCGTAAGTATCTCTTGGGTTTGGTCCGGGTCTTGTCCCGGTACCCAGAGCGACTTCTATTCCCATTTTTATAATGGCGGCGGAAGCGTCTCCACCTGCTATCCTCTTTTCCGACCTCATCGTCTATTCTCAAGCGTTTTCGGTCGGTCGAACGGCACCGAGATCTTCCTGAAGATCGGTGTCCTCGTTTTTCCATCTAAAAATAATAAGCAATTAGTATTTTGAATAAAATATTAATAATTACCGGGAGCGAAGAAAAAAACGTGGCTTCTCTCTCTCACACAAAAATAATCTTGACGTACATAGGGAACGGTCGGTAAAGCAGAGTATGATGAAAAGTTTCCATCTTTAAAATTGTGTGGCGCCATCTCACGCGGAGATACTACTACAAGTCTTAAATTACAGTGATCTACGAAGGACGAGGCGCTGAAATATAATTACTAAATCCATTCTGATTTATATATATATATGTATATATATATATATATATATAGATATATATATATATATATATATATATATATATATATATATATAGGTGTGTTCCGTTTCATGCATTGAGGACATAATGCGCAGATGATCGTTCCGTTTCCTACATTGGGAGCGCATTGACACGCCCACTTTTATATTCCCCTCTTTGGTCTTGAGACATCGAAAGTGCATGAACTACTGCCCGTTCGTCTAGCAGCGATGCATGCGATCCAAGTTAGATCTGTCAAACTCAAAAGTCAAAACACATCTCAGTCAAAACAAAGAGTTTCTTGTATGTGGTTTTACGTTCAAACAGAAACGTCAGAAACCGAATTTAAATTTGATATTTGATGAAGTGTCAAGTTTTGTGCATTATCACATTTACCTGATTTACCGTACAATGGAAGAAAAAATCGTCAATTCATTCAACATCATATTGTCGGTCTCATGCCAAAACCACGAATGTGCAATTTGTCATTTCGAATGAGAACAGTTTTAAGAATATTCGTGCTTCTTTCTTTGAAAACCTTGGTAAGTTTTCACATTCGCGAATTCACTCTCGTTCACAGACAACCTTATAGCACTTTCGTGAGTTTGGCATTGAAAATTTTTGGTAGAAAATCATTACTATTTTGCATAGTGAAGTCAGAACCCTGGAATTAGCATATTCGCGGTTTTGGCGTGGGACAGACGATATTATCCCCATAACTATCACTTGTATCAAAATCTGAGCTACTCTCATTTTCACAAAGCTCGCCTCCTACTCTTGCCACTTTCGTTCTACCCATATTAATTTATTTACCAGATTAACAGATTTGTTTTTGTTACATAAGAATTTGGTTGACTGATAAAGTGATAAATGTCAACATATGCGGGAAACGGCATGCACCACGCAAGCAAAAATCGTTCCGATTCAACCCACCAACGTCAATGTTAGTTGAAACGGAACGCTTGATTATGTCTGCAACAGTGATGCGATGAATGCATGAAACGGAACACGCTTTCTATATATATATATATATATATATATATATATTATGATTTCTATGGGCACTGATAGAAAGAGATGAAAGAACATTTGCGACGAATGTGACGTAGTTGGACATGTCATGGCCGCCATTCTCCATAGACAGTGATGGACCCACTAGCTCTTGGTATATGAGAGTTACATCTGACAGTTTTGTTTCTTGGTTCGAGTTCGACTCTGCGTACTCATGTCCAAGTACGTCACTATGACGCGTCGATGCTACAAGATTCTGATTGGCTAGAGCTTATTGAACCCTCCTGTTAGTTTACTCTCTTTGGGTTAGACCCACCAAAGAAACTTTGAAGGTTATCATTGTTCATGATCTCTCGGCGAAAAACTTAACCCCAATAAAAACTGTTGTTGATGATAGACGAGTGTTTGAAAAAAAAAAATCCATCAGTTTTATCGATAATAGAGATTTCTAATGGCTTTTGACACCCTAATAAAAAGAGACAAAAGTTCTTAATTTTTCCATCCTTGTTGCCAAGGGACATACTCTGTGACGCAACTATAACAAAGTGCAAGCCAAACTTTGTACATGTACAAAGAATATTGTAGTTCAGTATTCTGTGCTTTATACAGAATGACTTTGATCCGAAGCTACTGCTATTTAACATTCAGTGTCTTAATTCAAAGAAGATAGATAATCTGATCATTTGAAACAAGTAGATATAAAAATCTTTTTTTCTTATGTTTTACAGAAACGTGGGGTAATGCAGCCTCAATTACCAACTGTCAAATTGATGGCTATTACCTAACGAGCAATTATTGCAGAACTCTCTACAAAGGTGGGGGGTAGCTATATCACAGACCTCATAAAAGAATGTTACCAGGATTTTTTTTTTACTTGATGTTATCAAGACCATTCCCAGTGAATTTTGGGTTTAGTTGTTTTGTGCCGTTATTCGATCACTTGTGTAATTTTCACGTGAAAGACTAGTTATTTCGTTATTATTCAAAATATAATCATAGATTTTCATATCTTACTTTTTAGTTTTGTGGAATTATAAGCAAAAAAGTATGGCAAATATAACAAATCCTCCACAACAAACCTTCAAGCAATATGTAAATTGAAGAGCTTTTGAAGTGGGGAAAAAAGTCATAATGTAAGGTCTGTGATATTTTGGTGTGAATGATTTCATTTCACACGGGTTCAACACACACTGCTATGTGGCCAAAATTGTAATAGGTACCTATCATTCTATATGTAACTGGACAGATTCTTCAAATGTTTTTTTCCCAAAAATAAAAGTGCTTTTCTTCTGAACCTATTTCATATTTTTGAACTAAACTTGATAAACTTTTGGCATAGCTATATTCGTATAAATGTATATTCTCTCCAGTTGTAACTGTTAGCAGTTGAATTTTTGAATATTTTAGAAAATAAAAATTAATTTGTCTGATTAAATATCTAAGTGAATAAACAAGTTTTTTTGTTCTATATAGCGAATGTATCACATTCGCTTGAGAAAGATACTGTGTATCGAAACATGTCACGTAGACAATACATCTGTGGAAATTTAATCGTGTTCACCTTACTGTCATAAATCTTATTTGTTGAAAAAACATAATGTATGAATAATGCAAAATACTCCTCAATGAATTTTATCGATAAATTACTCCATATTCTATCTATCCAACTAAGGAGAAAATATGTTTCCCCTTGTAAAAATGTGTGTGGTAAAGGCAGGAATAGTGTTTTACATGCTATCACAGTAAAAGGATTTTTACTGGCTGACAGAAGGATATCACCTGGAGTCAGTAAAACCAGTTACCCTTTGTGAATTGTTGAATATTATATTCGTTCATCACTTGCTTTTAATATCTATTATTGTACTTAGTACAGATAACAATTTAGTTGGTAAACACATTCAATCTGGATCTCCATTTCGAAGAAATAAATTCAGTTTGAATAATAATGAGCACAGGTAAAATGTACACACTATAGTTTAGTGATATCTTCAAGATGAATACAGAGATTTAATAAACTGATGATTACAATCATACTATTTGTTCCATTGTGTGACACCACCTTTTAACTAGTGTATAGGGCGACACAAATGTCACCTACTGTTAAAATTAATCGCCCAGTGATTGAAATTGAACAACAATAACAAACACAAAGCAGTTTGCCTCGAAAATAATAAGGCAAAGGTGCTGTTGGCAAAAGAAAATAAGATCGCAGCGCCACCTATAGCAAGACTACGAATCACGGACAAAGGTTTTTGACTTTACACGTGTTTATATGGCGTTTTGACGATCTGTACTCCTATTTTCAAACAATTTGTGAAAATTTGTGAATTCTCTAACTAAAAAGTGATTGTGTTTCTATTGAAAGACTTTAAAGAACGTTTTAGTCAGGTGATTCAAAGGAATTTCATCTTCGATTAGTTTTGAATGCTTCTGCAATTCAAGGTTGCATGGCGTTTTGATGATCTGTTCTCCTATTTTCAAACAATTTGTGAAAATTTGTGATTTCTTTAACTGAAAAGTTATTGTGTTTCTATTAAAAGACTTGAACGATAGTTTCAGTGTAGTTTACAAATATTTTACGTGTTTTTTGAAGTCATGATTTGTGAGTTATTGATCTGATTCATTCTGTTGATTAAGGATATTTCCATGCTCGTTTTCTGTTTCTGTTCGTATTTTTTTGGTTTATACTGTTGATAGACTGCCAAATATGGGAAATGGGAAAATACAATCCTAGTTGTTCAGTCCCAGGATGCAGGACATATGGCAAGAAGGAAAATGTGGGATATCACAAATTTCCCCCAAAAATAAAAAAGCAAGGTTAAAAAATCACCAATTGGTTCGACCAGATTGAAGAAATTGACCAAAGGAAAGCATGGATTTTGAAACTGAAAATTGGCAAGCTAAATAATATCGAAGTATATGCTTGTTTGACAAACAGACTGATGAATGAATCAGATCAATAATTGATCGCAAATCATGACCTCCAAAAACAAGTAAAATATTTGTAAACTACACTGAAACTATCGTTCAAGTCTTTTAATAGAAACACAATAACTTTTCATTTAGAGAAATCACAAATTTTCACAAATTGTTTGAAAATAGTAGAACAGATCATCAAAACGCATACAACCTTGAATTGCAGAAGCATTCAAAACTAATCGGAGATGAAATACCTTTGAATCACCTTACTGAAACGTTCTTTAGAGTCTTTCAATAGAAACACAATCACTTTGTAGTTATAGAAATCACAAATTTTCACAAAATGTTTGAAAATAGGAGTACAGATCGTCAAAACGCCATATAAACACGTGTAAAGTCAAAAACCTTTGTCCGTGATTCGTAGTTCAAAGTCGTGCTATAGGTGGCGCTGCGATCTTATTTTCTTTCGCCAATAGCACCAAGCACGTCATCATAGTAAAAATTAAAAACTGTAATTTACCACAGAAAAACTCGAAAACTAATAACACAATACACACTACTGACAAAGTACTAATATGTAAACCACATTTAAAATGACCACAATAAAATAAAACCGTCCCTGCCAAACTCAAATCCCTTCTCTTTGAACAATGGAAACTATTAACGCTGTTGAACGATCTAAAGAATTCGACGGAACTTTGAGCACGCTTCGCACTTTCGCAGTAATGCTAGATCATCTTTGCCCGAATCGCAACAACAAAGATAAAATTTGCTGAAATTTGTCATCGCTGTAGCTGGTTATGACCATGCGCATTGACGCAATCATTCGACTTTTTATAACACTTTTCAGACAAAACGTAGACGGGATTAGCGATCTAGAAATATAATATATATCTATGGTCGAAGCTGCTGATTCATTGTTGCCATTGTCAACTGTCAGAATTATTATGTTCTGTGCTATGACATAGTTTTGTTCTGTGGTTGTATTATTATTCAAGTCATTTTTAACAACTTCTGTGCTTGAAATATGTCAACCCGTTCTGGTATGATAATAGACGAGGAAAGTGATGACGTCACAAATGTCATTCTTGTCAAAAACTGATTCCAAACAAACTTCCCTGGAATTTTATCAGCCTGTCCAATAACTCCGATATTGTTTCCGTTGAGGTTTTTGAACTTCTTTTGCCTGAGAGAACAAAATCCGAACAACCAAACACAAACTAATAAGCAAAGCAGCAAATCATCAACAGAGAATGTCATTTAAAATTCTTTGTTTGGAATCAGTTTTTGAGATGTATGACATTTGTGACGACACACTTTCCTCGTCTATTAAATAAATAAATCAGCTAATCTTAAATCATACCAAATATATTTCTTTTCATTTCGCAACGCTTCCTACGGTCCTGTCGTTCAATAATGAAATTTTTCCTGTGTCCCTACCTTTAGCACCCCAACAAAATGGTGGAGGTCTTCAAAAATTACACACCGAACATCAAAGGCGCCGACAAGAGTGTCGCTTCTTGTTCAGTATTGTAGATATTCTTTGCTATCACCGACTTAACCTAAAGGTTAAGTCGGTATTTTCTATGATAAAAACGTTTGACATCTGCGTCTTATCTCGTGCTTATCTCTTATCCTGTGCTTATCTCTTATCCTTATGTCAACATTGTCACTTGTCACTGTCAAATTGTCAATAGTCAACAGATAAAAATATGACATCAGCTGTTCAATAATTAAATTAAATTCTAATTTTGTTCAATTTCTAGGCATTTACCATTGTCCTCTAGTTTAATCATGATGGAAGGAAACAAAGATGAGGCTAACCGATGTATTGAAATGGCCGAGAAGTTCATCTTAGAAAAAAACAGAGAAAAAGCTGAAAAATTCCTATACAAGGCTGAGAAATTGTTTCCAAGTCAGAAGGCTAAAGGTAGATATAATTTTCTTAATGATCCAAATCACTTGTACTTCATCTATTTTCAGATCTACTGATTAAAATCAATCTCATGGTCCCGAATAAATCAGAACCAACCCAACCCCGGAAGAGAACGACCCCACAGAAAACTGATGAAACTGAAAATATAGCCAAAGATTACACGGAAGAACAGGAAGTAGCAGTAAAACGAATAAAAAAGTGCAAGGACTATTATGAAATATTGAGCATCAGCAAGGATGCATCTGATTCAGAAATCAAAAAAGCATATAAAAAGTTGGCCTTACAAATGCATCCTGATAAAAATAAATGCCCTGGTGCTTCTGAAGCTTTCAAAGCTGTAGGTTAGTTGATACTAATATTATGTGTTAATTCATGTAAATTAATGTTTTGCTGTGTTGGAAGGCGGAATAGACAGTGAACAACTGTTTGAAAGGGTAAAATGCAGTTACCCCTTTCTGAGAACATTGGTAACTGCTTTCAAGTTTACATATGAAAGAATAAAGAATATTGTCTATATTGATATGATGGAACAGTAGGTTTAGTCATATAAAATTACAGGAATTTCACACTCCACAGTTACTTAAAATTATGATGAAATTACAAGATACATAGGTACACATATGAGATAAAAAGAACAGAATGTAAAATCTAAAGTTCATATCTAACTTGCATGTAAAGGAGGGTATGTGTAGGAAAAACTCCTCATCTGTTTAGAAGCAAAGCTTCATTAGCATATTATGAACGTTTTTCCTTAAAATATTGTAGGTTAGCTCTTTGTAGCTGTGTAATAATTCATTATAAAGTTTAACTCTAATATATCTGTAGGAATCTTGGGTTTTCTCAATTCTAGTTGAATGTGTATGTACATTTTTGTGCTGTGTAACGTCATCAGTCAATAATTTTTTATGAACAGATAAAAGACACTCCTTGATATAGCAGCAGGGTAATGGTAGAATATTTAATTTTTTGAGTAGGGGTTTGAAATGATAATGAGGGATACTGAACCTCATTATAGGTATTTTTTTTTTGTGCTACAAATACTCTTTCTTTGTTACTACAGTTTTCCCAAACTACTGAGCTGTAAGTAAGTAAACTATTATTGAATGCCTAACTGAGAGGTAAAAATTTGGTTAACTGGAAATGTGTTATAAAAATAAAAATTTAATCGATTGTGGGCCCTCTGCCATTTGTAATGGTACCATTTTTGTTTTGCGGAAATGCCCTGTTGCCAAGTTGACCTCTTCGGATTACTGGAAATCTGATATGAAAAAAACAGTTGAGCGTCTCGATTATAGACCCTCATCCTATTCTAATGGTACTATTTTTGTTTTGAGGAAATGCGCCGTTGCCAAGGTTTGGTCAATTGAGATTATTGGAAATCTGACATGGAAAAAATAATTGAACGTCGCCATTTTGTGCCATCAGGCGATCCTAATAGTACCATTTTTGTTTTGCGGAAATGCTTTGTTGCCAAGTTGGTCACTTCGGATTACTGGAAATCTGATGTGGGGATGGGTCGAAGTGGACATTATTCTATTCAATCAAGTGGTTCCTGCTATGATATTTTGACTTTGCGGAAATGCGCTGTTGCCAAGTCATGGATGCGGGAAATCATTCAGAGAGAAATTTTTAATGGAGAGTATTAATATAAATTTTCATCCGATTCTAATGGTGCCATTTTAGTTTTGAGGAAATGCGCTGTTATAAATTACCTGACTGCCCACGTTTACGGCTATGGATCGAATTTATAAACTTAAAAAAGGAGACACAACCTAACCTAACTGAACTAACCTAGCTATCCAAGTTGCTGGTAATTCGATCTCCGATCAGGATGGAAAGGTGAAATCATAGCAGATTCTCGCTGCGCTCACACTTTGAAAATTACTAAATATTTTTTAATTATTTCCAGCGCCCACGAGTTGGCAACATTGGCGTATTCCTGCAAGGTTCAAATATCATTGCCCAATAATGTAATTGAATAGTATGGTATCCACTCAGAACTATCCTCATATCAGATTTCCAGTAATCCCAGGTGACCAAAACTTGGCAACGGCGCATTTCCGCAAAACAAAAATGGTACCATAACAATTTACTGAGGGCCCACAATCGCTACGTTCAATTGTTTTTTCCATATCAGATTTCCTTTAATCCCAGGTGACCAAAACTTGGCAACGGCGCATTTCCGCTACGTTTAACTGTTTTTTCATATCAGATTTCCAGTAATCCAAAGAGGTCAACTTGGCAACAGGGCATTTCCGCAAAACAAAAATGGTACCATAACAATTGGCTGAGGGTCCACAATCGCGACGTTGAATTGTTTTTTCCATATCAGATTTCCAGTAAACCAAAGTTCAGCCAACTGTGTCCAAATGTGGCTTTTGCTAGACACTTGCACAGATCTTCGGTATGGAATCTAAAATCCAACTTTGAGTCCAGGTACACACCTAAGAGTTCAACTGGTTTGCTGTGTTGGAAAGTTTTTGTTTCATCAAGGCTAATATAGTTTATATTAAACCAGTATTTAGATATGGCCTTGGACTGATCTGGAAATGTGAGTGATTCTTGGTTATTTTTGCCTGTAACTAAGTAGGTTGCATCATCGGCATTAAATACAGGTTCAACAGCTTGGTCTAGAATAATCGGCTAGTCGTTGAGATAAATTATAAAAAACTAGGGTCCTAGTACAGAACCCTGTGGAACACCATATGGCACAGTATGGGCATCAGAGCTTTTACCGCCATATTCAATATAATGATATTATTGATATATTGCTTAGATCTGAGGAGATGAGATCTAGTGGGGTACCTCTAATGCCATATCTTTCGAGTTTGGTCTGTAATTGGCTAGTAAGTTGGCATCTCTCTTTTTATAAACTGGCGATACCCTAGACATTTTGAATATATTCGGAAAAATACCATTCATGCAGAGGTTTATAAGATTTGCAATTGGTTGATCTAATGTATCAACAACTGTTTTTAACAAAATTGCATTCATACTGATACAATCCTTTGACAGAGTTCCTAAGATTTCGAATAATACATCAAACTTCTTGAGCACCTGTTGGGTGTAGAAAAAGTGATTAATGTTAATTTTCTGCGGTGAAGTCATCAAAATTCGTAGTTATGTTGTCTACAATTTGACAGTTCTCAATTAGATTTTATATAACATCATGGAAAAATTGTGCAAATTTGTCTGCAGAAATGCGATTATCAGAAGAAAGTGTCATATGTCGGCTTTTATTTCTGCATAGGCTGGCGTTTATACGAGGATATATTGAAAAATTCTTAGCCTACTACAGAACCAAACAAAATTTCAATGTCGAAATATTTTATTACTCAACATTGGATACATTTATTACAGCGAACCTGCAACGTCTCTAGACCTTTCAAAAAAAAAAAATTCTTCTTGCTCTCCAAACCAGACCTCCACAGCTTTTATTACCTCCTCGTTGGAAGAAAATTTACGACCTTTTAAACTTTTTTTCAGTTGAGGAAAGAGATGATAGTAGGACGGAGCCAAATCTGGTGAATAAGGGGGGTGTTCTAGTAATTCAAACCCTAAATCACGAATTTTTTGCATGGCAACATGAGATTTGTGTGCAGGGGCGTTGTCCTGCAAAAACAAAACACCTTTGGATAGCTTTCCGCGTCTTTTCTCTTTACGTTTTTCCCGTAGAGTGGTCAGTAATGTCGAATAGTAATCTCCAGTTATTGTTCTACCCTTATCCAAAAAATCAATCATGATTACTCCATGGCAATCCCAAAAAACTGAAGCAAGAACTTTTCCAGCAGATTTTTGGACACGAAACTTCTTAGGTCTTGGAGAACCGGAGTGTCGCCATTCCATCGATTGTTGCCTTGTTTCTGGATCGTAGAAATGTACCCAAGTCTCATCCATAGTAACAATTCGGTTTAAGAAGTCTACATCGTTTTCAAATCGAGCACAGATCGAACGCGATGCTACTACCCTTGCACGCTTCTGGTCAACATTCAAATATTTGGGGATCCATTTTGCAGCAATTTTTCTCATGTCCAAATTGACGTGAACTAATGATGAACGCGTTTGTATGAAATATTCAGTTCTTCAGATATCCGTTTTAGCCCAATTCGACGGTCTGTTAAAACCATGTCATGAACTGCATCGATATTTTCGGGGACTGACACAGAAGAAATATTCTGCAACACCTCTGCCCCCATGCAATTTTAATGTATTTACATTCTCTCTCTTGTGATAGAATAATATTCTCACACAGGTTAGCAATAATAACATTAGCCTTGACGCAGTTGATTGTAATCGTAGTGGCAAAATTTGAGTAAGTGTCAAAATTATTGCTGTCACGTTTCCTATCTTTGATCGTGGAGAAAATATAGTCTGCTACTCGGTTAGAATGAAAATTCGTGATGCTCGTGGTTCCACGCTCGCCTTCGGCTCGCGCTCGGAACTTTCACTCGCATCGAATTTTCATTCTAACCTTGTTACAGAATATACTATTCTCCACGATCAAAGATAGGAAACGTGACAGCAATAATTTTGACACTTGCTCAATTTTTGCCACTACGATGACAATCAACTGCGTCAAGGCTAATGTTATTATTGCTAACCAGTGTGAGAATATTATTCTATCACAAGAGAGAGAATGTAAATACATTTAAATTGCATGGGGGCAGAGGTGTTGCAGAATATTCCTTCAATCTCAAGAGAGAGAATTCCAGCATTCTGTAATCAAATTTGATTTCAGAATTGGCAAATTCTGTGATGATCGTGGAGAAACTGGCCTTCCCGATCAGTCATCATCTTCAATGGAAAATTTACCTCTTTTGAAGCTTGCAGTCCAATTTTTCACGGTCGCATACGAAGGACATTAATCACCAAGGGTATTAGCATATCTTCGTAAATCTGCTTACCTCTTAACCCTTTTAAATACAGGTACTTGATGATGGCTCGATACTCCAATTTTTCGATTTTCACAATTTCGGTGGACATATTTTTTCTTTTAATTTATTGCGTAACTCTGGTTTACTTTTTTGACGTCAAACTTTACACTGACACTTCTAATAAGTATGGTAACGCAATATTTTGTTTATGCAGGGAACTGGTCTAGGCTAACTAGATATCAATACATCCTCGTAATATTCCAAGCAGTTTTTTCGATATTATCTGACTCGGATATATGTTTGTTATTGAGTTTTATCTTTTCCGTGTTGATCATGGCATGGTAATCTTTTCCTCAAAAAACTCAATAGTTCAGAACTTGCTGTAGATTTGGTGACTTTAAATATTGTCTTTGCTGCGTCTAGTTTGGATTTAAGATATTTGAACTTCTGGGTGTTTGCAATATTCGTTATGTGGCTGTTTCCTCCCACACTTATTTCTTTCTCAGGAAAATTGTGTAAAGAAATGTCTGATAGAGTATTTGTTATAGTTTGGGCCTGATCCTCAATGTTTAAGATGGCAAAATTTTCAATGTTTGAAGAACTTCGGTTTTAAAGTGGACAATAGCTTTTCTAGTTATAGTGGGTTGCCATTAATTGAACATTTGATTCAATTATAAAATTTCAATTTTATTTTCACTAGTACATTAGCTCAGAGTGCATAAACTCCTGCATATTATTGCAACTACTAATACACTTATGAAGGATGCTTGACATAGCCCAAAAAAAATTTTGTTATAGGCACGTTTGATTTTTACATATCTATTTGATCATTCTCATCTGACAGCGCTGTTTAATCTGTGAGTAAGTGAGTGAGTGAGTGAGTGAGTCATGACTAGACAAATCTAGTCAATTCCTACTAAATAAAATCAATTCATTCGCTAGATAAGTGCCAAGTCACAATACAATACAAAGTCTACATTGTAACATACTAGCTTAAATAACACATGTGATAAGACTCTCATGGAGGTTATAGTCTTTTAAGTAACAATGTAATGACGTGTTAACATTCGAGGTGAGCGAGTACGAGACGAGGCAAAGCCGAGGCTTGTTGCTTGCCGAAGAAGATAACAGTCGATACATTCCGTGTTACTTATTACGTTTTTCCCGCTGCTTGTTGACATTTCTAAAAATTTGTCTGGATTGAAGTTTGTTTTTTTACCCTTCCTTCATGATTATTCTTTCCTCTATTTCATTATAAGTTGCTTGTGCGCGTAACTAAGTTCCGACTAAACAGACAACAATAATATTCAAAAAGTCTCATAACCTAAAAATTGATATAAAAGGGAAAAATCACGTGACGCGAGATGGCGAGGGGAATGACAAAATGTCGGATTTAGGTGTGATCAACAAATATTCTTTTTTCTGTAATTCAGAACAATCATAAGCTGTAAATCAAATTTTTTGATACCATCCGTATTTCAGTTTTCTCAGAGATACTGTTGGTTTTATTTATTGTTACTTATTGCTGGATTTTTGTTATTGATAAAAATAAAATGCCTGTGATAGTCAAGATAAAAATTTTGGTCATTACATCATTTTATGTAGAACTGATGGCTCCAAAGTAAAACTAATAAAAAGGTTATGTATGAGATCCTCAACAATTTTACAATCCCAACATGAAATTACCATGGAACCTACCGTAAAACTAAGTGGAATATATGGAATAATATGGAAAATTCTCTGCCATTTTTCAACTGCCATGGGATACGAAGGAAATTTGTATAATACCTACTGTATGATGAGCATTGAGGAACAGAGCACATTTTTCGTGATCTTATCTCCAAATTACCTCTTCCAATCTGCTGCATTTCCAGATGGTATACAGTTTATTCTAAACAAGTGCTCATAAAAATCATCCAACTATAACACTTCCAATACATAAATGTCTTAAAATCACGTAAAAAGATCACATTTCAACCATATAAACACACACAGGTTAGTTTGTTGGTCACAGCTCGAGTATTTCAAACAATTAATAGCAGATGTCGCCCACTCCGAGATTCTTCCCTAATGAAGCTGTCAAAGCCATTATTACCCTAGGCATGTAAATGACACTATTTACATTCCGTTGTCAAGATGAATTAGTAAACGAATGATATAGGCCATTTACCTGTTTTGTTGCTAACCATGGATGGACTATTTACAGTGTCTGCAGCGGGAAAAAGAACTTATAGCTAGCTTAAAGGTATAAATGAAAGACATAACACTTGACATTTAAAAGCGAAAATCACATGCTAAAAGTAACAAATGAATAAAAAATATAGTTAACAAAATATGACCCAATGGTTTTCAGATAATGTTTTGATACTGAATGAGGACAAGTCAAAGTTCATTAGATTCAACTATTCAAATAGAAGGAATGATCTCAGTCTTTTGATAAAAAATGGTAGATCTTTTGAACAAGTTCAACCATTGAATTTTCTAGGTGTACATGTTTCGGAGCATTGTAACTGAAATATTCACTTCAATGAGGCTTGCAACTAATGAAGACTGTAGGTAATTCTATCTTGGTAATGCTCTATTTTGTCAGATTTCATTCAGTTATCTCCTTTGGAATAGCTGTGTCGGGAGTGTGCCCAGGCTGTCAAAGAGTCTTTGTTCTACAAAAACAAGCAATTCGAAATATTTTAGCAGTCAGTAAGAGAATTAGTTGCAGGGAACTTTTTAGACAACTGGAAATTTTAACAGTTCCATGCTTATATACTAGAAGTTTTAGTCTACATTAGGGGAGGTATAAAAAATTTCGCATAACTAAGTAAAAGTCATCGCACTAGGAATGCTCCGGTGCTGGAAATACCAAGACACAATAGGGCTAAAACTGAAAATGTCGAAAGCTCATGGGGAATGTAACTCTTCAACCATCTTCCCCAATACATCAAACAACTCTCTATTGACCAATTTAGGAGAACAGTTAATTTTTGGACTTTCTATAGTGCAGATGGATTTTTAAACTTTGCATTTTAAAACAAGACAAAATTGTATTTATAGTCAAAATGTTTATTCTTTTGTGTTTTAGTGTTAATCTGAAAATAATGTAATTTGTTAGATGCTTCAATGTTATATTTTAAATTTATACTTTCACCTACGTTTACATTATTATACTCACTTTGACTGACCTATTTCATATCATGTAAATGATTGAAGAAACAAATGAACTATCATTATTCTACAAATATTCATGGTCATACATATAACTAATAATTTAGTAAAAGTCCCAAATAAATGTCTGATAGGTAGCAATAAAGTTGCAACGAAAAGTCTGTAATGTACGATGGTCTTCAAACTGTGAAATTATCACTCCTTACGAAGTAGAAAAACACAAAGTCATCTCCACAATTTGATATACAAGACACAAAGGACAGGTTATCATTACTTATGTTGTATAACGACATAGCGTTATTGCAAAAAAAATTGTGAATTTAACACGCCCTTTTCATATATCAAAAGGCATAAAACAAATTGACAGAGCTTATCGTCAATAGCAGTTGGGGTGGATTTAGTCAACTTTAGCACAACATTATCATGAACATAACGGTAACATCAAAGGTTTTTAGCATAAACTTAACATTGTTGTATAAATGGCGCCATTTGATATAACAGATTCAACTTTCGCTTTTAACATAGTTTTAAGCACAATTTTAAAATGATGTTGACTAAATGAACCTTAACTTATATCAAATATCAGCATAGTCTGAAAATAATTTGTTCTATGCTTGTATCAAGGTAATGCTGTTGCTGTACTAACGGATCCAGAGAAGAGAAAGCAGTATGATTTGTATGGGTCAGATGAAGATAGAGTCTCTTCTAGAGGCAATCAATACACTTATACCAGAGGATTCGAGGCTGACGCTTCTGCTGATGAACTCTTCAACATGTTCTTTGGTGGAGGCTTTTCAGGAACCAACGTTTATGTACGTAGAGGAGGTCGCTGGCAGAGACAAACTGGTGGAAATCAGCATCAAGAGCGTCGTAACGCTCAGAGAGAGGTGAGTAATTTATTATTCAAATCGCTTTCTAAACGTTTAAAACATTTTAATTGTCGATATAGAGAATTTCTATATTTTATTGAGAAATCTCTATAAAAATTGCAAAGACGTGAAAATGATTTGTAGAACTTCAAAAAATTTATTTATCATTTTGTTCCTGTTTGTTACCATGATGACGATTAAAGATACATTCATGATGATGAATTGAACTACAGTGTGTTGACAAAATAAGAGATACTACATAGCCACCTTAAAAAAAAAACTCATACATGATAATAGAAGTGGATGATTTATAATAACAACAATAAAATAATATATAGATTTCAACCAAGAACAACTACAGTTGAGTCCCAAGAATTTTTTTTGAAATCTTGTTTAATTCTGCAAATACTAATATTTGAGGAAATTTTCTAGTACAGGACTAAATTCCAAAAAAAATTATAAAATTAGATAGCCTAGATCTGAAGAAAGTTCATACAGTAACCTTATGTCACAAAATGTTATTGCACAAGACGCCTCCACATTTTTATGATAAAATAACTTTCTGAAGTGATGTCCATAATGTAAATACTCGATTTAGGGGAACCATATCTCCACCAATCCATCGAACTTCAATTTTTACATATACAGTTTACCAGCTTTACAACCAAGTTCCTACAGATTTGTCGTAACTTATGGCCTTTTGCCTTTTTATTCAGTACAATCAAGTGTATTCTTAGTTTTGAGTTTTGTCAGTTAATGTCAATTAATGTCAATTAATAAAAGAGATATGTCAAACTGTTTCTTTTACAAGAGATCCTCTGATGTCGGCCACAACAAGATTTCAAAACACTGATCTATTGAATTCAGAATTAGTTACAGAAATATGCTACTTCATGCAAATTATTGAAGTGAAAAATGAGGAATTGCGCCTTCTTCATTATGTTTATTGACATGCCGACATCATAAAAGTGTTTTTTTTTGTATGCTAGTCACCAGGAATGGCACATGTATCAGTTTCACTACCTGCCATTCCTGTTTTGCAGTATGATTCATACAGTGTGTCCCACTTTTAGCAGCCACACCCTCATATTTCATTGAGCATAAAATAATTTGATTTTTTTCCCTATTATTGTACTCAGGAATACCTACCTCTATGTTGATGAAATATTCATATATCCATTTTCCACGGCTAACTATGATCAATTGAAAAGTGAAAAAGTGAGGAAAACATATTAGGGATTATTTCATCACAAGATTAACATTAAATTCTGTTTCAGAATACCCTTAAACCCCCAGATCTCAATGCTTGTTGTTGTCTTATTTTCCACACTTAGTTTTTAGTTGAAGTTACAACTTACAAAGTTAACCAGAGATGGTCGTGTATTGTCATATTGACGACTAATAAAAAACCAAAAAAGTCAAATACTGATTTTAATTTTGGCTAAAATTAGTGTTTTGCCCAAACATTTTGGTCCTTCGAGCCGGATTTGTCTCTATTTTAAAAAACAAAATTGGCATATCAAAATTCTGGATTGATTCGGAAGAACTCACAGCAGAAGAAATTAGGAACACTGAATTTAAACTCATTGAACAAGCACAAAAAGAATGTTTTCCCGAAGAAGTGAGCAGTCTGAAGAATCAAAAACAACCAAAGAAAACAAGCCATCTCTACAAATTAACCTTGTTTTTTGACGACAAGAAAAATATTCTCAAACTGAGCGGACGATTAGATGGAGCAGAACATTTGGATATCTGCATGAGACAGCCGATATTTCTTGACTCGAAACATGAGTTTACCAGCCTTCTCATACGCCATCATCATAGAATCAATCATCATTTGGGCAGAGAACAAGTTATGAACCATTTGAGAGAGAAATTCTGGATCATAAATGCAAGATTAGCTGTGAAAAGATGTGTAACTTCATGTGTAATATGCCGGAGAAAAAATGGTAGAGTTGAAAATAAAAAAATGGGTCCTCTGCCAGATTGTCGTATAACACCACAAGTACGAGCCTTCGTGATCACAGGGATGCACTATTTTGGTCCAATCACAGTTACCATAGGCAGAAGAAAGGAAAAAAGGTACGGGGTAATTTTTACCTATATGTCTGTCCGAGCGATTCATCTTAAATTGGCTTCTTCGCTCACAACTGACTCTGCAATTATGTCAATTCGTCGGTTCATTTTTAGAAGGGGTAGTCCTACTGAAATACATTCCGATAATGGAACAAACTTGTGTGGGCCGAAAAAGAGATGCGAACAGCCCTGCAAGAAATTGATTCGAACCAAGTTCAACAATTTTGCTCAAATAGACGTATTCAATGGTTTAGAAACCCACTTGCAGCAAGTCATATGGGAGGAGTGTGGGAACGGATGATCGATCAGTTAAGGATGCTTCAAGAACAGTTTTAACCCAGCAGAGCCCCAAAGAAGAAGTACTCCAAACTCTATTAGTCGAAATAGAGTATACAGTAAACATCCACCCACTAACTTACGTCTCTTCAGATCCTAAAGACGAAGGAGCTCTGACTCCCAATCATTTTCTTATAGGGAAATCAAATGAAGTTACTTCACCGGGTAATTTTTCTGATTCTGATTTCTATTTACGGAAACAATGGCGAATCGCTCAAAGGTTCGCAGATAAATTCTGGAAACGATGGCTGAGAGATTTTGTTCCAACCCTAGTAAAAAGAAGCAAGTGGAAGTATAACAAGAATAATGTTTCTCTACGACCATTAAGAAAAATGAACATTTTAATTGCGTCTTCGATTAAGGAACCTACCACGTTGTAACACCGATTTTCATTTCCCACGGGCTAGCTGTATCGAAATATTTCATTTCCTACGACTTTCATGAACTACTAGACTGTCGTTATAGGTATAGGTATTGACGAATTTTATGAACATAAATAATATCGAATCAAGTTTGTTTTCGTCTGTCTAATAATTTGACATTTCACATCAGTAGATAATTACAAAATTCGATTGAAAAAATTAATGAATGATGGTTTTTCGGGGTTTTAGGCCGACGTTTATTTAGAGAAAAACTCGACGTTTCGCCAACACGAGTGGTTGGCATTTTCAAGAGAAATGTTTACAGTTTCGATCACTGAACACTACTTGTTTGGAAACGTCGAGTTTTTCTCTAAATAAACGTCGGCCTAAAAACCCGAAAAACCATCATTCATTCAACGAAAGCCTTTCACAATTTGTGAAAAAATTAAGTTATTAAAAATGATTAGCGATAGTGAGGATGATTTAATAATCAAATTAATAAATTTATATCAGAAGCTCCTGATAATGCCTATCTTCTGACAAAGGTATGATTTTCCTTTCATAAAACCAGAATAATTTCAATAAAAAGATTGATTACAATCGGATTCTATATTTCTGAATAGTTGACAGATACTTTCTATATAGCAGTTGATTTGAACAAATTATTATGTGCTCTAGTAACGACGAGTTTGGGCCAGTACGCTCTGGCTAGCCGTCCAGAGCACACCTACGGCAAATTTTAAATAGTATATTTCAATTTTTATCATTTTTATTTTATATTTTACACAAATTTTACACCGTTTTAAGAATAAATTCACCCGCTATAGTGAGGCTCAGTGTCTAGACAGGTGAGCAGGAGAGTGGGTATTTCTTGCGGGATTGCCCACAGCTCTTGGGAGCCTGGTCTAGACTTAGCTCGGAAGCCACGCCCCTTTTGTCCAAATAGGCCAATAGGGGACTAGCGAGAGAAGTATACCCCTAGGCCGAAGCCAGTGGGTAAAACTACACCATGTTAAATAGCTCGGGGGGTGAGAAAGAACTCACCCCCCAGAGCCCTACCCCATCTAGACACCCTATAGATGAAATAACCCCTGCAAGGAAGATACCCTCCCTGATTCCCGTAAAATCGCCGGAGAAACTTAGGCAAAAAGATGCGACACAGGCGCAGAAGCGCACTGCGTCAGAAGCCTCCAGCAGCATCACAAAAACAGATGAATGCGACAAAAACGAGAATCAGGGAGAAAGGGGAACAGAAAAACCACCCCTCAAAACTCCTCAACCGCACTACCACAGTGCATATCTTAGAGAAACAGGAGGCTCACCCCCAGACAAACGCCCCAAGAATGAAGTTGGAGATAATAGCTTCCAGGAGAGGAAGAAATTCTTCAACGACATTCTTGGAGCAAAGAAGAACATAGACTCCAAGGAGAGAGAGACAACAAAAGGACTGAGAAGAAGAACCAAGCCGGCTCAGATATTCGAAGTCACGTTCGACAAGGACGGAAAACGAACCTTGTTCAAGGACTTCGACCTCTCCAAGGAGTCGAGAAATCAGCTTCCCAATCCCAACCCACTTCCAGAACACAAGGGTAAGGAAGAGGAAACCATACCGGAAGAAAAATCCGAAAACGGGAATGCCTCAAAGACCAGTACCGAAAGGGAAGCTGATCTAATAATCCAAGGGAAGAGCCTCCTGGAAAAAATCGAAGACATCAGGAGCAACACAGAAGAGGAGAAAAAGAAAATAGAAGAGAGGGGAAAAACAACCCCCTCCGAACCTGAACGCAAATCTAGGGAAACCTCCGAAGATGATGATGATGAACTATCATCATCATCCGAAGACGAAGAAAAAGCCAACGAAATAACTGAGCAAATGGAAACCGAGACAGAAACAATAGGGAACGAGCCAACAACCCCCACCCCAAACAACCTCAAAAGCCCTCAACCTCAGCCAGAAAGCCCAAAGGGTCTGTACAAGTTTGCAGCAGAGATTAAGGCTCAGCAGCTACTGGACAGACAGAGGAGGGTAGACCTGGCAGAGAAGCAGAGGAAACAGCGAGTAGAGCAGGATGAAGAAAGAAAAAGAAAGGCACAGGAAATCGAAGTACAGAAAGTAAGGTTACTCAGCAGGAGGAAGTCAATCACCCCGCCAGTAACCCCAACACCCCATAACTTCCCTCAGAGATGGATAGTAGAAGATCCTCGAAAAGGGAACACACCCCCACCACGAAAGAACCCGCCTCCACGACCCCCGATAGCAGGCAGCAGCAATGAGGAACAGGACAGGGATCAGACTGAAGAAAGCCGTTTCACACAAATAACAGAACAAATAGAACGAATCAATAATGAAATAAACGAGAAAGTTAAAGAGAAAGTCTCCCTGTTCTGTGGAACACACATGCCAATCCCAGATGCCCTCTCAGACTTCCCGTGGATTAAAATCCGGGAAAGGGAAATCCAGGAAATTGCTGACCACTATCGGGGAAAATTCGAAGAACAAACAAGGACGAGGAAAGAGGAACTACTAGCTCTGCAGAAATTCTTGGCGTCTCCTGGCAAGACAAGGATGAACCCCATAGTTCAAGGGGAACCCTTTGTCGAGCCAAAGAAGACAGCCAAGAGAAAATGGACATCCCTCAACCTGCAGAGCTCCCCCCCACCCGTGGAGGTGAGTAACAGATTCGAGGCCATCTCTGAGGATGAAGAAAATAAAGAAGAAGACCAGCCGAAAACCCCCATCAAAAAGGATAAGGGAAAGGGGAAAAACACCAAGCCCCCTCCCCCCGCAATGAATAAAGACAAGGTGCCACTCCCGGCAGCCATAGAAAGAAAGAAAAGGTGCCCACCTATTATTGTCAGGGATACAATCAAACTCGACGCCGAAACCAAGAAGCACATGAAGAAGTATATACAGGGCGAAATAACGTATAAATTTACGAACGGCTCGACCCTGCTATATACTTCTTCAGAAGAAGATCATAAAAGCTTGAGAGCAATGCTGAAAGGTGTCGACGTCGAGTTTCACACCTATACACTGCCGGGAGAAAAACGGCACAGTTTTCTACTGAAAGGATTAGATCACAACCCAGCAGTAGAAGACATCAAGGAAGAGCTGGAGTCGAAAGGCCTTGAAACCTTCGGCATCCAAGAGATCAACAGCACTGTGCGAAAAATGTATACAGTGAATACAAACAAAAATGTCACAGTTGGATTTCTCAACGCCAACTTCAAAACCGTAAATGATGTGATGGTACGTTGGGAAATCCGGCGGAACAACAGGCAAGTAACACAGTGCTACAGATGCCATGCCTGGGGACATGCCCAGTCCAATTGTAATAAACCTGTCAAATGCATGAAGTGTGCAGGTGATCATTGGTCTAGGGCATGCCCCAAACCAAGGACGACTCCAGCTATCTGTATAAATTGCGGGGGGCAGCATACATCCTGCTCTACAACCTGTGAAGCATATCAACGCCAGCTCCAGTACCAAACAGAGAGGAAAGACAAAGAAAAACCAAGAAACAACCCCCAGAAGAGATATGTTGAGGCCCCTCCACCCCGGGTAAACATATGGGAGAGAAGGAAAGAGGAGCAGCAGAGGAATGAAGAGATAGGGGTAAGCCACAGGGTATCCCATCCACCATCCCATCCCACATCCCAACCCCAAGAAAGACTGCCACGGGCCAATCAGCCAAGCACTTCGGATGCTGTGAGTGGCGTAATGGAGAGGCATCAGACCATTAAAGGTCTGGTGAACACCACTGGCCTATTGCAGGCAATGGACGCCATCATTGATGGCTTGAGGAGTGCCCGGGATGACGGGGAGAAATTCATGGCCTTCTGGAGGGTCATGGACAATATCCAAAGCTACGGCTTATAGATGCCTATTCGGGTGTGCATGCTCAATGCGGATGGAATCGGAAACAAGCACCAACTTGTTTCGGACTTCATCCGCAGGCACAAGATCGATATAATGCTCCTATCCGAGACGAAGCTCCGACAGGAACACAAGCTGAAATTCAGAGGATTCACCACCATCAGGGTCGATAGACCTAACGCAAGGAGAGGGGGAGGGGTAGCGATCCTTGTCAGGAACACTATACCACATGCACCACTGCCACAGCGGCAATGCTCCATGGAGCACGCTGGTATACAGCTAGAATGTGGCACGAGGATGTATGTGGTATACAACCCCCCTACAAACACTTTCACGGCCGCGGATCTGGATAGTCTCTGCAGCAGCGGGCACAAGGTACTACTGGCGGGAGACTTCAACGCGCTGAGGCCCGAGTGGAACTGCAACCGTCGGTCTACGAATGGAACAACGCTGTGGGAATACTCTCAGAACAACGAAGTCATCATCGACTTTCCAGACGACCCAACTTGCTACTCCTGGAACGGTGGTGCGCCTAGCACACTCGACCTAGTGGTAAATAAAAATGTAACAGAAATCTCTGAATTACGAGCAGTCTCTGAGTTAAACTCAGATCACGACCCTGTACTCTTTACAATCAAGGGAGGACCAAGGCCAAAGGGGCAACGAATATTATACGACTATTCAACAACCGATTGGAAAGAGTACAGGAGAGTGATGAATGAAATAACACATATCACCCCCCATATACAAGAAAACAACATTGAGGGGGAGACTCAGAGGCTGATCAACAACATACAGAAGGCAAGAGATCTTACCACTGGGAAGAGAAAAGTTAGAGAGGACCGGGATCCTCTTCCAAGCCACATTCTTGACCTGATTAAGTTGAACAACCAAGAGCGTAAAAAATGGCAGACCACCCGCATTCCCGCACACAGGGAGAATATGCGACACCTGGGCCAAGAAATTAGTTCACTCATTCAGAGCCATAGAAATGTGACTTGGAACAGGAAAATGGAAAACCTCAAAGTCGGCGACAATTCCTTGTGGCGGATGAACCGAAACCTCCGAAGGAGGCGGACGGAACTCCCAGCCATAGGGAATAGTCAAAGACAAGCGATGACCGATCCAGGAAAGGCAAGAATGTTCGGAGAGTATTACCAGAGCACGTTCCGGGCAGGCGCTGACTCAATGCAAGAGCATGAGTCAGTTTCTAGGGAAGCAAAAGAATTCAGAAAAGTCCCGAAACAGGCCTTAAATGGCAGAGCCTTCTCGAAGCTGATGACCAGCTACGAGGAGGTTCAGAACACCATAAAAGGGCTCCCTAGGAACAAAGCGCCTGGTATAGATAAGATAGATGCAGTTCTACTCAGAAACCTCCCGAGGAAGTATCTCGTACAGCTAGTTTACATCATAAACGCCATTGTAAAATGGCAACATTACCCGCTGTGCCTAAAGCAAGCTGAGATTATCCCGATTCCTAAGCCAGGAAAACCGAGTGGAAGGGTCGAGAGCTATCGCCCCATATCGTTGCTTAGTGCTATCGCCAAGGTGGTGGACAGAATCCTCCTTAGGGAATTGGCGACCTCGAGGAAGAGCTCAAACTCATCCCGGCGGAACAGTTCGGCTTCCGAAGAGGTCACTCAACGACCTCCCAGGTGGCCAGAATTGTCCACGATGTGAGGGAGGGCTTCAATCGAGGGCACAATACAGTCATGCTCCTGTTGGATATCCAAAAGGCCTTTGATATCGTCTGGATAGAGGGCTTTATCGTGAAGATGCTAAGGGCAGGTATGCCGGAATATATGGTTAAGATTATAGACTCGTACCTGGTCAACAGAACTTTCGCGGTTAGAGTAAATGACATAAACTCCGAGGGGTGGAAGGCCGAAGCAGGAGTACCGCAAGGCTCGAGCTACATACGTATGACTTTCCCACGTTCCCAAACACGAACACGGCTATATACGCTGACGACACGGCAATATACGCCCAGTCAAAGTACAGCAATATAGCAGCAGCAAAGCTGAAAACGCATCTGCAACACAAAGTCATACCGTACCTAGCGAAGAGCAAAATTGTGGTGAATCCTGATAAAACAGAGCTCATGAATTTCACATGGAAAAGGAAACGTACCTTCGTTCACATTCCTGGGGGATTCAGAGCTCTGGGTAATCAGATTGATGAGAGCGAGACAGCGCGGTACCTGGGAGTCCAACTGGACAAAAAGCTAACCCTTGCTAGGCATGTCGACTTGGCAATCCAACGAGCTGCGGGAGCTATAAGACGGACATACCCGTTGATAGCCAGGGATTCCAAGCTGTCTATGACTAACAAGGTGTTAATATACAAACAAGTCATAAGACCAACTATGACTTATGCATGTCCAGTGTTCTGCAGCGTCACCAAGACTGAAATGTCGAGATTGGAGAGGATGCAGAACAAGGTACTCCGTATCGTCACTAACAGTGACAGGTACATTCGGCTAACCGACCTCAGAGAGCTAGCCGATATTCCCTCCATCGAAGAATTTATCAAACAACAGTCTGATAAATTCTTCAGATACTTCATCCGCGAAAGCCCGTTGACCAAAGGTATAACAGCAGTCAGAGCCCACCATAACAGGCCCCAAAAGAGGCAGAGTAGGCTCATCTACCAGGCACTGGATATATTCCAGGAAACCCCAGAAGAAGACGTGTAAGACAACGCACACACAAAACACACCACAATGTCTAAATCCGGTTTTTCTTCCTTTTTTTTCCCGGAGACTCTTTAAGCACACCAATGAGAAACGTCCAATGATCTGATGTCTCACACGTAAAGTAATAATTCCCCCTGCATAACTTAGAGGAGGCAGGGAAACCACAACACCATGCGACGTAACACTGACAGCATTCGAACTACATAACATCGTAGAACCTACCGCAAGGTAGGTACGATCTGGTTCGGCCCTCCCGTGTCGAACCCCACCCCACAGTCTTTCACTCCCTCCCTACCACTACCCTGTGGCTAAGTGATAGTTTTAAGACCTGTGAAACGTCTATATTATATTTACATATTTATTTATTTATTTATTTTATATTCGTTATATGTTGTCACGCCGTTTATACTTTTTTATACTATTTAATCCAATAAATAATTTTTACTTTTACTTTTACTTTTACTTTTACTTTTACTTTTACTTTTACTTTTACTTTTACTTTTACTTTTACTTTTACTTTTACTTTTACTTTTACTTTTACTTTTACTTTTACTTTTACTTTTACTTTTACTTTTACTTTTACTTTTACTTTTACTTTTACTTTTACTTTTACTTTTACTTTTACTTTTACTTTTACTTTTACTTTTACTTTTACTTTTACTTTTACTTTTACTTTTACTTTTACTTTTACTTTTACTTTTACTTTTACTTTTACTTTTACTTTTACTTTTACTTTTACTTTTACTTTTACTTTTACTTTTACTTTTACTTTTACTTTTACTTTTACTTTTACTTTTACTTTTACTTTTACTTTTACTTTTACTTTTACTTTTACTTTTACTTTTACTTTTACTTTTACTTTTACTTTTACTTTTACTTTTACTTTTACTTTTACTTTTACTTTTACTTTTACTTTTACTTTTACTTTTACTTTTACTTTTACTTTTACTTTTACTTTTACTTTTACTTTTACTTTTACTTTTACTTTTACTTTTACTTTTACTTTTACTTTTACTTTTACTTTTACTTTTACTTTTACTTTTACTTTTACTTTTACTTTTACTTTTACTTTTACTTTTACTTTTACTTTTACTTTTACTTTTACTTTTACTTTTACTTTTACTTTTACTTTTACTTTTACTTTTACTTTTACTTTTACTTTTACTTTTACTTTTACTTTTACTTTTACTTTTACTTTTACTTTTACTTTTACTTTTACTTTTACTTTTACTTTTACTTTTACTTTTACTTTTACTTTTACTTTTACTTTTACTTTTACTTTTACTTTTACTTTTACTTTTACTTTTACTTTTACTTTTACTTTTACTTTTACTTTTACTTTTACTTTTACTTTTACTTTTACTTTTACTTTTACTTTTACTTTTACTTTTACTTTTACTTTTACTTTTACTTTTACTTTTACTTTTACTTTTACTTTTACTTTTACTTTTACTTTTACTTTTACTTTTACTTTTACTTTTACTTTTACTTTTACTTTTACTTTTACTTTTACTTTTACTTTTACTTTTACTTTTACTTTTACTTTTACTTTTACTTTTACTTTTACTTTTACTTTTACTTTTACTTTTACTTTTACTTTTACTTTTACTTTTACTTTTACTTTTACACATGGACTTTGGATGGTGGGAGCAAGGGTTCAAATCCATGCAGCCACTTTTTTTTTTATTTTATGAAATCGATTAGTGTTTGATTTTTTCTGCATAAAGTTTTTTTTATTTCCAAGTTGTCAAAATTTGAAAATTTTGAATGTTATTTGTTTCACGGGTGAAGAAAGAAAAAAATTATCTAAATCATATAAAAATGACGGCAGGAGAGTTTATGATAAAAAGGATTATTAAAAATATTTGTTAATGATTCAGATGGTCGTAGAAAAAGTATAGTGTACAATGAGCATGAAATGACCCATTTCCCACTCGTTGGTAAATGAAATTTTGTAGTACTCGCTACGCTCGTACTACAAAATTTCATACACCTACTCGTGGGAATTGTATGTAATTTCATGCTCATTGTACAATATACTATTCCGTAGGTGATCTAGTTATTCTAGCTGATGACAGTAGCCCAAGGAATACCTGGCCAAAAGGCAGGATCATTAAAACCTTCCCAGGTCGAGACATCAGAGTGAGAATCGTCGATGTAAATACTGCAACTGGAGTTTTTCGACGACCTATAACAAAAATGATATTGCTAAAACCGGTTTAACGTTTTGTCGGAGGCCCGGAGGATGTTATTATCTTATTTCCACACTTAGTTTTTAGTTAAAGTAGTTTTTACAAAGTTAACCAGAGATGGTCATGTATTGTCATATTGACGACTAATAAAAAACCAAAAAAGTCAAATACTGATTATAATTTTGCCTAAAATTAGTGTTTTGCCCAAACAATGCTTGATTCAATTGATAATTGTTGTTGTTATAAAATTGTTATTTCCGTCAACCGATTGCACCCCTAACTAAGTGCAACTCTCGGAAGTCTTCGAGAGACTTGTGTGAGCTAGAGAAGACGTAACCCTTACCTTTTAACGTGTGATGCCATGCACGAGACCGATGACCATGCGAGGTTTTGAAACCTCGACCATTCGCTCCAAAGGCGAACGCTCTACCACCACGGTCCATAATACAGGGTTTCATTTGTAGCTGGCACTATGATTAACTCTTTTTCATCAGTAATATTAGCTTAATTTTCAAAATTTCTTCACTTTTCACAAAATTCACAAAAATATTCAATTAATACTGCGAAAAATTACCAAATACTACTTTTCCATGGCAAACTGTGACCACTTGAATAGTGAAAAATTGAGAAAAAATATATTAAGAATCTTTTATTTCGAAAATGTTGTAACAAAGTGCCCAGAAATATTCCATTAATACTGTTAGGACGCGAGATAGACTTATCAGCAAACGAACACTTCTCTATTCAAACACACTATATTTTCAATTCCGAACTGAACTACACAAAGGTTTTGATACCACTAAACTCATCTTTCCTACTTACGTAATATATGAGTATCCTTATCTGTGTGACTAACATTATCTATTAATGATTACATTCAGGAAAAGGGATCGCAACAAGTATTCTATAACAACCATAACCTGCGGGGTATATAAAAATAATGATAATAATGGCACATCTGGCCCTCCTGACAAAAATTTGACCTCGTCAAATGTTCCCATCTTCGTAGGAGTCACTCTCCATCGTCAACTCTAGGAGTGAACAGTTTCAGATTTTCAACCGATATAACGCCCTCATAACAGGTCGTGTTCTTGCACCGATCTGATAATAGTTCCCTTTCACTCTGTTACTATCGTTTCCCAGGATTGCAGTAACTGTAAACGGGCTCTTGTACTTCTCTTTCAGCTTGTTACTATTGCCGTCGGATTTGAAGGTTGTCACTTTCACCAATACCTCGTCTCCAATTTGGTATTAAGAAGCTTTGGTCCACTTCTTGTCAAATCTCTCCTTCTCTTTTTTGGCATTTTCGTTCAATCTCATGGCTACTTTCTCTCTGAGTCGGATCATGTCTACAGGTTGATCGTCGCATACATGGCTCGTTGTCTTCTTTGATATTTATCTTAATTCCCAGCAGAACTTCTCCAGGTGTAGTTTTGATTGTTTTCTGTTTTGTAGAATTAATCGCTAGCTGAACTTGGTTCAGTACACTATCCCATTTGTTATCAGGTAGGTTAGAGCTCATTGTAGATACCTCTAGCACAGTTCTGTTCGATCGTTCGATCTGACCATTGGCTCTAGGCATTCCAACAGAAGTTTGGTACCTCCTAATACCATTCACATCGCAAAAATTAATGATTTTTTTCGAAATAAACGCTTTTCCTGAGTCACAAATTATTCTTTTGGGTGTACCAAAAATTGCTATTATTTTATCCAGCTCTGTAATGACCCACTTACTTTTTGAATTTGGAACCGCTATCACGAAGTTAAATTTAGAAAACGCATCAATTATGTTCAATATATATTTGTCTCCTCCTGTAGTCTCAACAAATGGTCCTAGGTGATCGAAGTGTAAAGTATGAAATGGTTGTGCATGTTTATGAATGGAAAATAAAAATCCTGGTTTTCTTCCATTGGGTATTTTATGGTATTGGCATTCAAGACATGATTTTATAAATTTGTTCATGAATCGTCGCATCTTTGGAAAACATTATCTTTCTTTCACGCTATCTAGTGTTTTGTCTGCTCCGAAATGCCCCAAGTTGTCATGATTATTTTGGACAATTTGCCAACGACAATTTTTTGGTACAACCCTTCTCCTACCAGTATTTGTAAGTCTGAGTATTCTAGATGCTCTTAGATCATAGTTATTAAAAATGTCTTTATTCGTTTCGGCTTCTCCTGACTCTAAAATTGCTCTTATTCTACAAATTTCGGGGTCTTGTTTTTGTACGGAGAGTAACCAATCTTTATCTGATATTTTCATGACAGTTTCCTCAGCTGTCGTGTTGTTAGTGTTTTCTGGATTTGGGTTTCGACTCAATGCATCAACGTGTAGCATTTGGCGCCCTGGCCTATGTTTTTGTATTTTATTTAGTTAAGCTTTGTAAATGAGATTTGTAATCTTTGTACAATAAAGCACAATCAATCAATCAATCAATGTTCTTTTTTGACCAATAGAACCGGCTTGTGCAGAAATTTTGTCTCTAAGGTATCCTCCCAACGAGTTTATATTGGAAATATTAGCGGCCTGCACTGCAGAAGTAATATTTGCAAAGTTAATATCTAATAACACTAGAGAAATTTTGTCAGCTTCACTAAAATGAGCTTTCAATTTATCGATTTTCGCTACATGGCCGAAAAAAAACTATATAATGACTCACCGTTTTGAGGTTTATGATTAGCAATATCCATAAATATACCATAAGTATTTCTGTTTGAACAAAATGTTGTACTCAAAATTTGTGTCCAGGTATCTCAGGAATAATTTGACCAGCCAACCTCACCTTTTATGAAATGATTATACCAAACTTCTGAGGTACCTTTCAACTTATTCAGAGCCTGTAATTTGGTCATATTACTATCCCATCCATAGCAGGTAACGTGTTCCTTTATAAGTTTGAGCCACTCGTCAACTATTTCCACTTTTGGATCGAAGTATGGTATGAACGGCAATAGTGTACTACATTGTTTTTTATCAAAGATTTGACTCAACCCCACATTTACTGGGTCAACCCGAGAAAGTGCCTCGGCATGATTATCATGTCTCCACCTTCGACATTTCGATCGTCTGTGACTTTCGGAGTCTGTGGATGTACTGCTAGAGCTGGTACTACTAGATGATGATGAGGGAGAAGATCTTCTGTGCCGTCTAGACTTCATCACTGGCTGTCGACTGCGAGTCTTCTCCTTGTTGATGCCCACAAATTTTCACACAGGCGTGGTAGAATAAGAAAAAAAATCCCTCTTTATTCCTCTTCTGATGTTAGGACGCGAGATAGACTTATCAGCAAACGAACACAAAGGTTTTGATACCACTAAACTCATTTTTCCTACTTACGTAATATATGAGTATCCTTATCTGTGACTAACATTATCTATTAATGATTACATTCAGAAAAAGGGATCGCAACAAGTATTCTATAACAACCATAACCTACGGGGTATATAATAATAATGATAATAATGGCAATGCTCCTCACAATACTGCAGAATGTGAACAAGCATCACTTTTCCATGGCTAACTATGATCCTGAAAAGTGAAAAATTGGGGAGAATATATAACCGAACAAACAGAACAGAATACTGTTAGATCTTAATCTGGAAATACCAATATTATAAATTGATGTGAATTTGCTGCTGAGGAAAATGAATAAAGTGATAAGCACAATAATTTTCAAAGTAAGTCAATTTAGAGTTGAACTTTTGCCATATACAGATGACACCGTATATATTTCTCAGGAATTGAGTCATAGTTAGCCATGAAAAAGTGAGTCTAGGTTACTTTCTACAGTAATACAAGAAGATACATTTTAAAATCAACCGAGCTTTAGGGATGAATAAGAGTTGGTGAAATTGCCAGCTACATTTGACACCCTGTATATTTCGATGATTCAGCATTAGGTATTGCGGTTCTAGGACAATCCAAAACCAGGAGTTAGGATTAATTTTCAAATAAAAGATCCTTAATATATTTTTCCCAATTTTTCACTATTCAAGTGGTCACAGTTTGCCATGGTAAATATTTTGCTATTTTTAGCAGTATTAATTGAATATTTTTGTGAATTTTGTGAAAAGTGAAGAAATTTTGAAAATTAGGCAAATACCACTGATGAAGAATAGGTAATCATATTGCCAGCTACAAATGACACCCTGCATAATCAATTGAATCAAGCATTGAGATCAAGAATACCCTTATTCTGAAACAGAATTTGAGGAAAAAATCCCTAATATGTTTTCCCCACTTTATAACTTTTCAATTGGTAATAGTTAGCCCTGGAAAATGGATATACGAATGTTTCATCAACAAAAAGTTCCTGAGTACTATAATATAAAAATAAAAAAATCAAATGAATGCTCAATGAAATATGAGGGTGTGGCTGCTCAAAGTGGGACACACTGTATAAATTGAAATGTTTCTTATATATTATCACTGACATCTTCTGTTCACCCTGCGAATAAATGTTATTATTATAACACAAATTATCCATTCGAGTCATATCATCAACATTAATTTTTTCTATGTTCACTCAGTATTTCTTCATGATATTCTTGATGTTTAACCTTTATATTTTTCTACAAACATCGTAAATATTTGCATCTATGATTTATTTTTGTTTATTAAAAAATTTGTTGTAAATGATGTTGAGCAAACCTAATTATTATTAAATATCACAAGGTTTCTTGGTATCATTCTTAATAACCCTGCAAGGAAAAGCAACTCAACTAACATAATCCTTTGTTTTCAGCAACAAAATGGTTACTCAGCTTTCATTCAAATCTTACCTATTCTACTTGCCATTCTGCTTTCAATGGCTTCCAGTTTTTTCATATCTGATCCGGCCTACAGCTTGCAGCCTAGTTCGTAAGTAGTAAGATCAAATTTATTAATAGAAAATATAAGATTATAGTATTGGTATAAAGTATTTTAAACAATACTGAATATTTCCCGAATGTTCAAAACTCTATAAAGAAATGTTAAATGTTGGATTTGAGGGTACAATACCGAGGCTCATCACTAATATATCTATTAAATAGTAAGCAATAGGTTGAGATCAAAGACTCCTACAGCTTAGCTGAAAACACAGAATACGGGGTACTACAAGGTACCTGTCGTGGGAATAATTTTCATTGACTATCTTGCAAAAGGAAAAACTATCAACGGCGAGTATTATGCGAACTTATTGCAACGTTTGAGCGAAGACATCATGCAAAAACGGCCGCATTTTGCTAAGAAGAAAGTGTTGTTTCATCAAGACAATACACCAGCTTACACATCCGTTATTACAATGGCCAAAATTAATGAATTAAAGTTTGAATTGCTACCTCGTGCACCCTATTCGCCAGATTTAGCTCCCTCGAATTATTTTCTGTTCCCAGACTTGAAAAAATGGCTCGGTGGTCAAACATTTTCCAAAAATGAAGAGGTTACGTAGGCAGTTAATGGCTATTTTGAGGAGCTTGACGATTGTTATTATAAAAAGGGTATCGAAATTATTGAACATCGCTGGGAAAAGTGTGTGGAGCTAAAAGGAGAATACGTTAAAAAATAAATATATTTTTTCCAAAATTTTTGTGTTTTTTTTGTTGGGCCAGGTACTTCTGGGATCACCCTCGTATCAACGACCTTTACAAATCCAATATTGATGGAATTCTAGTGAGTTTTGATGACGATATGGATGTACTGTACCGCGACACATCAGATGAATCGTACATACAAGAAAAATCAAAATACAGGATTTGACAGAGAAATCGATCGATCAAGCTCGTCGTGAATTGCCGTGTATATGTCAGGAATTGATATGTGAAAATATAAATAAGTACGAATGTATATCCTCGGCTTAACCCATGTAGAAGATGTAACTTTTTTTGCTCATTAGTTATTTCAGTATTATTTGTTTAGAAGTATGACTATACATCCTTAGTTTAATACTTGCACAAGACCTGATTTTTATGGGCCCCCAGTTTGTAGCGGTCTCTGATATGAAAATTTCTTCCAGCATGGTCGTAGGGAAGTCGTGGATTTAATGGTTATTTAAGTAACAAGGAATGTAAAGACGTGTTAACATTCGAGGTGAGCGAGTACCAGCCGAGGCTCAACCTAAAAGTCATAACATTCTATGTGTCTAAAAGTGAAGGTTTCTGAGATAATTGAGAAAAACTGAAGATATGTCCTGAGTATCAACGTAATTTGCTATGTGCAATAATCAAAAAAAAAACAAACCCAACTTCAAATTAATAATACTCCACTCAAATAAGAGTTTAGATCTGTACCAATTTTTGCGAAAAACCGAAGATAAGTACTCTTGATTTGTTGAATTTTATGTTGGATTATCATTTTTAGAGCCTTTTCTAATTGGTGTACCGAGGAAAATTAATCCATTCAGCATATGGTTTTAAAAAAGAACAAGAATAAAAAATTTGTGTATTTTTTATGCATTGATCAATGGTATACAAACTAGTCTGGAAGGTTCGACTTTGCAATTAGTTATCACGAATCGAAAGAAAATAATTTAGGAACAATACAGTCAATTGACATAGTAAGCATCCTCAGAAGCTAAAAGCTGAAGCTAATATTAGAAGAATTGAAAAGATGGTTTGGATGAGTCTGAATTAGACACTCATTGTTTCCGGTAGAAACAAACTGATATATCGATACTTACATTAGAGCTACGTTTGAGTTGAAGCCCGATCGAGCGAGCAGGGCATTCAGTGCATTGGCGGGGCTTTTGATGCCATTGAAAACAATGGAATAGAATTTGCCCCGACTTTCAAAAGAAATGCGATAAGGTTATTGGGAGCGCGCCCGGATCGTTTAGGGCGTCAACTCGAACGCAGCATAGTAGATATGATTGACACTATTGATAGTAACCCAAACAAGTTTGTATTGTTGTCAAGTCATCTGTCATCATTTCAGTCAGTGAAGATTGTTTCAAAATGGATTATGGACGGAGCACCGGCCCATTTTCAACGAATCGTTCGTCAATTTCTTGATGAAACATTCCAGGATCAGTGGATAGGTAGACGTGGTCCCATACACTGGCCTGCACGTTCTCCGGATTTAACGTCACTAGATTTTTGTGGGGATACCTTAAATCCCTGGTATATTCGACACCTGTAGAATCTGTTGAAGATTTAACGGCAAGAATTTTAGCAGCATGTACGTTAATACAGGATACACCAGGAATATTCCAAAGCGTGTGACAGTTGTGTATCGAACAAAATGGTGGTCCATTTGAACATTTACTTTCAGCCTTTTTTATTTTTATGTTTTGTACCCTATAAACCGTTTTTATTATTTGAGTAGATATAAATACACAATAATTGTTTTTCTTCACCAAAAACATGATTGGAAAATATTTTCCTAGATAATGACTTTGATAATGATACTCCAACATAAAATTTAACAAATTTAAAAGTAAGTATTTACAGTTTTTCGCAAATATTATTTTAGGCTTTAACTCTCCTCTAACAGGAATATTATAATTTGAGGCTGGGTTTGTCAGTGGATCTTTCAGAATAGTCATTATGCAACAATGTATGGTCACATATCGGTGAATTTACGAAATCGATTCGTTCAAATATAATGACGAATAATAAAACGGAGTTTGTCGGTCTCATTCTGACTTACCTGAACTATGTTATGAATACTCCCAACATTAAAAAACGTTCAAGGGGTTGACAATTATTCCTATAAGTTATAATAAAGCTGCATCATGCGATTATAGCACACAGGATGTTATGTCTCTTCTCAGGACATATCTTCAGTTTTTTGCAAATATCTCAGAAACCTTCACGTTTAGGCAAATGGAATGTTATGACTTTTAGGTTGAGTATGGATGAGCCTAACTGATGTCAAACGCTCATTTGTCAATTCATTTGTCCGAAGAAAATATGAAGGAAAATATGACCACATACCATCGTAACTACGCCACTGGTTTACGAAAATTGAAAATTATAACTTCAAATTATCACGTTGATAAACCTTGATTAGTGCACCAAGTTTGAAATTTTTTTCTCCAGGAGTTTTAGAGAAAAAAAAATTAATCTAAATTTTTTCGCACTTTTGACACCCTGTATCTCAGAGGGGATGCATTTTAGGACATACCTTGATATAAACTTTTCATCTCAAAATGAGGCAAGGAATCTGTAGTCTGAGTTTGTCGGTCTTATTCTGACTCACCCTGTATAATAAGCTCAATGATGAGCTAAAATCATCTCCAAATGTCAGTGTGTTTAAGAATGAACTAAGATTATTTCTGTTGGAGAAAGCCTACTACTCAGTTGATGAATTTCTCCAAGATTCATGTTTTGATGTCATATTTATTTAAATACAGTGCGCATCATAAGTGTTACACCCCTATCTAACTCGTTACGGGACTCTTGTTAGGAAAATCGCCGAGACACGTCGATTTTTGATTTCTACAGTGTACATTCTCGTATGAATAGTGCACTCCTAATTTCATCCCTGACTGGAGGGGAGCAACCCTGTCAAAAAATTTAAATAGCAAGGGGTGGTGAGTGATAGCTCATTTGAAAGGGGGTTTTATTCTCTATTCAACCGTGCAAAGGAATTGAAATATGTTACATTATTTCAAGAGTTATGAATGTTTAAGAATAACGACAATTAACGTAGCGAACTCACTCTTCGAATTACAAAGTCGGCCCTGTATGATATCGGTGTTGGGTCAGACGTCAAGTGAGACGTATTTGTCGTGTGCGTAGATATTAACTGCACGTTTTTGTAGGTGTTTTTGGATAAATGGTCAATACAAGAAAATGATATCACGGATAGTGCGAGTCAGTGTAGTCTAGCTGTTAGTTGTGCTTGCTATTCATCTTCAAATAATGGTTGCACCACGTGCGTTGAATGAGAAATGCGAAGCAATTGTAATTTTTGGTGAGGCTCATCGAAATTATCATGAGGCGGTGCGAATGTTCAATGAACGTTTTCCGGATCACCCTATTGATAGACATTATTTCAAACAATTAGTGGCAACATTTTATGAGAACGGCAGTGTGCAAAATAAACCACGTTCTGGGCGATCAATTACAGGAGAAGATAAACAAGTGGACATTATGAGCGAGTTTGTGAATAACCCGTCCTCATCGGGTAGAACTGTAGCCTTGAATTGTGAGGTTTCGCAGATGACGGTATTGAGAATTCTGAAAAAAAATAAATGTCATCCGTACAAAATAAAAATGGTGCATGAACTGACGGACGATGATCCAGACCGCCGTCTAGAATATTGTGAAATAGTATCTAACAATATTTTACAAAATCCCAGCTATTTAAAACATATTTGTTTCAGTGATGAGGCTACTTTTTTTTTAATCGGTCATGTGCATAGACAAAATGTGAGGTACTGGTCCGATGAAAATCCTCGACTTTTTCGCGAAACTCATACCCAGTTTCCCCAAAAAGTTAATGTGTGGGCAGGGATACTGGGTGACCATATTATCGGTCCGCTATTCATTGAGGAAAATTTGACGGGTGCCCTCTATTTGGAAATGCTGGAAACAGTGATAGATCCACTCATAGTGACAACTGTCGAAAATAATCCAGACGAATTTGACATGGACATTATACTGCAACAAGATGGAGCTCCTCCTCATTTTGCAGTTGCTGTCAGGACATATTTGAATACTGTTTATGCAGGACGATGGATCGGGCGTCGAGGATCTGTGGAATGGCCTCCAAGATCACCAGATCTAACTCCTTTAGATTTTTTCCTATGGGGTTACCTAAAATCTAAAGTCTACGATACTCAGTGTCACTGTATTCAGGAGTTGCGTGCGCGGATTACGGAAGCGTGTGCAACAATTACTCGCGATACCTTGCAAAGCGTCAGGACTGAAACACAAAATAGACTCTATTTTTGCCAGGAGGTCCACGGGGAACATTCTGAACATTTACTGTAATAACAGAAAAAGTTAGCGTTAGTTCAGTTGCTTTCCTGTTTGTGGTGTAATTCTTTGCACGGTTGAATAGAGAATAAAAGCCCCTTTCCAATGAGCTATCACTCACCACCCCATGCTATTTAAATTTTTTGACAGGGTTGCTCCCCTCCAGTCAGGGATGAAATTAGGGGTGCACTATTCATACGAAAATGTACACTGTAGAAATCAAAAATCGATGTGTTTCGGCGATTTTCCTAACAAGAGTCCAGTAACGAGTTAGATAGGGGGGTAACACTTATGATGCGCACTGTATAAGAAAATATACTACTGTTTCAAATAACATTTTAATACTTATGTATGTTTCACTCTATTGAGTGAGTGTCTTTTACTGTTTATTTTGTGTGTTTTATCTTTTGTCTGTTGGCTTGTTGGAGTAGCTAATATTTTCCAGTTTTGGTAGGTTTCACTTATTATTATTCTAAAAGAAAACTGTTTCAATAAGATTTTGATTGATTGATATACTTTTCACAGCAGCTTTTTGTAACACAAATATCCTTTGTAGATGTGATTCTGAGTTTTTAACAAAAATACTAGTAGGAAACCGACTATGCCATCACATGAACGACAGTCCGTAGTCATATATGTTTTGACTCGCAAATGTCATTTATTTATTTGTCATAAACATTTAAATAACAAAAAACGTGTTTTTTTTATTGTTTTGCTTATAAAATAAAAACTGTTGAAGCAATCTGGTTGCTCCAATGAGAAGAATTATAGATAATTGAAATACGAATAAAATGGGATGTTTCACAACCATGTCGGATAATTAGTAACGGAGAAAAACTGAAAAAACCGAAAAAATTTGCGATTTAAAAAAAAATGTATTACTCCGCCATTTTTCAAGAAGAAGGATTGGCCTTTCTCATGAAAGTATTGAATCATGTGAACTTTATGTGTGCACAAAACAGGCGCTGTCGGATCGTTAGTTTTAGCACAATTGCAAATTTTTTTTTTGCACAATATCTCAAACATGTTATGAAAGTAGAAGTATAGTACTACGAAACGTAAATTCTCATTTTGCGCTACAATGACTGAAAACGGCCGAGCCCGCGTTGGCTGCCGAGTAGAAGGAGAGTCCGGGAGATGAGGGGTATTCTTCTAATGAACGGGTTACGTGATAATACGCTTCCCTTCATCTCCCGTTAACTCCTACCACTCGACCGCTTTTACCAGCTCGGCCGTTTTCAGTCATGTTTGCAAGCATTTTTTACCCATTTCGCAGCATTTTAGAGCAAAATGAGAATATACGTTTTGTGGTACTGTACTTCTACTTTCAAAATCTGTTTTAGAAATTGAAATCGGACTATCACTAGAGCATCCAGGCACCCTGGAAGATAGTGCAAAAAAAATTCAAATTGCAATTGTGCCAAAACTAATGATCCGTCAGAGCCTGTTTTGTTCACACACAAAGTACACATGATTCAATACTTTCATAAGAATGGCCAACCGTATTTCTTGAAAAATGTCGGCGGTACGAATTTTTCAAAAAATTGTTAAATTTTCCGGTTTTTCGGGTTCTCCTCTGTTACTATAATGATCCGACAGGGTCGTACAAAATACCATTTCGTTCGTATTTTAATTATCCACTATTCTTACCATTGGAGCAACCAAATTGCTCTATTAGTTTTCATTTTATAAGCAAAACAATAAAAAAACAACGTTTTTTGTTATTTGGATGTTTATAACAAATTAATGAATGACAGTTTGCGATTCGAAAACATAACAGAATATAACTACAGACTGTTTTCTATGTGATGGTACAGTCGGTTTTCTACTAGTATTCTTGTTAGGAAAAATGCTCTATTGATTGGCCTATTACCCCAAATTGATATTCCATATTTGAGAACCGAATGAAACAGTGAATGATATGTGGTTAGTGCAGCACCCTAGCTGACAATTTTTCTTACTCTTCTGATGGCAAATAGTAAATACTGACCTGCTCAACTTGCTACTGATATTATTTATATGTTCGATCCACGTTAGATCTATTTGAAACCCTGAAAATCTACCAATATAACTTTCCATTTCATTTGTATTTTTCAATTGAAAGATTAATGATTCCGTTTTCTGTTCATTTAAAATCAACTGATTGTGATTGAATCATGAACGTGCCTTCTTTAGTTTTTGTTTTAGGGTTTATTGAGGATTATCAATTGTCGTAATAATTCTTTTGCTAAGAGTTGCATCATCTGCATACATTTTAGTTTTGATATCCACTGACTTCGTCGAATGGAAATGGTTATAACAAAAACTAAGTAGGTACCTATTAAAACATCAAAATTCAATATTATTTCACAAATAATTGAATCCATCGAATGGAAATGGGAATAACAAAAACAAAGTAGGAACCTATTAAAACATCAAAATCAATATTATTTCACAAATAATTTTCCAAAAATGAAGAATTCTCAATGAACTAGTATTTGATTTTATTTTTGAATCTCGAAAAACTAATCTTTTTCAAAGAAATTGGCAATTATTTATAAATCTTTTTACCTATATAAATGGCATGTTGTTGCCACTATCCATGTTCTTCTTTGATTCATAACTCTCACCTGGATTTTCATTCTAGAACCTGTATGTCTAATACACAAAAAACATAATACAGTTGATTCCCAAAACCCTAAAAACCAAACGAAATATGTAACAAGGCAAACATCGGAAAATAAAATGCCTCTCCCTATTCCGAAATCCACCTTGGCAAAAGAGTCTTTGATATATGAAAGCAAAAAAATATTTAATCATGTACCCTCCGAAATCAGAAATGAGAAAGTATATTACAGATTCAGAAAAATAATGAAAGAAGCTCTACTCAAAAAAGCATATTCATGATCTTGATGAATTTTACAGTAAAACTCTGCTATGATTTTATTTTTCATGTGATTTTAATCTTTGAGCGTATTATTTTATATTTTATTTGTTTTTTTTGACAACTTTTCTGTTAGTTTTACACACCCACTGATTTTACATCAGATAATATGTGTTAATTTTTTAACTGATAGTATGTGATTGTCTCTCTCTCTCTCTCTCTCTCTCTCTCTCTCTCTCATATTTATGTTGTACAAGATTATCAATTTGTAAATTTTTTCTCAGTTAAGTAGTCGATGGTTTATAAAATAATTGTTCAATATACGAGTATCAAATTTCACATTGGTCAAAGAGAAGTTTAGAAGAAAAATCAAAAGTTTCTTTAAAAATAATTTTTAAGGTATACTTTTGAATTGAAGTAAGTGGTTTTAAAACTTGTTTACATAGGCCTCCACAACCTATGACATAGGACAAGATAGACTGAAAGAGACAATAACAAAAACTTTTAAATAAATTACGGTTGACAATGTTTCTCAACAACCTAAATTTATGGAGTGTTTTTCTTAGTTATTCTATCAATTCATTGATTTTTTTGTGCCACTTGAGGTTGCAACCTAAGTTAATTAGATATTACATCAACTTTGGAAATGTGTTCAGTACTGTTACACTGTATTTAATTTTTTAGGGATGAAATAATTCGGTTCAATTTTTTTTTTGGTAGCATATTCTCATGCAATGTGAATGTCAAAAAATTAGATTTTTTTCAAATTCAAAGTTAGTAATAGTGGTTTTTCGTTAAATTGATAAGACAAATTCAGCATTTGATACTGTTTGTTCCCAGATATTTCCACTACGTATATATGTATCGTCGGAATAAAATTGTTTTTTTTTTCAATTTGAAAAGTGCAATTTTCATGTTGCCAGGCCTGGTTTGAGAACATTTCAAACAGTTAACACAGATAACACAAGAATGAATATTCCATTATAATCTTCAAATTCAAACTCTTGCAATAATTTTAACCATTTTTGTAATCATGTGATATATATGCTTGCTCACTAAATGATATTTATCATTCTGTATTAATGTGTATTCATAACTCATGATTTTGTTCATTACTGCTAATTCATACCCTTACCCTTTCTAATTAATATTAATTTTTCATTTTTTCCTAATGTCGAATGATTACTCGTTTTTGTATTTTGATTTATCTTTATTAGTATTTAAGTGAAAATAGAGTATATTTCTTTTTAATTCCGAGAGTTCCTACCTCTGACAGCTGTTTCGTGCTCACGCACTCATCAGAAAGGATTTATGGAGCTCTCGAAATCAAAACGAATCCTCAAGAATTAATACCGTGAAGGCAAGACAGATATAACGTGTCAAATTACGTTTCAACTAGTGACTGTAGATGTCATAATTAACTTTTTATTAGTATTATTATAATGAATATTTATTCTATTTTTTGATCATCACCAGTTATTGGGTTTACTTGATGCCTTGTTGCTAACTTCAATGAGTTGTTCAATTCAAGTAATATTGGTATCATCAGCATATTGAATAATTTTATTTGGCGTTGAACAAAATTTTGTGAAGTTACCAACGAAGATGATAAATAATACGGGGCTAAGTATCGAACCTTGTGGCACCCCTTTGTAGGTTGAAAAGGATCAGATCTAATATTATTAGTAGTCATGATGACTTGTGTTGATGTTTGAATTATAAAGAAAGTGTATACTTAATTTTTTTATATATTTCTAGGAAATATCCTGTGCTGAGAAAGACGGAGAATTTGAACATCCCGTATTATGTGAAAGAGAACTTCCATCTAGAGTACCAAGGTTCTGTGAGGAGGCTTGAGGTGTCAGTTGAGGAGGATTATGTGCAGAACCTCAAACACGCCTGCTACAGGGAGAAAAGTTACAGTAAATGTCTTCATTATTTCTTTTATAAAATATTTGTGGTTGTGGTGCATTATGTCCAAATGGTTTTAGATTTGTTCGTAAACAAGAGTTTCGTGTTCCATGATGGCCTTAGTTGGTAAATTAACGTTGAAATCCGAATTGGCTGTGATACCGTAAATTATCTGTGATATTTCCAAATTTTTGTATGTAGCTGTAATACATTCTATAGCTACGACATGAATTTGTTTTATTTTGGTCAACTGAATTTCATATGATGGGTTTATCTCCATGCGTTGACGCGATCTATATATAGAAAACTGAAATTAGCATGATTATCAAAATGTTTAAAGACTGTGAGATCGACAGATATGCTGTGTTTTTCCTAAGCACATGTTGAATATTATTTACTCCAAATGATAGAAAATTCCATGAGTATGATCCAGAATATCTTCATTATGGTTTGGTCATTTTGTGGTTTTTAATGATGCCTTCACGAATTGAATTATTTTATGAATTCAGCATCCCCAATTAGTTTATTTTGATTACTTAAAACGTTTACTGAAGTGAAAGTTAAGTTCTAATCCAAAAAAAGTGAGAATAAGGATTATTTGAAAATCAGGATTGCTAATTGCACTTAAAATTAACAATTTCCCACAGGCTATCGGTTTTTTTGCTGTCAGGTTGTTAATATATTTTGTTTCTAAATGTTGGAAACACTGATTCAAGTAATTTATAATTGTCAACTTCAACAAATTGTGTATTGTTTTGATCATCTGAAACTGAAAGTTAAAATATGAAAAATTGATCGAATCGGATATCCTCCGTTTTTAGAGAACCATCTATACAATTATGCATTGCCCTGAGTTCACACATTTTTCTACTCATGGATCAAATGATTTATGAAGTAGAAAATTATTGAAAACTGGAAAAAAAATTGTGCTTGTATTCAACTACAGGAGTTAAAAAAAAATCAGTATTTATTTTATTAAAATATTGAATACAGCAATAACAAAGAAATAATGAAAAAAAATGTATCGGAGCTCCGGGGCTGCTTAAATTGATTCGGTGGCGCATTCGCTCATACAGCTGTAGAAAACCCGGAAAAACCTGCAACACCACGTCATTTGAAGTGTTGGAATTAATTGAATGAAAACTCCCAACGAGGTCTGCTAAATTATGAATAGCTGCTTTTCAATAAAATAGGATTTATGGTGTCTCTAGAGACTCCAATTCGATAGAAAACAGTCTATTCAAGCAACTGTCATCAAAGGACCCCGCACGGTTCTTATGGAAAATAGGTCCTAGTCGAATTGGCTGAAAATTTAGTATAATGTAGTTTATGATGTCCTGATCAAATGTCAAAAGGCACAACGAGATCTAATGGGCAGTTTTTGAGATACAGGGTGTCAAACATGAAGAGGCAGCGTTGTTACTTGCCTTTAGAATATCAATGATGTGGCTATTATTTTGTTACAAATAGTTAAGGATAATGACTGCAACCTTAATATTGTCGACACGGGTTATAATGAAAAGTTCTAAGACTCCGTATATAGGGTTATTAATAATTACATAATGTTTATGTAATTCTTTGAACAAAATCAGTCAAACGCTAAAGCTCGTAGACCTGCAAAATAGGTAAATATCATTTGATTTTGATATTAGGTGATCTGAGATTACTATTATACAGGGTCACCCAAGATTTTCCTTTTTAGATGTATTTTTAAAATTTTTTTAGGAACATGTGTATACGAATTAATCATAAAGTAGAACATTAAATAAAAATGGTCAATATTTATGTCTATTTGTTGCATCTTATACGGATGCTGGTCAACGGCATGATGATGCAGCTTTCGCTTTCACATGGGAGACTACTAGTTCATCTACTGTGTCATATTCTTGCTCTCCATAGATTCTATTCTTTTAAGTGCCCCACAAGAAAGTATCCAAAACTGTAAGGTCAGGTAACCTTGCCGGCCACCTCACTGGTCCAGAATTTCCTAACCACCTATTAGGAAATCTTTGGTGGAAATATTCGCAAACTGCTCTTTTATTGTGTGGAGGAGCTCCGTCATGCCGAAACCAGCAGCTGTTATAATTAACAAGAGGAAACGTATCCATATATTCTTCGAATTCGTTTCTTAAGAACCGAAGATAGGTTTCCCCGTTCAAAGTATTAGAGAAGAAATGAGGTCCAAGTATTCGGTCGTCATAAATTCCAGCCCACACATTCAAACGAAACCGAACTTGTGGTCTGACTTCTCTGAAGTGTCGTGGAATAATTTCACTCCAAATGTGCTCATTATTTCTATTAAAAAACCACAGTTCGAAAAAGTACTTTCGTTGGTCCAAATAATGTTTTTCAAGAAGTCTGTAGGGTCTTCCCTATTCGAGAGCCAGCCACAAAATTCCATCCTTCTCTCAGGATCACCTGGATGTAATTTTTGTGAAATATGTATCTTATAACATTTCAAACCACTTTTTTTGAATTCCCTCCAAACGCTCGTCTGTGGCACATCCATTTCTGCATTTATCTAAAAAAGTACCAAAAATAATTATACTTCTTCGAATATGGAATGAACAATTATTTTACCTCGGCTAATAAGTTACGTATAATATTTTGTTCCATTCTGCTCCCATATTTCATTCTTGGTTTTTGAAACGCACCGTACTCAGCCAAGTGTTTGTCCAAAATTCCGAATAATGTTTTGTCCGGCTGTTGTCTTTCCGGATATAATTCAAAATAAATTTGTGCTGTTTTCGTACTATTCTTATAAAATTTATAATAAAGTTTCAACATATCTCGTTTTTCTTCATTTGAGAATAAGGACATTTCGACTGAAGTATTTGTGCAAATTTATGATGTTTAATGAGTTCTGACAACTAGTGTTTATTAAACAAAATTTTTCGATGTTGTTTTTTTTAATATCTGTGGTTTCAGAAGTGCAAATCATAACAAATTATACATCAATGAAATCAGAACGAGAATCACTATTTTTCTGTATAAAAAAACAATATGGTGCTCATAACAGAAAAAAAAGTTGATGATGAATGCCAGAAGACGAAACGTCGGATAGTAAATCTGAACATGAAAACGTGTAGCTGAAAAAAAGTATCAATGAAAATGCACTTTTGGTTTTGAGCTATGTTGTCAAATAATGATAGAAAAAAATAAAAACGAAAATTCCGATTTTCAGTTTTTTCCCGATATTTCCGGAAATACTCGGAATTTTCCAAGTTTCAAAACAGTATTTTGTTGAGCACCAGAATACGCAACTTTGCCCCGATTTAAGCTTCGACGTGTCTCCTGTAGTTCAGGAGATCCCAATGGTGGGGGTCGAATTAGAATTGCCCTGTATACAGTGTGACCCCCTTAATTCCGGAACACCCTTATAAAATCTACATTTTCTAATCGATTGGGATGATTTTTTTTCATTGGGTAGATATTCAAAAAGTCTACTAGAGCACCAAATTTCATGAATAAATTTCTATTTCCAGGGCCAACTAATCTGATTGTTCAAGGTTGACATGTCAATTTTATCTCATATTTTTTTTATTTACCAACATATTTCTATGAAATTATATTTCGAGACTCCCTGAATCCAGTGGTGTAGTCAAAGTTCTGATAAAAGTTTTGAAGTTGAAATGGTGGGTTGATTAAACGGCATATTTTTCAAATTTCATACCATCACAACTTTTTTATTGATTGACGCATTTCAACATAATTTACATAAGAACCATTTGAAAATGTCGCGAATCCAGTGGCGTAGTTAGAATTTTTCCTAAAAAAATCGCTTGTATGTTTTTTAGATTTTTGACCTTGAAAAATCAGATTAGTTGGAACTTGAAAATGAAGACTTATTCATGGAATTTGGTGTCCTAGTAGACTTTTTGAATGTCTACCTAATGAAAAAAAAAAAAAAAATCGAATCGGTTGGAAAATGTAGATTTTATAAGGGTGCTCCGGTCTTCAGTGGGCCACACTGTATATTATGTCGCCAAAGTAAGAAAGTTTGTCTGATCTTTCCTGGCTTTCACATTGTTCTCTCAAGAACATTACCTTAAAAAAATTAACGTGTTGATTACTAATAATGCATGAAAAACTTTCTTCAAGAATACTTAGTATATAACATTTACTTGATCTTTTTTTTTTCAGAGGAATCTATGATATGGAAAGCAAGGAATTTTGGTGACCAAGATCTGTACCGTAATGCTCAGAATATAAAATTACCATCCTGTGAAAAGCTACAAAGTATAAGAATCAGATAACTAGATTTATTCCTAATTAAACATTATCCATAGATAATTATTGTCTATATCACGAGAAAGTAAGTTATTTAGAAACATTCGATTTTGAAATAAATAGAATTTTGGTTAGTTCATATGATTTAAGTGATATATAACAAAATATGAAAATCTAGTCAGTTTGAAGTGTTCAAATCAAAATAGTGCAAGGAATTTTGGTGACCAAAATCGATATTCTATTGCTCAGAATACAAAATTACTATCCTGTCAAAAGCAAAAGAAAAAAATCTGATAACTAGATTAATTTCTAATTTAATATTATCCATAGATATACAGACACTGAAAAATATCATCAGCATATAACATTCCCAATGCGTTTGGTTGATACGTCATGTAGTCAGTCGTCCGTACAAAATATAACAAACAAATGAGATTAATATTTAAGTATTCAACTGGACTACTGATCCTTCCTGCAAACTGTATGTCTATCAATCGCAGTCGTGACATTAGTAAGCCCACAAATGAGGAAAAGATACAAAAGTGGTGTTTTCGAGGTCACACGATTCGAGATACAATAAATTTGTTTATTGTTGCATTTGAAAATAGGCCAACTCTGTCACAGTCCACCCTTTTTCGAATTATTAAAAAGTTTGAGAAATGTGGATGAACCACGTGTAAAGCCAACGAATGAAGAGCCTCAAAATAAAGAAATAAATGTGCAGCCAGTGAACCTTGTACGAGCAGACAAATGGCTGATCAGATTAATATTAATGACAAAACTGTAATGTATTATTGAAAAGGAAAAGTTTATTACAACCCTAACCTACCGGCAGGGAATCTGGAAAGCTTGAAGTAGGTGGCGATAGTTAGGCTGGAGTCTTTTAATTGTCATTTGTCATTGTGAGCTTATTTAAATATTCAAATATTGATGTTTGTCATTGTCACAGTGTCACACACATGGGTGTTGATGAACACAATATCCATTGAAGGCTCAATCCATGGTCCATGTCATCTGAATACTAAAACTGAATGATTCATTAGGTGGCCATAGTATCTGCGAGACAGCAGTCCAATCTGAAAATATCAATTTACCATTGCTTGATTGGAAACAAGAATAAGTTGAGGTTATGACTGATTACCTTTCGATAGAAGGCTCGTTCACACCCTTGCAACAATTTTTTTGCGATTCGAAACATACGGCGAAAAAATTGCGGTGTATGATGAATCAGTAATGCAATACCTAATAACTAACCCCAAATACTGAAAAATTACATGTATAATTCATCATTCACCGCATTTTTTTCGCCGCCAAATCACAAAAAATGCGAAGGTCCGCAAGGATATGAACGAGCCTTATGAGTCGTCTTTTTTCCCAATAATTTTCGCATTCTTATTTCCCAATTCATTTTTCATCTGCTTTACAGCCCAACCACCATATTTATCACTCATTTTACTAAAAAAACTCTCAAAACGAAAATAAATTAAAAATAACAGTCTGTAAAAAACGAAAGGACACCAACTACTTCAGCGCCACTATGCGGGAGAAATTTCGTACATCCCTGCCTGAATTAACTACAGATTGGAAGCATTATCAGTCATATTTTTCCTGATAAAGAAATGTTAGTCGTACTTTAACTAACGCGGACCGTAATTATAGTTAAATAGAACGACAAGGGCTAATGGTGGATTTACGCAGCAGTCATAAGTCATAAGTTTTAAGTCATAAGGAAGAATGTTCATCAATGATTGGTTGGTCCGTTTATTCCAACCAATCATCGACGAATATTCTTCCTTATGACTTAAAACTTATGACTTATGACTGCTGCATATATCCACCATTGTATAATTGACGGCCTTTGTAAGTTTAATCAAAATCTATATGATCCTGAATTTATTTTGTCAATAGACAACAAACCTCGTATTGCTATTTTCAATCCTTATAAAGGGTATTCCTCAATTTTCGGCAAATCTATCACGTAGATGGGCGGTAATTTTATCGAATTACCTGAAATCTGAAAATAATGCCGCAGATTTCTTGTCCAGACTACCAATTGAAAATAATGAAGGTGAATGGAAATCAGTTGATGTTCACTATTGTCAGTATTTTGCTGAAAATCAAGTTTCAAATGTTAACATTGAGTTAAACGACATAATTGTTTTGACCTGAGTATAGAAAGACAAAAAATTCAGAATTCTCTAAATTTTACCCAATTAGAAATGAGTTGACTATGGAAGACAATATTTTACTTTGGTATCATCGAATTGTAGTTCCAGAATCTTTAAAAATGCAACTTCTATTACGACTTCTTCACATATTGGTGTAATAAAAATGAAAAGTACCGCCCGTGCACAATATTGTGTGCAGTAAATAACTCAAGTTCACCATACAACCATAATTCCTTGGAACATTTTTCCAGAATCCATAATGACTATTTTGGTCCATTTCTAAGCAATTATTTTTTGGTGATACTTGATGCACATTCAAAATGGATTGAGGTTTTGTCTACCGAAGATATCACTTCCATTTTCACCAAAAATGCTTTATTTACATTCAGTTATTTCTCGATGTGGGCTACCCAAATGTCTTATGTCAGACAAAGGTCGAAGTTTCACAAGTATCGAATTTGAAAATTTCCACTCAGACGGGAAGAAACTACTATTTTCTTTAAACAAAAATGTGTAAAAGATTACAGGGTTGTAAATAAGGTAACATAGATATCTGGAGTTATTAAAGGAATTATTGGGAAGAGAACTTATATGGTTTATATACCAGAAATTAAAAGTACGTGGAAACGTCACACCGATCAAATTTTTAAAACTAAGATTCAAAATATTTTTCCAACGCTAGAGTGTTAAAGTGCAGAACATACTTGCCAGAAAACAACAATTCTGAAGAGACACTTTCATCATCACAAAATCCTAGAAGTTCTGAGATACTGGTGCCTGATTCTAACCCAATTATTTTGGGACGATAAATTATCTGTTACATTTCTTGCAGCAAATAATTTCCCGTTTACATTTCGAAACTGTCCTCAGCTGGCTCAGCTCCTCAACACAGCAGAGGCAGATACGATCGCTACCGCTCTAAGTAGCTAGAAGTGGGGACAGACCATTGTAGAGTTGTCCAGTTGAATACTTGAATCTCCATCGCATCTATTTGTTATATTTTGTATTGGTCGAATTGCTACTTAAAATATCAACTTAACGTATTGGGAAGGATACATGCCGGTAATATGTCTGTATACTGTCTATATCACGTAAAGTGAGTTATTTAGAAACATTTAATTTTGAAATAAATGAAATTTTGGTTAGCTCATATGGTTTAAGTGATATTTAACAGAATATGAAAATCTAGTCAATCTGAATTAATCAATCAAAATGATGATCCCATTTTAACTTTACTAAATTAATTAAAATCATATTGTTGATATAAAATAATCTTTTAGTTTTTCAACTAATATTCGTTCTATAAAGAGCAGGAAATGTCTACAAATGTTTCCTCATACAAAGTATTATTTGAAGTTAGTGAAGTCATGTTCATGTCCATACAGTTCAGATGTTTTTGTTTTAATTCCTCTTTATTTCAGGTACATATATACATACTTGAGTTTTTTTTAAGGAATATAATCCAAATTACAGGCACATTTTTACTCCAAATTATTTTTTCTGCTTCCTTCAATGGTTGATGACTGTCAAATTTTCGAAAGCAACTTTTAGGTATATGTTCGGTCACCCAAAAGTTTGCCATTGAGGTGCTATTTATTCCCCATTTTGAAAAATGTGTAAAAATAGATAAACATGAGATTCAAAATGGATACCTACATGGTATAGGAAACGTTGAAAAATAAAAATAATCAAATTATTGATCATGGAGCAGAAGAAGGCAAACATCTCATTATTAGGGGAGGAGGGGCGGTAAATGACCATTCACTTGGAACTATTAAACATCAAAATTATAAAATGGCTATAGAAAACGAAACGAAATGATGGGCAAAATGGGGTGAATCAATCGGTAATAAAGGCTTATGAAAATGAAGTGTCATATATTGGAGAAAAGACAAACCTTATTCGTCAATAAGTAGAATGTTAATCAAATTACTACGTGTTTACCAAGTCAAATGCATCTTCAAGGGAAGAAACATAATATGGTTGAAATCTTTATATTTTACACATTTGTACTAAAAGTCCCAATATGAATATTTTTGAAGATTTTTCATAATTAACGAGGACTATAATATAGAATCGTCGAACAAATTAAATTTGGGTGTATTTCCTTCTTCAACGCCCTACAATTTCAACCAAAGGTCTCGGATTTTCCAATTACATTTTTTCTGAATAATTAAGTTTTCTTGCCAATCATATTGTGTTTCTCCCCTTGAACATTCATTTGCCACTAGGCCAATCAATAGAGCATTTTTCTGAACAAAAATACTAGTAGAAAACCGACTGTGCCAGCACATGGAAGACAGTCCGTAGATATATTCAATTATGTTGCCATTGCTTGGTGTGTACAGGTAGATAACTTTGAATTTGATTAACATTTTAATCATTAACGGATTAGGTTTGTTTTTTCTCCGATACATAAATCTCCATTATTGATATGGGATTCAGGCGATTTTAATGAGTGAAACAGTATATTTAAAGATAAAATATAATTAATTGAAAAGTAAAAAATCAAATACAATTCATAACACGTCTTGACTCGTTTTCCTATCTTCTTCAACCTGACATTTCCGTCATTTTTCGTCATCTACAGGATGCTATCTTACATTGATTTATCTATCCTTCAACATGGGTTTTTCTTGCTAATGCGGGATCTCACTAAAAACTCAATAAGGAAACTCCAAACAACCTGTCTTCACATCCCTTTTCCGTCACTTTGGTGACATGCCGATCATCTTTTTCTCAGGGCTCGTTCTTCCGACCAACGGCAAAGCTTTCGAACTTAATTCCTCGCACACAGTCTACAAAAATTCAAGACGAACACCAATTCCTACCTACTTTCACTCGGCTATCACGATTTTCTTTGAACATTACAGGAGTTTCCTCTTCGTTTGAACCAAAACATAAAAAAAACTGATTTCAGTTTAACATCCTGTTCAGTTAAACTGAAGATGAGCGTTACTATTGTCGAAAACATGTTTTTGATTTAGGGCCAATTTATGCAACATATCATTATCATAGTCATAATCACTATCGCAGTCCTAGTCTTAGTCATTGTGTTAAAAAAATTATATTTATGCATCACAGTCATTAGTGTCATTTTTCAATAAGAATACCCTTTTCCTGTCTCGTTTTTCTTTTCAGAAACACAATAAACTATAACAAATAACAAGGATATCAAGTCAACACGAATAATTATTCATGTCATTTGTGAAATAGGTATCGAGGCGCATGTGCGTTGTGTATGTCGTCCTAATCATAAGCATAAAAATTGGAAATTGCCAACTTTGAAGGTCAAATTTTTATGATTATGATTGAAACTAAAACTGAAGAAATTGCATAAATGCCCCTACTGAAATTTACAGACTAAATTTGATTTTATGTTTAAGATAATTAAAAAAATTGTTCTTGTTAAAATTGTTATTTCCGTCAACCGATTGCACCCCTACGCGCAACCCTCGGAAGTCTTTGAGAGACTTGTGTGAGCTAGGGAAGACGCAGCCCTTACCTTTTAACGTGTGATGCCATGCACGAGACCGGTGAAACGGTGGATCGAACCCACAACCCCACGCTTGCGAGGCGTACGCTTTTACCAACCGACCACCACGGCCCTTGATAATGACCCAATGTTCATGCGTGGTAAAATGATTTCTCAGTGATTTGCATATTTTTTTGATACATACATTTATATTAAGTCTTTTCCTTGTGTTGAATGTGCTGTAATTTTGATTATATTCAATATTTATACTCAGGTACTTTGGTGATGAGTAACTCTCTATATTGAATATCTGCCATCTTGTATAGAACTACATACTCCTTCACAGACATCTGGATTATTTCTATATACAGGTTGTTACATAATTCAATACAAATATTCTTGGGGTCAAAATAAGACTTTTTTTTTCCTATAAACATGTGTTCTAAAATCCACCCCCTCCAAGCTACAGACATCGCAAGATGCGCAAAAAAATCTTTAAACTGTTTAACAAACGTCAAACTTACAAGTGAATCAAAGTGCTGTTTCACAAATTGAACGTGAAAAGCGTCAATAGGGGAAACAAAGTGAAAAGTCACAGCCCTCTAGGTATTTTTGTTTGTTACTTCAATACACCCCTTTCATTTACCAGCGATTTTCTCTAAAACGGTTAGCTAATTCAAATAAAATGCAAGAGACTGAAATGTATGTTTGATGTACGATGATGTTTGAATTCAAATTTTTGTGGAGGAAATAGAAAATGTTTGCCATCAAATCTCATGCAACCCTCATAGATCGTCTAAAAATACAAGTGCCTGTGAATTTTCAAAATATTTGATGCATAATTGTAGCCACAATTCAAAATTTGAGATTTTTTTGTGCATCTTGCGATGTCTGTAGCTTGGAGTGGGTGGATTTTAGGAAACATGTTTGTAGGAAAAAAAGTCTTATTTTGACCCCAGGAATATGTCATTAAAATATTTGTATTGAATTATGTAACACCCTGTATATATATGTTAATGAATTTCGCGATATAGATCAAATGGGGAAGAAAACCATGTTTTATTTAATGTTTAAAATATTATTACTGTTGACAAAATGGATGAGTTGCACTTTTCAATAGTTTTTTTTTGACCCACGGATGATAACTGCTGTTATATATTGTTTGTTTATGATCAGTGCTGAGAATAGGTCAATGTTAAGTACTGTAAATATAGTTTTTGATTAAAATAATGTTATCACTAGGTTGAACTGTTTTATTTCAACACCTACAATAAATACTGTGATGAGTTTATCCTATAAAAAATCTATATCAAAACGGTTCACAGAATAAACATCTAACGTTCATTTGAATAACAAAAATAATCTAAACACATTCTTAGATATAAAAATAATACATAAACATTCAAAAGGCCCTTGGCTTGTACAGTACTTTGAAGTGAACTCATTCATACCCTATTTAGAGCTAGAATTATTGTGATTTGTGTTTCCATCTTCGTGAGATACAGTATCTGCACAGTTTGTGTTGATTGGACCATCAACGAAAGTACTTTGAGTTTCTGTTGAGACTGATGAGTCGCATTCAGTAATATTGTTGACCTCTGTTCCTGGTTCAGAATTTTGTCCATAAGCTTCGTGCAGATCATCCAGTTTGTTAGAAATGATCGCGCTTCTGTTTGCTGTGTTTGTTACTTTGGTGACTAATTGTTCTGCCTGACCCTCAAGTCGTTTAAGTCTTGCATCCCTTCTTGCCAAAACTTCCTCCAATGTTTTCATTTGTTTGGTATCTCCAAAAGTACTGGGATCATTTTCAGATGTGACTGATGCTTCCTGGGAAGTAGACGGTTGGTGTATTATATCTTCATTTTGTAAGTGTGGTTCTTCTTGGGAAGATATCCTGTCGACATCATGAACCGTTCCTGAGGTATCAGTCGAAGCTGCAGTAATTTCATTACTATTTTGTACTATATCTGTATTCAGCTGCTCTAATTTTGTTTCATACTTGGAACAACTTGCTCCTGGGATATCTTCTTTTTCGATCGCTTCTTCCAGTTCGTTCTCGATTGCTTCGTGAGACATAATTTTTTTTTCTGGTTCATTTTCAGTTGAAGTTTTTTGTGCGCATTCGGAAATATCTGTTTCTGGTTCAGTTTCAGTTGAAGTTTTTTGTGCGCACTCGGAAATATCTGTTTCGTACCCTGGTTCATCGTCACTGCTAGAACATTCTCTGTCATCACTGTAACCACTTTCTGTGCTGTTATTTAGGTCATCAGTCGACACTGGTTTTTTCCTTGCAGCAAATTCGGTCCTGAGTTGCCTCCACTGTATTTCAGTCTTTGAATTTTTTGCTCTAGCTTCAGCCCACTTTTCTCTGCTGTATTCCAGTTCTTCTTTGAGTTCTGTGAGTAGCTTTCGTTTTTGAGCGAGTTCATATCGCAAAATTTTTTCCTGCGTGTGGAGCATTTGGTGTTGTTTCTGCATTTTCCCAACCTGAAAAAGAATTTGAAATTATAATTTTTCAACTCAAATGCAAATACCAAGGCTTAAGTAGGGTTTTTCGGAAAGATAAGATTCATAAATCAACCCGCGTTCGGAAACTATAGTACTCGGTTTGGTAATCTGAGTTATCCATCACGTTTGGATTGGGTTGGTAACCCAGAGTAAGTTTCCGAAAAGCCCTAATGAAGTGTTATTTGTGGATACTACCACTTCGAACTTATGTTTTAGCGAATGGCTAGCTTCCTCAGACCTCTGACCTCCATCTTTCGAATAATTTCGAAAATGAAGTAGAGGTTTCCCTAATGATAATATACGGGAAACATCAGTAGCAAGAGCACTGGGAGTAAGTTTGAGATCTGTGCAGAAAATTGTGTAGGTACGAGAAAACTAATAATTTCCCAAAATTTTCAAAAAAATGTAAAAGAAGAAACCAAAGTCTAAAGATTTGAGATATGGTATCAAAATGGAAGTACGTAATGTAATTCACGATTTATATAAATTGAAAACAAACGTGACGCTTCCAGTTTTGAAGGATGCTGTAAAAAAGCGAGGTGTTTTAGAAATAATAATAGTAAGAAGTTTATTTGCAATAATATATAAATAAGTACAGTATAATATTCACAATCAATTGTCTGTTGCAAATGAACCAGAAAAGATAAGAAAATTATTGAAATAAAGTTATTTATATAATAATAATATATGATAATGACAAAAACAAATGGTTGAATCCTGCCATTTGATAGTATTCATAGTTGTCCTGTTATACAGTGTCACCGTTAAAGTCCGCATCATATGGGATTTTTTTTATTAGTCAGTTATTGCAAATTTAGAGTTCGTAAACAGTTTGTGCTTTGAAAATTATGCAAAATGACTTTTACGATGTCTTCCTATTCATCGGCTACACCTGTCAAATATGACATTTTTTCTAAAAAATTACTAAATGTCAGGTAATTTCTCAATATTTCGAGAAATATTATATGAAAAAGTTGTTTATTTTTAAATTTCCTACCCACCTACCAAATTTGAACCAGTTTGAACAACTTTGATTTTTTTCTCGTTTTCTTAACCTTACAATTTTTCAGCTAATTTAAATTTAGCCAAATCTGAAAAACCAGTTGAGATGTAATACACACATCTGCTGAAAGAATTTTTTTCTGATTAAAGTGTTTCTAATTGGATATTTTCAAATAAATACAAATATGCTGAAAGAATTATGTCTAATACTTGATGCAAAGTGGCTCTAGTTTCAACATAGCAAAATTCACTTTAATAATTTTTATCACATGAAGACATTTCAGATAAGTGCTATAACTCTAGAAATATCAAATCAATTTGCCGTTCAAATTCTTGCTAAATCAATTTCATACAATTATTCTCTGAACTTATACTCAAAAATTAATCATCAATCAAGGTGCTGTTGAAATGGGAAGTTTGCTATGGAAACAATAGAAGTGAATGTTATGGAAATTGATATAAAGTGTTTGACAGTTTCAAGGTTATGAAACAGTAATTTTTATCAAGTAGTAGATTCAAAATGCTGACTTTGCAGGAAAAAATAGAAATTATACGCATTTGCGGTGAAAATACAAGTCATAGACAAGTTGCGAATATTTTCAATGGACGGCATCCTGAAAGAAATATTCACCAGTCTACTGTGAGCAGGATTATCTCAAAGTTCGAATCGACGGGTTCAGTACAAAATACTTTCAAAAGACCTCATAATCCAAGAGTTTATGATGAAGAAGCTCAATTAAGTGTATGCCTAGATGTGGTAGAGCATGGGCAAACTAGTATAACAGATATTTGTAATAGGACCGGTGCTAAAAGGGAGGCCGTGAGAAAAATATTACACAATAATAAGTTCAAGCCGTTCAAACCAAAATTTATAAACACGTTAAAAGAGCGAGATTTTGACGTACGGTTGGATTTCTCTTTTTGGTTCCAAGGACAACGAGAAGAAAATTCAAATTTTCCTTGTAAAATTTTATGGACAGACGAGGCGACTTTTACGTCGAATGGGGTAGTCAGTTCACAAAACTGTAGGTGGTGGTCAACAGAAAACCCGAAGTTTGTGATAGAATGCCGAGATCAATATTCTTTCAAGACAAATGTGTGGTGCGGTGTGTTAAATAACAGAGTCATTGGCCCATATTTCTTCCGGGAAAATTTAAATTCAGAGAGATACTTGCAGTTTTTAAATGATGAAATACGTCAAGTTTTAGATGAAATGCCCCTTGATTAAAAGACATAACCTATGGTTTCAATGTGACGGAGCGCCAATTCATAATTCGGCAGGAGTTAAAAGATATATCTTGGAAGTATTTCGAGGGAATACGGAACAACCCTGGCCACCTAGGTCGCCAGACCTTACCCCACTAGATTTTTTCCTTTGGGGGTATTTGAATAAAAAAGTCTACAAGCGCAGACCATATCGAGATGTCAACCACCTGGAGACAGTAATTCGAGATTGTGTATTAACTATGTCTCCTCAGTTTTTAACAAACGCTGTCAACGAAGTTTCCAGGCGAACCATTATTTGCATTGAGCGTGATGGAAGACATACCGAAATGTTATAATTGATATCCAACCCACGTTGTACATTCTTATCATTTGAATCGCCTTATAATAATTAATAAATGTTTATTGTGAAATAATTGTTCATTTTTCTATTACTACAATTCTTTTCAGAGCATGCCAGAGCAACTTGATTCATTTGTAAGTATAACTTCGGAGAATAATTTTTGAAGATTGACTTAGCAACTTTAGGTCTATTGATTTGGAAATGGATTCGAAAATTCAGAACTAGAGCCACTTTGCATCAAGTATTAGACATAATTCTTTCAGCATATTTGTATTTATTTGAAAATATCCAATTAGAAACAATTTAATCAGAAAAAAATTCTTTCAGCAGATGTGTGTATTACATCTCAACTGGTTTTTCAGATTTGACTAAATTTAAATTAGCTGAAAAATTGTAAGGTTAAGAAAACGAGAAAAAAATCAAAGTTGTTCATACTGGTTCAAATTTGGTAGGTGGGTAGGAAATCTAAAAATAAACAACTTTTTCATATAATATTTCTCGAAATATTGAGAAATTACCTGACATTTAGTAATTTTTTAGAAAAAATGTCATATTTGACAGGTGTAGCCGATGAATAGGAAGACATCGTAAAAGTCATTTTGCATAATTTTCAAAGCACAAACTGTTCACGAACTCTAAATTTGCAATAACTGACTAATAAAAAAAAATCCCATATGATGCTGACTTTAACGGTGACACTGTATATCTGTATATGTAATTATGTACCTACTCCATGTTTGTTTTACTATCAATAAAATTATTTATTATTATTATTATTAAATATGGACATTTATGATTTTTATTTTGTTAACAAAAGTTGTGGAAAAATTGTCTTTATTTATTTAATATCCATTCTTTTTTTTTTTCAAGGAAAAAAGTGATTTGATGCTCTTTATTTCATTTGGCAATTAGTCGTACTAATGAGTAATGATATAAGTGAAATTTTTTTGACCTATTGTTTTGTGAATTTGATTTTTTAAAGTAGTTATATTTTTGTTTCGTGTATTATAAATATGTGAATTGAAATGAATACCTTCTTTCTTTTTATATATATGTTATATCCAACATTTACAGTAACCGTCCCAGGCATATCAGGTTACATTCCAGGAAAACCGCCGACTCGACAGTCTCACGGACCCAAGCGATGGATATCCAATTCTAACTATCGAGCAGCATCGTCAGCATCTCAGATGTTATAATTCACGTTTACAAATGTAGATTGTCACTTATTCATTTCATGTAGTAGAATAAAGTCATCTTAGTATTTTCAATTTTCTGTAATTATTAAACGGTGGTTCGAACCACCCGAATACAATTTTTAAAAAGTTCATAGTGAAAACCCAGATATAACAATTGGCGCAGTCGCTGTAGGATCCTTCAACTCCTGCGGAACAAGGAAAGCCTAAACCGAAGGAGGTGGATTCCAATCCTTAAAAGGAAGAACTAGCAGCTCCAGCAGCAACTCAACACGAAGAAAACCAAGGAAGAACGGCAGGACGATCTCTTCAACGGAGGAAGAACACGCGAACGCTAACTTCGTCCGGAGCATCGCTTGTGAAGTCGGATTTCATCCACCGTATGGACATCCTTTGGTAAGACAATTTAAGAATCGTCTCGTACATTATTTTATCGATTTATTTTCATTTTAATCAAATAACCAGTTCTTTTATCAATCAATCATGCCTGATAATCATCCCGAAAATCCCCCAGTTGCAATCGAACCTTATAGACTAAACGAAATTTTTTCTATCGTCCCCGAATATGACGGTGACCAAATATTTTTAAACACTTTCACCCATGCATGTAATACCGCTTACCGCATGGCAGTGCAAGACCAGAAGGTGCTCGTAGTTTTGCACATCAAAAACAAACTTCGAGGAAAAGCCGCGGAACTAATAAGTTCTCGTAATCCTCAAACATGGGACGAAATAAGAATCCTTTTGAACCAATATTTTGGTGACACTCGCGATTTAACCTCGTTGATACAGGATCTTCAACGAATTCACCAACTACCGGGAGAGTCGCCACTAATTTTTATAAACAGACTGCAAACACATAATGCAAAAATGCATGCTTGTAAAAACAAAATCTTACTTCCAACCAAAAAGTATCCCAAAGTGCACTCGTCGAAACGATGGCACTGAACACACTCTTAGCTGGTTTAGAACCCCAAGTAGGACAACTAGTTAGGGCAGGTAACCCTACTGACATGCTCTCTGCAATTCAGAGAGTAAGAAGAGAGATGCAGTTGAATTATTTTCAACAGCAAAAATCGACAAACAGAAACACAAATTCACAAAATAATAATCAATTTAGAAAAATAAACCCGAACCCAATACAACAAAAATTTTGTTCTTTCTGCAAAAGACAAGGACACACTTTGAATGAATGCCGTACAAAACAATACCAACAGTCTCAACAACCTCAACAAAACTTCCAGAGACCCAATTTCCAACAAACACCGAGATTCAATCAGAATCCAAGTCCCAATCAACCAAATCAAACGTTTACCCAAAATCAATCACAATTCAGACCCCCAATAAGTGGGCCAAATCCTAATTTCAACCAACAGAGACCATCAGTCATTCATTCAAACCCAAATTTCAATAGATTCAATAACACTCAAAGAACTCATCATTTAAATTCACAGAATCCCGACCCAAATAATTATACCGCTAATTATTCGGACCCACAAAATTTTGACGATAATTATACTGATAATTATCAAGATCCTCAAACTTTTGACGCTGACGGTTATACTGATAACTATCAGGAATACCAAGACTTCACTCATCAGTCCGACTCTTATAATACTGAATATTCAGAGTCAAACCAATATGAAAATTATCAGGTTTTTCCGATAAGCCCCACATGTTTCGATCCACCAATAAATCAGCAAACGAACCCCACTTCGGAACTACAGAATCAAATGCAAACCTTGAACTTATCAGACGACTTGAACCCAAACCTGAACTTTCCAGAACAAAGATTCCTATAACCCAATCGCTTATGATTAGTCCAAAAAATTTGTATTATATCATGGACGCAACCAATACTTTCAGAATACTTATCGATACCGGTGCTGGTCTGTCGATATTTAAACCAAAAACTGTTCAAAATTATTTCAATAGATCCCCTGAAAACATTTTGATTCAAGGTATAACCAATCAAAAAATCAATATCTGTGAATCAGTATTGATACGCTTTTGCACAAACAACCCTCACAAAGTTTTTATTTACGACTTGGATATAGAATTTGATGGACTCCTAGGATCTGATTTTTTGGAACATTATCACTGCATAGTGGACCTGAAAAACAGACAACTTATTACTGATTTCAAAACAATCCCCCTGATTAAAGTAACCGACTGTGAAAAACCCGCCGAAAATTCAATTCCGACACCCGTGGGCAACATCCAAAATATAATCTCAATTGAACCACGAACCGAACAAATTTCTAAACTTAGCTGCAATCTTTTCAACACTGAAGCTATACTGATAGCCCAGGTAAAAGACAATGTTAGATTACCCAATGCGTTAGTTAGAGTGAACCATAGAGGCGAATTTCTCACTTCTGTGATAAACTCAAACGCAATGCCAAAAACAGTAAATTTTTCTGATATACAACTGGAACCAATCCAAAATTATTCAATCAATAATTTCAACGAAACAAATGATATTGACGTACAGACGGACAGAAACTTTGAGATTCAAAATCAACTTCGATTAGAACATCTGAACGAAGAAGAAACTGAACTCATTACCAACGTATGTCTTGAATACTCAGACATATTTTATTTAGAAGGCGACCGACTTACATTTACGAACGAAATAAAACACCCCATTGATACCAAAGACGCCAAACCCGCGTTCACGAAATCGTATCGCTATCCCCAAATCCATAAAGAAGAAGTCAAAAGACAAATGAACAAAATGCTGGAAGACGGAATTATACGCCCTTCCATTTCACCATGGTCCTCCCCTGTATGGGTGGTCCCGAAAAAAATCGACGCTTCAGGTAAACAAAAGTGGCGCGTTGTTGTCGATTACCGAAAGTTAAATGAACTTACCATCGACGACAAATACCCCTTACCTATGATATCAGATCTACTAGACCAACTTGGCAGATGCCAATATTTTACCACTCTCGACCTCGCATCAGGGTTTCACCAGATCGAGATCAATAAAGAAGACATTCCAAAAACTGCTTTCACCGTTGAGAATGGTCATTATGAATTTGTCAGAATGCCTTTCGGTCTTAAGAATACTCCATCAACCATCCAAAGAGTTATGGATAACATTCTACTCGGAATTCAGAATGAACGATGCTTAGTCTATATGGACGATATCATCATTTATTCACCAACAATCCACGAACACATTTCTCGGTTGAAAGAAGTCTTCAAACGTCTCAGAAAAGCCAACCTGAAGATACAGCCTGACAAATGCGAATTCCTAAGGAAAGAAGTAGCATATCTTGGTCATCTCATAACCAGAGATGGAGTAAAACCAAATCCGAGCAAAGTCGATTGTATCATAAACTTCCCTGAGCCAAAGAACCAGAAAGAGATCAAATCTTTTCTCGGACTGGCTGGATACTACAGGCGTTTTATCTCAAATTTTGCCAAAATCTCTAAGCCACTGACAAAATTACTTCAAAAAGACATCCCATTCATTTTTGGAAATGAATGTAAGACATCTTTCGAAGAACTAAAACGAACACTCACTTCTACACCCATACTCATATACCCCGATTTCGAAGATACCTTCTTATTGACCACAGATGCAAGTGCATTCGCCATTGGCGCCGTATTGTCCCAAGGCCCGATCGGTAAAGATTTACCAATCGCTTACGCCTCAAGGACTCTCTGTTCTGCAGAATCCAAATACTCTACGATAGAACTTCTAGCCATCGTATGGGCCGTAAAACATTTTAGGCCATACATATTCGGTAGAAAGTTCAAACTCATCACTGACCACCGACCACTAACATGGTTATTTTCTATCAAAGATCCCGGAAGTAGACTTGCGAGATGGCGCCTGAAATTAGAGGAATATGACTACGAAATCATTTACAAACCTGGAAAGATCAATAAAAATGCCGATGCACTTTCCAGAATCAAAATCGACTCCCCTACAAAATGCTTCTCTTTAAATTCCAAAATATTCACCCCCTGTTCATTGGTACTACCTACAAACAAAGTTACCGACACACAAATAATTTCAGACAGTGACGAAGAACAAACCACGCCTGACCCAGAACCGAAAGGAAAACCTCCCGATACTGACAAACCTCCCGATACCGAAAATCCTTCCGATACTGAAGACATTCCTGAAAATGACCCTCCAACATACTCTTCCGAACAAATCGAACGAGAATTCCGAACCTTTATAAATCTGTATCGAACTAAATCACTAATTGACTATTCGAAAGTCGAATATTCAAACTGTCAATTGCTCGACAAAGAAAACAAACATATTATTGTATTATCCCGACAGAAAAAAATCGAAAACCTCCACCATACAATTTTTGACGATATATTTGAACAAAAATGCGACATCCAAAATTTAAAAATCAATACCGTTTCAAGCAACACAGTCAAACGTCGAAAATACTACATTATATTTCTCCCATTTGATGACGACTTAGTGATAGAACATTTGTTTCTCACCCTGTATAGAAATCAACATAAACTTGACATATCACACATTTATTGCGTTGAGAATAACTTAGAACTTCCTATTCTTGAAATACTTTGTTTCATTTTCGCAGAAAAAGATATTAAATTCAAAGTTTGTCAAAATTTAATTAGAACTCCAGACGCTGACCAAATCCCAATAATAATCGATCAATTTCATAATGAAAAAAATAATCTCCATAGAGGTATCAATGAAACCATTCGCAGAATAAAAGAAAAATATAATTGGCAAGGCCTTACAAAAGAAGTCGAAAAATATATTAAAAATTGCCAAATTTGTCAAAAAAGCAAGATATGTAGGAAAAACCTTAACAACCCGCTAGTAATAACCGAGACTCCTAGAACTGCCTTCGAAAGAATCAACATCGACATTATAGAAATCCCGACGAAAAACTATGCACTTAGTATACGCGACGAACTAACAAAATTCACACAAGTTTACGCTATTGAAGACAAATCTTCAAAAACTGTTGCAAACGCCCTACTCTGGTATTTCCAACATTTTGGCACACCCTTAAGAATACATTGCGACCACGGCAGAGAATTTGACAATGCAATCATGAAAGATCTTTGCGCACTCTACGACATTAAATTAACATACTCCAGCGTAAATCACTCTCAATCAAATGGATCAGTAGAAAGATTTCATGCAACCCTTCTCGAACTGATTAGAGTATTTCTAGCCGAACACCCAGACGAAGAACCATTAAACGTACTTCCTCATGCAGTTATTTGCTACAATAACTCGGTGAATAAAAGTCATGGTTTCACCCCCCATGAGTTAGTTTTCGGGCACACATCTAATAGACCCCCCGAAACTCTATACAACCAGGAACAACTGATTACCAAATACGTAAGAGATCTGAACAACAAAATTTCACATTTCTATAAACTTGCTCGTGAACGCATACTGAAACAAAAACAAAATGCCAAAATTCGATTTGACCGAAACATATCCGGAGAAACCCCAAATTATCAAGTAATGGACAAAGTCTATGTCAAAGAATCTCAAATCAAAGATAAATTGCAAAATAAGTTTAATGGCCCCTTCATAATCGAACAAATACTTCAAAATTCGGCAATTCTTTTGAATCCCCGAACCAATCAAAGATCGAAAGTAAACTTCGATCGTATGAAGCCGTACACTGAAAATTGATTTATTTTCAGGTTACCGCTGCTGTTCGGATCAGTAGTCTGTCAATACCAAATCCAATCAATCAATAATACTATTGGCGTCTACTACCACGAAAATAACAACATCGTACTCACCAATGACAAATGGACTATACTCGTGAACAAAGACATTTCAGTATTCAACAATATATACGAAAATAATAGGAACATTTTAGAAACCCTTATCAATACAACTCTATTCACTGGTCAGAGTATGAAAGAATTTCACTCTGAAGTAAAGACCCACATCAGTCTTCTCACCCAAATTTCAAATTCAATAAAACAAAAACTAATAGAAATTGTTTTAGATACCAAAAGGTATAAAAGAGGCCTTATCAATGGTATAGGTAGTATTTTCAAATCAATCACAGGAAATCTAGACGCTACCGATGGTGAATATTACACGAACTGTATCAATAGATTAAAGAGCGATGAACACCAATTAGAAAACCTAATGAAAAACCAAATTTCGGTAACAGCATCCGTAATCCAAAATTTCAATGACACCATTCGAAAATTGCGAATCAATGAGGAAACTTTCAACTATGACATAAAAATCGTAGAAAGTTCCATTAATAATTTGAGCGATAATATAAACAAAATCGAAGCAAAATTAAAATTTTTCGACATTTGCGAAAAATTAATGGAAAGCTTTTTATTTCTCGAAGAAAACATTGATGATGTGTTGGACTCGATCACCTTCGCCCGATTAAATATCATTCATTCTTCGATTATTAGGCCTGATCAATTAGTTACTGCTTTGCAAGAAATTTCCCAAAATTTACGACGGAACAACCTTCCTCTCCAACCGAAACTTTCCAACATAGCCCAATATCTTGAAATCATTGAACTTGAAGCTTTTCAAACCAATTCAAATTTAGTTTTCATCCTCAAAATTCCTCTCATCGAACCTCAAATCTATACTCTATACCAACTATTTCCTATTCCGATTTACGATAACAGAACTGGCCTCCATCACATTCTTTCTATTTCTCAAAAATATATCGCGAAAGACGATGATTCTTTAATGTTTATACCAGTGACGGACTTGAAGCAGTGCAAGCCACTTTCGTATAAAACTGAACTATGTTCCGATATGTTCGCGTACCCCATCGACTATAATTCGATTTGTGAAGCCCAAATTTTCAAAAACAATAAAGACATTCCGCGAAGTTGCAGAAGTTCGTTAGTTTTCAGCCAAGGTTACAATGTGCAAAAACTTGAAAACAACCTTTGGCTAGTGATCCTTTCCGAACCATTGCAAGTTACTGTGAATTGCCCAAAAATGAACTCGAAAACTGAAATAGTGTATAATAATTCTATAGTTAAATTACAGACAGAATGCAGTGCCTTCATTGGAATAACCAAAATTCAAGCAAACTCCCAATTGTAAAAAATTTCAAACGTAACCTACAAAACACATCCGATTTCAATTCCGTATGAATGCTGTGCTGACATCCCGGAAAAATCAAAACTTCCAAAATTACAGCCACTCAAGTTAGACGACCTCAACATCGATGATTTGAACATCGCCAAACACAAGTTGGATTCGTACTCCAAAACTTTGGACGACCTAATCCAGAGACCATTCGTCGAGAAAAACATTTCGTGGTTTACATACACCACCATAATATTAATCATACTTTTAGCAGGCCTTTACCTCATCTGCAAGTGTAGAAGAAAACTAAAATTGGCACCAACTAGACCCGACGCTTCGCCGCTTCCTCCGACTAGATCGTTCAGACCGTTCCAAAAGATTCCAAGCATCTTTCCAAGGAGAAAACCAAACCTACAAGAAGAAGTGCAAAACGAATCCTTCAATCTAGACGCAGTCGCCTAAGCAACCCTCGTCTGAGGAACCCTAAAAGTTGTAACCGTCCCAGGCATATCAGGTTACATTCCAGGAAAACCGCCGACTCGACAGTCTCACGGACCCAAACGATGAATATCCAATTCTAACTATCGAGCAGCATCGTCAGCATCTCAGATGTTATAAATTCACGTTTACAAATGTAGATTGTCACTTATTCATTTCATGTAGTAGAATAAAGTCATCTTAGTATTTTCAATTTTCTGTAATTATTAAACGGTGGTTCGAACCACCCGAATACAATTTTTAAAAAGTTCAAAGTGAAAACCCAGATATAACATATATGTAAAATAACATTATAACAAAATAATTGTCTAATATCTATTTTCATGCTTATTTTGAATAAGCCGTCAAATGAGTATGTATACTTTTTTTCATAGATTATTTTTAAAAATCGTTTCTAAATTTCTCAAAAAGTTTTCATTAACTCCAACCCATCTCAAAATTCCATAATTCAATTGTGATTGCACATATAATATTTCTAGATAATGAATATTCAAAACTTTTTCTAATTCTATGAAGCTTTGTCAATAAGTTTATCATTAACTTCCGACAAAAAGCACATTTTGACTTTGACTTGACTTTCGACAAGAGAAATCTTTTAATTTTTTCATTACATACTGAATTTGTGATTTCCATATTAAATGTCTGTCAATCATTATACCCAAATATTTGATACAGTCAGTTTCATAAATTTTGTTGTCATCAATATTGAGATGTCCTAAATTTGGTAATGTATTTCTGTATGAAGTGACTGGAAGGTATTTCGTTTTTTCAAAATTTATTGTTAATATATTATCATCAAACCAACTTTTGATTATTTTGATGTCCTTCTCAACTACTTTTTGAAGTTTATTCCAAGTTGAAGCCTCATATATAATAACGGTGTTATCTGCAAAACATTGAATTTTTCCTTTGCTCTCAAGATTTAATAGGTCAAGATGTTGAATAAAAGTGGACCTAACACTCTACCCTGAGGTACACCATATTCAAATATTCCTGGATTGCTCAATTTTCCATTAATTTCTACATATTTAATTCTGTTAAAGAGATAGCTTTCTAATAGTTTGTAAGTTACTCCACGAAACCCTATTTTCTCTAATTTATGTAGTAGTAATTCATGACCCCAGTCAACACAGAATGGTCTCAGAGATGGTAGTGGGATTCACATTCATGTTTCAGATCACACCAGTGAATCGCAAAGTGACTTCCATTAATATCGCATAAATGTCTATTCGGTGCCCCGTTGGTCATGTCGAGACATCAAAATGTGACTCGAAATTAGCCCAATGTGATATACCATTTATACTTCGGAATTGAATGCACATCGAGACCCTTTCGATGTAACAATGTGAAATTGAAAGGACTGGTACTTATTCAAAAATGATCTTCACTTTATGATTCTCCTGTATGTCAAGAATAAAACAAAGCACACCATGTTTCAATATAAATGGAAATTATACCTGAATGTTATTATTCCTACTAATGAATTACGGTTCATATGGAATATAATGTTAGAAAAAAAATGCGTGAGTTGATTCCGTAGTATATACTTTTCACAAACAAAAAAAAATCAAACACTGTCTTAATCATAAAAAAATAATATACGGAAATGTAGAAAAATCTATAATTCAACTTCAATCCTCTGGACAGCATTTTCTTTGCGGCAAAATCAGTATACCTATCCTGAAAATTCCAAATTCTGTAAATCACTTAATTTACCTCTCTTCCTTTCTACGCACCCTTCCATTTCTTGAAGGGATACAGTTCTTGGTAGAAATAATAATTGGGCAATGTCAATAAACACATTTGATTTAGGTATTGAAATAAAAAGAATCAAACAGAACACTACACACTATCAGAAGTAACTATAGAATATTTAAAGGATGACGTCAACCAAATACAGATTCTACTTGACTCTCGACTCGTCAAACAACTCTGTCCATTTTGTGTCGTGATCGTGATGTCATGCTCAATTTTGTTACCAACCTGATTCCTTCTATACCGACAAAATCGCAATGAAACCAAAGTTCATGTTAATGTGCTTTGCAATTTTCTTCACCTTTTGTGGTCAAATCGACACTAACGAGAAGAAAATTGTGAACAATTCATAACATTTGGCATCATTGAGTGGTGTCTAAATGCAACTCATTGTGTACCATAATAATCATGAAAGCAACATCTCCTAGATGTTTGTGTTAACTGGGACTGGCCGTGTCAAAGGCTTTTGCAAGATCAAGAAATATACAAATTTATGGAGTTTTTGTGATTTATATAAATTATTTGTAAGGTAATGAATGGTATTTTCTTCAGTAGATACTTTTCTTCTAAAACCAAACTGTAAATTTCATATGATGTCATGTTTTTTCAAATCGTTTTCATTTCTGATTTTTAGTATTTTTTCAAATATTTTGGATAGGCTGGAAATCAATTAAATTGGTCTATAATATTTTACACAAGATTTATTGCCACTTTCATGAATTAGTTTGATGATGCCTATTTTGAAAGTTTTTGGACAGACACCTGTTGTAAAAATAAAATATCTTAGGTATGCTAGAGGTTCAGTGATTGTTTTCAAAACTTCACTAGTAATTTTATCAATTCCAGAAGATTTATTCTTTTTTAAGGGCCTTAGGGTATCTTCAATTTCACTTTGAGAGGTTTCTTCAATGTAAAAGGAGTTCAAACATCTTGTCTTTAGTGTTGAACCGTTTCTAATATTCTTTATATTTTTAGCTAAATTACTTTCTAGAAAATTATGAATTCGTTTGACATGATTTTTGGATCAGTTGTTACATTACCATTATCCATTTCAATTTCATTTTCATTGATAGATCTGGAAGTTTCTTTTTCATTGCATATTTTTTTGTATCATACCATAAATCTCTTGTTGAATTCATATGTTTTTCTATTTGAGCTTTATTATACTTCATTTTGGCTTCATTTATAATAGATAAAAGTCGTTTTTTATATAGTTTGTACTCATTTTCCAATTCAATATTGTTATAACCATTCTTCAGTTTTTTATGCATTTCATCTTATTTATTTATTGATTTAAACAATACTGGGATCATCCATGCTTTTCTCATTCAATCAATAATTATAAAATTGGGTTTTTGCTTTAAAAAAGAATTGTAACCAGAGATATTTATGTGAAATGCCTTAAAATGTAACTCAACGTGTTCAGTTAAAAAATGTATATATACAGAAAACCACAATTTAAAATTGAGAAAAGTTGTTTTTAGACGAAACGTGGATATTTTCGAATTAAGGACTCTACAAAGGTTTGACATAACTGACTGACTGACTGACAACAACATTAGGATTGCCATATGAAATACTTTTGAAGAATAATAAGAAATTACTTCACAAAAATCATCATGACGACGAAATAACTGATGATGAAGATATTATTGAATTGGTGAATGACCTAGCTCCTGTTAAAGCACCTCGTACTTATAGATTACGTGAAAATCATTTCGTGAAACGGTCACTATGAATTTGTACATAGGTTTAGATTACCAAAATATATTGTGAGGATTATTGTGAACACGGTTTCTCATGAAATCGCTAATAAAACTAATTGGTAAGTGAATTATGCAATTTGATACTATCAGGTATTTTAAAAATGGTTCTCTTACTGAAAATTAGTTTCTGGTTGACATAACATACACCAAAGATTACAATGGCACATCCCATTACAGGATTTTCTTTTTCGTGGGAGCCAGGACACAAAAAAAAGAATATTTACATATATCTGGAACGAATCATCATATCTACCTTAAAATAATCAACATATATATATATATAGGATGGTTTGCTCATGAATTTCATTCTTTATTATTGTTTGAGGGGCTTTCAATGATTCCATTTCCTACCAAGCTTTCCAAAATATCATTGAAAAGTAGGAAACTAGAAACTACGGACGGAAAATTGCAAAATATGTTATCCAGAAATATTTTTGATTGCAAAATCCATATAAAAGCTACAATTCATGCCGTGGATGCGATATTACTTGTGCATGGCCATGCATGAGTTATTATGGTTACCACCATACCATTGCCAGTCAAAGTCAAAGTCAAAATATACTTCAATGTCAGAAGTTTTCCAACTTATCGACAAAGCTTTCAAGTGAAAATAAAAATGTAAATTGAAAAAATAAAAAACTTACTCAAAAAGTGTTCAGATGGAAACAATAGAAGATATTTGAATTCAACTATGTTCGATTCATGCTTGAATTATGCTTTTCAGAACCCATCATTATAGAACTCTTGCAAATGGACCTTTCCAAGAGATATGAGGTAACACTGAAATTAGAAAGTAAATACGCTAATATCACTCAGGATTTTTTTTCTGACCGCTAGTTTATCTATAATCAGAAGAAAAGTGGTTTCGTGACGTCATGTTCATCAAAACTAAACTTGGCAACGTTGTTAAAGTTGTGCACCAAATTCTCATTCGAATATAATGTGTCGTATGACAGTTGTCATTTGATACCAGATGGGTTCTTTCGTCTGTTTCACGGTGTGATCAATAAGAATAGTTTGTCTCTGTCTAACTCATTTACCTACCCATTTGATACAAGTGAAGCAGTTCCATCAGATCTAAACAGTGAACTCTATACTACGTACCTGGAACGGACCCGGCCGATATCTTTAATATCAGAAAGTGTGTCAGGGGCAATTGAAACAAAGACAGCATTAGTTAGGGTAACCTTTCTCTGTCATACTCATGCAAATAAGTTATGGTTAGGTGTATAAAATTTATTTTAATTAGAAATTTAGTTATTTTGGGGATTATTTTTGTTCAATACCTACAATATTTTTGAAGGTATACATTCATGTTGTTCTAGTGTGAATTTTTGATGTTTTAAATTGTAGCAATCCATTTGCGAAAGGGTATAAGGCACCTATTAGGTCAGAAAATTTGCATTATTTTATAAGGATACATGCTCAAAGACAAAAGACTATTTCTGAACCTTAAAATTTGATGGCGTTCCGTTGTTATAACATATCTTGGTTTTATATTAACCAATGGAGAGTACTATAGGGTTAGCCAATGACTTATTAACTTTGAATAAAAATCCACTTAATTACTTTTCAACATAGGTATATGAGTACTATCAGATCTCTTGGAATTTTTTTCCTGTATTAAAGCCAGGAAGACTTCTGTATGCTTCAGATGTGTACAAAATTTTACATTTTGTGGAAAAGTTAATTCGCCTTTTATTAGAAAGTGAAAACATACTGAAATCAAAAATTTATCTAAAACAAAAAATTGTGAATACAGTTATAAATAAGTTTGCTGTAAATATAGGTATTTTTAAATCTAAACACCCTGTAATGCATGAATTTGTAGGTGAAAAATGTCAAGAAATTCAGATAATATTTGAAGTGCCGAACGTCATCAGAGTTAATTGATAAATATAGAATTACATGGAAAAAGTGCCACAGTAAGACAAAATATAACAAAACTAATTTTATTCAGTAATTGTTAGATATAACTAGCATTAGATAACTATAATGTATTGTAATATTGAATAAAAATAGAATTATTAATTTTGTTTTCATTTTATTTTACCAACCCCGCGAAAGAACAGTTGAAATTTTACTTGACCGTGGTACTGTTTACATTATTACTTCCTGACTAACTATACCGGAAAAATACTTGTTTTCCTCAAAATAAACGTAAAAAATATAAATAATTTTAAAATAATGCGCCAACGTTCCATTAACCACCATAAGATAGAAATAGATAGATATCCCTAACATGTGCGGGTTGCCTACACAATCGATTTGCCTCACTTTTCGTTGCAGGCGGGTCCGTTCCAGGTTAGTATAGAGTTCACTGGATCTAAACTCCAGCGAACACTACCTTGATTTATTTTTTGAGGTTAATGCGGTTTTTCTAAGTTTTGAGAGCTTTTGTTGTTTGTGTTCTAAAATTTGTTATTAATTCCTGTATCTCCAGTACCTGTATCCCTGCAATAACTGAACATGTCGAAAAGGTGCTTTGTACCTCGGTAAATTATCCGAACTTCCCTTCACGAAGCCTTGTTCCATATTTTTAATACAATTACATAAATAAATTCACACCAAATCGTTTATGATAACACGTCACTACACTATTATCGAATTTATCAGTTGAATGTTGATTGTTGAATGCAAATAAAATAAACATTAACCTCACATCTCCATATAACTTTTGACAGTTGAGAACATGAGAACTGTCACTACGATTTGCTGTGTTGTCAATGCTCGTTCTTCATCAAAAGGATGGTCTGTTCAGAAAATTTGAAAGTTACAAATACAATAAAAAATAGCTAATATATGGATTTTTATCTATGAGTTGATCAAGTTGTCACTTGATCAACTTGATGTATTGATTATTTCTCAACGGCTTATATCATGCTAGAAGTTATATTTTTAAGGAGAACGGTATTGCCTGTTTAGGAACGAGGATTATGGTGGGAGATATTTCCGATGAACGTGACGTCAGCGGCACACTTTCAAATCTGATATTTTTTTTAAATGAAAGAAAAATAATGGAACTTTTTGTTAAATGGACTTTTCAGACTAACAACTATCGATTTAAACGAGTTTTGTAATTTATTTTCCGTAAATGTAAAGGTCCATTGTAATACACTCTTTCAGACAACAAACACTTTGCGTCCTTTCTAAACCGAAAAAGTGATTTGATACTTTTAATGTTTGATGGAAGTTGATTAAACATCTTACATCCATTATAAATTATTGAATTTTTGATCAGAGTACTTTTAGGGATTGGCAATTTCAATTCATTATTTTGTCTTGTAATATGATATGATATGAAGAAGAGCTATCAATAGTAAATTTTGTTTCATGCTGTATATCAAACACACACTTTCAAGCAAGATACATAGAAACCCTGGTGTGATCTCTTATAGCTGTGAAACCGACATACAAAAGTGTTAAGGTACGGCCTACTTTATTCGTGATATTTTTACTGCGTTGATACCGTTTCACCTCTTTAGCACAAAGATGGCGGCAAAATTACAGATTCATGATGACGCTTGGACAAGTGTCATGTTATGTCATTTTCAACATTGAATTTTATTTGTTGTGATATTCATTAACTATAATTTGTAAACATTCAAATTTCAATCAAATAATCATGACTCAGTACTTCGGAATGTTGGAAACTCGGCTATTTTCGACTTATACGCCATCCATCGACGAATGAAGCCAACGGTATCAGTGCAATTACAGTCTCAACAACTTTGTTGAAACAAAAGCGAATCAGTGATAACACCATGGTTTCTATACTTCTTGCTTTCAAGTATGAAAATTGCAACAACTGTTAATATTTTGAGTTTTAAAACCAGAGGTCGGCATGATTCTCGATTGCATAAATATCGTAGAGCACGCTTCTGTAAATATTAAAACATTCTGAGATCGATAACCGCAAGCAAACTCCCCAAAATGCTATTCCATACCGCAGATGTGATTCAATAAGAGAATGGTACACAGGTTTGGAAGCTGATAATCCCATTTCATTCGATACAACTCTCAATGCATAACAACCAGAAGAAAGCCTTTTACATAGCATTTCGGTGTGCTGCTCAAATTTTAATGAACTATCAATATATAGACCTAGGCACTTCAAACTTAATTTATTTTCAATAATGTTATTGTCCAACGGTATATCTTCAAGGTGACATTTGAAGGAAATCATGTTAGTTTTTATGTTAAATGACACTAAATTAGAATCACACCAATCTTTTACTGTTTTCAGATCAAATCGAATAATTTCATCAAGATCTTTTTCTGTGCTGTCCAATAAAAATAAAACAGGTCCAAGTATAGAACCTTGAGGAACTCCACAATTCAATTCTGAATATAATGAACTTCTTACTATCTGATTTCGTTCAGTTAAATAGGAGTTGAACCAATTGAGAGTGATTCCTCTGAATCCATATTTTTGTAGTTTAAGCAAAAGTATTTTATTATTCACGCAGTCAAGAGCTTTAGAAAAATCACAAAATATAGCAGCTGCCACTTCCCCTCCATTAATTTGCGAATATACTGCATATAAAAGAGATAGGATTGAATCTCCTGTGTTTTTGCTTCTCTGAAAACCGAACGGCTGGTTGTTGATTAGATTATGGGAGCTCAAAAATTCAGTCATTCTCGAATAATTTTTGCTAAAATAGGTATTAGTGAAATAGGACGAAAGTTAGATGGATTGTCGATAGCATACCACCTTTATATATAGGAATAACAGGAGACGTTTTTAGAAAAGATGAAAAAATGCCATTGTGAAATGATTACCTACCTACTTAGAGCCGATTCAGGAAGATTTTGATAAATGTTTAGAGAAATTTCTTCTAAACCACTAGTCTTTTTATTTTTGATGTTCTTAATTACATCAATAATGTCATAAATGTCTGTATCACGCAGAACTAGGTGTTCCTCAACATTAACATCTTGGAGATAACTTAAAGGATCATTTACCGAAACAATAGAATTTGTCAACTTCTCAGCAATGGAACAATAGAAGTCATTCAGAGTATCAGGACAGAATGATGATTCTATATGATTTTTGTAGTTTTTTTCCTCTGAAATTATTAACTATATCCCAACTTTCTTTTGATGAATTTTTAGCTTCAATTATCATTTTCTTATGATAAGTATATTTGCAAATTTAATCAATTTTCTATATATTCTCGATATCGATTAAAGTATTCATGAAAAAAGTCACAGTTAGTAAACTTTCTGGTATGATGCAAAGAACGTAAATTTTTTGAGGAAATCTTCATTACCTGGGTAACCCATTTCATTAATCGTTAATTTTAATCCTCTGTATTGGAAAAGCCCTATTAAACTCATCACATAGACTATTGTAAAACATTAAGAATGGATCTTTGAACGAAAAGATATGTTTCCAATCTGATGGTGCGCATCTAGAGTAAAACGAAATGACTGAACAAGTTATATTTGAATCTAAATTACTGCATATATTATCTATGGTAGAACTAATATGGGCTAGGGCTAAATAATACCATGAGAAAGATGTGGGTGATGGCCTTACCGATGAGGTGGGGATTGTTTGAAAAGCTGCACTAGACCACATCACGGAGGAATATTGGAAGAAATCGGTTGAACATACCGAACAATTAATACGAGATAGGTGGGATCGAGAACACCTACTCGATGACGAAGTAGCGCCTGTGATGATAGTTCCATTTGAAAACGATTCCGAAAGTGATGATCTTAATAGTGACAATGAGATTTTCTGAATGTATCTTGTTAAAATGAATTCTAGTAATATTTTTTTCTCATATACTTATTTTCTTCCATATAGTTTTAGAAAGGTGACAACATAATGGACAGCATGTGCTAAGGCAATTCGAAAGGTTTTGGATTGATGTGGCCGTTACATTGATGGAAATTCATAGTATATGACACTAAGGTAAACACGATTATATTTCCACAGATTTATTGTCTATGCATGTTTCGATACACAGTATCTTTTTCAATCGAATGTTTTACATTGGCTTGAGAAAGATACTGTGTATCTAAACATTTCGCGTAGACAATAAATCTGTGGAAATTTAATCGTGTTTACCTTATGGCCGATTTCACCAAATCATTCCTAAAGTTAGGAAATGCCTAAATCGGATTTAGAAATACCCAACTGCAATTTGGGTTTCACCACACTTTTAGTAATGCTTAGGAGTGATAGGAAATAACACCGTTAGATATTTCCTATCACTTTTAAGCATTACTTAACGCTTGTTGAAACGCAAATTGCACTTGGGCATTTCTAAATTGGATTTAGGTATTTGCTAACTTTAGGAATCAATCTGTGGTAGAAGTCCATTGTATCTCGAAGTGGAGTGGTATAGTTAAGCGATGCAGCAAGAAAACACAAAGTCGTCTCCACAATTTAATATTACCAACTGGGTATTGTAATGGTGTACGGCAAGTGCTATCAATCAGCTAAACCGTAGTGTTAAAAGGACATGTTTCGAGCCTATATAGGCTCATCATCAGCTTATAATAATTCTACAATAAAGGAAACACAAACTAACTTAATGTAACAAGGTATGTTATAAGTACTTACATGGAGAGGAAAAATTATTGCAATAAAATATTATGAAAGTTAAAAATTGTATTTCTACATTTTGCCTAAAAGGCCATCATGTGCAATGTCATTAGGAAATCAAAAAACTTCAACAAAATGGAGAAGAGAGCGGCTATAGAGCCTTAGTGCCCTTTTCTTCCGAAAAGAAAGTAAATTATGGGGCCACATGGGGCGGAATATAACAATTGTGTGAAACGTGCTCATCAGAATTCAGAATAGTCAAGCAACGGGGAAGAATGAAGAACGAAGAAGGCCAAAAGGACCTTTGGCAGTGTGAACTATCAGAAACACTTAAAGTCATTGATGACATAGAACAGTGACAGGAGAACCCGCCACTCAGAACGAAATTGATAGAAGACAACTCCTATCCAATCAAGGCTCGGAGCAACCAGAACTCATGTCACATATCCAGGCCAATGACATTGTACTCATAAACGAATGTGCGGAATATGAAAATAACATTAAAAATCAATGGGGACGCGAAACAACTACTACCTCTACACCGAGCAATAGGAAGAATACCACCCATCCGTGACATGAGGCAAAGCCAAGCCTCGAGAGTAGACAGAAAGAACCTCTCCCCGCCGCCACACACATCCCAAACTACCACATAAGAAATAATGTGGAAATGAAGGACCCACACAGCGACAGACCAAAGCCAACCTGAACACACCCAGAGCAAGGCCGCCTAACATACACAGACCAAGGATAGACAACCCCCCCCCCCCCCACCACCGGAGCAGAGCGAGCAACTGTTGTACAACTATACGGATCGGGATACAAGAATATCAATTAAATGGTAGAGGATCAAGGTAAGAACTGATAGTTTGGTTTATTGAAACTTAAGAGAATTGAAAAACTTTTTGCAGTCGAATTGTACTTGTTCATTGAGAGATAAGACATTCGGATTACTTATAGCGGAGTTGATTTCAAAATTTTCGAAGAGATTAGGCAATGTACCTTTTTGACAAACGTGTAAAATATTTAAATCTTTATTAATATCAAAGTTGTGATTATAATTGAGAATATGGTTAGCGAACGAACTTTTTGTATTATATTCATCGATATGTAGATTTCTAGAACTCTCAATCAGTTTGACATGTTCCAGAACTCTTGTTTTTATTTTCCTACCGCTCTGTCCAACATATTGTGCACGACAATGCGGCTGTGAACAAGAAATTCTGTACACTCCTGATTTATGGGAAATAGGTACCTTATCTTTGGTATTAACCAACAATTTTGAAATGGAATCATTAGTATAAAAGGAAACGTTAATATCTTTAATAAACCGTCTTAAAATATTAGAAACATCTAGAGAAACTTTCCCTAGGAAAGGAATAGAGCAATATTTATTAGAATTATGAATTGGGGTTAAACTACGATTAAGTAATATAGATCTGTGTTTGTAGAAAATTCTGTTAATAAGATGAGAAGGGAAACCATTGTTATGACCTATTTGTTTGATAACATTCAACTCCTTGTTGAAATTTTCAGGTGACATAGGAATATTGAAAAGTCTGTGGAACAGAGAATTAAAAGCTGCAAATTTGTGAGAAAAGGGGTGACAAGAAGAAAACGGAATGACTGAATCTGTGTGAGTAGGTTTTCTATAAATTGAAAAATTGAGTTTAGAATCTTTAATATTGATCATTAAGTCCAAGAAAGGGAGAGAATTGTCTTTCGCTAACTCCATTGTGAATCGTATAGAAGGATGTAGAGAATTGAGGAATTCTAGTAACTGTTTTACTTCTTCATGATTGCCCTTAAAGAGTACAATACAATCATCAACATATCTGTACCAAAACAAAATATTGTTGAATAATGGGAAAATTAAGAGGTTATGTTCTAGATCAGCCATGAAAATTTCTGCTAGAAGAGGAGAAAGATTGCTACCCATAGCTAGGCCTGAAATCTGTGAATAAGATTCATTGTTAAACTGGAAAAAATTCTGTTGTAAAACGGTGTTCAAGAGCGAACAAATATTAAGAGTATGGAAGGACAAAACATCTGCCTTGAATAATAAATCCCTTACTAACCTAATACAGTCTTCAGGGGGGATACTGGGAAACAAATTGACGACATCGAAGGACAACAACATTGAATTTGGTGGCACAACGACATCTTTGATCTTTTGAGTAAGATCAAAAGAGTTTAACAAAGCAAGTGGATTATTGAAATGAGTGATGTCTTTAATGAGAAAATTTAACCAAGAAGCTGATTTAGAGGCAGGAGAATTACAATAAGAAACAACAGGTCTGATTGGAATATTATCTTTGTGTATTTTGGGTAATCCGTAAAGCAAAGGAGTGGCAGGATTCATCGGAGTGAGTTTAAATTTGGAAGATTTGTAAAATGTTATAGTATCGATGCAAGTATTCAATGTGACTTTCATGTTATTGAAGAATCTATTTGTGTGATCCACGGTTAATTTAGAAAAACTATCTGTACTCAAAAATTGTATAACTTTGTTATTGTAATCAATTCTATCTAGGACAACAATGCAATTACCCTTATCAGCCTTAGTAACAACAAGTTGATTATCAATTATTTTTTTGGAAATATTTTTGGAAGTTTTAATGTCAGCGTTGACAATATGACTATTGCGTGGTAATGAGAAATTATTGTTATTTTTAGGAATCAGTTGGTGAAATCGGCCATTAGTGTCATAAATTCGAAAGGTATCGCTGCGAGTAACTACTTTCGTAACTGTAGGTATTGTTTGTTCAATAACATTGCACAAACGATTTCCGTGTTAGACATGCATGATATCGTGAAAATATACCTCAATAAATAATTACAAAACATTTTGGTGAACACTAGGTTTTTCGATTTGATTCATATGCTTGCTGACCTTTTAACCCGCAGGATAAGACCATTTTTGAATATATCTGGATTGTAGTTTACTTTATCTGTAATTGTGTTGAAAATAAATTTGAATGTATTTTTGGGAATAATTTCATTCCTTTAGTTTAACTAATGTTGAAAAAGAATCGAAAACTTACCACAAGCCATGTTTTCGATAGTTCTGAGTGAACCAATTCCAATCTCTTCTCTTGGTCCTGCAGTCTATTTTCCAAATGACCGTTCAACTGCTTGAGATGATTGGTCTCCTTTTCCAAAGATTTTTTTTCTAAAATTAGATCCTTCAACCTTATGAACGTCTGGCTGACACTTAATACTACGCTAGGTCCTTTGGGTGTTTCCACAGTCTTGTAACAAGGATTTTGTTCTTCTTTACCATCGGTCAGGGTATTTGTTGGAACAATTCGATGGCTGAGGAGTTCTATCAGAACTCTCCATACCTTTGGAAGGTTTTCCATTATTTCTTCAGCACTATTCATCTGTTGATGTATTGTGGATGTTGCTAATTCTACAAAAATTTGTTGTTTGGTTAACTAGTATGGAATAATACGTGTATGAAATCTTGAAAAAAAAATCATGCTCTGGTTGGAATGCTTAGAAAATAAGTATTTTCAATGAACGGCTTGATGGCATATCGACAGTTTGAGAAACCTATACTAAGTTGAAATTTTACCAGCTATTCAATGAGGGATCAAAAGTAGAGATTTCCATTCAAAATATTTGAATGCGGGTGGCTAAAAATCAGGGGGTTGAAGGGGGTGGCAGGAAATGAGGGGCGTGATGGGGAAGATTACTCCATGAGTCATTTCAGTTTAAGTTTCAAATCCATAGTAACAGTTATGGACAATTCGCAATAATTATATAATTTTGTTCATGAGCTACAGCATTTGTAAGTATTTAAATTGTCTCCTTCACATGAAAAACCAGATACTGTTGGACAGGCAATCATATGAATCCTCATGTAGTTGATGGAGATCTATACTTTTTGAAAAAAAATGGCAAATTTAACTGTTTGTTTTCTAGTTTTAATGGATCGTGTTAGAATCAAAACGATTATGGTATTGATATCTATTTCTATGAACATTGTCTTGCCATACTGTAATACGACAATCTTTGTGAGATTATTTTTTACTCGTATGGAGGGACTCATGAACTACAACTCAAATGTAATGAGTTAATTTCTAAGAAAGTTCAATTTCGAATTAGAGCACAAAAATCAAATCGATGCATAAAACCCACAATAGCAAAAATATAATATTTGACACTCTGTAGCTCGAAAACTGGTCATAGAATCGATCTGTTGAATTGAACTACTAATGAGGATGCCATGATATAGAACATAACGAAATTTTAGCAAAATTAGCAGAAAGCCTTTTTGAGTAGTAAGTAAATGTGCGAATGTGTGAATTATCTATAAGTTATTTCTAAACTTACCTGATTCTTCTTGTATTGTTTCCAGTTGACCACTGTCTAAACTGAGTTCGTCTTTCGGTTGTTCTTCTGTTTCCCCAGTGTTATTCACTTGTTTAAGAAGATCCAGAAGTACTTTCGGGAGGGCATATGACACTTCAGAAGATATTTCATTCACAACAATTTCCTGTAGAAGATTGCGATGATCTTCCAAATGTTTCTGGAGTTTATCCAAATCTAAATTTTGTGAACTATTGAAACCAAGCAAAATTTCCGAAAAAAGTTGGTTGATGACTGCCAGTTCCGCTTGGAGTTGTTTACTTTCTGCTCTAGAAAGTCCCAAATTGGATTCCAATGTTTTGATTTCATCGTATTTCTTTGAAATGTCGATATCTTTTTCTGAAATTTGCTGTTCCAGTTCACTGTAATGGAGAAAAATTTCGATTATTTCATTTGCACATGGCTGCACCTATGATTGTAATATAAACGGCTCTCCAGGTGGAATGAGAAATATAAGTGGCTAGGTATTCTGTTTGGTTGTATAATAAGTTCCAAAACTTGGAATAAATCAGTAAGTACCTAACTTAAAATTGAAAATGTCCGCTGGGTTATCTTCCACTACGGAAATTAGTGAACAAGCAAATCCATCCCAAACACTACAAAAAAAAGAGTCTGTCTGGAGACAATTTATGTCTCTTTGAAACGAGTACGAACAAGTATAGGCAGTATATGCATATGATTTTATGATGTTCATCAAATAATCCTCCTGAATATCATGCTTGATCATGACAAATAGAGACTACTATTTTCTTCAATACATATCGAGTAACTATTATTTTGCGACATTTCAATTCGACCATATTAACCATTGAAATAATATTTCACTACTGGCCAGTTGTATAGGTCCAGTAGTTAAACGCATAACATTTACCAATGGTTTAGAATGTGAATGACACTCATTAAATACTATTGAAGGTTCACATTCTAGCCTTTAGTAAGTCTATTTGGAATTTAAACTGAACAACGTATACAATTGGCCCTAAGAAACAGTTTATATTTATGAATTTATGTTACTGAGGTTGTGAAATAAACATTGCAAGACAATTTTTTCAAAAAGTTTCCAACAATTTAATTGCATTTAGGGCCAGTTTCACAGGTTCTAGTTAAACTCCAGGTGACAAACTAATAGTTTTTAAATAGTGTTGGAAGGTTCTCATTCTAACCATTAGTTAATTAATCTGGAGCTTAACTGGAACCTGCACGTAGTCCTTAATATCATTTTATCTGCTTGAGTTGATATATTCAAAAGATTATGGGCCCAGAACACTGATACTGGGTTTGAAGAAGTGAAATCTGGAAAGGTTGAAACAGCATGACTTGTCAAATTCGACAGCTCCAATTATCAGTTATGGAATGGAATGGATTTTGTTCCGAAACACAATTACATTGCGAGCTAATGAGATGATGAATACTGTTGATGGACATGATGTCAAACCAAAGGAACTCTTTCTTACTTCGATTTGTGAAAATGAACTTTCCTTCCACGTGAATTGTGAAACAGCTGAAGATTTCAATCAATGAATAGAGGACAGATGTGTTGCGAAGCATATACAGTGAGCACGTAAAGGTTGGAACAAATTCGTTAAACGCTTGATATGGCCATTAGGGAAAATAAGCTCAAACACTTCGATTTTATTTTTCGGTGGCGCATTTTTTGGCCTACTTATATTTTTGATGACGTCATCACTGTTCAAGTTATGACGTCATCATAATTTTTTTCAAATGGCAATACCCTATTTTGATAATACGTTCAAAAAGAACGCATTTTTCTGTGTATGGATGTCATATTTTTTCTTATGTTACATAACCGCTTGTTCGAGAAATAAAAGATATTTCATTATTCACAATAATGTAATATTACGTCTGTTAACGTGAACTTTTGACTTGAGGTATGCCCACAAAAAAAATTTAGTGGGGTTAGATCAGAAGATCTAGCTGGAAACTCTAAAAGTTCATGAATTACTTTCACTTCATATGGGTGCCACTTATTCTTTTTTAGTCATTTTAAAACAAACGTTTGACAATTGATTGCTCCAATGCAACTAGACACTGACTGGATGATAATAGTTAGCTATCAAATAATTGTGGTATAAATAAGTTATCGACACCATGCGAAAAGCGAAAAATGACGCAAATATATTTTAAGGATTTCAGGTTATGTGGATAAGACTAGTACGCAAGCTGAGGTTTGTGACTTATTTAACTATAAATATCCCGATAGACCTATTACACGTTCGACAGCGATCAAAGTCGAAGCAAAATTTAGAAATTATAACAATGTAGGTGATAATTATACGAAAGGTCGTCCAGGCGTTACGGAAGATCAACAATTGAATGTATTATTATCATTTTAAGAAAATACTCATATGAATCATGAACTTAATGAAGATGATTTCGATAGTAGTCGATGATTTTTAGAATGGCCAGCTAGATCTCATGATCTAACCCCACTAGATTTTTTGTGGGGATCCCTTACGTCAAAAGTTTACGTTAACAGATCGAATATTACATTACTAAGAATAATGAAATATCTTTTATTTCTCGAACATAAGGTTATGTAATATAAGAAAAAATATTCATACGCAGAAAAATGCCATTTAAAAAAATGTATAATGACGTCATAACTCGAACAGTGATTACGTCATCAAGAATATGATTAGATCAAAAAATGCGCAACTGAAAAAGAAAATCGACGTGTCTGAGCTTATTTTTCCTAATGGCCATATCAAGCGTTTAACGAATTTGTTCCAACCTTTACGTGCTCACTGTATAACCTAACGGAAGTTTTATGATCTAAGAATGAAGAGTTGGATGACAATAGCTGCTATTATATCAGAAGTGGAATCTCTCTTCAAACAATTGGAAGAAAAAGGGTGATAATTAAAGACGAACTAGTGGAAAAGATAAACAAAAACTATTGATATGCGACATTACATTTCTACTAGGGAATGTCAACAAAAATGAACATGGCATCCATCCATGGACGAATAAGTATTTATTTATACGTCCATGGTCCCATCATGCTGAATGGTTTAAATCGCTTGAACACATTTAAAATGAAATCATCGTCTGAATAGCTGATAATAAAGTAGTGAAGCCTATATATAGCCTTTGGTGGAAATGGGGAGTGAAAAACAATCTTATATACCAGAGCTGAAGGATAATCTACCCTCAGTAGGAAAAATCACCGGTAGGGGATACACCATCATGATAGTAAAAACTGGTAGATGCAAGTTTTTGCATTCAATTGGTGAATTATACTGAATTGGAATTGAAAAATGGTAATATTTGTACATATTGCTAATGCATGGAAGTTGTCATCTGAGGATTGTAACCCGGCTATTGTCAAAGATGTACAACTCTGACAAGAGAGACTTCGTCATGCCAATGTGAAATTTGTGGAAGGCATTAAGAAAAATGGAGCTATTACGGAAGCAATACTAGCAAATTAAGAATTTTTCTGCAGACTCGCGGTGTTTTCTCGAAGCAATTCGTTTCGTTCAGGAATGAATCAACAGACTCTTCGCGAAAATTCAATCACTCGTGGTATATTACCATTGAATATTCATAATCTTAATGAAATACGGATAGAGTATTGAATTAATATTTCATAAAGAAAAATTTTCTATTTTTGAATGTATGTTACTATGGTTGAAAAATACATATTGCAAGGAATTTTTCAAAAAGTTTGTAACAATTTTGTTGCATTTAGTATCATTTTATCTGCTTGAGTGGATATATTCAATATGAACATTAATAATCATAAAACAACTCCCCCGAGCTGAAAGCTCTCGGGAGTTATTCAGATTATTAATGTTCATAACAATATGGTCTCATTAAATTGTCAATACTCAAGGTATATACTCTCGATAAATAGTCCAAAAGCAATAGGGAAAAGTGCGTGCAAAAATTAATATCCGAAAACAAAAAATATGAGCGTACAGGAACTTGAAATTCAGCATGAGTTTCTATTTCATGCGACTCAATCGTGATTACCGAACAAAACCTAAAAAATTGGCAAAGTTGCGAAAAGCGGTTTTTTGTTGATAACTAAAAAACTACAGCTCCGACCGAAAAAAGTCAAATTAGGAAATTGTAGGTATCAGAAAGATCTATCAATTGAATCACCTATAATTTTCCGATATCATTGATAATTTTCGAGTTATATCGGAAAAACCGTGAAAAATCGGGATTTCTATAACTCGTTAACTGTAAGGTATTCAAACTTGTTACTTACCGTTATGTGTAGCCTATGACAAGCCAAAAAAGTCTTTCTTTGAAAAATTGATAAATATTGATTATTTTTCAAAATATATGAAGTTTTCTCAAAAAAGATGCTCTCTCAATATGGCTACTCTTGCTCGGGGAATGTTGCTACAGTAACGATTCATGGCTTATTTTTTTTCGTACGAGTTGTTCTTTCATTATATCGAATAAGTATATTGATTTTTTTTAATTTTAAGTGTCGAAAATTACTTTAAAAAAATTGCACAATTTTTTTACATTTTTTAAAAAATACATTGCTCAATTTTGTTTTTATATAAATGACTTTTATGACAATGGATTCCTAGCATGATTTCAAGCATTCAAAAAAAATTGAATTCCTACGATCACTAGGAGCCGAGATAATTTTTTTTATTTCAAAAGAATCTGGAAGATGTAATAATCATCGTACAGCAGTCACCTTCATGGATATTAAGGTTGAATACCTATATTTTCAATAAAAAAAATACTAGGATAATATGTCTAGTTCATTTGTAGTACGTATTATTAATTGATGAATAAAGTGAGGCGTGCAGGCGCGGATCGCGATAGCTGTAGCGGGTGGCGGAGTGAAGATAGCACTGAAAACTCATTTTGTGCGTTCAAAGTGGCTTGTGCTTGAATATTTTGAGTATCTCGGCTTGTTGTTCACGTACGTTTTCTTTTGCAATGTGCAGTAGTACTTTAAATTGAACCAATAACTTTTCTTTTCTTTTTCAATAACACTTTCAGGACAAAAGTGTATTTGATGTCAATAGTATTTGTATCCCCTCTGCGCCACCCGCTAAAATTGCATCGCTCCGCGCCTGCACGCATCACTTTGTTGATCAATTAATAATACTACGAATGAACTAGACATATCCTAGTATTTTTTAATCTAAAATATGGTTATTCAATCTCAATATCCATTAAGGTGACTGCTGTAAGATGATTCCTGCGCCTTCCAGATTTTTTTGAAATAAAAAATTATCTCGGCTCCTAGTAAACGTAGGAATTAATTTTTTTTAATTCGTGAATTCATGCTACAAATCTATTTTCATAAAAGTCATTTCTATAAAAACAAAATTAAGAAATTTATTCAGAAAAAACATTTAAAAAATTGTGCAATTTTTTAAAGTGATTATTTGACACTTAAAATAAATAAAATCAATATACCTATTCGGTAATATGAAAAATAAGCCCTGAATCGTTACTGTAGCATCATTCCACGAGCAAGAGTAGCCATATTGAGCCCAGATAATACACGATATCCTATGGATATCCATTTTATGTCCAATTCTGGTCGGGATATCCTTGGATCTGAAATGGATATTCATGGGATATCCAACGAAGGATATGAAATGGATATTGTTCAGCAAATATCCTATGGATATCCATAAAATATCCAAAGTTATTATGGATGTGATTGAATTGCAAGACTGATTTTGATATTATCAATTTCTGAGTTTCTTCCATGTTCGTACACGAATAGAAGCATTTCAAGAATACTCTTATCTTTCGTTTTCCGACTGGATCTGAAATGGATATCCATAAGATATCCGTAGAGATTATCCATAAGATATATTATGTGGATATCCTATGGATATAGTTCAGGAATATCTTATGGATATCCTTAAAGGATATCTTATGGATGTACAGGTTGGTACCCCCCGAACATCCATTGGACGTCCATAGTATATATCATTTGGATATTTCCTGACGTCCATAGTACATCCAGACCATATCCATAACAGATGTCCAGTTGATATACATTGGATGTCCATGAGTTATCTGGGAAATGTCGAGCTGAATTTTCGATATCGATGTTTTTTCTCTCTTCAACGTACACAAATTGTATCTTTATGAAAATAATCTTTTTCCTGAACCGTTGGAAGATATTCTACAGATGGCCATAAAATATCCGAAGCAAATATAAAATATTGAATGTTTTGCATTCTTAAGTTCTGTACTAAAATGCACTATATGAGAGCTCCGACCAACGCTGCTTTTATTAAAAATTTTGGAAGAATATTCGATAAATCGCTAACATTATATCTATGTAAGATTAGTCAGGTTAGGTTAGGTTGACTGGTGATTCAGTTAACTCAGTTTGCCTTCTTCTTGTCTTGTCATTTAAACTTACCGCCATGATAGTGACCAATCACAGAGCGCGTATGTGGTGCAGTGTATTTGTCGTCAGTTCTGTAATTGCTAGCTGTGCGATTTGTGCGAAAGAGAAACTTAACCTTACTTTTGTGGTTTTACTGGTTTTCTGTTACATACTTAAGTTATGTCTCTGATTCCCGGTTGAATTCACGTGGATTTTGAGGATTTTGGTTATGGGCAATTGGTTTTTTTCATTCCTTCAAATACATTTTGATGGTAAGTGGTATAAATATAATATTTAAACTATTTTCAATCAATGCATTAGTTCCAATTTGGTGAGAGAAAATGGATAACATCAAGAAATATCAAACAAAAAGGCTAATGTACCTATAAAAAATAAAAATTGGAATCCGAACGAGTATTAGTTAAAGAGTCTACAAACTTCACTAATGACGCCTGTTCCATCTCGTCAATGGTCGACTTCAACATCATGCATTCCTGATAATGAAATAATGTCTATTGAAAATAATAATTCTGAATATTCATCAACTCTTGTTACAGAATTTGATAGTTCTTTGGATAATGAATTCGTATTCAATTCAGTTACAGAAAATACTTTTCATGAAACTAATAGACTCGCTAACAGATATGAAAAATGCGAACAGATAAGATGAATAATATAACTGCACCATGTAGGTTTTATCGATATTTGTAGAATTTGATCATTTCCACATTGATTCCTTGAGAAAATCAAACAATTGGTGGAGTATTTGGACAACAGGGAGAAATTCAGAGCTTACATGGTGGTTCTTCGGGTTGTAAGGCCGACGTATGACGTACGTCGGCTTTACAACCCGAAGAACCACCATGTAAGTGACGATGGCCGCGAAAGCCTTTCGAGTCGCATGAAATAGAAACTCATCCTGAATTTCAATTTCCTATACGCTCATATTTTCATTTTTCGGATATTAATTTAATTTTTGCAAATCCAACATTGGGCCGCTTCCTCGTTTCTTGGACTAAAACAATTTCAGATTTAGTTGACTGTCATAATTTCGGGACTATGATGATTAATTGATATAAAACACCAAAAATATGAATTTGAAACAATAAAGCCCACCTTTGCTTGTCTTTTTCTGCTTGAAGGTCTCTCTTGACATCATCTAGTTGAGAAATCAGTTCTTGTTTTTCTCTCCTCTCCACTCTTTGTCTTTCTTCATATAATAACCTGAGATTTCTGATATTAGCAATTTGTCTTTCATATTCACTCTTTATGTCTTGGGAAAGAACGTCCAATTCTCTGTCTGCCACGGATTTTTCAATATCTTCCAATTTCTGTTTGAGCTGAAAAACGTAAAATACGTACAATTTTTAGATGGAAGTTGAGGGATATTTATATACTGTGAATTCAAAACATTTGTGTTGGCTTGCTATTGATGAAGGTGTGATGTCATCGGCATCTATTTCAAATGGAAGTGAGTATGTCATGTTTAGTATCAATGTTTTCCTCAACTTATATTTTTCATAATTTGTTTCAATTTAGTGATGTAGTTGGCGAATATCCTATCGATCTGATGAATTCAGTAACTTTCATCAAGAGTCCCAAAAAGTAGTAAAAGTAGTAGTAATAGTGATTTATAGTGAAGAGTATACATTTTGTCCATGGAAATACATAAACAAAATGTACAATATGGTATACCAAGAAATAATTAATCTCAAATGCAAAAATCTTGAGTTTTTCTATAAATAGGAGATATTGAATCAGATGCGAAAATAGTTTTTGACTCTCATATTGCAACGAGCTGGAGCCGGACCTGTTTGGATCTGACAAGATTCGAAGGAATGTATTACATCACCACGTTACTTCAGCATTTCGAATGTACTAGCAGATAATCAAAAATTGATCGGGCTCTCTAAAACATTTGAACTTTCGAGAGAATTTCAGTGTGGATAAATACCACGCGAAGCAGCGAGAGAATCAGAGTTAAAGTTAGATACTCCTCCGTTATCGTAGATGTAAAAAAAAACAGTTACATGCTGGATAAATCACAAGGATATTTGAACTGTTTTAGTGCTGCAGTTGGCACCACTGCTTTTTCGCAATGAATTGTCATAGGTCAAGGAGACTTAAGCGCGATTCATAAACTTTCCGTTCCGTTCGCCGTTGGCCGTTGGGCTTGACGTTCGCCGTTCGTATGCAGAAAATTGCACCTTTCATAAACTTGACGTTTACTTTTTACGGTTGACGTGGTTCACGCGCTCGTTTTGAGTTTTTGTTAAATTTTTCTATTCTTGTTGTGCTTTTGTAATGGATAAGGACACTGTTGAAAATACTAAAGGAGCTTTTTTACTTCAGAAATCTCTCACAAGGTACAAGCATGCAATCACTAGCATGGACCTTTCATTCAGGACTCAGCACTGTCCACTATATAATACACAAAACGTGTCTAGCTCTATGGAAAATGTTATGTTCTGAGTATCTCAAAACTTCTGCAACAGAAGCTGAGTGGTTCAAGATTTCCAAAGGATTTTTCGAAAAATGGAATTTTCCCCACTGTTTTGGCAGCATTGGTGGCAAACATATCAACATACATGCCCCAGCAAATGGTGGTTCATTATTTTTCAACTATAAAAACATTTGGTATAGTATTATTAGCTACATGTGATCACCTGTACAAATTTACATTTGTTGACATTGGTGCATATGGGTCTCAAAGCGATGGAGGGTTATTAAGGAATAGTATTTTTGGAAAAATGCTAGAAGAAAAGAATATGAATATACGAACGGCAGACGGCAAACGATAAAGTTGAATTATGTTGAACGGCACCGACGGAATGCGAGCGGTAGACGGCATCGGTCAATGGAGTTTATGAATGGTCTCATGCATTTCAATGTACTGAACTTGTAACGGAACGGCGAACGCAGACGGCAACGGTAACGGCGAACGGAACGGAAAGTTTATGAATCGACCTTTAAACGTTATTTGACTAGGAGAGTCTAATCCCCATGTGACAATAGGGGCACTTATAAAAAGAGATGAAAGAACATTTGTGACGATATGTGACGTAGTTGGACATGTCATGGCCACCATTCTCCATAGACAGTGACGGACTAGCTCTTGGTATATGAGAGTTACTGCTGACAGTTTTGTTGCTTGGTTCGAGTTCGACTCTGTACTCATATCCAAGTACGTCACTATGACGCGTTGATGTTACAAGATTATGATTGGCTAGAGCTTATTAAACCCTCCTTGTTAGTTTAGTCTCTTTGGTCATAAGTGCCATTTAATTTCCTAATGTGACGGTGAGGTGAGACTGATGTTATTTACTATTTAAGAAAAAAAAAGGATTATTATTAATACTATTTTTATGTTTCACGGGATAGCGCTAATTTTGCTTGTTCATTGATCATTCCTCCAAGAAGGAGCAGAGAATTCAATTCTCTTTTCAATGATTTGTCACTTGACCCACCATGTCACTTAATTTTTTTAAATTGATGTACTCTCTCTCTCTCTCTTCAATTATTGTCCTTCGGCTTCCATACGGCGCCTTTTGGACATGCCCTGCTGCGAGAAATCCGTTCCCATCCGGCCTCTAACCGGCGTAGACAGCAAGGCTGTATCGGGGGGACGCAGTTGTCTTGCTCTAGGCAATACTGCATCCCATATTAATTTACACTTTTCAATTTTTAACAAACACTTCAATCTTTGGTCGATGCACGTCCTCAGACGGTGGACATTACACACATTAACCTGACTTCCAACACAAGGCCGCCGTCTGACCTCAACCGCTGCCGGAAGTCGAAATGTTAAAAGTAGTATTAGTGATACTATTCGAAATGGTTTGTATTCCATATTTGTACATCAAACCGTTCAAAAGTTATCAGGGGCGCTATAAAAAGTTGTACTGTGTAAAGGAGGATAGAGAGGCTGGTAGGAAAGAAACGGTGAAGGAGTGTGAGTAGGAGATGAAAAAAATAATTAATTATCGGGAAAAAACGAGAGATATCGAGAATAAGAGAGAGCGTGAAAAACAGCGTGAGTGAGAGAGCATACGCGAGAGGGACAGAGCCAGAGAGAGAGAGAGAAAGAGTGGAGGAGAGCGTGCGTTAGAGTTCAGTTCCAAAAAAGGTTAAACTCTCTCTGGTACCTCCACAGTAAAAAAATTAGTATTCCAGTTCCTGGTAATTTGCCAGTTCTAGACCTTCTGTAAACTAGATTAGTCCTTTGATTTCATTTCGTTATGATTCTCCTCGATTCTTTATGAAGTTTTCGAAATGTTTTTCGGAATAACACTGCGTTTTCAATAATTGTAATACTCCTTCATGAAATACTTGTATGAGTGTATTCAGAGTGCATATTACGTGAAACTATTTGTTGACAACCATGTAATTTGGTGTATTCTATCGGCTACACAATAATTCATTGAATAACGATAAAACTTTTGAGAACATCCCACACGTTTTGAAGGACTCATGGATGAATAATCGTTACTTGGGTTTCATTTTAGTTCACATCGTTTCCGAGAATAACTTCGACCAATACCATTGACCTTCAATTTTTTTTAGAACATGTCATTGCAACCATATTGCTTCTTTATTTATCATGTATACAGAGTGTCTCACTTTTCATGGAAGCATCCCCGTAACTTCCGTAATTCTCAACGAAGAATGATGAAACTCTCAGGACTGAAGGAAATTATGCAAATGCACCTACCGGTTCAATGGTGATGGCCTAAGTGATATACACTGCCCGACAGTCGCGATGGAACAACCCATTTTTACAGTAAATCATATTAGGGGTCAAATTAGATGGGAAATTCCAGTCGTGATTAGGACCACTCCTTTTTCCTGGAAAAAATTCAGTCTTGAAAAATCCAAATTTGTCTCACTTTTCATGGAAGCACCCTCGTAACTTCCTTAATTCGCAAGGTAGATTGATGAAACTCTCAGGATTGAGCGACTACACTTTCAGGATTAAGTGATATACACTGCCCAGCAGTCGCCCGTAAAAATGGGTAGTTCCATCGCGACTGGCGGGCATTTTATATCACTTAGGCCATCACCATTGAACCAGTAGGTGCATCTGCATAATTTCCTTCAGTCCTGAGAGTTTCATCATTCTACCTTGATAATTACGGAAGTTACGGGAGTGCTTCCATGAAAAGTGAGACAAATTCGGATTTTTCAGAACTAAATTTTTTTCAGAAAAAAAGTATCTGTAATAAGTTGGGGGTCCTGATAACAAATCTGATTGAATTTCGCTTCTATTTTGCCCCCTAATATAATTTACCGTAAAAATGGATTGTTCCGTCGCGACTGGCGGGCAGTGTATATCACTTAGGCCATCACCATTGAACCGGTAGGTGCATTTCTATAATTTTCTTTAGTCCTGAGAGATTCATCATTCTTCCTTGATAATTGATAATTAAGTCTCTGGAAGACATCCGAGGGTTGCGCGTAGGGGTGCAATCGGTTGACGGAAATAACAACAACAACAAAGATTACGGAAGTTACGGGGGTGCTTCCATGAAAAGTGAGACGCCTGTATGTTGAATAGTTCGGTCTAGGGAATCAACAATTTCTTCTCTAGTTTGTTATTATGTTATCATTAGAGGTATTTGAAAAATGTTATGTATGTCATTCCATTCATACCAAAAATTATTCACTCCATGAAGACAATATCAGGAGGAGAGAAATATTGCCTATGGTTAAGGATAATTTCTGAGAGATCCAAATTTTCTGAATGAAATTTTCTTTACACACGAGACAACTTTCATGACAAACGGATTTGTTTCATCTTAAACTTCCCGTTATTGGAGAACCGGAATCTCCCACTGGGTGATTAACTGTGAACGTCAGTATACCCAGAAAATCAATGCGTGGTGAGTTATTTTGGAGAAAAATATCGGAAGTTTTCTCACTAAAATTGTCTTCACGTGCGAGAAAACTTTTCCGACAAATAACGTGTAGTTTTCTCTAAAAAGTTCCGTTATTATAGAACCGAAAACTCCCACTGGTTAGTTAATTGTAAACGATAATATTCCTACAAAATAGACGCGTGATGTGGTATTTTAAGAAAAGGAATTAGTATAACATTTTTTTCAACGTGGATACAGAAATTTTCCTCGATTTTTTCAATAATCAATTATGGGATGGTCTATCAGATATTCCGATAGAGGCACCGGTGGGAAATACATTTTTAATTGGATTGTGCAAGAATTCAGAATGTTAGAGAAGTATGCGCTTGGTTGAAAACAACGTTCAGACGAAAATGAATTGATAATAGCAAAGTTATTCACTGGCCAGCACAGTTGCCGGACAAGACGTCACTTGATTTTAGGTGGGGTACGTTGAATTCTAGGCCTAGAGGTATAGCAGAAATGCAAGAAAGATTTGGGGAGGTATAAGAGTATTATTCCCAATACAAGGTGGCAATGAATAGCAGAAAAAGAATTCCTGAATGTATTGGAAATCATTGAGGAGTTAATAGAGTGGTCACGAGAATTAGTAAGTATTCAAGGAAATTTGATCAGAGTTGGCCGTTTTAAATGAAATTAAACATTTGAATATCCAAAAGAGTAGATCTCATTAAATAGTACATGTCAGAAAATTAATTTTTTTAAATTGGTTATGGAATAAGAAAACACAAACACTGTATAAGAGAGTCAGCAGTGAAATGGAAAAATTGTACAAGAAAATGAGGAGACTATTTAACATAGAATCGAGGCTACGAAACCAAAATTTAATCAAAGCGTACTGTTGTTTGTTTAAGAATGCTGTAGATTATTTTTTAATATTTCTTGCAATCAATAAAAACCACCAGTTTGAAGCATTATGTACGTTCAGGCCAATCAACATTCTTTTAGTGGGAATTTTCTACCTAGAAAGTTGCCGCTGAATTTCTTTGTCGTATTTTGATTTTATTGTGAGAAAACAGATACTTTTGATTTGACGTCTGTCATCAGTTTGCATGAAAAGTGATAAATGAATCGAATATTGTTTAATACATCGTCACTTGATGAAATCTGTAACAGAATATGTCTATGATATGGGGCATCAAAAAATAATCTATCAAATACCATTAAAAGTACGAAAGCGTAGAAGGGGCAAAAAGAATAAAAAAAAATAATTAATCTAATTCCGACTCAACTCGAAATTAGTATAATTCCGACTTAACAAATCGGAATTAGTATAATTCCGACTTTACAACTCGAAATTACTATAATTCCGATTTTACAACTCGGAATTAGTACAATTCCGAGTTCACAACTCGGAATTAGCCTAATTCCGAGTTCACAACTCGGAATTAGCCTAATTCCGACTTCACAACTCGGAATTAGCCTAATTCTGACTTTGCAACTCGGAATTAGTATAATTCCGACTTCACAACTCAAAATTAGCCTAATTCCAACTTCGCAACTCGGAATTAGTATAATTCCGATTTCACAACTCGGAATTAGTGTAATCATTACGATTCCACGAGTTGGCATTGGAGTTATGTGAAAATGTAAACTTGGACCATCCAGCGAGAACTTTGAATATTTAATACAGCTGATGGTTGGCCCATAGATCTATGAAAAAATACACCAATTTTAGACATGCTATGTGGTTGAATGCTTGGCGACATTACTAAGATTTTTGGAAACTGTAGATTTTAATAATAGCTTGATGTACCAGTTCATCCAAAATACTGCATATTTATCTTCTGACATCATCCACAACACCTAGGAGTCCGCAAAGACATACTGGAGGGGTTTCTGTTTTTCTTTGTTTTTCAATTAAGTTCAGACAGCACCGAAAATGTTGCCAGCAATGACAACAAAACAGAAAACCATTGATGGTTAACTCCTTGCAACAGGACCGCGAAAAGTTGCTGCAACACAACACATTTTGTTGATGAAAAATTTCAGATTTGTTGTTAAATTGTTGACAAACATGTTTTGTTTCTGTTTTGTTGGTTTGATGTGGACACACGGCACAAGAGTTGGAAACGTGTTTTTTCCTTTTTCTTATGGAAACGGGAACGCGAAAAGTTTGTTGCAACCAAAAACACAACAGGCGCGTTTTTTTGAAGAAAATTTTCACATTTGTTGTTAAATTGTTGAAGAACATTGAGTCGATGTTTTGTTATTTTAGTCTGATGTGGACACGGCCTAAGAGTTGAAAACTTGTTTTTGCTCTTTTTTTATTGTAAACGGGAACGCGAAAAGTTTGTTGAATAAAAAACACAACAAGTTTTGACGATGAAAAGTTTCAGATTTGTTGTTGAATGGACCTTTCCACGAGATATTGTAATTAGAAAGTATATACGCTAATATCACTTGGGATTTTTTTTCTGACCGCAAGTGTCTCTCTTCGAAGAAAAGTGATTCGTGACATCACGTTCATCAAAACTATACTTGGCAACGTTGTTAAAGCTGTTAACCATGGAATCCCAAATTCTGATTCAAATGTAATGTGTCGTATGACAGTTGTCATTTGGTACCAGACGGGTTCGTTCGTCTGTTTCACGGAGCAAACCAATAAGAATAATTTGTCTCTGTTTAACTCGTTTGCTTACATTAAAATTGGACACAAGAAAAGCAGTTTCATCAACTATCTATGCTGCACACAAACAGGCCCTACGTGATTTCTTATTAGATGTTAAAGCGGTTTTCAAAGTTTTGAAAGTTTTTGTTGTTTGTATTCTACATTTTTTTAAATTCCTGCATCTGGTATACCTGCAATAAAGTGAACATGTCGAATAAGTGCTTTATACCCGCATTCGCAATGATTACACTAAATCCGAGTTGTAAACTCGGAATTACACTAATTCCGAGTTGTAAAGTCGGAATTATACTAATTTCGAGTTGCGTAGTCGGAATTAGGCTAATTCCCAGTTGTGAAGTCGGAATTATACTAATTCCGACTTGTAAAGTCGGAATTAAACTAATTCCGAGTTGTTAAGTCGGAATTAGGCTAATTCCGAGTTGTGAAGTCGGAATTATATATTTTTTATTTTATGTGGCACTTCTACGCTTTCGTATAAGAGGATTCGGTGAAGTAGAAAATTACTCTCCAGATTTTTTCTCAAACTTGTTGCCATTTGGAAACAGCCACTCGAACCCTTCGAGCTCTCCTGCCTGTAGCCTGGCAAGAAGTTTACGAAAAATCTGTCAAATTATTTTCACTTTCTTGTGATATTACAACTGAAAATAGTTATTCAGTGGCATTGACGATTAATTTTGAGAGTTTATTATCAAACCTTTTATGACAGTAAATAGAGATTTTTAAGTTCAATTTCAGATATTGACTGTCTATTTGTTTCACTTGCAGGAAAAGACTTTTCTTTTTTTGTAATCACCACAACGTACCTCTGAAATGATGAAGAAACACGAAAACTATAAACATGAAAATGATATGAAGGAAGTATGTCACTCAAGGTTTATACATTGCGGTTCATAGGTATGGAATAAACTAGTTTTTAGCGTTATTATGTATTTGTATCAAAAAAATTGCGACAGGTCGATTTCTACTCTCAATTTGACAATCAACATTATGAAAATAGTGTTCTTCTAAATTAAGGGAACACCCTCAAACGTTTTAAATGAGAAAGGAGGTCCTATGTCACGATGTTCTGGAGGGATTTTAATTTCTATTCAGCTATATTTCAGTTATTCAAATTTTGTACAATCATAACAGAGAAAATTTATTTCAAAAATATAAAAAAATTTATAATTCACGTAGAATTGAGGAAATAACGTAAAATAATGTTCAGGAAGTATTTTTCAATTTATTTTACTGCTGAATTGAATGTTCATCTCGTAGATCATATTGTAGGGCATATGTTGTTAATTTTTTCCGTTATTCTAACTTTCAAATCTGCAATATTGTCTGGTCTATTGAAATATACCTCTCATTTTGAATGAAAAGTAATCGAGAGGAGTCAAATTGGGGGGATCTAGGCGGCCATTCGATCGTTCTACGTCTCTCCACCTATTGGAAAAAACCTCGTTCAAATAATCTCTAACAAAACGTTTGTAATGCAGGGAACTCCGTCTTGTGATTACCAAATCGATCTATCTATTGCATTTAGATCATCAACATCAGGAAAAAGTCTTTTTGATGTAGGTTGTTGAAAGTTCATGAAAAATTTAGAAAAATATCACCATTAATGGTGTCTTCAAAAAAGAAGCGCCAATAATTTTGTTGTTAATGATCCCATCTCCACCGTACAACTCCTTAGGATATTGTGTGTGGGCCTCATATATTCAATAAGAATCTTCTCTGCTACAATATCTACAGTTTTGTCTATTTACCTTTACTTCAGAAAAAACAATGTTGTTCATGAACTGCACATGTGTTTCCATTCTGTCCTTTATGAGACCACAGAATTGTTGTCTTCTGTCAGGATAATGCTCATTTAATGAAGTTATTCATAGGTTTACAAATAGATAACCGATGCAAAAATTGTAAAATTTTGATTTTCCACTTTTATATTAACAAAAATAAAAAAATTGAAAAAGTAAATAATTAAAAAAAAAAATATCTTGAATGTTTCGATTTCTAAGGGTTTAAGCTACACAAAAATAATTTTTTAAAATTTTTTTCCTCCATTGTTTAAAGTTTTTTATGAACAAATACGTTGTTTATGATGAAATCAATAAATTTTTTTGCAATATGATGATAAAAAAAATTATATATATTTTTTTATTTTCAGTTCAATAAAAAAGAAGAAAATCAAATTTCTTCCAATTTTTACATCGATTATCTATTTGTGCCTATTAAGAATAACTTCACAAAGTGAGAAAAATCCGAGGGTTTTAGTTCAATAATTATCGGGATTCTCATGTTAACATTCAGTTTAGAAAAATTTGTTAATCAACAAATGCATAATTTATGGAGAGATTGGGATAAATAAATTGCAGTTTCAAAACTAAGGATAACGAAAGAAATTAAGGAATTAACCTTTGAGGTTCTACAAAATGTTTTGCGAGATCGCCTTGCTAATGGTCAAGAGGTGAATGGTGGTCTTTTTGAACATTTCTTTCAATTGCTAAATACATTAAAAAATACTTCCTAAACATTTCGTTAGATTGTTTCCTTCATTCTACGTAAAGTATCAACATTTCACTCATTCAAAATGAATTTTCTCAGTTATGATCGCACCAAATTTGAAAAACTTCATATTGCCGATCAAAGAATAAAATCCCTTTCGTACAAGGTGCCACACGACCCCCTTCCATTTAAATGTTTTCAGGGGGTGCTCTTAATTCAGAGGGGTTATATTTTCATACTGTAAATTGTCAAATTGAGAATGAAAATCGACATCAATTCAAGAAGAAAAAACCACCCAAACACCAAAACTACGTCACAGTGACACTCGACGCGCGTTTCGCAAACAAAGTTAGCATCTTCAGGAGCTAAAAGCTTACTTGAATGTTTCGAAACGCGCGTAGAGTGTGATTGTAACGTACTTTTGGTATTTGGATAGTTTCTTTCTCTTGAATTGTATTCACACCAAAGGTTCCATAGTATTCAAATATTCGAAAAATCGACCTGTTTAAGGTTTGTTGAAACAAATAGATGGATACATAATAACGCCAAAAATGAATTTATTCCATACCTATATGGACCGCTCTGTATGTATTTTTTCGTACTTTGGAAATACGTCTCCAATAAAGACTATAGATTTTTTTTCAAGTTATGGCAATTGAGTTGTCTCATTTCACTACCGATATTGGATTAAACACAAACTAATCTTCAAGTATTGCTCACCTCTTTCAACTCTGTTTCCTTGATTTGTAGCATATGCTTGGACACAGATATCACATCTTTGAGGGCCACCACATGGTTCCGGTATTCCTGTCTTTCTTGTTCGAAACTCACAAATTTTTTATTAAGATTCTGCAGATCTGCTTGGAGCCCGGCTATGCTCATTCTGAGTTCACGATTTTTTTCTATGATGCACTCACTATCCTGAAGCAACCTCGATTTTTCTTCCAGATGATACTTCAGCTCGTCGAGTTCTTGCTGTAAACGTTTATTTTCCTCGCTTTGTCCAGTTTCGGATTCAAGTTGTTTATCAGCTATCCTCAATTTCTTCAGATCTTCATTTTCCTTTTTCAGTCTGAGAACTTCTTGTCTGAGCTCTTCCATTTCTTTTCGTTTTTCGGTAATTACTTCTTTTCGCTTTTCGTGTTTTCGCGCAAGTTCTAACTTGAAGTCGTTTAGTATTTCTTTTTTCTCCTCGGGTAATACTCTTGAACTTGATTCAATGGCGTCTAATTTGCTACTGACAGGATATTGGCGCGTCGATCTTTTTACGTTTTTGTTTTCACAATTTGTTTCATTTTTGGACCACCAAGTATCCTCGAGATTTTCGTCAAAATGCGCACTATTTATGTTTCCCATGTTTTGACTTTACGATAGCATCTGAAAAAAAAAGGAGATGATTAAAGATTATTTGAGTGGGAAAACACTGAGGAATGCCTAGACGGTAAGCAAAAATTTAAAAATAGCTTATGAGTTGCTTGGCATTGCCAGTGGTGTGCACTTGGGATCGTATACAGGTAATTAAAGTCGCTTTTAGCGGTAAAACCACGTGAGATCCTTTGTTGTTAGAAAAGCTACAACCGCTTATCAAAGTAGCTTTTGACGCTTTCAGATCTTAACGCAAAGTTTACATTTTCCGAAAAATCTCATTTTTTGACAGCATTTCCACTCTAGAGCGGAAATATTGTAAATAAATGAAAAGAACTACAAGGACACGAGGCTCCGAAAATGGACGAAATGTCACCTAAAAATAGGGCGAAGAAACAGGAAATACACCAAACACATGGCATTATTATAGAAATGTTGTAATTCACAATGTTTTATAGGTATGACGGAACATCACAAGATTTTATTATAATAATAAATAATAAAATTTGATATTTCTAAAAAATTTCGAGTGGTAACTTGTTCGATATCCTAAACACATTTTTATTGGGATCTGTTTGAACGATTTTGCAATTTAGGAAATCCACTGATTTCATTCCGGTTTAGCTGAAATGAAATTAACAGTAATTTGGATGAGAGTATTATTGTACATCACCATCAACGATTATAGACCGGGGGATAGTGATAGATTTTGGGGCACGATTTTACTCAGTATGCCTTTTGGAGGGCAGTACTGTCCGTATATCCTCGTGATAATAATGTATGAATCAAAGAGTCGTCGCGTAGGTTCTTCATATTGAAAAATAATAATAATATTTTCGAAAAATTATGTGTTTCGGAACGATTCCATTCAGGTTGCCATGTGTTTTGTAATAAAGTAATAGACGTAAAATATTCGAAAAACCATTGGCATACCATCAGGATGGGCGGAGAATTCCTTATTCCAAATACAATTTCACGTGACCATACAAGCCATTCGGACACAACCTGTCAATGGTTTTTCGAGTATTTTAGTTTTATTATTTCATTACGAAACACATGGCATTCTGATTAAAATCGTACCCGAATAATAATAATAATTAAAATTATTATTATTATATTTTAATATGAAGAACCTACGACGACTATTTGATTCATGCATTATTATTATGAGGATATACGGACGATACTGTCGTACAAAACGCATACTGTGTAAAATCGTGCCCCAAAATCTGTCACTATCCCCCGGTCTATTAGTAGGAAAGAAATTCAGCACATCTATATAGATAATTAATTTAAAAAGATATTATCAAACATTATTAGCTGTAAGGCCCGGTTCTGTCTTGCTCGCACGTGCTCTTAGATGGCATTCTGAGTGGTTTTCTACGAAAGCTTGGGAGATTCGTAAAAACAAATTTTGATTTTTTTTTTAAGTTTTTTGAACGACATATTCTGATCAACTTTATGACCCATATATTTAAACGCCTCAACTCTTTCCATTATATCACTGCCGATCTGATTGATTTTATTCATTTAATCACAAATTTTACACAATCTTATGTGCCACTGATAATCATGAATTGTATCTTGTGTTATAATATTGACTCTAAAAGAGTTTTAGCTACACCACCGGCAGGATATTCTCAAATTTTTCATTTACTATCTTGATGAGTCTATTCAATATTGATAATAATATTGTTTATTTCCCACAAAATGGAAAATTTTACAAGATGTAATACAACAGGAAAAATAAACATGATTAATCACTAACTAATTAACTAATGCATGTACATGAACATGTACATGAACATGTACATGAACATGTACATGAACATGTACATAAACATGTTCTACATATGATTAAATGACTTAGGCAATTAACATATAAAATATATAACTTGAGATGTATTTTAACAAAAACAAAACTTATTAATAATATACAATTCACTGGTCGAATCAATCATTAGATACTGCAACACAGTATGGGGGGGGGGGAGCGTTCGAGAATGTACTGAATAATATTCAAGTCATTCAAAATTTTATAATCAAAATTATTCTATCAAAATCTAAACGGTTTTCTACGAAACAATTGTAGATTGAAACCAAATTACTTGACGTTAGAAGCCTGTATGCGTACCAATGTCTCGTTTGGATATACTCCAATAAATTAAATTATGCAACGGCTAAATAAAAAAATACTAGATATGGACAAAATTTATCTCTACCCCTTTTCAAAAAATGCCATGCACAAAGAACAATATTTTACTTTGCACCAAAATTGTATAATATGCTTCCAACCGAAATAAGGAAAAACTCAAACTTCAAAATGTATAAAACAACCGTCAAAAAATTCATCACTACAAACGTTGAATAAATTATGACTCTACTGAAAAATGCAGCATTATAAAAAATACGAAGGCATAATCCTCATAACCAATTATATGTATATAAGTGTATACCTAATGTTATTAATTGATTTATCTAGGTTCCATAATTCTATAATTTTACTAAGTATAATTTGATTTGCATCTATTCTTATGTGATCGCATTCATATTCATGTCCACACAATACCGAACCTATACCATTTAAAAACAACAACTTTAGTCTACAAACTTTCTCGGTTTTCTTTGTTTTCAATTGTTTTCAATGTTTTTTTATGTTTAGGTTTTCTCTCTCCGTTTTTGTATCCATAATTTAATAACTCACATGTGGTATTATAGTAATTATTGAAAGTGTTACCATAAAGAGAAAAATGGAAAGCAAAAAACAAGCCACCTAGTTTGCCCACCATTTTTTCTTCGAACGGATAAAATGACCTGAATGTAATATATATTATCCTTTTTTTTTAATTGAAAAAAAAAATAAACTGAACTGAAAACTGAACATAATTTAATGATATTGATACTAATTAACAAATAGTAGTGATAACTGTAAGAATTGTAGATAATAGAAGTACAAACGAAATAGGATGTTTTACGGAGAAAAACTGGAAAAACCGGAAAATTTTGCGATTTTTTCAAAAATCATAACTCCGCCATTTTTCAAGAAGTAGAATTGCCCTTTCTCACGAAAGTAATGAATCATGTGTACGAAACAGGCACATGTGCGCAAAACAAGCTCTGTCGGAACATTAGTTTTGGCACAGTTGCTTTAATTTTTTTGCATTATCTTGCAGTGTGCCTGGATGCTCTAGTGATAGCCCGGGTTCAATTTCTCAAACAAATTATGAAAGTAGAAGTATAGTACTACAAAACGTTTATTCTAATTTTGCGATACAATGGTGCTAAATAGAATCTGTCTCACAGATAAATTGAAATCGGACTATCACTGGAGCATCCAGGCACTCTGCAATATAGTGCAAAAAAAAATCAAATTGCAATTGTGCCAAAGAGAATGATCCATCAACTCGGGATATAAGATTCACACCGACGCTCGACCAATATCTCTCTATCTCCCTTGTTTTTAGTCGAAAATTATTGAACTGAAGGGTGTTTTGAAAAAAAATCCTTCGTGAATAGCTGGTGGTGTCGGTAGAAGAAGTTGTATTTGATATTCGAAGGTGAAGTAATTACTTTTGATAAATTAAGAATGTAATTTTACCAATTTTTTTTACGTTTTCCTATCGAATTAGCCGGACAAGCTTAGTTTGCTCAAAGATTCAGTGGGTCAAATTTGAACAAATCAGATATAACATTCATTCCCCATTAATCTTAGCCTAACTGAATGAAGTTTTTCTGTACCCGTCATTTTTCATTTTACAATCGACGTAAAAATATCAAAGTGGAGATTTCTGCAAAAGCGTACTGGTCATTTTACTGCCAAGGGCTTGTATATTCGGAATATATATCTTGAAACCTCTGATCACAAAGTTTTCATTCGTTATTTCGTATTTCTCGGAAATTTCACAAACTGAATAACATCGGGTACATGAATGAATGTTATATTTGATTTGCTCAAATTTGACCTACTGAATCTTTGTGCAAATTCAGCTTTATCAAAGATCATTATTTCACCTTCGAATATGAAATACGACCACTTCTACCAACATCCGCCATCTATATATATATATGATAATTTTACCTTTTTTCGTCATTTCGTCAAATTGATATATGATAATTGCTGAAGGATTTTTCTTTGAAATACCATTTACTTAGTTTATGAACTATCTACCAAAAACAAAGGAGATACAGACATTTTAGTCGAGCGTCGGGGTAAATCTTATTTCCGAGTTATTCACGCGGAAATCTGAAAATATCAGGTATAGCTCATTATCTCCCAAAAGGAAACAATTTTAGGAAAAACTTGCGATTACTTTTTCATGGAGATTTTTACGTTTTACAACTTTGTTCCCATACATTATATGGAAATTTCCAATCCCTTCCAAGTTATTGATTTTCCGAATTTTTCCGGGAATTTTCCCCACTTTCTATATGTACAGAACAATTTTTGTCATTAAAGTAATCTTCAAAAACTGCTCGTGTACCAAATATCTTTTAAACGTTGAAAAATAATTCTGAGAGAATAAAAAACGTTGATAATTTGAACAAAAAAATTGTATTTCCCAAAATACTATATACACAAAGTGAAATAAATAATTTCAGCACGAACGTAACACACATATATACGAGCATATATGGAACTAGTAAATAGTGGGGCTTTGCAGCATATCAAAGAGTACTCTTTAAAGTTCGGAAATTTAATAAATCATTCCAATCATCAGGGATAATCTTTGTTGAGAATGTTAGACGCGATGTTATTCAACAATGAGTGACACATTGTGCAAGATGAAAATTGATATAAAACAAATACAATTGGAAAGATGTCATAGAATTTTTGATAAAAACGTTACTTTTTCGAAAAGTAATTTTAACAATTTTCTGCTTACCGGTTGACACCTACTTTCTCGCTTACATGTTTCATAAATAGACTAATACGCCTAAAATGGGTTCCCCACTATAATGTGGTCATGACTAGAGTGAGTTCCAAATGTTTGCACCTCATGGAAAATTGTTCTAAAGTGTACGGAGGGGGGGACAAAAAATAGGAATCTTATTTATGACGTTATCAAAAATGTTCATTTAAAAAACTGTAGATTATTGAATGAATATTGTAACCAATATTTAAATTTGGAATGACAGCCATGGCAGTATAGACTTGATCAAAATTCTATTTCTATTATCACCCCTGTACACTGTTTGGAAATTTAAAATTTTGATAAATAAAAGAGAAGTATTTGGCAATGTACCAATTTTTATGAATCATATAATTTTCTGACAAATCGATAATAAAAAAGTTTTTCATGTGGTGGTAACTTTTGGAACTCAATGTCTATAGTCATGAACACATTTTGACAGGAAAGCCATTTTAGGCGTATTTGTCTATTTATGAAACTTTCTAAAAAGTGTTTCATCCGGTAAGCAGATGGGTTAAGTTTGACCTCTATTCGGCTCATTGACTAAAATGATATAACAAAAGATGCTATTGAAGAGAATATCTGCTCTCTTTGAAATATAGACTTGTTTATAATATGCTTATTCAGATACCCTTCACATTCACATACTGAATATACTTCCTATGGATGAATAATATTTGATGAGCTTTCAAAACTTTATATTCAGCCGATATTCCACGTGAATCATTCCATTTCAGATCAAATGGCCCAGAACCTATCAACACTGGTGGAGAAAGATTTTATTGGTCAAGGTGTATCTATCCAGTAATTTCTCCAAATTTAAGATCTACCTAAATGAAGTTCATGCCGGAATTGAATGATCCAAAATAAAATGATCAAGAAATACGTCATACATTTTAATATCTAATTATTTTTTTCTTTTAATCCTGACCTAATCTTAGGTTTTTTGCCAAATACTATGTTCAAGAGCTTAAAAAAAGCTCAAATGTTTTTATTCTTCATCATTATGATTTCCACCAATGTTCTCTAATTCCTGAAAAATTTCTCTAATTCCCATGTAATACACGAGTAATACCTCTAATTCCCGAGTAATACCCAAGTAATGCCACTAATGCCCAACTAATACCTCTAATTCCCGTGTAATGCCCACTAATACCCAAAAATTTCAAGTAATACCTCTAATTCCCAACTAGTTCCCAACTAATGTCACTAATACCCAAGGCATGTACACCAAAATTCCCCAGCGGTTTCCTCCTCGAGTTTTCATTTTATAAGCAAAATAATTATGAAAACACATTTGTTGTTATTTAAATGCTTATAACAAATTAATAAATGACAGTCGAAAACATAACAGAATATAACTACGGACTGTCTTCCATGTGATGGTACAGTCGGTTTTCTACTAGTATTTTTGTTAGGAAAAAATGCTCTATTGACTGGCCATTAAGCTTGTGCTGTTGTCAACTATTGGGGGGCCTAGAATCCAATTCCCCTACATCATTCTGTGAGCCCTGTTGCTAGAAATCATCAAGGGCCCTTTCTTACTGCCTTTTTTGTATACTGTTTTGGTTGTATTAATTTTTAACCATATCACAATTATTTTTCAAACACATACATTTATTTTGAATAATGGCAAACAAGTGATTTAAATGAATTTATTTATGAACATCTGCTTGATCTAAATAATCACACCGGTAAAATAATAACTACCATAGTTAGTTGATTACAGGACTAGAAGTACAGTATAGTAATGTTCTGATACGTTCTGAAAAATCCTATGTTTTTTATCATTGTGAAACAGACTTTTCGGTGAAAAATCAGGCAAACACATATAAATATGTTTGTTTATTAATCAACAATTTTAAAGAAGGGAAATCAAATTGGTATTTGACCAATAGGCCCCACTACTAAAATCAACGAATTCAAAGCTTAACAAAACAACCGGAAAAACACTACCAAGCACCTTTGAGGGTTGTTGATTCACATATGGGATATGGCATAACCCCGAAATGCTAGCAGAATCACTTTGGAATTTTCAAATATGATTTAGGCCAATTGTAGGCTAATTTATTACCGTCTCCACGACTTTTTTTTCAGTCGAGGAGAAAATCTTGGTTTCTGCTAGCTTAACGTCAAGCTGGCAGAACCAAAACTCTAAACGTATGTTTATGAAAATTCTAATCACAACATAATTTTACGCTCATTTTAGGCTCACGTTTGAACCAATCGCCAATGATTGTGGAATAAAAAAGAGCCTGGGTTCTGCAAGCTTACAAAAACCACTGAAAAGAAATCCAGTTGGACAATAATTTTAGGCTCCATTCAGGCTAATTTATTACCCAATTATATATTTTATTACTCTCCTGTTGTAGCAGATATCATAGGTGGTGTTATCTCAACACTAAGCTGGCTGTACCAGAAGGCTAACCGAATCGTTATGAAAAATATTTTTCTTCAGATTTGCCCATACAAAATGGGTATGTCATCTGCGGATCTAATGAGATTACCTGCAGATCCAAATGTAAAAGTGGCCCGAGTACTGTTCCCTGTGAAACAACGTAAGTGACTGCTCTCGAGTCATTTTTAACTTCATCAATCTCTACTATTTTGTTTGCGGTTTGACAAGTAATCTTTCAGTAAGTTGGATGTTGGCCCTCTTACGCCGTAGGAGTAAATTTTTTGTAGTATACGATTATGGCCTTTGACAGATCCAAAAGCATTCCAGTTCCAGTTTCTTGGCTTCCTCGGAGAGGGCCTTGTATAGCTTGAGTGCCCCATATGAGATTCCATCACGTGTTCTTGATGGTCTCCAATGATTGCCAAAGATAATAATAATAATAATAATAATAATAATAATAATAATAATAATAATAATAATAATAATAATAATAATAATAATAATAATAATAATAATAATAATAATAATAATAATAATAATAATAATAATAATAATAATAATAATAATAATAATAATAATAATAATAATAATAATAATAATAATAATAAGAGGCTGACATCTGGCAGATCAATTCTGTCGTGTATGACGCCGCTCATGCTCTAACCCAAACGCAGAGGAGGGACACCACCGCTGTAGTTGGGAGGCATGAACGACGCGTACACAAGATGGAAGCTAAGATCAAGTCGGCGAGACAACACGCGTCTCGTATCCAGTGTGTGGTGGACTACGTGGCGGCCAATAGGCCTTTCACACCTGCAGTGCGGCGAATTGCCGCAAAATTAAGACGAGCTCACCACACATTGAATCAAGGGGTGCTGTTTACCATCAAACAGCACTGTCTTGATAGGATACGAATGCTAGTGGCTGCAAAGAAGTCACTAGTGAGGCGAGCGAGAGGAGTCGCGGAAAACTTGAAGTTCCGCGATAAACCTTCTCGTTTATTTCAAGAGCCTCCACGTGTTGTTGATAACCCGCCGACTGTTGATCGGGTGGAAACCTTCTGGAAGAACATCTATGAGTATCCGCAACCAATCAATGTAGATACTCCAGCCCTAGCGCAGTTCAGAGCATTCTGCAGGAGGCTTCGGCAGCCTGAGCTCAATGATCTGCGCAATCCGATAACCCCGGAAGAAGTTCAAAGAGCCCTCAAAGGCTCAAAGAACTTTGCTGCTCCAGGACCCGATGGGTTGAATAACTATTGGTGGAAAAAGTTTCCAGCAACCCACCGCCATCTGGCTAGAGTTTTCAACTCATGGCTAGATGGGGAGCAGCAGATTCCGGAGTGGTTTGTCGAGGGGCGAACCGTGCTCATCCCCAAAAACGGAGATTTGTCTGATCCAAAGAATTACAGACCGATAACGTGCTTGAATGCGTGTTATAAGGTGTTTACGCGCATCTTATACACACGCATTCTCTCCGCAGTTGATCCGGTGTATGAACGGATATATGAGCAAAGAGGGTCAAAGAAAGGGGTTGCCGGCTGCAAGGAGAACCTGCTCATCGATAGATGTATCACGCAGGACTCCGTGCAGTACAAGCGTAACCTTTCGATGGCCTGGATCGATTACCGCAAGGCATTTGATACAACATCGCATGAGTTAATCATGCATTTGCTCAGATGCCTTGAGGTACCCGATCAAATAGTGGGATGCATTGGACAACTGATGCCGCTCTGGAGGACTCGCTTCGCTATAAAATCTGGTGGAGACATAGTCCAAACAGAGCAGGTCATCATTAGAAGAGGCGTGTTTCAGGGAGACTCCCTCAGCCCTCTTCTCTTCTGCATCTCACTATTGCCATTGTCCGTTGCACTCAGGAATACCCGTGGGTACAGCTGCGGCACCCCCAGCAACCGGAGGCATACAGTCACCCACCTGTTTTACATGGATGACCTAAAATTATATGCCTCTGGAGAAAGGGACCTACATCAGTCCCTTAGGGTGGTGGAAGAATATACGCATGCTATCGGAATGGAATTTGGGATCGACGAATGTGCCACGGTTCATCTCAAAAGAGGGCGATGCGAGGAATACGGAGAGGATGTCCAGCTCGTAGACGGAAGCATCCTACATCATCTGTATGCCGGAGAGACTTATACTTACCTAGGGGTGGCGCAACGCCGCTCCCAAGAGGTAATCACAGTTAAGAACTCTCTCCGCGGCAAGTATCAGCATAAACTCCGACAGATCTGGTCATCAGAACTGTCGGGGAAGAACAAAGTTGCTGCAACTAATATGCTTGCCGTTCCGATCCTTCTCTACTCCTTCGGAGTGATGAAGTGGACTCAGGAAGAGCTGCGACAACTCGACGTAAAAACTCGCAAAATGATGCATCTCAATAGGAGCTTGCATCCTAAATCGTCTGTTCCACGGTTATACTTTCCCAGACAACGGGGAGGCCGTGGACTTTTGAGTTTGGAGTGTCTGCATAACAGAATGGTTCTGGATGGAGCCTGTAAAGTCATCAGGAGTTCAGATCCCCTTCTCTGCATGGTCCGCGACCATGAAAAAGCAGGGATTGGAGCATTTCTCTTTAAGGCAGCAACCCGTGCAGCCGATGAACTTGGTCTCGTATTCGACACTGAACGGGCTAACCCAAACTCTGTCACCGAGTTGGGACCCGTTCAGCTAAAAGCTCACATTAAAGCTGCGGAGACAGAGGTCCTCCTACAGCTGCATATGGATAAGCCAATGCATGGTGTTTTCTTCAACAACATCGAAGACCTTGGCTTATCCAAAAGCTTGACCTTTGCCTTCCTCAGTTCGAGTGAGCTAAAGTCGGAGACCGAGGGATTCATAATGGCCTGCCAGGATGGTGTCTTCAACACCCTCGTCTACCGTAGTCGCGTGATGGGTATAGACGTCCCTGACACCCGATGCAGGGAATGTCGTGGGGCACCTGAGACCGTAATGCATTTGCTATCAGCATGTCCAGCTTATGCGGTCTCAGCCTATATCCACAGGCATAACGCGGCGCTACGAGTGTTGTACTACCATCTAAGACACTCGTACGGTATAGACGAGACACCGGTGTTGCCTTATGTTCCGGGGGATATTGAGTCCGTGGTGGAGAATGAGAGGTGCCGAATCTATTGGAACTACACATTCCCCACCCTCAGGCAAATACAAGCCAATAAGCCTGATGTTGTCCTCCTCGACCGTCAAAGTAAAACGATATTCGTCGTGGAGTTTTCCGCTCCAGGCGAGATGAATATCGTTCGGAAAGAGGAGGAAAAACGGACTAAATATCGAGATCTTCTCTTTGAACTCCGCAGGTTGTATCCGGACCATTCTGTCAAAATGGTGGTTCTGATTATAGGAGTCCTTGGTGGAATGATGGACACACTGCTCTCTAATTTGAAGTTGATACCGGCCTGCCGTAATATGGCACAAATCCTAGCCGCTCGAATGCAGAAGGCCGTCATCCTTGGTTCCCTTCGTCTGCTCAGAACACATGACTCTCGGACCCAATAATCACTCACCCTACGGACGTAGGGAGTGGTTATTGAGGTAAACGACACCAGCGCGTCCTCCGGATGGGTCGGAGCACCGGAGACAGGACCTTACTGGTACACTCTTAAAGGAAATAATAATAATAATAATAATAATAATAATAATAATAATAATAATAATAATAATAATAATAATAATAATAATAATAATAATAATAATAATAATAATAATAATAATAATAATAATAATAATAATAATAATAATAATAATAATAATAATAATAATAATAATAATAATAATAATAATAATAGTAATAATAATAATAATAATAATAATAATAATCCCCAAAAACGGAGATTTGTCTGATCCAAAGAATTACAGGCCGATAACATGCTTGAATGCGTGTTATAAGGTGTTTACGCGCATCTTATACACGCGCATTCTCTCCGCAGTTGATCCGGTGTATGAACGGATAAATGAGCAAAGAGGGTCAAAGAAAGGGGTCGCCGGGTGCAAGGAGAACCTGCTCATCGATAGATGTATCACGCAGGACTCCGTGCAGTATAAGCGTAACCTTTCGATGGCCTGGATCGATTACCGCAAGGCATTTGATACAACATCACATGAGGTAATCATGCATTTGCTCAGATGCCTTGAGGTACCCGGTCAAATAGTGGGATGCATTGGACAACTGATGCCGCTCTGGAGGACTCGCTTCACCATAAGATCTGGTAGAGACATAGTCCAAACAGAGCAGGTCATCATTAGAAGAGGTGTGTTTCAGGGAGACTCCCTTAGCCCTCTTCTCTTCTGCATCTCACTATTGCCATTGTCCGTTGCGCTCAGGAATACCCGTGGGTACAACTGCGGCACCCCCAGCAACCGGAGGCATAATGTCACCCATCTATTTTACATGGATGACCTCAAATTGTATGCCTCTGGAGAAAGGGACCTACATCAGTCCCTTAGGGTGGTGGAAGAATATACGCATGCTATCGGTATGGAATTTGGGATCGACAAATGTGCCACGGTTCATCTCAAAAGAGGACGATGCGAGGAATACGGAGAGGATGTCCAGCTCGTAGACGGAAGCATCTTACATCATCTGGATGCCGGAGAGACTTATACCTACCTTGGGGTGGAACAACGCCGATCCCAAGACGTATTTGCAGTTAAAAACTCTCTCCGCGGCAAGTATCAGCATAAACTCCGACAGATCTGGTCATCAGAACTGTCGGGGAAGAACAAAGTTGCTGCAACTAATATGCTTGCCGTTCCGATCCTTCTTTACTCTTTCGGAGTGATGAAGTGGACTAAGGAAGAGCTGCGACAACTTGACGTTAAGACTCGCAAAATGATGCATCTCAATAGGAGCTTGCATCCTAAATCGTCCGTTCCACGGTTATACTTTTCCAGACAACGGGGAGGCCGTGGACTTTTGAGTTTGGAGTGTCTGCATAACAGAATGGTTCTGGATGGGGCCTGTAAAGTCATCAGGAGTTCAGATCCCCTTCTCTGCATGGTCCGCGACCATGAGAAAGCAGGGATTGGAGCATTCCTTTTTAAGGCAGCTACCCGTGCGGCCGATGAACTCGGTCTCGTTTTCGACACTGAACGGGCTAACCCAAACTCTGTCACCGAGTTGGGACCCGTTCAGCAAAAAGCTCAGATAAAAGCTGCGGAGACAGAGGTCCTGCTACAGCTACATATGGATAAGCCAATGCATGGTGTCTTCTTTCATAACATCGAAGACCTTGGCTTATCCAAAAGCTTGACCTTTGCCTTCCTCAGGTCGAGTGAGCTAAAGTCGGAGACCGAGGGATTCATAATGGCCTGCCAGGATGGTGTCTTCAACACCCTTGTCTACCGTAGTCGCGTGATGGGTATAGACGTCCCTGACACCCGATGCAGGGCATGTCGTGGGGCACCTGAGACCGTAATGCATTTGCTATCAGCATGCCCATCTTATGCGGTCTCAGCCTATATCCACAGGCATAACGCGGCGCTACGAGTGTTGTACTACCACCTACGACACTCGTATGGTATAGACGAGACACCGGTGTTGCCTTATGCTCCGGGGGATATTGAGTCCGTGGTGGAGAATGAGAGATGCCGAATCTATTGGAACTACTCATTCCCCACCCTCAGGCAAATACAAGCCAATAAGCCTGATGTTGTCCTCCTCGACCACCAAAGTAGAACGATATTCGTCATGGAGTTTTCCGCTCCAGGCGAAATTAATATCGTTCGAAAAGAGGAGGAAAAACGGACTAAATATCGAGATCTTCTCTTTGAACTCCGCAGGTTATATCCGGACCATTCTGTCAAAATGGTGCTTCTGATCATAGGAGTCCTTGGTGGAATGATGGACACACTGCTCTCCAATTTGAAAATAATACCTGCTTGCCGTAATATGGCAGAAATCTTAGCAGCAAGAATGCAGAAGGCCGTTATACTTGGTTCGCTTCGTCTACTCAGGGCACACGATTCTCGGACCCAATAATCACTCACCCTACGGATGTAGGGAGTGGTTATTGGGGTTAACGACACCAGCGCGCCCTCCGGATGGGTCGGAGCACCGGAGACAGGGCCTGACTGGTACACTCCTAAGGAGAAAAAAAAAAAAAAAAAATAATAATAATAATAATAATAATAATAATAATAATAATAATAATAATAATAATAATAATAATAATAATAATAATAATAATAATAATAATAATAATAATAATAATAATAATAATAATAATAATAATAATAATAATAATAATAATAATAATAATAATAATAATAATAATAATAATAATAATAATAATAATAATAATAATAATAATAATAATAATAATAATAATAATAATAAAAATAACGTTTATTTACACGAGAAAAATATATATATATACAATTTACAAAAGTTGCAACAATGTTTGTGTTAAATAAACAATTTACCCACAAAAATCATAGATTGCGCGTGGGGTATCATTTATCTAGTATTCTATGTTATGATCTTTATATTTATTAATATACCGAAAATCTATGTAATACATTAATTTAACTAAAATTTGCTTCATCTATACATATATACGTACATAGTGTTTCTATTACAAAATTACAATAAATGAAAAAAGAAAAAAGGAAAGAAATAAAACAAAAAAATTGATTTTTCATAAAAAAAGAAAATAATGTATAGCATTTATACCCATTTATAATTTACCTAAGAGCTTAGAATCCATATATAATCAAGTATGGTAAGATGAAATAAAAGAAATGATTATAGAAAAGAAATTATTAAAAATATTGAATTATTTTGGTTTCCCCCTGAACCACATATATTTTTCCTAACAATAATAGCTAACATTTTCTCTTAACTCAACAATTACTCGGATCAATCAAATTACGAATATCCGTTCTATTTGAACCAAGCAAATATTTTTTCACTTTGTTCCTGAACAACTTTATGCTATTGATTCCATATTTAATATCAGTTGGCAGGGTATTGAATAATCTTGCGGCAAGGTAACTGTGGCATCTTTGTGCTAGGGTTCTTGTTGCCGGGTTCGTTTTTAGATTTACATCCGCTTTGTGCCTGGTGGAATATCGGTGATCTACAAATTGCATGTTTTTTCATTGAATTGGAATGACACAACATCCATAAAGAAAAGCTGTCTTATATCGAGGAGAAGTGCCTCTTTGAATAGTGCGTCTGAGTGGTAAGTTGAATTTTTTTGGTACATTATTTTTATTGAATGAAGAAAAGTTGTATTTCGTGCAGAAATTTATTTATAAAATCATAGCAGAGCGCTTTCGACTATAAAGTCATCATCAGTGCGTACCTGTAAGTAAGTGACATCGAATTGAATTTAAGAAATTTTGATAAAAAGAATTTTGAAAATTGAAAAGTTACTTACTCGTCAGGTGTACAAGAGCCAGACCATAAAAATATCATGTGTCCAGAGGACCATGTAAAATTTAAAAACGGGACATCATATTAATAACATTTTAAAAAAGTCCTTATTCCAGGATTCACCTGGATAAAAGTTTCAACAGGCAGAGTAACACATGTCTGTTGGAGCTTAGTCTACTGTTAAACTGAATGAATGAAATTTACATTGTGTCAAAAGTTGACAATGACAATGACGTTTGGCTTAGAACATTAACTTCTAGAAACCCTGATCTGTGTTTTGAAAATTGAATAATGACCAAATTGATCTGTAAATCTATTTATAGTTATGTTAATCTAAACCTAAGGAATTGTGACAAACCGGAAGAAAAGTCTAATGAGAACCTCAACCCGATGTGCACAGAACCAGATTCAAGAAACAGTCCCTCGGGAATTTGTGAAACCAATTCTTAGCTCAGGATCATGGGACAGGTCTAATGGGAACCTTCACACTTCCCAAAGCGTCAAAAAGGTAACCCAAAAACAAGAGGCACCATTAACATAATCATAAAAGATTTAAGAAAGTTTCAACAGGCAGAGTAATACATGTCTGCTGAAGCTTAGTCTACTGTCTAACTGAATGAAAAATGACATTGTGTCGAAAGTTGACAATGACAATGAAGTTATGATATAAAAAATGTGTAAAAAATGAAATATAATAAAAACATTGATTTGTGTTTTGAAATTGATAAATTATTATTATTAGTTCAACATCCTGGGCAACCAGATTGAAACATAAGATCATGAGATAAGTCTAATGAGAACTTTCCCAATCTCAATAGTAACAAGGAGGATGACCAAAATGATGAGCCCATACCAGAAAATTTTTAAGAAATTTTCCAAAAATTGATCTGTGAATCTATTTATAGTTCTGTTGATCCAAACCAAGGAAATATGACAAACCGGGAGAAAAGTCTAATGAGAACTACGACCCGATGTGCACAAACCAGGCTTAAGACACAGTCTCTTGGGAATTTGGGAAACCAAATTCTATGCTCAAGATCATTATTATAATTATAATTATTTTTATAATTTTTTTTTGTAATGATTCCAATTTTTTCAGATGAGTTTTCGCAACTCCACCCCAACCAAGTATGCCATACCTCAACCTAGATTCTACAAGTGCACTATAAATGATTCTCATTTGTGGTAAATTAACAATTGTTTGAATATATTTAAATTTGAATAGTAAACTTCTCAACGTGCGAGTAACAGAGTTGACATGAGCGTCCCACCTCAGAAATTGGTCTATAGTTATACCTAGGTATTTTGATTTCTCAACACGCATGATCTGGCTTGTTTCCCCTCTATCATCTTCGATGACTAGATTATCAAAATTTGGCAAACCACTCCTGCTATTAGCGAAGGATATAAAAATAGTTTTCTTATAGTTAACCGTCAGCAATTTGTGATCGAACCATGTTACTATTTTCTTGAGGTCATTTTCAACAATTTGTTTGAGATCAGTCCAGTTTTTTTCATGGTATACGATAGCTGTGTCATCAGCAAAACTTATTATTTTTCCACATGAGTTTAAAGTGAATAAATTGTTAATATATATGGAGAATAAAACTGGACCCAGGACCGTTCCCTGTGGAACTCCGTACTCAACAATTTCTTCGACGCTTTGTTCTGCATTAATTTTTACACATTGTTTACGGTCTTTGAGATAGCTATTGAATAAGTCATATGCAATACCTCTTATTCCTATGTTCTGCAAAGTTTCCAGCAACTGAGGATGACTAACTGTGTCAAACGCCTTTGCGAGATCTAAAAACACACATAGCGTGGGATTTTGTTTACAGACGTTTTCATAGATTTTACTTGTCAATAAAGTAATAGCATCTTGAGTGGATTTGCCCTCTCTGAATCCGAATTGCATGTTAGATAATATGTTATGTCTTTCCAAGTACCCTGTTAGTCTGGCTTTTAATATTTTCTCAAAGATTTTCGCTAAACTAGATATTAGTGAAATGGGCCGATAATTCGAAACATTTTTTTTGTCACCGTTCTTAAAAATAGGTATAATTATTGATCTTTTAAACTGGAGGGGACAAATGCCGCTTTCGAACATTTTATTAATTATGTGTGCCAGTGGTTTTTTTATTTGATCTTTTACTGCTTTTAAAGTCTCAGCTCTCAATCCATCTATCCCAGGAGCTTTGTTACTTGACAATGAATCAATAACTTTTCCAATTTCTTGTTCGTCTGTCGGAAAAAGAAATATGGATTTTTTCATGGGATGTATATGAGGGGGTGGCGTCAGAGGTTTTTTAATTTTGGATGCATAAGTTTTACCTACGTTCACAAAAAATTTATTGAACTCATTGGCCATTTCTTTGTCCCCTGTGATTTCTCTTCCCTCCACTATCACTTTGACAATATTACCTTTATTATCTGACGAACTTATTTTTTTCACCGTGTTCCATAATGCTTTTACATCATTTTGGTTTTTTTCTATTTCACTTTTATAGTAGTTGACTTTCGTATATCTTAGTAAATTATTTAGTCGAGATGTTTTGACGATTTCGTGAATGGTAGTAACGAACTTGGGAATGGCTTGTATATTCATGTGAACATTCTTTTATATATAAGATGTATTGTAGTATGTATGTACAGGGTAACGTTGGAATCGGGCAACATTTATCTCTCGGGCCAAAGGTACTCGGACGAATGTTTCCCTCCGGGCGTTAGGATCTATATACCGCACTTGGTACATGAATAGCTATAATATTTCACATCAATGTCTAATATTATTTAGTTCGAGTTTACCAAGGACAATTTTTCATTGATTTTTGCAAAATCAACATTTCTTCTCTGGGTTTCCAAATATACAGGTCTTTCTATAAAATTGTAGTTATTGTTGTTTTGTTAAATCGAGATGTTGTTATGACTACTCATCTTTGACGTGTTAACATTTTATTAATTATATTTATTCATTTACTGACGTACCTTTTTCATTTTTATATGGCAAACAAAGGTCGACAAATATTATTATAATCATTAACAACTTGTTGAACGTCAATCAGTTCGCTATTATTTGTTGAAATTTAATCTGTGAATGACTAGCATTTCTACCAGGATGAGGATATCCCTACCATACGAATAATTCGAACGAGTTCGAAGGTTCTGCCGGAGAGTACAAATACATGGGAAGAAAATCGACAAAGTCGAAATACCATTCTCTCGAAAGTGGAAAAAATGAGGCAAAAATCTGACAGAAAACAACTACTCCCCTGGCTGATGCCACGACGGATATTGAACTACATCTGACAGATGTTATTGTGCAACGTTCTTCCAAGAAGAATCAATTGCAAGTGCTTATTGTAGACGAACAAAAGATTATTCTTAATTTGGCTGGGGATGACCACCTGCAGTCATGTCTCATATTTTCCACTTTGTGGAAATATTTAGAGAGAATGGTACTTCGACTTTGTCGATTATATTCACATCCCTAACCATATTTCTAAATCCTATATCACTTACAATGACTATCAGTCCATTAGTATAACTTGAGCCTACCAACCTATATTGAGTCTACCAACATATATTCAGAGGTTTATGATATGGAACAGTTTGACTTATATTTCACTAGTCAGATTAAAATCATTGTGAATACCTACATGAGTTCGGTGCAAGAATATGAACAAAAAACTGATCAAAATCCAACAAATGTTTTTTGGTGCATAATCCAAAACAGAACTGTGAAAATATGAAATCTATTATAGTATGCCCATCAATTAAAAGGGGGGTGGTTAGAGTCAAATTTTGTATCCTATACTTCATAATGTCGTAGTGAAATATAAATAATAAAACAAATTCCCACAAAATATTATGAATTTATGACGTTTAGAGATATAAGAGTGTAAAACTTTATACCTTTGATATTTTTCTGGTCCACGTCACTGACCAGGGAAGTGTATTTTTAATAAAACCACGCCAACGTTTGCTTGAAGGGTGTGCGTAGAGAATGAAACACTGACAAAGAAATGCTATTCCTGGACATTATTGCGTTTTTTGGCGACTTGTTTATACATTTGGCTAATATCGCTTTGTCATGCTAATTCAAAGGAATTATGCTCAGTGGAATTTTTAGCTTATATACTGTTTCTAGACTGTGCCATGAAAAAATTGCTATAATAATGCTTCACGTGCTATTCTTAGACGTTATGGCAATCTTTATCTTACCAAAGTCTTATGTTCATTGGAGTTTTCTTCATGAGACATTTCACCGCAGCCGAAAAGACTGAGATATGGCTGTACTATACTGACCCGACTTTAACGAAACTTTCGTCCCATCAGTAATTGTAGGGGTAATAATTCACATATTGATCAAGTTTTATACAAGGTGTTAGTCAATAAACTTCAGAGGGTGATTCTGTATAAAAAAATAATTACATTTTGCTTCATAATTTTTGTCCGCTAATGCTTCGTTTTCCGAGATACGGGGTGTTAAAGTTTTACTTAAAAACTGACTATTTATTTATTGCTCTGAAACCGGGCGAGATATGCAAATGAAATTTGGTAGGTTTTAGGAGGTAGTTATCGAGCATTTTCTGACATGCAATTAGGAATTTTATGTTCATCATTGGCGCGCATACGGGTAATGATCTCAATGTTTTTCAAGAAAAAAATGGTACACCACTGAGATATTTCAAACAAACATTTTTGGGTTTTGTGCAAAAAAAATAAAACATATTAACGCGTATTTTTCATTTCTTTAACACATTATCTAGTAGCGACGCTAGTAGGCTACTGTCGTCAACATTCTTAAATACGAATATTTCAACGAAATGTCAAATTAGCGTCTCATTATTTTTAAGCTTTCAGGTTGGTATAAAATTAATAATAATAAGTATTTAAATTTTCCTCTATCGAAAAGAATGGAAAAATATACAAATGCGAAATTGTCAGACATGCATTTTGTCTATGGTCGAAGTAATGGAAATGGTCGGCGAGCTCGACGATTGTATGCTGAGTTGTATCCAGGACGTAGGGTATCCCATCACACAATTTCTGCTCGTCTTCACCAACGTTTGCGCGAAAATGGTACATTTAAGAAACAAACGGTTGACTGCGGGTGCCCTTGAGAAGTACGAACTGTGCAACTAGAAGAAGCAGTTCTCGAGTTAATTGCGGAGTCACCTGAAACAAGTACTCGACAAATTGGCAACATACTGAATGTAAGAAACTTCACTGTATTTAAAATTCTTGAAGAACAGCAATTGTATCCGTTCTATGTTCAACGTGTGCAAGCTCTACTACCTAGAGACTTTTTTCCACGCCTAGTTTTTTGCCATTGGATTCTTCATCAAATCGCTCAAATTACTAATTTTTTTAAATGGTTTTGTTTACTGACGAAGCTAATTTTGGACGAAATTTCCATAACAATCACTTGTGGGCTGATGAAAATTCACATGGAATCTTTGAAGCTCATTTTCAGTTTTCAGTAAATATATTGCTTGAGGTAATTGATAATCATTGGTCGGTCCATATTTCCTCCCACAACGACTAACAGGCGATTCTAACCTTCATTTCCTACAGGAAGAGTCACCTGTTCTTCTTGAAGAAATCCCGCTACAGCTGAGACAACACTTATGGTTCATGCATAATGGTGCACCAGCCCATTTTAGCAATAATGTATCGTAATCACTTAGATACAGTTTTGGATATAAATCGTTGGATAGGTAGGGGAGGTACGGAACATTGGCCTGCTCGATCGCCAGATTTATATCGTCTAGACTTTTGCATTTGAGGTTTTCTCAAGTCGTTAGTTTATTCCACTCCCATCGAAAATGTTGAAGATCCGAGGAATCGAATTGTAGGTGGCTGTGAGCCAATAAGAAATACAGCAGGAATATTTGCGCGAATACGACAATCAATGAGGCGGAGACTTGAATCTTGTATCACGTCTGAGGGAGGTCATTTTGAACATGTGTTGTAGTTTTGCGCCTATTCATTTATAAGTGTTATTTTCTGTTATTGTTCTGGTTTAATGTTATTTTATTAGATAGTTAGTTCTTCATGCAATATTAAAGAAATGAAAAATACGCGTTAAGATGTTTTTTTTTGCTTAAAAACGGCGCCCACACAAAAAAGGCAGGAGAGATTTATTGTCACAAATTGAACAAAGAACCCAAAAATGATTGTTAGTTTGAAATATCTCAGTGGCGTACCATTTTTTTCTTTGAAAATATTGAGATCATTACCCGTCTACGCGCCAATGGTGAACATAACATTCTTAATTGCATGTCAGATAATTTGCATATCTCTACAGGTTTTAGAACAATAAATAAATTATCAGTTTTTAAGAAAAACTTTAACAGCCCGTGTCTCGGAATACGAACATTTGCGGACAAAAGCTACATAACAAACTGTCATTTTTTCATGCAGATCACTTCCTGCAGATTTTCGCACTCATCCACTAACACCCTGTATATTTATTCATTTATTGTTTTCACCTCAAAAATACATTTCAGTGTACATTGTTTTATGATGTGATTGATCATTTTCGAAAATCCATGTTAACGATCTTGACCTCATGTACATAAAAAAATATAGGATTCAGCATAATAAAAAAACTTGATCCTGTTATTGTTCAATAGACTTCTTGACCTGTGAAATTTAATTTATTTCCAGATATTTCTAAGGATACGAAGATCAAATCCAATTAATGATGTAAGCATCTCCTGAATCAATCTGACATGTACAATTTCTCATGAAACCTGCTTCTTGATATATCCAAATGCCTGGTATTCCGGATAACTCGGTGATATACGTTTCTAATGGAAGTATATTCTACAGATATACAAAATATACAGGGTGTATAAAAAGTACTGGCCTTGCTGATCATTTCTTTGAAGTGGTTAGGCTTGAGAATCATTTTATTGATGTATTTCCATGAAAACGTTCGTTCGGCACAAATCTTCTGAAATATTTCACAATTTTTTGTCGAATATTTCGAATAATATGTATATATTTATATTTAATACAAGTAGTAGAATAACTTGAGGATTAAAGACAAAAAATAAAATGAAAAACATCAAATTGCGATAAACAGTAAGTGTCACTTCTCATGGAAACACCTTCGTATCTTCCATAATTTTTGACGTAGAACCATGAAATTTTCAGGATCGATAGATACATTAGAAATGAACTCACTGTATATTTGTTCATTTATTGTTTTCATCTCAAAAATACATAGTTTCACAGGAGCCAATTACCTACATTTCAGTGTACATTGTTTTATGATGTGATTGATCATTTTCGAAAATCCATATTAACGATGTTGACCTCATTTAAGTAAAAAAATATAGGAATCAGCATAATAAAAAAACTTGATCATTTTATTGTTCAATAGACTTCTTTCTGAATAGTCTTTGTGTAGGTACTTACTTTTAGGCATTCAACTCAGCTCTAGCGAAGGAAAGTTTTTTTTTTTTTATTGAAGCGATGTATCAGTTGGGATTTTATTACAATTCTGTTAAGTACTTAACTTATAATATTTTCATGCTGATAACTTTATTCGAGTGATTGAATGATTTCATGTATTCTTTTATTAAAACTTCTTTTATTTAAAATTTTTGTTTTTATGAAACTCCCAGGTTTTAGGAGAAAACCTCTCAAAAGCAGAGCTTGTGCGAGCAAGAGAGATCCGGGACCTACTGTTTAAATAAAAGTGGAATCCGAACCACTTCAGCTCCGTGACAGGCGTATCTCAAAAACTGCAGGACCTATAGATAAAAACTTGAAATTTCAAGAGCCTGTAGATCGGTAACGAAGAGTTTGAGGACCTATGTTCAAATGAAGTTTTAGTCGTAAAATAAGCCAAGGAATTTACCCCTTTCGGATGTACATGATTTATAGGAACACCCTGTACAGACCGCAAGCCCAGGCAAATTTTCAGGGGATAATTTTATATACCACGAGTCACATATAATGTTGAAGTACTGGTCGAGAAACAAACTTTAGGCACTATGCCGTCAATTTTCCGCGGTACAGGTGAGTGCACGGGAGAGTAAAAAAGGGGGTACTTTTTTACAAAATCAAACATGATGACATTATTCTCGTTAAAGAGAAAATTAAAGAAGAATGCTCTAAAACCCAGTGCCGTCAAAAAATAGCGGCACCGGAAGTCAGATTTTTTTTAAATCGGCGATTTTAACCCCCTCCCCAGTTTATAGAATACTTGACGGCGTTGATTCAGTTGAATTTGCCTATACCTAAAAAACTATAATACATCTATGCCGTCAGAAAAGGGTCGTACATGGGGTCAGAAATCGCGAATCAAAACCCGTTTTTTTACCCCTTGAGGGGATGGTCATTTTATACAACCTGAAATTTTGCTCTTTCAGTGCTATATCCTTCAAAGATAACATATTTTACCATGCCCTCAATTTTATATGGTACAATACGCTGAAAATGTGTTTTTCATGCCGAAATCCAATTATTCCGACAATTCAGCTACTTCCTATTAAATTTGGGGACATTTGGTTTCAACAGGATTGTTGTTCGAGTCACAATGCACGACCATGTGACACAATTTCTTTAAAATACTTTTCCTGATCGCTTAATATCTACGCATGGTACGATCATGTGGCCTCCCAGATCACCAGATTTGAATTATTTCTTTCTTTGGAGATATCCGAAAGAATCCGCGTATCGATATGCATTTCAGAGAGCAACAAATCTTGATGAATTAAGGGACATTAGATAACACTAAATTTGTTTTCCACTGGTTCAATGGCGATGAAGTTCCAGGAAGCGTGCAAGATATTATTGTACAGGATGGGAGAACTGAGGCAGAAGATGATAATTCAGGTGTAAAACAGATTTCTTTCAAAATTGATTAATTAATTTCTTGTAATATTTTTCCAATTATAAATTGTATTAATATTTTAGATCTGGAGGAGGCTAATGAAATGGATTCTGCAAGTGATTCAGAAATAGACAGCGAGAATTCTGATGAAGAATCATGAATATTATATTAAAGTATATTCCATGCTTTGAATTTTTTAAAAATCTATTTATCACGAATTTTCAATAAAAATACAATAAACATTGACTAACAATTTTAAAACTCTATGAAAGACTAATGCATTTTTTTGGAAAATTAATAATAGTTATCTAGTTTATAATCTTTCAGGAAATTTTAATGATTTATACATTGTTATTCAAATCCTCTATAACTTATTTTATAAAAATTAAAATTTTCTATAAAAATTTAAACTCAAAATGCATGAAAGTTCGTTATTCGAATTTTGGACCGAAAACGAATATTCCCAAGATTATCGTTGAAATTTTAAAATTCTCATATTACGTAAAGTTTCCATTCAATGTTAATGGCACCACAATTTTTAATTATTATTTAATATGGTCAATATTATATTGGCAATGCCGTCTTGTAATTTTTTACCAAAATTATGAGTAAAGTAAGCCAAAATTAGCAAGAGATTTCACGTCAGATGCATAAAATATAGCACGGTAAAATTGACCGCACCGATATTTCTGTTTCTCAATGTTTAAAGAAGTGCATCCACAATAATATTTCAAAAACAAAACTCTTATAAATGTGCAGGCAATTTTCAAAGTTTTTAATTTTTTCATTTTTATATTTATTCTGTATTTCAATGAGGTACCATGAATTATTGATAGCATAATTATAAAACCATAATAATTAGTTTCTACTTTAAAAAAACCGTATGCCGTCCTGAACTAAACGACCTTATAAGAAAACATTAATTTTTTTCTATAAAATTTTAGTAATTTTTTATTTATTTTTGCATGAACCAAAATTTTTTGACGGCAAAATGTTTAGAACACTCAATAAAATAATGTTAACTGAAAGTTAGAAATCGGTGCTGTCAAATTCTGACTGACCACCCCCACAAGGGGTAAAAATCGGGTTTTGATTCGCGATTTCTGATCCCATGTACGACCGTTTTCTGAAGGCATAGATGTATTTTAGTTTTTTAAAGTAAGGCAAAGTTAACTGAATCAACGCCGTCATGTATTCGATTAACTGGGAAGGGGGGGTAAAATGGACGATTTCAAAAAAAAAATCTCACTTCTGGTACCTCTATTTTTTGACGGCATTGGGTTTCAGAACATTCTTTTTTCATTGCCTCTATAACGAAAATAGTGCCGTCATGTATAATGTAATCTAAAAGTACCCCCATATTTCACGTCATTTCAACTAACCTGTGCACTCACCTGTACTGCGGAAAATTGACGGCATAGTGCCTAAGGTTGGTGTCTCGACCAGTACTTCAACATTATGTATAACTCGTGCTGTATAAAATCACCCCCTGAAAATTTGCCTGGGCTTCTGGTCTAGTATACAGGGTGATAGCTCGTCCAAAAATATGAAAAAAGTTTCTATTAACTTACCCTCTAAAATGCACCATTTTCGAGATACAGGGTGTTGAAATTTAAAAAAAATAATCGCTTTTTGCGAATATCTCTGGAACCGTTTATCACACAGAAAAACAAATTCTGTAGGCATTTTCTACTCGTAATAAGCTATGTTTTGTGCGGATTTTTTATTTTTTCAAATTCATAATTGGTGAAAATTTTGAAGGGGTAGTGGGTGTTTTTTTCTCCAACTTCTACGCCACTGGAAAAAGTACAGTTTTGAGCCTCCTATATGAACCGCCAATGTTTTCTACACAAAAAAGGTATTCTTGGTCATAAGTTGACTGTTTTCAAGAAAAATCAACTTTCATGTTGTTTAAATAATGTTTTTCCATCGAAAAATTGCTGCGTGCATTGAAGCTAACGGCGTTCATTTCCAACAAGTCAGCTGAGTATGATTGTTATTGTTTTTTTTTTATTTTGCAATTAAGAAGTCAATGTTTGGTTTTGTTACTTGTTTTAACGTAACGTAAAATTATTAAAAAAATTTACCATGTTTTTCAACATGAAAGTTGATTTTTCTTGAAAACGGCCAACTTTAGAGCTTATGACCAAGAGTACCGTTTTTGTGTAGAAAACATTGGCGGTTCAAGTAGGCGGCTCAAAATCATATTTTTTTCAGTGGTGTAGGAGTTGAAGAAAAAAAACCCACTACTCTTTCAAAATCTTCACAAATTATGAATTTTAAAATAAAAAAATCTGCACAAAACATAGCTTATTATGAGTAGAAAATGCATTCAAAATCTGTTTTTTGTGCGATAAACAGTTCCAGAGATATTTGCAAAAAACAATAATTTTTTTAAAATTTCAACACCCTGTATCTCGAAAATGTTGGATTTTAGAGGGTAAGTTAATAAAAACTTTTTTTCATATTTTTGAAAGAGCTATCACATCCGGAAGTCCTGCGCATTCATTATGAAACACACTGTATTTACTACAAGTAGTAGAATAACTTGAGTGTTGAAGGCAGAAAATAAAATAAAAAACATCAAATTACAGTATACAGACTGTGTCACATCTCATGGAATCAGCCTCGTATTTTACGTAATTTTTGACGTAGAACCATGAAAATTTCAGGATCGATAGATACGATAGAAATGAAGTCACTGCACAGAAAATGCCATTCTAATTGGTTTACACTGCACGCCAGCTGCGATGGAATATTTCAGTGACCTCTTATGAAGCAGATTTCAAATTTTCTCTAAAATAAATAGAAAAAGCTTGCGAATCTTAACAAAATATCATTCAGAATATTACTGTTTGCTTCACCAATAGGTGTACTTATGAGAAATACATTTTCCGAATAAATTTTTTTTGTAAAAAAACTGATTTCCTTTTTTTTATCTCAGATTTTTTTCAAAACTTGTCCATAGCGATAAAATGTCGTTCTGAACAACTTCTCTGAATAACATTTTTCGATTTTTTTTCAATCAAGTGTGTTTTGGGAAATTATTTTTTAATTATTTAAATTTCCCGCCAAACACGAAAAGACGAACGGCACTGTACAACGTCTTTTCGGGTTTCTTTTGATATTTGTCAAAATTCACTAATAAAAGAATATCCCAAATGATGCGTACTTTCTGCCGGCCACTTATTGTTAATTGTTGCTATACACTTTTTGTTTAATAAATATTTTCAGATTTTGGTTATATGTAACTCAATAATCGGTGAGTTCTTAAGCGAAAAAAGAAGTTCATTTCTGATAGACACATGCTGCTCAAACTACTATTGCACTGGTTATTTTAAAAATAAAAGAAGAATTTAAGAAAATCATTACAAATGCATGAAATAAAATAATTGAAGAGAATATAAAAACAACAAACAATCTTGTTTGATCACGTCGGAATAATTGTTGAAGAAGTGGTTTACAATAAACTTCATAGAAGTTTCACAACATAATGAAAATTCAATGGTTGAAACAAAAAAGATTCATCTACCTATTTAATAAAGTGTTCAAAAAACGCATACGTTTTTGAAATAGTTCCAAAGCAAGCTGTCAGTATTTTCATTAACATCGTTCATGAACAGTTTCAACTAAGAACTTGAAATATTTCTCTGGCATGCAGTCTCCAAAATGAGACTTTCTATTTATAACGCTTTTGGTCAATGAAAGGAAGAGTAGAAACATATTTTTAACATGTAGGTTAATCTGATTTTGTTATAGGTACATGTAAAGCAGCATCTTCTTGGATATTATTTTATCAGAAACAATTATGATTTCAATCAGGAGGACAATATTATCAACATATCCATGGTAGTTTTGCAATTACAGGAGTTATTCAATAAAAAACTCTTACTTACAAAGTACGAAACAAAAGTGCACTACTCGAGAACAAATTTAACTCATAGACGTACGAGAGAACAGTTTACAGCAACGATTATTTTTAGAATTGGTTTTATTTGAACGCACGTCAGATGTGTTCAATGGCGGGCTACTATTTTTTGAGAGATTCAGCTTGCATATATTTTCCGAAAAAATCGATTTAAGTTGAATGCCACTAAGAAATTCACAAACTAAGCTTCTTACAGGTTGGTCCACTAGAAACAATCAATGAATGGAATTTATTTAGTTTCCAATTTAAAATCTGGGACGAGTTGACTTAATTTCCAAAGGTGCGTTCCTGTTACTGCTCATCGAGTGTGTAGCTGGATTTGTTGTGATTACCGTCAAATGTATTGTTCAGTAGAAATTTGACCAAAGATAATGAAAACCAAGATTTTGCAGTTCATCTGAACTATTTCATGGAAAGTCAAAGTCGAAGTCAAAATATTCTTTAATGTCAAAAGCTTTTCAAGTATGAATAAAAATGAAAATTGAAATAGTTATGTATTGTCTCCCCGATCTGAACATAAATGCAGACGATGGAGAGCCACCACCAAATGCGCTCCGGGGCTACTTAACAAATAGAAGGTGGCGTATTTTCTATTCCAACTGCAGAAAAAAAAAACGGAAAACCCTAAAGTAACACCTGGGGAGACGAGGAGTCACTGATACGAGAATGAGCACCATGTACCTCAGTGAGAATGGAAATTCAACACTTACTCTCATCATCACATCAATGAAGAAAAGATTTTACTAATTCATGTCAAATATAACCAAACACTTTTCACTCGTAGTTTCTTACTTTCCTGTGGTTTTTTGGAAAGCTTGGTAGAAAACGGAATCATTTGAGGCGCCTTAAACACTGAAATAGATTGAAATTCTTGAGCAAACGTGATGGATATTTTAAGGTAGATATAATGATTCATTCAAGATAGATATGTAAATATGTCCTAGCTGGTTCTCACGAAAAGGAAAATCCTGTAATGGGATGTACCATTATAATCTTTGGTGTATGTTATGTCCATCATCTGAACTATTTCATGAAAAGTCAAAGTCGAAGTCAAAATATAAGTTAATGAGAAGTTTTTCAACTTATCGACAAAGCTTTTCAAGTATGAATAAAAATGAAAATTGAAATAGTTATGTATTAAAGACTATAATGGTGATAGTCTCCCCGATCTGAACATAAATGCAGACAAAGGAGAGCTACCATCAAATGCGCTCCGGGGCTACTTAACAAACAGAAGGTGGCGCATTTTCTATTTCAACTGCAGAAAAAAACCGGAAAACCCTAAAGTAACACCTGAGGAGACGAGGAGTCACTGATACGAGTACGAGCGCATGTACCTCAATGAGAATGGAAATTCAACACTTACGCTCATCATCACAACAATGAAGAAAAGATTTTACTAATTCATGTCAAATATAACCAAACACTTTCCACTCGTAGTTTCTTACTTTCCTGTGGTTTTTTGGAAAGCTTGGTAGAAAACGGAATCATTTAAGGCGCCTTAAACAATGAAATAGATTGAAATTCTTGAGCAAACGTGATTGATATTTTAAGGTAGATATAATGATTCGTTCAAGATAGATATGTAAATATGTCCCACAAAATGGAAAATCCTGTAATGGGATGTGCCATTGTAATCTTTGGTGTATGTAGTCTACCAGAAAAATAATTTTCAATAATGGAATCATCAGTAAAATACCTAATAGTATCAAATTACATAATGCACTCACTAATTAGTTTTATTAGCGATTTCATGACAAACCAGTTCACAATAATCCTCACATTATATTTTGATAGTCTAGACCTTATTACAAATTCTTCATATGACCTTTTCACGTAATCTATGAGTACAAGGTGCCCTAATAGGAACTAGGATATTCACCAATTCAATAATATCTTAATAATCAGTTATGCTATATCATGAGCGTTTTGTGAAAGTGATTTCCGATTATTTTTCCATACTATCATATTACAGTTCTAATTTTGTCAGTCAGTTATGTCAAATTGAGTGCTTAATCCATCGATTTTGATGGTTTAGGGCATCTTGGTTTATCGAGTTGTTCACTGCGTAGTTAGAACTTCAATCCTGGTTTGATTCCAGGTTTCGCTAAACCATCAAAATCGATGGATTAAGCACTTAATTTGACATAACCGACTAACAACAACATCAGAACTGCAATATGAAACAATAAAGAAAAATAATCAGAATGATATAACATAACTGATGGTTAAGATGTAATTGAATTGATGAATATCCTATCTCCTTATTAGATTACGTGAAAATCATTTCGAGAAATGGTCACATGAAGAATATGTATTCACGTTCAGATTATCAAAAGATATTGTGAGAATCATAGTGAAATGGTTTTTCATGAAATCGCTAATAAAACCAATTGTTAAATGCATTATGTAATTTGATGCTATTAGGTATTTTTGTGATGATTCCATTACCCAAAATTATTTTCTGGGCGACATAACATACACCAAAGAATAAAATGGCACATCCCTTTACAGAATTTTCCTTTTCGTGGGAACCAGATGGGACATTATTACATATATATCTTGAAGGAATCATCATATCTACCTTAATTAAAAGATCCATCACATATATAGGATGATTTGCTCAAGAATTTCGTTATGGAACCTTCAATGATTCCGTTTTCTACCAAGCTTTCCAAAAAACTACAGGAAAGTAAGAAACTACGAATGGAAAATGTTTAGTTACATTTGACAAGAATTAGTAAAATCTTCTTCATTGATCTGATGATGAGCGTTAGTATTGAATTTTTATTCTCATTACGGTACATGCGCTCGTTCTCGATTCAGTAACTCCTCAGTACTGTAGGGTTGTCTGGATTATTCCTACAGTTGGAATAGCAAATGTGCCACCTTCTATTTGTTAAGTCGCCCCGGAGCGCATTTGGTAGTGGTAATTTCCTTCGTCTGCAGTTATGTTCAGACCATTATAGTCTATAATACTTAACTTGAAAAGCTTTGTCGATAAGTTGAAAAACTTCCGATGACATTAAAGTATATTTTGACTTTGACTTTTCATGAAATAGTTCAGATGAACTGCGAAATCTTGGTTTTCATTATCCATGGTCGAATTTCTGCTGAACAACACATTTGACGGTAATCTAGGATTCGATTCCAAACCGAGTTTGATAAATCTTTGGATTTTACCATGGACTGAACAACCGGCCCTTAGTGAAACCTGGAATCAAACCAGGATTAAAGTTCTAACTATGCACTGAACAACTCGATAAACCAAGATTCACATAAAACTGCAGATTATCCCTGACTGAACAACCGGCCCTAGTGAATAATGAAACGATGTTTCCAAATCGCAAGTACCACGAACCGTTTTCAAAATATACGAGGAAAGCCGCCTTTATTTTTAGGAATATGGAAATATGTTCAGGTAACTTTCTTCTCTGTATCAAATTTGCCTCCATATGCTGTTCTTCGATTTTTAATATTCAAATTAGAAATCAAATTGAGATCAAATCCAATGTGATGGAAATGGGAAAGCATAGGAATAACGAGGAGCAACGATTGATAAATTTTTTTATGCCGTAGAGCTGGGAGGAATTTTTCTTCTGTGTCAATTTTCGGGAGTATGCAATTTTTTTGTCTGTATTTGAGTCCTATACGTAGGTATTCCCAAACAAACTTTTTTTAAATTGAAACAGAAAGTTTCAAACTTCATTTTGTAGTGAGCTATGGAATAAAAGGAAGCGAATGTCAAATTACAAATCAATGAATCTAAATCTGTAGAGTGAATTATTTACACCTCGAACAAAAAACTATGGAATTGTCTAATGATGAGAATGTGGATATTTTGTTCACGTATTCAAGGTGTTTGAGACATAACACCAGGTCTCTGGCCATGTATCAAGAAATGTATACCGAAAGTAAACACCCAATGCCATAATTTTTCAACGTCTTGAAAGAAGTTTACAAGAGCATGGTTCATTAGTGAAATCAAAAAATAAAAGTTGGCTTATTACTGGAAATGGTGAAAATGAAGTGGATGTTCAAGCTGAGTTTTTTTTAAAATTTCATATTACGCATAGTGAAATGATAATTTGAATCAGATCTCGTGGAAGAAAAGAAAAATCAGGATGAGAGATAGCGTTGAATAGTGAGTGGTATATCGCATTCATCAACAGAAAACATTTTGAGAAATATATATTCAGGCCTTAAAGAGTGAGAAAATTTCTTCATTTGCGCTTAACAGACTCCAATAAAAGGGCACGATTTTGCACATAGGTACTGAGACATTTTCGACAAGATTATGAAATTTGTAGTAAAATGTTATGGTTACTGGCTCCAGGAGAATGAATAATTACATAGAGACACTAATTTTCGAGGATGGTTCGGCATTAATGTCTGGGTTAGTGTTTTGGATACCAAAATGATAGGTCCCTACTCTTTTGACACTCCATTGACGAGGGAATTGAATCTTGAGTTCCTAAAGGAGATTCTAGGCGAATTTTTGAAAGATTTGCCTCGGAATGTCCTAAGGAAATATGAATATTTCCAACATGACGGAGCACCACCACATTTTACACGACTTTTGACACATATCCCGATAGGACCATGTCAGGAAGATGGATAGGAAATGGCCACCGCGTTCACCCGAATTCACTCTTTTTGACTATTCGATATGGGGTTTCATCAAAGACAAAGAATTCAGTACAACTTTTGGAACTGTGGAAGAGTTGAGAGACTAAACACACCGAATGCTTCGAAATTGCTACAAACATACCACTTTTAGAGCGAAAATTTGTTTGAGGAATAGTGGGCGTCAATTTGAACACGTTATTAGACGACAGCAGCGATGACTGAAAAATGTGTATTTAAGATAGCAATTATTGTTATTAGTTATTCTTATCGTTTTCAGTCTCAGTTTTGAATAGTTTCGAATTAAATGTGTAATTCAAAGTGGAACCCCCCCTTTGCTTGCAAAGGCAAGAGCAAAATCTGTAGAACATTTTTTTTTGGAATGTTCTTCGTTCGGACCTTGATGATGGAATTCATGTGCAGAAATGTATATACAAATATCAGATAAGGTACATTTCTGAACTTGGTGAAATAAGGACTACTTGAATTCATAAAAATGCAGGTCCGTATTCGAAACAATAGAGTTGAGGGTGGCCCTGGAAAAACAAAACATCTGTGCAATCGGGAAAATTTCCTGTATTATCCAAGCACTAGTAATCGGAGAGCTACTGGCTCACGTTTCATGAAGTGTCTGATGCACCTTGAAATTTTGTGTGATAGTATCTACTGGACAGATGAGCAGGTATACATGTGTTGGGTAGACCTTCCTGGGGATACCAGGTACTGCGTGTTAGCGAATCGAAAACTCAGAAATCTGGTTTCGAGATAAATGGACGGTATTTTAGAAAAAGTTAATTAATTAGCGGACAAAAGCAAATTGGTATATGGTGTGGGGAGAAAGTATAATTATTCGAGATCATTAAGAGAACTTACTTGGTTGATCCTTTTGTGACATAACATATGCTTTTTGAAGTTCCTGAAGTTGTTGCGGCGTTGGCGTTGGAAAGGTACCTTTCTTCGAGCACAGTCAACGTGGAGAAAGTTCTTCGTTCTTGCGGTTGATAGTTGATAGTCACCCACGATATATTTCTATGAAAAATAGTTACTAATGACAACATTTGCGCATGAAGCGAAATCACTCGATGTCTCAGAGCGGTGTATATTCATTTCATTTTCACAAGTACAGCATTTTATGGACTGGCCTTTTTTATACCACTTTTTCCTGTCACAGGCATTTCATACCGTAGTGGAAGGCAATTGGTCCCTTAATGATCAGTGGAGCGCGCAAATCTTTTAACAAAGGAAATTATCACAATAATCCACTTATCTGGATTTACAAATGAACAGTCAATTCCCAAACACTGCCCATAAGAGAAATGTGTAAAAAAATATTGCCCAAAAAAGTGTTTGATTCAGAGGCCAACAAACACTAATTGAAGGTTATTCAAAATACAGAAATACACTTTTGAGGGGGTTAACATCAAATAAGTTGTTTTTTTTTTTTAATACGAAATTGTTTTATTTACGCTGAAATTTTAACAGCATCTTAACTACATAGGTATATTTAAACATGATTACAAAAAGCCAGACACTTTTTCCGGGGTTTACTTATTAGCAAACATGAAAATAAATGTTTATTAAAATGGAAAGAGACATACAGTGACCGCCAAAAAACCATATGGGAAACTTTTTCATTAATATTTTCTCAGAAAATATCATCCTTCATAAAAGTTGGTGCATTCAATTAGACTAAGTATGCCCATATCGGTTATTGCAAAGTGGCGTGCGGCTAAGCGGAAATCAGCCGATATTCCAAATTCACTATATAGAGTGAAGTGACAATACTATGCAAAATATAGAAAAATGTTATGAAAAAAAGTTGTTTGCCATTGACTGATATTGCCAGTTTTCCAGTTTAGTCTAAGAATTACCAATTTTAATTTTTTTACGGATCCTAGCTTTATTTCATTATCCTTCCATTACTGTTTTTCTGACTCATATTCAAGATTTTGTTAGATCAGGTAATCGCTTTGACAGATAATTTATGCCAATTCAGTAACTTACTACTCAAAAATTATTGTGAATAATTCCCATTAAAAATTGAGGCCAACTCTTTAAGTAGTTATCAAAATTAGTTATTAGAGCTTGTGGATTTTCTTAAGGGCTATGACTCATACCGTCGCAGAGTGCAAATTTACATTTTGGCTGTCGTCTACTAAAAGTTTTAAAAACATCCGCATTCGAGTCCTACGAGCGTTTGGTAAAGATCGACGATGCACGTGTTCATACCAATTAAAGATATAGTACAGACAAATTGCGTTTTAGTTTTTGAAAATTTAAGTTACTTACTTAGTATATTCACCCGTTTTTAATGTAGCCCGTCTACATTGTCGACCATCAGGTAAAAATGATATAGGTAGGTAATTTACGTAGATGTAGATATTGTAATTTTTATTAGGGGTTTAATTATATTATATTATTAATGAATAAGAAAAACCATGTATAAAAGGCAAGTGTATTGGTATATTCAAGTATTATTTTGAAATATAGTTTGATAATGTCCATATAGGACGATACTGCAGTAACGAAAGTGTTCCAAATATAAAGTGGTATAAAAACATAGGAATCTTTATTTCTCATTTTCATTAAGTTACTAAGTTTATTTTATTTTGACATTATCCAAAGGAAGACGTCTCATTATCTTACATGCCGGATGTGCATCAGGATTCGTTCCTAATGCTTTACTCACATTCACATCGGGAAGTAAAACAGTGATAGATAATGCGTCCTACCACAATGTACAGGTGGATCCTATTCCAAATTTTTCGTGGAAAAAAGCAGCGATGCAGCAATAGCTAACGAAACGAGGTATTACATATGATGCCAATGCCTTTAAAGCTGAATTATTTGCATTAATTAAAACGCATAAACCAACTTATACTAAGTATATTGTTGATACGCTTCTAGCGGAACATGACATGTTTACCACCATACCATACGGAGCTAAACCCTATTGAAAAAAATTGGGCACTGGTAAAGAATGAAGTAGCAGCCTATAATGTCTCATTTAAACTAGGTGATGTGCGACAGCTCACAGAAGAAAAATTTCAGCAAGTGACAATTCAAAACTGGCAAAACATTTGCGCCCATGTAGAGAAGGTTGAAGAAGCATATATGGCAAGAGAGCACATTATGGATGAGCTGCAAGAAATAGTAATACATCTTGGAGAAGATACTAGTGGGACTGAATCAGAACTGTCTGACAGTGAAACCGATAACGAATATTTAGGTTGCCAACCATTACCATAATATTTTAAATGCCGTATTAAAAAAAAAAATTATTTCATTTTAACTTTTTGTGTAAGTACCTACTTGTAAGTTTTTTTATTTACCTACTAAAAATAAATCTATATATTGAATAATAATTTCCCCCAAACCAATCTTCAACCCGACCAGTGTGAACTTTGACTAGGCTATTATAGTGAAGTAGTTGAGTCAATGTTTTCGGTTTCCACTTCAATAATTTTGTGAATTGTTGCCTGAAAGCGACGCGCAGATATGTTCAAGGTCATAGCCCATAAGAAAATCCACAAGCTCTAGTAGGCTAAACTGGTTAACTGAGAATACTATTCAATTGCGAACAACTTTTTTCATAATGTTTTTAGATATTTTGCATATTAATGTCACTTTACAGTGAATTCAGAATATCGTCCGTTTCCCGTTTAGCCACACGCCACTGGCAATAACCGATATTTTAGTCTTATTAAATGCACCAACATTAATGAAGAATGAAATTTTTGGAGAAACCATTGATAAAAAAGTTTCCCATATGGTTCCAACATTTTGGCGGACGCTGTAGACTGGTGCTTATAATTTTTATGAAAAAAAAGTAACATGCCAGGTGAAAAATGTTGAGTTTCCAAGTTTGAGGAAAGCTAATATTTAAACACGAAAATGGTGAAATGGGGATGCAGTTTAGGGGTTGAAAACGGTGTTTTGTAATTTGCGGCGAAAAGTGACCTTTTAGTGGAAAATATCCAAGGAAAAGGTTGTGTATAATGAAAAAGTCAGAAAGTTTTGTATTCAACACTTTTTGACATAACCTCAAATTAACCGTCAAAATGGCGGAAAATTTTTCAGTATTTAATTTTGTTCTCTCGTATAAATGATTCAATTTAGATGAAATTTTTCTGAAATATGTATTTTTTTATGTCAAATAAGCATGATTCTTTGTCTTTCTCAATTCAGAAGACTACTAGTTTTTGAGTAATGCACATCTTTAGAAAAAAGTACTTTCATTTTCCACGAACATTTGTATTGATATTTTTTTGTATTTCGATGGTGATCATTTTAATTGTTCAAATGTCTAATTCAAAATGGCCTAAGTAACTTGGTGGTTTATTGGTCGTTAAATCGCTTAAAATTGAGGAAACTTTCTATCTGAATCATGTATTTCTCTATATTTTCAATAATTTTCGACTTTCTTCATTATTTTTAGAACAAAAAGTAGTTCAAATTAAATTATTTATAAAAATATAAATATTTGAATACATAATTACAATACAAAATAAATTTATTGATATAGTTTTTATTCTTATTTACAACCATTCAAAATTATTGAAAATATCGAGAAAATCATGATTCCTAGAGAGTCGGTCTTTCTTAATTTTAAGGGGTTTAACGATCAATAACCCAGGTAGCACATCATATCGGCTGAATCTTGGTTCCATATTGGGCCAATATATTGTAAATAAAAATCAATATTGGTCCAATATGGGTGAATATTCAAAAAACTATATTAATAATATTGGTGGAATATTGGTTGAACTAGTTTTGAATGTAGATTATCACACGAAATATTGGGTCAATATTGGTTGAATAATTTCTACCAATATCGGTAATACAAAATTGGTTACATATTGTTTTCCACATCTAGAATAAATATTGCAATCCAAATATTCCAGTCACATCGATTATAGAGGAAAAAACTATATTGTATTTCCAAGTTTGTTAGAATATTGGTTGAATATCATTTCCACTTTATTTGACAAATTGTAATAACTCATATTGAGTCAATACTGGTTGAATGATATTTACCAATATCGATAAAACAATATTGTCTTCACATCGTTTTTAACATCTAGAATAAATATCGCAATCCCAATATACCCCTAATATCGATTATAGGAATAAAAACTATATTGTATCTCCAAGTGTGATTACACATTGGTTGAATATTATTTCGCCAATATTCAACAAATCTTATTAATTAATATTGGGTCAATGTTGGTTGAATAATATTTATCGATATCGTTAAAACAATATTGTCTTCATATTGTTTCCTACATCTAGATTGAGATGAAATTTGAATATTGGCCGAATATGCAATGAAACATATTGAAATTATATCATGATGAAACCGGGATAAAAATCCGCTAGGCTCTACATATAGAACGTCTTCTAAAACCTACGAAAGGATATTGAATACTTCCCATAACTTATTTTCAAGACAGCTCACTCAGTGGTTATGGCGATCAAAAGGCAGACTCTGGTGTCACCTTCATCAACTAAAAGACATTTAATAATTTACCAAGGTATATTGACATCCACCAATATATCCAAATGATATTGTACCAATATCGATAAATATTTTGAGGCCATTATTGTTTCAAGAATATTTCACCAAAACTATTTCTAAAAAATTCAAACAATATTCTACCAATATCGCAAAATGTTCACATTTTACTTCTCGACAATATAACTTTTGAATATTGTGCCAATGTTGTCAGAATATTGTATCAGCGATATTGTACCGAACATTTTGAGGCCAATATTAGTTCAAGAATATTTCGCCAATATTATTCGAATAATATTGGACCAATATCGCCGAATGTTCACATTTTTTTCTCGCCAATAATGCTTTTCAAATATTTCGCCAATATGTTCACAATATTGTACCAATAGTTCACCAATATAGGTGTGCTACTTGGGAAACCACCACGTTACATAGACCACTTGAAGTAGACATTTTAACAATTGCAATTATCACTCATAGACCTTGGAAAAACAAAAAATATCAAGACAATTGTTCGTGGAAGATGAGGGTATTCATTTAAAAAATGTACTTAACTCAAAAACTAGAGGTCTCCTGAATTGTGGAAAAATCATGCTCATTTGACACCAAAATAGACATATTCCAACGAATTTTCATGTGAATCAAATCATTTATAGGCGAGAAAAAAATTAAATACTAAAAATTGGTTTTCCGCCATTTTGACGTTAATTTTAGGTTGGGATTTTTTTATTAGCTAAAAGTTTTCCATAGAACATTTTCCCCATTCCACAATTTTGAGTGTTTTCGTGTTTAAATATTATTTTCCATTGAAGTTGGAACCTCAACAACATTTCCACCTGTTATAATTATAAGAACCAGTCCATACCTCTTGCCATTATGAGCAACATTTATCTTCATGTTTGCCAATAAGTAAACCCAAGAGAAAGTTTCTGGCTATTTGTAATTATGTTTCACTATACAGGGCAATTCAAATTCGAACCCCACCATTGGGATCTCCTAAACTACAGGAGATACGTCGAAGCTTAAATTGGGACAAAGTTGCGTATTCTGGTGCTTAACAAAATACTGTTTTGAAACTTGGAAAATTCCGAGTATTTCCGGAAATATCGGAAAAAAACTGAAAATCGGAATTTTCGTTTTTATTTTTTTCTATCGTTATTTGACAACATAGCTCAAAACCAAAAGTACATTTTCTTTGATACTTTTTTTCAGCTACACGTTTTCATGTTCAGATTTACTATCCGACGTTTCGTCTTCTGGCATTCAACGTCAACTTTTTTTCTGTTATACAGAAAAATTGTGATTCTTATTCTGATTTCATTGATGTATAATTTGTTATGATTTGCACTTCTGAAACCACAGATATTAAAAAAAAATAACTTCATCTGAGATGGTCATGACTCCATCGAAAAATTTTGTTTAATAAACACTAGTTGTCAGAACTCATTAAACATCATAAGTTTGCACAAATACTTCAGTCGAAATGTCCTCATTCTCAAATGAAGAAAAACGAGATATGTTGAAACTTTATTATAAATTTGATAGGAATAGTACGAAAAGAGCACACATTTATTTTGAATTATATCCGGAAATACATCAGCCGGATAGAATATTATTCGGAATTTTGGACAAACACTTGGCTGAGTACGGTGCGTTTCAAAAACCAAGAATGAAATATGGAAGCAGAATGGAACAAAATATTAGACGTAACTTATTAGCCGAGGTAAAATAATTGTTAATTCCATATTCGAAGAAGTTTAATTATTTTTGGTACTTTTTTAGATAAATGCAGATCCTTCCAAATCAACACATCAAGTCTCGGCAGAAATGGATGTACCACAGACGAGCGTTTGGAGGGAATTCAAAAAAAGTGGTTAGAAATGTTATAAGATACTTATTTCACAAAAATTACATCCAGGTGATCCTGAGAGAAGGATGGAATTTTGTAGCTGGATTTCGAATAGGGTAGACCCTACAAACTTCTTGAAAAACATTATTTGGACCGACGAAAGTACTTTTTTGAACTGTGGTGTTTTTAATAGAAATAATGAGCACATTTGTAGTGAAAATAATCCACGACACTTCAGAGAAGTCAGACCACAAATTCGGTTTCGTTTGAATGTGTGGGCTGAAATTTATGACGACCGAATACTTGGACCTCACTTCTTCTCTAATACTTTGAACGGGGAAACCTATCTTCGGTTCTTCAGAAACGAATTCGAAGAATATATGGATACGTTTCCCCTTGTTAATTATAGCAGCTGCTGGTTTCAGCATGACGGGGCTCCTCCACACAATAAAAGAGCAGTTTGCGAATATCTACACCAAAGATTTCCTAATAGGTGGTTAGGAAATTCTAGACCAGTGAGGTGGCCGGCAAGGTCACCTGACCTTACAGTTTTGGATACTTTCTTGTGGGGCACTTTAAAGAACAGAATCTATGGAGAGCAAGACTATGACACAGTAGATGAACTTAGAGACAATGTCATCACGCAATTCAGGTCTATCAGAATAAGGGATATTGTTAGGGCTGTTCTTAATTTGAGACGACGAGCTCGGTTATGTATTCAAGAGGAAAGCCAACATTTCGAACACTTGTTGTAATACTTTTTGTGCATTTTTTACAAGCTCATTTTTTCATTCTTGTTTTTCGAAACGCACCGTACTCAGTCAAGTGTTTGCCCAAAATTCCGAATAATGTTCTATACGGCTGTTGTCTTTCCGGATATAATTCAAAATAAATTTGTATTGTTTTCGTACTATTCCTATCAAATTTATAATAAAGTTTCAACATATCTCGTTTTTCTTCATTTGAGAATGAGGACATTTCTACTGAAGTATTTGTGCAAACTTATGATGTTTAATGAGTTCTGACAACTAGTGTTTAATAAACAAAATTTTTCGATGGAGTCATGACCATCTCAGATGAAGTTGTTTTTTTTCTAAATATCTGTGGTTTCAGAAGTGCAAATCATAACAAATTATACATCAATGAAATCAGAATGAGAATCACTATTTTTCTGTATAAAAAAAACAATATGGCGCCCATAACAGAAAAAAAAAGTTGATGATGAATGCCAGGAGACGAAATGTCGGATAGTAAATCTGAACATGAAAACGTGTAGCTGAAAAAAGTATCAATAAAAATGTACTTTTTTGGTTTTGAGCTATGTTGTCAAATAACGATAGAAGAAAATAAAAACGAAAATTCCGATTTTCAGTTTTTTCCCGATATTTCCGGAAATACTCGAAATTTTCCAAGTTTCAAAACAGTATTTTGTTGAGCACCAGAATACACAACTTTGCCCCAATTTAAGCTTCGACGTATCAACTGTAGTTTAGGAGATCCCAATGGTGGGGGTCGAATTCGAATTGCCCAGTATGTTATTAATATGCTGTTTAAATTTCATAGTGAATAAAACACTTAATTTCGTATTTACAAAAAAAGAACTTTGGGGTGTTGTTGGTCAATGTTAACCCTCTCAAAAAATCCTGACTTATTTATTTCTGCGTTTTGAATTACCTCAACTTTCAATCAGAGTTTGTTGGCCTCTGAATTAAACATTTTTTTGGGCCATATTGTTCTACACCTTTCTCGTATGCGCAGTAGGTACCTGGTGTTCCCAACCTGCTCATCTATCCAGTAGATACTATCACACAAAATTTCGAGGTGCATAAAACACTTCATGAAACGTGCGTCACTAGCTCTTGGACTATAGGGAGATTACAAGTGAAAAATTGGTTTCTATGTCGTTCTAAAGTATTTTCAGCGCTGAACAATTCATCCTGTATATCATTGCATTTTCTGCCTGGCAATTGATTTCCGATAATTTTTTTTATGATAATTATCAATTCTCCATTATACAGGGTTGCTATAAAAAAAATGTGATTTTACTGAAAGATACAGAAATGTTGAAAAGTATATTTTTTTAATGGAAAACCCTGTATATTATCAAATATATCAATACTTGAACAGCGTTGTCAGCATACTTCATACCACCAGTGCTATTATTCCACTATAAATTCCATTTAGAAATCTCAGAAATCTGGAGCAGTATATGTTTTGAGCTGCCTTTTTCGACTCATTGGTGCGGCACTTAAATTAATGAAACAGGAGATAGAACATGATCAGCTGCGCAGCCTGCCAATTTCTCCTGATATCCCTACTGGGAAAAGCCAATCAAATCGTGTATCCCCTCTAACGTACCTGCTTTGAATTATGTGATTACCTGTCAAAATTTGACTTTTTGATGTTATATTTAGTTTGAAGTGAAATTTTGTTCATCAATGAGTTTCACTTTGTGTTTATCGTGAACTACTTTGATAAAAAATGTCACGGTGTGTTTGAAATCAATGCAAATACTCCTGTAGTGCAGTTTACAAGATCGATATGTATTATGTTCATCTATTCCCGTGAGTTTGTTATGGATTTAGGGGGAGTAGTCAGGGTACCAGGGGAGTAGTCAAGGTACCAGGGCCGTATTTCTCTCACTCTCGAAGTTACCATTTCATATTTACGTACCCTAATAAATGAGACCCAACTGGATATAACGTGGTGATATTTACGTTTCGACCTTTAGGGGAAATTGTATTCTATTAGATTCTATCTCAATTAAAATACCTAGTGAAATAATATAAAAATCATGTGCAAGGAAAGGATTACGGAGGAAGATGGTGACATAGAAATAACAGATATTTTTCATGACAATGTATTCGGTACCAATTTGACAGAGTATAAAATACCGGGTGTCAGCGGAAAGTGGCTCACCCCTATAACTTTTTTGTTTTTGATGATAATGGAAAGAAAGGACCCCGCACTTTTTATAGGTAAAATGGTTCTCGGTGAAATTGTCTGAATTTGAAAAATAAAAACATTTTAGTAATGTCTGAAAATTCGATGTAATAATGAAATATTGATAAAATTATTTCGGTATGCAATATACTACTCTTATTCCATCATGAATCAAAATTCATACACTTCGTACAGGGTGATTTGAAAAATTGGTGAAATATATGGCCGGTTCTTTCGTTCATATCCTGTATATTCAAGTGAATTATCATCCTCCAAAGATAGCTGATACCGTATAAACATGATTTCGTTGGGATATATAGGGTGATCATGGAACTTTTCGATGATGAAAATGACAAAATATCAACGTTTCAGAGATCACCCTGTAACTCACGATTAACTAGGTGAAATTCCTTTATCATTATTTAATATATTCATCATTCTCTCCTCAACACTGTCCCAAAATTTCAGTTTCTTACTATGACTAGTTTCATAGTTATTAATTGTGAAACTTATTACCATTTGCATGACGACTTGAAGAAACTTGTTCACGCGTACATTCTACTATTGGCCAAGATTTTTCACAAATAGTGATACTTGAGAATGTCAGGATCAAAATAAATGTAAAAAAGGGTGAAGATTAGAGATAACAATCATATCAGATATATGAATTTTATAATGTAAGGTACAGATAGTTGAGTGAATTTTGATGGTTTAAGCTTTGTCGGAATAAGAAACAAACTATCTGGGAATGATGAAAATGATTTATAGAACGCTTTTATTTCCAATAGGAGAATTTGAATCTGGGCAGCGACGGTTTTTTTCCAATGTGTGTTCCACTCGGATAGAGGTTTCCAAGATTTTTATATTTGCTGGCAATCAATAAAAACATATCTATATGTTTTATTATATTTCATCAATATTGGTAATTCAATACGTAAAGATAATAATAATTATCACTGATGGAACTAATTGATTATTCTTTTTCATTCACTTTCCGTCAACGACAGAATCAAAATGTACCCGATAGCCGATAGGGGTTTCTTGTTGCATGGGGACCGTAGCGCTGCTACGGGGGATTAGGTTAAGGCTGTTCCTTGTCACCTGCAGTGATGAGTGATGTCCCATACCGGGGCCTCATACTTGGTTGAGTCAAACTATTCAAGCATTAGAAATTTTATCTGGCTCATGCCTGAGTTGTAAGTTGTAACTAATGTGTCGTATATTCAGTCAGTTCCTAAATGGTAGATGGATTTGGATGGACCGTCATTGGTCATCACAATGCATATAATTTAACATTTATTAATCTCCACATTCTCACGTTTCACTATTTGTGGAAAATCTTGGCCTCTAGTAGAATGTACGCGTGGACAAGTTCCTTCAATTCGTCATGCAAATGGTAATAAGTTTCTCAATTGTGTACGAAATATGTGAATTGTGATTATTGATGCAATAAGAATAGTATATTGCATGCCAAAATAATTTTATCAGTATTTCATTATTACATCGAATTTTCAGATATTACTAAAATGTTTTTATTTTTCACTCTGTACATAATGATATGATATGCACATCTGAATGATATTCAGAAATATAAAGGTACGTTGATGATAAGAACGAAAATAATGCAGTTGACACTTTCAAATCCCGAGAAAATAATAAAATAAGAATTACTGATTTTTAAATTGAACGCCCTGTATTTCAAAATCTATCCATCAACGAACTTTGCGATTGTGCTTTTTCAATCAGTACATCGAATACTACAATATACTAAAATTTCAGACAATTTCACCGAGAACCATTTTACCTATAAAAAGTGCGGGGTCCTTTGGAGGATCTGTATAGATAATGAACTGCATCTTTTGACAAATAATTCAAGTCCATGCAACTTCCAGTTTCACTAGATGTGACATCAATTTTCGATTATAAAATGAGACACCTGGTATATTTTCACATCTCTTGTCTCCACATGAAATACTGAATACAACCATGTGTTACTTGTCACTTCCCAGCCGACACGAGCTTCAATCATTCAGACTTTCACATCTGAAAATGAAAAAAGTCCACACCGGCTGGGAACCGAACCTGGGACCTCTCGGTCACCATGCGGGCGCTTAACCACTGCGCTAAACCCAGCCAAGAATGTATTTGATAAATATAAAAGTGCTAGATCAGGTTTTATCAAAACTGTTTGAAGGCCAATAGCATTTGAGTTTCATTTTATAATAATAATAATAATAATAATAATAATAATAATAATAATAATAATAATAATAATAATAATAATAATAATAATAATAATAATAATAATAATAATAATAATAATAATAATAATAATAATAATAATAATAATAATAATAATAATAATAATAATAATAATAATAAAAGGCAGGGGGGTCAACCAACACCTAAGGCCCTGGTGAGTAGCGACACCACCTACCCGAGCAAAGGATGCAAAATCGGACCGGCAGCTCATGCGCATCCGGGAGGGAAAAAGCATCTTTCCCTCCGGTGTCGGCCGTGGGTTTACTGGGTTAACCCCCCAGTAAACTCTACTACTCGGTTCCAAACGATCGAAGAAGAGGCCCCCACAACCGACCCCCTCGGATAAGGGGTCATAGGCAAGGTGGTGGGGCCAACGACGATTTGCCAAACGATGACGACCGCGATAACAACGGACGCTTTGAGTGGACGGACGAATTAAGGGACGGACTTCTGCATTGCTACGAGAGCAGTGAGCCCGCCCGGAGAGGATACATGGCGAGAATGCATGCTCTGTGGTGTGAGAGACACACAGAGCATGCAGCGTTTTCCGCACAAAATCTCAGGGATCATGTATCCCATCTTCGGGCTCGAGGCTACGTTAGAGCTCCTCCTCAGCCAGTTATCGAAGTGGCAGATATGCCACGTGTCGGTTTGGCTGTGGAGGAGAATCGCATTGTTCCACTGATGGAGGATATCAGAACCCGCAGGGCGCTTCACAATATGAAGCCCTTGAAGCCGCAAGAACTGGCACGGGTGGATGCGGAGATTGGCGATGTTCTTCCAGAAGAGGCTGACATCTGGCAGATCAATTCTGTCGTGTACGACGCCGCTCATGCTCTATCCCAAACGGAAAGGAGGGACACCACCGCTCTGTTGGGGAGGCATGAACGACGTGTACACAAGATGGAAGCCAAGATCAAGTCGGCGAGACAACACGCGTCTCGTATCCAGTGTGTGGTGGACTTCGTGGCGGCCAATAGGCCTTTCACGCCCGCAGTGCGGCGAATTGCCGCAAAACTGAGACGAGCTCACCACACATTAAATCAAGGTGTGCTGTTCACCATCAAACAGCACTGCCTTGATAGGATACGAATGCTAGTGGCTGCAAAGAAGTCACTAGTGAGGCGGGCGAGAGGTATCGCGGAAAACATAAAGTTCCGCGATAAACCTTCTCGCTTATTCCAAGAGCCTCCACGTGTTGTCGATAACCCGCCGGCTGCAGATCGGGTGGAAACATTCTGGAAGAATATCTATGAGTATCCGCAACCACTCAATGTAGATACTCCAGCCCTAGCGCAGTTCGAAGCATTTTGCAGGAGGCTTCGGCAGCCTGAGCTCAATGATCTGCGCATTTCGATAACCACGGAAGAAGTACGAGGGGCCCTAAAAGGCTCTAAGAATTTCGCTGCTCCAGGCCCTGATGGGTTGAATAACTATTGGTGGAAAAAGTTTCCAACAACCCACCGCCATCTGGCCAGAGTTTTCAACTCATGGCTAGATGGGGAGCAGCAGATTCCAGAGTGGTTTGTCGAGGGGCGAACCGTGCTCATCCCCAAAAACGGAGATTTGTCTGATCCAAAGAATTACAGGCCGATAACATGCTTGAATGCGTGTTATAAGGTGTTTACGCGCATCTTATACACGCGCATTCTCTCCGCAGTTGATCCGGTGTATGAACGGATAAATGAGCAAAGAGGGTCAAAGAAAGGGGTCGCCGGGTGCAAGGAGAACCTGCTCATCGATAGATGTATCACGCAGGACTCCGTGCAGTATAAGCGTAACCTTTCGATGGCCTGGATCGATTACCGCAAGGCATTTGATACAACATCACATGAGTTAATCATGCATTTGCTCAGATGCCTTGAGGTACCCGGTCAAATAGTGGGATGCATTGGACAACTGATGCCGCTCTGGAGGACTCGCTTCACCATAAGATCTGGTAGAGACATAGTCCAAACAGAGCAGGTCATCATTAGAAGAGGTGTGTTTCAGGGAGACTCCCTTAGCCCTCTTCTCTTCTGCATCTCACTATTGCCATTGTCCGTTGCGCTCAGGAATACCCGTGGGTACAACTGCGGCACCCCCAGCAACCGGAGGCATAATGTCACCCATCTATTTTACATGGATGACCTCAAATTGTATGCCTCTGGAGAAAGGGACCTACATCAGTCCCTTAGGGTGGTGGAAGAATATACGCATGCTATCGGAATGGAATTTGGGATCGACAAATGTGCCACGGTTCATCTCAAAAGAGGACGATGCGAGGAATACGGGGAGGATGTCCAGCTCTTAGACGGAAGCATCCTACATCATCTGGATGCCGGAGAGACTTATACCTACCTTGGGGTGGAACAACGCCGCTCCCAAGAGGTATTTGCAGTTAAAAACTCTCTCCGCGGCAAGTATCAGCATAAACTCCGACAGATCTGGTCATCAGAACTGTCGGGGAAGAACAAAGTTGCTGCAACTAATATGCTTGCCGTTCCGATCCTTCTTTACTCTTTCGGAGTGATGAAGTGGACTAAGGAAGAGCTGCGACAACTTGACGTTAAGACTCGCAAAATGATGCATCTCAATAGGAGCTTGCATCCTAAATCGTCCGTTCCACGGTTATACTTTTCCAGACAACGGGGAGGCCGTGGACTTTTGAGTTCGGAGTGTCTGCATAACAGAATGGTTCTGGATGGGGCCTGTAAAGTCATCAGGAGTTCAGATCCCCTTCTCTGCATGGTCCGCGACCATGAGAAAGCAGGGATTGGAGCATTCCTTTTTAAGGCAGCTACCCGTGCGGCCGATGAACTCGGTCTCGTTTTCGACACTGAACGGGCTAACCCAAACTCTGTCACCGAGTTGGGACCTGTTCAGCAAAAAGCTCAGATAAAAGCTGCGGAGACAGAGGTCCTGCTACAGCTACATATGGATAAGCCAATGCATGGTGTCTTCTTTCATAACATCGAAGACCTTGGCTTATCCAAAAGCTTGACCTTTGCCTTCCTCAGGTCGAGTGAGCTAAAGTCGGAGACCGAGGGATTCATAATGGCCTGCCAGGATGGTGTCTTCAACACCCTTGTCTACCGTAGTCGCGTGATGGGTATAGACGTCCCTGACACCCGATGCAGGGCATGTCGTGGGGCACCTGAGACCGTAATGCATTTGCTATCAGCATGCCCATCTTATGCGGTCTCAGCCTATATCCACAGGCATAACGCGGCGCTACGAGTGTTGTACTACCACCTACGACACTCGTACGGTATAGACGAGACACCGGTGTTGCCTTATGCTCCGGGGGATATTGAGTCCGTGGTGGAGAATGAGAGATGCCGAATCTATTGGAACTACTCATTCCCCACCCTCAGGCAAATACAAGCCAATAAACCTGATGTTGTCCTCCTCGACCACCAAAGTAGAACGATATTCGTCATGGAGTTTTCCGCTCCAGGCGAAATTAATATCGTTCGAAAAGAGGAGGAAAAACGGACTAAATATCGAGATCTTCTCTTTGAACTCCGCAGGTTATATCCGGACCATTCTGTCAAAATGGTGGTTCTGATCATAGGAGTCCTTGGTGGAATGATGGACACACTGCTCTCCAATTTGAAAATACTACCTGCTTGCCGTAATATGGCAGAAATCTTAGCAGCAAGAATGCAGAAGGCCGTTATACTTGGTTCGCTTCGTCTACTCAGGGCACACGATTCTCCGACCCAATAATCACTCACCCTACGGATGTAGGGAGTGGTTATTGGGGTTAACGACACCAGCGCGCCCTCCGGATGGGTCGGAGCACCGGAGACAGGGCCTGACTGGTACACTCCTAAGGAGAAAAATAATAATAATAATAATAATAATAATAATAATAATAATAATAATAATAATAATGATAATAATAATAATAATAACAATAATAATAATAATAATAATAATAATAATAATAATAATAATAATAATAATAATAATAATAATAATAATAATAATAATAATAATAATAATAATAATAATAATAATAATAATAATAATAATAATAATAATAATAATAATAATAATAATAATAATAATAATAATAATAATAATAATAATAATAATAATAATAATAATAATAATAATAATAATAATAATAATAATAATAATAATAATAATAATAATAATAATAATAATAATAATAATAATAATAATAATAATAATAATAATAATAATAATAATAATAATAATAATGATAATGATTTCATTTCTTGACCATTGCAACAAAAATATATACAAAAACAATACAGGGAAGGTCAAAAGGCACAAGATCAGTAAAATACTGGTCTTCCTCAAGCGCCTGTGGTTCGATACAAAATTCAAATCTTTTTCTGAACATCAACAAAACTTCATAGAATTAAAGTAATAATTAAGAGTACCTGTGCGAGGCAAAAAAATAAATATATCTACACTGTAAGAAGAAACTGCAACGTATGATATATATGTACATGTATAAACATATATGTATAGACAATGTATACATGGTAACAGAAATAAACCTACATATGAAAATATATGAAAAACTAATAACTGAAAAAAAATAATATTACGATGGGATTTTGTTTGTTTTACCAAATCAATTATTTGAGCACTGGTCACTGAAAATGGAGCTGAAGATTTGTTTCTTGATACTGGTTGTAGAAAGGATTTTGATATTTTCAGATAATTCATTATATTCTTTAGCAATTCGGTGAGAGAAGGAGTTCTCGTATTGTCGGGTACGATGTTTAGGTATGGTCAGGAGGGTTTTTCGGCGGATGTTCAAGTGATGTATGTCTGTTCGATACGTTATTATCAAATTCAAATATGCAGGAGTATGATATCTGATTATTTTATGAAATAAAGTTAGGGAATGGAACTTTCTTCGATTGACCATATTCAACCAACATGTATTTCGCAAGGTATGTGAAATCCTGTCAAACTTTCTAATACCATGTATCAACCTTAAACACGAGTTCTGCAGTTTCTGTAATCTTCTTGTGTCTATAACAGTTAAGCATGGTCCATAAATATAATCACAGTAGTTCGCATGAGTTAATACTAGTGATTCGCATAACAGTGTTTTCAGTTTAACTGTCAGAAGGTGTCGGTTCAAGTATAGTAGTTTTAGTTTAGCGTATGATTTTTGAAGAATGAAAGATACATGCTGACTGAATTTTAGTTTATTATCAATGATGATGCCTAAATTTTTCACTTTTTCCTTGTGTGGAAGTGGTTAATTTCCTATTTTAACATCAAAATCGTCAGCCGGCACAAATCCGATAGACATGACTGAAGATTTCGATGTATTGATAACTAAGTTATGCTTCTGTAAAATTGCTACCAATGCATTGAGATCCTCATCAATATCTCTATGTGCAACAGCTGTTTCAGTAGGATCGAAAAAATGATAAAACTTCGTATCATCTACATACATGTGTATCTTGCACTTTTTCATGATTGATGTAAAGTTTGAGGTGTTTATTGTGAACAAAAGGGGACCAAGAATGGAGCCCTGCGCTACCCCCCGTTTCATACTTCCGCTCTCAGACAAAGATCCATTTAAAAAAACTTTTTGGGACCTTCCACATAAATAATTCTTAAAGAAATGTATGCATGAATGACCGAGCCATATGAAGTGCATTATAGCTAGAAGTAACTCGTGATTCAGCATGTCGAAGGCTTTGCTGTAATCAAGCAAAACTAGTACACCGATTTTACGGTTATCCTGTGCAGCAAAAATATCATCGGTTATGTTCAAGAGAGCCGTTCCACAGCTGTTTCCAGGCCTAAACCCAGATTGGACCTCTGGAAGAATGTTGTAGTTATTTAGATGTTCGCGAAGTTGTTTTTCCACAATTCTTTCCAATATTTTCGATAGGGTAGGAAGTATAGTTATTGGCCGAATATCAGCCAAGTGTTGAGATGAGCTTGTTTTTGGGATATGTATTACTTTTCCTTCTTTCCAAGCTGTAGGAAACACTGAGTTTTCTAGACAGAAATTAATGATTTGACAAATAAGTGGCAACACTAACAACAGCCTACTATCATTTGTCTTACAAGGGTATGTCACCAATTTAATTCTATTTTCAAATAGTTCTATGCCTGAATTTTTTTTACTGAACCCCCAGCGTGATTTAATTAATGCAGGAAAACATGAATTTCTGAAGGAGAAAAAATAAATTCTACGTTGTAAAATTTTCGGAAATTATTCAACCTCTTGATGATGATGATGACGAGTGAAAATATCTGCTAGATGAATTCCAACATGCTTACGGACTTAAACCCAAACTTTCAGATACATCAGTACTCTAATTGACAAACTGACCTTAGGTTATTAATAGCTGTTGTTTTTCTGTTATTGTTCGAGCGTCATTAAATCGATTTGCAGAAGTGCATGAAAACCCACAGACAAATATCGATTTCAAAACAAAATAAATATCTGATGAGTGTTTCCATGATGACTCTGGAGTATATGAATATAGTAATGAAAACAACATAAGCATTTATAAAAAACATATTTTACCTATTTTTAATGAAAAAAAAAAGGTTACTTTAAAGAGAGGAAATGGCATAGAAAATTACTATATGGTTACATGGTTAGCAACAGCTTTCTACTTAGCAACACTTTCAATTGAGATCATTATAATCACAAAATAAAAAAAATATTGTTTTCCGACTACCTTATTGTGAAACGTATCATTTCGCACTGAGAACTAACAAAGAAAATAATGTATTCCTATATGTATTCACCAAATAAAATTGTTCTTGAACTAGTGCGGAATCAAATATTGAATAAATTAGTTCCTAAATAGACCAGTGTAGTTAAATATTGTTAAATGTTTGATAAAATTGAATATACACAATGCTCTTCCATTGGGTGAATGGTATACAGTGATTCTTGGTGTGCCTCAGGGGACAGTGTCAGGACCAATACTGTTTCTGGTGTATACAAAACATCCAGGCTCACCTCATCTCATATGCTGATAACACTGCCATAGTTTTCACTAAAGATACTCTGCCAGAGGCATTCACAGCAGCTGAAAAAGAAATGAAGGAAATTAAAGTATGATTTGATCTCAACCTTTCAAGCTTGACTTTTGACAAAACTGAATTTATGACTATATTACTGCAAAATAATGATCAACCAGAAAATAAAAACCCTAGGATTAAACGATTTTTTGTTGAGAATTACTGCAGAGCACAACACAAGCTCACTATAGCTTAGGTGTATCAGTCAACTCTAATTGAGGAATGAAATTGAAACTACAATAAGTTATAATATTTAATAATACTTATTAATACTATTATTATTACAATTACTATATGTTGTACATTGTCATCAATTGATAAAAAAATACTCACTTCACTTAGAGGATTAATATAGAAACTACAGAAATAAACTTAAACGATTAATTAGAAAAACTAAAAATGAATACTACCAGAGTGAAATTGAAGAGGCAAATGGGGACTATAAAAAACTCTGGAATGTGATCAACGACGCATCTGGAAGAAACAAAAAAACTTAAACAATTGAAAATACAATCATTGTTGATGATCAAAATATGCCCGAAAAGAAGACTAAAACAAAAAAAAATCATTAAATTCTTCACAGAACTCGGGAACAAAATGTCAAACAAAATTACTGATTTGATTTTACCCCCAAACTTTTTGAAATCTGACAAGAATGACTCATCAATATACTTACAACCAGTTGCCAAAAATTAAATAATTATTATAATATCAAAATTAAAAATAACAGCTCTCCTGGTAACGATAAAGTCACAACCAGGACCATTAAACGTATACACAATCATATTACAATACCTCTATAATTAATAGATTAATCGACTCACCTGTAAAGAAGGTCAATCTAAATTACTTGAACTCTGGATCTGTAACGTTTACCATGTAGTATACAATGTTTGTTTTTTTTTTTTTTTTTTTTTTTTTTTCTCACAAGGTGGTTGAAACCCTTTATGGGCACCTTATCCAGCCTGACACACACATCCCATAAGGTTGTGTGGGAGTCCCCTGAGTCCGAATTGAATCCCCCTCAGGTATACCCACTAAACACTCCACCTCGTGCGTGGTAGGCTCGTCCAGCCACCCAAGACTGACCCGGTGACACGTAGGCGGATGCCCATTGTATCGTACCATACCACTTTCTCGGGCCATCAGAAAAATTCTGCAGTCGCTGTGGTTTGAACCAGCGACCGGCAGCGTGAGTGATTTAAACATTGACGCTTTAACCACTCGGCTACCTGGCCCTACAATGTTTGGTTACCGAAGTTAATCTATTCATTACTTTTCAATCTTCCTCTGTAACGTTTACCATGTAGCTGTTGAAAGACAGGATGAACGATCTACGGAATCATTTTATTTTCCCATAAATAATTTATATTTCCCGTAAAATTACGGAGAGAAAAAATACTAATGAATTAAAAGGAAGAACAGTCTTACTAGTATTTTTGTCATAATAGGTAGTAAATTTTCGAATATATAGATACACACCTATGTATATGTATTTTGATCCACTCACATATCTCACCTACAGCGTAACATCAAAAATTTCAGTTGTAAAGGTATAATATAAACATGTATATCAACTTAACCAATGATAATCATTTTCCATTACCCTATATTCAATTGTGAAATTCCAAGGTAGTCCTAGTTATATCACTTTGGATAATGAATGATTTGAAATTGAATTGGTTTTTAGACTTGATGAATATGTTAATTGATTTTCAGAAAGCGTAACTTGTAAATCAGAGGTGGCAATCTATGAATTATGTACAAGAAAAACTTCCTCAACATGGTAGTAGTAGTAGTTCTTTGGGGAGGCCGCAACCGCAACCAGACAAGTAGGCCCTCATGGACCCTTTTTGCCATCCCCCGTTCTCCACTTATCCACATTCATCCTCCTAGTTTTCCTTTTCGAACCTTTATGACCTCCTAATGAAGGTCAGTATGTCCGACCACTCCAAGTTGATTAGTTCCTCATGTTGGAGTTTGTCAACTCCGAAGGTCCCAAATCTTAGCCTCCCGTATGCCTCACACTCGCCGAGGAAGTAAGATGAAGTTTCTTCGTCTTCTTCGCATTTTTGGCAAGTGGGACTGTCTTCTATACCTATAAGTGATAGGTGTCTGCCTAACTTGTTATGTCCTGTTAGTATTACTATAAGGAGGCGTAGTTCTTGGCGATATCTGCCTAAGAGCCATCCTTGACTTATAGGAGCCGGCCACGAAGTGTTTCGACTGCCTGCAGCCGGTGTTATCCCTCCAAAGTTTATTCAGCTCTTCTTCTGCCCACTCGTCGAGGGCTGCAGAGGTTTGGCTTCTTGCGATGCCTAGTACAGGCTCCGGTCGACAGAACGGTGTTGCGGATCCGGATCTGGCAAGTCCGCCTGCCACCTCGTTTTCGCGCACTCCTCTGTGTCCCGGGACCCATACCAGCTGAACTTCCTTCGTTTCAGCTAGCTTCTCGAGCACATCTCCGCATTCCTGTACAAGCGCTGAGCTTGGTTTAGGATGGCAGACGGCTCTGAGCGCTGCCTGACTATCCGAACAGACACAAATTCTCTGTTCGCATCCATCTTTCACCTCTTCTCTCGTAGATACGGATAAGATGGCAAACACTTCAGCTTGAAAAACTGTTGTATATCTACCCACAGCGTAGCTCTCTCGTACCCTAGTAGCACACGACGTCAATATGACGTCTCTTTAAAGTCATATTTCGTCATATCTTACGTCATTTCGACCATCCAAATGACGTCAGAATGGCCTTATTGAGACGTCACTTTGTCATGTCCAAAATGACGTCATTGCATGACGTCAAACTAACGTCTTGGAATGACGTCATTTTGGACATGACAAGTGTCGTCTCAATTAGGTAATTTTGACGTCATTTGGATGGTCGAAATATGACTTTAAAGAGACGTCTTAATGACGTGATTATAACTGTGTTACCAATTTTTGACTAAATTTGAGGTGAAACAAAAACGTACATTTATAATATTGAGTATTTATTGCACACCTTAATAATTATACACATTGTAACGTTGATGACATAATACAAAGTTAAGAAATCCAATTCTTCAAAGTTCGCACATACTTCCCTTTAGGGACATTATTTTGTCCTATTATGCCAGTGTTTGAGATACAAAATTTGTTTTTTCTGACATCACAGTATGAAAATGATAAAATTTGGTATATAACAACAAAGGTTTTATCAGAATTTATATAATATAAAACAATACAATATTCAGTATTCAGTAACTTTACATTTACAAAACAAAATAGATTCGAATAAAACTCAATTTTTTCTTGTGAATTTAACAACTATAATTGATAAATTATGTGGTACATATATATAATGATTAAAGACAAGTAAAGATACACTACTTTATTGATTTTATATTTATGTATATCTGGCAGCACCTTCAAGGCCCCTCATATGTTCTCGCTCTTCATCTGCCAAGTGCAAGAAGAGAGGAAGACGCAGAGCGAGAATATATGTGAAGACTTACAAACACCATATAATATAATCAAGCGGTATCTAAAATGGTATGAATAATAGGAAACGAAACCCAACATTTTTCAACTTTACCTGGAAATACTATACACTTCATACTTATCTGCTGAATGGGCCAAATTTGAAGATTATCAGATAAATGTGATAAAATAAATATGTTCAACTCCTCGGACTTTATAGGATACTCATAGAGAGATTTGTAAGTAATAAACTGCTTTCCAACAATTAAAGTATCCGAATTTTGGGTAATAATATTATGTATTTCAATGACAATGTTATCTACTGTTGAGCAATAGGCATCAGCTTTTGAATAAAAATTAGTACAGAGAATGAAATTATCAAAATTTAGCATTTTGAATTGCTGAATATCATGCAATTCCAATACAGGACCAAAATCATGCTCCATTAAATGCAAAATTTTCTTATTATCAACAATATGGCCACCTTCTAAAGACTGCATTTCTTGTAATCTTCGACATACTTGTTGTAAAGACTTATTATAAGATCGTAATAAACGTTTCAATTTACCCAAAAAATTTTCAAAGGGAAAGGCGGAGAAAATATCCACTGGACCAAACATACGTACATCATCTACTAAATGGCATAACAAATGTATATTATATACTAAAAACTCCTTACCATACAACTCTTCACAATGACTAACAAAATTGACTAACAATGTGTTTGGAAAGTTATAACCAAATTTAGATAGAAGTGAATTAGAAACCAATATTGACATAGATACGTGAAATAAAAGGAAATTTTCATATATAGCTTTATCAATTGTCTGTTTAAGAATAAAAGGTCCCACATATAACAAAAAAGTTCTGAACTCCGTCGCTTTCCATCTTTGAAGCTCATCTAACCCCCTTGGTTTTCGATTAAACTCTCTAGGGATAAATGATTTTAACGATACTAGAAGTTCAGTCAAGCTTTCAACTATACGACTAGAAAACCTAATTGGTAACTTACCAGATAACCAAAAATTCAATAATTTTCTCATCACTCCTAAACAGCATGCATGCATATAGTCAACAGGGAAACGTGATACCATTCCAATATTTAACCTAAGCAACGGTGAAATTCCAGTGTGATGCTCTTCATCTTGCTGAGTAAGAAACATTTGGTCTGTTCTTTTTAAATATGTTGTGCTCTTTAAAATAATCCGGCCATTTACATACTGACCAGGTTCAAGACATTTATCACATGATGAATAGCCTCCGTGATGCTTGATTTTTTTAATAAATGCTTTAGCTGGTGCATCACATATAAAACTATGTACAGAAATTGTATACTCTTTGTTATTATAAGCAAATCCATTTGCGGACAGAAAATTAACTTCATCTATAAACTGTTCAAAAAACAATTCTAATGAAGCTGGCTTAGATTTACCACAGAAAATTGCCACTGCAAATACGGGACTAGTTTTACAATTTTTAACACATGCCAAAATAGGCCAGAACTGTACCGTTGAACTATGAAATAATGGAAGTCCATCAACATTAAAACTAATTTCTAAATTATTACAATCAAAATTATTGATTGATAAAATTCTAAACAAATTGTTTTTCAAGCCCAAGTAACACAATTCACCATTTTCAATATTTATAATATTGAGGTGTTTAGGTGTTCCTAACAAAGTTCTTGCATCTAAAGGCAGGTCCGAATGATATGGTTTTAATATTTTTAACAGGCCATTAACTGCACAATGTGTCACTTTATTTTCAATAGCCCAACATTTTACTTTAGATAGAAGTGAAGGTTGCTCAAGTTCAAATGAATTATAATCTGGCTCAATTTCTGAATTATCAGTACAAGCTATATCATAATCAATTTCATCCACATCTTGAGAAACATTTTGATTTATGAAAGCAGTATCATGGTAATCTACAATTTCATTAATATTATCAATGGGCAATGTAGATGATATACTGCTAGGGAAGTCGTTATTGTAAGATATTTGAGAACATTCGGAAGAATTGGATTTCTTACCAATGCTACAGTGTATTTCATTTATAGTAGAGGCGATTCGTCGAAGATGTTGCCTTTCGCCAACAGAACTCTTTAACTTAAATTTAATTTTCTTGTCTGGCTCCATGTTTCTTCATACGTTCAGGTGCATGCTTTAACCAAATTTTGATTGATTCTTCAACATCCCTGTCTGTACTCGTAGGCGATGACAATTTTACAGCATCTGCAAATAAAATACATATTTTTCAGAATTTATTAAATAAATTTACTACATTTATTAAAATTTAGTGAAATGAAATGTAATTCAATGCTTGGTGTGGTACATAACAGGAAGTGTAGATGTTCTTCTATCAGGGATGTTCATATTCATTTTGAATTAATTTTTAAAATATTTGAAGTATATGCAGACAATATAGTATGTGTGTATCATACATATCGAATCGATCTATATGTTTTGACATAAATTTATACACTTCAAAGTTCACAATGTTTTTTAATTAATGACAATATTCATAATAGAATATTTTATGTATATCTAAATAATTTTGAAATACAAAATATTTTACTTAGTAAGCTAGATACCTACATTGCTCCCTTTTTTACTCCTGCAATCAGAGCATGCTGTAGTTTTTAACTACTAGGTACCTACTAATGCCTAAATATAAAATAATGCTTACCCACAATTATTTTTCTCAAATTAAGCTCTAAGAATGGCCGTTTATTACTCCTTTTACCATAGTAACTAAATGTGCTGGCAACAACATCTTTTAACAAATATTTTAAGATTCTATTCGTCCTGGAGACTGTGTCCGTGCCTCCCAATGTTGACAAATATGAAACCTGCAATGAAAATAAATTAAGTAAAAGTATAACACATTGATAACAAATAATATTACCAAATCATTAGAGTAACGTTCACTACCCAAATCTTCTTCTAATCTGTTAAGTGCAGTTATACTTTCCAGCGGTAATTCCACATTTAAATCTGGACGAATACCTGTTGGTTTTACTATCTTGTCATCTTGTTTCCGAATCCACTCTAGAATTTCTTTATTTTGTTCTTTAATGCCAGCAACTATGGAAATTAGTTTACCTGTAAAATATTTATATTTTTATTTATTTGCCCAAGTGTAAACAAAAAAATACCCACCTATCTTTTCTGAATCACAACTAAAAACAGAAGTGTGGGGTCTGCTCTGAGGTGTTGTGGTAATAATTTCAGTTTCATTAACCAAAGTAGGACTATCTAAAAATACAACAAATATTACTTATTCTAACAAACACAACATTGTAGTAATAACTTACTCCTTGCTGAGGAATCATTTATGCTCCGTTTTATATTCGGTGGCCTTGGCAGAATTGTTGCAGATGTACCTTCTCCTTCATCGTCAGATGATGACGGCAGAAACCTTTTATTTATTTTTCTTCTTCTTTTTGGACTAACCCCTTCATCAGATTCAAGGTTTGAGGTAAGCTCAGCGTCTTTCCCTTTGGCCTTAACTTTGACTAAATCATCTGCAACAGGAATTCCAAAAATAAGCTGCTAGTGTTTTAAATACTATTATCATATATAAAATGAAGATTGTAAAGAGTTAATTTCACAATATATTACTTAATTCCACTATACTTTGAAGCGAAAACAAGTCTGTATTGTCAGAAAATGATTACAACCTCTAGGTACACTTACTTATGTAGTTTTAAAATTAGTTATGAGGTTAAATTTATTTTTCATCAAGAATGGCTTAAGAATTCACCACAGGAATACAAAATTTTGCTAATTTTGTAAAGCTTCCATGTTTCTGTATTTATAGAAGCACCATTTTTTAAGGCTTTATCAAACTGGTATTGTTCCTTATGAGGTGGCCAAAAGGCCTCCTTCTTCCTAGGTGTTAACCATGAGTTGTGTAAGGTTGCTATGCCTCCACCATCACATTGATCAAATTCAACAAGAACATAAGCCATTGAAGTGTGATGCCTAGAACTAGAATAGCTATGTCAACTTAATAAAGTCTATTGTACTAGTTGTAGTTTAAGGGCAAAATAAGCCCCAGTCTACTTGCAACATGCTGAATAACTTAAAAGAGGGAGGTATACCGAGACCCTTAAAGTCAACAGATATTAATTTTTAGAATTACAGCAAGAAATTCAAATGGCCTTATAGGATCGGCTCGGTATCCGTTAATTTAATTGATAATCAATCAATCAATATTATGCATGCGGTTAACCCAGTATCAAGCAGAGAGCACAAATACTTACATATAAAAATACACTGAGACTGCCACAAAATCTTGTGGAATAGAACACCGAACAACTGTCCGTAAAAACAAAAATGTTTATATGGTATAATTACAATACGAAATTACGAAGACAAAACGCCACCAAAACGCATTTCCTAGTTGCTCTGCTAAAAAAATACCGCCAAACGCCAAATACCTCTAGACGCCAAATACCTCTAAACGCCAAAGTCGACTAACCTAATTCTTCTTCTTCCTTCTTCTTCTTCCTTCACCTTTTTTACAGACGTCAAGAAACATAAACGGCAAGCAATAAGCGCTCTGTGATTGGTCACTGTAATGGCGGGAAGTTTAAATGATAAACAAAGGCAAACTGAGTTGAAAATGCGTGAATCAACTGCAAACCTAATCCTACCTGACTAACCTAGCATGAACAGAATAACCATCCAAAATTGTTGATAACATCATAATGGTGGGGGCGCTTATGCCGTGCATTTTAGTGTATAGTCTTTTTTACACTTTACACTGAGTCGAGTCTGCTTGCTTACCACGTGACGTTATTAACATCACTGATTGGCGCCAACCCATAACTGCCAAACCAATGACAATAATGTATAGATGTGACCTGAGGTAACAATAGCGGTAGATTCAAATTGTTGAAGCATTAGCATTAGCTATAAATAACAACAAAAGTTTCAAAAATCTCATGCATCATTCCAGAAACCACTATATAAAACCATATGTGAACATCTCTTTTAATCACTTTTTGTTAAATGTAGAGGTTGAATTTTTTTACTGTTTTATAGATATAGGGGGATTCTAACCTAAAACTGACGTCAATATGACGTTATAAGAGGACAACTAAATGACGTCAGGAAAATGTCGTCATTATGACGTGTTTACGAGAAAGGCTAAATGACGTCATGAAAAATGACGTCATAAAGACGTACGTTTTTCGGCAAATGACGTCTACGACGAAACATGACTTTGAAAAGACGTCGTAATGACGTCGTGTGCTACTAGGGTACTTCTCTTCCCTCCAGGTAGATTCCGGCACCCGAAGCAAGGTAGTCCTAGCTAGACGTATGTCTATGGATGAACTTTTCATAATGTCTCTACCAACCGGCTGTCTGCCTAGTCGTGGATGTGGCTGCATGTCTTATTGAGTATCCTTAGAATAGGCCAGTATTAACACCACTATCATATGTAGCTTTTGACTTAAGTCCTTCAAAAACCATTTATTATAGGTTGGTAGACTTTGTTCGAAATATATTTGTTTCTCGGAGGTAAAGGGCACCATGTACCTTTTCCTAATTTCAGGACAGCTGTTCAAAGATCATATAGGTTGGTTGTTTATCTCTATTCAAAATTAGATATACGACTAGGTATTAATGGACCCATGCTTCATTGAGAAGTCACTTGTTGCAGCAAATTTTTACTTTTTTTTTGTATTATACGTACTACTTTCCAGTCAGTCAATCAAAAGACGGTAACCACTCGTCATGGCTCATATGTATGAGAAATGTTTCATACATTTATTGATGACAGTAGCAAATATATTTTCAGGATAACCAATTAATTGAATTATTTCATCGAAACCACATTAAACTATTTTCTGTCTTAATCCATAAAGCTTCAGAATCGAATCTAATATCATGTTTACGAATGTGATTGAATTCCTTTGTTTCTCCCATTTCCGCAGTTTTGACTTATAACTTATATAATAATGTACAAATCAGTAAAACGCAAAGTCGTCTCCACAATTTAATTTCCCATCTAGTTCAATAGGATGGTGAAACGGTGATTGACCGCTATCAATCAGATAGCCGTCCAAAAGTAGAAGTAGTACATGTTTCGATCCTATATAGGACCATCATCAGCTATTCAAGAAAATTATGGAGAAGAAAAATAATGTTGTGTAATATTTATATAAAATTGTTTAAAAAATTATAGTATTAAATATGGTTAAATAACCACATTGTTATTTATTTATGGTATTTGAACAACCAAAATTTGCGAAACAACAAAATTATAGGTAGGGGAGGCTGTAATGCCTTGGGCCCCCTTAATCTTATATATATATATATATATATATATATTGCGTAACAAATATAGTGAACTCGATAATCTATTGGTGGGAACAAGATTTTGAGTTTCATCATGGTTCAATTTCAGATTGTTGGCATTGAACCAATTTTGTGCAGATTCGATAGAGCACGTCATACGTGAAAATAGACTGCGTCGGAAGCAGTATTGAGTAGAGTTGTGTCATCAGCATAAGCCACAAATTTATTAGGTAACATATAATGGAACAAATCATTCATGTAAATGATGAATAGAGAAGGGCCCAAAACAAATCCCTGTGGCACCCCAAATGTAAAATTGTGAAAATCAGAACAAGAATCACTTATATACACTGCTTGTTTCCTGTTATGTAGGTAAGACTGGAATAGATCGAGCGGTGTGCCCCTGACACCATAATGGTTAAGCTTTTCAATAAGAATACCATGAGAGACACAGTCGAAAGCTTTCGACAGATCGCATAAAGTAATACCAACTTCCATGCCATTCTCAAAACCCTCGACTATATCGCTAACAATCTTGAAAACAGCTTGGGTTGTATTTGCTTCTAAAACCAAACTGACAACTATTGATAAATGTATTCGTTTCAAAGTATTTCATGAGTCTCAGCTTTAATATGATTTCAAAGACTTTGGAAAAAATCGGAATGATAGATATTGGCCTATGGTTTGCCACCTGTGAAATGTCCACTTTTTTGAAAATTGGTATTACTTTCGTGACTTTCAAAATATCTGGAAATTCTCCCTCTGCAATGGAAGCATTGAAGAGAGTTACCAACGGATCTATTATTAAGTCTAGGGTTTTTTGAATAAGTTCACTATTCATTCCATATACATCAGTGCATTTAGAGTTTTTCAAGCTGCGTACAGCTTCGACTACCTCTCTATAAAAAATGATGAACATGGTGTGGGCAATCCTTTCAAGTAATTGGCCGGGTCATTTGAATCGTTAGATATTTTCCCAATCAGATCAGCTGCAATTGTGGAGAAGTAATCATTGAACTCTTTAGCTGTTATGCGTTACTTGTGTTAGGTAAGAAGCGAACTTTATCAGACCACTGCATGCTAACTGCATAGTCATCAGAGAGCGAATCTCTCCACCTCAGAAAGGTTTCAGGTTTGTCATTGGAAGAGAGCTTACATTTTACAAGGATGTTATAGTTTATTTTCAAGCAAATTGGGAAATGGTCTGAAATTATAATCTCATTTAATACAAAAAAAAAGTGTTAACGATTTCGAGAGAGGAGTTATTAATCCCGGCCAGATCAATAACACTCTTTCCGATGCTGTTACAAAAAGTATAATTTCCAATTATGTCCTCGTTTGTTCTCCCGTTCAATAAACAGAAAGAATTTTCATCCATGAAGTTCAATATGCTACGTCCCCTCGCGCTGAGGATTCTATCCAAGTTAGTCTCTGAAAAGGTTCGTGCCCAAGAAGAATAAACTCAAGAAGAATTTTATTCTTCTTGGTTCGTGCCCACAAGCACGTCCTCTTGTATGGTGCATGCGTTGCCAACCTGCCGGTTAAAATCGCCCATTATAATGAAAATGTATTCCGAGTACGCTTCGAAAATATGAGACACAGATAGCGTAAAAACCTCCAAGATTTCATCAATATTTAGTGATGGTTTAAACTATACACTGAAATTCATTGTATTTGAGAAAACAGAAAATCCACCATGGAGATTTGTCTATTACTTTGAGTGAAAACTGCATTTTTATGAATACACATAATCCTCCACCGACCGTAGGATTTTTCGCGAATAGCACAGGTATTCACTATATTGTAGTCAGTCAATGGGTGCGGCGGTGATTCAATATCACTCGATTGCCATGTTTCACATATTATCAGTACATCAAACTCATAATTATTTACTAAAAAATCCGGAAGGTTTTTATAGCCCTGCATATTCCACGAAACCAGAGTGATTAGTTGCTATTTCCCTGCAGACTTGGACGTTTTAATTCCAGTATTGCGTTTAGGAGAGTCATCTTCTTCGCGGGATCTTTGGGCAGTAGTCTTGGGAGTAGCAATTATTTTCGGAATATTTCTAACATATTTTCTTGTTGTATTTTCTTCTCCGCCTTGTTGTCTAGTTTCGAATTCGGATCTGAGGTTGGACAGGTATTGTTGCTAATAAGGAGTCATATCAGAACTAATAGTTATTCCTTTGTGTCTTTTGATAGTTTATTTTTGTTTCGGAGAATCTCGAACGCAATATCGGATGACGCTAAACATACTTTCAGTAGTCTCGTGTCTTGCAGTGGCGGTTCTACTATACCGCGAAACCCCACGGTGCGGGGGGCCCGGATGTTACGGGGGCCGGGAAGGCCCACGCGGAAGTGATAACCATGTTTAAAATTGTTATTCTCGTAAGCTGCTCGAAACATTTCCACATGCGAATAAGTTTTCAAGATATATGGATGGTGTTATGCAACAATGAGTCAAGCCACATTCTTTAATAATTGAGCTACAACAGTCATTGGAATCGCCAGTGTTTTTCTACAGTAAGCAAAAATGATTCAACCCGCAATTGTGAGGGGCTCCTTCCACTGACGATAGTATTAAGCCACATTCCATCATTTCATTATCTGCTAAACTATTTTGATATTTTTTACGAAACTAGCTGACTGTGGCTTGACCCATTATTGCATTACATTATCCATATATTCTCCATTCTTACGACTATTACTGTGATGTGCTGCAAATATTCTACCCTCTGTGTGCAGAGAGTGGCGCGAGTGAACGTTATTATTTATTATTTGTCCCAAGTCCATGCAAGCCAGCCCAGCCCAGCAGCCTGCGTTCCGAATCGAAGCTTTCAGCACTAGGGGTCGTTATTCGTCGGCAATGTCCGTACACCGTACCGTATCCCGTATCGATGAACGCCGGTGATTGAATCAGACAATTATTCCTTCTTGACTATGCAGACTAAGTAAAAGTAACAATTACTATTGTGAGTGAGTTGCATTGCGAATAGGGGAAGGAATTGTATGGTATAGTTGTATATAGTAGTTAGTATACAAACTAAAATTAAGTGGAAGGTAAGGGAATTATATATTACATACCTACCTATAATTGATAACTACATGAATAACAAACCTAATCCTTCTAGTATGGAACATGTAAACCAAAGTTTGAGCAGTGGGGCCTAAAAGAGAAGGAAAAGGAAAAGACTTGGTGAAGAAAAATCGAAATTACCTAAAATCACAACATTCTTGATAGACTGTAGTGGATCAACAGGTGATGAAGGGGAAATTTTGACTGAACGTGCAATCTCAGTGCCAGAAGTACCGAAAACTGTTTTGTTGTCTGATAAATCTACGAAGTTTACTGAAGGTATGAATATAGTATATTCGTATGACGATTTTTTATATTCGATTTTGAAAGAAGCCTTTCCTACCGATTTGGGCCATTTCGAAAATCGGACCCTCACCGTTAGAATTAAAATGTTCATTGTTGATCAAGGACCTTGTCAGCCAGATCTTCAGTTTCCGAAAGATGGCAGTAATAGATCTTTCTCAAAATTTCATTATTCCCAAACAAACCATGCTGGAATCAGTATTCAAAGAAAATGGCAAGGGAAAAGGATATATTTCAATGAAAGGGTTGACGGTTACTTTGAAATCTCCACAAATGTGAACTGAACCGTCTTTTTTTAAAACCGGAACAATAGGTGTTCCACATTCCAAATATTCTATTGATTCAATCACTTCAAGACTTCGTTATCTTTCCAATTCCTTTTCCAACCTTTCTTCCATCGCAAAAGGCAGAGAGCAAGCCCTAAAAAATTTAGGACGAACTTCCATTTTTGATTTTAATTTTATTGACATAGAACCTTTATTGAAGGTGCCCAAACCCGGCGAAAACAGTGGTCTACGAGGGTTGCTATTTCTGTATTGAGAATTGGCAACACTGGTGTTGCTAGGCGCAATCCAACTGCGCATCGCAAAATTTGACATTTTTGACAGTATACCTAATCAGAACTTTTTGTCATACATACGCTATTTATATTGTTAATAGACATTTGAAAATTTCATCTCGGCCAAAAAATGGAGCTAAATCGTGAACATTTTCGTGCCATGATTTTTTACGATTTTCGACGTGGATTATCTCAACAGCAGTGTGCCGAACAACTCAATGCGATTTTTTCTGATGAAGCATCATCCAAGGCCACAGTATATCGATGGTTTAGTGAATTCAAACGTAGCCGTACTTCGCTGGCGGACGAAGTTAAAGATGGACGTCCAAAATCGGTTGTTTAGCGAGAAAACATTGATGCTGTGTCCGAACTGATAATGTAGGATCGTCATGTGTCATATCGCAAGATCGAGGTATCCCTCGGTATTAGTATGGCAAGTATACATAAGATATTGCATGAACATTTGGCAGTCAGAAAGATTTGTTCTCGTTGAATTCCGCACAATTTGACAATCGATCAAAAAAAGACTCGTGTAAATTGGTGCAAGGAAATGATTACAAAATATGACCGCGGTGCATCAAATGCAGTTTATAACATATACACAGGTGACGAGCCTTGGATTTATTGTTATGAGCCCGAAACTAAACAGCAGTCGACGACGACTGTATGGGTCTTTCAAAATGAACCAAATCCAACAAATATTGTTCGTGCTCGCAGCACTTCGATGCAAATGATGGTCATGTGGCAACCGTGCCTTTAGAGCAACGTAGAGCGGTAAACTCTAAATGGTACACTACTATTTGTTTGCCAGTCATTAATGAAATAAGAAAAACGAATGTCGACGAAAAATAATTCTCCATCATGACAATGCGAGCTCACACACATCGGCTTAAACAACCCGCTATTTGAGCACTCAAAACGTTGAATTGATGGCTCATCCGCCGTACAGCCCTGATTTAGCACCCAATGATTTTTAATTGTTTCCTCAAGTGAAAAACAAATTACGTGGTCAACGCTTTTTGACGCCACAAGACGATGTTTATGCATTCAAAAACCATGTTTTGGAGATACCTGCTTCGGAGTGGAAAAACTGCTCTGCCAATTGGTTTAATCGAATGCAAAAATGTGTAGATTTGAAAGGAGAGTATTGTGAAAAACAATAAAGAAGTTTCTACACCCAATTATTGTTTTAGTTCTTCATTGTCAATACTCAATAAATAGCAACCCTCGTATATTTGTTCAATAAAACAATCAAATCATTAGAAATATTCAAATGGCTCAGATTATGAATACGCAGTTCAAATGAGTTGAAAAAATCACATCCCAAAGAAGTTTGATCACATGAAAATTCAAAGGTTTTACACCATTTTTGAATTCAACATCCACAGAAAAATAACCTAAAGGTACAATTTTGTCATCATTATAAAGATTGAAATGTTTATCTCTAAATGCTAAAGGTTTTCTGGCAAAGTTATTTTTATAAAAATTTTCAGATACTAAACTATAACTCGCTCCCGTGTCCAAATTGAACCCTAATGCATTGCCTTCAGTAAACAAATCTATTCAAACTAGATCAAACTTGCCATCAATATTGAAAAGGCAGGAATCATCAGCTTCCAAAAAATTGGTTCTAAATATATTTTGGTTAGATTACTTGAACAAACCGGGGCTAGATGTCCTTTGCGATTGCAACTGTGACAATAACTTTCCCGATAGGAACACCTGTCCGCTGAATGATTTTTACGGCCACAACATGCGCACTCACTTTATGATGGAGTACTTGCTCTAGAAGAGGATGGAAAGATCCTGCTGCCGGTGTTGCCACTGTGGTTTTTTGATTGAAAAGATTGTTACTGAGGACGAGCTGTCTGCGCCGAGCTCCTTGAGTTTGCGAAGTAAGTTTCCGGTTCCCGCTTAACCGTCTCTGGGCAAAATGGCTGACGGTTGGCTGATTTTGAAGAAGCCGACTCGTGATGTGCTTTTCGAGCATCATACAAATTTTCACGATTCGCGAACACTGACACTACCGGTTTGGAATAATCATCCATGCGTTTTATAATGTCCTCATACGATATGTTTTCCGGTTCCTCCGGAATACACATGTTATGTAAAAGTTTATAAGCCTCCTCATTCAGAAGGCTCAGTAGTATTGCATGTTTTCGTCCATCGGCTACAATTTCATTGGCCACAAATTAATTTCCCAGGCGTTTTTTATAGATTGACCAATCTGACGAAATTGGGCAAAACTCTTGAACATGACCGGTATACAGTGTGGTCGCCAGGAAAAAATCTAACCCAAAAGTTATTATGTCCCCTGAGCTAGAATACCTACAAAATAGTATCACTCTTCAATGAACTAGCAAAGAACGACAGCAACTACTACAGTGAAATGTGTAAAAAAGTTAACAAAGAATATAGAGAGTAACTTCAATCTATGAATAGAAAATTTCATGATGAATTCATCACTCACTCTGACAACAAGTCTAAAACAACCTAGAGAATTATTAATGACTCAAAAAAAATATCAACAAACTGATTTTAGTTGAAAACAGTATTCAATATAAGGGAGAAGCACTTGCTGAAAAATTCAATACTCATTTTACAAAATGTTTATCTGACAACTTCTCAATTCAAAATCTAGTTTTTTTGAAAGTAACATCTCACTCAATTCATCTACTTTTTCTATGTCCCCCATCACTGAGAGGGAATTAGTACAACTATTTAATAAACTCAAAAACTCTAACTCATGCGTATTATGCAAATTTCCATTCTCAACTCAGGTATGGTATTTTGAACTGGGGTACAAGCTCCTCTGTTAGCAAAGTATTCATAATTCGCCAAAAAATAACGTGGCATATTGTGAACCCTGCTGGTTATTTTCAAAAGTGAAGATGTCATCATTTCAAGATGGTACTAAGGATTGGCAGGGACTTTCAAATAAATTGAAGCTTCATGCTCAATCTCAGAATCACGTAACCTCATGTTTTATTTATGATCAATGGAAGAGTGAAAAAGGTATGATAGATGAGGCCTTGATGGAAGATGTTTCAAAAGAAAGAAATTTCTGGAAAGAAGTTCTGCACAGGATTATTGATATCACTCTAGCTTTGGCTGAAAATTCACTGGCATTCAGAGGACACAGAGAAAATATCACTGATGTTTATAATGGTAACTTCCTAAAATTCGTGAATCTTTTATCAAAATATGATCCGGTTATGAAAGAACTCGTTTCAAGGCCACGAGCCTAAAAACGAAATACTACGAGATTTTACTCATAGAACATTACCAAATGATCAAAATTTTGTGGGACTCACATCTACCAACACATAATTTTTACAGAAAAACCTTGTATCATTGTTTACATAGAAGATATAGTTAGTCATCCTTATGGGATTATAATTGGATCAAAATGGATGCGACATGTAGATGGCGATAGTGAGCTCGCATTCAAGTCAAGTCGTAACTTCAGTGATCCGGCCTCCAAGTCATGTCGTAATTTGATTGAAACAATGGGACAGCATTAAAATCAGAGTTTTTTGAAGGAACCTGCATTAAAATGACGTTAAATATGCATGTTTGTAACTAATCACGCTAGATGACACTCGCGTTTGCGTCCAACACCAATTACACAGGCATTGACTAACTATCTTACTTCTATATAAACAATGCTTGTATTATGATTAAGTGGACTTTATTTAATATTAGATTTAGCACTAGTGCGGAATGGGTCGTCGGAAAACCAGATTTTATGTATTTAACAAGTTTTCAATCTGAATTAGGCATCAGTATAAGTTCTTCAAGGAACTGAATTCTACCGTAACGTTCCCTACATCCTCCATTCGATACACCACTGGTCAATATCGTCGAGAGTCACTGCCAGATTTTAAAAATATAATCTTTCCTATCTCCCTCCAGCAGTTGATGAAAATGAGGACAGAAAATGTCATCGTGGAATTATCCAATATACCTCGGTTTATTCGACTGTGATTCAGATAATAATAGGTATTCGTTACCTACAATATTTTCAGTGAATTATTTTATCACTCTTTTTGAATTTTTAACAGTTCTTGGCACACCATCAACTCTCAACTCGTAAAACTGTCAAGTGGAGTTTCATGTATTTCATGGAAAATAAATGAGAATCTCGTTTTTTGTTTAATAAAGTTAGTCAAAGCCCTGAAAAATTGTTCTTGTTTGTATATAGTGAATTGTTTTGAAGAGTTGCTTCTGTACGCATAATAGATATGAGGTGAGTTATTAAGGTTGTTTTATATTGGTAAACATTTTGAGCTAATGAATTTACATGTGTTCAGCGATCAATTAATAAAATACAGAACTTCATAGGCATACACTTCTCCATATCATATTTTTCTTGAATCAAGTGATAACTCAAAAGTTTGTCTTGTCAAGTCACTGTATTCTTTATGAAAATATAATTCTCGAATGATGTATGAAATGCTCTTTGAAAAATCTCACAGGTATCTTTCTTAATGCTTGTGAAATTATTTTGCACCTGACCCCAAATCTTACTAGTAAAATCAAATTATTTTATTTATTTATTGAGTGAATACCTTCCAGACAAAACAAGTTCTGGTATGAGGAAGTTGTACATATAATAATAATAGAAATTAACAATAGCAATTCAAACAAATATATCATAAATGATTGAAAAACCATAATAAAATCATAAATTAGTGAACATAGATTGATAGCAGGATGTCAATTCCGTAAGGAAATTATGCGTTTTTTTACAGATATTTTGAATTTGGAAAAACTTCTGCAATTTGTTATATTATAAGGTAATTTGTTAAATTCATCTAAAGCAGTGTGAGTGAATCTTTTTTGGCCAACTGTAGAGGTAGCAGAATCGAGGTGAAACAAGTTATATTGTCTAGTGAGATGACTATGAATTTCAGATTTTTCTTCAAAATTAAATTTGATTTTAATATTTTATTTATGATATCGAATGCAATTTTTAGGGTATTTATTTTATACAATTCATCTAAAGAAAATTTGTCTGTAACTGCAAATAGTTTATCATTTGGTATGTCAATAGGGAGACGATACAGTACTTTCAAAGATTTCCTATCCCATGCTGATATTTTATTGAAATTATTTTTGGAACAAGACCCCCAAATGTCTATCAAATAGGTAATACGACTTATTATGTGAGAATATAGAATCATATTTATAATTTTTTTATCTAGTTTAGACCTCAATGTGTTTGTCCCATTTCAATTTTTCATCAATCTAAATACCAAGATACTTTATATGTTCAGTTGTTTTCAATAATTCATTTTTGATATTGAGGTTAAGGGAAATATTCTGTTTGGTTTTCTGCTGGAAAATTATATACTCAGTTTTATCAATATTTATTGATAAAAGGTTGCAATAAAGCCATTTTTCAAATTGTTTCAAGTCGTCATTAATAATGAGAGAGTTTTTGTTTTCATATAAAAGTACTGTATAACAAGATAACTGTATACAACTGTATAACTGTATAACTGTATACAAGATGGGTCCCAAAACAGATCCTTGTGGAACGCCCGTATCTATTGGTAGTCTGATAGACTCAGAGTTGTAACATTTGGTACTGATTGTCCTATTTTCAAGATAGGATTTCGAAAGATTTTTCACGTTACCTCTGAATCCCATTGTTTCCAAGTTTTCCAAGAGTATTTTGAGATCAACTGTATCAAATGCCTTCTTAAGGTCAATGAAAACAGCTACCACATAGTTTCCTGTATCAAGTCCATTTTGAATTGCTTGCAAGACTTGTTGTACTGCTGCTTGTGTGACACTATTTTCTTGGAAACCAAACTGATTACTATCAAAGCCATATTTTTTGTTTATAAAATCAACAATAAATTTTTTCAAAATTTTTTCAACATTTTTTCAAAAATTTTAGAAAAAAATGCTCAATATGGCTATTGTTTGGTCTGTAATTTGATGGATCTTCAGCATCTCCATGTTTGAATATAGCTTTTAGTGAAGCATGTTTCAATTCGAGTGGGAAAATACCCAAGGTAAAATATTTATTGATTAATTTTGTTAAGAGTTCAGCCCGAATATCTTTTAATTCAAATAAGTCTTTGGTCAATAAACCTTCAGAATCAGGACACGTTTTTTTAAGGTAAAGATTATTTCAATAATTTTACTTTCATCAGTTGGGAACAAAAGCATTGTCGAGTCATTATATTTTGGATAGAAATTAGGATATGGAAGGTTATTGTAATATGATTTTATTTCATTTGCTATATTCTCGCCAGTACTCGAAAAATGATTGTTCATATATTGGCTATATCAGTAAAAATGTTACCATTAATTTTTATTGATTCACTCTTTTTCCTATTTTTTAATTTCGATGTACCTTTGAGACAATAATTGATAATATCCCACATTTTATTCTGGTTGCCTTCAGAAGCTTCAAATTTCTTACTAACATGTTGAGCGTTTGCTCTTTTGCATGATCATAGCGTTAACTTTATTCTTCTGTATCTTATAGTCATTAAAGAATTCTTGAGCATTGATGTTTTGTTTATGTCTTTTGAATTTTGAATTTCGAGTGTTCATTTCCCGGATAATACTATCATTGATCCAGTCGTTGTAAAGTGTTCTGATATATACTTTCACCGATGACTTGTTTTTAGCTTTTATAACGATATCTTTCAAATTCTGAAAATTTTCAAAATGGGTTAGAATTAATTCATTTGAAATAATTTGCTTGAATTTACAGTAATCAGTTTTCATTATTTCACGTTTCTTGAATTGTTTTAAAGTAATATCTGATTTATTAATGGAGGTGTATCGATGATCAGTAATTGAAGTATTTTCTAGTGTTATTTTAAAATTCAAATGATGGCAATTAGTCAAAACATGATCAAAAATACTGAAAGAGTTGTTTTGATTTCTTGTATAACAATTTGGATCTATTGAGTTTACAATTTGGAAACCATTGCTTTCAATTAAACTCACGTAATTTAAGGTATCATTCTTGTCTGAAAGCAATTTTATTTTGACATCTCCTATAATAGTGACTTCTTTATTTATTTCCATGATTTTATCTATGTATCGTAAAAATTCTTCTAAATTTTAATTAGGAAGTCTATATAAAGAAATCATTTTTAATTTAGATTGAAATTGAGAAATTTCTATTTTTATTGTATTATGATTTTTAAGGACCCAATCTAAAATACTATAAGTACGCCTATGTGTCTACAAAACAATTATATTCTTTCACGACTGTATCACGTGGTGTGCTCGAGTCCGATGAAGAACAGAAAGAGATGGACACAATGGTGATGTCAGACGAAACAGAGTCTTGAACTGAGAGCCAAGTCAGCCATACGCTTTTTTTCATTACAAATATTTTCTAAATATTGTTAGCCTGATTAGGCATTTATGTTCATTTGTTTACATTAAAAGTACAGTCCACTTTTCACGGTTCAGTGATTTCGTCTACAATGATCAACATTCAGATTTCAATTAATTTTCTGAAATTTCAATCCATTTCTTAAATAAATTGCCACGCCTCCTCCCTGTCTATCATCTCGGCAGTGATGAATACTAGAAAAGTTAGCAATATTGAAATAATCAGTTTCATTTGATTTCAACCAAGTTCCTGTATCAATATAAGTGTTTCTTTATATTTCTTCAATATAACCTCTATTTCATTCAATTTGTTTGTCAAACTTCTTATATTGAAATATAGTATATTAAAATTATTGATCTTTTTGAGTTTGTACGAATTTGTATTATTCATAATTTGTTCTATTTATAACCAAAGTAATTTTCTTTTTAAAAATGGGACAATCAATACTTTTTTAATCATGATCAAGACTAAAATTGGAATTGAATTTTCAACTTGCTATTTTGCAATTTATACAGCATATATTATATCGATCATTGCATTTGTCACTGGGATGATTTCCTGCACAAATAGAACATGATAAAGAATTTCGGCAGTATTTATAAACATGACCATAAGCATTGCAGATTTTCAAAATGAAATGTTCTTTAATTTTGAATTGATGCCATCCAAGAATCAAATCTTTGTTCACCAACTCACGAAAGGTTACACCGCTTGTTTCAATATAAATTATGAATTTTTAGGAATATTTTGATTGCCGGGAGTATTTAACTGTTAATACATCATTTTCATCAATGTAATTAAACATCGCAGCTCTTCCTTCAGCTCATCAGTAGTTTCAAAATTCTTCGATCCGATGAAAACCAGCCTTGGTGATCTGAGTTCTTGATTGAGTAATCCTTTCCAGTTACTTTTTGTGACACATCTTCGTTTTATCTCTTCTATAATACTCATCCTCTTCCAAATTCTTGAACTCCAGTAATGTTAACCCTGGCTATAACTGGATTTATTTTTGGTCGAATGTTATGTTTTGTTTTGATAAACGTTTGTTGAACTTTGGTTGTATGATCAAAGCAGGTATATTATGGGGAATATCGATTTTCTTCTTATTGTCTTTGAGTTTGTTAGCATATGATATTCCTACTTCTTTTGTCTTTCAAATTATTAATTTCCGTTGAGATATCTCGCTTTTCATTTCGCTCTGTAATCATTTTGTTGTACTCTTTTGTTAAGAAGTCAATTTGGCTAGTGCTAATTAATTTTTCATTCTTCGATATTATTTCATCCCTAGATTTCAAAAGTTCTTGTAATAGATCATTTTCTCTTCTCATTGGTATCATTTGTATCATTTGTGTCGATTCTTTCCTCATTATTTGTTTGCTTCTTTGAAGTTCTATTTACCTTATCGAAAAAATCCGTAGGTGAAGTTAATATTTCACTGGAATCATTACTTTTAACATAGTCTATTTGGGTGCAGTGGAAACCATCATTGGAAAATAGATCTTGCAAACTTCTTGATCAATTTTATGACATTTCAAAATTATTTGTCAGTGTCACACAAAAATATTCAAATGATTCCATTACTTCATTGAATCACAGGCTATCTTCAATATTACTGGTAGAATAGTAATTTACGTAACATGTCCAGAAATAGTATATTGTGTTTCTAGTAGTGAAAGCAATACATTCCCGGACGACAATGTAAATTGTAAAGCATTGAATTCTGGGAATGTGCTTTTACTACGAGGTACACATACTATTTTTTCTGAAATCGCAATCAGCATTATCAAAATCTAAGGAATTCTACATATTGTTTGCGTGAATTCAATAACTGTCTAAAATGTAAACAAGCCGGCAAAAATTTTCCCGTATCGTTTCCGATACGGGAAAGTACTTTTTCGGCAACCATCCGGGAAGTGTTCACTTCCCGGACACTTTTTCTTTTGGAAAGTAGCACTTCCCGACCTAGTCCGGGAAGTACGTACTTCCCGGACTAGGCCCGAAAGTGCTCGAATTTTAATACAAATATTAATATAAATAAGAATTAGAATGTTTCTGTTGGTACCTATCTTCTGTTCGAATTTCAATATATAATACAAAAATAAGAACTGAAATGTTCGAAATATTCAAATTTGGAATCGTCCTAAAAATCAGTATTTTCCGGACTTGTTACGTAAATTACTATTCTCGTACCGTTTAGGTCCGAAAACGGTCCGGGAAAGTTCGTTGCTTAGCAACGGACTAAAATACTAGATTAGCGTATTTTGAGGCCTGAAGTTGCTCCGAGAAAGTGGGCATTCTTGAACAATTTCAGAAAAATACTGTTTTTTTGGACGAGTAGACCAAATTCTAGGACGAGCGTTAGTGAGTCCTGGAAGTCTACGAGTCCAAAAAAAACTGTTTTCGGACGTGTTGAGTACACTATTTTTTCGGTAACCATGTAGAATAACAAATCAATGAAACGCATTTAGTCTAAGAGACGAAGAGAGGTCGTCCTTCACCCATCTGTTAACCGGATGACACATACTTTTTTTTCAGATACATAAATAGACGAAAACGCCTAAAATGGGTTGCCTATGAAAAGGTGGTCATGACTATATACAGTGAGTTTCAAAAATTTGCACCATATGAAAACTTTTTTGTTATCGATTAGTCAGAAAATTTTATTCCTAATAAAAATTGGTGCATTACGAAATACTTATATTCAAGTTATCAAACTTCTAAATTTCATTGGTGTACAGGGAGGAACAAATAATAGAATTATGATCAAGAGTAAACTACCCTGGCTGTGATTCCAAATTTGAATATTTTGAATATTTTAGTTCTTATTTGTATTATATATTGAAATTCGAACAGAAGATAGGTACCAACAGAAACATTCTAATTCTTATTTATATTAAATTTCGAGCACTTCCCGGCCTAGTCTGGGAAGTACGTACTAGGCCGGGAAGTGCTACATCCCCAGAGAAAAAGTGTCTGGGAAGTGAACACTTCCCGGATGGTTGCCGAAAAAAGTTTTTTGGAATGGTAGATATTGAAATTTTTCAATAAACAAACTTATGATTTTTTAAATTCAACAATTTTTCTGGAACAATTTGACAAATAAAACTTCTGCCGATACCCGCCAGCTACTATAAGACTGATCTTAATCATGTCTCAAGAAACAAAGTCAAAATCAAAATCAATTTATTCATCACAGAAATATACATGTGTACTTGATCTACACCAAAGACAAACGCATACTTATTGGACTAGTCAATCTATACATTCATAATACACATGACTATGCAAATACAGACTGAAATATAGGAGGTATAATACAGATTAAAAAGATAATTTTTTTTGTATTTTTTTTTTCAAAATTGTAAAAACTGTTCAATTGTATAAAATGCATTTTCTGTTGGACATTTTTTAAATTTAGTCTCAAATGACTCATTATAATGTTTATCGTTCTTGTACATTAGTTTGACTTTATTTGGTTCCGATATAGTTCATATAGTTAGGTGAAGTTTGGCATATTTTTAATCGGGATTAGGTTGATGAATATCATTTTTTCGCCTGGTGTTGTGAAAGTGCACATCCTCATTCTTCTCAAACGTATGTTTGTTGGATTGAATGTATGGAATCAGTCGATAGATATACAGGGTGTCCGGTGAACCTTGTACACTATTGAAACTGGCGATAGACCAGGTCATGACTGTTCAGAATATCGGAATTTCACCTCAGTAAAAATATCACCGTTTTCGAGATAATGGGCATTTTAAGAATTTCTGGAAAATCGCTACCTCACCTTGGACTTTTGAGTGCCATGTATACAAATTGAGACAAATTCAAATATCTTTGCTTCTGAAGATTACTGATGATTGATGCTTTTAGACGTACAGAACAGTTTTTTTAGAAAGTGAAATATTTTTTCAAGAAATGAGGGTAAAATAACAGATTTGAATTTCAACAATTTTTTTAAAAAAAAGTTTGACATTATGTCTGAAAGAAATATAACCAATTGGAAGTGGACATTCATTTCAAAAGAATGCTCATTTTGTCCAGACTCTACCATGTTATTAAACAAACTAAAATTATTTTTGGAGAAAGTGATTTCCATTGAATTAGGCGTGGTTTTATTCTAGGCTTCCATCAACTTTTATACTTACACCCAAAAATTATATTATTTCGATTTTATCAAGATAAAATGTGGAAATGATTATTCATAATAAAGCTGCTTGGGAGAATTGAATAGTATGCCAATAAAATAAACTTTTCATGTAATTAAGCCTAGTAAAATTATCGAAATGTATCCGACATGGCACCGATTAATACGAATTATTGTGATAAATGTCGCATTTGTCCAACGTCCAGATTCCAACGAAGTTTCAGAGACCGACAGATATACAGGGTGTAATTAAATAAGTGCAAATTTTTTTAGGAGGTGAATCCTTGTCGAAAATTAAAAACTTTTATAACTCCTGTGTTGTGTCCGTAGAAGCAATAGTTTCCTGACGAAAAAATGAAATACAGCATTGTGCATGAACGGATCTTCTATAAATAGAATTGAAAAAATCTAGTAGGTGGCTGTCACATTTTGTTTGAACAACTTGTGGTAGTTTTTTGAAATTATTCCGATTGTGTCATTCAGTAGTATTCATTTCTTTGTCATGCCGTTGACACGTTATACTCCCCGAGAATATGCGCACATGCACTACATTTATGGTGAATATGGAGGTAGTGCTACTGCTGCAGCAGCGCTTTATGCAGAACGATATCCGATTGCACAATGCCACTCAGAGAATCGCTGATTTGGGGGCTATAACCTATAACGCATTTGAAAAGGTTTTTCTTGAAAAGATGTCGTCTCTGCGTACGGGTGGATGGAAAATAACATTTTTGTAGTATTGTTCAGTGCGATGTTGAATTATCGTTATTGTGGTTTATCGTGTATGTTGATTCAAAAAAACGTTGAATTAGTATTTACTTCTTTACATCTCATGATTATTTAATCATTTCATCTTGATAGGATAAAAATAAAAGGTATTACCGACAAAGTCTAATGGAGTTGATTTTTGCTCAAAATAATATCACACTCTAATATAATCGAAATTCCGCTCCTTCCAAAAATAATTATCGTATGTTTCATACCATGGTAGAGTCTGGACAAAATGGGAATTCTTTTGTAATGAATATGCACTTCCACTTTGTTATGTTTTTTTCTAACAATAATGTCAAACTGTTGGTAAAAAAATTGGTAAAACTCAAATCTTTCATTATACCCTCATTTCTTGAAAAATTGTATCGTTTTCTGAAAAACTGTTTTATACGTCTGAAAGCATCACTCATCAATAATCTTCAGCAGCAAATATATTTGAATTGGTCTCAATTTGTAGACACGGCACTCAAAAAATTCTCATTTTTTCGAAAACGGTGAGATTTTTACTAAGGTGAAATTCTGATAATCTGAACAGTCATGACCTGGTCTATAACCAGTTTCAATATTGTACAAGGTTCAGCGGACACCCTGTATAAGCTAGGTAATGTCATTATTTGTGCTCTAATAAACACAGTTTTACAGGTAGTTGTTGGGTGAATATTGAATATGATTCTTAGGATTTTTTTTGGTCAATAAAAGCCTCTTCAAAGTGTGACGATAATCCCCAGCATATCACATACTGTAGAATTGACTGCACGAGACCGAAATACAACAATCTCAATACATCTAAAGACACTGTTTCTCTCAGTTTCCTTATCATGTATGAGCATGTGCTTAACTTGGTGCATACCATTTTTATGTGAGATTCCCGGGTTACTTTTGGGTCAAGTGTTACACCCAAGAATTTTATTGTGTCTGTAGTTTGAATTGATTTTCCTTGAATATGTAAATAGAGATCATAGTCAGGAGATATACTTCTTGGTATAAATCGCATGAAGTATGTGATGGATTGTCTCCGTTATTTATGTTTTCATAACATTCAGTTTGAGTCCATTCTGAGAGCAATCCCCCTGAAATCCAATAGAAGCGGCATTGCTGTTTGCCCCTAGTTGGTCAATATCCTTATGGGATATCAGAATATTTGTATCATCAACATAGAGTACTATTTGATCAGCAGAGTCGCAAAACTTTTTTATATCTGATGTGAATATAATGAAGAATAAAGGAGCTAAAATTGATACTTGGGGCACTCCTAGACTGGTTTCTCTTGATTGTGATTTAATGTTATTGAACATTGATACTTGTGTACGGTTAGACATATATGATTTTGCCCAATCAAGGGGTACCCCACGGACACCTACAGCCTCTAGCTTATGAATCAATAAATTCCTATCTATTGTGTCGAAAGCGCGGCTTAGATCGTAGAATAGACAGAGTGAGTTTTCTTTATTATTAGGAGAGTTATATAAACATACCAACGTATCTTGAATTGCAGTTGTAGTAGACTTAAGTTTCCTGAATCCACGCTGTGTATCGGGAAGTAGCTTGAAGAATTCTAGATATTTTGTCAATCTTTGACAGTAAGCTGATTCAAAAATTTTTGAGAATTGATTTTGGATGCAAATTATCCTGAAGTTCGTTATATCTTAGATCCCTTATTTTTGAAGATAGGTATACCTTTAGATTCCTTTATATTTGGAAAGATCCCAGACACAAAAGATTCATTGATTAGGTGACTCAAAGGTTGAGCAATGATTGTTGCAACTGACTTGATTATTTTACCATCGAATTCATCAGCTCCAGGCGTTGTTCTTGCAGATGTTTTATTGAGGTGATTTCTTCTAGTGTTGTAGGTATCAAGAAGGAGCTCGTATGTGCGTTTTCAATATGCATGTCTTGGAGAGAACCATTTATTTGTTTTTGTTTTCATATGTGTATTTCTTACTGGGAAAGCACAATCATAATTATAGAAATGAGAAAATTTCCATTGGAAATTTGTGGTCTGATACATTTCACTCCATTCCTCTCTTAATAATTATTTTTGGAAGGTCTGGATGTTAGTGTCACTTAGTTGTCTTTTTGGGTATATACATTGTTTTCTATGCTATCACATACTACGAGAATGTATTGATATCTAGTTAGTCTACCAGTTTCCTGCATAAACAAAATGTTGCCTTACCATAGCAACGAACAATAACTTATTAGAAGTGTCAGTGTGAAGTTTGACGTCAAAAAAGTAAACCAGAGTTACTCAATAAATTAAAAGAAAAAATGTGTCCACCGAAATTGTGAAAATCTAAAAATTGGAGTATCGAGCCATCATCAAGTACGTGTATTTAAAAGGGTTAAGAGGTAAGCAGATTTACGAAGATATGCTAAATCCCCTTGGTGATCAATGTCCTTCGTATGCGACCGTGAAAAATTGGACTGCAAGCTTCAAAAGAGGTAAAAAGCGTATAAGGGCCACTGAGTTTTTTTAAAATTTTTCCGACTTCAAACTCGGAATTTCCGACTTCGAAGTCGGAATTTTGTTTTTCCGACTTTAAACTCGGAAATTCCGACTTCAAAGTCGGAAATTCCGACTTTAAAGTCGGAATTTTGTTTTTCTGACTTCCATGTCAGAAATTCTGACTTCAAAGTCGGAAATTCCGACTTCAAAGTTGGAATTTTGTTTTTCCGACTTTGAACTCGGAAAAATTAAAAAAAAACTCAGTGGCCCTTATACGCTTTTTACCTCTTTTGAAGCTTGCAGTCCAATTTTTCACGGTCGCATACGAAGGACATTGATCACCAAGGGGATTTAGCATATCTTCGTAAATCTGCTTACCTCCTAACCCTTTTAAATACACGTACTTGATGATGGCTCGATACTCCAATTTTTAGATTTTCACAATTTCGGTGGACACATTTTTTCTTTTAATTTATTGAGTAACTCTGGTTTACTTTTTTGACGTCAAACTTCACACTGACACTTCTAATAAGTTATTGTTCGTTGCTATGGTAAGGCAACATTTTGTTTATGCAGGAAACTGGTAGACTAACTAGATATCAATACATTCTCGTAGTATGTGATAGCATAGAAAACAATGTATATACCCAAAAAGACAACTAAGTGACACTAACATCCAGACCTTCCAAAAATAATTATTAAGAGAGGAATGGAGTGAAATGTATCAGACCACAAATTTCCAATGGAAATTTTCTCATTTCTATAATTATGATTGTGCTTTCCCAGTAAGAAATACACATATGAAAACAAAAACAAATAAATGGTTCTCTCCAAGACATGCATATTGAAAACGCACATACGAGCTCCTTCTTGATACCTACAACACTAGAAGAAATCACCTCAATAAAACATCTGCAAGAACAACGCCTGGAGCTGATGAATTCGATGGTAAAATAATCAAGTCAGTTGCAACAATCATTGCTCAACCTTTGAGTCACCTAATCAATGAATCTTTTGTGTCTGGGATCTTTCCAAATATAAAGGAATCTAAAGGTATACCTATCTTCAAAAATAAGGGATCTAAGATATAACGAACTTCAGGATAATTTGCATCCAAAATCAATTCTCAAAAATTTTTGAATCAGCTTACTGTCAAAGATTGACAAAATATCTAGAATTCTTCAAGCTACTTCCCGATACACAGCGTGGATTCAGGAAACTTAAGTCTACTACAACTGCAATTCAAGATACGTTGGTATGTTTATATAACTCTCCTAATAATAAAGAAAACTCACTCTGTCTATTCTACGATCTAAGCCGCGCTTTCGACACAATAGATAGGAATTTATTGATTCATAAGCTAGAGGCTGTAGGTGTCCGTGGGGTACCCCTTGATTGGGCAAAATCATATATGTCTAACCGTACACAAGTATCAATGTTCAATAACATTAAATCACAATCAAGAGAAACCAGTCTAGGAGTGCCCCAAGTATCAATTTTAGCTCCTTTATTCTTCATTATATTCACATCAGATATAAAAAAGTTTTGCGACTCTGCTGATCAAATAGTACTCTATGTTGATGATACAAATATTCTGATATCCCATAAGGATATTGACCAACTAGGGGCAAACAGCAATGCCGCTTCTATTGGATTTCAGGGGGATTGCTCTCAGAATGGACTCAAACTGAATGTTATGAAAACATAAATAACGGAGACGATCCATCACATACTTCATGCGATTTATACCAAGAAGTATATCTCCTGACTATGATCTCTATTTACATATTCAAGGAAAATCAATTCAAACTACAGACACAATAAAATTCTTGGGTGTAACACTTGACCCAAAAGTAACCCGGGAACCTCACATAAAAATGGTATGCACCAAGTTAAGCACATGCTCATACATGATAAGGAAACTGAGAGAAACAGTGTCTTTAGATGTATTGAGATTGTTGTATTTCGGTCTCGTGCAGTCAATTCTACAGTATGTGATATGCTGGGGATTATCGTCACACTTTGAAGAGGCTTTTATTGACCAAAAAAAATCCTAAGAATCATATTCAATATTCACCCAACAACTACCTGTAAAACTGTGTTTATTAGAGCACAAATAATGACATTACCTAGCTTATACAGGGTGTCCGCTGAACCTTGTACAATATTGAAACTGGTTATAGACCAGGTCATGACTGTTCAGATTATCAGAATTTCACCTTAGTAAAAATCTCACCGTTTTCGAAAAAATGAGAATTTTTTGAGTGCCGTGTCTACAAATTGAGACCAATTCAAATATATTTGCTGCTGAAGATTATTGATGAGTGATGCTTTCAGACGTATAAAACAGTTTTTCAGAAAACGATACAATTTTTCAAGAAATGAGGGTATAATGAAAGATTTGAGTTTTACCAATTTTTTTACCAACAGTTTGACATTATTGTTAGAAAAAAACATAACAAAGTGGAAGTGCATGTTCATTACAAAAGAATTCCCATTTTGTCCAGACTACCATGGTATGAAACATACGATAATTATTTTTGGAAGGAGCGGAATTTCGATTATATTAGAGTGTGATATTATTTTGAGCAAAAATCAACTCCATTAGACTTTGTCGGTAATACCTTTTATTTTTATCCTATCAAGATGAAATGATTAAATAATTATAAGATGTTAAGAAGTAAATACTAATTCAACGTTTTTTTGAATCAACATACACGATAAACCACAATAACGATAATTCAACATCGCACTGAACAATACTACAAAAATGTTATTTTCCATCCACCCGTACGCAGAGACGACATCTTTTCAAGAAAAACCTTTTCAAATGCGTTATAGGTTATAGCCCCCAAATCAGCGATTCTCTGAGTGGCATTGTGCAATCGGATATCGTTCTGCATAAAGCGCTGCTGCAGCAGTAGCACTACCTCCATATTCACCATAAATGTAGTGCATATGCGCATATTCTCGGGGAGTATAACGTGTGAACGGCATGACAAAGAAATGAATACTACTGAATGACACAATCGGAATAATTTCAAAAAACTACCACAAGTTGTTCAAACAAAATGTGACAGCCACCTACTAGATTTTTTCAATTCTATTTACAGAAGATCCGTTCATGCACAATGCTGTATTTCATTTTTTCGTCAGGAAACTATTGCTTCTACGGACACAACACAGGAGTTATAAAAGTTTTTAATTTTCGACAAGGATTCACCTCCTAAAAAAATTTGCACTTATTTGATTACACCCTGTATATCTGTCGGTCTCTGAAACTTCGTTGGAATCTGGACGTTGGACAAATGCGACATTTATCACAATAATTCGTATTAATCGGTGCGATGTCGGATAATCGACATTTCATTTCGATAATTTTACTAGGCTTAATTACATGAAAAGTTTATTTTATTGGCATACTATTCAATTCTCCCAAGCAGCCTATTCTTCATTATGAATAATCATTTCCACATTTTATCTTGATAAAATCGAAATAAAATAATTTTTGGTTGTAAGTATAGAAGTTGATGGAAGCCTAGAATAAAACCACGCCTAATTCAATGGAAATCACTTTCTCCAAAAATAATTTTAGTTTGTTTAATAACATGGTAGAGTCTGGACAAAATGAGCATTCTTTTGAAATGAATGTCCACTACCAATTGGTTATATTTCTTTCAGACATAATGTCAAACTTTTTTTAAAAAAAATTGTTGAAATTCAAATCTGTTATTTTACCCTCATTTCTTGGAAAAATATTTCACTTTCTAAAAAACTGTTCTGTACGTCTAAAAGCATCAATCATCAGTAATCTTCAGAAGCAAAGATATTTGAATTTGTCTCAATTTGTATACATGGCACTCAAAAGTCCAAGGTGAGGTAGCGATTTTCCAGAAATTCTTAAAATGCCCATTATCTCGAAAACGGTGATATTTTTACTGAGGTGAAATTCCGATATTCTGAACAGTCATGACCTGGTCTATCGCCAGTTAAAATAGTGTACAAGGTTCACCTGACACCCTGTATATCTATCGATTGATTCCATACATTCAATCCAACAAACATACGTTTGAGAAGAATGAGGATGTGCACTTTCACTACACCAGGCGAAAAAATGATATTCATCAACCTAATCCCGATTAAAAATATGCCAAACTTCACCTAACTATATGAACTATATCGGAACCAAATAAAGTCAAACTAATGTATAAGAACGATAAACATTATAATGAGTCATTTGAGCCTAAATTTAAAAAATGTCCAACAGAAAATGCATTTTATACAATTGAACAGTTTTTACAATTTTGAAAAAAAAATACAAAAAAAATTATCTTTTTAATCTGTATTATACCTCCTATATTTCAGTCTGTATTTGCATAGTCATGTGTATTATGAATGTATAGATTGACTAGTCCAATAAGTATGCGTTCAAAGTCGGAATTTTGTTTTTCCGACTTTAAACTCGGAAATTCTGTCTTCAAACTCGGAAATTTTTATATCGCAGGTATAATTGCAACCTGGACATGTACCCACCTACCAGGAATGGCTTTGTGTTGATCACTAGAGATATAATGTCATCTCTAAGAATCTTAGTAATTGATGAAATCAATTCAGATAGATTTAGGTTCACCATTTTTGCATACAAGCCTCGAATAGGGTTGAATAGTACATCGATGTTGAGTAAAATGGAGGGAAATTTACGAGTGGCTCCTGGGGAGAACATATGGAAAATTCGATTTTCTAGAACAGAAATAAATGGAGGATGTTGCCCATATTTTCACGCCAGCCATTATATTTTTCAGACTAGTGACGATGTAAGTTTTTATAGTTTCGGTGAGCTTGCGTGGGAAAATCTGTCAAAATCTTGATTTTTTCTCACAAGATTACACCCTCATTTTGATCCTTTAGCCACCTGCAACACTAATGCCTTTGGTATTCCGAAGCCAGGTTCTATTAATTAATAATTAGGTGAACACGGCTCGCGTGAAAATATGGGCAACATATTCCTTTTATTTCTGTTCTGGAAAATCGAATTTTCCATATGTTCTCCCCAGGAGCCACTCGTAAATTTCCTTCCAATTTACTCATTTTTTATGTACTTTTCAACTCTATTCGAGGCTTGTATGCGAAAATGGGGCACCTAAATCTGTCACTATCTGACGGTCTATAATTTCCTCATCATTTTAAAAGAATTGATCACAAATAAACTGATGAAAAAATTAGTTTGTTGCCGTTCTGAAGAATAACATTGTCCTGTATGTTACCTGGATCCATATGGCATCAAAATTTGAATTATATTAAACGTTCGATAAGACCAAAGGAAGTGTAACGCCGAGAGGAGTGACAGCTAGCCGTTTCATACTTTTTGGGCTTTATTACAAGTCGAATAAAAATTAAATTCTTTAATTTCTCTACTATACTATAATTCAACAAAATATTTTTCGAATAAATATCATTTGAATTGTTGTGACTCATACCAAATACCCAAGCAATACCTCCTTTAAAAATTTCGTGAAACAAATTTTAGTTATGATATTATATTAGTCAATTTTGATGAGGTAATTTTATTTCCGACTGTAACTGTCAAAAAATACTTGAAAAATAAGACAATAGTTATTTACGTGTCGTGACGTGGGATATAGACATTATTAACGCACGCATGTGAGGATTGCACGACGAAGCCGTAGGCTGAGTCGTGTAATCACATGAGTGCGTTAATTATGTAGTATCCCACGCATTGCGTACAAAATTTTATCTACAACTGTCAACGTTTTCATAACTATCTTTAAAAGTACTTCATGGATTCTTCGACATACCTACTCATGACAGTTTTGTGATCATTTTTGTAACCGTAGCAACGGTAGGTATAAACAAAGCCGTTTATAGATGTTTAATTGAATTGTCAGATCGATATCCAGAACCACCATTAAGTTTCTTGAGAATGTCTTCATATGAAGATGATCTACCATCCGATATTAAAAATGCGGCGACAAGTGTTATTTCAAATCTTGTGCCCGAGAAATCCCAATTTAGTGTATGATAGGTATGAAATATGGTGCAGACAAAGGAAGGTTGTTAACTTGACGGATGAAAAGGGATTGCTAGTTTACTTCGATGAACTAAACAAATTACAGAAGCCTTCATCAAGTTTTCACGTATTTCTTGAGAGAAAAATAACGTTTTGTTGAATTTTTATCGTTTTCTATTTGAATTTTCTTTGTATTCATTCAATAAACGATTTATTTTGGTTAAAATTTATTTCTTATCTCATTACCGCACTAGTGCGGTAATAAATTCAAAAAAGCACTAGTGTGGTAATAAACTTATTATGACATTAAAAAAAGTGTCAAATCATAATCATTACTAGACAGTTGTAGATAAAAGGTTTAAAGAGATTATTCACCCATCACCAAATCCGAAATGACTGTAGGTAAATAACATAACAGAAATGTCTTAAAGGTAGTGGAGATATATTCGGCCATATGGCAGACAAGATTTAGCAACTACATTCAGTTATATTTTTGGAATGGAACCGACGATCAGATGCACCAATGAAATAAAAGAAAGTATCAATTATTACTAGGTGTATTAATTGAAAAGTATCCAGATCATTCCAAAATTAGTGGTTTCAGTAAAGAAACACACAATAACACATATAATATGTACCTTCATCTCAATTCAAATCACCAAATGAGTATAAAAAAAGTTACTCTCTGAAGAAGTCCATTTCAGCAAGTGTAGTGGTGACACGGATCATCGGACCATGTACTAGTTACCAAATTCAAATACTTTCATCATCAGACCATGTAGGGGTACTGTGGAGACCTGTTACATCACTGGATGACTCGATGAAGTGATAAGGGAAATAACCAGGCAGTATTAGTGTGCCAAGCATAGAGAGCGGATCTATTGAATACATTTGCGTTTATTGTAGTTTGCTGTTTGTTACTAATTTGTTATTGTGAATTATAAATAATAAAGTTTATGGTGTTGAACATAAAGTAGTGCGTTTGAGTATTATTGTGGGGTACCACAGGTACTAGTTACCAAATTCAAATATTATCTTTTTGAATCACCATGCTTGGGCATTGGACAGAGTATCATTATTTGATTTCAAGTTTTCCACAATTTTTCACATGTACATGAAAAAAGACGTTTTTTCTACTAAACTTGTAGAAGGCTGAAGATGGATTCTTGCTGGATCCAAAACTTGTAAACCCTACTTTGAAATTTGTTTATAATTAAAGTTGTGGAAATGATTGTGGAATACTTCTTCCCGATCCATAAAAATACGTGTTCCCAAAATTCTGAATGACACACTTAGCTGAATTGATTTTATTTACTACAAAGATTCTTAAAGATGATATCGTTTTCATAAAAAAAAAATTATATTCAACAAGCTTTGTCCAACATATTGACAACAAAAAACATGTTCTTTCAAAAATAATAGACAACAGTCTCTAGTGATCAGCACAAAGCCATTCCTGGCAGATACAAGTCCAGGATACACGCAAGATTTGCAATTATACCCGCGATACAAGAATTTCCGATTGAAGTCAAAATTTCCGAGTTTGAAGTCGGAAAAACAAAATTCTGACTTTAAAGTCGGAATTTCCGACTTCAAAGTCGGAATTTCTGAGTTTACAGTCGGAAAAACGAAATTCCGACTTCAAAGTCGGAAATTCCGAGTTTGAAGTCGGAAAAATCAAAAATAAAACTCAGTGGCCCTTATACGCTTTCGTAGATGACCGATCGGGAAGGCCAGTTTCTGCGTCAGTCCCTGAAAATATCGATGCAGTTCATGACATGATTTTAACAGACCGTCGAACTGGGCTGAAACGGATATCTGAAGCACTGAATATTTCATACGAACGCGTTCATCATATAATTCACGTCAATTTGGACATGAGAAAAATTGCTGCAAAATGGATCCCCAAATGTTTGAATGTTGACCAAAAGCGTGCAAGGGTAGTATCATCGCGTTCGATCTGTGCTCGATTTGAAAACGATGTAGACTTCTTAAACCGAATTGTTACTATGGATGAGACTTGGGTACATTTCTACGATCCAGAAACAAAGCAACAATCGATGGAATGGCGACACTCCGGTTCTCCAAGACCTAAGAAGTTTCGTGTCCAAAAATATGCTGGAAACGTTCTTGCTTCAGTTTTTTGGGATTGCCATGGAGTCATCATGATTGATTTTTTGGATAAGGGTAGAACAATAACTGGAGATTACTATTCGACATTACTGACCACTCTACGGGAAAAAATTGAGGAGAAAAGACGTGGAAAGCTATCCATAGGTGTTTTGTTTTTGCAGGACAACGCCCCTGTACAGAAATCTCATGTAGCCATGCAAAAAATTCGTGATTTAGGGTTTGAATTACTAGAACAACCCCCTTATTCACCAGATTTGGCTCCGTCCGACTATCATCTCTTTCCTCAACTGAAAAAAAGTTTAAAAGGTAGTAAATTCTCTTCCAACGAGGAGGTAATAAAAGCTGTGGAGGTCTGGTTTGCAGAGCAAGAAGAAACGTTTTTTTTTTGAAAGGTTTAGAGACGTTGCAGGTTTGCTGTAATAAATGTATCCAATTAACAGGAGAATATGTTGAGTAATACAATATTTTGACATTGAAATTTTGTTTGGTTCTATGGTAGGCTAAGATTTTTTCAATATATCCTCGTATTTCATTAATACCTGAAATATGTGGTCTGAGGAGAAAGATTCGTTCACGCTCACAACATAATTTTCTATATTTGGGAAGATATAATCGATACAGTAGGAAAATGTTGATGTTATCCTTGTAGCCGTTTCTACGTGATATTTAATACCATATTCACCTAACATATTACTTATTTTGTGTTTCTCATTAATATTTTTTAGGAAATCTATTTTGTTATCTCCACATATAACACAAAAGGACATAATGTTGATATTTAAATCAATCAATAAATATAGTATCAACGACCCCCTTCTAGGTTGATACAAAAAAATAAGAATTGTAGGCATATCTAGACTACTATTTCGTATTGAATCTCAAAGTTTTGGAGGACAATAATTTTCATAAAAAAAAAACTGACCTGACTTAACATAACCTAACCTAATCTGAAGTTTTAAAATCTTCTAGCACCTGCCCTGCAATTTTGATTAGGTTTAGCCATAAATTATGCAGTTTCAGCTTATAAGTTTGTTTATGTTAAAAAAAATATCAGAATACATCAAATTGTAACTCATAATTTAAACTTAAATCACGATTCGAAAAATACAAACAAAGTTAACATCTTCAGGAGCTAAAAGCTCACTAAATATCATGATTTGTTGCAATTTGGGCAATACAAGACAAAAAATAAAAATGAAAGCATTCTGGTTCCGCGTTTCGAAATCTGGAATTGAGCAAATGTGTAGTTCAGCTGAGCGAAATTCATTAAAAATGTTATAACCTATTTGTGAAGTAAACACATGAATGTTTGTAGCAAAGAAAAACTACAAAGAGTGTACACCCAGGTAGCAATTCAACGTTGCGGCGACGTGCTTAAAAAGTTGCACCACCAAACATAAGTTGCGTTGCCGACCTCAACACAACGTTGTCACAACCATGTTTTGCACAAATTTGGTCAATCATTTTTGGGTTTTTAAAACGTTTCAGCTCCAACTGTAGGTAGCTGATGGTCATTTTCAAAACGTTGCTGGGTTTACTTAAAAACAACTACACACCAGCGCCCTCTCGCACAGCGAGTACAGTTGACTTTTCATGGTGTTAAAAACATAGTTAATTTATCAACCAAATGATTACTGATGGCCAAAATGGACACTTTCTGGTCATTCCTACCGTTAATATCAACATGTTACATTTTTATACTCAAGATACCCGAAAAATTACGATTTCGAAACAAAAATTTTCAACTCATTTCATTTTATTGTCAAATATACTATTGGGAAGGTGAAAAACTTACAGTCGAACTCCACTAAATAAAATCTTTATTACTAATATCGGAAGACTTAGATCAGCAGCAGGACATGTTTCGAAGGATTAATCCTTCATCTTCAGTGAGGGACCCGCTCATGTTGCGGATAACTTCATGTTGACAACAATAATTTTAATAATTCTTCAACATTTTTCATAGTTGCTTTTTCCACCACATATGATCTTAACTTTGTAACTTTTTTCGCTGAAGATGGAGGATTAATCCTTCGAAACATGTCCTGCTGCTGATGTTAGTCTTCTGACTACATCTCGTGATGTGCTGATGTGTGTCCTCTGACTACACCCACGTTAGTAATAAATATTTTATTTGGTGGAGTTCGACTGTAAGTTTTTCACCCACCGAGTATCATCTCACCTCCACTGTATGTTATGGATCGTCTCCGTTGGATGAATATACTATTGTTTCATGCCAAAAAACACGCGGGCTTTCAATCTGTTGTGAATTTTTCGATATTCAATAATAAAAAGAAATCATTTCGATGAACAATATTTAATCTAGATATTGATTAAATGTCGAACTTAATAGAGTACACATGAATCATCTCTAGAAAACTAAAATATGGCTTCATAATCCTTTGTTTATGCTTGATGATGTCCAAAATTTGAATAACCGGCCATGTTTCCAAATGGAATTACACTTCCAACATGGCGTAGGAGTATAAAAGTTGTCAACGCGACTTTGTATATCAGATAACTGAAAATATACTAACTTTCAACGTTAGTCTACCAGGCAACTAACTTCATAGCCGGAGCGCAACTGAAGTTGCTTTTCCGACCAAAAACTAAACCAAGTACAACTAACAAAAAATTTAAACTTAAGCTTTGAACTTCAGCTCTCCAAACTGTCTGTCTTCATGAGGGCTTGTGTCTGTGAAGTTTCTTCACCACTTAATCTTTTTTTTTGCCTGTAATAGGAGGCAGTGTATTAGAAAGCTCTTTTCGTTTCCGATTCAAAAGATCGGTTAGGATCATTCCAGTTCCTCTTCTTTTACTATGTACTGTTTTTATCAAGCAATTTAGCCAGTACTATGTCCTTGTCACTAGAATGAAAAATATCAATAAATTGAGCAAATTATTATTATCCAAATATCGCCGGCACGTCGTCCGTAGTAAATATTTGGAAAAAGGTTAGTTATGAAGATGACTCCACGAAAACATTTTTAACTTTTCTGAAAAATTTCCGACAGCTTAGTTGAATCTTACAAGGTCGACCCTTCGTTGAGAAAACGTTTAACATAATTCAAGCTGTCACTTGAACGTTTTAGTTGGGTAAACGTTCTGACAACGTCAAAGCTTCAATTATGTCATGCTCAACGTTGAGCCAACGTTGTCTGGTGGTTTAGAGGGCATCGTTTCATAAATGACTAATTTCTACACCAAGTACAACGTTAACTTTGGTGTATTATGTGGTTATAGTCACCAAAATGCCACTTGGGCATATTGCAACGAGTTGGAGCCAGCCCTGTTCAGTACTTATATCTGACCGCATCATTATTCTCTGCCGGGATGCCAACTCGTCAAAGTTGAAGTCGTCTAAGCTGTTTAATAGCGATAGGAGCGACACCTCTCGTCATTTTCCGTAGCATCCCAAAGTTCCAGAAGTAGTTTACTGTGGATACGAATAGAGAGACCGTGATCAGAGAGGGCAATTACAGCTAGAGTTCAATGCAGACAGTCGAAGAGTGGACAATTTACCGTTGACTTAGAAGTAAAGAGAGTTGCATAGTAGTGTGAAATAAATATTTAGCTTGTGGGTATAAATTAATGACATATCAACTGTAAAAATAAATTAGTGAAATCTAGTTGATGGGATTTTTATTGCAATACGATGGAATATGCACAAATCAAAATATCTGAAAACTGCTGGCACTAATGATGGTGGTTTATTCTATCAATCACTGATTGATCGAATATCTAAGTTGTGTTAGCTAGCTACTTCGAATTGATGAAAGAAACGAATGACAAAGGTTCCAATATATATTTTGACAACTTACATCCAAAACTCAAAAAACCTAAAACTGATTATTTTCGTTGTCAATAAACAAAAGTACAAACTTCGAATATTCTAATACTGGGGCGTATAAAAAATGGATAATAAATAAGTTATTAATGTAAACCTATTCATTCTCCCGCCGAAACAAAATGATTTCGAAGAAATTCATTTTTGTTCTTAAAAACCGAGTCGTTTGGGGGCTTTAACAACTCTTCCGGCTCTGGTAACTCGTTTCAGCTCATCATTTTCTTCATCCATATCTCTAGTATTTGTTTCAGGTGATGCAGGAATATGAACTGGTTCTTTATGTGTTGTCTGCTCTGCGATTTGCTCTTTCAAGTTCTCAATTTCTTCATTAACGAATCTAATCGTTTTTTTGCAATGTGGAAATTCGTAGGTAAAACAGGGTGGTTTTCTTTCCATGGGAGACTAACTTCATATCTAGAATCCTCATTTCTTCGGACAGTTGACTCCAAATGTTCCATCGTTGCCTTTTCGGTTTCTGCTCTTGTTAATTCTTTTACTGGGTCATTGATACCAAGAAGTTCCAGATTCCAAAAGTCAGTCACCATTTTATCAGTTACAAGCATGCTAGTGACAAGCATGCAGCTAGTTTTTGGAACGCTCGTGTCAGTTGGAGCTTTTCCCATCAATGTCCATCCTAATTTCGTTTCGACTAATACTAGACCACATGGCAAAACGTGTCGTGCTCCAGTGTAGAGTCTGCCAATTACATCTGCTCCCAACAAAAGTTCAATTGGGCCATCTTCTGTGTCAGATAGACTAATACCCAGGATTTCCATTTCTTGATGCCAACAACCATCATGAATACTGGTAATATTTCCACAAATGACCACCTGGTCATAGACTTCTAATGAACAGGAGTATTGCCCATCTAAACTGTCCAATTGAGTCATGTAACAGTTATGGTTTACTGCCTCTGTACTGTAACCTCCAAAGAGAGAGTGCATCATCTCTTCAGTTCTTACAGCCTGCATCTGCATGCAAGTTGCTGTTTTCCTCAAAATGTAAGATCTTTCAGAGCCGGTATCGAGTAGGACTCTTGCTCTTCTACTCTGATCATTGTTAACAATGTTAACTGCCAAAGTCTGCAGAAATACACGTTTGCAAGTCTGATTCGACATTCCGGTAGTCACTTGAGTATCTGCCAGAGATTCTGTTTTTGAGGATGCATCTTAAGATGAAGAATTCTTGGAGGAACTTGCCTTATCGGAATCTTCGGTCGGGCACATCAGCGGAACATGTTTACCCCCGCATTTGGCGCATTTTAGCTTAGAAAACATATTACATTTCCGCGCTAAATGACCTTGGCGTAAACAACGATAGCAGGATCCATTCTGAAGGAGTTTCTGCTTTCTCTGTTCGAGAGACAACTTCAATGCTTCTTGACATGAGTTGCTTTGGTGCTGTTCTCGGCAAAAACTACATCTTGGGTTCTGGTTGAAAAATCCAGTTGCAGTAGGTACGCTAAGTTTCGATTCTGGTTCTTTCTTTCGGTTTTTCATTTCAAAATTGGTAGCCAATGCGATCCTTTCCTCGTTTTCAACTTCTCGTTTCAAAAATTCCATAAGCTTTTTTAAACGTGTCTTCAAGGGATCAATTATGGAAAAATCCGAGTTTCTTTGCCACGTTCTCAATATTTCTTCCGGTAAGCACGATTCTAGTAAGGGGTACAACATTGCTGCACAGTTGTCAGTAGTAACACCGAGAGTTTCTAGTGCTCTTAACTGAGATTCCATTTTATCGAACAGTGATGTTAAATTGTTGGTTTTATTGGTGAGATTATTGAAGACTAGCTTCAGAAGTTCTCGGACATAATACTCTATGAGTAGGTCATCTCTACCAAATCTGGACTTCAAACTCTCTATTGCCTTACTATAGTTATCACCGGTTGGTGGATAACTGTCAATCAGCTGTCGTGCTTTAGAATTGGGAATTGTAGACTGCAATAAATATTGAAATTTATCGACGTTTTCCATCTCATCATCATCGTGTATCCGCTTGAATAAGCTCCAAAATTGTAGCCAATCTTTTATTTCGCCGCCAAACTTTCGAAAATCAATTTTTGGTAGATTAAGTTTGGGTCTATTCGAAGAAACAGGAATGGTCTTCTCGAGATTGATCGTCATAAGTCGTTCGACGTTGAAAGCGAGTGAACTGAATCTAATCATCGCTTCGTGGGAGTCTTTCATAACTTTTGCTATTGCATCTTTAGATTTGTTTGCGCTAAGCATCGAATGAATCAGTTTGTTAGACTCTTCTTCAAATTCGTCGTTTAACCTTCTTAATAATCTAAATGTACCTTGAATCTGAGCTACATCAGGGTTCGATTGCTTTAAAGCTTGCTCCAGATCAGTACAGTATACATCAAAAGAAGTTTTCAGCAGCTCCATGGCCATGATGTAGTCGTCGTTACCCATCATAGGTTTTCAGTTAGCAGCTATCTCGTCGGGGCCTCCAAATGGTTTATTCCTTCAATCACTGATTGATCGAATATCTAAGTTGTGTTAGCTAGCTACTTCGAATTGATGAAAGAAACGAATGACAAAGGTTCCAATATATATTTTGACAACTTACATCCAAAACTCAAAAAACCTAAAACTGATTATTTTCGTTGTCAATAAACAAAAGTACAAACTTCGAATATTCTAATACTGGGGCGTATAAAAAATGGATAATGCATAAGTTATTAATGTAAACCTATTCAGACGGCGAAGTTTATTTTTATAAAAATTCTCCTATATTCAAAACAATATCTTGAAAATCTTAACATTTTCGACAACAAAACGTTTTCCGTTTTTGCACAGAAAATATTCTGTAAGGGAAAAAAAATGGCAAGTTCTATATCAATCCGGTGTCGTGATAGTTGGGGAGGAAGAATAGGCGTCCTTATCTTCCGTATGATCCTGTTTGGAGCATTGAAATTTCAAACTGAATGCTGTCAAATGATATACCAAATTTTATGGAGAAATATTTAGCCATTATTTGCAAAAACATCAACTTTTTTACCTCCTTCACCACCCTTTAACTCATCAGTTATCACTCTTATCTTAGAAGATATGCTCATTGAAACTTATATACTTATATAATTATTACAGTAATCATGATTCCGCTACTTGAGAATAGACGAATAAAAAGTTTTCAGACAATAAAGTTATGACTATTTAACATTCTTCAGATGGCGAAATCATCAAAACTGAAACTGGCCATGCAAATGAGATGTTATTCTACCAATTGAATTTATTTTTCAGGATTATTCTTCAAAGTTCTTTGTTAACTTTGTTTTGCATATTTTTGGATTCAACTGAAGCATACAACAAGAAACCCAAAACGTATGACATGCAGAAGGATGGTGAAGAAAAACTTACCCAGCCTATAGCAGGGCAAAAATTTAATAGACAAAGTGAGATGATATCTGATGAAATAAATGATACGAAACAAATCAAAGCAAGAAAGAAATGTAAAGGAAAAAGTTGCAAATATGAAAGTTCTGATGAAGATGATGATTTTCGAGGTGAGAGAGAAGAGCATAGTCGGAAGTATATGGGAATGGACGAGCAAAGGCATGGAAAATATTCAAATGATTTTTTGAAGGTAAGAAAACCATTAAAACATCATCACGAAGGAAAAACCAGTACTAAGAATATGTTGAAGAACGGGTCTTCTGAACAAAGAGAATACAGTGACGAGGAAGAAACTACAACCAGTTCGAAAAATCGAATAATTGAAAACGTAAAAGTTGTGAAAGACAAATTAACACATTTGAAAAAGAAAATCGGTGATATCGAACCAAAAGAGTTTGGTTCCGGAAAGAAAGATGAAATGAAAAAGAAAAGAAAAATCCATAAAGATTTTCAAACACACTCAAAATCATATCAGACCGATGGAATCAACAGGAAACAGGGTGCAGATGATTCATCAGAGGAACATCAGGAATCATATAAAGAACACCATTATAAAATAAAACCAAAATTGTTGGGGAGTGGAGAGGATACTCAGAGAAAGAATCGAAGAAAGAGGGAATCCAAATCAGTTTTGTATGAAAGTGAAACGAACCAGAAAGAATCAAAGATAATAAAAAATTCCGAAGAAAACGATAGCATGGAGCTTGGAATAATGGAAAGAAAAACTGAAGATGGAGTTGTTGACAAAATAATAGAAAGTGATGAGAACATTAGTTATGAAGATAAGAAAACATGCGAGAAAATAAAAGGAGGAGGGGGAAAAGAAGATGGAAACTGCGATGACGTCGAAAGCCATGAGGATGAAAGTATTTTACATAACAAAAAGCACAAATTCAGTATCAAATACGCTCATGAAAAGAAGAAAGTATTTCATAACAAACACGATAATTTTGTCAAGAAACTTCATGGAATTGATAAGAAAAAACGAAGGTGAGTTGAAACAGTTTCATGTCTATTATAACAACCCGAAAAAATTTTTCGACCACCGTTTTTTTAATGACTGGCCCTAACAAAATATAATCAAAACGTGTGTAGAACTTCCCAATCGGAAAAACAAATTATAGGGTGTTTCAGTTAGTCCAAGAAAACATATAAAGGTGAAGTGAATATAAATATTGAGTTTATCTGAGCATGAGGGACTTCGCCAGAACTTACAATTAACTCGTGTTCATCGTTTTTAGCCTTTAAATTTTACATTGGATTTTTGATAACCAACCACCATGATCAAATTTCTTGCCCGGTATTAACATTTTTGAGTGTATGTTACTAATGAATAATGGAACTGGTTGCCTACAAACATTCAAGGATTCTTGTTAATAACCCGCTATCAGGGGCACTCGGAATTTCCTGCATAGAACCAAACAGATAGAAATGTTTGTGTAATTGATGAATTGTTTATTTTGTGGAAATTCATGATCACTTTGATGAAATGAATGAAAATCACTTTTGTCTAATTTCCACTAGTAATTTTATTCTTACATTCTTACAACCTATTTCGGGTTTTATCCAATCATCGACTATAATAACTAACTAATACATTTGGAATCTAAAAAACGTGATTATATAGGGAGTTTGTAAGTAAGCTGTTCATTCAATTACCTTTCCATTCAGCGTACCTACAAACTCGCTATATAACCAATTACGTTTTTAGATTCCAAATGTATTAGCTTAGATTAAAAAAAAAACAGGAGATAGAACATGATCAACTGCGCAGACTGCCGATTTTCCCTGATATCCCTACTCCTGGGGAAAGCCAATCAAATTGTTTATCCCATCTAACGTATCTGCTTCAAATTGGGTGATTATCTTTCAAAGTTTGACTATTTGAGGTTACATTTAGTTTGAAGTGAAATTTTGTTCATCAATAAGTTTTATTTTGAGTTTATCATGAACTATTTTAACAAAAAAATGTCTCGCTATGTTTGGAATCAATGCAAATACTCTTGTAGTTTGTTCACCTATTCCCGTAAATTTGTTATGGATTTAGGAGTGGTCAGGGTGCTAGAGGAGTGGTCAAAGTAAAAGGGCCGTATTTCTCTTACAGTCGAAGTTATCAATTCATATTAGGCACCATAATAAATGAGACCCAACTACTTATACCGCGGTGATATTTTCGTTTCGACCTTTAGGGGAAATTGTATTCCATTAGAGACTATTCCAATTATGACACCTAGTGAAATAATATATAATCATGTGCAGTGAAAATATAACGGAGGAGGATGGTGACATAGAAATAACAGATATTTCACTGCATTTTTTGACAAGTAACTAAACTTTGTTCACCTTCAGGTTTCACTAGAAGTGAAATAAACATTAGATTTTCAAATTAGACGCACGGTAAATTTTCTGTACTTTTCTCTCCATTTGACATACTGAATACAACCAACCAACTTCGCAGGCCTTTGCCCAAACTATTCTGTTAAAATGGTGGTTCTGATTACAGGAGTCCTTGGTGGAATGATGGATATACTGCTCTCATATTTGAAAATGCAGCTTGTAAATTTTCGCTACTTCATGTTGTTAGTTATTAGAAAGCTTTAGAGCAATGTAGACTCCACCCTGTGGTGACCTACTTTCAATGATCCTTAACGTAACATTCATATATGTTTATAGTTGGTTGTATAACGTCATTCATAGAAACCTTATCAACATTCCAATGCTAATTTCAATTCAAAATTATTAATGATCAATTCACATTTTGCAAGTTGTCACTACAAGGAGAATAATTGAGTTCAGAATGAATCATAACTATTCTATTTTCGACTTGTTCTCATTGAAACTGCATACTTTGTGGTCCCAGTTGGTTTTCAGAGTAGCGGTTAGTATTTCTGCACTAGAAATACTAAATAGATGGAAGAGCAAGCTCGAACGTAGTCTATGACTAAGTGAGAGACTGAATCCTGCCATTTGATAGTATTCATAGTTGTCCTGTTATATATCTGTATATGTACCTACTCCATGTAAGTTTTATTATCAATAAAATCAATTATCATTATTACTATTATCATTAAAAGTGTGATCTGCTTTACGCTTTCCAAGAGTCGATCTGAAAATTATTAAAGGTGAATAAAAAATGACTTCGAAAGAAAATATATCCTACTCACTTTGGCATCCAATGTTGTCTTCAAAAGATTTTTCGTGAGTGCTTCTTATGTATGTCTGAGTTCTGGTTATTGTTGTTAAAATTGTTGTTAAAATTGTTATTTCCGTCAACTGATTGCACCCCTACGCGCAACCCTCGGAAGTTTTCGAGAGACTTGTGTGAGCTAGGGAAGATTGAGATGGTACATAAGGAGTGTCTTCGAATTATTGTCTCTATTTTAATTTCTTGGGTGTAATGTGACTAAAAACCAATTGTTTTGTCTGCTTTCGTGTTTACGTTTATATTTATTTGTCAGCTGTCCGATGATATTTCAACTGTGAGCTGTCAACTGCTTAATTTTTTGAGCTATCAGTGTAGCCAAATCAGCTTTTGGGGTGTCTGATTAGAGACAACCAAACACATCATTATTTTTAAGCTAGTCAGATTGGTCGGTTATGCATGGAACATGCAAATATTGAAATATCTAAATGTTGGTACCCTAACTTCCTAGATAAAAAAAATCTTCAAGGTGGATTTCGTTTCCGACTGAGAGACGGAGAGTTTGATAGTACAATTGGTGAAAGCTACAGGTGTCTAGCCACTCAGGGGATCCTGGTTTCGTTCGGCTGACGAATCTGGAATTTGTGAAGTGATCCTTCGTGGATATTCCGTTCAACTATCTCACCATCAACTCCAAAGTCCTGGCTTTTGATGGATGCATATCTTGGACAGTTACGGTAATTTGGCATATGAAAACACACCACACCAACACATTTTCCATACAAGATGAAAGCCTTCACGGAAGGTGAGTTTTCCAACTTTTCTTTTCATCGTTTTCATGCTAGCAACTGTAAATAACAGTTATTAACTGAAAACATATATAGGGTTGTTGTACCCGGAGGAATTTAACCCAGGGAATTTTCACGTTTTCTTGTCTGGTTGGGTATCTCCCAAACTTTGTTTGTCAGATATGATGAAGCCTTCTTCGTTAAAAGTCTTTGTAGACTCCCTTCCCTCATCAGTCCAGTCCTGGTTGGCCTAATATCGAGTCCAAAATCTTCACGGTGGTGTCACCAGAGGAACAGGTTTCATTTACAATTTTTTATATAGGATGAACTCCCACCATTTCAATTTTAATTATTAATTCTTTTGGTATTGGTAGGTATGGATGGTGACTGATGCGCTGCGACCTAGTTAAATCTATTGTGCCCCATCTTCTTCTGCTATCTCAAGGTGTTCTCGTTTACAGCAGCCCCTCAAGTCTCAATTCCTTCAGGAATTTTGGGATTTTGAGGGGGTCAATTTGTGGTATTTCTTCCACAGTCAGCTGGTGTGATCCCAGTATATTTAATCTTTTGTGGTGTACAGCATAACACTCCATCGATATGTGGTGAGGTATTTCTGGATGTTCCCCACAGAATCTGCAGGTGTTGTCCTCCTCTAAGCCTAGCTTCCTTAGGTGTTCTTTGAGTCTGCAATGCCCCGTTAGAAATCCTGTGATTGTCTTTAGACTAATTTTGCTGAGGTTAATCAGTGTTTTCGATCTTGCTCGGTTGAAATTGCCGAGGAGATCTTTGGCCTGCCTTAGCCCTGGAAGTCTTTGCCAGTATGTTGCTCTCATTGCTTCTTCAGTTTTATTGAGTTCTTCTTGGAAGTAAGATTTTTCCAAATCCGCATAATGGTTCGGGCCCAATCAGTGGCGTTGATGCCCCTTTTCGTGCCAGGGTGTCTGCTTGTTCATTGCCCTCTACTCCGACGTGCCCAGGCACCCAGAGGAGGATCACCTTGTTGTTCCTGCCTAGATCATTAAGTTTTTCTAGGCATTTCCAGACCATTTTCGAGTTGATATTATATGAGCTCAACGCTTTGATGGCTACTTGACTATCGGAGAGGATTGCAATTTCCTTGTTCCGGTAGTTCCTGTCGAGGTTGAAATGAATGCATCTTGCTATGGTGTGAATTTCCGCTTGAAAAATGCTGGGGAAGTGTCCCATGGGTTCGGAGAACTTGGTACGAGGTCCAAATACTCCTGCTCCAGTTCCGTCGGGAGTTTTAGACCCGTCCGTGTACCATGTTATGGTATTCTTACCCAGTGCTCGAATGGATTCTGTGCTCCATTGTTTCTTGGTATTTAGTTCCGTTCAAAAACATTTCTCGAAACTGAATTTCCTGGTAATTTCGTCAGTTGGGAGATCGGCAAGGTGTGCACTTCCGACACTTCCGATGGGGGTTGAGCCCCTTACACTGTGTGGTGTCCCTTTGAGTCCGACTTTGGCCAACCTCAGGTTTGCTCCCCAAGCAGTTCTCCTCACCATGAGATGGAGAGGAGTGAGGTCCAGAATGACCTCTATTGCTGCTGTTGGAGTTGACGTCATTGTTCCTGTTATGCAAAGACATGCTAGTCTTTGTACTTTCTCCAGGATTTTCTTTGTTGTGGCGAGTTCGGTTCTGCCGTGCCACACTACTGCTCCGTAGGTGATCATAGGTCTCACTATCATGGTGTACATCCATCAATGTTCCTGCACACCATCAGTGATGATTTTGCCTTGTTAGCGATCTTTTCTACGTGTCTGTTCCAGAGTAGTTTTGAGTATAGGCTTAGTCCTAGATACTTCACCTCTTGCTGCCATCCTAAATTTGATCTGTCGAGGCGAACTTTGTTCTTCTAGTGAATGTTACCATTGTGGTTTTTGACAGAGAGGCACCATCTTCTGGTAGTCTCTAGCTCCCTTTCTATGAGATCGCAGAGGGTTCCTTCGAATTTGTCTAAGGCCATAATGACTATGTCGTCAGCATATCCAAGGCAAGTGACTCCGTTCCCGGTAAGTGTTCCGAGTAGTTCGTCTACTACGAGACTCCACATCAGAGGTGATAGTACCCCTCCTTGTGGGCATCCCCTGCTTGTGCTGATCCGAAAGCTGGTATCGCCCACTTTCGTTTCAGCAATTCTTGTAGCCAGCATTTGGCACATCCATCTGGATGTGGTTCTGTCTACTCCCTTGTTCGTTAGGGCCCTATTTTTTGCTTCGTGAGAGGTGTTGTCGAATGCCCCTTCTATGTCTAAGAAAGCGCATATGGCCATTTCTTTATACTCGAGAGATCTCTGGATGCTTTCGGTAAGCACGTACAGAGCGGTTTCCGTTAATCTGCCCGCCCTGTATGCATGCTGCCCGGGGTCCAATGTCACCCTCTCCAGTATCTCGGTTCTGATGTAGTTATCTACCGTCTTCTTCACTGTCTTCAGTAAGAAGGATAAGAGACAGATTGGTCTGAATGACTTCGGGAGGGTTGGGTCCTTCTTTCCTACTTTGGGAATGAAGGTTACATGTGCTCTCCTCCAGTCGCTCGGTATGTACCCGAGCGCCAGACTGAATCTGGCTGCTTTGATAATGAATGGCATTAGTTCCGTTTGCCCTCTTTGTAAAAGGGCCGGAAATATACCATCAATTCCAGGTGACTTGAATGGTTGGAAGGAGTCAATTGCCAATTTCACTCCTTGGGGAGTGCATATGGTTTTTGCTACCTCCCAGTCTTCTTTTCTGGCTCTACCTGGTTCTTCCAGTGATCTTCCGGGTTCAAATGGTAAGCTACCTGGAAAGTGCGTCTCCAGTAAGAGGAGAGCTCGTTGCTCTTCATCCTCTGTGTAGCTGCCATCTGTTCTTCTGAGGGACATTGGTCCTTGCTCTCTGCCCCTCGCCATAGTTTTGTGCAATCTGGCTGCTGCGGGGCTTGATGTGATTGTCTCACAAAAGCTCCTGAAGCTGTTTCTCTTGGATTTCCTTATTTCTTTATTATATTATGTCAGCCTTTCGGTGTATCCCTGCCAATCTCCGTCTTGCTTGGCTTTGTTAAATAGCCAGCGGACTTCGGATCTCAGATTTGACAGGCGTTCATTCCACCAAATGGTACCACTGTGTGATTGATTTCTTTCCTTTTATGGGGCAGCTGGATTCGTATGCACCCATAATTGCCTCGTTAACCGCTCCTAGGGTCTGCTCAAATTCGACGTGACTGTTGCCGTTGAACTTGATCTGTTCTAGGTTGCATTTTAGATTGGTGGTGTATTTTTCCCAATCTGTGTTTCTAGGATTTCTGGTGAAGGTTGTTTGTGTCACCAGCCCTTCCATGTTGAACATAATGATTCTATGGTCCGAAAGAGAGGGTTCGTCTGAGACCCTCCAGTTCCTTACCATTCTACTAATGCCCAGGCTGCCGAGCATTATATCTCATACTTCTTGCCTCGCCCTAGTTACAAAGGTGGGGACACATGCCACATTAAGTATATTTAGGTTAGCCGCGAGTATAAATTCTAGCAATTGCTCACCTCTTTGATTGGTGTTCGTGCTGCCCCAGATGGTGTTGTGCGCATTGGCGTCGCAGCCCAACAGGAGGGGTAGATTGCTCCTGCTGCAGTAGTCGGTTAGCCTATGTACTTCTTCTGGTGGTGCTTGCCCATCTCCAGCAAAGTATCCTGAGGCTATTACTACGTCGAGGAGTGAGTGCCCTGTGCGGATCTTGGCCCGAACCGGTACTAGGTCCCTCGTCGTGAATTCTGAAAGACAGATATAATTAATATTATTTCTGATCAGGATGCAAGCTCTGGGGTTGTCACACCTGACATCCCAGATCACCTTACCTTCTTTGTTCGGCAGTCCTCTGATCTGTCCTCTGTTGACCCAAGGTTCTTGGATCTACACAACTCCCAAGTTTGTCCTGGCGAACACCCTCGATAAGGCGGCTGATGCCCCCTTAGCGTGATGAGTGTTCACCTGGGCAACTTTGACTTGGGTAGCCATTACTACGGGTGAGTTGGAGGGATTGCCTCCTCATCGTCCAGCAGCATTTGCTCTTCTTCGCTGGGAGTCACCGTGATGTCCTGGTCCATGCTCCCAGTCGATTCGTCTTCGCTGGCCACTGTATCTTCTACAGCCCCAGGGGCTGGTGTCTTGCCCGCCTCTTCTTCCTCCTTCTTCTTGCTCGAGTCCTTGCGGAGGCCGTGAACGGGGATTTTCCCGAACCTAAAAAAAATGGTGTTTCCCATTTTCTTGATGGCCTCGCAAGACTCGTCATTAATGCCGATATTCAGCAACTGACCATTGCCCTCCTTCTTGCTCCCTAGTACCTTCCACAACTGGGTGTGAAGCCCCATGTTTTGTGTGCTTACTAGGGCTAGCAACTTCTCCGTATCGAATTCTGAGCTCCTAGGGAAGAACACAGTGATGGCATGCAACCTTGGGATATCTTCTCCCAGGCACACCGTCAGCTCCGCACCCTTCCAGGTGCTCAGTCTGGGAGCATTTGCCCTCAGCCAGTCTGCCGTCTCTTGGATGACGCGGTCTACCACAAGCATGCTTGGGCGAAAGTGGATTCCTCCAAACTGGAGTTTGCACTCTGCGCCCAGCACCATCTCCTGTACGATGGCGTCTTCAAGTGCTGTGAGTTGCTCAGCACTCAGCGTCTCCCCTGGGTAGTTTTTGGGGAGGACTGCAACTTTCACCGTGCTTGCTGCTTTGGCGTAGCTGGTGGCTTGCCCAGATTGCAGTTTGCAGCGGCGGTGCTACCTCCCGCTTCGGTCTTCCTCCTCTTAACATTTGGACGTTGAGGGGGAGTTTGGGTTTTGGGTCTCCTCTTCTCCGTCTTTTGTGGAGGTTGCTCTTGAGGCCTTTTCCTCTCGATGGATTTCCTTCTTGCTTCCTCAGGTGTCAGGCCCTGTTCAAGGAAGCGAAGGTACCATCTTACTCCTGCCCCGCTGAGGCCCCTTCTCAGCGGATCATCGATACCTCCAGGCTTGCCTGGTTGTGGCAGGTCTTGTTTCTTCCGGTTGTTCCTGGAGGGTTTCTTGGAGGAAGTACCTTTACCGGATGCTTGCTCCGAAGGTTTTCCTTCTATTTCCTTTTTCTCCCCCTTTGCTTCCCGAGGTGAGCTCGGTGTGTGGGAGGAGCCAGGACGCTCTTGAGCATCCTGGGTTGCGGTGACGCGATTTTTCTTTTTTTTTCTTATCCATGTTGGTCCCACGAATAGCTTGGGAACCAATAGTCGACCACGCCGGAGCCCCACAAGGCGTGGCAAGGCTGATACTCGAGGAAGTCACCCGGTATCCTCGAGGCTCCGTTCGAGACGGTGCTCTCCCACCGCCATGCATCCACAGGCACGGGTCGCGTAACACCTTGGATTGGAGGGTTGCTCAGCGCCACCTTATTTTATTCGGTGGTAACCTACGACGTAGCTGTGGGTCGCACAGTGCACGCTGCAGGCCGTCCGGCTATCCGTCACCTGCCGACGCTGCTGGTAGCCACCCAAGCCCCAGCTATTAATTCTTATTCGATATTGATATTCTCTGGTTGAAGTTTATATCCTTCAACGATGATCTTTGAACCACCACATAAAATCTTACATGTAATGAATTTAACCTCATATGCAACAGATATCGATTATTGAATATTATTAAAATCACTTCTTATTTTTGGAAACTGTTACTGTGACCAGTGAAGATTCATTCATATTGAATGTTTGTGTGTTTATTTATGACGATATCGTATGGTAGAGTCTCTTATAGTTTTGGGTATAACATTTCATTGTCATTATTCGGTTGCTCAACTTTCCCAGTAAGTACTCTTTGGCATAGACATATTAAAGTTGATGTGGAGCCCCTCTTATTTTTGTGACCATTCTGTTACCGTTCAGTAATTCGTCTGCGTTGCTCCTATTCATTTAACTTTAAAGAAAATAGGGAAAATATGTCAGAATTCTTATCCGCACCCTTGCAAGGCTGTTATCTTTGGTTCACTTCTTCTGCTCAGAGCATATGACTCTCGGACCCAATACTCACCAGCGCTCCCTAGGAATGTATTGGAGCTCCGCCGAAGTCAGGGCCTGACTGGGACATTCCTACGTGGTTTTTCTACATTCAGTGATGAGGTATAGAATTGGAACAATATTTCAACATTTCTACCTCTAAGTTGTAAGTTAATATTTAACAGTGTATACTGAAAGCGTTCATCATAATATTAACATTTATTCCAAATTATGTCTCACAGTTATCCATTCACATTTCATATTTTTTATTGAACATTATAAATGTTTACAGGTTGGGTGATGAAGACGATGATTCTGATGAAGACGAAGAACTTCCAAAACGTTTACCTCACGTGATAGACGATGAGGAATGAAACAATTTTCTTGCCCTACCTGACACTATTACTCGTTCCATTAATTGTTAATTCCATGATTTACCTAAAAATTTTCCATTAAAGACCAAATTATCGAGTGATTTAAATGAATGTAAAAGATGTTTTAAGTGAGTAGGTATGACCAACTAGGAAATAATGAAAGTTTGATGATACATATACAGTGTCACCGTTAAGTCCGCATCATATGGGATTTTTTTATTAGTCAGTTATTGCAAATTTAGAGTTCGTAAACAGTTTGTGCTTTGAAAATAATGCAAAATGACGTTTACGATGTCTTCTTATCCATCGGCTACACTTGTCAAATATGACATTTTTTATAAAAAATTACAAAATGTTAGGTAATTTCTCAATCTTTCGAGAAATATTATACGAAAAAGCAAATAATGGTTCGCCTGGAGACTTCGTTGACAGCGTTTGTTAAAAACTTAGGAGACATAATTAGTACACAATCTCGAATTACTGTCTCCAGTTGGTTGACATTTCGAAACGGTCTGAGCTTGTAGACTTTTTGATTCAAATACCCTCAAAGGAAAAAATCTAGTGGGGTGGCCAGGGTTATTCCATATTACGTCAAATTATCTTCCCTCGAAATAGTTTCAAGATATTTTGTTTAATACCTGCCGAATTATGAATTGGCGCTCCGTCACATTGAAACCATAGGTTATGACTTTCATTAAGGGGCAATTCATCTGAAACTTGACTCTATGCGTTTTTGCAAGTATATGTATCTTAGGATTCAAGGTCATTAACCTGGTATACGCGGTAGGTGGCTCGCCTCTATAACTTTTTCGTTTTTGAAGTTAATGAAACGAAATTTCTGGATACGACATAAAACAGCAACTTTTGATAATTGAATCAGATTCATGCAACTTTCTGTTTTACTGGAAGTGCCATACATTTTCAACGTTTTCAACCATAAACAAAAATGTAAATTGAAATTTTTATGTAATAAACACAATAATGGTGATAGTCTCCCCCATCAGAACATAAGTCTAGATGAAAGAGAGTACCACCATCATATGCACTCAGGGGCGACTCTACAGAAAGGTGGCGCATTTGCTATGACAACTGCAGGAAAAACCCGAAAAAACCTACAGTACCACCAGACGAATCACTGAAGCAAGAATGATCGCATGCAATTATACGGAAATAAAAATACTAACACTGAGAATAATAATAATAATAATAATAATGATAATAATAATAATAACCAACACCTGAGGCCCTGGTGAGTTGCGACACCACCTACCCGAGCAAAGGATGCAAAATCGGACCGGCAGCTCATGCGCATCCGGGAGGGAAAAGGCATCTTTCCCTCCGGTGTCGGACGTGGGTTTACTGGGTTAACCCCCCAGTAAACCCTAATACTCGGTTCCAAACAATCGGGGAAGAGGCCCCCACAACCGACCCCCTCGGATTAGGGGTCAAAGGCAAGGTGGTGGGGCCAACAACGATGATTTGCCAAATGATGACAACCGCAATGACAACGGACGCTTTGAGTGGACGGATAGATTAAGGGATGGACTTCTGTATTGCTATGAGAGCAGTGAGCCCGCCCGGAGAGGATACATGGCAAGGATGCATGCTCTTTGGTGTGAGAGACACCCAGAGCATGCCGCCGTTTCCGCCCAAAATCTCAGGGATTATGTATCCTATCTCCGGGCTCGAGGCTATGTTAGAGCTCCTCCTCAGCCGGTTAACGAAGTGGCAGATATGCCACGTGTCGGTCTGGATGCAGAGGAGGCTAGCATCATACCACCAATGGAGGACATCAGAACCCGCAGGGCGCTTCACAATATGAAGCCCTTGAAGCCGCAAGAACTGGCACGGGTGGATGCGGAGATTGGCGATGTCCTTCCAGAAGAGGCCAACATCTGGCAGATCAATTCTGTCGTGTACGACGCCGCTCGTGCAATATCCCAGACGGAGAGGAGGGACACTACTGCTCTTGTAGGGAGGCAAGAGCGACGCGTTCACAAGATGGAAGCTAAGATCAAGTCGGCGAGACAACACGCGTCTCGTATCCAGTGTGTGGTGGACTACATGTCGGCCAATAGGCCTTTCACGCCGGCAGTGCGGCGAATTGCTACAAGGCTTAGACGAGCTCACCACACATTGAATCAAGGCGTGCTGTTTACCATAAAACAGCACTGTCTTGATAGGATACGAATGCTAGTGGCTGCAAAGAAGTCACTAGTGAGGCGGGCGAGAAGTATCGCGGAAAACATAAAGTTCCGCGATAAACCTTCCCGCTTATTCCAAGAGCCTCCACGTGTTGTCGATAACCCGCCGGCTGCTGATCGGGTAGAAACCTTCTGGAAGAACATCTATGAGTTTCCGCAACCACTCAATGTAGACACTCCAGCCCTAGCGCAGTTCGAAGCTTACTGCAGGACGCTTCGGCAGCCTGAGCACAATGATCTGCGCAATCCGATAACCACGGAAGAAGTTCGAGGGGCCCTCAAAGGCTCAAAGAACTTTGCTGCTCCAGGGCCCTGATGGGTTGAATAATTATTGGTGGAAAAAGTTTCCAACAACCCACCGCCATCTGGCTAGAGTTTTTAACTCATGGCTAGATGGGGAGCAGCAGATTCCGGAGTGGTTTGTCGAGGGGCGAACCGTGCTCATCCCCAAGAACGGAGATTTGTCTGATCCAAAGAATTACAGGCCGATAACATGCTTGAATGCGTGCTATAAGTTGTTTACGCGCATCTTATACACGCGCATTCTCTCCGCAGTTGATCCGGTGTATGAACGGATATATGAGCAAAGAGGGTCAAAGAAAGGGGTCACCGGCTGCAAGGAGAACCTGCTCATCGATAGATGTATCACGCAGGACTCCGTGCAGTATAAGCGTAACCTTTCGATGGCCTGGATCGATTACCGCAAGGCATTTGATACAACATCGCATGAGTTAATCATGCATTTGCTCAGATGTCTTGAGGTACCCAATCAAATAGTGGGATGCATTGGACAACTGATGCCACTCTGGAGGACTCGCTTCACCATAAGATCTGGTAGAGACATAGTCCAAACAGAGCAGGTCATCATTAGAAGAGGCGTGTTTCAGGGAGACTCCCTCAGCCCTATTCTCTTCTGCATCTCACTATTGCCATTGTCCGTTGTACTCAGGAATACCCGTGGGTACAACTGCGGCACCCCCAGCAACCGGAGGCATAAAGTCACTCATCTGTTTTACATGGATGACCTCAAATTATATGCCTCTGGAGAAAGGGACCTACATCAGTCCCTTAGGGTGGTGGAAGAGTACACGCATGCTATCGGAATGGAATTTGGGATCGACAAATGTGCCACGGTTCATCTCAAAAGAGGACGATGCGAGGAATACGGAGAGGATGTCCAGCTCGTAGACGGAAGCATCCTACATCATCTGGATGCCGGAGAGACGTATACTTACCTAGGGGTGGAGCAACGCCACTCACAAGAGGTATTCACAGTTAAGAACTCTCTCCGCGGCAAGTATCAGCATAAACTCTGACAGATCTGGTCATCAGAACTGTCGGGGAAGAACAAAGTTGCTGCAACCAATATGCTTGCCGTTCCGATCCTTCTCTACTCTTTCGGAGTAATGAAGTGGACTAAGGAAGAGCTGCGACAACTCGACGTTGAAACTCGCAAAGTGATGCATCCTAAATCGTCCGTTCCAAGGTTATACTTTCCCAGACAACGGGGAGGCCGTGGACTTTTGAGTTTGGAGTGTATGCATAACAGAATGGTTCTGGATGGGGCCTGTAAAGTCATCAGGAGTTCAGATCCCCTTCTCTGCATGGTCCGCGACCATGAAAAAGCAGGGATTGGAGCATTTCTTTTTAAGGCAGCAACCCGTGCGGCCGATGAACTCGGTCTCGTATTCGACACTGAACGGGCTAACCCAAACTCTGTCACCGAGTTGGGACCCGTTCAGCAAAAAGCTCACATCAAAGCTGCGGAGACAGAGGTCCTGCTACAGCTACATATGGATAAGCCAATGCATGGTGTCTTCTTTCACAACATCGAAGACCTTGGCTTATCCAAAAGCTTGACCTTTGCCTTCCTCAGGTCGAGTGAGCTAAAGTCGGAGACCGAGGGATTCATAATGGCCTGCCAGGATGGTGTCTTCAACACCCTCGTCTACCGTAGTCGCGTTATGGGTATAGACGTCCCTGACACCCGATGCAGGGCATGTCGTGGGGCACCTGAGACCGTAATGCATTTGCTATCAGCATGCCCATCTTATGCGGTCTCAGCCTATATCCACAGGCATAACGCGGCGCTACGAGTGTTATACTACCATCTACGACACTCGTTCGGTATAGACGAGACACCTTATGTTCCGGGGGATATTGAGTCCGTGGTGGAGAATGAGAGGTGCCGGATCTATTGGAACTACTCATTCCCCACCCTCAGGCAAATACAAGCAAATAAGCCTGATGTTGTCCTCCTCGACCACCAAAGTAGAACGATATTCGTCATGGAGTTTTCCGCTCCAGGCGAAATGAATATCGTTCGAAAAGAGGAGGAAAAACGGACTAAATATCGAGATATTCTCTTTGAACTCCGCAGGTTATATCCGGACCATTCTGTCAAAATTGTGGTTCTGATCATAGGAGTCCTTGGTGGAATGATGGACACACTGCTCTCCAACTTGAAGATAATACCTGCTTGCCGTAATATGGCAGAAATCTTAGCAGCTCGAATGCAGAAGGCCGTCATCCTTGGTTCGCTCCGTCTACTCAGGGCACATGATTCTCGGACCCAATAGTCACTCACCCTACGGACGAAGGGAGTGGTTATTGGGGTTAACGACACCAGCGCGCCCTCCGGAGGTATCGGAGCACCGGAGACAGGGCCTGACTGGTACATTCCCAACGGGAAAAAAAAAAAAAAAATTAATAATAATAATAATAATAATAATAATAATAATAATAATAATAATAATAATAATAATAATAATAATAATAATAATAATAATAATAATAATAATAATAATAATAATAATAATAATAATAATAATAATAATAATAATAATAATAATAATAATAATAATAATAATAATAATAATAATAATAATAATAATAATAATAATAATAATAATAATAATAATAATAATAATAATAATAATATAATAGGCAGGGAGGTCAACCAACACCTAAGGCCCTGGTGAGTTGCGACACCACCTACCCGAGCAAAGGATGCAAAATCGGACCGGCAGCTCATGCGCATCCGGGAGGGAAAAGGCATCTTTCCCTCCGGTGTCGGCCGTGGGTTTACTGGGTTAACCCCCCAGTAAACCCTAATACTCGGTTCCAAACAATCGGGGAAGAGGCCCCCACAACCGACCCCCTCGGATTAGGGGTCAAAGGCAAGGTGGTGGGGCCAACAACGATGATTTGCCAAATGACAACCGCAATGACAACGGACGCTTTGAGTGGACGGACGAATTGAGAGACGGACTTCTGTATATCTACGAGAGCAGTGAGCCCGCCCGGAGAGGATACATGGCAAGGATGCATGCTCTCTGGTGTGAAAGACACCCAGAGCATGCCGCCGTTTCCGCCCAAAATCTCAGGGATTATGTTTCCTATCTCCGGGCTCGAGGCTATGTTAGAGCTCCTCCTCAGCCGATTAACGAAGTGGCAGAAGTGGTAGATATGCCACGTATCGGTCTGGCTGTAGAGGAGGCTCGCATCATACCACCAATGGAGGACATCAGAACCCGCAGGGCGCTTCACAATATGAAGCCCCTGAAGCCGCAAGAACTGGCACGAGTGGATGCAGAGATTGGCGATGTTCTTTCAGAAGAGGCTACCATCTGGCAGATCAATTCTGTCGTGTACGACGCCGCTCGTGCTCTATCCCAGACGGAGAGGAGGGAAACCACCGCTCTTGTTGGGAGGCATGAGCGACGCGTTCACAAGATGGAAGCTAAGATCAAGTCGGCGAGACAACACGCGTCTCGTATCCAGTGTGTGGTGGACTACATGTCGGCCAATAGGCCTTTTACGCCGGCAGTGCGGCGAATTGCTGCAAAGCTAAGACGAGCTCACCACACATTGAATCAAGGGGTGCTGTTTACCATCAAACAGCACTGTCTTGATAGGATACGAATGCTAGTGGCTGCAAAGAAGTCACTAGTGAGGCGGGCGAGAAGTATCGCGGAAAACATGAAGTTCCGCGATAAACCTTCTCGCTTATTCCAAGAGCCTCCACGTGTTGTCGATAACCCGCCGGCTGCTGATCGGGTAGAAACCTTCTGGAAGAACATCTATGAGTTTCCGCAACCACTCAATGTTGACACTCCAGCCCTAGCGCAGTTCGAAGCTTACTGCAGGACGCTTCGGCAGCATGAGCACAATGATCTGCGCAATCCGATAACCACGGAAGAAGTTCGAAAGGCCCTAAAAGGTTCTAAGAATTTCGCTGCTCCAGGCCCTGATGGGTTGAATAACTATTGGTGGAAAAAGTTTCCAACAACCCACCGCCATCTGGCTAGAGTTTTTAACTCATGGCTAGATGGGGAGCAGCAGATTCCGGAGTGGTTTGTCGAGGGGCGAACCGTGCTCATCCCCAAAAACGGAGATTTGTCTGATCCAAAGAATTACAGGCCGATAACATGCTTGAATTCGTGTTATAAGTTGTTTACACGCATCTTATACACGCGCATTCTCTCCGCAGTTGATCCGGTGTACGAACGGATATATGAGCAAAGAGGGTCAAAGAAAGGGGTCGCCGGCTGCAAGGAGAACCTGCTCATCGATAGATGTATCACGCAGGACTCCGTGCAGTATAAGCGTAACCTTTCGATGGCCTGGATCGATTACCGCAAGGCATTTGATACAACATCGCATGAGTTAATCATGCATTTGCTCAGATGTCTTGAGGTACCCGATCAAATAGTGGGATGTATTGGACAACTGATGCCACTCTGGAGGACTCGCTTCACCATAAGATCTGGTAGAGACACAGTCCAAACAGAGCAGGTCATCATTAGAAGAGGCGTGTTTCAGGGAGACTCCCTCAGCCCTCTTCTCTTCTGCATCTCACTATTGCCATTGTCCGTTGTACTTAGGAATACCCGTGGGTACAACTGCGGCACAACCAGCAACCGGAGGCATAAAGTCACCCATTTGTTCTACATGGATGACCTAAAATTATATGCCTCTGGAGAAAGGGACCTACATCAGTCCCTTAGGGTGGTGGAAGAGTACACGCATGCTATCGGAATGGAATTTGGGATCGACAAATGTGCCACGGTTCATTTTAAAAGAGGACGATGTGAGGAATACGGAGAGGATGTCCAGCTCGTAGACGGAAGCATCCTACATCATCTGGATGCCGGAGAGACGTATACTTACCTAGGGGTGGAGCAACGCCACTCCCAAGAGGTATTCACAGTTAAGAACTCTCTCCGCGGCAAGTATCAGCACAAACTCCGACAGATCTGGTCATCAGAGCTGTCGGGGAAGAACAAAGTTGCTGCAACCAATATGCTTGCCGTTCCGATCCTTCTCTACTCTTTCGGAGTAATGAAGTGGACTAAGGAAGAGCTGCGACAACTCGACGTTAAAACTCGCAAAGTGATGCATCTCAATAGGTGCTTGCATCCTAAATCGTCCGTTCCACGGTTATACTTTCCCAGACAACGGGGAGGCCGTGGACTTTTGAGTTTGGAGTGTATGCATAACAGAATGGTTCTGGATGGGGCCTGTAAAGTCATCAGGAGTTCAGATCCCCTTCTCTGCATGGTCCGCGACCATGAAAAAGCAGGGATTGGAGCATTTCTTTTTAAGGCAGCAACCCGTGCGGCCGATGAACTCGGTCTCGTATTCGACACTGAACGGGCTAACCCAAACTCTGTCACCGAGTTGGGACCCGTTCAGCAAAAAGCTCACATCAAAGCTGCGGAGACAGAGGTCCTGCTACAGCTACATATGGATAAGCCAATGCATGGCATGGCGTCTTCTTTCACAACATCGAAGACCTTGGCTTATCCAAAAGCTTGACCTTTGCCTTCCTCAGGTCGAGTGAGCTAAAGTTGGAGACCGAGGGATTCATAATGGCCTGCCAGGATGGTGTCTTCAACACCCTCGTCTACCGTAGTCGCGTGATGGGTATAGACGTCCCTGACACCCGATGCAGGGCATGTCGTGGGGCACCTGAGACCGTAATGCATTTGCTATCAGCATGCCCATCTTATGCGGTCTCAGCCTATATCCACAGGCATAACGCGGCGCTACGAGTGTTATACTACCATCTACGACACTCGTACGGTATAGACGAGACACCGGTGTTGCCTTATGTTCCGGGGGATATTGAGTCCGTGGTGGAGAATGAGAGGTGCCGGATCTATTGGAACTACTCATTTCCCACCCTCAGGCAAATACAAGCCAATAAGCCTGATGTTGTCCTCCTCGACCACCAAAGTAGAACGATATTCGTCATGGAGTTTTCCGCTCCAGGCGAAATGAATATCGTTCGAAAAGAGGAGGAAAAACGGACTAAATATCGAGATCTTCTCTTTGAACTCCGCAGGTTATATCCGGACCATTCTGTCAAAATGGTGGTTCTGATCATAGGAGTCCTTGGTGGAATGATGGACACACTGCTCTCCAACTTGAGGATAATACCTGCTTGCCGTAATATGGCAGAAATCTTAGCAGCGCGAATGCAGAAGGCCGTTATCCTTGGTTCACTCCGTCTACTCAGGGCACATGATTCTCGGACCCAATAGTCACTCACCCTACGGACGTAGGGAGTGGTTATTGGGGTTAACGACACCAGCACGCCCTCCGGATGTATCGGAGCACCGGAGACAGGGCCTGACTGGTACATTCCTAACGGAAAAAAAAAATAATAATAATAAAAATAATAATAATAATAATAATAATAATAATAATAATAATAATAATAATAATAATAATAATAATAATAATAATAATAATAATAATAATAATAATAATAATAATAATAATAATAATAATAATAATAATAATAATAATAATAATAATAATAATAATAATAATAATAATAATAATAATAATAATAATAATAATAATAATAATATTAATAATAATAATAATAATAATAATAATAATAATAATAATAATTAGTGAGGCGATTGAGGAGCATCGCGGAAAACTCAAAATTCCGCGATAATCCTTCTCAATTATTCCAAAAGCCTCCGCGTGTTGTAGAAAATCCGCCGACCGCTGATCAGGTAGAAACCTTCTGGAAGGATATTTATGAACATCCGCAACCACTGAATGTAGACACTCCAGCCCTAGCGCAGTTTGAAGGATTCTGCGGAAGGCTTCAACAGCCAGAGCTCAATGAACTGCGCGACCCGATAACCCCGGAAGAAGTTCGACGAGCCCTTGAGGGCTCGAAGAACTCAGCTGCACCAGGTCCGGATGGACTAGGGAACTACTGGTGGAAAAAATTTCCCAGCACCCACCAACATTTGGCCAGAGTTTTCAACTCATGGTTGAATGGTGAGCAGCAGATTCCCGGTTGGTTTGTCGAGGGGCAAACCGTGCTAATCCCAAAAACGGGAGATTTGTCGGAACCGAAAAACTACAGGCCGATAACATGCCTGAACGCATGTTATAAGATGTTCACCCGCATTTTGTACATGCGAATACTCACCGCAGTTGAACACGTGTACGAACGGATATATGAGCAAAGAGGGTCAAAGAAAGGGGTCGCTGGATGCAAGGAGAATCTGCTCATCGATAGATGTATTACGCAGGACTCCACGCAGTATAAGCGTAACCTTTCGATGGCCTGGATCGACTATCGCAAGGCATTTGACACGACATCGCATGAGCTAATCATGCACGTTCTTCGATGCCTTGCGATACCCGATCAAATAGTGAGATGCATTGAACAACTGATGCCACTCTGGAGGACTCGCTTCACTATAACATCAGGTCAAGCTAGAGTCCAAACAGATCAGGTTATCTTCAGAAGGGGAGTGTTTCAGGGAGATTCTCTCAGCCCCCTTCTCTTTTGCATCTCACTATTGCCATTGTCCGTTGCCCTCAGAAAAACACGTGGATACTACTGCGGCACCCCCAGCAACCGGAGGCATAAGGTGACTTATCTATTCTACATGGATGATCTTAAGCTTTATGCCTCAGGTGAAAAGGACCTACGTCAGTCTTTGAGGGTGGTGGAGGAGTATACGCAGGCCATCGGCATGGAGTTTGGGATCGACAAATGTGCAACGGTTCATCTCAAAAGAGGACGATGCGACGATTACGGAGAAGACGTCCAGCTCATAGACGGAAGCATCCTACGTCATCTGGGTGCCGGAGAGGCGTATACCTACTTGGGAGTGGAACAACACCACTCTCAAGAAGTTATTACTGTCAAATACTCTCTCCGCGGCAAGTATCAGCACAAACTCCGACAGATCTGGTCATCAGAACTGTCGGGAAAGAACAAAGTTGCTGCCACAAATATGCTTGCCGTTCCGATCTTACTCTACTCCTTCGGAGTAATGAAGTGGACTCAGGAGGAGCTGCGACAACTCGACGTAAAGACTCGCAAGATGATGCACCTATACAGGAGCTTGCATCCCAAATCGTCCGTTCCTCGGTTATATCTCCACCGACAACAAGGAGGACGAGGACTTTTGAGTTTGGAGTGTCTTCACAACAGAATGGTATTGGATGGAGCATGTAAAGTAATCAGGAGTTTGGACCCCCTTCTCTGCATGGTCCGTGACCATGAAAACGCAGGGATTGGAGCGTTCCTCTTTAAGGCAGCAGCCCGTGCGGCTGATGAACTTGGTCTCAGTTTCGACACCAAACGGCGTGATCCGAACTCTGTCACAGAGTTGGCACCCGTTCGGCAAAAAGCCCATGTAAAGGCCGCAGAAAATGCAGCTCTTCTGCAGCTGCATAGGGATAAGCCTTTGCATGGGGTCTTCTTCAGAAACGTTGAAGACCTTGGCTTATCCAAGAACTTGACCTACGCCTTCCTTAGGTCAAGTGGGCTGAAGTCGGAGACCGAGGGATTCATAATGGCCTGCCAAGATGGTGTCTTCAACACCTTGGTCTACCGAAGCCACGTGATGGGTATAGAGGTCCCTGATATTAGATGCAGGGCCTGCCGTCAGGCGCCTGAGACCATTATACATTTGCTGTCAGCATGTCCAGCATATGCGGTCTCAGCCTATATCCACAGACATAACGCGGCTCTACGAGTGTTATATTACCACCTACGACACTCGTACGGTATAGACGAGACACCAGTGTTGCCTTACGCTCCGGGGGATATTGAGTCCGTGGTGGAGAATGAGAAGTGCCGGATCTACTGGAACTACTCATTTCCCACCCTCAGGCAAATACAGGCCAATAAGCCTGATGTAGTACTCCTCGACCATGGAAGTAAGACGATATTCGTCATTGAGTTTTCAGCTCCTGGCGAAACGAATATCGTCCGAAAGGAGGAGGAGAAACGGACGAAATATCGAGATTTACTCTTCGAACTCCGCAGGCTCTATCCAGACCATTCTGTAAAAATGGTTGTTCTGATAATAGGGTCCCTTGGCGGTGTGATGGATTCATTACTCTCGAACTTAAAAATCATACCGGCATGTAGAAAGATGTCAGAAATCATAGCCGGAAGAATGCAGAAGGCTGTCATCCTCGGTTCATTACGTCTGCTCAGGGCACACGATTCCCGGACCCAATAGCTGCTTACCCCATAGTTTGGGGAGTGGTTATTCGGGTAATGATGTTGCCAGCGCGCCCTCCGAATGTATCGGAGCATCAGAGACAGGGTCCGACTGGAGAATTTTAATTCAAAATAGATGATAATAATAATAATAATAATAATAATAATAATAATAATAATAATAATAATAATAATAATAATAATAATAATAATAATAATAATAATAATAATAATAATAATAATAATAATAATAATAATAATAATAATAATAATAATAATATTAATAATAATAATAATAATAAATAATAAATAATAATAATAATAATAATAATAATAATAATACTCGGTTCCAAACAATCGGGGAAGAGGCCCCCACAACCGACCCCCTCCGATTAGGGGTCTAAGGCAAGGTGGTGGGGCCAACAACGATGATTTGCCAAATGATAACCGCAATGACAACGGACGCTTTGAGTGGACGGACGAATTGAGAGACGGACTTCTGTATTGCTACGAGAGCAGTGAGCCTGCCCGGAGAGGATACATGGCAAGGATGCATGCTCTCTGGTGTGAAAGACACCCAGAGCATGTCGCCGTTTCCGCCCAAAATCTCAGGGATTATGTTTCCTATCTCCGGCTCGAGGCTATGTTAGAGCTCCTCCTCAGCCGGTTAACGAAGTGGCAGAAGTGGCAGATATGCCATGTGTCGGTCTGGCTGTAGAGGAGGCTCGCATCATACCACCAATAGAGGACATCAGAACCCGCAGAGCGCTTCACAATATGTTATCCAGGGGCTCCTTTTACTAATTTCAGAATTGAATTTTATGGTATTTGTACACATTTTCTCAGCTTGTTGAAAAGTATTTATGAATGAATCTGTGGCCTTGTTTATATTTGGATTTGAATAGACCGAAAAAAAGTTTTCATTTCCAATCAGTTGTTTGTATTTTTTATAACCCACAGATTTTTTAATTTTGTGATTGAAAGAAGTGAATAGTTGAAGAGAAGTGCCGATATATCTGTTTCCAGTACCGAAAAAATTATGAGTGCCATAGCGGTCATACGATACTTTCCTGTGGTGCCATAGCGGTCATAATGACCGCCGATTTTGCACCTCTACTGCGGCTGTTTCAAACTTTTTTTCTACAAAGGGATCGTGGTAATCTATATGAAAACAATCTCAGGTTGATATTTCTTAAAACTCTGTCATTGTACTGGGTGATACACAATATAGGTCAAATTGAACTCGTAATTTTTTTGTAAGTGATGAATCAACACATGAATCGTTGAATATGGTTGAAAAGAGAACGGTACCGATCTTTTATATTCACCGAATGGAAGATCATCGACTTAGAAAGCCTAAATTGGAAATTGGTTATGTTGCAGGCAAATTTGTCCACTTTTAAAATTTCATGTTATTGTGAAAATCCATTCCTATTTCAACTCCATTTTTATTCCATTCTTTATCTTTCTGGTTGAAATATCACAAAATATATGATAAATGATTGTGAACTTCACAACACAATTAATAGTAGAGATGGAGAGGTAATGATATTGATTCACCTCAAAACATGTAAGAATAATTCACCATACCGAAAGCAGACTAGGACAAGACTGTAAATGTAAGGATTGTGAGGTAGGTTTACAGTCTATTACTATGGATAATGTTAAAAATTAAATTAATTCTTCAGAAAAATATATAAGTGATTTTACTACTGAAAAATTGGGTCATAATATAAATGATAAATTTTTTGACTCTTACGGCATTTCGTTCTGTTAAAGTAGACGATGGACTTTATTCAAAGATCTTTTATAACTGATTAAGGTGTATCTTGTTCTCGGGTTACACGTAGGAGTTGTGTTTTTTTGATGGGCTTTTTATTTTAGGATAAATCAATCGTGGTGAACAAGCGTAATATCGAAAATAATTGCAAATTTTTTTTACGCATTCTGTGAATTTCTGAGTAGCTAATTATAGTCAGATACATCAGAAACATCTGCATAAGCTTTCCTTTTATTATGCTATATAATATTGCTCCTGGTTCATCAATTGCACATCGTAATTTTTCAATCTATTTGATTTTCATATCGCTTTCATCAAGTTGGAAATTTATGACTTGTTGATACCGTGTTTGACGGTGTTTGGTATTTATACCGAATATATCCTATTTAATCTTCCACTAAATGACACAAATATCGAGATCATTCTGTATTAAACAAATATCATCTTTTCGCAAACTTTTGTTTTCAATTTCGTCTTTTATAAGTACTCTTTCTTAGTGCCTGAATAATTATGATATAGTGAGTTCTGTTACCAACAAGTTTGGTATCCAGCGATGCACTACTATCAAAATTATCAGCAATGGGTCTTCTGGAATATGAAAGTTTATCAGACAAAAACAACACAATGTTTGTTGCGACTGATGGATCAGAAACCCGTTCTTTCACAAAATGTATTTTCAAATTTCATGTAGGTGGGTATGTTAACTTCCACAGTACAGTTTGAATGGTTTTATTACATACCTGATAGGCTTTTCTGGAAAATATTGCTTTATAATCAACCGTCTTCTGAATGGAACTGGCGATGTTTCTCCAGTTATGAATCTCATTTTATGTAATGTGCCAGTAAAATGGAAAATTACACACTCTCAAGAAGAATTGAAATCCTTTCTTTGTCACGATTTGTGGAGCGAATAGGTTTCGAAAGAACATATCGGTTGGCCAATAATTGGCAACATGTAGCTTATGATCTTATCCCTTCATACATATATAGGTTGAGGTCCATTCATGAACCCTTGACTGAGTAGAAGTGTCATTGTCATTCAACCAAATTTGATTGACACAGAGATAAAATCACAAGGTTGTTCCTTTACACTAACCAAACAGAATTCAGCTATTCAGATTTTTCGTTTTTAAATTGCAAAATTTCATTATTTTCATTATCAGTAATGGCATCAGATTCGTCTGTTTTTTCGTTTTGAAAATTAATTTTCTGGTTCATCATTCATCATCATTTTGTATCTTTTTTGGATTATTCAGATGTCAAAGCCCACAAAAATTTTCAGTTTCTTTTACTTTTATTGAATGTTTTTAGATATTTATTGGGAATACCTGAACGTCTTCCCAGAAATATTCAGATTATGTAAAATCACTACTTCTTCGTAATATGAATGACACTTACATGTTTTACCAATAATATGAATAAGCTGCCAATCAGTGAATTTACTTTCTGGAATAATAACAACATTCTACTAAAGATCAATTTTAACCGCTGACTTGAAGAACCACTGTGAAAAGCCAATTTGGATATTATATTTTATAAACTCTCAGTTTGTAAAGTTTACTACAGAGTTGGATATCTTCCTGTTGCACAATATACAATTTACTCATTTGCCCTTCTACACTTTTATAGATTATCTTGAGAACATTAATTCATTTTTAGACTGTGGAATGTTACTAACCCACAAAATTCATTTCAGGGGCCGAATGTCTTCCATAAAATCAAACTTCTAATCAATATGTTGAAGGTGTTCATGTGGTTTGGTCTATTCGTCTATAAAATTCACCAGAATTCATCATTTTATCATTAGAAGTCAGTTCTGAATCACCTATTGGTTAATAATATATTAACGTTTCGAATTTTATTCTTTTTGTGAACTATTTATTCTTTTTATTTGGCAGTAAATACATATTATTCTGTAATTATTATTATTTTGGACTAAAAAGGCAGAAATATGTGTATGAATCCATCCCTACACCCTACCCACTACATTAGAATTGTTCGATTCGATTATTAAACTTTTTCGATTTCAGCTCCATCTAGTGGACGAATATCAACAAACCATACATTTTTGTAATGAGTATTCTGAGAAAATTGTTAAGCTGATAAAAATGGACAAGGTGCATATTTCCAATAAAAAAGTTGTCAGCACTTCTGACTCGTCCTGTCTGGAATGTTTCACTAAAATTTCGTATATTTCAATCCTATATCTTTACTTCAAATTTGAAATCTCTATGTGAAGTGATAACTGATTGGTAGGCTTATCTCATAAATCACTGTTACACAGTACCTGTTCTCTGTGGCACCATGGGAAAGTCAGTATGAATTTCTCGGCAGTCAAGGTGTTAAATATATGATACAGGATTTTTCTTCTCCTTTTACCCATGTATTTACGTTGATCGCGCTGACGAAATTCGATTATCCGAGCATATTTGAGTAGTCTTGAGCTAGAGCATTATTTGAGTCCAAAATATTAATATTAAAGTCTCCTTCGATAAATTGAAGATCATAATATTTCTTCATACCATCAACATAGAAGGATAAACGTTCAATGAATTTTCTTTCACAAGTAGCTGGTGGTCTGTATACTGCGGTGATAAGGCTCATCATCACACCAATAACCGTTTCTCTTCTGCCATCGTCTGCCAATACAGCCGCAGCACTTGGTAAAAACGTTCCAGTCCATGTAATGGAAATGAACAAGAAATCACAGCAAAAAAATATAAATATAAAGAAGTGATTCAGATGGAAACAATAAAAAATAATCAACTTCAACTATGCTCGATTCATGCTTGAATTACGAGTTTCAAAACCTATCATCTAGGAATTTTTGCAGACTGCAATAAACTCTTACACAACAAATACTTCACATTTTTTCTGAACCGAAAAAGTCATTTGATACTTCTAATGTTTGATGGAAGGTGATTAAACATTTTAAACACTTCAATTATTGAATTTTTCATCAGAGTACTTTTCAAAATTGGCAATTTTGATTAAGTATTTTGTCTTGTGATATGATCAGAAGTATTACCAATAGTGAATTTTGTTGTGTATCAAACATACTGTTCCAAGTGTGAAAATTGCAACAACTGTTACAATAAAAAAAAACAGAGGTCGACATGAATCCCGATACTTTGCTTTGCTTAATTATCGCAGAGCATGTTTCTGCAAAATCCTAATTCATGCGATACAACTTTTAATGCATAACAGCCAGAAGAGAGCTTTTAACACTGAATTTCAGTTTGCTGCTCAAATTTTAATGTACTAGCAATAGACTTGGGTACTTCAAACCCAATTTACTTTCAACAATGTTGTTGTCCAATAGTATATTCTCAAGAAGACATCTGGAGGAGATATCGTTAGTTTTCTTCATGTAAAATGACATCCGTTAATATCTTGCAATTTTTTTGGGATTTCGAAATAAAAATTTTAGCAGGATATAAGAATTTATTCATTTACCAAATAAAAGTAACGGCATATTACAATTTACCATTGATCTACTATTTATTGAAGTTTAAAGAAAAAGCGAACTGTGTCATTTTATCGAAGGTAACTCGGAAAAGATGTCATACTGGTATGTCATTTTATATACCTCCGAATTTATAAACAATATAGGAAGCGGTTACTCAAAAAAAAATTAAAACAAGAAAAATCAGTGGGGTTTACATATTTCGCAAGTAAAAGATTTTGCACGTTTGGATAACCTAGCACATTCTGCATGAGCCCATAGTGAACATAGTGAACAAAGTAACCAGGCTTCTCCTGGTTTAGATCTGCTATATAGATCAATGCAGTATAAACATGAAGCATTTTCATCATCAATATCGAAATCGGCGTTCTCATTTTCAGCATTCTCATTTTCTTCATCGGAATTTTGTGTATCCATTGGCTGACCCATTTGTTTTTTAGCCCTCTTTGCAGCGCGCCTTGACTCAACTGTTTTTTTTTCAGCTTCTTTTGCCTTAAGTTCAGCTATAAATGGACTCTCTGTGAATATCTGTGCTCCTTCATGGTTTCTCTTCCTTCGCTGAATAGTGGAAGTGGAAGGTAATGGCGAGATATCCGAAGGCTTAACTCGTACATTTCCATCAACAGAAGATAATATATTTTTGGTTTTATCGGACTGTAGCAAGTATTGTTTTGAATGAGGGTTTGCTAACGGTGTTGCGTTAACTGCTAAATACTGTATTGAAGAGGGGTTTGCTGATAGTGATGCGTTTACTGGTGGTTGTCGTGGTGGTGTGTTTGGAGGTTGTTGTGGTGTATTTGGATGTCGTTGTGGTGTATTTTGAGGTCGTGTTGCTGTATTCAGAAGTCGTGGTGGTATGTTTGGAGGAATTGCTGCTTCATTAGGTTCTTGAATGTTTTCCAATGACAGGTTGGTAGTTTCAGCAGGACAAAAAAGATGATCAGGAAAAATATTCGGATTGTAAGGACTTATACCATAATTTTTACAAGCACTGACTATATTTTGTATGCTAGCTGCTTGTCCATAAGCTACTCCAAATATTTCTGCTACTTGAAATTGGGTCACTACCCTTCCTGTGTGGTTTTTAAGCCAATTTGTAACTTCTTGATTATAATATGTTTTCAGTGGACCAAAAAAATATGTATCTAAAGGCTGCATGCGGTGCGTGCAGTGAGGAAAGGACAGCATTATTATTCCCTTTAACTTTGCTAACATTAATACATTTAAATTTTTATGGGATTTGTACCCATCGAGTAGAAGTAGCACCTTGTTTTTTGGAGAAGGATTTGCATATTTAATAAGTTTAATAAAGAAACTGTAAAAAGAGCACCATCAATCAATTCATTTTTCCAGCGCTTTCTAGCAAAAATTAAGGATGGTGGTACAAAACCCCCATCAGAACCTATACAGCAAACAACGGTAACATGTTGACCGCGTTCTGCGCTGGTAATAGCTCCAACTTGCTTCTTTCCTTTCTGAGCAAATACTTTTTGTGGTCTCTGAACGGTTGAGAGCCCCGATTCATCAACATTCCAAATTCTGGTTAATGGTGTGTTGTATTTTTTGACCGTGTCATCGAATAGTTTAAACAACTTAGCCACTTGCTGCTTATTAAAAGCTTGTGCCCTTCCCATCAATGTTGGCTCCGGTTCTCTCGAAGAAATGTTAGGGTGTCGCTGTCTGAATCCCCTCACCCATTCCCATTTAGCCAATTCAATTTTCAGCATTAAAACGGTGCTTGATACCATTTCTGGCAGCTAACTGATAAGCTAGGCTCCTTAACTCATTACACGTAACACCAAAGATCCTTGATTCTAAGAGTAAAATGAGTTCCACGAGCTCATTTTCCATATCTGGCGTAAATGTAACTTGGAACCTTCCTAATCCCTTTTGAACAAGTTTAATTTGTTTATTTTTATTTTGTGCTCTACGACGTAGTGTTGCATGTGGTACTCCAAAAGTCTTGGAAGCTTTAAGCCATCCCATTTCTTTACTTTCAACTGCTTCAATGGCTCTTTCCATACTAGCAGACGCCCAAGATTGCCTGTTGGACTTTCTTATACAGTGCGGCTTTTTTTAGCCCCCCTGTTAACTTTTGAACGGTTCGTTGTACAGATTTGAAGAAAAAACCGTTTGAAGGGTTTCACCAATACTACTTTTTGATATAAAAAATATGGTGATTTCTCGACAGGGGGCATATCAACTCAAAATTTTTAAATGGCATGGGGGGTCAAGTATCACATCGTTGAAAAGAGAATTCAATTCTCTTCACAACCATCTAATTTTTTTTTGAGATTTGTTGATATTTTTTTTGCAATTAAAATTCGAAATATCAAATATAAACGCAGATCTGAAAACTACTTGTACCTCGATAAATTTGAACGGTTTGTTGTGGAATAATGAAACCAAAAATATTTCGAAGGGTATTACCGATATTACTTTTTGAAAGAAGAAACATTGCAATTACTCGACAGGTGGCGCTGGGGGCACATCAATTCGAAAATTTCGAAAGGCATAAAAATCGAAATAGGAAAAAAAATTCTCAACAAAATTAAAAAATATTCAGATGATTGTGAAGAGAATTGAATTCTCTTTTCAACGATGTGACACTTGATCCTCCCTGCCATTTAAAAATTTTGAGTTGATGTACCTCCCGCGCCCCCTGTCGAGCAATCACTATATTTTTTGTTTCAAAAAGTAGTATAGGTGAAACCCTCCAAAACCTTTTTTTTCATGTTTGTATGTTGAACCGTTCAAAAGTTAACAGGGGAAGGGGACTAAAAAAAGCCGCACTGCATATGTACCAACCATTTTGGCTCCTAAAACAATAGAAAAAATAAGCAATAGTCCTTAAATGCAATCAAATTAAGTATTAAATGGTGAAGCATATTGTCATCTCCTTGAAGAATTACCTGTTCTTCTTGAAGAGGTTCCCATTCAAATTAGGCAACAGTCATGGTTTATGCACGATGGTGCACCAGCTCATTTTAGTATACGTGCAAGAACTCACCTGGATGAGGTGTATGCCAATCAATGGATAGGTCGAGGAGGACCTGTAAACTGGCCAGCCCGCTCCCCTGACCTTAATCCTTTGGATTTTTGCATATGGGGATATCTGAAATCTTTGATATACACAAACCCAGTTGAAAATATCGATGATCTGCGAAACCGCATTGTAGCAGGGTGTGAAACTATAAGAAATTCTCCAGGAATATTTCATCGTATACGCAATTCTATGAGGAAAAGGGTAGATGCTTGTATTGAAGCTGAAGCCGGTCATTTTCAACATTTATTATAATTGTTTTGTCGATATTCGACAGGTTTTTGTTCATTGTTTGTTCACTTTTGTTTTTAGTTGTAGAAGTCTCATAATCATAATCATAATTTGGTTGGCTGTTGTTTAATAAAATGCTATTTTACATGAGCTTATTTATTTTTTTCTCATAAATGCTTAAGTTTTCGAAAAAAACTTGTAGAGTTAAAAAAGTTAGTCGATGAATTGGGCTTTTTAGTCATACTTTTTTAAAGAAAAAATTTTCATCTAAAAAAAAGTTGTAAGAAAAAATATCTTAGGGGTTGAATTAATCAACCCCTTCTAAGCATACTTCAGGGTTGAAAAAATTCCAAAAAGTGTACTCTTATTGACAGATAGTGTTTACCAAGTTTCGTGTCTTTTGCTTGATATACAGGGAAAATAAAAAAGAAAAACCATTTTCTTTTTTAATTTTCGAAGGGGTGTAACTTTTCCGGGGAGGGTTTTTTCAAAAAATTTTATACCAATCACTCACATTAATTTTCATCACAGAATCACCCCTTTGATTTTTTCGGTGTTATTTAGATACACCCTGTATATTTTTGTAAAAAACTTGTAAAAAACACGTATATCGCAACTGTTTTATAAAATCTGAAAATTAGTGTGTGGATAGTAAGATAACTGGATAACTATGCGGACATAGTCAGTCTGCAGAATATTGGAAAAGTACGCGTCAGCAGTCTGCTAAATCCGTCAAAAAATTTGGTCGGAGAAAGTGATTTATACAATCTAAAAACTGTCGTGGAAGTAGTTCATAGTAACTTAACAAGACTAACATAGTCGGCCCGAAGTTTTATGGAACAAACCGCAGTAAATAAAAAGGCGCACCGCGCGCTTAATTCATACAGCGTGTTTCCTAACTGTGGTTCCCAACTGCAGGGGCTGATTTGTTAGGTCATTTTAAAAAGAAAAGTTCCTATGAACATTTGTCCGGAGTTGCTTCGTTTCTGAGATACAGGGCGTTGAATTCAAAATGACGGTAGTTATACAATATCATGAATATCCTATAACCGATTTTGTTGAAATCTGGTACATTCATTTCAACTGATGAGGCACTCATTTAACTCTAACTAGATTGAAATTATTAGAGCCAGTGGCATCTCAGTGGGCACCACATCAAAAAATATTGTAAAAAAAGTATGCCACTGACTTTTCTATGGTAGATTTCCATTTTTTATAGTAAGCAACTGAAAATACATTTTTTGGTGTTTTGTATTTTATTCATATCTAGCTTCGTTTTCGAGAAAAAAAAACCAACGCTATTGCAAATCATGAACACCTGCATTGGAGACCAGCTGACATTGATAGTGGGGTTTTTCCTACACATGTGTCATTTCAAATAGAGAAAGTTCAGTTTTGTTTTTGGATTATTGCCTAATCCATGATAGGTGGATCTGCATACGATAATGAAAAATGGCCATTAAATGCAGGTAAGGTCGCTTTGTCATTAGGCTACTATAAGAGTTAGCAAAACATAGTTCAGACATCTTTCAGATATCTATATATCATTCAGTCTAACAATTCAGCAGCTCGAGTTCTACAGTTCTACGCTCCAGTCCTACACTTCAGTTCCACGATTCAGCTCCACACTTAAGTTCTTCGTGAAAATATTATTTTCATATCAGTAAAATTGAGAGTTGTCAATTGATAGTTGTCAATTAGATTTCCTCATGAATAATTTTACTAACACTGAAATGCACCTTATTCATGGATAAGCAAATGGAAATTTGGGTGAAGCACGGAAAATTTACCAGGACAGATATCCTAACAGAGTAATTCTTTGAGCTAAAACATTTAGAATGCTACAGCAAGATTATGTGAAACTGGAAGTTTCAATAAAAATTCAGGTGATGGAAAATCAGAAACGGTAACAACGCCTGAACTAGACAAAGCTATACTTGATGCGATAGAAGAAGATCCTTCAAATAGTATCAGATAGATTGCACTGCAGCTTGAAGTCAGCCCAAAAACCATTTGGAAAGTTCTAAAAAGAAACCTCCTACACCCATATCACATACGGCGGGTCCAAGCTCTACTGCCTCGGGATTTTCATTCAAGATCAATGTTTCGGAAGTAGTTGATTCGTATGATGGCCCACAATGATAATTTTTTCAACAAATATTTTATTTACCGGCGAGGCAAATTTTTCACGAAATGCTATTAAGATCTTGCACAATAACAATTTTTGGGCCGACTAAAATCCCCACGCTATTGGAGAAATTCATTTTCATCAACAGGTTAATCCTACACGGCCATTTTGCGGAGCACATGTGGTTTTTGCATGACGAGGCTCCAGCTCATTTTAGTGTTCTTGCTCGTCAGCATCTCGACATCACCTATCCTAATCGATGGATTGGACATGCAGGACCTCAACATTGGGCAGCTCGCAGTCCTGATATGAATTATCTAGATTTCTCTTTATGGGGTCATCTAAAGGCTCTTGTTTATAAAACTCCTGTACTAGATGTGACTGACTTGAGGAATCGAATAATTGACAATTGCAATAAAATAAGGACTATTCCAGGAATTATTGAACGAGTCAGACAATCAATGGCATATCGGATGAGGTCGTGTATTTTATCAGAAGGTGGACATTTCGCTCATTTACTGTAATATCGCGATTGTTAATTTTTTTATTTTTGATTTTTATTATATGTTTTTTGTTTTTATTCGGAAACCAGCTAGATATGAAGAAAATACAGGAGATCACAAAATTGTATTTTCAGTTGCTCAATATAGAAAAATGGAAATTTACGAAAAAAGTCAGAGGCGTATTTTTTTTAAATAATGTTGGCTGTGGTGCCCACTGAGACGCCACTGGCCCTAATAATCCCAATCTAGTGAGGGCTGAATGAGCGCCTCATTAGTTCGAAGGAATGTACCAAATTTCAACCAAATCGATTTTAGGATATTCATGATATTTTATAATTACCGTTTTTTTTTTCTCAAATTTTAGCGACCTGTATCGCAGAACGAATAATCCCAATCTAGTAAATGCTAAATAAGCGCCTCATTAGTTCAAAGGAATGTAACAAATTTCAACCCAATCGGTATTAGGATATCTATGATATTTTATAATTATCATTTTTTTTTCTCAAATTTCAACGACCTGTATCGCAGAAACGAAGCAACTCCGGAAATATGTTCATAGGAACTTTTCTTCTTGATATGATCTGAAAACTCACCCACTGCAGTTGGGAACCGCATGAATTAAGCGCGTGGTGCGCACTTCTATTGACTGCTGAGGGCGTTCGTTCAGCAGCACCCGACGAAATTTTCCCGGCAATGCTACAGAGGGGCCTGGAACTTACCCCAGTCTTCCTGAGCGATGCTCATGCGACGATTTTTTTGGTCAAAATTCAACAGCAAGAGTAGTCTTTATCCCCAAGGCGAGAAAAAGAGACTACACAATAGCAAAGTCCTTTAGACCCATCAGCCTAACACCGTTACCGCTTAAAACGCTGGAAAAGGTAGTGGACAGATTTCTGGTGGAGGGGCCCCTAAGGGTGAGCCCTTTCCACAGAAATCAGCACGCGTACAGAAAGGGAAGGTCGACTGAATCGGCCCTCCACGCTGTAGTGCGGAGGATCGAAAGGACATTAAGGTTCAAAGAGGTAACATTAGGAGTATTTTTCGATGTGGAAGGCGCATTTGACAGCGACAATAGAGGCAGCACTAATGGCCAGAGAAACGCCTCACTCGATGGTCAGCTGGGTCGTATCGTCGCTTACAAGGAGAAAGGTCGAGGTATCTCGAGGAGACATCAGACTGGAATCCGAAGTGGGGGGCTGCCCTCAGGGGAGCTGCCTCTCTCCCCATCTGTGGTGCCTAGTAATGGAAGAACTTCTGGGTAAACTCACAGATGAAGGTTTTAAGGCGCAGGCATACGCGGACGATGGAGTTGTCCTAATCAGCGGACGATTCATCGGAGTCGTCTGCGACCGTATGCAGGCTGCCTGCAGAATAATTGAGAGATGGTGCGGTGATGCAGGACTCTCAGTGAATCCGACAAAAACAGAGATGATCCTGTTCACCAAACGGAGGAAAATAGATGTATTCAGGCCACCTATCATGTTTGAGCAAGAGCTGGAGCTAGTTCAGCAGGTCAAATACCTGGGGGTGGTCCTGGACTCCAAACTTTCATGTAGGCCACACGTAGATAGGGTTATTTAAAAGTCGGTGGCAATCCTATGGCAACTACGGAGAATTGTAGGAAGCAATTGGGGTACAAATCCAGAGATCATGCGCTGGCTGTACACGGCAGTCGTAAGACCAAAGATCCATTATGGGTCAGCAGTGTGGTGGCCAGGCGTACAGGGCAGCACAATAGGCCGAAAACTCAGCAAGGTTCATAGGCTGGCCTGTTTGGTAGTAATAGGCGCAATGAGAACGACTCCAACCGCAGTGTTGGAAGTATTGCTGAGGCTGCCACCGCTTTCAGTCTGGATCAAGAAGGAGTCAATGGCAGCCCATTTGAGGATGCGGAACTTGGTAGACTGGGTGAACGAATGAGCGATAAAAGTTAATGCGGAAATCGCGAAGTGGGCGGAACAGGAAATCCCGATCTATGCCCTCAGAGCAGAGAACAATGGGAAGGAAACACGGTGGAGTTCAGTACAGGAAGCCTAATATGTTATACGGACGGTTCGCGTCTGACTAACAAACAGGCATCGGGTGCCGGAATCTACCTGGAGGGAAGAGAAGCACGAGAGAGCTATGCTATGGGCAGGTTTACAACAATTTTTCAAGCTGAAGTGTTCGCCATTCTATCCGTAGCTATGAGGCAAGAGGTGAAAGAAGGGTCCGAACAGAGAATTTATATCTGTTTGGATAGTCAGGCAGCGCTCAGAGCCATCTGCCATCCTGAACCAAGCTCAGCGCTTATACAGGAATGCGGAGATGCGCTCGAGAAGCTAGCTGAAACGAAGGAAGTTCAGCTGGTATGGGTCCCGGGTCACAGAGGGGTGCGCGGAAACGAGGTGGCAGACGGACTTGCAAGATCTTGATCCGCAACGTCGTTCTGTGGGCCGGAGCCCGTACTAGGCATCGCAAGAAGCCAAACCTCTGCAGCCCTCGACGAATGGGCGGAAGAAGAGCTGAATTAACTTTGGAGAGATAACACCGGCTGCAGGCATTCGAAAGACTTCGTGGACGGCTCCAATAAGTCAAGGACGACATGGCTCTTAGGCAGAAACCGCCAAGCACAATGCCTCCTTATAGGAAAACTAACAGGACGTTAGGCAGACACCTATCACTTATAGGTATAGAAGACAACCCCACTTGCTACAAATGCGAAGAAGACGAAGAAACTTCATTTCACTTCCTCGGCGAGTGTGAGGCATACGGAAGGCTAAGATTTGGAACCTTCGGAGTTGAAAAACTCCAACAAGAGGTACTAATCGACTTGGAGTGGTCGGACATACTGACCTTCATTAGGAGGTCACAAAGGTTCGAAAAGAAAAACTAGGAGGATGAATGTAGATAAGTGGAGACCAGGGGATGGCAAAAAGGGTCTATGAGGGCCTACTTGCCTGGCCGCGGTTGCGGCCTCCCCAAAGAACTACTACTACTACCATGTTGAGGAAGTTTTTCTTGTACATAATTCATAGATTGCCACCTCTGATTTACAAGTTACGCTTTCTGAAAATCAATTAACATATTCATCAAGTCTAAAAACCAATTCAATTTCAAATCATTCATTATCCAAAGTGATATAACAGATCATTTTCCTATTGCTGTAACATTCAATCCAGAAAAACAACAAACCTCCATAAAACCTGATAATAAATATAAAAAATTAATTAATTACAATAAACTCAGACAAGAACTGAGGAGAGAACTCTGGCATGAAATATATATATATATATATATATATATATATATATATATATATATATATATATATATATATATATATATATATATATATATATATATATATATATATATATAACTTAACTTAAAATGTACAATGAAAAAAATACCGTTAAAGTGAAAATTAAAAACAAAAACCGTCCTAGAACCAAATGCATCACACCTGAAATTATGGAGATTGTTAACAGAAAAAATTATCTTTATATAACACTAAGAACACAACCTGATAACAAAGAAAAACGAGAAGAATATTGAAAATTGAAAAATCATCTGAATAAATCAATAATCGTTGCCAAAAAACAAAATAATCGCAAAAAAAATAGTACAGAAGGACTTCGGAACACAGTCAATGAAATTTGCAATAAATCGGAAATAACAACAAAAACAAAAGAAATAAAACTTGACCAAGACAAAATAATAAGTGACAAAGTAGAAATATGCGAGAAATTCAATGACTATAGCAAATTGGGTGAAAACTTTGCAATGAAAATAACTGAATTACCAGATTATGAAAATTTGGAGAAAAAAATCGAAACCACTATATATGTGTACTTAACTGAGAATGAAGTGAGAAAAATTATAAACCAACTCAAGTCCAAAAAGTCACCAGGCGATGATGATATCCGTTCTGAAACCCTTAAAGAGATGGTAGATGAAATTAAATCCACACTCACTCATTTAATAAATCGGTGTATAGATTCAGGGTGCTTTCCAAAAATTTTGAAATCGGGACTTATCAAACCACTCTACAAAAATGGAGATAAGAGAGAAATGGTGAATTATAGACCACTTTCTCTCATATCTAAAATTGCAAAAATTCTGGAGAAAATTTTGAAAAAAAGGATATTATGTTTCCGAAACAAACATGAATTCATCTCGAATAGGCAATATGGGTTCAGATTAAGAAAATCAACAGAGGATGCAATATTAGCTTTGACGTCATATATTTATGATGCTTTAGACAAAAAAGGCTACTTTATGCATATTCGTTGATCTGTCAAAAGCATTTGACACGGTGTGTCATGATAAACTGTTTAAAATTTACTCATACGGACTCAGAGGAAATATTTACAATATTTTGAAAAGTTATTTATCTGATAGAGAACAGAGGGTAAGAATTGATGATGTCAAAAGTACATATAAGACTGTTTCATATGGAGTCCCACAGGGCACAGTGCTGGGCCCACTACTGTTTACAATTTATATAAATGGTTTACTAGATATTGAAACAAAAGGAAATATTTTGAGCTTCGCTGATGATACAGCCATTCTCTACAATTCAAATAACTGGCATGATCTCAAAGATCTTGTGGAGAAGGATTTTATTAAAGTAGAGAAATGGTTTAGGGGTAATAAACTAACATTAAATTTCACGAAAACAAAATACTTACCATTTTCTTCCTATTTGAATGGACTTCTGAATATGGGACCACTCAAAATAGGACTATGAAATACCGAAAGATAAATCAATAAAATACCTTGGCATTGTAATAGATCGTCATCTCAGGTGGGACCTGCAAATAAAAAATGTGGTTAAAAAATTAAGGGGTTTGTTATACAGATTCAGATACCTCAAAGATTTTCTAGCAACTGAAAATTTAAGAATATTATATTATGCCTTGGTTGAATCGCAATTACAGTACGGTATAGTAGTTGTAATTATTATTAATTATCTCTTTATATTCTCAACAGTATAGATTTATTTTATATTTTATGTTTATTTCATTCTGTAACTAAATATTAAATATAAAATTCCAAGAAAAATGTGATTCCAAAAATTGTCTTCGTTTAAGTTATCAAATTGATTAAGTATTAAGTATATAAACTTTACATTTTAACTTCATATTTTATAATAGTTATCAGTGTATTTTATCTATATAGGTAATAATGTGACGTTATGATGTTAAGAATTATTCAGACTTCATATCGTATCATCTTAATACAAATTTAATTAATATTTTTACTATCCCCAAGCTTCATGTAATCCCTTTATGATTAATTCATTCATGTGATAATTTACACATAATTCATACCCATAGTCGCGCACAAGTAATATAACAGTTCATAACTGTTATAAACTTCTGCGACTTATCCATGTTTATTTGTAAAATTCTGTCTGAACCTGTCATTGTTCGAATTGATATTGCGAATAAACTTATTATTATTATTATTATTATTATTATTCTGAATTGCAATTCATAGTTCTGAATTTCAATCTACACATTGTGAAATTCAATTTACCTTTCTGAATTACAATTCACTCCTTCTGTTATCCAATCCGCTATTCTGAATTTCAATTTACACATTCTGAAATCCATTTCAACTTTCTGAATTACAATAAACACATTCTGAAATTCAATTCACTATTCTGAATTTCAATTTACACATTCTGAATTTCTATTCACTTTTCTGAATAACAGTGAACACATCCTGAAATTCAATTCAGTATTCTAAATTTCAGTTTACACATTCTGATTTACACCTTGAAAAGGTGTAGTCCAGGAATTTTCTGTGAGTAGGGATAGCAGAGATAAAATAAGTCGATTCGACGAATCTCAAAATGTATTACTAACTGTGATTTTTTTTTTAAATCACAAAATAATGATCTAAATTGCTCAAAAAATATTTGTCCTTTAAAATTAATGGTTTGACCTTCCAACAGGTATCGATAACGAGGTCCTCAAAAATGATAACTAACCAGCTGATTGTTTTACTGTTGCTTAGTTAATATTTAAATAACTGTACAGCCACATTGTCATACAAATTGTATGGTACGTTATCCCGGTCCTACGCTCAGAAATTGTTAATACCGCAAGACCATTTTTCTTATTACTACCTGTAGGACAATAATATTACATAATAGGTTAGTCTCAGTCCAAATAAAACAATGTCCTACAAGAACATAGGTATGTATCACTAGTCCGACAATAATTAGTTAAAGTTATAAAAAAAAATTCCAGGAACTTTTTGAAAACCTGCTCAAGGACAATAAAACTGTTTAAATAACTTTTCTCATATATGGTATTGTTTTCGAGTTTTGGTGTTTATAGAAAAAAACCTGCAAATATTTCTTATTTTTTTTTCAAGTTATGAGAAAATTTCATAGAAAGTTTTTGTGAAAATGTTTGAGAACAGTGAAACTATTCATATGAATTTCTTCGATATCCCATTTCATTTTCGAATTTTTGATATTTTGGAGAAAAAGCCGCAAAAATTGCATTTTTTCAAGATATGAGAAGTAAAACAAAAAATGTTGATCTAAAAGGACAACCAAACTATTTATACACATTTTTCTGATATCTCATTTCGTCTTCGAATTTTTGGTGTTTTTAAAGACAAAATGGTGAATATTTTCAAGTCCATATCTCTATTATTTTCCAATATATGAAAATTTTCATGAAAATTTTTGGTAGAACCGATGAAGGACAATGAAATTATTAGTATACAACTTTTCGATAACTGGTTTGGTTTTCGAGTTTTGGCGAACTTTTTAATTTTTTTTTTACATTTCCATATCTCAATATATGAAGATTTTCATGAATGTTTTTTGTAGAACCGATCAAGGATAATGAAATGATTGATATACACATTTTCTATAACTGGTTTGGTTTTCAAGTTTTGGCGATTTTAGAAAAAAAGTAAAATATTTTTTACATTTCCATATCTCAATTATTTTCCAATTTATGGAGATTTTCATGGATATTTTTTGTAGAACCGATCAAGGACAATGAAATCGTTGTTATACAACTTTCCGAATACTGGTTTGTTATTTAAGAAAAAATAGGTTAATTTTTCTAAGTCCATATCTTAAATATTTTCCAATATATGTACAGTGCGGCTTTTTTTAGCACCCCCCCCCCCTGTTAACTTTTGAACGGTTCAAACATGAATAAAAAACTGTTTGGAGGGTTTACCGATACTACTTTTTGAGACAAAAAATATGGTGATTGCTCGAAAGGGGTGCGGGAGGGGGGGCACATTAACTCAAAAATTTTAAATGGCATGGGGGGTCAAGTGTCACATCGTTGAAAAGAGAATTCAATTCTCTTCACAACCATTTGAATATTTTCAAATTTTGTTGAGAAATTTTTTCTCAATATCGATTTATATGCGTTTCGAAATTTTGAAGTTGATCTGTCCCAAACGCCATCTGTCAAGTAATTCCAATGTTTTTTCTCTCAAAAAGTAGTATCGGTAATACCCTTCAAAATATTTTTGGTTTCATTATTCCACAACAAACCGTTCAAATTTATCGAGGTATGAGTAGTTTTCAGATCCGCATTTATTTTTGATATTTCGAATTTGGATTGTGAAGAAAAATTCAACTAAATTGAAAAAAAATAGATGGTTGTGAAGAGAATTGAATTTTCTTTTCAACGATGTGACACTTGACCCCCCATGCCATTTAAAATTTTTGAATTGATGAGCCCCCCGCGCCCCCTGTCGAGCAATCACCATATTTTTTATTTCAAAAAGTAGTATCGGTGAAACTCTCCGAACGGTTTTTTATTCATGTTTCTACGCCGAACCGTTCAAAAGTTAACATGGGGGGGTGACTAAAAAAAGCCGCACTGTATGAAAATGTCTATGGAAAACTTTTGTAGAACCGATCAAGGACAATGGAATTGTTTGTATACAACTTTTCGATATCTGGTTTGTTTTTCGAGTTTTAGCGATTTTAGAAAAAAAGTACAAATATTACACTTTTTTTACATTTCCGCATCTCAATTATTTTCCAGTATATGGAGGTTTTCATGGAAAATTTTCGTACAACCGATCAAGGGCAATGGAGCCATACAACTTTTCGATAACTGGTTTGGTTTTCGAGTTTTGGCGATTATAGAAAAAAAGTACAAATTTGACACTTTTTTTAAATTTTTGTTTTACATTTCCATATCTCAATTATTTTCCAATATATGGAGATTCTCATGGAAAATTTTCGTAGAACCGATCAAGGGCATTGGAATTGTTGCTATACAACTTTCCGAATACTGGTTTGGTCTTCGAGTTTTGGCGATTATAGAAAAAAAGTACAAATTTTACAATTTTTAATTTTTTTTTTACATTTCCATATCTCAATTATTTTCTAACTTATGGAGATTTTCATGAAATTTTTTTCTAGAACTGATCAAGGACAATGAAATTGTCGCTATACAACTTTTCGATAAATGGTTTGGTTTTCAAGTTTTGGCGATTTTAGAAAAATTGTACTAATTTTACGATTTTTTTTTACATTTCCATATCTCAATTATTTCTCAATATATAAAGATTTTCATAAAATTTTTTCGTAGAACCGATCAAGGACAATGGAATTGTTGGTATACAACTTTTCGATATCTGGTTTGGTTTTCGAGTTTTGGCGATTTTAGAAAAAAAGTAAATTTTTAAAAATATTTTTCAACTCTTTAATTGAGTTGGAAAAAAATTGGTTTGGAAATATCCGAAGCAATTTCAAGATTTTCATTAGTCTGGTCAATATCTCGATTTTCCATTTTTTTATATTTCACGGACTTTTAATTTTACGGAAAAAAATGGAAATCATTTGTACATTTCCTGAAGGCGGCCAAAACAGATAGATTGGTAAATTGTGAAATTATCAACCGTTTCTGAGATATTTCATATTTTCTAAAATCCAAATTTCGATTTTCAGATTTTTCAAGTTTTCTCGGTTTTCGTATCATATTCACGACAAATAGTTTTAGTAGGATTCGAGCTCTACACGTCGAATTTCGAAATTCAGTTCAAATGAACGGTTCGCCGTTTATTATTCCTTTTTTGAATCGAGGATTTCCGGAAAATTCCTTATAGCATTTTCCGATCATTCTCAAAAACTGTACACTTATGTAGGACATATTGAAGTGAATCATCGAAAAATACGGACTGGATCAAATCAATTTATAATCAATTTATAATAATTTATAATAATTGGAGGTAGAAATAAAACAAAAAAGGAAAAACCCCGTAAAATTTTTCCAGATTTTCCAATCGCGAAAAAAATATAACTGACAAATACTGTCCTAGAGTTATTAAAATGATTGAAATTTCAAACCGATATCACCAAGGTTCAACAACTCATCAAATAAAAAAATTGATGTCCGTCTGGAATCAACCGTAGGAATACAGCAGTAAACAAATCAGCTGGTTAAAGTTATAGATACATGATGGGAGGATGCGTTAGGTCAGGCTAGGCTAGGTTTGAACGTGAGTGGGTCCGTATCAGGCCCTCCACTGCGGCCAATGTCCTATTGTGGCTCACCCTATGGTTATATTTCTCCCAGTTTATCCAATATCTTAACGAAATTGAGGAATGTACTGGGAGGACAATTTACCAGGTTTTCTGGCCTTACTGTCGTACCGCCAAATACTGAGAATATGTTTTAAAGAGAAACATTCTGAATTGAAAATTGAATCAATACATGACTCCTCTGGAAATGGAAAAACCCAACGATAAAATTGAAGTTACTTCTTTGTAATATCTAACAGAAAACAACTACTTCCCCGGCAGAAGCCACGCTGGACATTGAACTACATCTGATAGATATTGAGAAGACCCTATATAACTTGAGAGAAAAAATCTGAAAGTGAAAATTTGCATTTTCATTCAGATAGTTGATTATTTATTAAATGTCCAGTTTCCATTGGAGATTCTTATCTATGATTGATATAAGGGAGAATGTTATTCAGAAGTATCACTCACAGAAAATCGCTCATTCCATTGATGGGTGAATTATTGCATCTCTTTCGCTAGGCCTTCAATACATTTGGTCGACAAAAATCTATTTCACTCTTCTAAGATCATCAGGGAGGTCGGAAGAATTGGAAAACATGCTCTTCAGAAGCAAATTCACACTGTAATGAGGAATTGTTGGACTATTTCTTGTGGGGTGAAAATATGAACAGGATGTTCATAAAGTCAGTTGTGGAATCATCTGCGACTGAAAGTTGGAATTTAGTCGCTGTTTTCCATCGTACAAGAATAAAATTGAGAATATGGTTCTTGTGGCTGCAGGGCATGTACACAGCATGTGTTTAGCTGTTTCGTCATCCTCCATGCATAGCCGGCACTCTGTATCTTGTGCAAGTCCGATTTTATGCATGTGGTATTTGAGTTTGCAGTCGCCAGTACGCCAACCTACTGAACTCTGAGATGCGCTCTACTGAGTTCTAGCAGTTTGTCAGAGTCCTGTATTTTTCTTGTACAAGCAATAAATGCTTTGCAACGGGCTAGGCGCGGTAGTCTACGCCAATACTCGAGTCTATTATTGTCTGCCCAAGCTGTTATAACATTCTTGGCAGTGCTATATTCTACCGATTACCGGTTCTGGTCCAGTAAACGTTGTTTTGGCCCCCCTTTTGCTAGGGTTTTCGCTATTTCGTTTCCTTCTAGGCCTGTATGACCTGTTATCCAGACTAGGGTAACGTTGTTGCGTTGCGCTAGTCCGTTTAAGGTGTCTCTGCAGTTCCATACTGCTCTAGATTTGAAGCAGTTGGATTCAAGCGCTTTCAGTGCCGCTTGACTATTTGAAAATATACTATTTTTTTTTGTGTGTGACGTCGATTTTCCAGCTTCCTTGAACATATTTCAATGGCATATGCCACTATTTGAAATACCGTAACTAGTTCACCCATACTGAATGAACGTTTTACTGCTGGGTTCATCCCATTTATTCCTGCTCGGACGCCTTCCGAGTTTTGGAACCATCGGTAAGCCAACGTTCATTTGCCCTACATAGGTCGGTTTCATTCCGGACCCAGTCTTCTCTTTCGGGAAAGACCATAGTGTAGGACGTGTGAAGGTTGATAGTTTTAGGCATGATCTCTGAGGGCATTCGTAGAATGTTGTTAGCTATTATGCCCTCCAGCATACTGCTGTCTCTCATGATACCTGCCTGCGGAAAGAGGGGACTCTTTGATCAAACCATACATTTATAGAGGCAACCGTAAGTAAATCTATTCAGTTCAAGTATATCTATTCTTATATTATTCTACATAACATGAATTTGAGTACTCACTTACACAGGGGCGTTTTACCCATAAGGCTGATTAGGCTAAAGTCTCAGGCGCCGCAAATATTAGGAGTGCCTGCAGATCCTAGGAAAAATCCAAAAGTTGGCAGAGTTTGAAACGAAATCGTAGGATTCATCCACCGCACATTTTCATCCTCAGGCGCCTCTGGCCTTTAAAGCGCCTCTGCACATACAAAATTATATACTTTCAACTTTGTGAATGAATAAAGAAAATATTAAGTGTGGTTTGTACTGCAAGTCCAGCCAAACGAGTTTCAAAAATCTTTTTCTACAATATTGGTAACTTCTGAGTTGCTTCGTCCATTTTCATTCCATATTTTGTATGCTGTTGTTTTCATGTTGAACACCCCTTATATTCATTCTGACCTAGTTTCTTTGTGAAGGGCAGTTTCCTGTTCATAACTACTTATTATGTAAAATACTCCAATTGAAACTACTGTCCTCGAGGAAATCGATTTTTCTATAATATTCCAATCTGAAACTGAAGAATATCCAAATTGCCTGTTATTTTATTCAATTAAGTATAGGATTGCAATGTGTTCTTGGACATGCCATCTGGAAAATTAAATTTTCATAAGCGCATGCTCTCAAGATGTGTCCTGTTTGTGAACGAGCTAAGATACAGTTAGTTCAGAGTTTATTGAAATATAGATTAGACATGGAAGCGGAAGTAGCTGACAGCGGTAAGCTATATACCGATATTTTTATGAAGGCACTGTTACGGGTTTATTTTGCATCAGAAATTCTTCGTCATTGATATAAACTTTCCACTCTGTACGCCACTGTTTCAAAATGACAACTTGATCGTTGTCATGTACAGCTTGTTCCGGATGTTAGTGCTTACCTCTGCCGTACTAGTTCGAGCGGACATGAACTAGCCTTAACACATTCGTCTCCGGTAAAATTTCCACGTAATACCTAGATGCCGGTAAGATCTTTGTAAAATATTCTGACAAATCTGATTGATCCATAGTAGATCTTAGTCTTTATATGCAAATTATGAAGAAAAAATCTATCTAAATTGAAAATTGACGCGTTGAGATTTTTATCGTATGAAAGCGTAGAAGGGCCAAAAAGAATAAAAAAAATTAATTTGTCTAATTCTAACTTCGCAACTTGAAATTAGTTTAATTTCGACTTCACAACTCAGAATTAGTATAATTCCGACTTCACAACTCAGAATTACTATAATTCCGACTTTACAACTCGTAATTAGTATAATTCCGACTTCACAACTCGGAATTAGTCTAATTCTGACTTTGCAACTCGAAATTAGTATAATTTTGACTTCACAACTCAGAATTACTATAATTCTGACTTTACAACTCAGAATTACTATAATTCCGACTTTACAACTCGGAATTAGTATTATTCCGACTTCGCAACTCGGAATTAGCCTAATTCTGACTTTGCAACTCGGAATTAGTATAATTCCGACTTCACAACTCGGAATTAGCCTATTTCCAACTTCGCAACTCGGAATTAGTATAATTCTGACTTCACAACTCGAAATTAGTATAATTCCGTTTTTACAACTCGTAATTAGTATAATTCCGACTTCACAACTCGGAATTAGCCTAATTCTGACTTTGCAACTCGGAATTAGTATAATTTCGACTTCACAACTCAGAATTAGTATAATTCCGACTTCACAACTCAGAATTACTATAATTCTGAATTTACAACTCGGAATTAGTATAATTCCGACTTCACAACTCGGAATTAGCCTAATTCTGACTTTGCAACTCGGAATTAGTATAATTCCGACTTCACAACTCGGAATTAGTAAAATTCCGACTTTACAATCATAATTAGTGTAATCATTGCGATTTCATTGAAATTATAGTGAAAGTTCAAACATTGATCTCTAACGTTATTACTTTATATTATTAGAACGCCACATCGGCAGTAGCTTGCAGGAAAGTATAACTTTCCGCACTTGTTGAGTATTTTCATTGGAAAAGAGCATATTTTATTTGAAGAAAATCGTAAGGAAAGTACTAGTTTTATGCTTAGCAACTTTTCTACTCAGCAACACGTTCATTATTGATCATTACATTATTTCATCCTGCCAATCTGAGAGATTTTTCTTTTATTAATTGATTCAACGTGTTCAACTCTTATGTCGGGTCCACATCAAACCAACAGTACAGAAATAAAAAATGAACTCAATTTTTTTCAACCATTCAACAAAAAATCTGAAACTTTTCATCATCAAAACGTGTTGTGTTTTTTATGCAACAAACTTTTCGCGTTCCCGTTAAAAAAAGTCAAAAAAACACGTTTTCAACTCTCATGCCGTGTTCACATCAAACTAAAAAAACAAACCATCAACTCAATGTTTTTCTACAATTTAACAACAAATCTGAAAATTTTCTTCAATAAAATGCGCCTGCTGTGTTTTTGTTCAGCAACAAACTTTTCTCGTTCCTGTTTCCATAAGAAATAGGAAAAAACACGTTTCCAACTCTTATGCCGTATTCACATCAAACCAACAAAACAGAAACAAAACATGTTTTTCAACAATTCAACAACAAACCTAAAAATTTTCATCAACAAAATGTGTTGTGTTGCAGCAACTTTTCGCGATCCTGTTGGAAGGCGTTAAACATCAAAGGATTTCTGTTTTGTTGTCATTGCTGGAAACATTTTCAGTGCTGTGTGAACCTAATTGAAAAACAAAGAAAAACAGAAAACCCTACAGTATGTCTTTGGGGACTCCTAGGTGTTGTGAATGATGTCAGAAAATAAATATGCACTTCTGGTTAACTGGTAAATCAAGCTATGATTAAAATCTACAGTTTCCAAAAATCTTAGTGGTAACGCCAAACATTCAATCACAGCATATCTAAAATTGGTATATTTTTTCATATATCTTAGCTGTATTAAATCTTTGAAGTTCTTGCTGGAAAGTTCAAGTTTACATTTTGACATAACTCCAATGCCAACTCGTGGAATCGTAATGATTACACTAATTCCGAGTTGTGAAGTCGGAATTATACTAATTCCGAGTGTTGAAGTCGGAATTATAATCATTCCGATTGTGAAGTCGTAATTATACTAATTCCGAGTTGTAAAGTCGGAATTATATTAATTCCGAGTTGTTGTACAATATATCTATTTACGTTGCTATTATTTTGGGTTTTTCGGATTCAGTTGCTTTTCAGCAAATTCTTCGAGAAACATGTGCAAGCTTGATAAGTCGAGGCCCTTACCTTCTAAAGTGTGATGCCATACATCATTGTCTAAATTGAAACCTTCCTCGCCACGAATCTATAGGATCGTCAAGGGTGACTTACTTCCCTTTTTCGATAATGAAGGAGTATATTTCAAACATTGGTGTGAAGTTACCCACAGATTTTTGGTTACACATGCAGACATAGAGCAAATCGAACGATTTGTGGTTGAGTAATTCAGTTTCAAGTAACCGGACTAAAATCTGTGGCTGGGTATATGCGATCGTATGAAATTTAATGACTCGGCAAGAAAGTACAGAAAAGATTCGAGATACACAAATACAATGAAGCATATTCGGGATAAGTAATCAACTCAAATGAATTTGAGGTTATCAAAGTATCATTATCTAGAGAGAGACAGTGGTTGATGTAGAATCAAAACCGTTTCTTTGTCACCCATACAGATTTAGAGTCATTGTAAAATGTCTTTGAGACATTACACAGTATAAGGTTATGACCCAATGATGTGTGATCATGAAAATCACATGACATATAGAGAATTCCAAGTTAATTCATGTGGTGGAACTTTTTTTCATGAAGTATAACATGGTGGAAACCGTTTTTCTGTCACCCACACAAATTTGGAGTAAATTATTTTCTTTCAGTGAGAAATATATTCAAAGCATCACATGGTATAAAAGTTGTAACCCGATGATGTCCGTTCATGAAAATCACAGGAGATATGAAGGATTCCATATATATTTCCAAGATGAAACCGTTTCTCTGTCACCCATTCAGAATTGGAGTGAATTATTTTATTTCATTGAGAAATATCTTCAAGTCATCTCGCGGTATGAGAGTTGTAACCCGAAGATGTGCGTTCTTGAAAATCACATGACATATGGAGAATTTTATGTAGATTGACATGGTAAAAATTATTTTTCCGTTACCCATATGAATTTGTAGAAAACATTTTTTTGTCATTGAGTAATGTCTTCAAGGCATCACGTTATAAGAGTTGTGATAATGTGCGTTCATGAAAATTACATGACATATACAGAATTTCATGTAGATCAACATAGTGGAAATCATTTCTCTGTCACACATATGGATTTTCAGCAAAAAAATTTCCTCCATTGAGAAATGTCTTCGAAGCATCACGGTATAAGATTTGTAACCCGATGATGTGCGTTCATGAAAACCACATGAGACATAGAAGATTCCGAGTAGATTACTATGGTGAAAACCGTCTTCCTGTTACCCACACAGATTTGTAGTGAACTATCCTCTTTCATTCAGAAAGGTTTTCAACGCATCACACGGTATAAGATTTGTGACTCGATGATGTGCGTTCATGAAAATCACATGAGATATAGGAGATTTCGAGTAGATTACTATGGTGAAAATCGTTTTCCTGTCACCCATAAAGATTTGGACTGAACCATTATTTTTAATTCAGGAAGGTTTTCAAGGCATCATACGGTATAAGAGTTGAAACCCGATGATGCGCGTTCATGAAAATCACATGAGGTATGAAGGATTTCATGTAGGTTACTCTTGTGGAAATCGTTTCTCTGTCACCCATATGGATTTGGGGTAAATTATTTTCTTTCTTTGAGAAATATCTTTAGGCATCACAGGTTATGAAAATTGTAACCCGATGATGTGCTTTCATGAAAATCGTATGAGATATAGAAGATTTTGAGAAGATTACTATGGTGGAAACCGTTCTTCTGTCACTTATACAGATTTGCAGTGAACTATTTTCTTTCATTTAGAAAGGTCTTCAAGGCATCACACGGTGTAAGAATTGTAACCCGATGATGTGCGTTCATGGAAATCACATGAGGTATAGAGGATTTCATGTAGATTACCCTGGTGAAAACCGCTTTTATGTCACCTATATGGATTTGTTATACCGTTTAATGATTTGAAGATATTTCTTAATGGAAGAAAATAATTTACTCCAAATCCGTATGAGTGACAGAGGAACGAATTCCACCATGGTTTTTTACCCAAAATCTTCTATATCTCATGTGAATTTCATGAACGCCTTTCATCGGCTAACAACTTGTATACAGTGTGATGCCTTCGAAACATTTCTCAATCTTAGAAAATCATCTACTCCAAATCTCTATGGGTGACAGAGAAACGGTGACCACCATGGTGATCCACATGAGAACCTCCTATATTTCATCTGATTTCCATAAACGTACATCATCGGGTTACAACTCTAATACCGAGTGATGCTTTGAGAACCTTTCCGAATGAAAGAAAATTGTTTACTCCAAATCTGTATGGGTGTCAGAAAAACGGTTCTCACCATTGTAATCTTCTCGAAATATTCTACATCTCGTGTGATTTTCACGAATGCACATAATCGGGTTATAACACTTATACAGTGTGATGCCTTAAAGACATTTCTCAAAGAAAGAATATCATTTACTCCAAATTTGTTTGGGTGACAGAGAAACAGTTTTCACCATGGTAATCTGCTCGAATTCTTCTATATCTCGTGTGATTTTCGTGAACGTAAAATCATCGTGTTACAACTATCATACAGTGTGATGCCTTGAAGACATTTCTCAATGAAAGAAAATCTTTTACTCCAAATCTTTATGGGTGACAGAAAAACTGTCTTCACCGTGGTAATCTTCATGAGGACCTCTATATCTCATGTGATTGTAATAAACGCACATCATCGGGTTACAATTTTCTTACCCTGTGATGCCTTTAAGATATTTCTCAACGAGAGAAAATCATTCAATGCAAATCTGTATGGGTGACAAAGTAAAATTCCACCACATGAATTAACTTGGAATCTTCTATATCTCATGTGATTTTCATGATCACACATAATCGGGTCATAACCTTATACTGTGTGATATCTTGAAGACATTTTACAATGAGTGAAAATCGTTTACTCTAAATCTTTATGGGTAACAAAGAAACAGTTTTGATTCTACATCAACCAATGTCTCTCTCTAGACAATGATACTTTGATAACCTCAAATTAATATAAGTTGTTCACTTATCCCGAATATGCTGCATTGGATTTGTGAGTGTCGAATGTTTTCTGTACTTTCTTGCCGAGTCATTAAATTATATAGCATCGTATGAACTAAGCCACAGATTTTAGTCCGGTTACTTACAACTGTAGTATCCAACCACAAATCGTTCGATTTCCTCTACGTCAGCATGTGTGGCCAGGAATGTGTGGCTAACTTCACACCAACATTTCAAACAGCATACTCTGAGCATACTCTGTATTCACGCAAAAAGGTAAAATTGAAATGAATCTGTTACGACTTAGTATTTTCAAAAACTTGCAGATTAAATAACGAATTGGGTTACCTATAGTCATTTATGCGAGATAACATAATTATTGAGGGAAGTTTAAAATTCGCCAGTCGTCAAATCTTTACAAGAAGCACAATCATACTTGTTACTGATTTCCTTTGTGAAACTATTTCAACAGAATATTATACAGGGTGTTTCATAATAAATGCGCAGGACTTCAGGATGTGATAGCTCGTCCAAAAATATGAAAAAAAAAATTCTATTAACTTACCCTCTAAAATGCACCATTTTCGAGATACAGGGGGTTGAAATTTTAAAAAAATAATCGTTTTTGCGAATATCTCTGGAACCGTTTATCGCACAGAAAACATATTTCGTAGGCATTTTCTACTCATAATAAGCTATGTTTTCTGTGGATTTTTTATTTTTTTAAATTCATAATTGGTGAAAATTTTGAAGGGGTAGTGGGTGTTTTTTTCTCCAACTTCTACGCCACTGGAAAAAGTACAGTTTTGAGCCTCCTGTATGCCACAAAAAGGTATTCTTGGTCATAAGCTCTAAAGTTGACCGTTTTCAAGAAAAATCAACTTTGATCTTGTTTAAATAATGTTTCTTCCTCGAAAAATTGCTGCGTGCATTGAAGCTAACGGCGGACATTTCCAACAATTCAACTGAATATGATTGTTATTGTTTTTTTTTATTTTGCAATTGAGAAGTCAACGTTTGGTTTTGTTACTTATTTTAACGTTTAAATAAATTTTGTATAATTAGGAAAAAAAATATTTAAAAAAAATTTACCATGTTTTTCAACATGAAAGTTGATTTTTCTTGAAAACGGCCAACTTTAGAGCTCATGACCAAGAGTACCTTTTTTGTGTAGAAAACATTGGCGGTTCAAGTAAGTGGCTCTAAATCATACTTTTTTCAGTGGCGTAGAAGTTGGAGAAAAAAACACCCACTACCCCTTCAAAATTTTCACCAATTATGAATTTGAAAAAACAAAAAAATCTGCTCAAAACATAGCTTATTATGAGTGGGAAATGCCTACGGAATCTGTTTTCTGTGCGATGAACGGTTCCAGAGATATTCGCAAAAAACCATAATTTTTTTTTAAATTTCAACACCCTGTATCTCGAAAATGGTGCATTTTATGGTCAGTTAATAGAAACTTTTTTTCATATTTTTGGACGAGCTATCACATCCTGAAGTCCTGCGCATTCATTATGAAACACCCTGTATATTGGTGTTTGAAATAACTAATTCATCAAAATCTTCATTAGCCACTATGTTGAAATTATCTACAGGACTATTTGGATTTATCTTGAAACCAGGTTAACCTGTAAATGGAATCCTAGTTTGAATTACCTGTGAAGGCCAAGTAAAGGTATCTGCCCGCGATATTTATTCATTTTCATTTTGATGCTGACTATATTCTTCAACGAATTGCTCTATTTGCGGTAAATCCTCACCTTGAGCACTATGATCACTATTATCACTCTCGTTTTCTTCCGTCAGAAAGATTTGTGTCATCCATTTCATAATCATCAGATCCTTCTAATACTGCTATCAACATCAGTTCCTTTCATTGCAAGTACACAATTATGCTTCTTTTTTTTAAATTTGAAGGTACACTGTCTCATTTTGTATTGAAACTATTAAAACAAATTCAAGAAGAGTCGCAATTTTTGTTACTACTGACGCAATAAAAATGAAATGTTCTCAATCTATAATAATAATAATACTCCCTCGTAAACACTCGTAGAGTGTACCAGAGGCAAAGCCTGAGCAGGTAGAGAACGACCATTACTATTATTATTATTATTTGCAGTGGCGCTTGCGTTTCACTTGCTTCACAATAGGGCATGTGGCCGTATATCGATACCTGATATACTTGGGAATTTTTTTTTCCACATCTGGTTTCGAACCGGGTCTAATGCTAGCCTTCGCTTCAACTGCTGACACCTCGACCGCTGAGCCACTGGCCACCCCGTTTGTTGAAGAATCATAATTCTGACAGTGAAATGATTCATTGATTTATCATTTGTTGGTCGATCTACATTTTGCAATATCATGCAATACAAGACATACTAAGTTAGTTGAAACCTATTAAGGCGCTTCCATACAACTTTCTGGCATGACAGATACATTGAAGCAGCCGTTTTTCGTGCAGTTTTCCATGCAAATTTCAGAATTGTGTGATGATTTTCTTCATGTAATGTGAGTTCTATGCAATGCAAGTGATATGCAACATTTGTCTCACAACCTCAATAAAATTAACACCTACATATCAATAGCAGTTTATATATTCTATTTACCAATATATTTTCAATACCCAGTATTGAATGATAACTTTGATTCTGACACAAATAAATGAATGAGAGGGGGACCGTGCCAGACGCGTTATAGACGGAGAGCTGGCTACATGGCGAGCAACATGCCTCGGTGCAAGCAATATTTTTCCTGGAAAAGGTTCGATTATTGCCGGCAAAGCGAGAGCCCGATTGTCAGAAGGCACGCTGGAAGCTCAATGCGTGGGCGGGCGATGAAACGTTTAAATTTCCCGACAAAAAAACTGTCGAAGTGCAAGGCTGAAAATTGAAGATCACGAAAAAAAGCAGGGACAAAAATGCTAAAGGGTTGTCAGAAGTTGCCAAAGTTGCGAAAAATCTCTGAAAATTTACTTATAAGGAAAACTTCTGACAATTTACATTTGTATTGTTTACCTATAGAATAGAGTACTTGCGAATCATCAGAAGCCAAAGTGGAAGAGATAATGAGAAATTCGAGGGCTAAGTGCAAGAGCGTCTTTTAGCGCGTGGCGCAGTGCGCAGCGGACCGATTGCTTTTCTCTTGATTTTCATACCATACATATTTCAGTGCACTTCTTACAATCAATATGAATATTTACAGAGGGTTGAAGATACTATTGTTCAGATGTCAGAAGTAAATTAAGAAGAACTTATCCATTTGATTAACTATTTATCATATAACATTAGTAACATTTTCATTTAATTTTGTATATTGTAGTAGATTTATAGTCCAATTTACTCTAAAATAATTTATTTAACGAAATACAATGATACAATAACACAATACTCTAATTTACATAACAATCACGGAAATAGGTATTTATATTCGACTTTCACTTCACTGACTGTCCGTCTTTCCGCTGCGTAGTTCTTTTTATATCCGACGTTGACTTCTCTGAATGCTCCAGAATTTTCCATCGAATCGCCCAGACTCACCGAACCGTCCAGATTCTTCTCGGTGCAAGCGCATCGACAGTCTCCCGCGGTTGGTCACTAGCTATAAGTGAGAGTTCAGGTCCGGCATCGCCCGCAGCTTCGCCACATTGCCCCCTTCTTAGAGATATTTCGTCCCGAAATGTCATCCTTGGAGTGTGTCGATATTTGCAGGATTCCCCATATCTGCATCGTGAAGTTCGATGAAAATAAAACTCCACAGTCTTCATGTTAGATCGTGGAATAGGATTACAACGAACCAAAATCTGGATGCCGCTGGATCGGAATATCGTCTCTAACATACTTCTTATAACTCTCCAATCCAGCCCATCAATACCACAGGATAATTTTGGGATTGCCAAGTCCACCAGATTCTGGTCCACCATCGTATCTCTTAGTTGGGTGAGGCTCCTCCAGACATCTTCATAGGACGGTTTGTCTTGGGAATGCTTCTTGGTCACCAAGTAGTAGATGTTCCTCTGGCCCTTCTTCAGCTGTAGCACACCTCCAATTTTTGGATTCTGTTTCCGTAGTGTTTGGAGTTGGCCATATTTCTTGGAGAACACTACAGCGATGCCCCTGGACATTCGAAGATCTTCTGCGACGCAGTGTGCTAGGGCGTAATCGACTGGCACTTTGAAAAGGTCCCATGGCTCTCCTCTCGAGTTACCCCGTGTGACACTTTCTGTCCATTTGAGTATAAGGACATGAGGGTGCGGACTTGGTCATGATTTCCAGCGTAAGGGACCAACCTATTGAAATGAACTACCCTGGGTTTACCTCTGGGTGGCTTGTGGATTCGGTAAAGCAGGTCGTTTATCCTCTTGATGATCTTGTACGGACCTTCCCATGAATTCCGTAATTTCGGTGACAGGCCCCGGCGACGCATCGGGTTGTACAGCCAAACTAGGTCACCAACCTGAAATCCTCCAGCATCAGCATTGATGTCATAAGTCGCTTTCATTCGGTCGCTGGCACTCTGGATGTTCAAACGGACTCGTTCGTGGATGTCTTCCATTCGCTGACGGAGTTTGCTGATGTAGTCCTCTCCCGCGGTATCCTGTCCTGGTGGCGTCCCAAACTTTAGGTCACAGGGAAGTCGCAGCTCTCGGCCCATTATGATACTAGCAGGAGTTTGGCCGGTCGACTCGTGTACTGAGAAACGGTAGGCCATCAGGAACAAATGAAGATACTGGTCCCAGTCTCTTTGATGGTCAGAGACTACCTTGGACAAGTGGCGATTGATAGTCCTGTTCATCCACTCAACCATTCCATCGGACTGTGGATGTAGAGCTGTGGTTCTCGTCTTGTGGATGTTCAGCAGTTGGCAAATTTCTTGGAACAGGTTGGATTCGAAATTTCTGCCTTGGTCCGAGTGAAGCTCCAAGGGGACACCGAATCGACATATCCACTCTTTCACCAATACGTCCGCGACGGTGATGGCTTCCTGGTTGGGCAGGGCATAGGCTTCGGCCCACTTGCTGAAATAGTCCATTGCCACAAGGATGTATTTATTTCCGTGATCTGATACGGGGAACGGGCCGGCGATGTCAATGGCGATTCTTTCGAATGGACTACCTACGTTATACTGACGCATCGGGGCCTTGGGTCATGTCCGAGGTCCATTGCTGGCGGCGCAATTAGCACACTTTCTGCACCAGTCATTGACATCAACTTGACAATTGACTCAGTAAAACCGTTGCCTTACTTTCTGCAGGGTCTTCGTCACACCCAGATGTCCTCCAGCAACTCCATCATGGATCTCTAGGAGTACTTCCTGCCTTCTGTTCTTGGGCACCACTATCTGACGTCTGTCTTCCCCACCATCTTCGGACTCCAATACACGTTTCAGGACCCCATTGTCCAGGGTAAGGGAATTCCATTAGGCCCAGTAGGATTTGACTGCTGGGGAATATCTTGCGATTTCCTGCCATGTCGGTCTTTGATTACTCTTTTTCCAGCCGACGACTAAACCAAGATCTGGATCGCTTTCTTGGTCTTTCTGAACCTCGTTGTCATTCCAGTTGTTCTCAACTGCCGTGGTTCTACAAATCGCTGCTTTCTTCTCTTCTGCTCGTCGGCAGTGTGAGCAGTCGTCTGGGCATGGTCTCCTTGACAGAGCATCTGCGTTCTTGTGGCCACTCCCTGCTCGATGTTCGATCTCGAAGTCGAATTCTTGGAGTCTTTCGATCCAACGTGCTACTTGGCCCTCGGGGTTTTTGAACTGTAGAAGCCACTTAAGGGCTGCGTGGTCGGTTCTTAACAGGAATCTTCTCCCGTACACGTATTTATGAAAGTGTTCTACTCCCTTGACAACAGCCAACAGTTCTCGTCTGGTGACACAGTAGTTACGCTCCGGTTTACTGAGAGTTTTACTGAAGTAACCGATGACCTTCTCTTGCCCATCCTGGATCTGGGACAAGACAGTTCCAAGTCCCACGTTGCTGGCATCCGTGTCCAAAATGAATTTTCCACTCGGAAGGGGATAACTTAGAATCGGTGCATTGATCAATGCCCCCTTCAGCGTCCTGAACGAGACTTGGCATTCTTTGGACTATTGGAATTTTGTTTGACCTTCCGTGAGCCTGGTCAGTGGTTTAGCGATGTTGGCAAACCCCAGCACATATCGGCGATAGTATGTGCACAAACCAAGGAAACTACGTAGTTGGTGTATGTCTTTCGGGATAGGCCACTTCTTCACTGCTTTAATCTTCTCGTCATCCACTGCTACTCCGCGCCCAGAGACAACATGGCCAAGGTAACGTACTTCTTTTTGGAACAGGTGGCATTTCTTGGGGCTCAGCTTCAATCCAGAGTTTCTCAGTCGCAGGAATACCTCCTCCAGGTTTTTAAGGTGGTCTTCGAACGATATGCCAACTACAATGATGTCATCGAGATATACCAGACACGTCCTCCATGAGAGTCCTTTCAGAACCGTCTCCATTAATCTCTCGAATGTTGCTGGAGCATTACAAAGTCCGAATGGCATGACGGTGAAATGCCACAGTCCTGAGCCGATGGTGAAGGCTGTCTTTTCTCTATTTTCTGGAGCCAGTTCTATCTGTCAGTATCCACTCTTCAGATCGAGGGTCGAGAAAATCGTGGAGCCGGCCAACGTGTCTAGGGTGTCATCTATTCTCGGAAGAGGGTAACTGTCTTTCTTCGTCACGTTGTTCAGTTGACGATAGTCTACGCAAAAGCGTGTTGATCCATCTTTCTTGTTCACCAGAACGACTGGAGAGGACCATGGACTGTCGGACGGTTCAATAACTCCATCTTTCCCCATATCACTGACTATTTTGTCAGCCTCTTCCTTCTTGGCAAGAGGAAGTCTTCTAGCTGATTGTCGGATTGGTCGAGCGTCCCCAGTATCAATTTTATGTTGGACTACATTCGTTCGACCCCCTTTTCCTTGTCCGGTATCGAAGATGTCTTGGTACTTCTTGAATAATTCTCTCAATCTGGGCTGTTGGGCTGGTTTAATGCCCTTGGAAGAGAGTGTAACCAATTTTTCCAGATCCGCTGTCAGGTTGTTCTCTTGACTAACAGTACCGTGTACACTCCTGATCACAGAGGAAATTGACGAGCAGTGCCCCAAAACAGTTCCTTTCTTCAAAGTCACTGGGTAATAATTCACATTCATTACCCTTACTGGCACAATTTTATCAGCACGCAACACAGTCTTGCCTAGTGCAATCCCTCGTCCAATTTTCTCATCATGAAGCTTGGGCTCGAACATAACCACGCTTCCATTGCTCGCACCTCCGTCCAAGCGAGCCTCCAGTATGGTCTCAGCCCTCTCGGGTACACTCACATCTTCAGCCAGCAGAACACGAATAATCTCTTCACTTCTTCCATGTAGCACCAGCTCTTCTCCGTTCACACGTAGGACGCCCTCTTTGAAGTTCAATTCAAACCCTCTGGAATTCATGATGTCCATTCCAATACTTGCGTCGTCCTCAATGTCCGCTACTAATGCCCGATGTTTCACTTTTGTGCTGCCTAGAATCAGTTCAATCGGTAGCTCTCCATGTACAGTGGCCGGCTCTCCTGTTGCTGTCCGTAGCTTCCAGGATGATGGTTCCATTCTGTCTGATGTCTTAGTAAAAGCAGGCCCAAGGATTGTCCTAGTCGCACCTGTATCCAGCAGCATTGCGCAAGGCTTGTTGTTGATGAAACCGTCTACGAAGGCTCCTTTGTTCTGTCGTTGGAGGACAGCGACATATGCATTGTTCACCGGGGCTTTCTGAATATAGGACGACGATTGACCATTCTCAACAACCTTCGTTGGTCTCGACCTCTTGAGGGTTGGACATTGACTACGCACGTGTCCAAGTTTCCTACAGTTCCGGCATCTCACTAGTCTTCTCTCAGGCAACATCTCCTTCACGACCTTTCTTATTGCAGCTTCCAGGTTAGTAGGTTCCTGTGGGTTTTCCTCAATGAATCGGACTTTACTTTGGCTTCTGCAGGATTGCTTCGCTGCCTCAAATTCCAAAGCGCGTGCCAGTGCATCCACGAGATGTGTTGGACGAGCTAGTGTCAATGCTTGTTTGGTTTCCTGGTCACGAAGTCCATCTAAGAATGTCTGAACTGCTAGTCGCTCCATTACTTTTTCCGGTGTGGCTGGGTATGCAAGGCGAACCAAGCGGGCAATGTCTGCTTCATACTCCTGTAGGGACTCGCTTGATTTCTGGCAGCGGTTCTTCAGCTGTGAGTGGTATACATGTTCTGGATGGGTCTGTCCATACCGTAATTCGAGATGTTTAATCAGCTGCTCGTAGTCCTCTTGCTCTTGTGCCGTGAGGGTTTGTAGAATATTCGTTGCTTCTCCACGCAACGCCAGTGTTAGTGCCACAGCTCTATCTCCTGCATTCCATCCATTCGCCTTTGCTGCAGCTTCAAATTGTCGGCGGTAGTTTGCCCATGGTGTTTTTCCATCAAACTGAGGTGGTTTCATAGAGAGTTTTCCTGTTTCTGGACTGATTTTTACATCTTTCAAACCCCTTTGAACATCATCCATGTTCAAACTCAGTTCCAGCATTGAATTTTCATTGACAGATTCTGTGGTGTGGGTAGTGTCATTCTGGTTTTCCAACTTACTGATTTTCTCCTTTATTTTGATGATTTCCGCCTCGAGTTCGCCTTTGATTTCGTCACTAATTGTTTCCTTCAATTTTCCCATCTCTTCCTCAATTTCATCTTTGATGCCGCCTCTGATTTCATCACTGATGGTTTCCTTCAATTTCTCCATCTCTTGCTCAATTCCATCTTTGATTTTCTCCATCTCTGTCTCGACAGTCCCCATTCTTTCTTCTAATCGATTCGCCACGCCACAAAGTTCTTCTTTCATGTTCTTCGAGTTTTCTAGAAGCTCTTCGCTCAAACACTTCGAATTTTCTAGAATCTCTTCTCTCAAATTCCCCGAACTATCTTGAAATTCTTCTTTAAGACTATTCGAATTTTCCAGAAGTCTTTCTTGAAGTTTTTCTTCCAAATTTCTCGAACTCTCTTGAAGTTCTTCCTTCACACTCACTGAATTCTGTTGCATTTTGTCTTCCATTCCGTCGAGTTTACTAATTATGGAACTCATATCTATTCCAGAAACTTCGAATAAAAATGTTTCTGGGTCCTCGCCCTCCTGGACTAATCCCTCTGCAAGTCTTGTTTGAAGCACGGCCTTTTTACCACTTGTGTCAAGTTCCCTCTCCTCCAGTTCTTGCTTCAATTCCGCAACTTTCAATTCAACCAGGCGAACTTTCACGGTTCACCGGTCTATAATTATTATTATTGTCTATCTCACACAGTCTATTTCCCGGACACTAGTCCATTACTATTATTATTGTCTATTTCACACAGTCTATTCCACGGCCACCAGTCTATTATTATTATTGTCTATTTCACACAGTCTATTCCACGGCCACCAGTCTATTATTATTATTGTCTATTTCACACGCGAAAATAATTGTCCGAAATACACAAACTTTCTACTTACACGAACACTCTGTATTTAAAAATCGCACTTCTCACACCAAATGTAGTAGATTTATAGTCCAATTTACTATAAAATAATTTATTTAACGAAATACAATGATACAATAACACAATACTCTAATTTACATAACAATCACGGAACTAGGTATTTATATTCGACTTTCACTTCACTGACTGTCCGTCTGTCCGCTGCGTAGTTCTTTTTATATCCGACGTTGACTTCTCTGAATGCTCCAGAATTTTCCATCGAATCGCCCAGACTCACCGAACCGTCCAGATTCTTCTCGGTGCAAGCACATCGACAGTCTCCCGCGGTTGGTCGCTAGCTATAAGTGAGAGTTCAGGTCCGGCATCGCCCGCAGCTTCGCCACAATATTTAATAATGCAGGCATATTAATGTTGAAATATAAGAAGAAAATGAACTGGCAAAGTATTGATGTATCCCCTGTTATAGGAAATAAGACTATTATATTAAACGAAGAAGAAAACTGTAGTTCACAAACAATGAGCTTATTATTTGACCCAGCATGAAACTTATTCAGAACGATGCTGCTATATGAAAAAATAACTTTAGTCAGTATGCCGTCAATTCTTGGTGGTGCAAATGACTGTAATAATAATAATTTTTCATCTGAAGATTTGCTTTTCCGACAAACTATTCCTGTACGGCATTCCTCACGTTGGTTGATTATGAGATAATAATCTCCCAGAACCTACTGCCATACAAAAACGAAACCAGGTTTTTTTTTTTATTTTCGGAAATTGAAAACTTTTCCTGGCTTCCAGTCCCATTATTTTTGTAAGGTAGTAGGTTCTAGAATATTATTATTTCATAATCTACCAATGTGAGGAACGCCGTACATGATTATTTTGTCGGAAAAGCTCATCTTCAGATGAAAAATTATTATTATTATTATTATTACAGTCATTTGCGCCACCAAGAATTGACGGCATAGTGACAAGTCATTTTTTCATATAGCAGCATCGTTCTGAATAAGTTTCATGCTGGGTCAAATGACCCCCCCAAATTGTTGTAATCTATTCAGAAGACGACTAGTTTTCAAGCTATGTACATTTCTTTGAAAAAAAATACCCTTATCTTTCACGAACAATTGTAAGTGTGTTTTTTTTTTGTATTTCGAAGGTGTATAAGTGATTATTTCAATTGTTGAGATATTTACTTTCAAATGGTCTATGCAATTTGATGGTTTATTGATCGTTAAACCGCTTAAAATTGAAAAGAAAAGTCGCTCTGAATAATGATTTTCTCAATATTTTCAATTATTTTCGACTTTATTATTCATTATTTTTAAAACAAAAAGTAGTTTATATCGAATTATTTATAATGAAATGGCTACATAATTACATTAAAAAATTGATTTAGAGAGACATTTCTTCTCAATTTTGAGCGGTTTAATGATCAATAAACTTCCAAGTTACATAGACCATTTGGAAGAAGACATTCTAACAATTGAAATGATCACTTATATACCTTCGAAATACAAAAAAATACACAGACAATTGTTCGTGGAAATATTTTTTTCGAAAAAATGTACATAGCTCGAAAACTAGTCGTCTTCTGAATTGCAAAAAAAGGCTCATTCAACACCAAAAAACACATTAATTTTCAAATTTTCATTTAAACTAATTCATTTACAAGCAAGAAAAAATCAGATACTGAAAAATCGGATTTTTGCCATTTTGACTGTTAAAATGAGGTTATGTTGAAAAGTATTGAATACAAAAGTTTTCGATTTATTCATTATCTACGACTTTCTCAAATTTTCCACTAGGAGATCACGTTTAGCGGAAAATCGCAAAAAATCGATTTCAACCCCTAAACTGCATCCCCATTTCACCATTTTCAGTGTTTTCGTGTTTAATTTTTTTCCTCAATGTTGGAACCTCAACAATATTTTTCACCTGGTCCTTGCCTGTCATTTTGTTTCTTTATCACAAAAATTATGAAATATGTACGGTATGAAAATCGAGAGAAAAGCAATAGGTCTGCTGCGCACTGCGCCACGCGCTAAAAGACGCTCTTGCACTTAGCCCTCGAATTTCTCATTATTTCTTTCACTTTGGCTTTTGATAATTTGCAAGTACTATATTCTATAGGTAAACAATACAAATATAAGAAGTTTTCCCTATAAGTAAATTTTCCAAGATTTTTCGCAACTTTGGCAACTTCTGACAACCCTTTAGCTTCCACTTGCGCTTCTGACATTTTTGTCCCTGTTTTTTCTCATGATCTTCAATACCTGTGCAAATTTTTAGCCTTGCATTTCGACAGTTTTTTTTGTCGGTAAATTTACTCGTTTCATCGCCCTCCCACGCATTGAGCTTCCAGCGCGCCTTCTGACAATCGGGCTATCGCTTTGCCGGCAACAATCGAACCTCTTCCAGGAAAAATATTGCTTGCACCGAGGCATGTTTCTCGCCATGTAGCCAGGCTCTTAGACTATTACTGGCACAAGAAAAAAATTATTTTAGTCAACAAAAATAATGTCCATCCATAAACCAAGTGTTTTTGGAAATGAATTACACTTCATTCCATGTGCCAGTTCATTTTCAATACTATACTTCATGAGTTATCATCGGATTTGGAAAATTTAAATTAAAAATTCGGGAACGCGCCAAACGCATCACTGGCATACAGAAAAATTTTCATCAACGCGCGACGCGTGTTGCCGGAGAAGAATGTATTAAGCTAAAAGTGAATAATAACATTCCGCATTCCGCGGTATGACAGCGTTATTTTGTAAACATACTTTTGGTTACTCCATTGTTTTGTGTTTAGAACACAAAACCGTAACATTCCTACTCTATCTCTATTTTGTGCCATTGAGGTACCTACTTCACTTTCGAATACTTCACCTCGTTTGTGTTTGGTTCATCTTGGTTCAGTTGGCAAGACTGAATCTTCAGGTGTTCTGTTCACCTGAGTCGTTGTCCAATTGTCCCAAGGAGTAGATCGTGGTAGTTCCTGGACTGATCTCACAAACAACGAACAAACAAGGGAGCACTTTGTCTGATAGTGACAGTTTTTGACGTTGACGTCTGAGTCATTTTGAGTGACGGTTTTCCGGTTCAGATTGTAGCGATATTTGATGCTATATATTTTCGAGAAATCTCTGTTCGCTATGCGGATTTTGAGGTTATGGTCTTGTAATGTTATTCATCATCGGTAAAACCACTGGAACAGAAAACTAGCCATCAGGCAGCAAGTAGACTATCAAGGCTGTTATCAGAACCCTCCCATTTGATAATGGTTAGTATTTGCATTTGGGCTCTACTTATGGCCCCATACAAGTGTAATCAGAAGTCAGACTGGTATTGTTTATTCTAGGGTGTTACTGCTCCGCTACTGTCGCTCCTCCGCTACGGTTTTATTGTGACTGCTCCGCTACGCTTCTACTGTCCCGCTGATCCACTACTGTGATTGTTCCACTGTGTTTGTTCTGCTACCGTTTATTGGTGCTCCACAGTTGTCACTCTATTGTACCACTGGAGTTTCACTGTTCCTCTGTGGTTCAGTATTGCTGCTGTTCGACCCCTATTATTGCTATTTCCCGTTGATGGTATTTGTCCCAGCTATACACGTACTTCGTTTGATAGTGTCGTACCCACTGTGCACACCGGTATTCACCACTGGATTCATGAACTACAACTGGTGAACTGACATTATTGAGAAAATCCACTTACAATATCAGATAAGTTTAGCTTAAGACTTTGTCCCTAAGGCATAGGTATTCATAATTCTTAGCTACCATCGTGACGTCATAGGCATAGCTCTCATTGGAGGTTTAATATTGATATATTTAAACGATACACTACTTTCAATCATAGCGTACACTTGAATTCATCCTTATTTCTTCACACTTTTTTTTTTAAATGTTGTTGGGGGCACCCTAGCAAAGTGATATATAGGCTTAGAAGAAACATGATTTTTTTTTAGAATGTATTGTTAATGTTTAGGTTTTGCGGCGGAACTTTCAGAACGGGAAATTAAAAAAGACTTTTTTTATAAATTACCACATTTATTCATAGCAGTGGAAACAAGAAGAAATTGAATGTGAAATTATGTAAATAGTCAAGTTTGAACATAAAATACACAAGCCAATTGAAAAATTACTCAACAAGGGTTGATTTTTTAGAGTCGAAATATTTTTTTCTTAATTCTTTGACAATCAAAAGTAGATATTGCTTTTGCTCTTCATTCATGGTGATCAACTCATTAAATTCTTCCATTAATGCAACACCACGTTCTGCAATATCAGTGACTACTCTCACTGACCGCACTATGTCTCTTCCAGCTTTATACTCCTCATCGGCTGACCAGCCAGCAACATCTTTTTTTTTAAATTGGATGATATTCCAAGTATCTCAAAGAAACGGAATTAATTACTAGACAATATATATATATTTTTTTGCAATATCTTCGGTTCCCAGAGCCAGACTTTTTTGCTACGGAGAAAAATCATGACTTTCGTTATCTAATGCCTGTACCGTATTTTGTTTGGTATCAAAGCAATTTCTTCATCAAAAATGCAAATAATACGAGCTACTGGATTTATATTTTCGAATATAATCAGATCTTTTATAGCTGCAAGTCATTTTTGGGCGCTGACTATTGTTCACTATTTTAGTAACATTAGTGAAGTGAGTTGTTTCATTCCATCAGGATGGTTTCGAATTTTTCACTGGCGATAAATCCGTGGTGCTCCGGAAAATTAAACCCCATATTTCAATCTTATCGAAATCAATTTCAATTGTCGAATCCACGTCCAACTGAGCTCCTGTGTATGTTAGTAACGTGAAACATCATTGCATATAAACTGCTCTCCTTTCCTAAATTTAGCTCCTAACAGCACTATCCTGATTCAAAACAAAGTAGATCCTACCACAGACTGAGCTGTATACATTTGGAATCCTGTGCAAAGAATCAAAGATTTCATATTATTATTGAGACATTTCAATTATTTGCGTTACTAGAAATTTGTGAACTATTGGATAGAATTGGTATTATTTTCAGTTCTCTGAAAATCTGTATCTCGGTACGTATTCGAGATGAGAACAGAATATGTTGAAGCTATAAACATGTACTCAAAGAATATGCCATTGGAGGACACTGTGTCGTCCACTCGTAACGATGTAAGTTTTTAAGTCATAATTAATTTTTCAGAGCCGCTATCTGAGTGTGACGAGGAAGAAGGGGATCACGTAATAAATGTACCGTCCGACTTTCTGCCAAACGAACGAGGTTCCGGATGTCAGTTCTTCATCGCCATGAAGAAGTATAAGAACTCTGTGGCCCAGGTAAACTGTAGCTCACTGATGGAGGTATTTGTTGTAAACGTATTCCTTGAATAGTCTTCCATCATTCCAAACATCATACTGACAAGGTGTGCGTGTTCTATCCAATGACATTGTCCAATTTCCTTCCCAAGTCGGCGCCCATGACTACTTCTGGCGAACGTGACGACGAAAAACAATTGCATTAAAAAAAAGTCAATAATAAATATCAATATTATTTTGAATCGTCAAATTTTACATCTTTGTAAAATACTTTCATTAAAGAAAATAATTGCAACCAGCGCGCTCATTCTTCATCTACATTTCTTCATGGTCCTTCATCCGGATGTTCAAGAAAGAAGATTGAGAAGTTCGTGAAAATTTCGGAAACACACACGAAGTCATTGGCAAACAGTTCGAAAAAATTGATGTTTCGTTTTCCACACGTGTTTCGAGCTTCCAGTTTCGCAGCATCCAATTTCTACTGTACTGAACTAATTTGCGGTCTCCAAGGTAACCATTCCTAATCCTTGGCCGCTTTCCCTCATTCAAAATAGCTTTCACTTTCATTTCATTGCATTTTTTTCACACAGTTTTTTTCTCGACAATATTAAGTTTGAATTTTTTGCCAATATTGTCATAATAGTTTTCGATTATTATCCGAATATAAGTGTGCCTCTTGGGCTGTATGCCTTTGGAAACACCTCCCTAGTCAACTTAATCTCATCAACATGGATACTGAAAAAAAAATTCACATCCAAAATAAAAAGTAATTTTTTTAACAAATAACATTCAAAAACTGTCATCACAAATCAATAAAAAAATTCTGATTGACTGCCATTATTTTCCTAGGCTTGCGAGTGACAATTTTTCAAAGTAAAATAGTAATCGAATGATATTGGTGATTTTCATATTCTGTAGCTGAACTATTCAAGTTGTAGTTGTTATGAAATATGTTATAGATCATTCTGTATCTGGTATTGTAGCAATGATATAGCTAGTTCAGGTTATGGTAACATAGGGGAATAGAAATAAACAATTCGAGATTTTCAAACATATTTCAAACAATCAATAAATTGTTTAATCCTTCTTTTATATCATACTGATATAAAAGTCCAAGATCCCAGTGCCGTCAGACGTTACTTATTTTTAAACGAACGAAATGTATGTACTATGTTCGCATGCCTACCTGCTAGCTTGACCAGATGACCATTCTTCAGATATTAGGGAATCAAGGTACGTAGAAACACTACTCACTTAGTTGAATTGGCAGTCTACAGATACTTTTTTATAACCCGTGGATAGAGTCACTAGCTACCACCCCGGATCTGGATATCCAAAAAGCGTTCGATACCGTCTGGATAGAAGGGTTTGTCATGAAGATGTTAAGGGCAGGCATGCCCGAATTTATGGTGAAAATACTCGATTCGTATCTGGAGAACAGGACTTTCAGAGTAAGAGTCAATAACACCAGCTCCGGGTTGAGGTCAGCCGCAGCAGGAGTGCTACAGGGGTCGAGCTTGTCTCCACTTTTGTATTCACTACCCAGTCAACACAGAATGGTCTCAGAGATGGTCATGTTTCAGATCACAACAGTGAATCGCAAAGTGATTTCCATTATTGTCGTATAAACGTCTATTCGGTGCCCCGTTGGTCATGTCGAGACATCAAAATGTGATGCAAAATGTTACTCGAAATTAGCCCAATGTGACATTCCATTTATACTTCGGAATCGAATGCACATCGAGATTCTTTCGATGTAACAGTGAGAAATTGAAAGGACTGGTACCTACTTATTCAAAAATGCGCTTCACTATCTGATTCTCCTGTATGTCAAGAATAAAACAAATCTCACAACCAAATACAGATTCTACTTGACTCTCGACTCGACAAACACCTCTGGCCATTTTGTGTCGTGATGGTGATGTCATGCTCAATTTTGTTACCAACAAAATCGCAATGATATCAAAATTCATGGTAATGTGCTTTGCAATTTTCTTCACATTTTGAGGTCAAAGTGACATTAACGAAAAGAAAATTGTGAACAATTCATAACATTTGGCATCACTAAGTGGTAACAGTGATGTCTAAATGCAACTCATTTTGTTACCATAATAATCATGAAAGCAACATCTCCTAGATGTTTGTGTTAACTGAGTATATACGCACGACTTCCCGATGTTTGCTAACACGAGCACAGCAGTCTACGCAGACGACACGGCGATATACGCCCACTCGAACTGGAGTAGCGCGTCCGCAGCCCGTGTTAGGACTCATTTAAACTGGCTAGTAGTGCCGTATTTGGCGAAAAACAAAATAGTGATGAATCCAGATAAGACAGAACTTATAAATTTCTCAAAGAAACGCACTGTCGTGAAGATCTCAAGGGGATTTAGGGTTCTGGGGGTACAGCTGGACAGGCGGCTTACTCTCCACAAACACGTTAGCTTGGCCATACAAAGAGGGGCAGCGGCAGTAAGAAGAACATACCCGCTTATAAACAGGTCATCAGGCCAGGGATGACCTATGCCTGCCCAGTGTTTAGCAGCATTCCCAAAACTCCTATGCAGAGACTGGAGAGGATGCAAAACAAAGTACTTCGTATCATCACCAACAGTGACCGATACATTCGGCTGGACGCATCACGTCAGCTGGCTGATATAGAAACAATAGAACAGCACATAAAAACATATCGGAGAAGTTCACTTTACACACGGAAGTCCTTTGACCAGGAACATAACTGCAGCAAGGGCCCACCACAACCTGCGCTAGAAGCACGGTGGGTTCATTTACCAGACACTGTATGTCTTCCATGAAAATCCAGAGGGTCAGTAAAGACCAATTACCTGAAGTAATGAGCTAAACCCGGTTTTTTCATTAGCTTTTCCGGGAAATAGAAGGAAAGTCCAACCTGAATGACTACAATGATCTGATGCCTAACTCGAAAACACATTAACTCCCCCTACATAACTTTGAGGAGGAAATGAAACAAAAAGAACATCGACTAAGCCGCCAACAAGAAAAAGACCCACATAACATCGTGGGGCTGCCTTAGGGAAGTTATGTGAGCGGGTCTGCCCACCCTTTGTTTGCCCAGATGGGCAGGAATGGACCTAACTGCCGTAGCAGTCGAACTCCCTCCTCTACCCCTACCCTGTGGCACTGTGATAGTTTTACTGTGGTTATATTTATTTATTTGTATTGTAATGTGAGCTTTATACTTTTATATTATTTAATTTAATAAATACTTTTTAACTTCTTTTCACTTTTCACCCCGGAGCTCCGAGTTCAAATCTCGTCTCCAACTTTTTTTTTAACCAAGCAGACGCATCACACTAGGGTCAGCCATCTTGGTTGGAAACGGCTTCGACTCTGGGAGGATTTTTGTTCAAAAAGAAATTAAAAAAAAAACAGAATTTTGGTAAATAAAAGATTTTGTTAAGATTTCCTTACAAGTAAAATCCCAGGGCCTTCAGACATAACTTATTTTTGAAAAGATAAAGACTTTGGTTCTGAGTGGTGTCTCATGTACTTTTAATACCTGCGTTTGTGAAGTTCGCTCTGTGACACCTGGGCAGGTACCAGGTGAGAAAGTTAATTAAAATTAAGAGTTACTCAACATAAATGTGTATGGCTGATTTGTATTTTATAAATTCAACCTAAGTAAGTTAATTTTTTACGTACCTTGATTCCCTAATATCTGAAGAATGGTCATCTGGTGAAGGTAGCAGGTAGGCATGCGAACATAGTATATACTAACGCTACTCAATCGTATACACATTTCGTTCGTTTAAAAATAAGTAACGTTTGACGGCCCTGCGATCTTGCTCTATAAACGCAACTAACAGTCGTCAGCGGAAAACACGAGTAGACGGGTTGGGAGAGGGAAAACTTCCGTGACATTGAGAACATTAAATAAAAAAAAAAAAAATTAGTAACTTACGTGTTCAAGTTAGGTACGGTGGAACCTCCCTTGATGAGTGTAAGCGGCAAGATATGATTTGCCCTTTGTAGCCTATTGGTATAGCGCTTTCATGTAGGATGAGTAAAACAAGCATAGATGTGATGAATACTAATTTTAATTCATGCAGTACAGCCTTTTATATATGGAATATAATCATGAACTTTACAAATTACTACGGTTCAATGTTATCATAGCAAGGTTAGTTATTGTTTATAACACATAATAACATTGAACTGGGTATGAAGTTCAACGAACTAATTGTAAACTAATGTCAATCATGAATTTGAGAAAAAAAGTTTTCTACAAAATGATGAAAATACGTATTTTGACCTCTTGAACAAAAAATTGAAATGAAATCTTTGGCGATCTCAAGTAATTTCGGAGATACGGGCCTTTTTTAATGATAACTGGCATTTTCTAGCACACTTTTCTTCTTTGAAAAACACACTCAAATGTTTCCTTATTTCCACCAGCACATTATACACACCTTAATTCATCAGTTTTACACTTTTTTAGTGAAAACAGTTTTTTATCAAAAAATTCTACCTTCTTTTAACAATAACAAAATCAACAAATTCATGCTGTTTCGTTTAGTGATTATCTGTCATGTCAGAATTGTCAGGTTGGCAACTTGAAATTCACTCGGCGCCAACTTTTCGAAACAATGGAATAACCTGAGGGCGAAGCCAATTTTGCGACATTGTCAATGTGATTTCAGAAATATTTAATTCAAGTATCACATGGAATATTTTAGTGAATGAGTATGAGAAATGAGTTAAGATAACCACAAAATTTTTTTCATCAACACTTTAACTGCACATTTGGAACAATGGTAATTATAATGTTTTTATTTGACTAGCAAAATCTAAAGGACGAGACAGATCACGGACAAGTGCGCAAACATGATATGAAAACACACGCGCATAAAAAAATAAAGACCACTTTTTATATAAAATAACCTACTTTAGTGACTATAACTTAACCCGACCAACCCGACCTTATGCAAACCTAACCGAGCTTACCCGACTAAACCCACAATACGGTTAGGTTGCGTCTTTCTCTATCTATTTGCGCACATACCTCGCTCGCCTGACATTTTGCAAATCCGCACGTGCGGATTTGCGAAATGTCGGGCGAGCACGCGCATTCCCATCACCACTTTCTCAGTTTCTGTTAACTTTGAGTAGAAACTTTCATCCCTCATTATTTTTTAGTGAAGTACAAGACCAGAAATGCGCGAGCGAAGCGAGCGCGCGCATTCCCATCACTACTTTTTTGATTTCTCTCAACTTTGAGTATAAACTTTTATCCCTCGTTTGTTAGTGAAGAACAAGACAAGAAATACGCGAGCAAAACGAGCACGCTTTTTTCGCTAGCGTATTTCTTGCTGTATATTTTCACCAACAAATAGGGTATGATCGTTTCTACGAAAAGTTGAGAACAATCGTCAAAGTATCAATAGGAACGCGCGCGCGCGAACAAGAAAAGAAATACGGAAGCCCGCGCATTCCTATTGATACTTTGTCGATTGTTCTCATTCTACATGAAGTTGAATATGCTCATAGTTGAGAGAAAGCGACAAAGTAGTGATGGGAACGCGCGCACATGCTTTGCTCGCGTATTTCTTGTCTTGTTCTTCACTAACAAATAATAAGGGATGAAAGTTAGTTCTCGAAGTTGACAGAAACTGACAAAGTTGTGATGGGAATGGGTGCGCTTGCTTCGCTCGCGTCTTTCTTGCTAGATCTACACCAAGAAGTGAAGGATGAGTTACATAAGTTACAAAGTAGTAATAGAAATGCGCGTGCTCGGTTTGCTTGCGTTTTTCTTGCTTGATATCTTCACTGAGAAATAGGAGGAGAATGTTAAATCTACAAAGTAGTAGCAGTAAGAATGCGCGCTCTGTAGAAATTTGTTTTACGAGGATTTTCTAAATATCGGCTGAGCACGCTTGCTTCGATCACGTATTTGCGTATTTTGTTTGATAAATCTTAGCCAAGCAATAATGGATAATAGTTGCTATTAGACTACAAGCCCAGACCATTTTTGGAGGGGTCATTTGACCCAGCATGAAATATATTCAGAATTATAGTGCAATACGAAACAACTCCTTTCCGCACTGTGCCGTCAGTTGTGAGCGGTGCGGATGAGTACGAGAGTCAAAAAAACTTTCCGCCGAGGGGTGAGATTTTTCGACAAAAGATTTTTGTACGGCATTTCTCAAGATGATAGATCACTGAAAAATAATCGAATAGGACAAAATGCCGTACAAAAAGAACGGTACTGAAATCCACGAATTTTTTTTCCGCAAATTTTTCTTATGAATTCAGGTGTTTATTACGGCATTTGTATAATTGAATTTGTTTTATTTCATGGATTCATTTTTTAGCAAAGCCGAGCATATTTGCCGGTGCAGGGGTGGCGAGCCCCGCAAGCAAATTCAGACCTGTATGTTTCAAGATCATCGGAAAATGTACGGCATCGGTTCCACATTATTATTCAATATATAAAAATTAGTTTCAGAAATTATGCCGTCTAAAAATTTTGGTGCATAAAATTAATTAAAAAACAAAATGAAAACTTACCTCTATTAGGGGGGTTGAATCTTATATTGTTCGAAGAAAGATTATAAATGCCTGTAAGGCAACCGGTTTTCAGACACATATTTTTGTTTTACGTAAAAGCAGGTTATAATTGATGAAACTAAATAGAAATATGGATGAAAAAAAATTACACTGTGATTTATTATAGAAGTAATTTTTAGATTATAATTGCTTTTTTAATTTCTCAAGCATCCATAAACAAGAAGAAATTCATGCCGTACATTTTCAATTTAAGGATTTCTCACAGTTGATAAGATTTTGCATTATGTTTTTACGAAATATTAGCAACTTTAAATATTGTACGGCATTCAGAAAATTTTATTGGCAACATAAAATGATAATTAAGAATTACAATGCCGTTCATATCAGATGGAACATACAGTACCTACTCTGAAACCGTATAACTTGAAAAAAATGCGTAAATAATAATAAAAATTAAGTTTTTTGCTTTTGGAATGATGAGCGTTGTTTTGTTACTAGTGGAAAATCTGTTTTGGTCCGAAAACGATTTTAGCTTTTTGAAAAGATAATCTGGCATTTGGGTAGTTAGAAATTGATAATGATAATAAGCAATCCGGGCAGCCGATGAACTTGGTCTCGGGTTCGACACTAAACGGGCGAACCCAAACTCTGTCACCAAGTTGGAACCCGTTCAGCAAAAAACTCACGTGAAGGCTACAGAGACTGAGGTCCTACTGCAGCTACATAAGGATAAGCCAATGCATGGGGTCCTCTTCAAAGTCACCGAAGACCTCGGCTTATCCAAATGACCTTTACCTTCCTAAGGTCAAGTGAGCTGAAGTAGGAGACCGAGGGATTCATAATGGCCTGACAGGGTGGTGTCTTCAACACCATCGTCTACCGTAGCCTAGTGATGGGTATAGAGATCCCCGACACTAGATGCAGAGCATGTCGTGGGGCGCCTGAGACCATTATGCATTTGCTGTCAGCATGTCCAGTATATGCGGTCTCAGCCTATATCCACAGACATAACGCGGCTCTACGAGTGTTATATTATCATCTACGACTCTCATACGGTATAGACGAGACACCGGTGTTGCCTTATGCTCCGGGGGTGTTGAGTCCCTTGTGGAGAATGAGAGGTGCTGAATATATTGGAACTACCCATTCCCCACCCTCAGGCAAATACAAGCTAATAAGCCTGATGTAGTCCTCCTCGACCATCAACCTAAGACGATTTTCGTCATGAAGTTTTCGGCTCAGGGCGAAACGAACATAGTCCGAAAAGAGGAGGAATAACGGACTAAATATTGAGATTTACTCTTTGAACTCCGCAGGCTCTATCCAAACCATTTTGTTAAAATGATTGGTCTGATCATAGGGATCCATGGCCGTTATCCTTGGTTCATTGCGTCTGCTCAGGGCACCTGATTCTCGGACCCAGTAATCACTCACCCTACGGACGTCGGGAGTGGTTATCTATCTTAATGAACCAGTGCGCCCTCCGGAAGTATCGGGGCTCCGGAGGCAGCGCCTGACTGGAAGATCAACATTGATAATAATTTTCAGGGCACATGATTCTCAGACCCAGTTATCACTCGCCCCACTTATATTTCATTGCAAAAGTTGGTCTTATTTATCATTTGTACTAGAATATCGACGTTTGTTGAATTTTTACTAGTTTTTTAGTGCAAATTTGATACCTATTTCACTATGTATGTATGTCCATAATAACTATCAGTGTAGTGGTCGAGGTGTTAGAGGTGTTAGAGCATTTGGCTTCCACCCAGACGGTCCGGGTTCGATCCCCGGTCGTGTATCACTGAGCTGAAGTGGTTCGGATTCCACTTTTACTTAAACTGTAGGTCCCGGATCTCCCTTGCTCGCACAAGCTCTGCTTTTGGGGGATTTTCTCCGAAAACCTGGGAGTTTTGTAAAAACAAATTTCTCAAAACAAATTTCACAAATATAAAAGGAAATTATTGAATTATTCAAGTAATAATTGGTAATCGATTAAATAATGAAAATATTCAACTTTACGATCACTTTAATCATAAAACATGTGATTTTTTATTTTTTTTCGTTTAGGTGGCTATGATTCTGGATTTGAATGTTGGTTCTGATTCTAAACAACTTTTCTGAATAAACTTTTTTTGATAATGTTGAAAATAAGGGTAGTTTATACCAGATCAAATTTCCTATCTTTTGTTCTCCCCTGTATACCGTTCAGAACTTTGAAATTCTGATAACTTTCATGCAAGTTTTTTGTAATGCACCAAATTTTATGAAGAATAAAATTTTTTGACAAATGGATAATAAACAAGTTTTCTACGAGGTGCAAACATTTGAAACTCACTGTATACCAATTCCAGTTGTATAGAACTAGTTTTTTTGTACGGCATAGAGTTTTTCTTGATTATTGCTATACCTACTAGTGAAATATATTTATGCCGTAAGAAAACAAATTACCTTAAAATTTCTGTTTTCAGAGGGAAACAAATTTTCCCGGTCAGTCATATGTTCCATGAAAAATGTACGGCATAACAAAAAATGACATCGTTTCATGAAATAGTATTCAGATCATTGAGTTTGATGTTGTATCAAATAAACCAAACTATACTAGTTAGGGGTAGGGGGTTAAGTGTGGGGCTTGTCACCCCTTTATCGGCAAATATGTACGGCGTTGCTAAAAAATGAATCTATGTAGTCATAAAAATTCAATTATACAAATGCCGTACAGTAATAAATCACCTGAATTCATAAGAAAAATTTGCGGAAAAAAAATCCTGGCTTTCAGTACCGTTATTTTTGTACGGCATTAGGTCCTATTTGATTATTTTTCAGTGATCTCACCCCTCGGCGGAAAGTTTTTTTGACCCTCGTACTCATACGCACCGCTTACAACTGACGGCACAGTGCGGAGAGGAGTTGTTTCGTATTGCACTATAATTCTGAATATATTTCATGCTGGGTCAAATGACACCACCAAATTCGGCCTGGGCCTGTAGTCTATATATAAGTTTGAGAAGAATGGACGCAGTATAGTGATAGGGATGCGCGAATTGTCAAATTTGCGTTTTCATTATATAACAAAAATAGTCGTCCTCTACCCGCACAGGAATTGAATTTTGGTATGTGCGCAAATAGATAGAGATAGACGCAACCTAACCGTATTGTGGGTATAGTCGGGTAAACTCGGTTAGGTTTGCATAAGGTCGGGTCGGTCGGGTAGAGTTATATAGTCACTAGAGTAGGTTATTTCCTGTAAAAAGTGCTCTTTATTTTTTTGTGCGCATGTGTATTAATTTTATGTTTGCGCATATGTCCGTGATCTGTCTCGTCCTTTGAATTTTGCTAGTCAATTAGAAACATAATAACCATTGTTTCAAATGTGCAGTTGAAGTATTGATGGAAAAATGTAGTGATTATATTAACTCATTTCTAATAGTCATCCACTAAAATATTCCATGTGATACGTGAATCAAATATTTCTGGATTTACATTGGCAATGTAGCAAAATCAGCTTCGCCCTCACGTTATTCCACAGTTTTGAAAAGTTGGTGGCGAGTGATTACCAAGTTATCAACCTGACAATCCCGACATGACAGATATTCACTAAATAAAACAGCATGAATTTGTTGATTTTGTTATTGATAAAAAAGGAGATTTTTTTGATAAAAAACAGTTTTCAATGAAAAAAAAAGTGTGAAACTTGTGAATTGGGGTGTGTGTGATGTGCTGGTGAAAATAAGAAGGCATTTGAGTGTGTTTTTCAAAGAAGAAATGTGTGCTGGAAAATGCCATCAGTTATCATTAAAAAAAGGCCCGGATCTCCGAAATTACTTGAGACCTCCAAAATTTTCATTTGGATTTTATGTTCAGGAGTTCAAAATACGTAAGTTTCAAAAAAAAATTTTTTGAAATTCAGATGCTAATTATATATGGACTTCTCCAAGAGCCCTCGTAAATGTTAACAACATTTACTTTCCTACTCAGTGGCCATGTCAGCAAACTCGACGTCTCCCAAGAAACCTCGCTGTCGCTCGGAAATGCGTCAGCAGTTTTAATCTTCGACGCTGCTATATTATTTTATATTTTTATTCTCTTTAGGGTTTAGTCTTGATTTTTAATTCATTTTATACACATACATATTTTTATTGTGTCAGTTTTCTTGAATAAAGTATATAATTTTGGTTCAACTCAACCTGACTTATAAAATTTGCTCAATGTAACGGAAGTTTCACCAAAATCAATGAGTTGTTGCTGAGAGAAAAACTATTCAATAATTGAAGTTCTCTATTCATTTTCAGTATGATAATGACTCTGGAGAAGAGCAAACTTATGAAGAACTATTGAATAGATGCATCAGAACAGCACTGCATCTAAGAGAGAGGAAACTATCCAAGGATAACGTTGTAATGCTATGCTCGTACAATCATCAAAACAGCTGTGTCCCATTAATAGCCAGCTTATTTCTGGGGTTACCCGTTGCATCATTGGATCCTGGTTTGTCAGTTATGGATACTTCTCATTTATTGAAGGAGGTGACACCCAAAATTTTATTTATTGTCCCTGATGCCTTAGAATTGATAGAATTGTCAGTAATGGAAGCAGGTATTTCAAGTGATTGCTAGATAATCAGTAGATTAGAATTAGGTATTTTCTGTAATTGGAATGTAATTGCGGAGTATTTCCCGATATGTCATTCGTTTACACGATTATTCGAACAAAAATTGATGGATTTTTGTGGTTACCAGAAAAAAAAATAATGTTCAATATCGACAAAGTAGCAAAATTACGATAAATCACACAATCTGGCAAGTATTGAAATGAAAGTTCCTGACTTTATGACAACTGGCAACAATGTGAATGAAACACGCGTGGCCTAGATGTCAACTGAATGTCAACCTTCCCGGGTTGAACTGGTTGAAGATTGGTTTCCGAATAGAACTGAATAATAATAAATACTGTCCAAAAGTACTCAAGGGCACTTCAAAACACGATTCTATCAGCTACTGCCAAAAGTTGGAGCACCAAGTTGTAGGGGGTTTATTGAGTTTCTACGTATGGTGATGGGGGTGAAGGTATAGAATATGGGTAAAATTCCGATTTTGACGAAATTTTCACAGATGACTCAAAACATGATAAAAACACATAAATTTTTTGCGCGGTAAGACCATTTTCTCATTTTTTTTTTGAGAAATATATATGACGGTAGCTACTTTGATTCCAAAACACTCCGACACAATCTGTTGGATGGAGTATTTACTAGATCCGACTGAAACACACTGTGTTGAACCGCAGATACTTTCATCCACACACACTTTTAGCGATATATGAGTACAATAATCCTCAAGAAGTTTACCAAACTAAAAAGTTGATCATTATTCAACATACATTGAATAAAAAAGCATACATTTTAGTTGGCAAATGACAGCTATCTCGTAACAACAAACGCGAAGCTTATTTTGCGACGTTGCCAATTTGATTCCAAGAATCTAGGATACTGGAATATTCTAGAGGACCTTAAATTGAAAAAACTAAATAAAAACATATACAGGGTGGGTCACGGTCGATGGTACCTTAGACGTTTACGAAGAACGGGACATAGGATCATTCTGAAAATTTGGTTTCTAAAGTAGTTGCTCTTGGTCTATCGATCTAAAATATTTTCAGCAATGCAGCGTTGCCGCTTATACCAGAAAGTAGCAGCATCTTTGTTATTTCAAATGGGTCACCCTGTATATTAGCATTTTTTAACTTGTCATTCTTTTCTAATTATTTCTGCCTCATACTTTCCTATACCTATCTCTAACGGTTTTTGAGATATTGGTTATTTTCCATATTTTTTATCCAAAACATAGCTCTAATTGAATGTTTATTTCTGCGGTATTTGGATTCTTAGGAAGTTGCAATTTTGTGTTTAGTTCATCAAGATCATGTTCATTGATTCTATATAGAGAAGTTTGTTCTGCGTTATACAGGGTCGTTCAAAATTCATGATCTTACTGCTAGATACAAAAAGGGTTGAAAGTGCGTTTTTTTTAATGGAACATCCTGTATATTATGAAACATCCTGAAAGATGACTAAATTCCCTTCGAATTGATTTATCATGTTCCTATACCTAAATAGCCAGAATTCCGAGATAATAGCAATTTTCACTTGTAATCTCCCAAGTGCTTGAATTATTGCCGGAAATTTTTCGAGTACATGAATTTTTTGAAAATTTTCTTTGAAAATTCATGTACGAGATTAATTTACGGCAATTAATTCAAGCACGAGGGGGATTCGGTAAGAAAATTTCATTCCGAGTAATGAAAATCATCCAACAATTCATAAGAAATAACTAACGATGGTTTCACCTGAACTATTTATATTCACTGAAATATTGATATGTGAAATACTTAACAAAATTTTCATCAATAAATGTTTGACATGTGACATGTGACATTTGACATGAGACAAGTTGATATTTTGCTTTAATGTACAAATGGAGGTCTAGTTTTCATATTTGGAATGTGTCTGAAAATATTTTCTCCACGATTATTGCGGCCTATGAGTCGCTAGGTCGATGGTTCAATCCACGATAGGAACATAACTTTTTTATTTTTTTTGTTCCAAATTTAAACACATTTATTGATGAAAATTTTGTTAAGTATTTTACATATCAATATTGCAGTGGTTATAAATAGTTCAGGTGAAACCATCATTAGTTATTTCTTATGAATTGTTGGATGATTTTCATTTCTCGGTGTGAAATTTTCTTACCGAATCCCCCTCGTGCTTGAATTAATTGCCGTAAATTTATCTTTTCTTTGAAAATTCATGTAGTCGAAAAATTTCCGGCAAATATTCAAGCACTTGGGAGATTACAAGTGAAAATTGCTATTATCACGGAATTCTGGCTATTTAGGTATAGAAACATGATATATCAATTCGAGGGGAATTTAGTCATCTTTCAGGATGTTTCATAATATACAGGATGTTCCATTTAAAAAAACGCACTTTCAACACTTTTTTGTATCTAGCAGTAAGATCATGAATTTTGAACGACCCTGTATAACGCAGAACAAACTTCTCTATACAGAATCAATGTAAATGATCTTGATGAACTAAACACAAAATTGCAACTTCCTTAGAATCCAAATACCGCAGAAATAAACATTCAATTCGAGCTATGTTTTGGATAAAAAATATGGAAAATAATCAATATCTCAAAAACCGTTAGAGATAGGTATAGGGGAGTATGAGGCAGAAATAATCAGAAAAGAATGACAAGTTCAAAAATGCGGTAATATACAGGGTGACCTATTTGAAATAACAAAGATGCTGCTACTTTCTGGTATAAGCGGCAACGCTGCATTGCTGAAAATATTTTAGATCTACAGACCAAGAGCAACTACTTGAGAAACCAAATTTTCAGAATGATCCTATGTCCCGTTCTTTGTAAACGTCTAAGGTACCATCGACCGTGACCCACCCTGTATATATCGTGAACATTGTGAAAGCAGATGGAGATATGAACTTGATGGAATATATCACGCCACAATCAATCAAAGAATTATTTCGAAAAGTAGTGGTGGTCCTGAAGAGGACCGTTTGTATTTAAATGATTTTCAAAATCTCCATCCAATTCAGACAATTCGTCTTCATCATCCGCGGGAATTGAATTGTCATCCTGTTTTCGAGGATCAAACAGTTCCCCTGCTAATATGTTCCTCTGTTCAATTCAAATTCAATTCGTTACATTCATCATAAAATATGTAACGAGCCAAATTTCCAGGTACATGCGCTTTTTTCTTCCATTTGGAAGATTAACATCTTTAGCATGCCTCCAAGATGACTCGATACTATTTGTATGCACACCAGTCTCAGGATCTTTGAATGTTATCGAATGGTTAACAGTTAAGTGCTGATAACCTTTAGTTGAAAGACAATTGTAAGCCTTCTTACAATCGGAGTGTATGATGGTGCCCTTCTTGATCCACTTCTTAATTATGAGTAAAAGTGTGTCAGTATTGCGTTGTTCTACAGCATCCATAAAGAAAATTCCGGAACCACGTTCATATCCCCCAAATACCCATTGGCCTTCGTCATAATGTCCTCGGTGATACTTCCTCTTGCTCTTTATATGCAAAAATGCCTCAAATACAACCTCCCTGCAGAAACTCAGCCAATCTATGGTTGGAGACTTACAAAGAGATTAAACGTTATCTGAGAGGAGAGTCTAATCCCCATAAGACAATGGCGACTCTAATAGAAAGAGATGAAACAACATTTGTGACGAAATGTGACGTAGTTGGACATGGCCGATTTCCAACTGCTCCATTATTACTTTCAGCGACACTTTCATTCGACAACCATAAGTTAACAAATCCTAAAACATGAAGAACGGTAAACTTGAGAAACCACATATCTTGCATTTCTGCTTTCGTTGCAATATGTAATTGTAACACCTCCCTTTCCAGCCATCAACTCTTAAAAATACACAAAAATATTGTATTTTGGAATGCCTTTTTAGTTGACCCCTTGATGAATTACTATGGAAGCCTTCGGTATTTCATACTGTAATGATCTATCACAAAACGAATGACATTCCAAATACCTGCAGTAACTTACGCAAGGAAAGAAATACACTCTTTTCATTTATTATTTCAACGCTATATAGTGATCGGATCGCTAGCAACTTGAACAGAAAAATTAACAATGTTAGGTTAGGTTGTGTACCCTTTAGCGGAAATTCGATCAATACACGATGAAGAAATATAAGTGCGAACGAAGTTAGAGAGTGTTTTCATCCATCTTTCCAAAGCTGAGTAGTGGTATCACAAATAAATAAGAAAATTAAATCAGAGTACTTAGCATTCCTGCATAAAGTTAAGAAAAATTGATGAAGTAGTAACAGTAACGCGCACACACTCGCTTATTTCTTTCTACGGATCGTCACCAAAAAAATAAGGAATAAGCGTTTCTACATAGAGTTGAAAAATGGACATATTAGGAGTGGAAAGCTGCGCTCGGCCGACATTTCGCAATTCCGCGCGCGCGTGCAGAATTGCGAAATGTCGTCCGAGCGCGCTCGATTCGCTCGCGTATTTTTCTCTATAGATCTCCACCAAAAAAGGCATACAAGACTATGAATAACGTTAAAGAAATGGGAATAATCGGAGTAAAAAGGCACGCTTCGTTTGTGTATATTTTTGTATAGATCTTCACCAAAAAATGAGGGATACACTTTTTCATATTTTGAAGTTGAAAAAATGGACATAATAGGAGTAGAGAGGCTCGCGCTCGCTTATTTTGAGTTGTTGATCTTCCCCAAGCAATAAGAGAATGGACACAGTAGTGCTAGAAATACGCGAATTGTCAACTTTGGTTTTCCATTAATTATGATAGAGAATTTACCAATTCTAAAGGCACCGATACTTGTAAAAACTATTGACTAAAAAATTTTATATTCACTCGGTATGCGAACATTTTAAGAAAACTGACAACGTCGCATTGTACCCCCTGAATTTTTCATAGTTTCGTTTTTAATGGTGTCACATAATTTTCAATGATTGAAACTATAAACGATAATTTATAATTATTCTGTGTTTATTTGTATGTCAATTCATAACTATGGCATGAAATTCTCGTAAGAGATCAAAAAAATATTGCTATCATGAAAATGATCAAATGGACTTACCTGAAAGTATCTTCTCGTAGTGTAAAAGCACCACCGCATTTTGGGCACATACCGGGTGACACAGCAGATATGTAGCAGCCTGTAGTTTTTTTATTTGAAGAGATAAAAATTTGAAATTTGCAGAAGTTACGTAATGAATGATACCGCTTCATTTGAATCTAACGACAACTGTTTTCAACTACCTATTTGATCGGTAGTAACTCCAACTTCTTTTTTTTTAATGACACCCTGTATATTTATCTAGCCTATTATATTTGTCTTGAAATTCACTATTCAACCGTGTATCACAAAGTGGCATTCGTTTCTCAATTCGCAGATGACTTGCATTTTATTGAAAAACATCAAGTTGGCTGTTACCCGAATTCGATAATCTTTCGATACTTGGTAGGCTTGGAAATCCAAAGAGTATCAGTTAAACGATATAATTTCAGTTTTTTCCATACCTGTTCACTTCCTACAGATTGTCAATAATTTCTTCAATAAAAAGAAAAGGATATCTGAAAATAACTCACGATATTGCGAAAACTGAGATGGGAACATATTTTTTCAATTTGGCTATTTGTGAAGAAAATATCTGCCTTTCTCTTTGGCCATGTAGCCATATCATGATCTTTCCATTTGGAAACATAAAATTGAAATTGTTCCCCTGATCCACCAATTCACAAGTCTATTAGTCTAGATATTTGCAATAATAATTTGCCTAGTAGGCGGTGTACACAAAATGGTTTGTGTTTGACAGGTAAACATCATTTGATTGCAATGATTATCTCCGTCAGTTTTATGCTGATTGAAATTGCATTGTTTAATTAGATTCAAAGAATGAAAAGGTCGATATGTTGTTGATATTCGGAGAGTGCAATAGAAATTATAGACAGGCTGAACAATTGTCTGTCGAAAGATTTCCGGAAAGACGCCATCCACCTGATAATTATTTCTCCAGAGTAGAAGAGCAGTTCAGAGCAGTTCTTTTCAAAACTCTTCTAGCGGTCTCTCGATTCACGCCGATTTCGTCCTCAATTTGTCTCAGTGATATCGTCGGATCTGCATGTACTATGGCCAAAATGTTTACTTCCATTTCCTCGTCAACAATGTATTGGAGATTGTTTTGATTTTCCGGTTCTGTCTACAATTTCTCTTGCACTCTCCGAATATCAACAACATATCGACTTTTTCGTTCTTTTAATACATATTTAGTATCTAATTAAATGATACCAAATTGATGTTTACCTGTCAAACACAAAACATTTTGTGTACACCGCCTACTAGGCAAAATATTATTGCAAATATCTAGACTAATAGACTTGGGAATTGGTGGATCAGGGGAACAATTTTAATTATATGTTTCCAAATGGAAAGATCATGATATAGCTACACGGCCAAAGAGAAAGGCAGATAGTTTCTCCACAAGTAGCCAAATTGAAAAAAATATGTTCCCATCTCAGTTTTCGCAATATCGTGAGTTATTTTCAGATGTTTTTTCTTTTTATTGAAGAAATTATTGACAATCTGTAGGAAGTGATCAGGTATGGAAAAAACTGAAATTATATCGTTTAACTGATACTCTTTGGATTTCCAAGCCTACCAAGCATCCAAAGATTATCGAATTCGGCCAACTTGATGTTTTTAAATAACATGCAATTCATCTGCGAATTGAGAAACGAATGCCACTTTGTGATACACGGTTGAATAGTGAATTTCAAGACAAATAAGATAGGCTAGATAAATATACAGGGTGTCATTAAAAAAAAAAGAAGTTGGAGTTACTGCCGATCAAACAGCTAGCTGAAAAAAGTTGTCGTTAGATTCAAATGAAGCGCTATCATTGATTACGTAACTTCTGCAAATTTCAAATTTTTATCTCTTCAAATAAAAAAACTACAGACTGCTACATGTCTGCTGTGTCACCCGGTATACTCCCCTTCTTTGGGTATCAGACCTCATGTTCTCAAGTTAACAAGCAAATCTTCTTTATTTTAGCAAATCCGATTCAAACGATTTAGATTCATTGTTGATTCAATAACATACATTAATACTATTAGTTCTTTTTGTTATAAAAATGCCATTTCGTAAAAGATGACTAGATTGAAATAAAAATATATTTTATTTTGTGTGCATATTTTTTTGGTATAGATAGTGAGTATATGACCATTATTTTTGCATTGAAAAAAATTACTCTGATGGTCTTATAATAAAATAGCTGCCAACCATGCCGGACCAATCAATGATGCAGAATCATGTCGGCAGCCATTTTATTCGAAGAAAAATTGCAAAATTCGCAAGCGTATGAACGAGACTCAATACGTGAATTCTGAATTCACATTGGTAAGGGCGCAAAATTTGTTTTGCTGTTACGTCATTGAAATGCTGTCGTTTGCCATTCAAAATTATTGCTTAAAGTGTGTTGAATAATGACCAAGTTATTTTTAATTCTTGAGTATTATTTCCATTCATAAACTGCTAAAACTATGTAGTATTTCACACACCACTTCGCGCACGGTGTCATGGTAACGAAGAAAAATTAAAAAAAGGGTCACTTCCCGTATTGTTGTCAATCCGCGAACCTTGTCATTTTTTGACGTTTGTAGAAAAAAAAAAAATTTACCCCTTCACCACACAAGTGATTTAATTCCTATATGCGCATTTCGAAAGTTATCTTCATCAGTAGGGATTACTAAACTAACTGTAAATCGGCATACCAGTCTTATTTATATCACATAATTAACTACCATGGGGTAATCTGTGTCCTAGGAAGTGACCCCACCTGATGGACAGGTACAACCCTACTCAATAAACAATACAACAAAGGCACTTAATTATTCCTGTACTGGTATCAAATCAAATAGTATGGAATTTAATAGACCATTATCATTATTATCCAAGGGTTTCGAGCCCTTTTTTCGAATAGCAATACTTTCATAACAATCTAATTTTCTGTAACCTTCAACAGGTTTTATTAAATTTGAATTTTGGATATTAATTTTGTAATGAGTTTCTAATAAATGATCTGCAACGCTCGATTTATTTTCTCGCGAATATTTAGCATGTGCATGTGGAACGAACATTCGTAGATCTTTTGGTTTTGCCATAATATACACTATCGCAGTTTTGACTGCTAATTTCATGGATTCCTGATCTCTCTAAATTTGGAATTATATCTTTCTGATTACCTGACATTTGGAGATTGTTCGTACTGCTATGTACTAGCTGAAGGTATGCGTCTCAGAAAATAGAGTTGAGACTTCTCGTAAGCCGTGTATCGTGTGTGATTTCAATAATTTCAATAAACTTTTTCCTGTCTTTAGGTTGTCTAGTGTGGTTATTTGTCTGAACTTTATCTTTTTCAACAAATTATCTACCATTTTTGGCAATACCCATTACTAATGGCTATTTTCTTAATGGTATTTATTTCTCGTTGGAACCGTTCAACACTGAGTAGAAGGTTTGATGCCCTGTGAACAAAGAAATTGAAACTCGCCATCTTGTGTTCAATGTGGTGGTTTGAGTCAACGGGTATAAATCTGTTAGTGTTGGTTGGCTTTCTATAAATGTCTATTTCCACACGTTCCCCATTCCTGATTACCAAAAATGGCAACTGTCTGTCAACATCCATCTCCTCCGTGAATTCAATTCGTTCAAATACTGAATTCAAACTATTCAGGAAGTGATCTATATTCTGATTTTTCTCATCGAAAACACAATATACGTCATCCACATACCTGATCCAAATTTTCGGAGAATAATTGTTATGGTAGGTATCTATAATCTGTTTCAAACCTGCTCATGAACTGTTTAGCGATAAAAGGTGACAGACAGTTACCCATGGCAGTGCCTTCTAGCTGCTGGAAGAATTTATCTTGAAAGATGAAATAATTCTGCTGCGTGCATAAGGCGGTTAAACTGATGAACTCATCATCTTTTTCTCTCTGAATATTAATGAGATGTAATCAATCTCTCAAATATTCTAAGGTTAGTGCAATGGGAACACTGGGAAAAAGCGAACTGGCATCGAATGAAACCAGTCTCTCCCCGTCCAACAGTTTCAAGTTTTTTATCCTGTCAACGAATCCATATGAATTCTCAACAGAAAAACTTTCTTGCAAACTACCAAATTCATTCGACAGCCACTTCGACAATTTATAGGTAGGAGAATTTATGCCGGATACGATAGGTCTCATGTACAATTTAGGAACTGTTTGATTTGAAATTGTTTAATTAATATTTTAATAAACTGTTAATTACCAATTTGCAATTGTCTACTGTGGATTTTTAAGTGCGATCCATAACTAGCACCATAACACCATAACTATAAAATAACTAGCACCGGTGTAGTGTAGTGTAATTGTGTAACTGTGTAATGGTGAAAAATATGAAAAAATTAGATGAAAATTCCTATGTTTTTATACTGATCAGTTTGAAGTATAGTTTGATGGGCCATAGTGGTCGGCTGGTAAGACGTTCGCCTCGCAAGCGTGGGGTCGTTGGTTCGATCCACCGATTCACCGGTCTCGTGCATGGCATCACACGTTAAAAGGTAAGGGCTACGTCCTCCCTAGCTCACGCAAGTCTCTCGAAGACTTCCGAGGGTTGCGCGTAGGGGTGCAATCGGTTGACGGAAATAACAATTACAACAACTACAACAATAATGTCGATATAGGACGAAACTGCAGTAACGCAAGTGTTACAAATGTAAAGTGGCGTAAAAACGTAGGAATTTTCATTTCTCATTTTTTATAATCTCTTATCACGTAGTAACGTCAAAATCCATCAATTTAGTGAAGAATAGTTTTTTTAATAAACTTCCAACAAGAACAGTGTTACAGCAAAAGTATATTAGTACCATTATATTCCATCGCTAGGTGACCTATGACAGCCTCACCTATACACAGGTACATATCGTGACATCTTTGCTACTAACATTACAAGTATGTCGGGGCGTGACGCAGTGGTTAGAGCGTCCGACTCTGAGTCGAAGGGTCCGGAGTTCGAGCACCAGTTGCTGCTTGGATTTTTTTATTTAGTTTGACCTATTAAATTATTAAAATCTCGTGGCTCGACTGGGGTGAGTCCCGCACGATTCACTGTTGCGTTCCAATTAACAGTGCTGCTCCTAAGGTGGCGCGTGGAGTTAGTAACAATGCCTATCCATTAATGACCATAACAGTCGATGCCAAGACACAAAAGAAAAAATAACATTACAATTCAGTTCTCTGCATTGGGAATCTTTTATTACTGCAAGATGGACTGGACTCGGGTTTATTTCAAGCTATTATTTCAGACAGAAAATAATTCCACCAAGCAATAGAGCATAAAATGAGTAAGTTTTTAACAATATTACTAGTAGGAAACCGACTCTGCCATCACATGGAAAATAGTCCGTAGTTATATTCTTTTATGTCTAAACTCGCAACTGCCATTTAATAATTTGTCAAACATTTAAATAACAAAAAACATGTTTTTTTAGAAATTGTTTTACTCATAAAATAAAAACTAATTGAGCAATTTGGTTGCTCCAATGAAAATAATTGTAGTTGATTGAAATACAAACAAAATGGGTTATTTTACGACCCGGTCGGATCAATAGTAACGGAGAAAAACTTGAAAAACCGGAAAATTATGCGATTTTTTCAAAAATTCATCGGTCCGCCATTTTTTAAGAAGTCAGATTGTCCTTTCTCAAGAAAGTATTGAATTATGTGTACTTTATATATGCACAAAACAGGCGCTGTCGGATGGTTGGTTTTGACACAATTGCAATTTGAATATTTTTTTGCACTCTCTTGCTGGGTGCCTGGATGCTCTAGTGATAGCCCAATTTCAATTTCTTAAACAGATTATGAAAGTAGAAGTATAATACTACAAAATATATTTTCATTTTGCGCTACAATTGTGCGAAATTGGTGAAAAATGGATGCAAACATGAGGGAAAGCGGCCTAGCCCGCGATAGCTGCCGAGTGGTAGGAGAGTCCGGGAGATGAGGGAAATTCTTCTAATGGACATGATACGTGATAATATGCCTCCCCTCATCTTCCGTTCACTGCTACCATTCGACCGCTTCCACTGCTCGGCCGTTTTCTGTCATGTTTGCAAGCATTTTTCAACCATTTCGCAGCATTTTAGCGCAAAATGAGAATATTAGTTTGTTGGTACTGTACTTCTACTTTCAAAAACTGTCTAAGAAATTGAAATCGGACTATCACTAGAGCATCCAGGCACGCTGCAAGACAGTGCAAAAAAAAATTCAAATTGCAATTGTGCCAAAACTAATGATCCGTTAGAGCCTATTTTGTGCACACACAAAGAACACATGATTCAATACCTTCATAGGAAGGGCCAACCCTATTTCTTAAAAAATGGTGGAATTATGATTTTTTTTTAAATCGTTAAATTTTCCGGTTTCTCCGGTTTTCCTCCTTTAGAGTGCGTTCACAAAGAAATCTGGTTACAAGTACTTATTTTCAGCGCTTGCACCAAGCGCTTGAGAATTTTGTTGTGTACACGTCAAACGCTTAAATTTCAAGCTTAGTGTTTTCTTAGCTCTCGTTGAGAAAACAAGTGATGAATGTCGAATTAAAAATTCGTAGAAGGAAAATTGGTGTTCATGCAATTAACCGCGGAAGAGGTCAATGTGGAAGGGGTACAACACCATTTAACTGAGGCCGTTGTGATGCCAGTTCCAGAAAAAAGAAAGAAACAAATTTGAAGACCAACAAACGCAGGCTCAAGTGTGAGAGAATTGTTCAAGACATACTTTGCCAACAATCCATTAGTTTTCACAGACTAAAAGTGTATCTCAGTTTTTGTCATTAAAATTACACTTTGAATCTCAAGTACATGAAACACTACTCTATATGATGTACCATAACATATATCATCAGTTGTACAAAAAGAGTAAAATATAAAATATAACAAAATAAAAAACCGTGTATAAGGTGTTTAAGTTAGAATAATTTCGAATAAAAAATTAAGAATAATTATTTGATAACAAGTTTACCTTATGCACTATTTTATAAACATGTTATACTTGGAATGTTCACTCATTCTTGTACAACGGATGATGACTGTCATAGTACAGATGAGACGTTTTGTTTAATTACACCCTAACCTAACTTTGAATCTACATGGTTTATTCAACCATAAATTCTACTGTACCTACATCAAAAAGGTTTGTAGAATGAGCCAGTAGAAAATTATCAGAATCTTCCTTGACTTTAAATGTAAAGTCAATACATCGTCTAATAATTCTCAGTACCTTAATAATTGATGATAAAATATTCTTCTTACCGTCAGTTTTCATTTCCGAAGCTATCTCCATCCACAACTTATCCACGTGAACTCTATTACTCTATTAGATGTAGTTTGAGGCGTTTGTCCCAAATAGCTCCTCTTCTAGAGACTTGCGATATCAGTTCGTCGACATCCATACTGCACAGTTGTTTATCACTGACTGGTTCGGCTAACAAGAGCCGGAAAAATATGACAAAACGTTCTTGCATGCTTGTCAGACCTTGTAGCAAGCGCTTGCTAGCCGGGACAGGCTTTGCCTGTGAACGCACACGCTTGATACAATGTAGACTTTTCTCACGCCAGTTGGAGCTTGCAAGCGCTAGCCAACAAGCACTTGTAACGAGCTTTCTTTGTGAACGCACTCTTTTACTAATGATCCGATCGGGTCGTAAAACATTTCATTCTGTTCGTAACAATTCTTTCCACTGGAGCAACCAGATTGCTTGATAAGTTTTCTTATAATAAGCAAAACAACTTATAAAAACACGTTTTTTGTTATTAAAATGTTTATAACAAATTAAGAAATGGCAGTTGCGAGTCGAAAACATATCAAAATATAACTATGGACTGTCTTCCATGTGATGGCACAGTCAGTTTTCTACTAGTATTTTTGTTAGGAAAAAATGCTCTATTGATTGGCCTTTTATTGCGTTATTGTTTTTCTAGGAGTCGAGACTGAAATCGTAATTTTTGGTGAATCGGACAAATACACCGAGTTCTCAGAATTCCTGCAAACCCATGAAGACGAAGAGAAGTTTTTTCCTGAGCCTGTGTCAAGTCTGCAAGAAACTGTTGCGATATTGTTCAGTAGTGGCACAACAGGGTTACCAAAAGGAATTATGATCCATCACTATGCTCTTATGGGACAAGCTGACATTATAATGTAAGAACATAGTTTGTAGACAGACAAAGAAAAAAATGGTTGCTTGAGAGATGAAAACATTCAATCATTAATGAATGTGTCCCAGTAAAGTACTTATCATATTGTAATTAACAGATTTTATTGAACTTTGACTTTACAGTTAGTTTTTGCTCAAAAAATAGTGTACGGAAAAAAATTTAACAGTAGCAAGTGAAATTTGCATACCACCAAGTGAAAATATGCATGCTATATGGGACAAGTACACGCTTTATTAGCCACAAGAAAAATTATAATCTTGCTACTATACAGTATTCTACATTTTAGATTATTATTGTTTTTTTGGTTTACTTGGCCTTATCAAATGACTCACTTCAGGTAAGTCTTACCTTTAATAGATTTCATTCCATCTTTGGTATCAGGATATACCAGACTCAATTAAAACATTCACTTGCCCTCATTTCACAGTTATTATTTCTTCAAAGAAGGATCATTTGTATTTCGAAGTTAACTTCCGGTCTGACCGGAAGTAACATCAACTTTCTTATTTTAAATGGAAACCCTATTTTTTTCTTTTCGCTTTATTCAGCATTCAATTCCCTTTCTAATGACATATCACAAGTTGGTATCTAACCAGAAACTAGATCAGAAAAAAATTATTATTGAAATTCACCGAGTAGGCCGTGGAAGCAAAATGAAAGCCAAAAATTGAAAAGTTGGCTATGGAAACCATACGTCACTTGATAAGAGTTGCTACTACTGTGATATTTTATTTTCATTCGTCGGCGTTATAGAAAGCCGCCAAAAAAAATATTGGAAAAATTGGGAAAAAACAATACTCTGTAGGTCCATAACTTAAATAGGAACATACAACTTTTTCTTGCCTGTACTATTCAGCATAACCATTCCTTTCTAATGATATAATAGAAAATAATTTTTTGAACTGAGATACCGAAAAATCCAATTATTATTCTTCAAATAACAAAACAGATTATCGCCATACGCAAAAATAAAATTAAAAATAATGTGGAATGATAAATTATATCCTGTAGGTTCTAGGTTAAATAGGAACATAAACGTACTTGGTCTGTGCCATCGTCCATAGATATTCTAATATCTACCTATGGACGATGTTTGTGCTATTCAGAATAATCATTCCATTGCAATAATCATTCGAACCAAAATATTAACAAGTAGGATGATTAAGATGTATTTTGGAATGAAACAAAAAAGAAATGAGAGCTGTCACGAACGCTGCTATCCATATTATTTTGACGTTCGAAGTAGTGTTTTTGATTCTGCCATTTTAAAAGGGTTTGGAAATCGAAATCAGTTAGAGGAATATTCAAAAAGTGCCCCGTTATTCACGAACCGAACAAATTGACATGCTTCTCATTTATGGTGAATGTTTAAAAAATTCTTATGCCGCTGAACGATTGTATTTAGAGCGATATCCAGGGAGGCATATACTTATAGCCGAATTAGCTATAAGTAAGGACTCTGCTGGGAAAATTTTGAAAAAACATCGATTGAAATCCTTCAAGTATCAGTTGCATCAACATCTGTATGAAAATGACGGTGAAAGGCGCCTGGAATATTGTAATTGGTTTCTTCGACAAAATGCTGAGAATCACCTATTTAACTATTATATCTTGTTTACGGACGAGTCAAGATTTACCAACAATGGATTATTTTACAGGAATAATACAAGTTAGGTACTGTGCTTTATTTGGATTATTGTCGATAGTCGAAGTGTAAAGTGCTAAAAATGTGAACGGTCTTTTGTTCCAGGTACTGGGCGATAGCAAACGAGCACTGGTTTCGACAAGGCGGCTTCCAGGAGAGATTTGGTGTGAATGTTTGGGCAGGAATAATAGTTGGAACTCATATTGTTGGCCCCATTCTTTTTCAAGGCCAACTAACCGGAGAGAGATACTTTAATTTTTTAACGAATGAAATTTCGGAATTCATTAACAACCTACCAGCGGAAATAACTGAGAGAATGTACTTCCAGCAAGATGGCACCCCTCCGCATAATTCAAGAATAGCGAGAAATTATCTTCAGAATCGCTTTCGAGAGAGACTTATAACAACCCATGGTCCAGTCAGGTGGCCACCAAGGTCACCTGATCTTACTCCGTGCGACTTTTTTCTATGGGGGCATCTTAAAAATAGGGTGTATTCCACACAGCCTACAACTCTACATGAGCTAGAAGTAAAAATTCGTAGAGCTTTCCAAGATATCACGCCCCAAATGTTGAGAAACGTTTTACATGAAAATATCACCAGAGTCAATAAATGTATTGACGCTGAGGGAATGCATTTCGAACATTTGTTTTGAATTTATTTTATCTTTAATCCTATCAATTTGAATTTTTTTTTTCGATAAATCTGTTTTTTTCGTTATTTGAAGAATAATAATTGGATTTTTTGGTATTTCATTTCAAAAAATTACTTTCTATTATATCATTAGAAAGAAATGGTTATGCTGAATAGTACAGGCAAGAAAAAGTTGTATGTTCCTATTTAAGTTATGGACCTACAGAGTATTGTTTTTTTCCCAATTTATCCAATATTTTTTTGGCGGCTTTTTATAACGCCGACGAATGAAAATAAAATATCACAGTAGTAGCAACTGTTATCAAGTGACGTATGGTTTCCATAGCCAACTTTTCAATTTTTGGCTTTCACTTTGCTTCCACGGCCTACTCGGTGAATTTCAATAATAATTTTTTTCTGCTCTAGTTTCTGGTTAGATACCAACTTGTGATATGTCATTAGAAAGGGAATTGAATGTTGAATAAAGCGAAAAGAAAAAAAAATAGGGTTTCCATTTAAAATAAGAAAGTTGATGTTACTTCCGGTCAGACCGGAAGTTAACTTCGACATGTAAATATGCTCAAATTCTAGCTCTTATGTCATTATATCGACGCTCCAAATTTCACAAACCTACTTCATACAATAACTGAGATATTCCGTAGGCAATACTTCCGTAGCCACCCGGTATACTATAAGAAATTGTACTCGCATATTATACAGGCTAGCAAAATACGCTACTCAAGAAAAACTGAAGAGATTGCAGTTTTTATGAGAACTATTTGTTGATATGGAAAGGAGTATACAATATTTTGATGGTTCTTTTAAAGAAATCATCGCCTCTGGCCACCCTTTCTGGATCAGCTAGTATAACCTGATCCAAAATTAGGAATTTCGGAAATTTGTTGAATCTGTTTGTATTCAGTATGAATGAATGAACAAGCAGACAGATACAAGTTATGTATAATATAAAGTAGAATTAGAAAGATATGAAAATTGAAAAAAAAAGGAAATGAAGAAAGGAAATTAAGATATGTAAATTTTTGATATTTTTATTGAAACAAAACTGTTGTTCAGTCTTTTGAAAAATTTTCCTAGTCCTATTATACATAAAATGTCAATACTCAAATGTTAGGTGAAAATCTACATTCTATACATACCAACAAGTAATATACAAAAATCAAACTAACACTATCTACACACAGTATAATTTCGGCACACGATGTAACACATCCACATATACAACTACTAACTCAAATGATGGAATTGGAATGACGCCAGTTTTGCGAAAATGTAATGAATACCCCACCCCCTAACAGGTGAGGCGGTTACTCCCGATTGATCCCGAACTGGTCGAAAATCAACTACACTGAGAAAAACGGTCCAAATGTACTAGTGCACTTGAAACTATTTTGATAACAGCAATAAGTTTTTTACTTACGAGCGCTAAAGTGCAGCACTTGCTGGACATACAAAAATAATACTGAAAATAACTTGTTTCTTGTCATAATTAAAGATATTCAGTGTATCTCACTTTTCATGGAAGCACCCCCGTAACTTCCGTTATTATCAAGGTAGAATGATAAAGCACTTAACAGGTCAATGGTGATGGCCTTAGTGATATACACTGCCCGCCAGTCGCGATGGAACAACCCATTTTCATGGTAAATCATATTAGGGGGCAAAATAGAAGCGAAATTCCTTCAGATTCGTGATCAGGACCCCCAACTTATAACAGATACTCCTTTTTCCTGAAAAAAATTCAGTCCTGAAAAATCAGAATTTGTCTCACTTTTCATGGAAGCACCCACGTAACTTCCGTAATTATTAGAATGACAAACTCTGGACTGAAGGTAATTATGGAAATACACCAACTGGTTTGATGTTGATATCCTAAGTGATATACACTGCCCACCAGTCGCGATGGAACAACCCATTTTTACGGGTGACTGGCGGGCAGTGTATATCATTTAGGCCATCACCATTGAACCGGTAGGTGCATTTCCATAGTTTCCTTCAGTCCTGAGAGTTTCATCCTTCTACCTTGATAATTACGGAAGTTACGGGAGTGCTTTCATGAAAAGTGAGACACACTGTATAATAAGAGTGTCATTGATAGTCACAAGCACACAGAGTGTTAGTTCCAAAAACTCTTTGTAGGTAGTCTACTTTGGTATTCTCATAAATATCAGAGTCATTGAAAAGATGACGAGCATGCGAAAATTCTTCATCGACGACCAATAGCAACGCTTCCCGGCTAGTTTTGCAATTTTAGGCCAAGTTGTAGCTACAAATAAGAGGCTCTTTTCAACCAGAATAAAAGACGTAAACGGCATATACTACTTTTCATAAGATAGTTCGTAAATGAAAACCGCGGGTTTCACCTCAGCAAAATGGCTTTTCAACAAGAAATAGTAAAAAAATCAAAACTTTTTTGTTATTTTTGTGGATATCTCAAAACGTATTGGGAAAATCGTTTTACAGTTGATAAAACTTTTGTAGAAAATTATAAAACCTACAAAATACTTTTTTATACGACCAGATCGCTGCATTTTTCACTGAGAAAATCTGAGAAAACCTCAAAAAATAGACAATATTTCAAAAATTCAAACAAACTTTCAATGCGAATATCTCGCGAAAGAAAAAATTTAGAAAAACCTACCTCTTTTGTGATACCTTAAATGAACGGTCTCAGTCAGTAGTATTCACCTGTACAAGACTTTTTTTCCACCCACTACAGGGTGTAAGTAAAACATAAAGTCGAATAAAATAAAACGTATTGTGTTAAATGGATATTTTATTTGATCAGATGTTCAAAATGCATTCCATTCTGTTGTAAGCAATAGTATAATCGATGTTCAAATGCCATTCTAACATTTTGAAACAATCTCTTGGAATAAATCTGCTTTCTGCAAAAATGCGTTGTCGAAGATCTTCTATTGAAGTAGGTTGTGTTTTAAATACGACGGATTTCAAATGCCCCCAAAGAAAAAAATCGAGAGGTGTTAGATGGGGAGATCTCGCTGGCCATTCAATTGAACCTTTCCGTCCAATCCACTGACCTGGAAAAGCATCATTCAAAAATTGCCTGACGTGCAAAACGTAGTGGGGTGGTGCGCCATCGTGCTGAAAATGTATTAAATATTCATTCAGGTTCCTATTTCCGTCAATGTCCAACTGATTTTCTATTTCAACAACAATTGAAGGTTGAATGGTGGTGTTTAACATTTCAAAATAAGTATCGTCATTAAGATTGCCAATAATAAATAATGGCCCAATCAGTGTGTCACCCAAAATTCCCGCCCAGACATTTAATTTTTCTGGATACTGCGTGTGTCCTTCCCTGAATACATGCGGATTTTCGTCACTCCAGTGTTTGTTCACTGCACCAAAACAAAAAAAAGTGGATTCGTCGGTAAAACAAATATTTTTCAGCAACTGGGGAGTAATACGTAACATTTCGGTCATGTTCTCGCAAAATTGAATTCTTCGATCAGGGTCGTCCATCCTCAACTCCTGAAGAATGTGCATTTTGTATGGGTGAAACTTATGAAGTTTGAGTAACCGACGGATAGCTTGATGAGAAATTCCTGTTATCGCTGAACCTTGGCGTAGACACATTGTAGGATTCATAGCAAAATGTCCTAAAATTTCCACTTGTGCCGCTTCATTAAGTACTCTTGGATTGGTCCTTTTTTTGTTTGCCACTGATCCTGTCTCTTCAATTTTAAGAATTATTTGTCAGATGTAAGTATGACTTACATTTTTTCAGGGGTTTCTTTCGTTAAATTCTGCAGCAGTTCTTAAGGCACAACGATTTTTAAAACCATAGATAAACACCATCTGAATTCTTTCCGGCAAACTGCAAACCATGATGAACAGAAAATAACAGTTCGCAATTCGTTTCAGATAATTTCAATTCGACGGTTTCTTGACTTTACAGTAAAACCTTGCACAAAGGACTAAAAACCCGATAAAAACAATTTTACTTTTTCGAGTACTTTTTATTTATTCTGAAGGAATGCTCCAACATGATTTTGTTTACAACAAACTGGAATACATGGTGACCATCTAATGAAATAAAATATCATCCTAATAACAAGAATGGAATTTGAAAATCGATTGTACTATTGTTAAGAACGGAATGGACTGCATTTTGAACATCTGATCAAATAAACTATCATTTTCACACAATACAATTTATTTATTCGAAAATGTTTTTGTGCCACCAGTATTGGATGAAAATGAAAATTCTTGTACAGGGGAATACTACTAAATGAGACCTTTCAAAAGAGGAAGTTATATTTGACATTTTACAGTTGGGGTGTGTCGCGCCTAAGGGGTGACTCGTGCCATCACTGAAATATGGTGGTTTGAATTCCCCCTAACTCGTTAGTTAGCCTTTGTGCCAAATGGCGTTTTTCTAACTTTTTTATTTCGCGAGATATTCGCACTGAAAGTTTTCAAATTTACACCCTATATGGTTCAACTGTTCGCAAGATGGTTTCTGTCCGATGTGTAGTTTTTGCAGAATCGCGTTAAAAACAATTTAAGGGCAAATCTTTCTAAATGCATTTGGAAGTGGAGATCAACATCTACAATTTGTATATTTTGTATTTTCACCTGAGGGGTGAAAAATGTGTTGAAAATGTCACTGGAAGTTACTCTAAATGCTTCAAAGAGCATCCGAAGTCTCCCGAACTAAACTCGAGTTAACTTCACTACTACTTCGGGTGACTTCGGACTCACTTTGAAGCGTTTTCATCAACTTTCAGTGACAATTTCTACACATTTTCCTCCTCTCAGTTGGAAATCCAAAATGAACAAATTGTAGATATTGATCTCTACTTCCAGATGCCGTTTACAGAATTTGATTACGACAATTTCCCTCAAATCGGCGCATCTTGTAATATGTATACCCTTAAGTTGTTCAAAACTAGATTGTGCAAAAAGTACACTTCGGACAGAAAACATCTTGCGCACAATTTTCAGTTTCCGCAATAATGTTTGTACAGCTTCAGATTTATAAAAATAATAAATTTTTGAAAAATGGTCTCTTTTTCGAGGATTTCCCGGATTTTCTCAGTGGAAAATGCACCGATCCGGTCGCATTAAAATCCATTTTGTAGGTTTCATAAATCTCTACTGTTGTGTATGGGCTAAGCCGACCCTGCGCGACAGTTCAGGGCGTAAACCTGGAACCATTTTTGACAGTTGATTTGAGACATCGCTCGGAAATGCACGGCGCATTTTCCACTAATAAACATTACGTTCTCAGTTGTAAAGATGATGACATGTTTACATGGTTTGATGTTTAAATAAAGTTAGTAAAACTCCCAGCGAAACCATAAGTCATTTACTTATCATAAAACCATATACGGAACTCATCATTTGGCGACGAGGATGGGATTTCGATAATCTTCCCACAGTGACAGTTTGTCAGTGAACATTTGGGAAGTGAAGTGAAAAAAATGGCGACAAGCTACGGAAATATAGAACCTTTTGACATTAATAATGCAAAGACCTGGGAGGCCTATACTGAAAGAGTGGAATATTTCATGACGGCCAATGACATCAAAAGGAAGGCAGTATTTTTGAGTTTATGCGGCCCAGACTTGTACGGGCTTCTGCGAAGTTTAATATCGTCAAACAAAGTGACTGACAAAACCTACAAGGACATTATCAAGGAGTTAACAGCGCATTTTGCGCCGAGAACCTCGGAGATTGTGAACCGTTTCCGTTTCTACCGTCGAGATCAGAAGGCTGGTGAATCGTTTACGGAATTTTTGAAGGAACTGAGAAGCCTGGCGGAAAGATGTAATTTTACGGAACTTGAGGTTATGTTGCGTGATCGGATCGTTTGTGGGATCAATGACGAAGGTTTGCAGCGGCGGATAGTAGCTGAGGATAACATATCATTCAAAAAAGCTAAGGAAATGGGCTTAGCACATGAGGTTGCGACTACTAGTGTGTCCGTTATGCGAGATGGAGGAACGGAGACAAGCGGAAATACACTCGAAGTTACCCAGGGTACTTTTCGTCGAGATTCCCGAGACTCCCGGGCCAATTTCGACAACAAACGATCGCATCGATCATCGGCTAGCAAATTTGGTGCACAGGTACGCTGCCAAGCGGATAAACAATCCTTTTGCTTGCGCTGCGAGGGACAACATTCCCCGGATTCTTGTGCATTTGTTAAGGCAGTTTGCCGTTATTGTTAAAAAAGGGGCCACATAGAAGTAGCATGTTTTTCTAAGAAAAAGGACATGAACACAAGAAAACAAGTGCACAATGTGGAAAATCATAGTGACTCCTCCGGAAGTGAAGATTTGGAGGACGAGATAAGATCAGTGAACGTTCAAACGAATTTTGTTGGACAAAACTTTTCTGTAAAAGATTCAATTTATGATGATGTGCTATACAAGGTTGAAACAGTCGGTTTTTCAAAAAAATCACAGTGAACGGGAAAATCTGCAAAATGGAAATAGACAGTGGTGCCGCGTATACAGTGATGGGGCTTCCAACATTTCAGAACTGTTTCAGTGAAAATCCACCAGACATTCGATGTTCTAACCTAATTTTACGAGACTATCAAAAATCGGTTATTGCGATTTTAGGTGAATGTGAGGTAATAGTGAAACTAGGCGATAAAAGTGCTTTATTACCACTTATTGTGGTGATTTCCAACACAGCCAGTCTTCTTGGCAGAAATTGGTTTGAGGCTTTAGGTTTGTCCATTTCTGGTGTGAGTCAAATTATGCTAGACAATAAGTACGTGCAGGATTTTCAGGAAGTTTTTAAAACAGAGCTGGGTAGCTATCGAGGCCCTCCTGTGAGTTTTGATTTAGGCCCATCTGTGAAACCAATTGCTTTGAGAGCCCGAAAAGTTCCTTTTGCACTTAAAGAAAAAATTGATCGGGAACTGGAAAGGTTAATCGAACAAAAAGTGCTCGAACCAATATCATATCCAAAATGGGGAACCCCAATTGTAATTGTGACCAATGCAAATGGAGATATTCGCATTTGTGGGAACTATCGATCAACTATAAACAAAGCCTTACTCCCAGATATTTACCCTGTACCCTCGGTTCAAAATATCTTAGCAACTTTGGCCAGCGGGAAGGTTTTTGCCAAGTTGGACATGGCGCAAGCATACCTACAGCTTAGTGTCGATGATGAAACAGAGGAAGCTCAAACGAGAATAACTCATCGAGGTGCGTCTCGATGCAATAGGCTTCAATTCGGGGTATCTGTAGCTCCACAGATATTTCAGCGGTTCATTGATATGAGACTTTCTGGAATTTCAGGGGTGCTACCCTATTATGACGATATTTTAATTGTTGGTAGCTCTGACAGTGACCTTGAGAATAAAATCAAACAAGTACTTTCTCGGTTTCAAGAAGATCGGTTACACTTAAAACAAGAAAAATGTGTTTTTAGAGCTAAAAAAATAGTTTTTCTCGGTTTTGAAATAAGTAAAAAAGGAATTAGTCCAACAAAAGACAAAATTAACGCTATCGTTAAAGCACCTGCGCCAACTAATAAAGTGGAATTACAAGCATTTTTGGGACTCATTAATTTCTATCACATTTTTTTGTAAAACAAAGCGTCGGTCGTGGAACCACTCCATAGACTTTTGAAAAAAGACACACCTTTCCAGTGGCGTCCTGAACAAAATCACGCGTTTCAACAGTTAAAAAACATATTGGTGAATGAACCTGTGTTAGGTCATTATAATGAGAAAAAGCCATTAACTGTGACCTGTGACGCGAGCCCTTATGGGGTCGGATGCATATTGAGTCAGCCAAATGAACAGGGCATTGAAATTCCAGTGGCGTACCATAGCCGTACTCTATCCCAAAGTGAAAGAAATTTTGCTCAAATTGATCGTGAAGCTTTAGCTATAGTGACTGGCATCAAGAAATTCCATGACTATATATATGGTCGTCAGGTTACTATTCAAACGAATCACAAACCTTTGTTAGGCATTTTGGCGAAAGATAGAATTCCAGAGGTATTGTCACCTCGCATGTTACGTTGGAGTATACTTCTAAGCGCTTACAATTATAGACTGATATATATTCCAGGAAAAAACATCAGCAACGCAGATGCTTTGAGCAAACTACCCTTAGAGTCAAGTGCTATAGACCCACCACCACTTTATGAGGTTTTGATGCTAGAGAACATTCCGGAAAAAATCTATTCGGCGAAACAAATTTCAAATGAAACCAAAAAAGATCGTACCCTCTCCCAGGTATTGCAATGGGTCTGGAAAGGATGGCCTACTGACAACACACATAAAAATTATGATTCACAATTCCAGCCCTATCTATTAAGGAAAAATGAAATTACTGCTTACCAGGATTGTTTACTGTGGGGCACAAGGGTGATTATTACACCAGGGGGGAGGAAAGATATTCTGGAGATATTGCATTCAGCTCATCCAGGTATTGTTAAGATGAAAAGCCTAGCAAGATCTTATGTATGGTGGCCTAATCTAGACAAGCAGATTGAAGATTGTGTTCACTTCTGCCAACCTTGTCAAGAATCCCGACATATGCCAGCTAAAGCCACGGTACATCCTTGGGAATGGGCTAAACGGCCCTGGCAAAGAATTCATGTCAACCATGCAGGTCCCATGGATGGTAAATATTTCCTGATTGTCGTTGATTCATACTCCAAGTGGCTGGAAGTTAGACAAGTGCCCAGCACTTCATCCACAGCGACAATCAAGGTATTGAGAGAGCTTTTCGCTACACATGGTGTTGCAGAGATATGTGTTTCCGACAATGGGTCAGCATTTACAGCTTTCGAGTTTCAGGATTTTTTATACAAGAATGGTATAAGACAAGTTTTGATAGCCCCATATCATCCCATTAGCAATGGGCAAGCCGAAGGCATAGTTCAAAATACTAAAGAGGCTCTTAGAAAAATGTCCAAAGGAAAGGATGTATCAATGTGTATAAGTAGGTACTTGTTAACGCAACACATATCTCCCCACAACATGACTGGTAGACCACCATGTGAGCTTTTGATGAACCGTCGGCTCACAACTATGTTGGATAAAGTTTTTTCTGATTTTATAACAGATATGGTTGAGAAACAAGAGATCCAAAGTAAAACTGACAAGGCAGTTAGAACATTCGAAGAAAACGATTTGGTTTTTTGCCGATCTTATAATTCTAATAAGAAATTGATTCCTGCGACCATCATCGAGCCAACAGGTCCTCTTAGTTACAGAGTTGTAACTTCCGAGGGAAACATTGTGCGGCGACCAGCTTCGGGTCAGAGTTGAGGTTAAGAGCAATAATTCATCTGCCAGTCCGACTATCCACCTAATGAGAGTGACGTTGACAAACTACCAAATGATATTACGTTTCCCAATTGTGACACAGTTCCAGAGACCCGCGAGGTATTTAACGAGTTGCCAAAGGAACCGGTAGAGGATACCCCACCGGACATTCAAATTAGACGTTCAAGCAGGATTAGAAATGCTCCTGCTTATCTTGAGGATTATACCAAATAGATCCGGTATTATCTGGGGGAAAGGGGTGTTGTGTATGGGCTGAGTCGACCCTGCGCGACAGTTCAGGTCATAAACCTGGAACCATTTTTGACAGTTGATTTGAGACATCGCTCGGAAATGCACGGCGCATTTTTCACTAGTACACATTACGTTCTTAGCTGTAAAGATGATGACATGTTTACATGGTTTGATGTTTAAATAAAGTTAGTAAAACTCCCAGCTAAACCATAAGTCATTTACTTATCATAAAACCATATATGGAACTCATCATCTACGAAAGTTCCATTGACTGTAATACGATTCCTTGAATAATCTTTGAGATATTTCCAAAAAACCAAAAAAGTATTATTCATTTTCACTTTTGCTTGTTTTCACAAGCGATTTTGCTAGGGCGAAAACTGGGGTTTTCATTAACGAACTATCTTGTAAACATTAGTATAGGCCATTTACCTCTATAGCTTGGTTTCACGGGCTATTATTCTGATCTAAAATTCATTGCTAGCATTGTTTTTGAAGTCACGATGTGAGCATGATGAAAACAATTATATGAAATACGCGTACAAGTGCCTTTCAAGCACTTTCATCATTTAAGGCCTCTCCGTTTTGCCACGTGCCTTCAAATTCTTTGCAAGTATTTCAAATAATATTTTAATACATCAGGTATACACTCCTAATAGTTGAGGAATGAATTGTGTGTACACATCACAGTGTCCTTTTGTGTATAATTTTAGCCGTTTCCATCTTACGGAGATTTTATGAACACCCTATTAGTAATAAGCACAATTATTTGATCATATGAATCAACTTATCGGTTCGTTTTCATTTCAGAAAGTCAGGCAACGTTGGAAGCGTAACCCTCTCCTACGCATCTCTTTACTGGATATCATCTCTTTTATTCTTATTTGCAATCGTTTTCACCGGTGGAGCAAGAGTTTTATGTTCAAACTTCAATCCAGTAGAGCTATGGCTCCTTATTGAAAAATACAGAGTAAGAAATTATCATCACTGTAGTATCTCCAGCCTACACCAAACAAGTAAATAGTAAGGCTGGTAATTTTGTAATATGGGTCAGTTTGTCTTTTTTATTATAGACTATTATTTGTCCTGGTGAAGAAACATTCCAACTACTAGCATTGACACTGAAAGACAATAATTTTTATCCACAATCACCTTATAATTGAAGTTTTATCCACACTCATGGACCGTATAAAGTACCACTTTATCCACTAGTGGAATAATGAAATTACTTTATTCCACTAGTGGAATAATGAAAAATACAATCTTAAATATCAATCACATTTTACTTATTTTCACCAACTTCACAAATTTTTACAAATGGAGTCGATAAACAATCGAAAATACATAGCAACCATTCAACACCTCCCGATATTTTTGTATGTTATTTCAGTGATTTTTGAGGAGGTGACAGCCGCTGTCAGAGCAAAACGTCAAATCATTTTGTGATGAAAAATTTCCGCGATTCTGATTCTAAATGAATGTGATTATGAATAAAACGTTGTATTGCATGCGTGTTTTAGATACATTTTATTCGCTTAAGAAATTTAAACATTCTTGCGCAAATAAAATGATATCTAAAACACTTATACAATAAATAACTATTATTACTTTATCTGTAATATTATTAGGTTTATTGGAAACATCCGGTCTCGAAGATCGAAAATAAAAATTCCAGTTCAACTTGTCAAAATTAGTAAATATATTTCTTGCTATTTTGGTAACTATTCAAAATTATAAATATTTAGAAAATGTTTAAATACGTGTAACATGAAATAAAACTTTCTTAATGAAACTCCAACATTTCTTCTGGAAAACCTCTCCTGCAGCCAGATTGCCTGAATCTATCTGTGCTAATTTCATTGCGAGTTGTAAATCCGAAATCTCCTGTTCTTTCATCAAAACTTCTTGTTCTATCTGTCTCTTCCTCATTTCAGTTTTGATTTCCATTTCCCTTTGTCGTCGTGAAAATACAGAACTTCGTTTTGTACTAGCCGACTTGTCTCCATGGCGAGATTTGCAGTGTGCGGAGTAGTTCTCCTTGCTGTCAGCAATGAAAGAATTTTTGGTAGATTTTTTATCGGGAATATAATCAACCAAAGAATGTTTAGAAGAACTAGTCTCTTTTTGCTCGCCTGAACGTCCTTGATTCTCGGTTTTGGCTATTGCTCCTTTTTCTGTATCTTTCCTAGATCTTTTTCCGGCAAGTCTTTCACTTTTACGTACTTCAGACATAGTAAATTCCAAATTGCGGTTCCTTATTATAGGCGATGAAGGACCATATGCCATTACTTTACCTGTAATATTATATGGTTTATTGGAAATATCCGGTCTCGAAGAACCATATGTTATTACTTTATCTGTAATATTATTAGGTTTATTGGAAATATCCGGTCTCGAAGAACAAAAATTAAAATTCCAGTTCAACTTGTCAAAATTATTGCCAATATATTACTTGCTATTTTTTGAACAAACTTTGGTAACTATTCAAAATTATAAATATATACAAAATGTTTAAATACATGTAACATGAAATAAAACTTTCTTTGTGAAACTCCAACAATAATTTTATAATCTCCCTCATCAAATTCTAGATTTTGCCGAACCTCTTTTAATCTTGATGGAGAGGGGGAGGTGGGAGTTTTGAGGTTCGCTTGGATAATACTTTGGTTCCCCCAAACTTGTTTTGAAACGGGTTTTAGTATTTCTAACATTTTTTTTTAATTCCGAGAAATTGCCACTGACAACTTTTGAATTTGACATACTGTATATTTTATCTTTATTTTTATATTCGGAATCCACCTACGTTTATCGACCCATTTTCTGAAGAATGTAGAGATCAGATTCGTATCGTTAAAGAAAGTCAGAAGGAGGTTTTATATATTATATTCTCTACAGGTACCATTTTCTATTTTTGTTGGCTTTCGTCATAACACATTGAGTTCCTCCCAATTTTGAACCCTCATCAATCAGACTGAGACTGGTTACAGAACGGGGTTCAAAATCACAGATATTTTTTAATTCTGTCAAAAACATTTGCACTCATCGGATAATAATTTTGTGTGTGATGGGTTTCACGTTGAAATTATATTTGTGGTGGTTATTGAATATCAAGGATCTTTGGCAGTCAAATGATTCTTTATTTCCCTGATTGTTATTCCTCAAAATAGGAAACCATGTGTTGTAAAGCATATGACCACTCATATGGATATGAAAGTAAATCTTTAATATCTCACTAAAATTGATATAATGATTTTATTTGAAAGTATGTCTTTTACATGAGAAACTAAAATGTATTACCACTATTGAACTTTGAAAAATAGCCGAATATTCAGTAAACAATAAGTATTCAAATGAATTATGATCAAACCTGAGTAGGAAAGCATAAGGTGTTTCCGTATATAGAACGTCAGCATATATTCAAATAATATCGTACCAATGTCGTTCAATGTCTCGAGAGTATTTAACCAATTTTATTCCGTAATAATTTCATAATATTGGACCAAAATCATCTCAATATGAGTGTGCTACTTGGTCTTCATTAAAAATAAACTTTGAATAATATTCGACATACGAGGGCTGTTTGGTAACTCCGTGACTATTTGAATAAAGAAAAAAAAAATTGGCAAATAAGCGTTTTATTTTTCAACATAATCTCCTTTTATATCAATACATTTAGTCCAGCGTTTTTCCAGTTTTTTTATTCCTTCCAAATAATAGGTTTTCTCAAGGCCCTCAAAATAGGCGTTTGTTTCGGTTATAACCTCTTCATTCGACCCAAATCTCTTACCACCCAGCCATTTCTTCAGGTTTGGGAAAAGAAAATAGTCGCAAGGGGCTAAATCTGGAGAATATGCTGGATGGGGTAGTAGTTCGTAGCCCAATTTATGAATTTTTGCCATAGTGACTACACACGTGTGCACTCGTGCATTGTCTTGATGAAGCAGCACTTTTTTTTTCGCTAAATGTATTCGTTTTTGCCTCAAATCAATATCGAATCTGTCTAAAAGCTCTGAATAATATTCGCCGTTGATCGTTCTACCCTTCTCTAAGTAATCTATATGAATGACACCGCGTGCATCCCAAAAAACTGTGGCCATAACCTTGTTGGCTGACAGACGCACCTTAGCCTTCTTTGGTGCACGTTCACCAGTTGACACCCACTGTTTTGATTGTTCCTTGGTCTCTGGGGTATTGTGATGGATCCATGTTTCGTCTACGGTTATATAACGGCGTAAAAACTCGCCCGGATTGCGATTGAACTTTGCCAAACACTCCTTTGAAGTGGTCACACGGTTGCGCTTGTGGTCGAGTGTGAGCAATCGCGGCACCCATCTCGCGGATAGCTTCTTCATGTACTCGCTCAGTTGAGATGCCTACAGCCTCAGCTACCTCACGTACTTTTATTCTCCGATCGTCCAATATCATTCCATGGATTTTATCGACGATTTCTGGCGTGATGACCTCTTTTGGGCGACCTGAACGTACGGCGTCACTTGTGCTGGTACGACCACAACGGAACTCAGTAAACCACTTCTTAACCATTGAAATTGATGGTGCAGAGTTCCCATAGTATTTATCAAGTCTTTCCTTGGTTTCAGTTATGGTTTTTTTACGCAAAAAATAATGCTTAATCAACACACGAAATTCACTTTTTTCCATTTTTGTTAAAATTCACGAAGTTGTCTGCTTCTAATTGCTGTCAAACACAAACCAAATGTCGCAGCTTGCTCAAAATTTGACAGTAGTCTATTGAAAGATGGTGGTTGACAGCAGCAGTGTTGCATTTGAAGTTACTGCGCGGGAAATTTAAAAAGTCACGGACTTACCAAACAAGCCTCGTATTTTGAAGAAAAAAGTCAATTGACCCATGAAAATATTAGGGCCATCTTCACAAAACTAGAGAACTTCGTTTATCATGTTGATGTTTGGTTGAGTTAACTTCAGAAGATTTATCTACATTAAGAAAATTAATTAATAATTTTCTCATTATTTGCTTCATTTCTGATATAGATAACACTGATGATGGTTTTGTGAGGTTAACAATAATCCAAGGATTAGCATGATTTTTTAAAAGTTATTAGTCGATTTCAGTTTTGTTGGATGAGGTATGCAAATGATTTCATCACACTGTATATGTGGCAGAAAATTAAAAAAAAAAAAAAAATTGGCAATATAGACTGGTGCCTATAATTTTTGTGAAAAAGAAACAACTAACATGCAGGGATCAGGTGGAAAATGTTGTTGAGGTTACAAATACTTAAACACGAAGAAACTCAAAATAGTGAAATGGGGATGCAGTTTAGGAATTGAAAAACGTTTTTTTTTTCAATTCGCAACGAAACGTGAACTCTTAGCGAAAAATGTTCGACGAAAAAGTGGTGAAAATAAAAATTCAACAACATTTGTATTCAACACTTTTCGACCTCAAATAAACCGTCAAAATGGCGAAAAACCGATTGTTCACTATTTAGTTTTTTTTCTCACGTATAAATTATTTAATTCAAATGAAAATTTGGAGAAATATATATCTTTCAGTGACAACTGAGCATGATGACTAGTTTTAGAGTTATATACATTTCTCGAAAAAAATACCCTTATCTTCCACGAACAATTTTCTTGGTATTTTTTTGTAATTTGAAGGACTTCAGGTGATCATTTTATTTGTTGAATGTCTTCTTTCAAATAGTCTACGTGACTTGGTGGTTTATTGGTAGTTAAACCAAAAAGTATTTCTGAATTATAATTTTCTCAATATTTTCAAGATTTTCAGTAGTTGTAAAAATGAATAAAAACGATAATAATGAATTAATTTTGTAGTCTAATTATGTACCCAAATATTTTATTATGAATAATTTAATATAAAATACTTTTTGTTATAAAAATAATGAAGAAAGTCGAAAACAAATTGAAAATATTGAGAAAATCATGGTTCAGAGAGACTTTTTTTTCAATTTTAAGTGGTTCAACGATTAATAAACCCCAAAAGTACATAGACCATTTGAAAGTAGACATATCAAAACTTGAAATAAACACTTATAGACCTTCGAAATACAAAATCACCAACAGAATTATTGTTCGTGGAAGATAACGGTATTTTTTTCGAAAACTCGAAAACTAGTCTTTTGAGTTGCGAAAATACCAAGCTCATTCGACACCGAAAAAGACAAACTCCTACAAATTTTCATGTAGATTATACAGGGTGTCCCTGGACTTCATCTTCTTCTCTTGGGAATGTATAGATGGGGTCAAAAAATCACGAGTACTCCATATAACATTTTTTCCTAAAGGCCTTCGTTACCAAGTTACGGGCCCTCAAAGTTACAAAATGAAAAATGTTTTTCTTTGATACTTTCAACGTGAATATGCAAAATAATCTAAATTTTGGTGACTGACTGAACAAATGAATTCCTTCGATGAGCGTTCATGCAGGAGTCAGTTGTTTTACTACAACGTCAGGAACGGACTATCCCCGATGGTCTACACCCCAAAACTTAACAGAAGGTTGCGTAGACAATTTCCTGAATAAAAGTACTCGTATGGAAAGTCGATCGGAGCAACGTTTCTTGATAAAAATGCAGTTTCACTCGACGATATCAAACCCGAACGTTCACCGTTATTTGAAATTGAAAATTTTCACAGCAGAAATAATGATGCTAACGTTAATCAACAACATTTTACCAGAGGAGTAATACACAATGCAGATATTTTTTCAAATGAAAGTTCTGTAGATTCGTGATGTTTTTGAACTAACAAGCTACTCCACTATGAAATATCGAATTCAGTCCGTATTTTGTATGTACGTGTGGAATAAGCACGTTTCGTGTTGTGTTATCTGAATCTCATGAATCTCGTCATTTGAAAGATTCAAATTTGTATTCACAGCCTAAATGTTGAGGAGTTTCACTGATAAGTATAATTTCATAGAAGAAAATCTAGATTTAAATGGATGGATTTGAATCCGGAGACCGCGGTGGCCATGAATATGACCCACCTCTACCAATCCATCTATTGGGGAAAATCTGGTTCAGATGGTCCCGCCCGATCGAACTAAAATGATGAGGAGCGCCATTATGCTTAAATCACATATCTTCCTTGCTCCTTTGCTCCCTTGCTAGAACAAGCTCTGCTTTTGAAGGGTTTTCTCCGAAGAAAAAAGTCCATTCAAATCTTTCTGAATGAACTCCAAATAACGTTCTCCATTCAATCGGTCATGTGGAACAAATGGTCCTATAAGATATGGTTTCCTGTGATACCAGCCCCAACATTCACGTTAAATTTCCGTTGGTGTTTGGTTTGCAGTATCCCATAGGGATTTTCTTCGGCCCATATGTGGAGATTATGAGAGTTGATTACTCCATATCTACTGAAATCTGCTTCATCAGTGAATAAAACTCTAGTAATAAAAGTCATACCCTCTCTTCGCTTATCCATAAACCATTTGGCATATCAAAACACCTTAAAATATCCTATACAATATTGACAATACAATGACAACGCACCACTCAACAAAACAAAATCGCATTCCAGTTTGTCACTTTTTATCAAACCTAATTATATTTCTTTCTACAAAGTGTTTTTGTCAACATCTGTGGAAGAAATAGAAAATAATAATTATTCGCCGGAAGTTTTTCACCTATTCATGTGCAACTGTTTTGTAGCTTATTCGTTTGTTTTTAATTATCTATTTCTTCCGATGTGCGTTTTTTCAGCTCAATTTATATTCGGGTTGAAGATTTTCTCCCATGAAATTATACTTATCAGTGAAACTTCTCAACATTTAAACTGAGTTTACGAATTTGAAACTTTCAAATATTTCATGAGATTCAGATAACACGACACGAAATGTGCTTATTCCACACGGACATACAAAATATGGACTGAATTCGATATTTCATAGTGGAGTAACTTGATAGTTCAAAAACATCACGAATCTACAGAACTTGATATTTCATTTAAAAATATATTTGCATTGTGAATGAAACTTTTAACTAGGTACTGTACTTTTTGTTTATGACTTTATTTTAGCATTTTTGTATTATTCCTGTTGTAAAATTTTGATAATTAACGTTAGCATTATTATTTCTATAGTGAATATTTTCGATTTCAAATAATGGTGGACGTTCGGATTTGATATCGTCAAGTTAAACTGCATTTTTATCAAAAATCGTTGCTCCGATCGACTTTCCATACGAGTACTTTTATTCAGAAAATTGTCTACGCAACCTTATGTTGTTGAAAACTATTGAAAAATATCTGTAATTTCAAAGTTTTGGGGTGTGGACCATCGGAGGTAGTCCGTTCCTGACTTTGTAGCAAAACAACTGACTCCTGCATGAACGTTCATCGAAGGAATTCATTTGTTTAATCAAACACCAAAATTTAGATAATTTTGCATATTCACTTTGAAAGTTATCAAAGAAAAACATTTTTTATTTTGTAACTTTGAGGGCCCTTAACTTGGTAACGAAGGCTTTTAGGAAAAAATATTATATGAAGTACTGGTGATATTTTGACCCCATCTATACATTCCCAGGAGGAAAAGATGAAGTCCAGGGACACCCTGTATATACGCGAGAAATAAATTAAATACTGAAAAATCGGTTTTTCACCATTTTGCCGGTTAAATTGAGGTTATGGTGAAAAGTGTTGAATTTTCTTCATTATCTACAATTTTTTCCGTGAATAGTTTCCGCTTACAGGGCACGTTTCGCTGCAAATGGCAAAAAACCGTTTTCAACTTCTAAACTGTATACCCATTTCACCATTTTGAGTGTTTTCGTGATTAGATATTTTTTTCCACAAAGTTGAAACTTCAACAACATTCTCCACCAGGTCCTGGCCTGTAACTTTTTCTCTTTTTTCTAGCGTTTAAAATTTGTTTTGGCACCATCCTTAAACCCTTATTACACTATGCCTTTTCGTGCTTATTTGTATGCCTGACTGTCTGTGGCTGAAATATAAAACAAATACGCATTGTACCGGTTCACTAATGTCTGAAAGTGCGGAAACTATTTGCGTAGTGGCAACATTGGCCGGGAGTACTGAGAAAACGAACAAGTGTGAGAGGTGAACGGAGGAGAATAGACGAGGTAGTCGGTCAGTGACCGTGATAGCGTAAGGAGGTCACGGCGGTCACGCGCGACAAAACTGAATTTCAAAGGCATTCTTGACGAGTTGTCAAAATACTTAGTGTAATAAGTCATTCTGGTGTTCCTGTTTAGAAATAAATATCTTAAGTGTCGATGGTCCAATTATTTTAAAGAAAGAACCCGAGTCTCATCGCATAAATGGCGCCCAAGAGCGGCAAATAAAATAGTGGTATCATCGTCCACTGTTGGAGCACAGCTTAGCTAAGCTGTGGCTGGAGATTGTAACTCTGTGTTTGGTGAACAAGGAGAGACATAGCTGTAGAGAGGAGACAAGCAGGCACGAGTTCTAGGAATTACGAGTTGGCGAATTGGTGCAGGTGGCCGTTTCTGTGTGCTGAGAGAAGAAATGAAAAACACTCTGAAAGGATTTTGTTGGTGAGATTGTTTCATGTAATATTTCATGTACTTTTCCGTTATTTACGAATTCGGGCAATTCACTCCGTTTTAAATTATACAGTTCTTAGATAGGTACCTACCTGTAGAATTAGGAAAAAACGGCGGTCAGTTGATTGTATGATGACCAAAAGAAAGACTTCTGGAAGTAAGAGTAAAACAGGCAAAACTGATAAAAATTCTTCAATTATGGATGAAAATTGTTTAACGGAGACGGAGCTAGATGGAGCTAATGGGGGGGGTTGTTGCAAAAAAATTATTTTAATGATACATTTCAGAAATTTGCACTAGATATGTCTCAGCTGAGACAAACTGTCGAAAATTTGTCACTTCAAGTAAATCGCAGTAATCACGCAGTCGTAAATCAAGGTCAGGGCCAAAGCAATCAGCCACCAATAGTGGGTGCTCAAAACGTTAATCAACAGCAAAATCAAAATGTAACACCTGACCGATCATTTATATCTAATTGGCGAGAGTTAGGGGGGTCGACACTTACGTTTTACCCTAAGGGGCAGGTTCATCCTATGACATTTTTGAAGAAACTTAAAAAAATGTTTCGTGATGCGGGTGTGCCTGACGATAATAAAATTAGTTTGGCAATAAATAATTTGCGCGGTGCAGCTGCAGACTGGGCGGCGATCAAAGAGGATTTTCTAACAAATTTCGAAGATTTCGAAAATGCTTTCAGGGAAAGATTCTGGGGGGTGGATAAACAGAGGAATCTTTTTTTAGAATTAAATTATGGAAAATTTGAGGGAGAAAGTAGAGGAGAACATAGATCGGACTATTTTATTGATCTAGTAGCTCAAGCCAATTTTCTGCCGGAAAAAATTTCCGAACATAAATTAGTCGAAAACATTTTTTGGTTGAGATACAAAGGGGATTCATAACACAGGGGTTGAAAAATGTAGAAACAGTGGAAGAATATCTCAGGAAAATTGACGAGACTTATTTCACCGATTTCAGGGGACAGAGGGGTAACACTAGAGAGGAGCATAGGGCACATAACCGGGAAGATCAGAGGCGTAGATACGATAATCAAAACGAGGGCAGGCGCGGCGAAATAACTAGAAACAACTTGCAAAATTCGGGTGACTCGGGGGCGACAAGAGACGTTTGTTTAATGACAGCTTTCCATGAGGAACCTTCAGAGTATTTACTCAGTGATTTTGAAGAAGAAATTGAGGAAGAAAAAGCGGGAATTAAATCTCCCATTATCGAAATAATTTTTGATACATATAAATTTGATGCGTTGCTAGATAGTGGTTGCGAGGTGTCTGCGGTGTCAGAGGAGTTTTTGGGTCGTATTGATAGGGGGGCAAAAACTATTCCAGTATTACCAGTGACGAAAACATCCGTTATTGTTGCTGTGGGTTCCAAGCCAGTTAGGGTAAAAAAACAAGTCCTGTTGCCAATATCCCTAAGTGGTGTTGAGGGTGAATTAAAATGTTTGGTAATACCAGGGTTAAACAGAAATATTATTTTAGGGGTAGACTGGATGAAAGATTATAAAGTTGAACTGAATTTTGAGCACATGTTTTTGAATTTTTCGTGCAATGAAAAAAAATATCAAATGAATTTCCAGTGTAATTACAATAATCTTCCCTCACTTTTATTGAATGACAATCATAATAACTTCGCAGTAAATGTAATCGAAAAGTCCCAAATTCAGCATAAAAAACATGGTTATGGCGAGGAAAGTTACCAAGAAATCGTAAATAAAGCTAATTTGAATGATGTTGGGAAGAAAAAACTTTTCAGTCTTCTGAAAAATTTTGATCATGTTTTTTCGGAAAGTCCAGGACTGATTAAGGGTTACGAACACGAAATTGAATTGACGGACAGTACTCCATTTTGTGGACCATCCTACCCGGTTCCTTTCATTCATCGCGACGAAGTTCGCAGACAAATACAAGAGATGGCAGATTTAGACGTCATCAGGCCTGAGCATACCGAATTTATTTCGCCATTGGTGACAGTACGCAAAAAAGACAAATCTATAAGGATATGTTTGGATGCTCGTTTTCTGAATAAACGCATGAATAAAGATTTTGTGGTACCTCCAAACCCACAGGATTTGTTACTCAGTTTCAAACGGGGACAAATCTTAAGCACAATTGATTTAACGGCATCGTACTGGCAGCTGCCAATAAAAAGGGAACATAGAAAATTTGTGGGTTTTGTTTTTGAGGGAACTTCTTATACCTTCAACAGAGTACCGTTTGGTTTATCTACGGCTATGGCTTCGCTTATCAGGGGTATGAAAATAGATTTGGGGGAGATTGACTACGCTTTCATCTACGTTGACGATTTAATAATTTTTTCAGATAATTTAGATCAGCATTTCTTCCACTTGGAAAATATATTTCGAAAGCTTTCCTCGGGGGGGTTGACGGCTAAACTGAGAAAATGTCAGTTTTTCAGACCAGAAGTGAATTTTCTGGGTCATATTATCACTTCAGAGGGAGTCACAATGGACCAGCAAAGAATCGATTCAATTAAAAATTTCCCGACACCGGGGAATATAAAGGATCTTCGAGGGTTTTTAGGACTAGTCAACTACGACAGTCGTTTCTGCAAAAATTATTCTGAATTAACTGTGCCTTTGCTGGCATTGTTGAAAAAGGGGGTACCTTGGAGTTGGGTTGAGGTACAAAAAAATGCTTTTAATGAAATAAAACTAGCATTCTTGAATGTTACTATGGTTGTTCATCCCGAACATGATGGAGTATTTTATATTGAGTGTGACAGCTCAAATTTTGCTATTGGTGGTTGCCTATATCAGTTGGGAACAAAAAATGAGAAACGCGTTGTTGCGTACACTAGCAAAACTTTAAAATCATTTCAAATGAAGTACACGGTTACAGAAAAAGAGTTATGGGGGGTGGTATGTTGCTTAAAACAATGGCGATTACTGATTCTGGGGAAACCTCTAGTGATCATAAGCGACCATAAATCTCTCGAATTCTTGTTGCGAAGTCAGTTTTGAAGCGCTCGGCTGACAAGATGGATTTTATTTATACAAGAATTCAACTTCGAGATTCGTCATTGCAAGGGTGTCGAAAATATAACGGCGGACACGCTGTCTCGTAACCCCGTAGAAAAGTTTTTGTTAGGAGAGCCTGGGGATAACGTGGGTAATATACATATTTTTTGCACCCGCTTGAATACCGATTATCGGATGATCAGAAAACATTTTGGCACGCTACGCGAAGATCAATTGAAGGAAGATTGGATTAAAAATAAAATAGAAATTCTTGAGAAGGGCACAGAGGAAAAAAAAGAGTTGAGTCCAAGGGAGCGGAAAATTTTCAAATGGTTTTTAATTCACGATGGATTATTATTTAGGAGGGGAACTTTGGGCACGGAAGGCTTTCAGTTGTGTGTCCCTAAAACACAGATAACTGAGTTGGTGAAACAGCGACATGAAATTATCGGTCACTTTGGAAAAACAAAAACATTTGGGAACATGAAATCTCATTTTTATTGGCCGAAAATGCAAAAACACACAAGACAGGTTGTAGCCAGTTGCGACTTGTGCCAAAAAAACAAAAATTTCGAAAACCTCTCAAGGAATCAGACATGCAGTTCTTGTTGAGAAACCTGGAGAACTGGTGTGTCTTGACCTTATGGGACCACTACCTCGAAGCCGAGGTGGCGTTCAACAGCTATTAGTATTGGTTGATACTTTTAGCAAATATGTACGATTATATGCGCTCAAGGGTGCGTCCGCTAGGGCCATATTGAATAGAATTGTAAATGATTACATAATCAAGGTGCAAAAACCCAAATGCATCCTTAGCGACAATGGGACGCAGCTCACATCAAAAATTTGGCGGGAAAAATTGAGGGAATCTGGAATAAAACATAAATTGATTTCAGTGTATTTTCCGCAAGGGAACCCAACGGAAAGATATAATCGGGAAATTGGGCGGCTGTTAAGAGCATACTGTGCTGAAAAGCACACGAAGTGGGCCGTAATGTTACCATGGGTTGAAGAATGTTTAAATAACGTGATTAATGAAAGCACCGGCTTCACGGCCAACTTTTTGCAGTTTGGCAAAGCACCGACGGATCCCTTTGAAAAGGTTATCAACTTTCCCAAAATATCTGAACCCATATCGGAAAATCTTGAACATTTTTGGGTACTGGCATTAAGGCGATCACGCTCAAAGGCCGAAAGGCGAGCAGCCCGACATAACGCAAAAATCAAACCAGTTCAATTTACAATTGGTGATAAGGTCCTTTTCCGATGACACCCCAGTCTTCTGCTGAAAACCACATTATTTAAAAAATTGTATGGTTGTATGAGGGACCATTTACCGTTATGCGTCAGGCAGGTCCTAATTGCTACATCTTAGGTGACAATCAAGGCCAGGAATTGTCTAAACAAAATGTCATCAACCTCAAACCTTACTATGACTCTTTTGAATTAGAGTAACTGTTTTGGAAACTATAAATTTGTTGATCTGATGTTTTCTTTTTTTTTTTTTCAAATTTTTTATATACCTACCGTTTTCGCTAAACTTTGCATTTCTAAAATAGTTAATTGAATAACCAGCTTCCAGTTGTACTTAAATTGCCGTTCGTATGTAACTTAATTTAAGTAGGGGGGTCATGTACCGGTTCACTAATGTCTGAAAGTGCGGAAACTATGTGCGTAGTGGCAACATTGGCCGGGAGTACTGAGAAAACGAACAAGTGTGAGAGGTGAACGGAGGAGAATAGACGAGGTAGTCGGTCAGTGACCGTGATAGCGTAAGGAGGTCACGGCGGTCACGCGCGACAAAACTGAATTTCAAAGGCATTCTTGACGAGTTGTCAAAATACTTAGTGTAATAAGTCATTCTGGTGTTCCTGTTTAGAAATAAATATCTTAAGTGTCGATGGTCCAATTATTTTAAAGAAAGAACCCGAGTCTCATCGCAGCATGCGCGCGAGATTATTATGTTTGCTGTTCCAGGCGTGAAAATAAATAGGTCTGGTTCTATTTTTTCCCTCTGAATCGAGGGGATTTCAAGGTCATTTGTGGAAATGTCAGGTTCGCCAACACATTAATTATTTGTCTGACGTGACAACCAACAAATGAATTGGAAAAAATTGTTGTTGTCGTTGGTCAGAAAAGCAAAACTCCAGTAACAGTTGAGTAAAACGTTGAAACATACAGCGTGATTTACGTAGGTCGTGCATTAGAAGTTTTTCAACTTACAGTTGGACTAAAAACTTGAAATTTAGTATACTATCATAATTGATCATGTGCGTTCTACCTGAAATGTTTTCAGTCCTACAACTATACAGGGTATGCAAAAAGTTGGTACCAATTTTCTTATTTTGAAAGGAAAACTAATTTTTTTGTCATGGTTCGATTGTCCTTCTGATTATGACTTCAGACAACCTGAGTTATGTTACCTTATCTATTCCAGTTTTTGAGATATTACCATTTTTCTGTTCAAAATTAGGACACCAAATTTATGGGGCAGTTAGCTGGTAGTCCAGGCTAACACCTGATGTCCCATCGAATGTCGCATTGTAGAACTATCAAAAATTCAAATTTTTCAATTGGTACCTACCATTTCTTTTTCAACCATTCAAAAGAAAATTGAATTTAAGGATGAGTTATTCCAGCTGTCCCTATACCCAAGTTCAACCTCTATCGAGTTATTCAATAATAATCAAGAAATGCTTTATCTTGCCGAATGCTTCTGTGTTTATTGAAGTATGCCATGGAAACAAAAAATAACTGTAAATAAGAAGGTGATATTCTTTCAAAGTAAAAACGAGTCGTGCTAATTCTTAAACAAAATTGATTCGAGAATGGAAAATTATCCAAACGAAGTTGTGTTTGAAAATACGAGAGCACGCCATATTCTTAGACAACACTATTTGGACTAATGAGCAGAATGTTTTGTCGGCTGGGAGTTCACAATATGCGCAATCGACATTTCTGGGCTTCTGAAAATCCACATTGGTGTTCGAAGTGGAAAATCAAGTACAATTTAGAATAAATGTGTTTTGTTTGGAAATGAACCAAGAGGTACGCTATTTTGTGTGGAAATTTGAATAGTGACAGATACGTAGAAATTCTTCAAGACGTAGTAGAAACATTTCTTGACAATTTACCACTGGCTAGAGCGGCACGTTCATGGTACCAGATGGATGAGGCACCGCCCCAGAATACATTTACTGTGTATACCAAATTAACATCTATGTTCAAGCACCGTTGGTGGGGAAATCGAAGACCTTTTCTGTGGCCTGCAAGATCTCTAGATCTTACCACTTCAGATTTTTATATTTGGGGTAGGGTAAAAGATTCGGTCTATTCTTTACCAGTTCACAATATAGATGAGTTGAGACTTAGAATAATTCAGACTTTTTACAGTCTCGATCCTAACGAAATCAGACGTGCTACGAAATCTATTTTAAGAAAAATAATGCAATATTTGAACAATAATGGTGGTCACATTGAACATTTACGCTAGAGTTCTGTCAATATTGTGCAATACTTTTGATTGAATTATTACAATTTTTGTTTTGTTTCCATGGCAATAAGACACATAATCATTCGGCAAGAGGCAAGAGACAAGAGGCATTTCTCGATTTTTATTGAATAATTCGATAAAGGTTGAACTTGGGTATAGGGAAAGCTGAAATAACTCATCCCAAAATTCAATTTTCTTTTGAATAGTTGAAAAAGAAATGGTAAATGCAATTTGAAAAATTTGAGTTTTCAACAAATTCATAATGCGACATTCGAAAATCGCCTGCGCCCATATGGTACAGAATGGGACCGTCGTTAGGACATCAGGTGTTAGCCTGGACTACCAGCTAACTGCCTTGTGAATTTGGTTTCATAACTTTGAACGGTTTGTGGGCTACACGTGTTTTCGTAAACTACTACAGCGGTAATTTTTTTCAGAAAAATGGACATAATAAAATAGATAAATTGACATAACTCAGGTTGTCTAGAGTTGTATTCAGAAGGCCAATCGATCATAACAAAAAAATTAGTTTTCCATTTAAAATAAGAAAGTTGGTACCGACTTTTAGCATACCCTGTATAGCTGTAGGACTAAAAACATTTAATGTGGAATGCACATGATCACTTATGACAGTCTACGAAATTCCAAGTTTCTAGTCCAACTGCAAGTTGAAAAACTTCTAATGCACGGCCTTCGTAAATCACGCTGTATATTCCAGGTATATCAAATCACTCATTACAATAAAAGTAAACTTAAATCATTTAGGTAAATGTCAATAATTTTACTACGTTTGTAGATCTGAAATTCTTCCTCATACAATCATTTAAAAATCATTTAATAGTGCCAGTTATTTGGGGAAATTTCACCAATAAATAGCCCTGAAAATGGACACAAAAATAGGCACGAAAAAAGGCATAGTGTAGGTGATAACGGTTTTATAGTCCAAGTGATCATCAATATAGAACCATAATTACCACACGAACCCGCAAACCACTAATAACTTAGAAATTACCAGTAATAAAAGTAAACTTTTAGGTTTTTTTCTGTTTCTCAGACTATTATTGTTCCAAACAGATTTCTCTGCTATTCTTATCTCCCTCTCAAGCAGTTGATATGGTGAAATCCGGACGTCCAAACAATCTTGATACCACCAGTCTTTGGGTTTGCTATACAGCTGGTGCTCCATTGTCTGAAAAATATTTATGGATATTGAGAGACTTGCTTCCGGGAACATTCGTGTTTCAAGTTTATGGACAATCGGAAGTGGCTGGTATGTTGACATTATTCAAGACAAATGAAGTTAGAGATACGCTATACTTGCACCACAAACCCAGATCGGTTGGCTTAGCTATAAGTGGATTTAAATATAAGGTAAGCATTTGGGGGCATTTTTAATGAGTTAATAGTTGATTATTTAGTGACATTTATATTCAGATTTATTTCAAATATTGTCTGGAAAAAATTAGAACAGGTGATGAAAGAAAAAGGAGTAACGATTTGAGAATAAACGTTCATAAACTTTTTCCTGATTTCGTTTTGAAAATAAAAGGGTTTAAAGAATGGAATGGTGTAGGAGATCCTCCACCATAATTAAAGTATTTTACGACTTCTGAAATTTGTATATGTTATTTATCAAACTATTTTTAGCTTATATTGAACGTAGCTGCCTTCTTTTCCGGTTGTAAATATCTGGCTGACAGCGAAACCTCACCTGCAGCCCATGCAAATATATGCTTTGTTCTAATTTTTACGTCCCTAGAATCTATATAACATTGGAATTACTCTAGTGACTGTAAAAAAACAATAAACAAACACATTCACAACTATGAATGTGCATAATAAGGAAAATAGATCCATTCTAAGGATATAGCAAATATGAAAGTATTATGGAAATGTAACAAGTGAAAAATTCGAAGTTTAATTGAAAATTTTGATTTATTCATACCTGAATGTCAATTAAATTTTCGAGATGATTAATTGCTCGCAGTATGAAAGTTAGAATTGAAGTATTTATTTCGATTATCAGTTGATTTTTAAATTATTCGTCATCTTCGGAATCGTCTTCAGCATGTGAAAAATTTTCATCATCCACCGGATCAGATTCTGTAAAAATGAAATTGAAATTTATTAATTGAGCTTAATATGCTATGCTATTATTACCTTCGGAATTCTCAATTAGTTCGCTGATAACGCAAGGAAGCTGATATCCTTCGAACCAATCAAACACAATCGAGTTATCTATCTCCATCCAGCCATATTCCAGGAGCCTAAGTGGTGTGGACTCTTTCGCAGAAGCATTTCTCCAAATGCTGGAAATATAATGCGTCCTCAAAACTGCTGAAATAATTCGGACTTACACGGAGGGATCAAGCTCGCATCAAAGTTACGATATCTAGACACGTCCAAAATTGTAAATTGGAACTGTATGTGAAAGTACGTGGTAGCCAATTCATATTATTATATGTCCATGGCAAAGTCTCAGAAATAAACTAAAACATTTGTCTGTTGACCATTAGGCTGGGTGTGTCTTTGTGTTAGTAAAAGGACAATAAGCCCCACCACTCGGCCCTAACATAAATAAAGATAATATTTGGCTAGAGTGAGTACGATAATATTATATCATAAAGCAAAAGAGAGAGCAAAAACTAGTATTCACACGATAATACATGTTTTCTAGGTACGAGCTGCAGGTAAGGTTTTGCTGTCAGCCGGATATTTACAACCAGAAAAAAAGGCAGCCACGTTCAATATAAGCTCAAAATAGTTCAATAAAGAACACACATAAAATTCAGAAGTCGTAAAATAGTTAATTTTTTTTTTTTGAATTTTGAAAAGTGTCTGCCGTGACTTTACAACAGCTGAAATTGGCAGCCATTGTGATTTTTCAGTTCTAGTGGAGGTATATTATGACATATTAAAATGGCAGCCGCCGTAAAATACTTCAAGAATTTACCTAATTTTCATACCATGGAAATAAAAAAAAAATAAACGCAACTGAAAATTGAACTAATGAAAGAAGAACTCAAACTACTTCAAATGAAAAAATGTCCAATCAAAAATTCATCAGATAGTTCCAATGAAATATAAGATTCAGAAGGATATTCAGAAGTGAACGTGCAGTTGAGGGTCGATGAAATACCTGAAAATATGGATGTTTACCATGAAAGTACGAAAAATTGTCCTGAAAATTCCATGGAAACAGCAAAGCTCATCACAGTAAATTCTAAGAAAATCGGCAAGTTGCCCAACAGGTGGAAATTAATAAATATATGCTGCGACAATCTGTAGCAAAAGAATTAGCTTACTTCGGAGTTGAGCCAATGGAATGGCCGAATTTCAGCAATCAATTTCGTGAATCAACACAACTTTGCGGATTCTCCAATCGTGAAAACATGTCTAGACTACAGAAATGATAGAAAGGCAAAGCAAAAGAAAGTATACAATATTTACTGAATTTCCCAGACACATAAAAAAGCCCAGAGGTTGTGATGGAGAGAAGTCCAAAAGAATTGTTTTCCTGAAGAATTGAAAAGATTAGAAAGAAATGAACAAGTTGACAATGAAAGTAAATTGTACTCCATTCCTTGACGAAAATAAAATAGTTAGGATGAAATTTCGAATGAGATTGGCCTTGGTTCCTGAAGAAAATGTGTATCCTATAATTTTGAGTCGTGATTGTCCCTGTACAAGATTATATGATAAACGATTTAAAACAGACATTTTGGATTATGAATGTTCGAGCCATAGTAAGAAAAGTATAAACAAATTGCCTTCTGTGTAAGAAACGAAAACTAACACTAGATATACAAATCATGGAAGATTTGCCTGAAGCCAGGTTGGCAGCATATTCACACCCCTTCAGTCATACAGGAATAGAATTCTTTGGACCACTCGAAGTTACCGTTGGCCGAAGGAGAGATAAACAATATGGAGTATTATTCACATGCAAGACAACAAGGGCAGTTCACATAGAAGTCGCTTCCACTCTTGATACCAGTTCTGCAGAGATGGATATACGCAGATTCGTAGGAAGAAGAGGATACCCAACATATATTTACTCTGAAAAGCATCAGAGAAAGAACTCCGAAAAGCAATTGAAGACATAGATCTAAAGGAAATGAATGATGAAATGACCAATAGGAATATTACCTGGAAATTCTTGCCTGCAGTATCACCTCACATGGCCGGTTGTTGGGAAAGGTCTCGGGAAAGGTTAATAAGATCTATAAAAACATCACACTATGCAGTTCTGAAAGAAGAAGTACTTAGAACGTTATTAGTAGAAGCAGAAAATTTAGTCAATTCAAGACCACTAACTCATGTGTCCATTGATCCTGATGATATGGAATACCTCACTCCTAATCGTTTTTTGTTGGGGACGAAAAAAAAAGGTTTGACCCCCGGGTGGGTGAGATAATACCTCTAGAACTTAGAAAGTGGACGAAATGGTACAGCAAGAAAAATCAGATATTGAAGTAGGAGACATTTTTCTAGTAGCAGATAACAATGCTACAAGCAATTCATGGCCAATTGGATTGATAACGAAGACATATCCAGGAAAGGATAGGAAAATTCATGTGGTAGATGTATGGATTCAGAATGAAATTTATAAAAGACCAGTAGTGAAGATATGCAAATAAGATATTCAGAAGACTGAAAAATGAGAACATAAAGATAAATAGTATATTTCATTATATCTAATTATACGGGGGGAGAATGTTGGGACTCTCAGTATAGTTTTTTAGAAGTGGTTTATGGGGAGATCGGAGATGTTGTATTACAATTGATTTTGAATATACGTGTTTTTGTAAAGTAACTATTAGCCCTGTTTTATAAACCATATTTAATTTCTGAGCCAAAGGTCCTTCGAGTTAACAAGCCCATTATAAGCCCCACAACAATTACTAGTCTTGACTTTTGGTGCCGATTTGGTCTTAAAGGAACCTTAAAGGAACGGAGTTACGACCAGAAGGGACAGATTTCGTTTACAACGAGTACGTAGATCGCAATAATTGAATTACGCATCTGAAGAGACAGGCCGATACGTCTCTCCAGAATTCGTTCGGCATTTATATTCGATATAATATAAAAGTCGGTGAGTCAGGAGTGAGTAAAACTGAAATCGCGCATTCCGAGTTCCATGAAAGCTGTTCTCAGTGATTCGGGACTAACCGATAATATTGATATACTGCATCGTACAAGAGTTTCGAAGCGTGGCCGTTTTACATGGGAACCAAGTCACCTCCAACGCTTCGTAAGACGATTTCGTGAAATCAGTTGTCAGTGGCCGTATACAATACTGTATTCTATTCATTACTCTGAGCTGATACGATTGCTTTCCTGTACGACAAATTCAACTACCTTCAGTGTACCGAGTGCTCGTTATTATTGGGAATAAATTTATTTTTCACTTATAATCCCTATTCTACTTCCATTCAGGGTATAGGGGAGAGTAAGGTTATATTCTGAAAACCTTTCATAGAAGGGAGAGAGGGCACAGCCGGTAACCTGAAAGTGGTGTGGGCAATTAAAGCCTACCGCTTACCAAAATACGAAACTGGAATACCCCATCTTTAGTGTAGCTGTCCAGGGCATCCCATTAGTGTCATCTGTGGGGCATAACACTATACAGGGTATTCCACATTCGATGAACTATTCCACGTTTCTGGAGAACGGAACGATGGATTATTTCAAAAATTTGTGGAGATGGATAATTAAACATGCTCTACCCGTCTAAAATGTTTTCGTCAATACAGTGTTGCCACTTATATCAGAAAGTAGTAGATACTTTGAAATTTTAAATAAAACACCCCACCCCATTTATTACATCAATTTTGGAATCCTAATAAGATTCCTCACAACTTTTCCAGATAATTTGCTAAACCTATATGTGATGGTTTTCGAGATAAAAATTATTTTGTCAAATTTTTGTGTAAAACCTGACAAATGAAAAATAACTTTTTTTTCACAATGCATATTAAAAAATATTTCTATTTGGGTCGTTGCTTCATAACACCATTGAGTATTCTGGCGAAGAACTGGATCTCAGTTTAAGCATACAGGGAGGCTCAGAAGTAAGTTCCTGTAAGTTCGCTGTCAAGAATTTTACAGCGAATTAAGAAATCAGAAACTAGAAAATATCTACTGAAAATGCTAACCACTCGTGTTGGCGAAACGTCGAGATCTTCTATAAACATACGTCGGCCTTACAACCCGAAGAAATACCATGTAAGTAACGATGGCCGCGAAAACCTTCCACAATTTATGAAACTTTATCATCCATAAGCATACAAAACACATTGAAACTAATTTTTTTTATGAAATCTCGTTAATGAAATGAGGGTTTTCGGAGGACCAGAAATGATTATTCCGACGACTGAATATTCCCTCACGTGAGAATTGTTCAAACTTTGCATAGATACGATCAACTGAAACGTGTAGAATTTAGAGAAAGACTATTAAAATGGACATACAAATATCCTAACTTTATGAAAAAATAATATATGAAGTGGCGAGGGAGTGCTCAATCGTCGGAATAATCTTTTCTGGACAACATAAATTGTATGCTCATGGATGACAAATTTTAAATTTGCATTTATGAAGAATAGTTGAATTCCGGAAAATATTTGGATATTCTGAGAACAACTCTTGGTAAATTCTTGGACAATTTACCTTTGGACTTATATTATGATTGTTGGTATCAGTTGGATGAGGCTCCTGGACATCGTACAGGTGGAGTGAGAAGAGAACTCACTAATTTGTTCGAAAATTGGTGGATACGACGTTGGGTACTTGGATTTGGCCACCGCTGTCACCAGATCTACTCCCCTAGATTTTCATCACTGGGGAAAAATGAAAGAAGGTTTATTGACCATCTGTGAATAAAAACCAGGAACTGGAAAACAGGGTAAGATGTGCTTTCGTAGAAATCGACCCATCGGAACTCCAGAGTCACGACTGATCATGTAATAACGTCAATCCATCATTGTTTACAAGTGAATGGTCAGCATTTCAAGCATCTGAGCTACTGAGTTTTTGTTTTTCAGTATCAAATATTTCATAATTATTGCTAAGTGAATTTTGTAATCTTGTGTCGAATGAATTTAATCAATTTCATTTTTCATTCTTCAAACTGTCAACATAACCATGTTTATCGTTCACCCAGTATGAAGGAAAGTTCATGTATTCTATCTATTAAACCTATTTCAGAAAAGTTGAAGCTCTTATTTGTTATTCGATAGATTTTCCACAGTTTATTCCTGAAATTGTATACTTGCACAGACCTCAAAAATCATAAATTCATCAATATCTCATAAACGGTAGGACATAGTCGATAAAAATTATCCAAACTGGTTAGTTGGATTTAAATATACAGGGTGTTCAAATTGAATAAACTGAGATTCACTCATTTTCATGACTCCCTGAAAGGAACTTACTTCTGAGCCTTCCTGTATGCTGAAACTGAGATCCAGTTCATCACCAGAATACTTGAAGGTGTTATGCAGCTATGACTCACATTGCAATATTTTGTAAATTTGTATTGTGAAAAAAAAGTTATTTTTTAATAGTAAGGTTTTACACAAAAATTTGACAAAATCATTTTTATCTCAAAAACCGTCACAGATAGGTATAGAAAATTGTCTGTAAAAGTTGTGAGGAATCTTATTAGGATTCCAAAAATAGAGTAATATACTGGGTATTCCATTTGAAATAACAAAGTATCTACTACTTTCTGATACAAGTGGCAACATTGTATTGACGAAAATATTTTAGACGTGTAGAGCATGTTTGATTATCTCTGCTCACAAATTTTTGAAATGAGCTATCGTTCCGTTCTCCAGAAATGTCTGATAGGCCATCGAATGTGGAATACCCTGTATACTTACTGGCGTCCAAGGTAGTATTGGGTATTACACCGAGTGTACCGTTGTCTAACACTCCCAGTTCCCGTAAGCGTCATTGTAACATCCAAATAGGAGAGAAAAATACCTTACAGGCCAGTTGGTGAAACGTAATTGAGATGAAAGTGATGAAGATATCTAACACCTCTATATATCTGACCTCGTGAAAAGAAAAATTACTGGATGTAATGATTGCTAGAACAGAATATGCTGGAAATTATTTGGAAAAATAGTATCTCTCTGATGAAAAGATGTTTTGATTGAAGTCACTTTTGATTCCATGATTGGAATTGCCACAACTAACCCCAGAAAATAAAGAATACCTTAATTTGAACCTGGGAGACGGTTCGATGAAAAAAAGAAGAAAGTTGAACTGGACATTACCACAAAACCAAATAATTTTCATCTACAATGAAAATTTCTCAACCTGTCCTGTATAGCCCAGTAACCTAGTACATATTACGTTGCATCAAATGGTAGTAGTAGTTTTTTTCTTATATGGTATGTGACTGAGGGAACAAATCCAAGGTTTCGACCTCGGTAGCCCCCTGGATCACGTTTGAAAATCCCAAAAACTGTTAAATGTTTGCACTTTTTTTGGTTTTGTCCCATTTTCACCATAAAGGAGCATGTTTTTGACAAAGAAACTGCCAATCATTTAAAAACTAGAATAAATTTGCTTCGACACTTGCTTGACCCCATAGTTTTCGAGATACAGCTTGTCTGTATATCTTCAACAAACTGTCTGATGTGAGTTAGTGGATTGAACATTCATTCAATTGAACATTCTGAAGGTGGATGGGGGAGGAGCGGGGAGGTTTTGTTGGGGGGGGGCGTCAATGTTTCCTTCTCTTCGACGGACCAGGCCCAAGCAAATATGCCAATTCGCCCCCTTCTACATCCTGAATCTCCTGAAATGGGACGACAATATCAATTTTTTGAATATATCAAGGTAAAAACCTAGTTACGAAGTCTCAATATAAATGGCATACACGTGTTGGTAAGTATGAATTGAAAGAAATAACGGTTCTATAAGATTTGGGTGAATAATAAATAATAACAGTGTGAGAATACCTAATGTAGCTACTCGACAACAGTATCTCCAGCGAGTTTTGACTGAATAGGCGAGCAGCCTATCCATCTTGTCATTGTCATCGAGCTCGTCCAAATCAAGGATGTTGTCATCGTCGTCTACCGTTATTTCACGCAGGTTTTCGCAAGACTGGCCTTTGCAGGTTCCGCAGACGAGTGAGCACTTCAAACCTTTGCTACTGAAGGAAATAATGTTCAGCAGATTCGTGACATCATCTCCGGAAAAAGACATCGGGCTTTAGCAACCCATTCTCATTCGAGCGGATTCTTTTTATAACCCAGCCTCTGCTGCACCTGGTGGTATGTGCAAAATGAATGAAGTTTCGCAGCATCTTGCTTGGGAGGATGTTTGGCTAGGTTAAAACTGGTCTTGGCTGCAGCCTTTGTGAAGAGCTGGTAGCGCAGGTCATTGATGGTTTGACTGGACCTTTCCCCACCGTACAGCTCGATGAGGATTTTCTCCCCGGCTTCAGCTACTTGGGCAGGTGTCGCAGCTGGATTAGAAAACACTGCAGCTTCATTTTTGAGGTGTACATGTTTCCTAAATATTTGAAAGAATTTGAGTTTCCCTTGGCCGAAGAAGCACCAGGTGGAATCACAGCCACTGAATTCATTAGATATCGTCATTCCTATATCTGTGAATCTCCCCTTTCCCCCTTCCATTCACAATATTGGAATGCATACATTTTTTATATTATTTTTTATAAAATTATAGAAAATTGATTCTAGTTTAAAAATGTATCGATTGGTCTTTATCAAAAACATTTCCCTTCATGGTCAAAACGGGACAAAACCAAAAAAGGTGCAAAAAATTAACAGTTTTTAGGATTTTCAAAAGTGATCCGGGGGGCTGCCGAGGTCGAAAACTTGTATTTGTCACCTCTGTCACATTCCATACAAGAAAAAAAAAATTAACACCACCATTTGATGCAACTTAGGCCTATGCTTTTCATGACAAGGTTGGATTAGTAAGAAGAAAAACTTGGTTCTACGAGGAGACAGATGGGATGCAAATTCAATCTTGCAAGGGAAATTGGTCTCAGATATTACTTAAAGAGCTCCTGAAGAAGGCAGTAAGTGGATGTATACAGTGGATTCGTGAGATACCGTCGTTGAAAATTCACTGAATACCTTCGGGGAAATAGCTGAAATCCGCCAATTTTTCACTTCAATTTGCGTATCTTTTCGATGCAAAATAATTCATACAGAGTGATTCGTCCTGGCGGTATGACGTTATCGACACTTTTCTTCAAATGGAAACCCTCATTTTTTTACGAATTAGGAAACTAAGATAATTCGTGAGACTAGTTGAAATAAAAATGAAATGAGAAAAACGATTTTTAATTCAAAAAGTACGAAATTCAAATGCAACAAGAACTTCGAGAACATATTTTTTCAAAGTCTTTTTTCTCACGAAGAGAAAATCCTGTAAGACCCAAATATCATTGTGAGAGCCAAGGAAAAGTAAGTAGGAATGGTGTTCTTCTTGAATTTTCGCAGGCTGTGTGCCTCAGCGAACACCACCCGAAACACTGATTCCCAAAGATTTGCCGCTTGTTGAAAAAACGAGCTCTGAGAAAAAGATGAACGGCATGTCACCAAATTGACGACAGAGGGATGTGAAGACTGAGCTCGGCGGGTCAGTCTCGATGAGACCGCTAACAGTGGAAGGATTGATGACATTTCAGATGTGCATCGATCATGAAAATATCCACGAAATAGGGACAAATTGAGAACTCTTCTGTGGTGTTCCAGAGAAGTGAGGTGAGCGAGCATGTGGGCTCTACATCACCGACGAGATGAAGGGATCTTTTTTGTACTTAATCTGAAAAAGTATGCTCTGTACATCTTAAATCCGAAACAGCTGAGATTTCTATGAAAGGATTTTGAAAATCTGTCATATCACCCATTAGTAGGAAGGTACTCAGAAAATGAACAAAATCACGTGAAATAACTCCATCACTTATAGAGCAACTCCAGAAAACACCTCCAAGGCAAATTCTTCTGCAATAATGATTTGGAATTAGTAGAATTCTTCTGGACTTCCATTATCTAGAAACAGAGAAAATAAATTATTTGCATGTGTTTGAGTCACGACGTTTCAACAGTTAACATCAACTGTCGTTATCAAGTGTGTGAATGCGACAAGATATCTCGGATAAATATTATATAGCCTGCAACTGATGTACCTGCTATAACGGTAATTATGATCTTCGTGGGGTCTCTCTCAGGTCATCAATGTTAATTAATGTGTTACAAAATCAGCATAGCATCGCATGGTCGGAAGCCGAAGTTATCCACAAAGAACAGCATTGGTATAAGAGACAGTTTAAAGAGTCGGCTTATATTTAGAATGATGTCGTGTTCAGTCAGCCGTGCATAGAGATTCGGAATGTGTGGTACCCACTTATCACTCAGCTAGATCGTTTGAGATTTCAATAAAAACTCTTTGTCGAGACCTATCAAAATCGGTCATCAATAACAACAGTCACCAAAAAGGTTCACATTAATTAACATTGATGACCTGAGAGAGACCCTACGAAGATCATCATTACCGTTATAGCTGTTATATCAGTTGCAGGCTATATAATAAGTTTCCGAGATATCTTGTCGCATTCACACACTTGATAACGACAGTAGATGTTAACTGTTGAAACGTCGTGACTCAAAGACATGCAAAGAATTTATTTTCTTTGTTTCTAGACAATGGAAGTCCAGAAGAATTCTACTAACACTAACCACTTTCAAACAATGATTTGGATGATGATTCAGACATAAATACTGAGGACGTTGAGGATACTGAGTGTAAGTTTTCAGGGGGGTTTCTTTTTGGAATATAATCGGGGTGAAAAGTGGCACATGATATTGAGCCAACAGCGACGTGAGCGTTTTTTGTTGAACTATCGAGTTTCTCAACTTATAAGTTTTCTTCAGAAAGATAACTTTCTGTTTTCTTCAAATGGTTGCCTGAGTTCGGATAGTAGGTAGTGTTGCTCCCAATTCCGGATATCCGAAATTTTGATTTTGAATTTCATTCACAATTAATGTTTTTTTGTCTTCATATTATATTTTATTGAACAGTCTTATGAAGAAAAAAAAAACAGAACTTGATATAGAATAACAAATTAATGACATTTTCAAATACCAATAAACAGTATGCAGCTATTTGACATACACTAACAATAATAATAATACATTTAATTTATTATTCACTATGAATAAAAGACACACGAAAAAAAGAAATGTACAATGGTAAATAATAGGAGAACTGTTAGGCCAAGTGGCCGATTCTTCCACAGCCTTCTCAGAATACAAAAAATAATCCTAACTAAATTGGCGTCACAAAAAACAAATAAAGAGTGGAAATATATCTAGAATTGATTTCCTATTCAAAGGCAACATAAATATATCATGTTATGTACTACCCAATACTAATCATTGTCGAGAAAACAGAAATCGTTTGTACCATTTTTTGAATGCATCATTTGACTTGGAAAAATTCGGAATATCCATGATATCAAGTGGATTGTAGGAGAAAGACTGTTTGAATAATTGCTTTTTGTGCTTTGGAATTATTATCATATTTCTACGCCGCAAATTTCGTTTATGTATATCCGTTCTGAATGTAACTTTCCTATATAAGTAGTTTGGTATTTTACTGTTCAAGACTTTATAGAAAAAGCTTGTCATGTGGTGTCTACTACAGCGATTAAACATGCTAAGCCATCCAGTGTCCTTCAATCTATAAGAAATACGCTGTGGTCTTATTATCACATATATCAATCTTAAAACCATGAGTTTTGTGTTTTTTGAATTATTCCAGTGTCAGTACTATCGGTACATGTACCGTAAACAACATCACAGTGAAGTGCGAAAGTACTAGACTATCACAGAGCTGAGTTTTCAATTTGGAGTGGAGAAAATGTCTATGTCTATAAATGAGCTTCAAAGACGTATAAGCATTTTTGAACGTATTAGCATAAAAACACTTCGAAACAACGGCTTGAGTAGCACATCAGGGACAATGGAGAAAGTTCCTCAAATTCCATAGCTCAAACTAGTCTTTCGGGTAGATCTGATTTATGATAATATCACTGGTTGATAGAAAAAACAATTATGAACCGAGTCTGCCCTTTATCGCCAACTCAAATAATAAGTGAAAAACACTATGAAGTTCAAGGAGTTTGCTCTGAAATGGTTCTGGTCATTTTGAACTCACATTTGACTGATTCAACTTGATGCCGATGAAATATTGAAAGTGCTTGAAGTGACAGTGGTCTTCACATTCAATGTAAAAACAACCTTGGGGCCTACATTGCTCGAGTACCTACTCATGTAAAGCTGGGCTAATAAAGCTCTCAACATTTTACATTAGAAAAACCATGAAACCAATTGAATATAAACCTATTAAAAACCCAAAAAAGGCAAAGTAACTCTTCAATAGGAGCCAGAGAACAAATCGTATCCCATCAACAAAGGAACCAAAAGAAAAAATTGATAATATTGGCTCGAGGAGTTATATACGAATGAACTTATAAAGATCAAGATGGGCTTATTAGCCACTGGCATTCACATAATTTTCAGATTATATTCCGTTCACCACACTTTCCGTCAGAAAAAACATGGAACCAATAAAATATAAACCGATTAAGGACCAAAATAAGGCAGAGCTACTCTTCAACAGGAGTTGGGGAACAAATCGTGCCTTACCAACACATGAACAAAATGGAAAAAAATGATTTTATTGACACTGTAAGAAATCAGTTTCCCCACAAGCACCAAACGCCAGAATCCATGGTCAAGTCCAAGATTGTGGAACCAGAGCAATTAACAATCATTATAAATAATGCTTTCCGCCACTATCTCAGCCCCAGGTACAGCCGGGCACCATCAATAGAAACCGCTAGGACCTCTCAGGATGTGATCAAAGTGGGATATGAATGAAGCGACTAAAAGTCAATTCACATAAAATGGCGTGGCGATGGAAGTCTAGTCAGCCCAGTGATATCCAACTTCCTCATGGAGCATTTGGAAGAAAAGGAAATCGATGCCTTTCATTTGAAACCGACCATGTGTATGACGTGGGTGACACCTTCGTCATTTGGAGACACGGAAGGAACGCGCAGAACCATTTCCTAGACCACCTAAACGCTCAACAGCCCAGCATCAAGTTCACCATATTCACAATGTTCAATATTTGTCAACAGTTATGTCAACTGACTCGATATCGCGAGATTTTTTTTCTTCAACCTACTAAATCAATGCTGGAAATCAGAGATTACTGGTGAGATAATATGCCCTTGGGTTGGATTATAAACCATCAATAATTGTCTGAATTTCTTTCAGAAAACATAACATTTTGTTGCTGATTATAATGGAATTTTGTTTCCAAACCCTTCTCAACTCTCCTAACTAGAGAAAAATCAAACTATTTTTAATTTCAGGTAGTTAACACTGATACTGAAAAACTTTGTGGTCCAAATGAGCCTGGAGAACTGAGGGTGAAAAGCAAATTTATCATGAATGGCTACTTCAAGAAAGATTCCTCGGAATCTTTCGATTCCTACGGATGGCTAAGGACTGGAGATATAGTTTACTATGACGAAGACGGGTGCTTTTATGTAGTTGATAGAATCAAAGAGTTGCTCAAGTACAAGTCATGGCATGTAGCACCGGCTATGATTGAACAGGTAAGAATAAATCTAAACGTTCTCCAGGAGTTGGGTTCCCAGATATCAAAGTACAGAATAGTTATTTTTCTACAAACGTCGAAAATTACAAGGTTTGCGCATTGACAACAATATGCAAAGTGACCCTTTTTTAAATTTTCTTTCGTTACCATGACACCGTGTGCGAAGTAGTGTGCGAAATACTTACTTCGCACACTGCATGTAAACTACATGGGATTTTTATATTTCAACCTCTATGATGCTCAATGAAGCAAAAATCCAAGAAAGTTAGGTGGGGTACTGCTTAGTTCATCGTCTCTCGAAATGTCCATCATTTTACAGTTATAAAGATCAGGAACGAAACTGACGCGAATAAAAAGTCACTCTAAAGTAATTTTCAACAACTGTCACTTTGAAATACTTGTCAACAAATGCCATTTTATTTCCATAGTTACAGTAATTACTTGATTTAGAAAAAGAGTTTGAGCCAGTTCAATGCTATTTTTCATATTATGCTAAGCATATTAATTATTTTAGAACAATATTATTGACGTTTGTAGAAAATAATTTTGTTTGCAAATCGTGCGCGAAATACTTTGGTGATCACGACTATTCTTTTTAACTCAGCTGCGCAGCAGTGTGCACATGCAGTGTGCGAAGTATTTCGCACAATTCTTCGCCCACGGTGTCATGGTTACGAAGGAAAATGAAAAAAGGGTCACTTCGCACATTGTTATCAAAGCGCGAACCTTGTCATTTTTGACGTTTGTAGAAAAAATGCATTTGTTCGAATTAACGTTAGAAGTAGTTGCTCAGAAAAGTGTTTTGTCCCATTCACATCGTGTGGAGGTGAACTGAGTATTTACATATTTGAAGCTTAATAGGCTGTAGGGCTACCTTCTATTTTTCTTTCGTTGTTACTTGACTTGATGTATGTTACTAGTTGGTACTGTTACATTTTAATAATCACGCGATATCTGTAATTTTATACACTAGAAGCGGATTGTAGTTTGAAGGGGGAGAGGTGGTTGTAAAGGCTTTTCGGCCTCGCAAGCACTTTGACTTATCAGATCTTCTGTACATAACCCTTAGTCTATCTGAAGCCCAGAACTGCGAGACTTCGTATGAAGTTTCTCAGTCTCCTGGCATCGGGTGACGTTAGGAAGGCTCCTTTCAGGAACTTGATCTTCTTGCAGAAAAGCGCCGGGCATTTGCAAAGCAAATGTATTGCAATTTCAGTGAAGTTCTCGCTGTAGCTATCACTCCTAGATTTACACATTTTTTTGAGGTGATACCTTAGAGGGAAGTGTTCAGTGAGTAATCCCGTTACCAATTTCAAGTCTTCATTATTCTACCCGATAATCTGTTTAGCTGTCATTGGCGATAGGCTCACTAGCCTTTTCACTTGTCTTTGTTTCGGCACTTCAGTAGCCTGTTGGCAGCATCGGAATTCTTTTTTCAAGTGGGCTTTGGAGAGCCGACAGAATGGAAGTCTACTTCCTCCTTGCCTCAATACCCTGGCATCCAAAGGGACCTGGTTGTTTTCTGCCAGTTGTTTCAGGGATTATTGCCAGTCCCAATTCATCTTAGACTCACAAGTGTATGACTTCAGAGCTTTCAGTGCTGCTTGGCTATCTGACAGTATATTGATTTTTCCCTTCGGGTGTCCTTTTCGAAACTGGGCACTTATCTCTGAAGCATTTAAATCTGCTTGAAAGATGGTTGGCGTGTTATAAAGAGGATTTGAGAGCCTGAAATTTGGCCCTGTTACGCACACTCTAGCTGTGGATAATTCCATTTATTTCAATAGAATTGATGCCAGAGTTCGATCAACACATGGCGGATTGTTTTTTGTTTGAATGATCTGTAATTTTTCGTAATAAAAAAAGTTTGCAACGCTGTTTCAAGTTAAATAATCAATTCTACTGATCTACTGGTACAATATTCATCCAACCGTCTGATTGTGAACATTTTCTGGCGACCGTGACAGGACGACGGGACTTCAAGTAGACGATGAGCTCTGAACGCTGAACGAATGGATTGACCTTTTTTGGAACTTGAACATAATTGACAAACAACGTCGAGTGTTGAGATCTGGTTTGACTAAGGAATGTGTGGTATTGAAGATATGTTGAAGGATAAAAATACGCCGAGAATTGAAGTGAACAATGGGTTTTTGAATCTCACACTAAAGTATGAAAAACTTGGACAATCAGATTTGACTTTTCAAGGAGCGTTATTACAACAGGATGATCTGAAAGATGAAGATCTTGAGTCGGAATACGATCAGTGCAGTAAGTACGATCTGAAATATATTCGTACCAAAAGCATGATTGATACTTTCCTTGGAAGAAATGCGACACTAAACAAAAATTGTGTTGCCCGTCGTTTCGGGCAAATCAACAAATAATGATATTTTGGCGTAAATTCACCATAAGTTCAAAACAGAAATTACCAGAAGATTTGAGGAAGTATTAGCGGCTGGATTGGATTCTGGACGCAGTTTTCTGAAATTCACGAGAGTAATAAATGGAGTGATGATGACAAATTTGACATCTTTGAAAGATTTCAGCCATCAAGCGAGAACTACACCAAGGCCGTTGATCTTTTACAATCACGATATGGAAAAGATGAGTATCTGATTGAATATTACGTGAGGCAGTTACTCAATTTCGTATCATCAAGAACGGGAAGTAGGCCTATTGCAGAATTCTCTGAAAGTAACTAGAGAAAAATACGCTGCGATGCTATTTCCTTCAGTAGAATCCGCGATTCCTGAAAATATTTTCAAGATTTGGGGGCGTCATCGTATCACCAAAGAGACTTCCATGAAACAACCAGCTGATTATTTGACTGAGCTTATAGAATTTCTGCGAGTTGAGGTTACTGGGGAAGAGAGACTCAAACTCTGACGGAATAACTTTGACAGCCATCCTAAAATGAAATATTATTCATCAAAATCGAAGCTGCAAGAGGTTCCCACCGCCGCAGCTTTGTTGAAGCCTCAAGAGATTTCATGTATATTTTGTGACAAATCTCATGCTTCCCAAGATTTCGCCAATGCCGTGGATATGTCGTTTACCGAGAAAAATAAAATTTTGAAGAAAAAGAGCGCTTGTTTCAAATGCTTGAGAAACACAGGTCATTTGAGATCCAGATGTAGAATATTCGTTAATTGTGCTGTTTGCAGAGGACGTCATTACCCTATCTTGTGTCAAAAAACTCTTAAGGTAACAGAAACACATGAACAAGTGTTTCCGTAACTTATCTGCAAACACTAGTTGCTAAAATAGTTATACGTGACGGGGAATTTTCGGTACGAGTTTCATTACATTCTGGTTCGCAAAGGAGCTACATTGTTGAGGTCATGTGTGAAGAAATGTAGATTATCCAGGCACAGGAAAATGTTGCTATAAAAAGAAGTTTTTGGTGGTAGTGAGACATCTACGAGTTCACATGCAGTCTACCACATTAAATTGAAATCTTTGCACAATAGTTTTGAATCTGAGTTTGAAGTCCTGGATCAGGTACGTATTTGCAGTTTCGTTCCAAGAGTGAATGACATCGCTCTGTACAATGAATTTAAAAAGAATGGTATTATATTGACTGATTATTCAGCTGGCCAAGTTCTAAATAGTTATGAAGTGCAAATATTGCACGGAGCAGATGCATGGGCTGAAGTGATTTCCTGTGAAAACGTTCAATTAGACTCAGGGATGGTAGCCATTATTACCGAACTTGGTTGGACGTTATTAGGCTGTTCTGCTGAAAAAACAACTGTGGCTCTGACTCTTCTCGTTACTTTGACTTGTCATGCCCTTCTGAATAATTTTTGGGATTTGGAACTCATGAGAATACGTGATTCAGATGTCAAGGTAACTCAATAGTAGTGGAATCGTCAGGTATCAGGATCCGGGCAGGTATTGTGGAAATGGTTCCAGATGAAGAAGTCACCCAGTATGGACATTAATTGCCACATAGAGCGGTCTTCAAAGAGAAAAGCACTACACGTGTAAGGCCAGTATTTGACGCATCCAATCGTGACAATGAGGGAAATTCACTCAACAAATCACTTGAAAAGGGTCCTAATCTAATTGAGCTCATGCCGATGATACTCTGTTGGCTGTAAGTGATAAACAATTATCTCAAGCTGTTATGAAAGTCAATCATATATTGTATAAAATATCTGTTTTTCTCAACATAAATAAACTCAAGCTTAATTGTTCTAAAACTAAAGCTATGATTATTTCCACACAAAATAAAATCAATCGAACGGACATCGATTCAGTTAGAATTAAAATTTATGATGAGCCCATTGAGATTGTTAAAAAAATCAAATACCTCGGTTTTATGATCGATAACACATTAAACTTCAAGGATCATTTTCAATACATCCATAGTAAAATAGCTAAAAAATCATTTTTCTTTTTGCGTGTCAGTAGCCATCTTAGCTTCCAAACGTGTGTAAGGGTCTATAACACAATAATCCAACCCCACTTCATCTACTGTGCCAGCCTGTTATCATTACACGATGGTAATAGTATTGAATCTTTGCAGAAGTTGCAAAATAGAGGAATGCGAATTATTTTGAAGTGCAACAGATTTACTCCCATCAAAATTATGCATCAAGTTTTGGATTGGCTCTCAGTTAAAAATAGAATTTTCTATTCCTCGATGATTTTCATTTTCAAAATTTTATGTGGCGAAGCACCTGCTAACTTTGATCAGTTTATTACGTTCACCAATGAAATTCATGACTATCCTACGCGAGGGAGTACCAATCTTTAAATTTCTCGTACACGGTATTCTCAATATATGAACTCCATTTTCCATCGAGGTTTACTGGAATTTAATAAGCTTCTATTAGAAATTAAGCAGTCTTGTTCGGTGAAAAAATTCAAGGAGGTTTTGATTGAGTATCTGAAATCAAAATAACAAATAAGGACAGCTCAAACAGTGTACCACTTGATATTATTATTACCTATTTACTTGAATAATCACATACAATATCAATTAGTTTTTATTCATAAATATATATACCTATATTATTTATTTATTATGTTTTTAATTATTGTTCCCAATAAACAGTCTTGTTTATTGAGGATTAAAAGATACTAGACATTTTACTTGTTCGTAATTTGTAATTGTTCGTAGTTCTGTTTAATTAGGACTTGTAACTTTTTTATGTATATTAGGATTCCTATTTCAATAAACAATTTCAATTTCAATACCCACGATTCTTATCAACTTCAGATTAGGAAAAATTATCGTATCTGCAGATATAGAAAATGCTTTTCTGCAGATTGATCTCCATGAAGGTGATAGGATTTTTTTACGTTTGCTGTGGTGGACTGAGTATTCACAAGTTTCGATTTTGAGGCACTGCAGGGTTTTTGGTATTTCTTCAAGTCCCTATTTATTGGGAGCAGTTTTGCAGCACGTTTTTCAAAATATTGACTCTGCTCTATCCAATACAGCTGAGAAACTGGAGATATCTTTTTATTTCGACAACTACTTGACATCGGAGGACACGGAAGAAGATTTGCACACATTTGTTTCAGAATCAACTTTTGTCCTCTGCAAAATTCAATTCAAGGGGCTGGATATCCAATGTGGACAAAGCAGACCGAATTGGAGATGTTTTACGCATGAACTGGTACTATAATTCAGATGAGATGGGACTGAATATGAGGCCATTGTTGAATGTGTCGCAGCCATTGACTCGACTGATACTGTTATCAATCGCTCAGCGTGTCTATGATCCGATTGGATTTTCAGCGCCCATCAGTTTGGTACCAAAGATTCTTCATCAAAAAACTTGGTCAACGAAAGCTTTTTGGGAGATGGATCCAAGAGGTGGATAGAAGAAATTCCTCTTTTGAGAGAGTGCAGAAGTTGTAGAAGAATATGCGTGAATGAAACTTCTACAATGCACGTATTCTGTGACGCAAGTAGGTGTCTTATGCTTCTTGTATTTTCGTACGAACTGAGTATGATAAACAAGTCTTTTTACGACAGTGCGTAAAGTAATAATTTTTCGCATAAGTGCGTAAAAAATCACCTATGCTTAAAATCATCAACTGTGCGTAAAGTAATTTTTTACACACTGTTTATTATGCATTTTTACGTCAAATATAACTCGGAAGTCTTTATTTGATAATACGACGACAATTTATACCATTAAACATTCAAATTAATGATGTAATTGCTACAATTAGGAAATATAATAACTGTCGAAGAAAAACATGTGTATGAAACACTTCCGTAAAGGCCTTTTTTGTACTCGCGTGTTTGTTGAACTCGGCTGCGCCTCATTCAACAAACTTCACGCTCATACAAAGAAGTCCCACTTTACGAACTTGTATCATAAATAGCAATTTTTTAACGCTGGTCATGGCTAAAACTCGAGTTGCTCCCCCTGATGGTGTAACAAAACCATGTTTGAAACTTAATGCTGCTTTGATTGGCTCTAGATTGTACAAAATGATTTCTTCTGGTTTCGACATCCAACCTGAAAATATTACTTTTTTGTCGGATTCCTCTGTTGTAATGAATTGGATTCAAAATACTGGACCTTGGACTGTCTTCGTTAATAACAGAGTTAATGAAATAAAAACATTAAATGGACCAAAACAATGGAAGCCAATCAAAGGCGACCTCAATCCAGCTGATCTAGTTTCACGAGAATGTACCCCTAGACAACTCCTCGAGAGTAGAGGGTGGGAGGGACCATCATGGATATATTTACCCAAAGACTGTTGGCCTTCTTCAGAGCCACTTTTTGACGAAGTACTGAGTGAAATCGACAGGGAAAGAAGAAAAACTGTTGTTACAGCTATCACAACTGAGGTGGAGGCGTTCTCATTTACGTTTTTGGCTGAACGATTATCAAATTATTACCTCATTGATAAAATTGAAATGCATATTATAGATGTTTTCTGCATACTTTGTCCACAGTTCATAAATTTCTGTGGTTTGAATGATCAAGCCGCCCTGAAAAGAGTATATACTAGTGAAAAGTTCATCAATTCAGAAATAGTTTTGCTGTATTCTATACAAAAGGAATATTTTGATGAAAACAGAAAAAAAAAACAACTTTGATGGGTTTTACTGTTCTTCAAGATGAACGAGGATTGTAACTAGTCAAATTCAGATTATTGGACGAAGAGAATACTGAAGAATTCAGTTGCCGTATTGTTTTGCCTGTTAAACATCCCTTGATTTTGAGGATAATAGAACATCTTCGTATCATTCACAATCATGCGGTGTTTTATCTCTGCTTGTGTTAATCAGGGAACGAATCTTGTTGATCTGCGGTAGACAGGCTGTCGGTAAAGTTGTGAAAAAGTGTATTACATGCCGTAAAAATCGAGTGAAAGCACTTGAAGTTTCTGTAGCATTATTACCAGTTGAACGAAATAGACCTTCAGCTACCTTTCAAGTCACAGAAGTTGATCTTGCCAGACCAATATTTTTGAAGAAACAGCAAAGCATGGATAGTGATATTCACATGCGCTGTTTATAAAGCAGTTCATTTAGACTTGATACAGTCTTTGAGCTCTGAAGCTTTGGTGCAAGCTTTGTGGTGATTCATGGCTAAACGGGGGCTTCCGAAGACTGTTTACTCCGAAAACGGAACAAATTTCATGGGTCTTGATAATCTCATGAAACAACTAAATTGAGCATCTCTCAATTATGAAGAAATGATCACATTGTTGTGTGAATGTGAATCTGTGATGAACAACCGCCCACTAACATATCCCTCAGAAGATCCTTCAGAGCTCACTCCTCTTAAACCTTCAATGTTTCTTCAGAGTCTCGCTGGAAATAATACTGAGGATCTTGATGAGATCGAGTCAACCGTACTGAGAGAAAGATGGAACTATCTTCAGTCAGTAAGAGAGGAGATCAAGAAAAGGTTGAGCGAAGAGTATTTGGGGCTTCTTCGACGTGTTGATCCCAAACGCTATGATAAACTACAAATTGGGGACATCGTTCTTGTGTTCTTGTGGGGAGTGACAACAAACGACGTTTGGAATGGCCTATGGGCAAGGTTGTTAATTTGAATCTTGGAAGAGATGTCATAACAAGATTAGCTGAACTGAAGATCAAAAATGGTGTTTAATCCGTCCTCTTCAACGCATTTATCCGTAGGAACTGCATGGAGACATTTTAGACCATCCAATGCCTGACCACGACTCAGTTGATGAAGAGAAAACCTGCGAGGACGAAAACTATTCCTATGACAGAAAGGATAATATTCCTCCCACCGCACTCTACCATACTAGAAGCGGAAGGTACGTGAATAATCGGAATATTATGGATATATAATTTTTTTGCAAATGTTTTATTTATGTATTTGCAAAGGTGGGAGTATGTGGATAATTCCATTTACTTCAATAGAATTGATGCCAGAGTTTGATCAACACATGGTGGATTGTTTTCGGTTTTCGATGAAAATGAATGACATATTTGTGAAGTAATGAAATGTTTTTGACAGTTTGAATGATCTGTAATTTTTCGTAATAAAAAAAGTTTGCAACGCTGTTTCAAGTTAAATAATCAATTCTACTGAACTACTGGTACAATATTTATCCAACCGTCTGATTGTGAACATAACATAATCCCTTTCATCCATCTGATGCATGGTTGTTTATGACCAATTTAAATTGCATTTCGAAGTTGTACTCAACTGGCATGTTATCTGCCGGTTCAGACAATATGGCTCCTAGGAACATATATTCCAAATTATGTTCCAAAATCTTCAGTTTTTCTGCTTTCATGTTTACTGTTTGGCTCATTCTGAAAACTCTTATTGCTGCACTGATTGCATTACACATTGGTACAATGGTGGAAGTTTTAGCATTACCTCTAATGCTGCAGTAGGGTACGTAAGTATCTCCCCTGTGATTCCCAGGCAAGCTCACCGCTGTACTTCCTGCAGCTTGACTTGTGCCGACGTTTGTTGCACATTTGGCCACCATATCAGTGAAGACCATGGCTTTGAGAATCGTTTTCTATGACCAGTAGATCATTTCAGACCCCATGTCATACCAGAGACTCTGCGGCATGCCCAGCTTGAGAAGTCATAATTCAAAGCAACAGAAAATGTTATGACAAATGCTAGCTAGGAATTGATCAAGACTGTTAAATATACATTACATTCACAGAGCAGTAAAACTAATAGGATGATAAGAACACTTATCATAAACGATAATAGTTTATTGGTAAAATAAAATAAAATAGAAAGTGAATAGATGATGAGGCGTCATAGTACTATTTGTGTTGGGGAAAAACATGGTGTTCCAAATATTCCTCCACTGAGTAAAAGCAGTAGCTCAATAAGTACTTTTTAAAAGATGGCTTGAATATGTGGGGTTTGGGGGCAGGACATTATGGAGTTTTAAGTCCGAGGGAGTTATTTACTGACTTTCTCAAAGGAAGTTTAGGTATTCTTAAGAGGTTTTCAAATCTCGTCGAGTGGCTGTGCAGACCAGATAGTACAGAGACATTTTTTAAAATTTTCTTGTATTTTCTTTAGGGTGCTGAATATGTATGAGCAAAGAAGGGGTATTATTCCACACTCAATAGAAATTGGACGATAGTGTTGTGTAGCCCACATTTACTAGAATCCTTTTTCTTGTTTTCTGAAAATCTCATTTGCTCCAGATGAATTGCCACATAGTGGTTGTACATAACTAATCGATAACAATATGGCGGATCTCTGATTGTGATATTATATTTCCCAAAAACTTGGATGTCTGTTTCGTGCCAACAACTTTTTCACTTTCCTGCAACCAATTATTGTGGAAGACCCCAGGATCTGTCTTGGTTTCAACGATATTTCCATGGTTCGCGATCCCGTTAGCGACCCCATCGAGACTGACCGGTCAAGCTCAGTTTGCACATCCCTTTGTCCTTCTTCTGGAGGTATTCCCAGGGTTTGTTCTTCCAACGGACTACCTCGGAAGGGGTTCCCTGAGGCATACAGCCTCCAGAAAATCAAAAAGAACACAATTCCCTCCTACTTTCCCTCGTATCTCACGATGTTCTGTGAACATTGCAGAATTTTCCTTCACATGGGAACAAGAAGAAAAAAGTTATTATCAAAGAAATTCTAACAAACACATTCACGATCGAAAATACTTATATGAATATTTTTTTTAAGGTCTTAGTAAACCATCCAGCTGTTAAAGAAGCCCTAGTCATAGGCATTCCTCATGATGAAGATGGGGACCTTCCTATGGCTCTGATCATACTGAACTCGGAGTCGAAGGAAACCACTACCACCGATAACATTGAAAACTACGTTACCGAAAGAGTCCCGGATAGAATGAAGCTGAGAGGAGGAGTGAAATTTCTTGAAAGTTTTCTAGTAACCCCCTCGGGAAAGGTGAAGAGAGCAGAAATGAAGAATATGATTCTGAATGGCGAACTGTAAATACTTTGTTTTTGTGGATTTGTTCATTGTCAATCTGTGTTTATAGTTTCATTTTAAGTGTAATTCATAGAAATAAGTAATACAGTATTCACGAATTGAATGTGATTGGTTTTTGAAACGCCATTCGAAGAATGTACGAATTTGAAGATTTACACTACTTTATAATCCATTTCTGCCGTATTAAATTTCTTCGAAAATCTCATCTAGATCATTTATATTTATGTCGAAACGAAAATTGAGGAACGTACATTGGATATTTTTGATTTTGCTGATGTCTACTGATGAAAAACGGATTGATATGGTGGGGTTTCACATTTTGCAGTGGGGTTGGTAATGGTAATGGGTGGGGGACGCATGCGTCAGTGATTAGGCCCTAGTGGGTCCTTTTCGCAATCCCCGGCATCTTCACTAATTCCATGTCGGATACCTGCTAGAACCTCTTCGATCTTCTTACTAAAGTCGGAATGTCTTTCTATTGTAATGAGTGCAATTCTTCCTCCTCAATGGTGACAGCTCCGAAGACGTTTTGTCTGAGCCAGCCATAAATACCACATTCGCACAGGAAGAGGAAGAAGTCCTCCTCACTATATTCCGTGCATAGTGGGTCTGCCTCAACTCTGATGAGAGCCAGGTGCCACCTGAAGAACTCCCACCAACAGTCGGAGTTCTTTGCGGCTCAGCTTCAGTATCTTGGCCGTATTTACCCTGTCGGGTCCCGATATCATTTGTTTTGACTGCCTGCAGCTGTCTATCCCTCACCACTCTTTTCCTGATGTATCAACGGCCCACTAATTCAATTTCGTTGTTATGCCGAGTGCGGGTTCGGACCCGTAGTAGGGTTGTCGGCTAGCTGGTCCGCCTGCTCGTTGCCTTCAATCCTTGCATAGCCCAGGACCCACATCAGAGTTATTTCAATTGCAGTCGCAAGACTCTCCAGGGCATATCTGCACTCCTGAACTTGTTTTGATCTGGTTCTGGTTGCATTGGAGCTCTGAATGCAACCAGTGCAGTGGGGCTAGAAGTACAGATATTTTAATTTCATTTCCTGATCAAGAAGCTATTTGATGTTGTAAATGTGTGTCTCCTCCGGCTGGTGAATTCACGAGAGCTAGCCAAAGTAAACAACATGAAAGAACACATTAAGACTCTAGTAGACAAATTCTACACAAGTCCTTCATTCTGGGCAGCCCCCTGACCAGGAAGATAACGGGAAGAGCTCACCACGATGTGAAATAGAAGCATGGTGAATTTCTATACCAGGCACGGTATATTCTCCAGGAGACTCCAGAAGATGAGCGATGAAGCTTAGCAATGAACAGAACCTGGTTTTCTCTTTTTTTTGCGGGAAAGAAAGTCTGGTGACAGATTGTGTTGTCACCTGATCTTCGGCATTTCTCTATCAACCTAGAGTGCTGTGCTCATATTACTCAAAAATGTATTCAATGCACTGTCTAGTGGGCGGTAAAGTGTACTTTACCGCCCGGTTCGCCGGGCGTAAAGTGGCACTTTACCGCCCGTGGGCGCATTATGGCCCGGCGGGCCGTAAAGTAGACAAAATTCTCAAATTTTCTATATTCACACATTATTTCATGTAATTCCTAACACGAATTAGAATCATTTCAGTTCAATAGAGCAATACTCTTTCTAACATTTGTTCATAATCATTGGCAATTTTTTCGGTGATGATCTATTTATTTGAAATAGATTCTTCAATATAGCACTCAGCTACTATAGTTTCACATTCCTCATATTATATTACCTTAATTATTGTATGCATAACGTATGAAACGTGTAGACCATTGCAATTCAAGTCAGTATTTGTGATTCGCGCTATAAAACCGCTAGTGCATAAAATTTTGTATGTATCACGTGCGTAAAATGCGTTTAAGGCCTTCGGAGTGTGATGGCCCTCGGATAACGCCATTTGGCCATCATCCACGCCGCAGGCCATAAACGCCTACTTTACGCCCTTGATACATAAATAACTTATGTTTATCTGGTTGATGAAAATAAAGACTTTTATTATTATTATTATTACTATCGTCTGATGTCACGTAATACATGACTACCACCTGCTTAACTTGGAGGAGGCAGGACTGTAAGTGGGACAAACCACACACGGCTGGATACCGCCCACACAACACCGTGGGGTCTATCCAAGGAGAGAGGAAACTAGGATTGTCTGCCAGCTGGTTGTCTCAGAAGGGCTGTACCAAACCCAACTCAGGAGCAGTCGAAATTACCTCGCTCACCTCTACCCTGTGGTGGCATTGCGACGATTTGAAACTTCATTTGTTGTAAGTGTGTGTCCATTTTATTGTAAATTGATAGAGTATACTTTTTGGCCTCTGACAAAACATCTCTCACCTTCTTGTCTATTTTTGTAATATATCATTCAAACACCTTTAACAATTCCTTAAATTTTGTAGGGGATAATCACGTAAGTATTTTATATGATTCAAGACCTCAAACTAGAGAAGTGTTTTAGAAGCTTCTGATGTATTTCTGCGCCTGATACATTCTCTTTTCCAAATGCACTTCCTGGCTTTTTCTTTTTATTTGAATATTCTGGAATAACAATAACTGCAACAGCAGCTCGAAGTACCACTCTAGCAGCCATTTTGTTTCTATACTAGGCAACAGGTAAACTATCAAATGTCTATTCAACATCAGTGTGGCAAGTTCACTGATGATGGTAGTAACATTAGGCCAGTAATCTTTCAAAATGTCTATGCTAGCATAGAGGTTTTCTACAATTGAGTTTTTGATGAAATGGCTTCTCTTTTGCACTTGAGGGGACGACTATAGACCACGAGTGCTTGGAATACCATCGATGGTAATTCTATCAGAAGTATCACTCGGTAATACCACGAATTTACTAGGACGTGTAGTTTTACCACGAAGCAATTTGGTCTAGCTTAAGATTTCTGACAGAATTGTCATTGGTATTGTGAGCATGAGTTGTATTTATTGACATAATTTCATAAACCAATGAAATCAAGAAAGTTTCAGAGTCGTGAATTCTTTATTAGTTATATTTAATGAATAAATAACATGGAGTCAGTCTGACTGACATTTATGTCATTGCTGTTTGTGGTGCCAATGACGACGAGGTCTTACCGTGGTCTTACCATACAATATGGGGAAGTCACGTCAAAAACCAATGCTGTCAAGAGGGAAAATCTGGTACACGTTTTGCTTTGAGACAAGCAATGGGGTAGGGCCTAGAATGAACGGGATGAGACCGAGGCATCAGTCTAAGCCTCTGTACTCAAACATCTATACTCAAAGACGAGGTAATGGATATTTCCGTTTGCACGAGAGGGATTATAAGGAGAGGTCCTAGAAACCAACTCGTAGTCATTCTCTCCAACAGTCAGGTGGCAGTAAAGGATCATGCAGGTTTTCGTCCAAACTAGTTTGGAAGACTCATAAAAAGCTCAGCGACCTAGGAGCACAGAACAAGGTGAAACTTATCTAGGTACCAGGTCACAGGGACATCGAGCGGAGATGATCAAGCAAGAGCGGGCGCAGCATCAAATCTCATCTGACCAGAACCTGCCTGCGGAATCCCATTCGGGGATATCAAGCAGGACACGAAGAAATGGATTAGGAACCATCATCAATTTTCCTGGGAGAAGGCATAAGGAAATACTCACGGAAAGATGATGATGAGGAAGGCAGAAAGACACACTATTTTGATTGGTCCTTATGTCGCAGGAAATGCGAGTTTCATATAGCCAAGGAAATTATTCTTGTAGTAACCATTGTGTATACTTCAGAGGAGAATTTCCACCAAATAGTTCAGTAATGACCCCGCAGAGAAATAAAGAATCCCAAGAATAAACTTCTCATAAGGTTATGTGGCTCACATATCTATTTTCAAGTACCAGTGAAATTTATCTGTTTCAATATCAGTTTCCAAGATAATTTTTGACCTATTTGTATATTTCAAAGGTTTGTATACCGATAAAACAAATTGATTGTGTTCATGACCATTTTCGAATTTTCTCCTTCAAATCTAGATAGGTATGCCTTCTTTTCCGCACTTCATAATTTGCAATTATTGTTCTGGAGATATAAATTTTGCATCATTTTTACACCGTGTGCATAGCGTATCGTATGCTGTTTCTCGTACTGTGAATATTAGCTAGATATCATATACTTGAAATAATTGCCAATCGATATCCATGACCTATTGTTCCAAGAATTCAGTATTATGCAACGAAGGAAAACATTATAATTAGCACCATGACTACAAAGAATGTTTTTATTTTTTAGCAAATATTACTTGATTTTGAACTAGACAATGGAGTCAACATCAAATTAGCAAGTGAAACATATGTTATCGTTTTCTGGAAAGCTGGCTGAAGACAGAGAAATAATAATATGATGTGATTCTTATAATGTAAGTAAATTACTAAAGTAAATAATTTAAAATTTGGTGAAGTTTTGAGTTAATAGCTCACTTATCGTTGTTGCTATACGTTTAGACTTTTCCAGAATAGAGCTCCATACCATAGTAATGATAATAATAATAATAATAATAATAATAATAACTGGACTTTATTTTCTAATCATAATGAACCCATCTATAGTTATAGTCAAACATATTAGATAAATAAAAAAAGGCGCAAAAAATGGTCGATTATCACGAAATTGATTCCCATGCCGCCGACCAGGGTCGGACAATTGCCACTAAATATTGTGATGCGTGCAGATTAATCAAGTTAATTTAACAGAAGTACTGTAACTTTTGTATTCAGAATAATCCATTTTTATTATTATTAGTATCCTTAGATTAGGTAAACAAGTGCCCCGTCGAAATCTAATTTGCTAATAGCTGCGCGTACTGCATACAGCTGTGATTTCTATTATAACTACGCCCGACCCTGCATGAAAAAAAAACATACCTAATTGCTGTGCGGGCCTTTACTTCTTCCGCGCCAAAAGTGTCGTGGGGGCGATAGGTGGAATTATTTGAATGAATGTAGAGATGTGAATAATTTTATTTATTGATTTATAGCAATTTTTGAGTAAAAACTGTGTTTGGTTATTGACAAAATAGGAATCAATTTCTGAACTTATGTAAGTATTGATATTGACTCGCACTGAATTTAGCCAATATTCTCATGTGATTACCATATAAGGTGTGTATGGCGTGGTACTATGCATTTTTGGCAGAAATATATACTTTTTAAATGATAACTTGCTTAATTTTTTTGAAGGAAATGTGAGGACTAGCACAATATTTGCTTATACAGGATGATTACTAAGGTGGGACGGCCCGTTCATTAATTTCTCACATTGCAAGGAAAATAATGTCTATAGGTGAACATGTAAAATACAACAATTCGTTTTCGAAATGCAGGGCGTTAAAGTTGAAAATTAATATTGAATTTACTTTTAATACTACAGGATCACAAAATACCCAAGAGCAGATGAATAAAAATATGATTATACGAAACAGAATGCCAGTGTCCAATATTGATTATATTCCCTAATTTAATTTTAGGATATGAGAGAACATTCAATTTTATGCAAGAAATAAATGAATGGTCTAGTGGAAAAACGATGAGATTCCACTTTTTGAAAAGGTGGGAAAAGCGAAATCTAATGTGGGAGTGTCATCGTTTTTACACTGTGCTGCCTACTTTTTATGGAATTTCATTGTTTGTCCCCAGTGAGGTTTTGTATGTTGTTACTTCGAGCTATAACAGATGCCGCTAAAATGTCGATTTCGGAAAATATGGAACCTCATCGTTTTTCCACTGGGCCCTTCAAATATGATTGCACTAAAACATGATAGAAATCACCGATAAAAAACGAGAAAACAATATTCGGCACCAAAATTTAATGTAATTGTGTCGAATGAAAATTCAGTTCAAGACACCCATATGATACATATAATTTTTGAATTTTAGCATAATTGATCATTGACATACCATACTGAGAAAAAAGAAAAATTCACACAAGTTGCAAATCATCTATTATAAAATCTTCAACCGCGACAGTATTATTCCAGTTCAAAGTGGAGTAATTTTTCGCAATAAAATCTGTATTAATAATGATATCGTGGTAACGCACTATCCGATCTGAAAATATAGGATTACAGAGATTTCATATAAATAAAACACAAGGCTATCAATTATAAAGTTGAATTTATTTTCATGGAAGACCATGGTGGTATATGCACTTATTTGAGAATTATCTTCTCTAAATTATTTATTATTATCAATTATTTTAGATGTTCAGTCGTGAAGAATGCAGTATTGAATGAAAGCTGAGAATGTTGTAAATTTTTCACTAGCAGTTTGTTCAATTTCATCCAATTCTCAACTTTTGATATAACATTGTTAAACTTTCAACAGACATTCTCAACCCGTGAACTAAATATACTAATAATTTAGTAGCCAAAAATTGCTGTTGATTACATACGTTGTCTAATAATGAAAAAATAAATAACCTTATCCAGTCTTCTGCTTCAATCTATACAATAGGTATATTCGTCAGCTAGTCTTGAATAGAAAGTAGCTTCTGCCTCCTACGACCATTGAATTATCATTTGTTCGATTCATGGCAAAGTTTTCTGAAAGAAATAACTAGCAATGATCCTACGTACAGGTTTCATGGTTCTAGACACTCTTCAGCGAAGGCTAGTTCTCCCAATTGAATCTAAAAACCACTTCAGCTTTTATTGGGAATTTCTAAGATGAACACTGGAGTATGTATCCAGCGCCGTCTCTAGGTTCCAGAGAGTACTTACTTCTACTATATTATCTACTTCCTCCGAAGCCAAAGTTTCATAAGAACAATGTTGACACTTCTTGACGGAATACCACTGATATAGGTGATAATGAAAAATGGAATACATAATGAGATTATCGTAGGTAATACCACAAGTGTATCGGTGATTATCGAAATAGCAATTCCTTTGAATTTGAGAATCAAATTATGTTGCTTGGCAACCACACGAGCGCTTGCGCGAGTGTGGTTGCCTAAAGCAACATAATTTGATTCGAAACCGAAAAGGAATTAACGATAATCGCCGATAACACGAGTTGTATTTGTTAAGATTATTTCATGAATAAAATCGAAACCATTTTTATTTATTAAAAAAAAAGGCACCGTGGTTAACGGATAACTTAAAATTATTAATGAAATTTCGTGACAAGGCTTTGGCTCGATACAGGAGAAGTGGTTTGCAGGCTCACTGGGAGTACTATAAACAGATGAGGAATCTTACTAACCGCACCATAAAACTTGAGAAAAAAGCATTCTTGGAATTCCGACTTAACAATAATAAAAATCTCTGGAAAGAGCTCTCAAATCTAGATCTGCGTGCTAAAAATTCTAAGAACGTCGTCCCAGATCATTTAATGAAACCTCAATCAATCAATGATTATTTTTGCAACAAGACTTCTAATAATGACATACCTGACGATGTAATTCTGTCATTTTTTTCCAATAATAAACTAAATGGCGATTCCAACTTTCATTTCCAGGGGACTTGTGACCAAGAAGTTTCCGAAGCTTTGCTCTCAGTGAAATCTGATGCAGTGGGTTCTGATGGCATCAGCATCAAAATGCTCCTTCATTCTTGTCCAAACATTATAACATATATAACCCATATATTTAATGAATGTATCAATGATAATGTGTTTCCCATGATATGGAAAAAATCACACGTCATCCCACTAGCAAAAAATTCAAATCCTCAAAACTTCAATGATCTCCGGCCTATCAGCATACTCTGTGCACTATCAAAAGTATTCGAAAAAATCACTAACAAACAAATCCGTAAGTATCTCGACGCGGAACATATTCTACCTTCTTCTCAATCGGGTTTTAGACCTAATCACAGCTGTACTACAGCTTTACTGAAAGTAGTCGATGACATCCACAAATCAGTTGATAGTAATGAATTATCAGTTCTAGTTTTAATTGATTATTCCAAGGCGTTTGACAGAATTTGTCACCAGCTCTTGATAGCTTTATTGAACTTTCTTGGATTCTCTTTATCGTCTAGAACACTTATTCAAAACTACTTAACTGGTCGCTCTCAATGTGTTGTGTCAAACAAGGAGCTGTCAACTTTTCTTGCAATATCTACTGGCGTTCCACAAGGATCTATTCTTGGGCCCGTTTTGTTCGTGATTTACACTTCTCAGTTCCCCAAGTGTCTTCGATACACTCGCATTCACAGCTACGCTGACGACACTCAAATATATAAACAATTTCCGGAAAGCTCACTGATAGAAGCATGTCAACAAATAAACCTTGATTTGAGTTCCTTGCTCGAAACTTCAAAAAAATATTGCCTAACAGTTAATCCTTCGAAAACAGTCGTGATGCTCTTTGGTCGAGCAATAATGAGGAGAAGATGCGAGAGTAACATTATCATTAATTTAGATAATTTACAACCGCCTCTTACAAATCGCTCGAAAAACCTTGGTCTCATAATGGATCAATCTCTTAGATTCTCTTCTCATGTTTCCCAGATCATAAAGCGTGGATATTTTAACTTAAAAACGATTTACTCCAATAGAGAAATACTGAACCAAAACTCGAAGAAAATATTATGTAATGCTTTGGTTCTATCACATGCCAACTATGCCGATATTGTTTATGGCCCTAACCTGCTTCTTGCTGACAAAAGAAGACTACAGACCTTACAGAATTCATGCATGAGACTTGCTACAGGTACCAGAAGGCGACAACATATATCACACCAGCTGAATAATTTGGGATGGCTAAACATGGAGGCGCGGCGTGTATTACATGCTTGCACTCTACCTATTCCATAAAATCATTACTACCAAAACTCCTCCTTACCTCCACGACAAAATCTGTTTTAGAACTGACATTCATAACCTGAATCTCAGATTCAGAAATCAACTTTCAATACCTCCCCATAAAACCACACTGTACCGTGGCTCTTTCTCTTATAATATTGCTAGGCTTTACAATCGACTTCCGAGTTCAATGAAAACGTTATCTATCCCAAATTTCAGAAATAAATTGAAATCCGACCTACTTATGAATAAAGTAAACCTGCTTAATTAATTAATTAACTCTCTCATACTCATACTTATCAATTATCTTTTGTTGTATATCATGTGTATCTGGGTACTCATAGAGAAATAATGTATTTTTTATTTTCCTTTTTGGGTTGAATGGAAGAACAAGTTCTGGTTGCGTTATCTCACACATGACGTGATCTGAACTTGAATTCTGCCTTTTGATAGGTTTCGTTCTTATTTGTTTAGGTATTTTGTATTTATTGTGATGTATTTTGTTTTTACAAACCTGTCAATAAAATCCATTATTATTATTATTATTATTATTATTTACTATTCAATTTAACGAGGAACATTAATCCCGCATTCAGTACTGAAATTATGCAACTAACGAAATATTTACTTGATATTTCAAACATCCCTCTATTTCAGTTACCAATGACAGAGCGCGTCATTCGTAGTTTCGTCATTGCATGTCTAGTCTACTGCTTCTCGCTCGAGGTTATGTTTTATAACATTTTGATTTAGTGATTTGATTAATCAACGAGTATGCAAAATTTGTCGAAAATTGTGAAGTTGATATGAATTAATAGTGAGTGCTTATTTAGTTTCGGTCAAAGTTTGGTGTTGTGTCATTATAGCAGCTTGCTAGTGGTAAGTTTGTGTTTTGATAATAACCAATCAGGAATCGAACTACAAAATCGAAAACACATCATACACATATCCAGTAGCCAATCAAGAGCCGAACTACAAAATCGAAAACATGATGTTTTCATTTATCAACACAAAAATTTTAACCAATTATAACACGCTATTTTAGCATAAGTGAAATAATGAATATTGTTCTCATGAAACTTTGGCATTGGAAGAAGTAGATGCTTCAGTCGAAATGCACTCTGGAACCTAGAGATGGCTCTGGATTCATGTTTCGGTATTCATTTTAGGAATATCCAAGAATGGCTGAAGTGGTTTTTTGATTGATTTTGGAAAACTATCCTTCGATGAGAGGCAATTTCCGTAATACTGGTGTTCCCTTTCAAATCGGAAAATAATTTAAGCTATGGTATTTGAAGAGCACTGCATCAAGTATCTCTTTAGGAAAACTATGCCAAGAATCTGAAAGAGATAATTCAACGGTCGTAGAGGGCAGTAGTTACGTTCTGTTCAAGACATATTGACAAATATGTCTGATTTATTGACTCACAAGACTCGTGAGAAGGGGGAAAAGCAGAGAAAGGCCTCTAGTAAAAATTTTCAGAGATTTTGCCACATGAGTCTTGATAGTACTGGCAAAAGTAAAAAAAAGAAAATAGGGAGGAAAAGTTACGTTTTAGAAGCATCACTCGAGGAAAGAAAATAGTTTGCTTCTGTACAACGTAGGAAACAGCAAGTTGTTCCTCAATGGAAGAAAATAAACCATTTCCAACTATAGCGTTTTTCCGACGCGAAGCGGATGGCAGTACTGAACGAGGAGGAGTAGATATTTTCAAAGAATCATTCGAGTGGACAGAATAGCTTTTTCCGATACTACATAGGAAAAAGCTATTCGTATTTTAAGGATACGAAATGCATTTCCAACCCGTGTTGTTCTTCAAACTCATTGTCAGAGGAGTCTCGTAAGCGGAAGGTGGAGTAGAAAAAAGGCAAGGGAGGATAAAAGTGACATTTTCAATGCATCCTTTGGGAAAAGAAAATGGCTTTTCATATATATAACGCAGGAAACGGTAATTTGTTCATCAACGAAAGAAAATAAAGCATTACTAACCAGAGTGTATTTTAATGCCTGATGTGAAGCGGACGGAGGGCAGAAATAATCGAGAGTGGGATATGCCTTTCCTACCGAGTTTAAAACCATAGTTTATTTATGTTTTCTATTTGCTTCTTCTTTAGAGTTCAAATCAAATCAAACTATACTTTATTGTCGAAAAAATTAAGTTTTTGTTGACGAAGTAAAAGACAAACAATACAAAGATAATCCAAAGATGAGATACACACAAACATGGGAAATATAAAATATAAATAAAATAAATGTACCTATAAAATGTTATTTGAACATTTAGTAAATTTTTTTCAGCTGTCGCTCTCTAAGATAAACAATACAAAGATACGAACGCACAGTAACAAATATACACATTTACACACATATATCATATCATTATGGAAAATGTTATTTGAACAATTTGTCAATTTTTCGACGTATCAGCTATCGCTCTAAACGAGTATACAATAAAATAAATAAAAAATGAGTAAACAAATAATGCCTCAACAATGAAAATCACAAATGAGAAATACAGTTCATACTTTTCATTAAAAGTTGTCATTGTAAAATTCTTGCAAACTATAATAGGGTCTGTTCACGAGTAGTTTTTTAACATATTTTCTAAAGCTTTCAATACTATCGCGGCTCTCTCTAGAATGAGACGGTAAGTGATTATACATCTTGACGCCGTTATAGAAAATGGAGTCCTTTACCAGGGATGAGGAAGGTAAGGGTAATTTTAAATAATTCTTAGATTTTTGGCGAGTATTATAACACGATGAAATATTTTCAAATTTTGAAATATATTTGTGTATAAGACATACAGTTTCCATAAAGAAGAGATGAGCCACTACTGTCAATATCTTTTTCTCTACAAATCATTGCCTACATGAATTGCGTGGTCCTAATTTGAACATATATCTAATGGCTCTCTTCTGCAATTTGAGTACTGAATCCAGAAGACTGTAGTTACACACTCCCCCGAGAGGTCTAGCATATCTCAGTTGAGATTCTATTAATGCATAATATGCAGTCATGGCTGTGATAGTACCAAGCTCTCTTGAAATAACTCTCATTGCATAGCACCCTGTTTTACGTAACCTTCAAACTTCAATTTGCTGTCAATGAAAAGACCCAAAAATTTTGAGCAATCTTTATTTTCAATCATCTCATTTTCTAGAGGCATATCATCAAGAATACATTCGAAAGCTACTATATTTGTTTTTCTTATATTAATCGAGAGTAGATAGGCATGGAAATCTGGATTCAAGGTTATTTTTTTATATAACTAAGAGACCTTAGATTTCTTGATGATGTCTTAATTCCAGATGTTATCCAGGGTTTTTTTTCTTTCTTTTTTAATTTTCTGGGTAGGAAATGATACACTAAAAAATTTTGAAAGTTTGCCGTAGAAAGCAACGAAAGGTTCGTTTAAAAGTAATACCCGTTCCCGTCAAATTCAAGACAGTTCTCACATAACCTATTATAGTTTGCACTGCTATAAAGTCTTCCATATTTATATCTAATATTTTCAGTTACATCTAGAAGAATGGAACACTCTATAGCTTCATGATCAGATAGTCCAGAGAAAGTAGCTGTATATGAAACTTTTTCAAGGTCATAATTAGTACACACATAGTCGATGCAGGTGGAGGAATATTGACAAACTCTTGTGTGTCTGACATGCATGTTCAGGTTGAATGATTGTAATATGCTCATGAGTGCTTGTGTAGCTGCAGAATTATCATTCACATAATTTATATTAAAGTCTCCACTTGAAAGAACACTTGATTTAATTGGAAGGTCACTCGATATAGACACAAGACATATCAAGCTAGTTTTTTAAAATAACATACAGAACATTCAAATACTTTTTCAATTATAAGGTAATTATATTTTGTAACATTTTCAGAAACTGATTCGCTGGCAAATTCTTCAGTGGCTAAAATCATAGTTCCACCATAACCCTCATTTCTACAATATTTGGAAAGAATGACATAGTTTTCGAGAAAACAGTCAGAGTTATTACCCGCGTTTTATTGGCCTCTAGAGTTTATTTCTACTATTGGAAGAAGTAGAGTATCATAAAAACGTAATTTCAGGGTTTCCTATAGAAGTAAAATGATTCCTAAATTTCCTGAATCTCTGTAAAAAGTTTGATACATATATATTTCATTATTATAAATCATTATGAATAATTTGTTTGAATTAACAACTTCCACAGCCCAAACAGACAATGGAAGAAGGTGCGAGCAGTCTTATATCTCAATGGAAGATTATTTAGGAGATAATATTTCAAGTGGGATAATAAAGTTGTCATACATGTGAATTCCTTAAATAATTTTTACTCGGAAAACTTTTTCAGAATTTAAAAATTATTAAAAAGAAGTGATTTCAAAACCTAACACCTTCCACTTTGAGTAAACGAACTAGCTAATAAACCGGAATTATCAAAAAAAAAATTAAGAGCATATTAGAAGATTGGAAACAAGTAGGAACTGAAAAATATTTTTTTGTTGTCTGGTCAATTTTTCTCTATTCATCATACATAAATCGATTAGATACATGTTTCCATACCTATCATCCCACTGATGTTTTCGAACTTTCGCCGCTTTCCAAAAGAGATACTAAATGAATTTCAAATCAATATGAATCCACCTTCATCATCTTCTTTTTTGGTATCCATTTGAATAGAAAATGATTTTCAAATGGAGCTTCAACAGAGGTTCCCAATGAATTAAGAATCAACCTTCTATATTATACAGGGTCCTGCAACTGCAACTGGTCCATAGCTTCTAAACGGCGCAACTTGAAAATTTCTTTCGAATGCAAGCATCTTCCCTTCTTGAGAGAGTATCTTTGGAAAATATTCTGAAGTATACAAGGTGACCCAGAGAAGTTCACAAAACCAAACTTATGTTTTTTGTAATGGAACACCCTATATTTCATCACATAGTTGAATAGAGATTACTTTGACCATTCAAAAAATATAGGGTCATGTATGTTCATCAACGTTATTTCCGGAAATATATCGATATTACTTCAAAAAACATAAGGTATTCAACACTCTGTAACTCCTCGTGGAAAATAATTCCAAAAACTTATGGAAGACGAAATGATTCAAATATGGTCTAGTTTCTGTAACATGACACACAGTTGAAATTTCATTACCATTTGTGTACCGGATAGATCGAAACGCAAATTGAAATAAATCTTGTTTTTTTCAAATGGAAACCCATATATTCAATTTCAATATTGGAAAGGTTATAAAATTTCCTTTCGAATGATATATCACACTTGGTATTTACTTCACCTTGAAAATAACGTAAATTTCCCATTGAAAAAAACAAGATATCTTTCAATTTGCTTTTCCTCAAGGAGGAAACATGCTTGCATTCGAAAGAAATTTTTAAGTTACGCCGTTTAGAAGCTATGGACCACCGGAGCGCAGTTGCAAGACACTGTATAAATAAAACTCGTACAATCTATTCGTTAAACATTTCCATCTATAAGTTCAATTACGTCCATAAAACTCAATGTTATTTCAACTGAAGCTCTGAAGCTATGATTTAGGGAGTTTAATTTTTTCATCCAATTATCTACTTTTGCTACCATCAAATTCGATAGTGGCAAAAGCAGAGAAAGTAGATAAATTTGGTGTCAAAAAATCAGCTAAGTCAAATTCTTCTTCTACGAGTAGAACATTTTTGTCTGCAATAAAACGCTTCTATTGTTAGTAGTAATAGACCAGTGCTAATGTACGACAAAGAATAGAAAAGCGGGAATAGTATATTGTGCAACAAGTGCAGAAAAGTGCTAATTACTCACGAGTTTGAAAAAGTTGCGGCACGAGCGCAAGCGAGTGCTGCAATTCAAACGAGTGAGAAATTGCATTTCTGCTCGTGTTACACACTATACTTTTTCTACAACACCCTTTTTGCTAAAAATAATACTATACTATAAGACGGAATGAAATGTCAGTGACTCATTCTTATATTTTCCTCTTGAAGTTGAAGGTAGTAAATTCAATGAGAACTTTTTCTCTTAGTTCTGGCGGAGTATTTTCAATTTCAGAACTGTCGCTATCCATTTTAGTTCAATCTCATTAAAAAATGACGGGACAAGAATATTTTACGAATATTTTATGCTTGACGTTTGTTGACATTCAAATGATTCAATAGATGTTGCTCCGTTGCCTAGCAATGGATAGTGTGTATGTGGATATTTGAGACAGCAGTAGTGATGTCTATGATTTTTGTTCAGAATATTATGAATTTGTACTACAATTTCCCTCATATTATATAAACCAATAGAATTTGTCTATTCATTCTTGAAGTTGCCTGATCGAATATCTCTTCGAAATGCAGAATTTTCAAAATATACTTTCACCTTGCTGTCACGGAAACTGTATTGCTTAGAAATTAGGTACTGAAAAATTTTGGCACAGAAATGACACTTTGCGGCACACTAATGTCAAATTTCAATTATTGTGAGAAATAATCATGTTTGCGAACGTAAAACTATGCAGAAAAGCATGTTTTGGAGGGTGGTTGTAGAAAAAAATCATTAACAGCGTGAGACCTACTGAGAGAGGAGCAGAATATTGTACGAATGACGAGAAAAATAAATTGGAGTCGAAAAAATGGGTAATGGTGGAACGGGGTGAACTTTTAAGGGTTGAAAGTGATAATTCGCGGTTTTTCGCAATTGACAACGAAAGTTGACCTATCGAAAAAAGTTGAATCGTTTGGTTGTTGAAAATAAAAAGTTCTGCAACTTTTGTATCAATCATTTTTCCACGTTACTTCAAATTTTCCGGGAAAATTGGAAAAACCAATTTTTCAGCTTTAATTTTTTTCTCGCGCAAAAATCAATATTTGTTTAAAAAATTTGGTGGAAATATAATTTAACATGTTTTAAGTAAGCTGTAATTTTTTGTAGTGGAATAAGGAGTTTTCCTTTCTTTTTCGACCAATTCCGAAAAAACGACCAGCAGCCAGGTTTTTCGTTGAAGCGTCTACTTTCAAATTATGTAATAAAATACTACTATGGAAATTTTTTCCACAAAATTTTTGTTCTAAACTCATATTTATTTATTAAAATTATTGAGATTAATAGTTGAAAGCTTTCGAGAAAAAAATTTCATGTAACCTTAATGGGTAAAAAAATAAACAGGGACACAAATAAGGATTTCATTATGATAGAAGGACGAAAGGCGGTGCACTTTTGGAGGTAAAAATGGTTTCTCACGATTCGAAGCGAAAATTAACCTTCTACAAAAAAAAAGTTGAAAGAATAAATTGTTGGCAATAAAAAGATCTACAACTTTTGTATTTAATATTTTTCCACATAACCTCAAATTTTCCGGAAAAATCTGAGAAATCATTTTAATTTGGTTTTAATTCTTCAATTCGCAAAATGTAGTGAAAATATACCTTTTTATGTTCTGAATCGGATGTTTTTTTGCAACGAAATATTTATTGTTCTTGAACCTCTTTGAAGTACTCGGAAAGAGTGCCAAAAGGAAAATTTAAAGTCATAAAATAAGAAAGAAAGTAACAGGCAAGTACCAGGTGGAGAATGTTATAGAGTTACCAATTTTGACGAAAAACAAATAAAATAAACATGAAAACTCTCAAAATGGTGAAATTGGAATGCAGGTTGAAAACGGTTTTTTGCGGTTTGCGGTGAAACGTGACTTCATACCGAAAAATGTTCCATTGAAAAGTTGTGGATAATAAAAAAATCGAAAACTATAGTTCCCAGCACTTTTCGACCTCAAATTAACTGTCAAAATGGCGAAAGACCGATTTTTCAGTATTTAATTTTTCTCTCCCCCTAATGACTTCATTTACATGAACATTTGTAAGAATATATCTTTTTCGTGTCGACTGAGCATGATTTTTTCCGCAATTCAAAAAAAAATCTTCTGTGAGTGATCATTTTGATTGTTGATATGTCTACTTTTAAATGGTCAATGTAACTTGGTGGTTCATTCAACGATTGAATTGATCACTCATAGACCTTCACAATACAAAAAACATCAAGAAAATTGTTTATGGAAGATAAGGATGTTTTTTTCGAAAAATGTACATAAATCGAAAACTTCTGAATTGCGTAAAAATCATGCTCATTTGACACCAAAAAATACATGTTCCTCAAATCTCCATGTGAATAATTGAAATATATGTACCTACTCGAGAGAAAAATTAAATAATGAATTTTCGTTGTTCCGCCATTTTGATGGTTCATTTGAGATTATGTCGATAAGTGTTAGATACAAAAGTTTTCGATATCTTTATTATCTACAACTTGTCCATGAGATACTTTCCACTATGAAGTCACGTTTCGCCGCAAACCGCAAAAAACGTTTTCAACCCCTAAACTGCATCCCAATTTCACCAGTTTTTCATGTCCTTGTTTATTCTTTGTATCTATTAAGGTAACATGAAATTATTATTTTCAAAAGGTGTCAACTGTTAATTTCAATAATCTTAATAAATAAATATGAGTATAGAACAAAAATAAAAAAATGGATTTTTAAAAATAGTTTTTTAATTTTTTCGCGTATTCTGGAAAAAAATTTCACAGCAGTACTACTCTTCCATTACATCTAAAATGAGACGCTTCAACGAAAAAACTGGCTACTGGAGAGCTTGCAAAACGAACTTTATCGGTGAAGCTTCTCAGTTGAAAAAGAGGACGTTTTTTCGGAATTTGTAGAAAAAAAAAGGAAAAATCTGTATTCTGTTAAAAAAAATTACTGCTTACTTCAAACAGAATGAGTTACATTTCCACCAAATTTCGTGGAAAAAAATTGATTTTCAAGAGAGAAAAAAATTATTAACTGAAAAATTGGATTTTCCGATTTTACTGAGAAATTTGAGGTTATGTGTGAAAATGTTCGTTACAAAAGTTTTAGATCTTTTTATTTTATAAACAACTTTACTGTTTATTTTATTTGATAGGAGGTCAACTTTCGTTGCAATTCTCGAAAACCGTGAAACATCGCTTTCAACCCCTCAATGTTCACCCCGTTCCACCCTTTTCCATTTTTTCGACTCCAATTTATTTTTTATCTGTCATTCGAACAATATTTTGCTTCTCTTCGCGATAAGTCCGTCGCTTAATTTCTGAACGAAACTCAATTGCTTCGTAGACCAAGCAATGGAGCATAAAATGGCGCTGTCGGATCATTAATTATGACGCAATTGCAAATTGATTTTTTTTGCATCTTGTAGCGTCTCTAGATGCTCTAGTGATAGCCGATTTTAGTACCACAAAATGTAAATTGTCATTTTGCGCTACAATGCTGCGAAATTGATGAAAAATGCTTGCAAACATATTCCGGCCTCTCTACCACTTCTACTATCAAAACCTGTTTGAGAAATTGAAATCGGTCTATCGCTAGAGCATTCAGACACGCTGCAAGGTATTGCAAAACAAATTCAAATTGCAATTGTGCCAAAACTGATGTACACTAAGCAATGAAGCATAAAAAGAGTGAGTTTTTAACAAAAATACTAGTAGGAAACCGGCTATGTCATCACATGGAGGACAGTCCGTAGTTATAGACCGTCAGATAACGACAGATTTTGCTGACTCATTTTCTCTCTTCTGGGATTACAACCACTGGAAATGATGTCAGTGTTGAGCCCATAAAATGAAAATTCAGCGATAGGACGTGTGCTAGGTATATAGAAATTTCATTTTCTTTTGCAGAAAAAAAATGTTTTTTTTTTAATTTTCTCGTTTAACACATGAATAGGTATAACAATCTAATAGTGAAAAACCAAAGCCATAAGGTTTGCACGTGCTTAAAGGGTTGAAATAGGGGCGCGATCTTGTGAAAAAATAGTTGGTTGCTGATGCATTTTCTCGCTTATGGCAATCAACAGAATGAAATTTAATATCGTTAGGAACCCGAAAAAAATTTCCCATAAGCCGGTCAGCTGTTGAAGTATATTATCCGGACGGAAAATTTTGTGAAATTTTTTTTCGTTTTCCGGCAAACTTTCTCGTTTATGGCATTTGCACCATATGATTCTGTTGATGGATAAACATCATAATAAAATTCCCATGCATGTACCTCAAGAAAAGCCATAAGTTGTAAAGTTGTAGGAAAATTTGTGGAATTTTTTTCATTTTCTCGTTGATGGGAGTTGGCATGTGAGAAGAAAATAGTATTTCAAGACCAGAAAAAAAAGCCATAAGTCGTAAACATGATATCGATGTTTTATACAGTGTGGCCCATTTAAAATGGAGCACCCTTATAAATCATACTTTTTTCAACCGATTGGAATGCTTTTTTTTTCATTAGGTAGATAATCGAAAAGTCCACTGGGACACCAAATTTCGTGATTAAATCTTCATTTTCAAGGCCAACTATTCTTTTTTTAATAATAAATAACTGAAAAATTTATTAGCAATTTTTGAGAAGAAATCAGACTACACCACTGGAATTGTGACATTTTCAAATGGTTAATTTTGGAATTATCTTGAAATTCGTCCAGATAAAAAAGTTATGGGAGAATTAAATTTTAAAAATATGCCGTTTAATCAACCCACCATTTCAATTTCTACTCTTATCCAAAATTCAGAATACACCACTGGATTCAGGGAGTCTTAAAATATCACTGATCAGACTTTCATCAAAATCTATTTATAAATAATAATGAAAAATCATTAAATAAAATGATATTTTCATGAAATTCCATCAATATATTTTTCAAATTTTGTTGTCTTGTAATTTTCTTATTTATGAATAGATGTTGATGACATTCTGACCAGTAATATTTCGAGACTTCTTGGTGTATTCCAAATTTTGATAAGAGTTCTGAAATTGAATTGGTGGGTTAATTAACTAACTATTTTTAAAATTGAACTTTTTTATTTTTTATAACTTTCTTATTGATGGACGAGTTTCAACAAACAAGAACTATTTAAAAATGTCGCGAATCCAGTGGATTGGTGACATTTTTTCTAAAAAAATAATATTAGATTTTTAACCTTGAAAAATGAGAACAGTCAACAAAAATAGTTATGGGCATTATTGTGACAAACTGATAGGGGTTGTAAAGACAATTCAAGCAATTTTGCGTCAACCCCTATAAGTTAAATATCTTAACTGCGTAATTCCCCCACGCCTACTGGCTTGCTGTGTCATAATCGGATGATCATTCGAATTTGAATACGGAACATCAGATTTTTGAAATAATGTGATTATGCCCTTTACCTATTTATTGTGACTATGTGGCACGATGTGGCGAATCAAAGTTCACAAAAAAGTAAACACAGCAAGCCAGTGCGTGCAGGAATATAATAAACACTAGTTCGTTTTCCCACCACCATAGAGGCAGAGCTTCCGGCGCGTTTTTTTCATAGTGGCCTGTCCTTCAGGCCTAGTTCACCTTTTAGAAGTGGAAGTTCAAGAATAATAAATTGCTTCTATGTCTAAATGAAAAATCGAACTCATTTCCAGATAAGAAGCAGTTCTGGACCATAGGTTGAAATCGATTTGCAGTGTCTACAGTTTGCAGTGGTACAATTCAAATGGTGATCAGACGGAAATGTAATACTTTGTTGGTTCCTGCATATCCTAGGAACCATATCACACTGGATATGTGTGCACAAGCCTCTCATGTCCTAGCACTGGACTTACAAGTACCGTTGTGACCTAAGATGGGCTGATCTAGATTATCATTCTCGGTTTCTCTAAAAACTACTCATAACATAGGTTCCATGGAATTTCTGAAAATATTTGAAACACCAAAAAATCTTGTCCTTCAATGGATTGGTGAATCTCAAGGAATTTCAACTGACCCCTGTTCCTTTAAAAAAATTGGGTGAATGACTGTCACCTTGAGGGGGTGCAGGAGGGATGATTTTTTTATATCACACAGTGTCTTTTCGAAAACATAACTCGACGTTTTCCTTAGAAAATAATAACGTAGAAAATTAATGTATCCGTTACTTCAGGACCTCACTGTATGAAACATCGTAATCATGTTTCCGACTTATCGCTTTTTTTTTCTCGTCTTGAAATCAGTTTTTCTTCCTACATGCCAATTACCATAAACGAGAAAATGAACAAAATTTCCTGTGTTTTTCTGCAATTTTTCCAGTTTCATATAGTATGATAAGCACGAACCAGACGTATGGCATTTTATATGACTTTTACATTAATAAATTTCTATCGCACATTATTTCGTTCACGAGAAAGTTTGCCGGAAAACGAAAAAAATTTTCACAAAATCTTCCGTCCGGAAAATTTACTTCAACAGCTGACCGGTTTATGGGAAAATTTTTTCGGGTTCCTAACGATATCAAATTTCATTCTGTTGATTGCCATAATCGAGAAAATGCATCAGCAACCAACTATTTTTTCAAAAGTTCGCGCCCCTATTTCAACCCTTTAAGCACGTGCAAATCTTATGGCTTTGGTTCTTCACTAATAAATTGTTATACCTATTCATGTGTTGAAATGCCATAAACGAGAAAATTAAAAAAAAAAATTTCTTCAGAAGGAAAATAAATTTTCTATTTGCCTAGCACACGTCCGATCGCTGAATTTTCAATTTTTGGGCTCAACACTGACATAATTTCCAGTGGTTAAAATCCCAGAAGAGAGAAAATGAGTCAGCAAAATCTGTCGTTATCTGACGGTCTATTATATTCTGAGATGTTTTCGATTCGCAACTATCATTTATTAATTTGTTATAAACATTTAAATAACAAAAAACGTGTTTTTTAAAATTATTTTGCTTATAAAATGAAAACTAATAGAGCAATCTGGTTGCTCCAATGGAAATAATTGTAGATAATTGAAATACAAACAAAATGGGATGTTTCAAGACCCGGTCGGATCATTAGCAACGGGTAAAAACTGGAAAAACCGGAAAATTTTGATATTTTTTGAAAAATTCATAACTCCGCCATTTTTCAACATTTAGGATTGGCCATTCTCCTGAAAGTATTGAATCATGTGTAGTTTATGTGTGCACTAAACAGGCGCTGTCGGATAGTTAGTTTTGGCACATTTGCAATTAAATTTTTTTTGCATCTTTCAGCGTGCCTGGATGCTCTAGAGATAGTCCGATTTCAATTATTATTCAAATATTTATACTACTACAAAACAGTTTGCGCTACAACGGTGCGAAATGGGTAAAAATGCATGCAAACATGACTGAAAACGACCGAGCCTGCGTTAGCTGCCGAATGGTAGGAGAGAGGAGAATTCTTCTAATGAACGGGTTACTTGATAATATGCTTCCCCTCATCTCCCGCTCACTCCTTCCACTCGACCGCTTTTACCAGCTCAGCCGTTTTGAGTCATGTTTGCAAGTATTTTCCACCCATTTAGCAACATTTAAGGGCAAAATGAGAATATATATTTTGTGGTAGTGTACTTCTACTTTCAAAATCTGTTCTAGGAATTGAAATCGGACTATCACTAGAGCATCCAGGCACGCTGCAAAATAGTGCAAAAAAAAATTCAAATTGCAATTGTGCCAAAACTAATGATCCGTCAGAGCCTTTGTAATGCACACATAAAGTACACATGATTCAATACTTTCATAAGAAGGGCTAACCCTATTTCTTGAAAAAATGGCGAAGTTAAAATTTTTCTTTAAAATCGTAAAATTTTCTGGTTTTTCCAGTTTTCCTCCGTTACTAATGATCCGATCGGGTCGTAAAACATTCCATTTTGTTTGTATTTCAATTATCTACAATTCTTTCCATTGAAGCAACCAGATTGCTCTATTAGTTTTCATTTTTTGAGCAGAACAATTTAAAAAAAACACATTTTTTGTCATTTAAATGTTTATAACAAATTAATAAATGACAGTTGCGAGTCGAAAACATAACAGAATATAACAACGAGATGTCCACCATGTAATGGCACAGTAGGTTTTCTACTAGTATTTTTGTTAGAAAAAAATACTCTATTGATTGACCTATCGAGGAAACACGAGTCCGCAGGACGAGTGGTGTTTTCTCGAAGTGATTCAGTTGAGTTCAGGAATAAAAGACAGACCTATAAGATGAATTCAATCACGATGGTAATTCCATTAGACTATTTTACAAAGTGAAAGGTAAAAAAATTGAAATTTGGCAGAATTAGAAGAAATTACCAAACAAAAGATGAGAAGTTGATCTGAGAAACTAATGAAGTTTAATAAACAGAAAACATTGATTCATTCTATAGAGAGTTAAGTTTGGTATTATCTAATCTGACCTTGACTAGAGCTCCTGATTGGTTCATTTGACAAGTGCGTGAAATAGTCCACCGACTTTACCTTTAAACTAGACTGCTAGTACTCATATGCCCACCACTCGAAAAACTCATCCAGTTGAACATCCTGAAAACGTGTCTGCGCAATGCGCAAGAGCCACCATAGAATTGATATTTAACAATCTGGGGAGCCTTAATTTGGTCATTGGCGTTGCCTTGAGTAAATAAATATTATTAAAATAAAGTGTTTTGTACTTTGGTGTAAGAATCCTTAATTTTCAACGACTGAAATGTGCCTTGTTACATCAATAGTAATAAGCTTAAGTTTCCTTCAAACCAAATATAAATTTGTATAGGAATTAGTCATAAGTAGCATTAAAAAATATTACAAATGTACCTAAATATATACATAAAAAAAAATTACTGTCACAATCACAACAATATAAATTCATACATAAAAGTCATTGACTGAATAAGAATGTTTATTAATGAGGAGCAATATCAACCTTTTCCTTAAGTTTTGGAGAGTTGAACAACATTTCAACTCATTTAAAAATCTGTTGAAAAAAATCAAACCAGCACTTTCAGGAGATCGGTATGAGATTGAATGTCTAGTTTGCGGAATATGAAAATTTTCTCAGGTGTTTTTATCAAGAATTTCTGATCTTTATTATTGAAAATATAACTGCAGGTAATGTTACGATATTCAATTTTATCACAAAATCCCTACAACTATGCCGTGCCGAAATGCTAGAGATAGTTCTGATTATTTTTTTTTGTACAAGAAAAACACCATATCCCAGCCGTGATTCCACCTGTACATAGTAAATGTTGAGTGTTTGTTTCGTATTCAAGACTTCCCTTAAGTTTTTGAGTAAGTAATTATGAGAATTAAGATTTTGCACCAACTTATCACAGTGAGGTTTCCAACTTAATGTAATGTCAAAATGGATACCTAGAAATTGAATGCTTGGTCAATTTTGGAGCCACTTGATTATCACTAAAATTTCGATATACAGTTCTGGGCCAGACCTTTGGTAATTCCGGAATCAAAGGAAGTCTGTATTTTCAGAATTTAAATAGAGTTAGCTAAAAACAATACATTCAACTTTTGAAAAATGTCACTACTGTTTTTGTAGTGAAATATATATTTTTTGGGATACAATAATCACTGATGTATCATCAGCGTATATGGTAAGTGCATATATTGACACGTTTAAGTCATTTATATGTAAAATAAATAGTACCGGTTCCAACACTGAGCCCTGTGGTACTCCAAGGAAAATGTCAGTTGCTGAGGATTGCTTTCACTCTTTCAAAGTGAAAGTTAAAATTGTTTTTTTTGTTAAAATTGTTTTTTCCGTTAACCAGCTGTCGTCCCCTTACGAACGGCAGCCCTCAAAAGTCGAAACTTGTGCGAGCCAAGGATTAACGAGGTCTTACCTTTTTACGTGCGATTCCTAGGAGAGGAAATATGATTCACGGATGTACAGATCTCCCCTTGCTCGCATAAGCTCTGCTTTTGAGGGGTTTTCTCCGAAAGCCTGGGAGTTTCATAAAAACAAATTTTACAAATTTTACAGTTATAAAATATTCTCGTCATTAAATGAAATTTCAATTTTTCAACATTCCACTTGCTGTCGTACTAGACCTATTAATTTCTCCTGAAGTACGCCAATGTGATTCTGACAGATAACAGACACAATGCGCATGTCCTATGACCACCAGTCAATTTCGTAATTGGATCAATTTCAATAATATGGCATTGGCAGTCTAGTTTAAAGGTTAAGTCGGTGGAAATAGTCAGAGAAGTCTTTCGAGCGGGGGGTGGGTGTAGAAGAAAAAAGCTCTTGGGAGAAGAAACACATTTTCAATGCATAATTGGAGTGTAGAAAATGCATGATACTTTTTAAAGGAATCGGAAAATTCTAGTTGTTTGTTTTCTAGTTTTAATGGATCGATTGAAAATCAAAACGAGTATGGTATTGATATTTATCTATTTCTATAAACATTGTCTTGCCATGCTGTAAGGTAACATCTTTTGTGAGATATTGATTTTTATTCGAATGGAGGGACTTGTGAACTACAATTTAGATGTTATAAGTTAATTTTTAAGAAATTTCAATTTCGAATTAGAGCACAAAAATCAAATCGATGCGTAATACCCAAAAATAGCACAAAACGAATTTTTGTTACCCTGTAGCTCGAAAACTGGCTATAGGATCGATCTGTGAATTGAACTACGTAATGAGGATGCCAGGATTTACAACATCGAAAATTGAGCAGAATTAGCGGAAAGCCATATATTTTACGTAGTAAATGTGCGTGGTCCTTTGTGTACGAGTAGTCAAGAAATACTGAATGCTAGGAAATAATGAAAAACATACAAGACGCAATATAAAACAAAAATATACCAAAGATATACAAGAGAAAAAATACAATTCATTTTGTGAGTTCAAAGTAAGTAGATCTTTCAAACACTTATCGAGTATATAAAAACATTTACCAAGCAGAAATGACTTCAGACTTTGTTGGGATTATTTGATTGTATTTCTTCTGTTAGTAGAGATTTTTGTGCCGACGAAATTTGGAGCAATTTGACTGATATTATACAAGGTGTAATTTAAATGATGAAAAACTAATTAACGCAGACACACACCGGGAGTGTTTTTTGTTATATTTAAATGCTCAAAGTCTTCCAGCGCACTATGATGAGATATATGATTTAATTCTTGACAGAAAGCCCCCCTTTGTTTGCCTATCTGAGACGCATGTAACTGATTACATATTCGATTCAGAAATAAGTTTTTCAGGTTATAATAACTTGAGGGTTAATAGTGATAGTAGACATACGGGGGGAGTCCTTATATATTTCAGAAATGATATCAAAATAAGCAGTACACAATGTTTAGCAGTACCAAAAAAATATTGGTTAGGTGCAGTTACAGCATTATATAACGGAAAGCACTACTTGGTGGTGTGCCTATATAGATCACCTAGTGGTAATAATTGTACAGAATTTTTAAATTTCTTCGAAAATTGGTGCGAAGAAAATGTATGTGACCAAAAAATGTTGGTGGTGGTTACTGGGGATTTAAATATAGATTGGCAAAAGAGTGCTCCTGGAAATAATAGATTAAGAAACATGATAACTGACATGGGATGTAACAATATTGTTAATAATATAACTCATCCAACGGATAACGGGGAAAGTTTGATAGATTTGGTAATAACCAATGAGCAATTTCAGATTGATGCAGAAGTTATGGATACACCAAAAATATCTAGCCACAATAATATTATCTTGTATTGTGATCAATGTTCTAATGGGAATAAATCTCTAAAATTAGAGAGTAGAGGTCGTCATTTAGATTTCAATAAAATTAATGAGAAACTATCAAAAATAAAATGGAACTACAGAATGATTGACATGAATGAAAAATATAGAGACTTCTTCAATAAAGTGTATGAGGTTTATAATGAAATAGCACCAAAAAAAATTATAAAAATTTATCCACATTATAGAGAATGGTATGATGAAGAAGTAAGGGAAGCAACAAAGAATAGGGATGATTGTTATAAAGAGTGGAAACAGCACGGAACACAAGAACTCAAACACATTTACACACAAAAAGAAATATAGCAGTAAAAACTATGAGGATGAAAAAGCGAGAATATTATGAAAGGAAAATTGAGGAAAATAAAACAAACTCGGTTGAATTGTGGAGGGTAATGAAAAATATTTATCCGAGTAAAAATGAGAAACAAATGATAAGTGAAATAGAAATAAGTGATAATGAAATTATCAGTAATAAAAATGGTATGTCCGACAGGTTGAATAACTTCTTTGTGGAAAGTATCAAAAATATAATAGACAATATTGATTTAGCAGAAATTGACTTTCCAATTGCATCGAATTCAAATTTGGGGGTCACTTATGATTCCATAGAAAACTTCTCACTACTAGATTTCAGAGAATTGAAAGACATTGTTTTTTCGTTGAAAAATAAGGGAAGTCCAGATGAATTGAATGTTGCCTCTTTTAAAAATTGTTTCACTAACCTTTCAGAACCACTACTAAACCTCATTAATACCTCATTACTAACAGGGGAGGTACCTGATGACCTGAAAATTTCTACAATCATTCCTGTTCCGAAAAAAACAAACTCAAATAAAGCCTCAGATCTAAGACCAGTGAACATGTTGAGTTCAATTGAAAAAATAATGGAAAAAGCAGTCTATAACCAATTAGTAGATTATATTGAAAATAATAAACTGTTAAGTAAATAACAATCAGGGTTCAGAAATAAACATAGTTGTGGAACAGCAGTTCAGTGTGTACTAGATGATTGGAAAATTAGGCTAGAAAAAAATGTGACTACTGTTGCAGTATTTTTGGATCTTCAAAGAGCTTTTGAGACAATACACAGGGATAGATTATTACAAAAATTAGTAGCAGTAGGAATAGATGGAATAGTCCTGAAATGGTTGAAAAGCTTTCTGAAGAACAGAAAACAAAAGCTTAAAATAAATAATAAAATATCAGATGATATAGAATGTGATCAGGGAGTACCACAGAGAAGTGTGCTGGGACCCCTATTATTTTTTATGTATATCAATGATTTGCCAGGGGTGGTAGGTGAGAGCTCAGTTCATCTCTTTGCAGATGATACACTAATTTATTTCTCATGTAATGATCACACGAAACTGACAGAAACCATTAACATAACCTTAAAATCTATTTACAGTTGGTGTTGTGCTAATTATTTAAAGATCAATCTTGAGAAGACCAAGTACATGGTGATAAGTACAGAAAAACGATTTAGAAGCTTTTGTAACCAAAATTTTGAGATAATGCTAGGACCTGATAATGTGGAACGGGTCAACCAATTCAAATATCTCGGGGTTCATGTGGATAGGGGATTACAGTTTAAAGATCATGCCAACTTTATTATGAAGACGATATCATTCAAAATATATTTTTTATCTCGTTGTGCCCCATATTTGACAAGGTGGGCAAAAATTTTACTATACAATTCATTAGTTCTTCCTCATTTCACCTATTGTTCTACAATTCTGTATATGCTGAAACAGAATGATTTGGCTCGTTTACAGAAACTCCAAAATAGAGCATGCGCATAATTTTAAATTGCAGAAGGTTAAGAAGAGAGATGTTGAAGCAGCTAGAATGGTTACCAATTGATTCTCTTCTTGTCTACCAAACATTAATCTTAATTTTCAAAATAAAAAATAAAATTTCACCAACATATTTACAAGAAAAAGTTTGTTACAATGACCAAATCCATGGATACAATACAAGATCCAGAACCGACTTTCACATTCAACAAGTCACATTAACACATACCCAAAATTCAGTTTTTTTCAAGGGACTTGATAGCTACAATAATCTGCCAGAAGAGATCAAACGTATAGAATCTTTAACATCCTTCAAGACAAAGGTAAAATCATATTTACTTGATCAACAAAAAACCTAGTAGCCACTTCCTCATTTTGTTAAGTTCGTTTTAGTATTTAGCTTTGACTGGAGTACATATGTTTTAGTATGTTTAACGTATTTTGTGTATTTATCAAATATTTTTTAGAATGTGTATATGTGAATAGATGTGTGTTTGTGTGCTTATAGATGTTGTAGGTATGTGTATTTCTGTTGTATACAAGTGTATATATATGTTTATTTTTTGTGACAAGGGTTCAAATGCCCAATTTGTGAGAATATGTTGTATTGTTCATTCTGGAAACTTATTCAATTACTTGAAAATGTATATTAGCCAAATGGACTAAATAAAGGATTTATATATGTCATTAATATCAGGTGGTGATTCCATCATATTTTTTAAAGAAAGTTTCGAATAAATGTGTGTACTAACTTCGTTTCCGAGATACGGGGTGTCAAAAGTCTTTTTGACGATTTTGATGAAACCTGTTGTGGTTATTAGTAGTAACAAGGGGCTTCTTTTCTTTCTTATTTTTTGAAGAGAAAATAATTGAAAATACAGCTTCCTCATAATGCTGTGAATTTTCAATCAAAGTCATTGGCGTAGAAATTGAAACGAAATGTAAAACATTTAGTTACTTTTTATTTTTTTATTTCATGTTGGTATTGTTGATTTTATAATTCATAGTTAGTCCAAAATATTTGTTCTGTGTTCTGTGGCACAAGACGTTTATGTCATGTCAGCAACAAGATGCGCGCCAAAAACTTATGATTTCGATAATGTATGTATTCCGTGAGTGGTTATGTTTTAAATGTAGTACGTGGTAGTACCACTAAAACTAGTATCCTTACTTTTGCCCATTAAAGATATAATGGCCTGCAGTCGAGAGTTTCATTCAGTTTAACAGGTATCACATATCATTGAGATATTCCAATTTATTCAATTGTTCAGTGATTGGTAACACTGAATATAGACAGAGTGAGAGGGAGATCGACTTCCTTCTTTGGAAAGACTTCTTCCTTCTTTGCCCCTTTCTGAATTAAGCACTCGAAGAGTCGGTTGCTTTTTGAATTTCCCTTCGGGAAAGATAAATTTTCCACAACGAGGAGATGAAAGGTCGTACTTATCGAAACTTATGATTTCGATAATGTATGTATTCCATGAGTGGTTATGTTTTAAATGTAGTATGTGGTAGTACCACTAAAACTAGTATCCTTACTTTTGCCCATTAAAGATATAATGGCCTGCAGTCGAGAGTTTTATTCAGTTTAACAGGTTATGGCCCCAGATAACGCGAAAACAGTGAAAGAATAAAACGTTCCTAGTATGGCAAATTATCAGTTGGAAGTCCCTAGACTGGAGGGGCGAGAGAACTACGATGAGTGCCTTTGCTGCGCAGAATTACTTGGTCCTAGAAGGATTGCAGCATTGCATCGAGGAAAGTAGCGCAGTGGAAAATACATCAACGGAACCTGAGACACCTGAGACAGTATCAGCAGCAGCCAAAGAAAAGCTCAGGATGTTAAAGCCAAAGCCAAATTGGTTTTAACAATCGATCCGAGTTTGTACGTACACATCAAGGAAGCCAGTTCTGCCAGTGAATTGTGGAAAAAACTGCGTTCTATGTTTGATGAGAGTGGCTTCACAAGACGAATCAGTTTGCTCCGTTCACTGATATCTACAAGGTTAGAAAACTGTGATTCAATGAATGCGTATGTTAACCAGATCGTAGAAACAAGCCAGCGCTTGAGAGGTACAGGCTTCAATATTGATGATACATGGACAGGATCGTTGATGCTTGCAGGATTGCCAGAGAAATTCATGCCAATGATCATGGCCATAGAACATTCAGGTGTCAACATCACAACAGACACAATCAAAACCAAGTTACTTGATATGGACAGTGATATCAAAGCGGTCAGTGCTTTTTTTACCAAAGGCAATCCAAACAAGAAAGGTGGGAATAAGGACACACGGGACAAGAAACACATTCAGTGTTATGCATGCAAATAATTTTGGCACTACAAAACCCGTTGTCCAAACATTAAAAAACAACAAAACGACAAAAAGGAGCCAAAATCAGGAATGCCTTCAATGTTGTATTTTTAAATGGTGATTACAAGAAATCAGACTGGTACGTCGACAGCGGAGCAAGTGTTCATTTAGTCTCAGAAGAAAAGTTCATGCAGAGTTCTAAAAGTCCTAGTCAAACAACATAAATCATGGTAGCCAACCAAACGAAAATCCCTGTAGCATGTCTAGATTACAACAGTTGTTTGTGATCAGTCACATGACATCATAGTGCAGAAAGCTCTCTGTGTACCAGAGCTCACAACAAACTTACTATCTGTAAGTCAGCTCATAATAAATGTCAACAAAGTTACCTTTGACAGTGAGGGTTGTAAAATTTACAATGTGAGAAAACAGCTGGTAGCTGCAGCTAACTTAGTCAATGGTGTGTACAAGTTGAACGTATGTTCAGATTGGTCAGAAAAATGTCTATTGGCGAGTAGCAGAGAAGTGACTGCAGAAACCTGGCACAGGAGGTTAGGCCACCTCAATAGTGCAGATCTTACCACAATGAAAAAGGGAGCAGTAGAAGGTCTAGAATGCATAGAAAAAATAGACATTGGAAAGTACAACTGTCTCCCTTGCTCGCACAAGCTCTGCTTTTGAGGGGTTTTCTCCGAAAACCTGGGAGTTTCGTAAAAACAAATTTTACAAATATTTTTTACTATATGTTGTGAAGGTAAACAACATAGATTACCTTTTCCAAAGAATTCTAACCGAGCCGACAATGTTCTAGATCTCATACATTGTGACCTGTGTGGCCCCAAGGAAACAAAGTCTATTGGAGGCTCAAGATATTTTTTAGTTCTGGAGGATGACCATTCCAAGTATGGGTTTGTATATTTCTTGAAATCAAAGGACGAGGTGTCAGAATGCTTCAAAAATTTCAAAAACCTTGTGGAGAACCAGCAAGAAATAAAAATAAAAATTTTGAGATAAGATAATGGAGGCGAATTTGTTAACCGAGAAATGGATAGTTATCTCAAGAAAAGTAGGATTATTCATCAGAGAACAAACTCATACACTCCAGAACAAAATGGGGTATCCGAAAGGTTAAACCGTACAATAGTAGAGAGAGCAAAATGTCTATTATTTGATGCAAGCCTCGAAAAATATCTTTAAGCGGAGGCAGTGAACACTGCAGCCTATTTACGAAATAGATCTCCAGCAAAAGGTTTACAGAATAAAACTCCATTTGAAATATGAAATCAAAAAAAACCAAATGTCAAGCACCTGCGAATTTTTGGTAGCATGGTTATGGTGCACATTCCCAAAGAAAGGCGTTTAAAATGGGATAGAAAAGCCAAACAAAAAATTCTGGAGGTATATAGTGAAAATGTCAAAGGTTACAGGGTGTATGACCCAAATAGTCAGTCTGTCAGTGTAAGCAGGGATGTAATTATTTTTGAAAACGTCAAACAGAGTAAGACAAATGGATATAACATAGAAGTCTCTGAGGAAGTTTTAGTTTCAGTGGGGCAAAACCAAAAACCCCAGGATGAAATAAATCCAGCTTCACCTGAGTCTCTTGACAATGATGACAGCTCTAGTCAATCTAGTGACAGTACGCAGTATGAAGATTGTCGGAGTAGCAGAGATGACAGTAATTTCACTGACACTGATGTTAGAGAACAGATGCGAGCAGATGTCTCTGAACCTAGAAGATCAACAAGAAAACACCAGCCTAAACAGATGGAAGATTATGTATTATACCAATGTACTACAAGCTCAGTATCTGTAAAGGAGGCCATGTCCAGGCCTGATTCAACACAGTGGCAGAACAATGGTAAGTGGGTTTTTAAGCGAAAAATTGATAGTGTAAATAAGGTTAGATATAGAGCGAGGTTAGTAGTAAAGGGTTTCACCCAAAAATATGGAATAGACTATTATGAGACTTTCAGTCCAGTTGTAAGACATTCGACATTAAGAAAGCTGATAACACTATCCGTACATTTGGGTTTAGCTATTTCGCACCTAGATGTAACCACAGCATTCCTCAATGGTAAATTAAATGAATAAGTTTTTATGAGACAGCCAGAAGGGTTTATTGTTTCTGGACAAGAAAATAAAGTTTTAAAGTTGAATAAAGCTGTTTACGGACCCAAACAGTCATCTAGGGTGTGGTATCAGAGGGTCGAAGTTGTTTTGTTAGAATTAGGGTACCAGAAGTCTAAATATGAGCTTTTTTTTTCAAAAATCAAGTTAGGATAGTGGGTTAACTGTCATTGATATGTTGATGATTTCTTTATTTTTTCAAACAAAAAGGGTCAAACTGAAATTCTGAAAGATAAATTGAGCTCAGAGTTCAAAATTAAAGATTTGGGAAGAGCCAGACAATTTCTTGGTTCGAGAATTTCAATAGACCAGGAAAAGAATACCATTACTTTAGACCAGGAACAATATATAAATAGTTTGTTGGGAAAGTTTAATATGTTCGATTGTAAAGCTGTGAGTACATCTATGGAAAGCGGATTACAATTAGATAAAAATCCCAATTGCAATTTCTCAATGCCTTATCAAGAGTTACTTGAAAGCTTAATGTATTTGTCAGTTATGACAAGACCAGACATATCATATGCTGTTAGTTACCTTAGTCAATTCAATAACTGTTATAATGAAACTCACTGGAAGGCAGCTAAGAGGGTTTTAAGATATTTACAGAGAACAAAAAAATATTGTTTGAGGTTTTAGAAGGATAAAATTCTTCAACTTGAAGGTTTTGTAGATGCAGACTGGGCAAGCGATTCTCTTGACAAGAAATCTTACTCAGGATTTAGTTTCGAACTATCCCAAGGGGTGATTTCATGGAGTAGTCAAAAACAAAAAACGGTAGCTTTATCGAGCACAGAGGCCGAATATATGGGGCTTACTGAAGGTGCAAAAGAAGCCATATATTTGAAAAAATTGTTGTCTGAAATTACAGGTACTAATTTTGAAAGTGTTAATTTATTCAATGAGAACCAAGGAGCTCAAAAGCTTGCCACAAATCCTGTTTTCCACAAAAGGTCGAAACATATTGATATCAAACATCATTTCATTAGAGATATTGTTGCACAAAATTATTGAACTTGAATATTTAAACACAGCTGAGATGCCAGCAGATATATTTACGAAAAGTCTGTGTAGTATTAAGCATTTAAAGTTTATTGAAAGTTTAGGGATTATAAACTTGTGAGTTGTAGGTATCTGAAGGTTTCCATAATTTTTTTTTGTCCCAGTGGGGGTGTTGATTTTATAATTCATAGTTAGTCCAAAATATTTGTTCTGTGTTCTGTGGCACAAGACGTTTATGTCATGTCAGCAACAAGATGCGCGCCAAAAACTTATGATTTCGATAATGTATGTATTCCGTGAGTGGTTATGTTTTAAATGTAGTACGTGGTAGTACCACTAAAACTAGTATCCTTACTTTTGCCCATTAAAGATATAATGGCCTGCAGTCGAGAGTTTCATTCAGTTTAACAGGTATCACATATCATTGAGATATTCCAATTTATTCAATTGTTCAGTGATTGGTAACACTGAATATAGACAGAGTGAGAGGGAGATCGACTTCCTTCTTTGGAAAGACTTCTTCCTTCTTTGCCCCTTTCTGAATTAAGCACTCGAAGAGTCGGTTGCTTTTTGAATTTCCCTTCGGGAAAGATAAATTTTCCACAACGAGGAGATGAAAGGTCGTATATACGTTTAAATTATTACCATGATCAATTTCTGATCTATTCACGAATCGAATCGATATATACATCGGCATTCTTTTGGAATATTTTTCTAAATTTCCAAAATGTACTTTTGATATTTACGCTTCACGAAAAAAAGTTGGCCTCATGTGCGTCACTATTAATTATCTGTATCCATATCTTCAAATTTTGAAAATAAATATAATCTTTACAATTTAATCTTATTCGAATAATATTTCGTATCCTCTTTCGACGAGTCGGTCCTGAAATGTCATAAATGAATTGTTTCTTACCTCTGAAATTGATGACTCACATGTGGCAATAATTTCTGTAAATTCCATCTTTCAAACGTTAAAATATGAATCAAACCTGTTTCTGTTCGTGCTAAATGGTTTTCAGTGATACCAAGTGTCTCCACAAGTTTTCATGAGTGTCAAGAAATATCAATCTGCTTAGAAGGCAAGCCTAGGTGCGAGCAGCAAACTAGAAGCTAAAGGTACTCCTCCTGAACTTGGAGAGTGATCTGCAGCAAAGACTGGTCTTGTAGCTAGCAGGACAGGATTCATGGGTGAGTTTAAAGATTTAAATTTATCTTTTCATTAAATCTGTCGAAGCTAAACTCGCCCATGATTGTTTGAACTCTTAGTTTGATCTCTTCCACATCACTGCCCAGGTTTGGATAGAAGGACCTGGCCAGTAGCCAAAAGAAACCCTATATGTTTTGAAAACTCTCTCCAGGACAACCTTTCACTTCCAGACACAAATCATGTCATCTGCTTGCTTTGTGACACCTTATAAAGTCAAGGACTATCTCAATTCTCTCTCTCTCTCTCTCTCTATCTGTACCTTTGTATCTATTTTTGATGAGAGAGATCAATATTTTTACTGATTATTAAATTAAATTTAAAAAAAATGTAGAAAGCAATATTTTCGTGAAATTTATTTTTCTTGTGCTCGTTTGAGACTGGACTCTTCTCTACCATTGCTTGAGAAGATTCAAAATTAAAGCTTCATTACAAATTTATTTTCTTCACCTCAGTTGCATCTTAGAAACATAGTTTAAATCAGCAAACCTCCATGTTTCTTTTCTAATACTCATATTTCTAAATTGTAAATTTAAATTCTTTATCTAAATTGTATCCTTGGGACATTTGACTAGTAAAATTTTACATAATTTTGTATTATATCCATAAGAAAATCTGAGAATAGTCTTGTCCTCGATTTCGCCCATATCACGAGTCATGTGACTTAAATCTGTCACAAGATACAGGTTTGTTTACTTTTTCACAGCGTGTATCTCAGTGTCCAAGTATCTGAGCTACAGGAAAGATTCCAGACCGACTAGATATCCTATCCACCTAGTAGAGTAGCCATTGACTCAAGACACCCCTAAAGGCACCTACGTCCAACGTTGAAGTAGACCTCTGGAGTAAGTCTTTCCACTCATCGCAACGACTGATCATAAAATGTAAACGAACCACAAATCACCTAATGATTTGTAGGCGAATCGACTCTAGAAAAACTAGCTTGTACTTTTCCCTTCTAAAAATTGTATTTTGTATTTTATGCAAACATACCCACGACCTTCCGTACCAATCTCAGCAGCTCACAGGCATTGCTGTATTAAACGAGCAAGTAAATAAAAATAAAGCTCTTATTTTTAGTTAAAAAATGGTGGTTACGCACCATCAAAATTCAGAAAGTTGTGTAAATAATCTTTTTTTCAATTACTTACTCCATATGTACCTGAGATTTTATATAATTTTATGTATAAATGTATTCACGTTTTGATTAAAACAGTTGACAATAATGGGCCCAGGAACACAACAAACAACCAGTCCATTAACGACGAAACCAATAAAAGAGTTCAGGTAGAAATAAATTAATTAAAGAAATCTATAGATTAATAAAGTGTTGCTATTTCAAATTCACGGCATTATCAGAGAGTTGTATTTTTAAATGTTTAATTCGATAAAAATTTTAAACTTGAAGAAAAACAGTGGCGTAGAATGATTTTTACCATATTTATCAATCAGGTTACACTTCCCTGATTATAATTTGAGATCTAACCTCATAGACGGAGAGCTGAGGGACCAAAACTGCAAGAGTTTTATAAAAGCTGATATTTTGATATCAGGTCATGAATGGGTTGAATATCAAGAGCCTGCCGTCAGTCAGCCAGTTCTTGGGACAACTGGCGTGGGGGTGGTTCCAAAGTTGTAAAAAACACGTATGTCGCAACTGTTTTATAAAATCTGAAAATTTGTCTGTGGATAGCTAGGCAAGCAACAAACTGTGTGGACATAGTCAGTCAGCACAATATTGGAACACTACGCGTCAGCGGTCCGGCAAACCCGTCAAAAAAATGGGTTCGTGAAAGAGTGTTATAAAATCTGAAAATTAGTCTGTGGATAGCAAGACAACTAACAAACTGTGTGGACATAGTCAGTCAGCATCATATTGGAACACGACGCGTCAGCGGTCCGGTAAACCCGTCAAAAAAATGGGATCGTAAAAGAGTTTTATAAGATCTGAAAATTAGTCTATGGATAGCAAGACAACTAACAAACTGTGTGGACATACTCAGTCAGCACAATATTGGAACACGACGCGTCAGCGGTCCGGTAAACCCGTCAAAAAAAAAAAATAGGTTCGTGAAAGAGTTTTATGAAATATGAAAATTATTCTGTGGATAGCAAAACAACTAACAAACTATGTGGACATATTCAGTCTTCAGAATATTCGGACACGACGCGTCAGCGGTCCGGTAAACCAGTAAAAAAAAATGGGTTCGTGAAAGAGTTTTATAAAATATGAAAATTATTCTGTGGATAGCAAAAAACAACTAACAAACTGTGTGGACATAGTCAGTCATCAGAATATTCGGACACTTCGCGTCAGCTGCCCGCTAAACCCGTCAAAAAAATTTGGTTCGTGAAAGAGTGTTCATAATACCTGAAAATTTTCGAGAAACTAGTTCATAGTACCTTAAACAAGACTAACATAGTCAGTCAGAAGTTTCATGGAACAAACGCCGTCAGCATTTACAGGGTGTTTCAAAACCTAATAGTGAACTTTTTTATTTTGATTTTTGGACCAAACCCAAACTTGTGATATATAATCGCAAATGAAATAAAAACCATACCTATTGTTTAGAATAATAATAGTATATTGGGTGTTTCATAGATGTGCAAAGTAATAGAAAATTGTCACATTTGAATACTCGAAAATACAGCGGATATACTAATTAAAATTATGCAATGATTTTAAGATTTTACATAGTGGAAGGTGTAGAGACTTGCCACGAATACGAAACTGCACATTCTAGATTGGATACGACATCAAAATTACATTTTTTTAAACACAGATTTCTCATATTTTATAGTCTACCTTGGGTATTTTTACAAGCCTAATTTTCAGTATTGAATTTTTTACATTCAACGTCGTCATGTTGAACTCGCCATTCTCTATTCTCTCATTTTGGTTCCCAAATTCATATAATACAACCTCATCAAACTTGTTTGAAAGTAGAATATTAAAAAAGAAATGAAGACAAGCTTACATTAAAATGCACATAAAAATCAATGATGCATTCACTCGAGACAAAGCTCATGGCACCACTGGAATATAATAATCTACAGAATATGGCAGACTGAATAATGTATTGAATATTGCATATTTCTGAATATAAAACCATTTTGCGGTCGAGCGCACTATATAAATCAGACGCGCGGCGCGCCTTTCTATTGCCTGCTGACGGCGTTTGTTCCATGAAACTTTTGACTGATTATGTTAGTCTTATTTTAGGTAATATTAACTACGCACACGAAAATTTTATATTTTATAAAACTCTTTTACGAACCCATTTATTTTGACGGGTTTACCAGACCGCTGACGCGTCGTGTTCCAATATTGTGCTGACTGACTATGTCCACACAGTTTGTTAGTTGTCTTGCTATCCACAGACTAATTTTCAGATTTTATAAAACTCTTTCACGAACCCATTTTTTTTGACGGGTTTACCGGACCGCTGACGCGTCGTGTTCCAATATTGTGCTGACTGAGTATGTCCACACAGTTTGTTAGTTGTCTTGCTATCCATAGACTAATTTTCAGATCTTATAAAACTCTTTTACGATCCCATTTTTTTTGACGGGTTTACCGGACCGCTGACGCGTCGTGTTCCAATATGATGCTGACTGACTATGTCCACACAGTTTGTTGCTTGCCTAGCTATCCACAGACAAATTTTCAGATTTTATGAAACAGTTGCGACATACGTATTTTTTTTTACAAGTTTGAAACCACCCCCACGCCAGTTGTCCCAAAAACTGGCGGACTGACGGCAGGCTATTGATATTCAACCTATTTATGACCCAATATCAAAATATCAGCTTTTATAAAACTCTTGCAGTTTTGGTCCTTCAGCTCTTAGACTATCATGAAAACAAGCCCCTTGTAGCTGCTAATATACACACCAGGTATCATGAAAATCGACGAAAAGACTTTTGAGTTATCGATAAATAAGTAACCGATTTTTTACTAAAATTTTGATACTCCGTCACTTGAAAACAAAGCAAGTTAGGACTTACGTTTATTTGAACATTTTTTCATATGATATGACAAGGAATCACCACCTGGAATTAATGACATAATTTAAATTACACCTTGGTGTACTAAATTTCTAACGACTATTTTTGTTAAATATTGTTCTCCAATTTTTGTCATTCGAAATTTATTCTGCAAATATTATTAAAATAACGCCAGTGTTGATTCTCCAGTCAGAAAAATGTTTCAATTTTCATCACAAAATTTTATTCCGGAATTAAATGTTTTCTTTAAAAGTGGTGAATTCTCAGAAAATCAATTTTGTTCCTAGGTGAGTAAAATTTTACAGATAAGATAAATATGAAATTATCAGTTTATCGTTCAAAAACTCAATTCTAGAACCCCCCACCAAAAACCACTTCCATCGCACCGCAGATAATGACTGGATGTTCCAAATATACGTAGATATTAGTATAAAATATTAGCATTCCGTCTAAACGCGCAGTTCGGTTAAAGAAACATGTGAAATGGGTTGTCGTTATCAGTGATTAAAATTAGTCAACAATTCATCGTATGAATATAAAACAGTGTTTTTCTGTTCAAACATGGATTAATTACTCTGCCAAGGTTATGTCAATGGACAATGTTTGAGTTATTTTCAAGTAGTTTTTTCGTCTGAACAACACACTCAGTTATGATAGTTTTATGATACTTCAGAAAAATAGAATAAAGTGAATCGGCAAAAATGTATTATTGGAGAGAAGGCAACTACATTAAAACGGAAAACCTGGATTTCCCGGTGAGCCAATTGGGAGGAGTCGGCAATGTTATGTTTGAGAGAATGATGAAACATGGCCCAAAAACAGCCCAAGTAAGTGGTTTTTTATTCAAACTATTATTTTTGTGAAACTGGGAAAACTAAAATGAGGAGAGAACTCTGCCCATGTATTTTTGAAACAGTAGAACTTGTTGAATTGAATTCTTTGATGTTTTGGATGAGAACGAGAATGAGTAAAACTATCGTTTCGGTTCAACTTGACGTTGGTTCAATTACTATCAATTATTCAGTTATGTCACTTCTAATGACACTCAAGTAATAAACTTATAATTATGTCGTTGAATAAATACCAAATGGTTGAATTGTTTGAGATATGCAATGATAGTTGCGGTTTGGCAGAACTATTTATATATTTCACTAGGTACATATCTCAATCATAACACATATTGACGCATGGTAAACGATTACGCCTTCTTATGGCATCTAGGAAACAATTTTCCCTACTCATTGAGTCTAGGAAACGTTTACGCCTTCTTAATACGCTCCAGTTGTTACAATCGGTAGTAGGTACCAATCATCAGAGCATAGAATGAGTGATTTTTCAACAAAAACACCAGTAGGAAACCAAATAAGTGAATATTTTGGAACCTTTGGTGTGAATACAATTTTAGGAAAAAGAAACTACCCAAACACCAAAACTACGTCACAATCACGCTCGACGCGCGTTCCGCCAACAAAGTTAGCATCTTCAGGGGCAAAACGCTTACTGAATCACTTATCCTAACTTACTTCTGTTTATAGCACTATTTCTTAGTGGACGTCAAATTATTTAACATTTTGAATCTACCCACTCTACCTACTCTTATCTGAGGGGCAACCGCACTCATTATCAAATTTGCCCACTTTTTTTGTTTACTAATTCTAGTAATTTACCTGCACTAAATTAATTTTAATGTTATCCTACTTGTTTTTGATTTCTCGGAAAAAATAATAACTTATGAATTTATTGTGAAGAAACGAAAAGAGAACATTTTTCAATGTACTACGAACTTGAATAATGGGCTGTAAGGTATAGGACCCTTATCAGCATTCATACTATTTTTACACTTGGCAAGTTCTAGACTCTTGAATGCATCGAGAAATCTATGGTCATGAACCTGTCTGATTAATTTTGAGCTTGTGTCATCGAATCGGTGGTCATGATCCAAAGCATTTTGAGCCACACTCGATGTTTCGGGTAATGAACATTGGATATAAGCAATGTGTTCTCTGAACCGTACTTTCATGGCCCTTCGGGTTTGACCCATTACTTTTTCTTGCAGTCCTTACAGCTAATTTCATAAATCCCCGACTTTTCTCTTTCATCTGTTTTATCTTTGGGAGTACCCAATACTTGAATACTTGAACTTTACACCTTCATATTGAGGGTTCTGAAAATACCTTCGAAACCTCGAGTAACTCGAGGTTCGAATGGGATGAAGACACATTTAGGAGGGTTTTCCTCTTTTTGAAAAGTCGTAGAGCTACGAAGGGTTTCTTTAAATCTATATTTTCTAACAAATTTGTCTACCAAGTCCACAGAATAACCTTTCACCTTAGCCACCTCGCTGATTATCATTTCCTCAGTTTTAAATCTTTTTTTGTTGAGTGAGAATGACAAGAGTCGATTAACCAAGAAATTTAGTCCCGCCATTTTGTGTTGTGTGTAATGGTTGGAGCTCTCAGGGATGTATCTGAGTGTGCTCGTGTCCTTCCTGTAGACATCGAATTCAAGCTGATTTTGGTCATTTCTAATCACTAATACATCTGAAAATGGCAGCTGGTTTTGTTTTCAGTTTCATACGTGAACAATATGGTTTGAAACTGGGTATTCAATTCTAAAATAAAACTGTCAATATCGACCCGTTTCGTATCAAAGATACCGATCACGTCATCCACGTATCTAACCCAAACCCTAGCTGTATGACAAATAAATGAAGAATAAATTGTTATACCGAGAATGAATCAAGAATAAGCAAATTGACTACTTATAAACTCTGAATAACTAATGTATAGGTTATACTCGGTATAAGTAAACTGTCAAAAGTTATACCGACCTCTACCCTTGTATAACCTGACCAACTGACAATCAATTGACATTAGTTTTTTCAACAATTTAAACAGGTTTTTGAAACAAATATTATGCTGCTGAGGAAGTGAAAGACCTCTTAAATAAATGCAGAATGTGCGAATAATTACAAACTTCAAGAAAAGAGAAGCCTCTTTTGAGTTATACAGTGACGAAGAGTTCAGAATAAAACATCGTTCTTCTAAAAATAGTGTAATCATTTTAGACCAATTGAGGAGGCGGTTATCTTTAATTCTACAGATAATCACAAACAACACAGTTTGAAGAGCAGAAATATTGTTGTTCATTGGCGTGGAAGTAATCATGACTCTCGTATTTGCAACGAAAGTATAAAAAAACAACGCTATGAAGAAGGGAAGATTACTAAGAGACGCTAGCTATGCTTGCAGTCCTTATTTATTCACACCTGTTCGGAATCAACTCGCAAAAAACAATCTTACAATAAAGCTCACATCAGAACTCGTAATACTGTTGAAAGATGTTTTGGTGTTTGGAAAGACCGATTTAGGTGCTTGCTAACGGGGTTCACAAAATACAAAGATGTTTATAGTGGCTTTGGCAGAGTTGCACAATATCGGAATTAATTTGAGTGAGCCTCTTTCCATTGACCATGATATACATAATAAACTTCTTCAACCAATAATATAATAAATTTGTTTTGAGGTCTTCATTTTCTGTGATGCCCAGATATTCTTCTATAATGTCTCTCAAAAGGTGCAAATATAAAACAAACTAATATTGAAATTGAATTGGGAGTGAAGAATCAGGAATGAGTTCATTCCCCTTCTCTTTATTTTACCAATTGACACAGCGTTCTCTTTTATTGGAGGCCATATTTCATAATTTTCGAAAACCGTGAATTTTCATTTTAAGACGACTTGATGAGATAACACGAAAACCGAAAACCTTACAGATCAGTCAAATTTGACGTGAAATTTGGCTGTTCTGTGAACCTCTGACTATGCATACACACGTAAACAAGGCGTTATTATATGAGGTTATACCAAGCTTATTTGTCAAAACATATTTTTTGGTTATACTTACCTTATGCTTGAAATAAGTATTCCTGGAAAAAGTTTGGAATAACCTAGTTATACGACTTTTTTATTTGTTAGAGTGTAGGAAAATAGCTGAAGCTCTCTCTTGCTTCCATTTCGAATCTACTCATGAACAAGGTGGCTAGGAAGGAAGACAGAGGGTTGCCCTTGACTGTACCTTCTAGTTGCTCGTAGAAGCAGTTATTGAACTGAAAGCAATGTTGCTTCATGCAAAGTGTCGCGAGTTTTTAAGTACTCTATGACTATTTCGTCACTACAACCATTGGTCAGCAGTAACTCCTTCAAATATTCCAAAGTTGTGGGTATTGGGACACTTGGAAACAAAGAACTTACATCAAAATAGACTAAAATTTCTCCTTCTTCCAGTTTCACGTTCCTTATTTGGTCGATAAATTCTAGTGAATTTTCCACACTAAGGATTGTTTGTGCCACTGGAAGACTCTCAAACTCTTTTGTGGGACATTTCGCTATTTTATTTGTGAGGGAACCTATTGACGAGAGTTTGAGTAGGTAGAGCAGGTAGATTCGAAATGTTAAATAATTTGACTTCCATTAAGAGATAGTGGTATAAATAGAAGTAAGTTAGGATACGTGGTTTAGTAAGCTTTTAGCTTCTGAAGATGCTAACTTTGTTGGCGAAACGCGCGTCGAGTGTGATTGTGACGTAGTTTTGGTGTTTGGGTAGTTTCTTTTTTCTTGAATAGTGGAAACCGACTATGCCATCACTTCAAAGACAGTCCGTAGTTATATTCTGTTATGTTTTCGATTCGCAACTGTCATTTATTAATTTGTTAATAATAAACGTTTAAATACAAATCTCTTGATTTTTATTATCATTATTATTCTATTATTTTGCTTAAAATAAACAATGATAGAGCAATCTGGTTGCCCCAATAAGGATAATTATAGAATATTGATTTTTTTTCGATTTTTTTATAATTCATAACTCCGCCATTTTTCAAGGAGTTGGGTTGTCCCTTCTCACTGAATCATGTGTACTTTATGCGTACACAAAACAGGTGCTGTCGGATCATTAGTTTTGACACAATTGCAATTTGATTTTTATTGCATCTTGCAGCGTGTTTGGATGCTCTAGTGATGGCCCGATTTTAGTACCACAAAACGTAAATTGTCATTTTGAGCCACAATGCTGCGAAATGGTTGAAAAATGCTTGCAAACATCACCCGGCCTCTCTACCACTTCTTCTATCAAACCCTATTTTAGAAATTGAAATCGGACTATCGCAGGGCATCCAGACACGCTGCAAGATATTGCAAAAAAAATCAAATTGCAATTGTGCCAAAACTAATGATCCGACAATGTCTGTTTTGTGCGCACATGAAGTACACATGAATCAATAATTTTATGAAAAGGTCCAACCCTACTTCTTGAAAAATGACGAAGTTATGAATTTTTAAAAAAAGCATAAAATTTTCCGGTTTTTCCAGTTTTTCTCCATTACTTATAATCCGATTGGGTCGTAAAATATCTCATTTTGTTCTATGCTCTATTGATTTTTTGATGATGGTTTCGTTTTTCTTGATCGTTACACATATAGGTATATGAAAAAAGAAGCAGCAGACATGTTCATAACTTACTTTTTTTATTTATAACAAAATATGTAGAATTTTGCGATTTTTAGGTAATTTCAAAGTGCTGTCAAAGTGGCCTTTGACTAGCAGCGCGAATGATAGCAGCATTTTCTCATACCTCCAGTGAACCTCAACGCAGCCCAAAAAGTTTAGAGCGGTTTCCGGACCTGTCACCTCACTCATGTGATAGTCATAATGGACAAAACTTGTAAATCGCGTTTTTTTGGGCTTAACTCTGGATCTTGACCTCGTTCGCAAGTCAAACTTGGCAGAATGTATGTCCAGGACCATATTTACCGAAATATAAAACCAGCAGACGGTTTCCGGATCAGTTGCAAACTGACTGGTTTTCAAACGCCCCCCTCCTTAACCTTAATCTGAAGAAATTAGATAATTGCGTCCAGACAACTTGGGGCAACACCAAGAATGATATTTCATACCCAGCAGACGGTTTCATCACCTGTCAATAAATATTTAACAATTGGGTTCTTGCATTTATAGGCTCGGAAATGTTGACTGAATACGGCGTAGTTCCTTTAAGACCTTCAAACTTGCTGAGGAATATCGTCTGTTCTGTTGGTCGAAATAAGATAAATTCAGGATCAAAGTATATTATTCCAAACTCGCCAATATCGAATCATAATCTTATTGATGATAGTACTTTAGGGTGCATACGGGGAATAGTCAAAAATTGTTTTTCGGGATTTTTATTGCAGCACTATTCCAGCACCAACAAGTTATATTTTGGCAAGGCATTATATAGTTTTAGTTTATCCTAGCTGACAAAAACATGTTTTGTTCGTTGATGACTCTCTCTGTTTGAAATGAAATACGAAACTTTAAAATTTTGGATCACACCCCTAAACTGCGAAAATTCGAACAAGTTCGAATGTTTTGCCGCGGGGATAGCTCGAACGGAGAGCGCCGGTTCACCGATATCTGAAGCCAAGCAACGCTAAGCGAGGCCATGGTTTGGATGGGTGACCAACGGACCTCCTTTCGATATTCTTCTCGGATCGTGCTAGTAATCGCACGTAAAAAGGTAAGACCTCGTTAATCCTTGGCTCGCACAAGTTTCGACTTTTGAGGGCTGCCGTTCATGAGGGGACGACAGCTGGTTAACGGAAAAAACAATTTTAAACAATTTTCAATTTTGCCGGAGAGTACAAATAAATGACAAGAATAAAATCGACAAAGTCGAAATACCCTTCTCTCCAAATATTTCCACAAAGTGGAAAATATGAGGCAAAAATCTGACAGAAAACAACTGCTTTCCTGGCAAATGCCACGACGGATATTGAACCACATCTGACAGATATATTATGCGCAAAAATATCTGTCAGATGTGGTTCAATATCCGTCGTGGCATTAGCTAGGAAAGTAGTTATTTTCTGTCAGATTGTTGCCTCACATTTTCCACTTTTTGGAAATATTTGGAGAGAAGGGTACTTCGACTTTGTCGATTTAATTCTATAGCCTATACTGGAAACAATTGACAGGTCGGTTTTTACTACAAACAATAATATATTACTGCTGTTGATTAAACAAAAGATAAGGTAACTTTTTGATGAATTGAGTTGTTCAGTATTACCTTTCATTTAGATACAGAGTGCGTTACATTTTTTTACGTCATTTATAATGCTTTTGTTTAATAACTCAAAAACTGTTCCAATAATTGGGTTTCATTTAACTTTCACTATTTTGAAATTTTTAATCATTAAATAGTGTGTCCCAGCTAAAACTTGTTACACCCCAAATCTCCGAACTCGTAAAAAAAATTGAACATCGCTCAGACCCGTCGATTTTTATTTCAAGGAGGGACACTTTCACCAAATACATCATCATGTTGTTGTCAACCCACTCATCTCCAGCATCCCCTACTTCAGAGTTTTCAACGGGACCACTATACTTGTGAAACATCATTTTGAAGGGAATTCAATCCAAAATACATTGGTGTACTGAAATTGAGGATCGATCAAGTGTTGTTGAAGTTTTTATGAAAATTAATAAGTTTTTTCAAGATATTTTTATTTTTCCCTCTCCTAAAGTGTTGTCATCGTAAGAAACTTTCAAATTCTGAAACATTCAGTTCCATACAGAAATATAAGCAATTTTCGAAATGTCTTCGCAGATTGCTCAACATTTCTGGAGTCGCTGCACGACACTCCACAACAATTCCCCTGCGTAGATCATCAAGTAAAGTTGGCTGTGTACTATAAACTTTGGATTACGAATGACCCTATAAAAAGAAGTCTGATGGTGATAAATCAGGAGAACTAGCTGGCCATTCTATTGGTCCTCGCCTTCCAATCCATCTCCCTGTGAAATTTTTATCTGAAAATTGACGTACAGGTGCAACAAAATCTTGTTCAAAGGTGAGCTGACCTTCAAGTAGCATACCATCGTCTTCAAGTGAGTGAGTGATTCTGGGGTTCACAGCTGTATCAAAAAGTTTTATCACAGTTGCATCAAGATACCTTTGTCCGTTGAGGTTACCATCAATAAAATATGGACCTACAATATGGTCTCCCAGAATTACATCCCAAACATTCAATTTCTGGGGAGTTTGTGAATGATTTTCCCTGTACCAATGGGGATTTACGTCACTCCAGTATCTTCAGTTGTGCCTGTTCACATGTCCATTCGAATAAAAAGAAGATTAGTCAGGAAAGTACACATCGTAGAGGTAATTATTATCATCAATCAATAATTGACTCATGATTTCACAAAACTCTGAACGTCTGTGAGGATCATCTTCATTTAATTCTTGTTCATTCTGCATTTTATAAGGATGGAGTATTGCTTCTTTAAGAATTCGATGTACGCTGCTTTTAGAAACACCAGAAATAGTCTCAAGTTGTCTTAAAGATTGGATGTTGCCCATCATTGCATGTCCTACAACTGCAACAGCGACCCCTTCATTTCTCAAAGTCTTCTCTCGTTCATGTTTTTTATTCAGCACTGATCCCGACTCCATGAACTTATTCATCAATTGAAGCATGTACCGATATGATGTGATGTGGTAGCTCTAGCACATCGTCAATTCTCAAAATACGCAGCTACTATGGATATTCTCTCTTGTATAGTATGTACCATTTTGAAAAGGTTTCAAATTGTTGAATGAAGTGATTCGAATATATCAAATACCAAGTCGTAAACAAAGATATGCGTATACAAAAGCACATGGCGACAATTTTTTTTTATAAAAACGTCTGACTCGCCTTCTGAACGATTATTTCTGAAAGCATATTATTTTTCAATACAGTGGCGTATCCACAGTGAACATTTCTTACGATGATCACATTTTATGGGAGAGGTGATGAAAAATAAAAATATCTTGATAAAACTTAGTTTTCACTAAAACTTCAACAACGCTTGATCGATCCTCAATTTCAGTACACCGATGTATTTGGGATTGAATTCCCTTCAAAATGATCTATCACAAGTATAGTAGTCCTATTAAAAATTCTGAAGTAGGAGGTGCTGGAGCTGATGACAAGGTGACAAGTTTTAGCTGGGACACACTGTATATGAAAGTTTTTCGACTTCATGTGTGGCGTTTCTAAGGCAAGCTCTTTCAAAGTTTAAGGATTACGAAATATGGAATGTTACTTTAGGAACCAATTAACCCTTTTTCATAATTTTTCGAAACCAATTGTTTGTTGATTTTTGTTGTTTAAAATTGTTTTTTCCGTTAACCAGCTGTCGTCTTCTTACGAACGGCAGCCGTCAAAAGTCGAAACTTGTGCGTGCCAAGGATTAACGAGGTCTTACTTCTTTACGTGCGATTCCTGGCACGATCCGAGGAGAATTTTGAAACGAGTTCCGTCGGTCACCCATCCAAACCCCGACCTCGCCTAGCGTTGCTTGGCTTCAGATATCGGTGACCCGGCGCTCTCCGTTCGAGCTATCTCCGCAGAATTGTTTGATAATATGAGGGCCAGTTTTTTCAGTTCCAGTTAAACTCCAGATAAATTAACTAATGGTTAGAATGTGATCCTTCGAACATCATTTAAAAAATGTCATTCACCATCTAAACTATTGGTTCGTTATCTGGAGTTTAACTGAAACAGAAAAAAACTGGCAATGAACAACACAAACTTTACTTAATAACAAGATTTAACTCATCAATATACGGAAACTCAAGAACATATTTTAATTACCGACTCAACCAACCCCATATATCGTGATCTCGTAAACTTGAATATACTTGAATGAATATTTTAGAGACGCAACATACAAAGTTGACAAAACTTTTATACAGGGTGTACCATGGGACAAACTCCGATAGTAGAATTTTCACTTCATTTTAAAGCTATAAGTTCCAACATATACCCTAAGATGAATAATAACCGAGTTACAGGGTGTTGAAAATGACAAAAAAATTTATGTTTTCCAGAATAACTCCATAACGGCTCATCTTTTCTTAATGAAATTTGGTATGTCACATGACAGCATTCAGTTCCAAATTTCGAAGTGAATCATGAGTTTGTAACTTCGAACAGAGGCGTACGGGAGGTGGGTGCCCCTAATCGCCCGTTCCCAATTTTCACGCCATTGGATTTTATCTTCTTTTTCTTAATCCCCAACATTTCCGATACAAAAAAGGATAGGTTTCATTATTGAAAATATCAACAGTTTTCAAGATTTTTTAAGTTGAATAAGTGCGTGCGTATGTGATAAGGAAAGTCACTGTTGATTATTTTGTTAAACGTTTGTTAAACGTCTTTTGTATTGAAAATCATGGCATTATGGTGAAATTTCATAAATTGTGCCCACAGTGGTATTTCCCGATGAATTTCAGAAGATGGAGGAAAAAATTTAAAGCATTACCTACTTACTAAGGATTAGCAACTCAAAAAACTGTAGTGTCGTAAAACATTTAAAATTTAACAAAAATCTTCTCATTTCTGAAAAGAATGTATAACTATTGATAACAATATAACCAACAAAGAGATTTCACACCACGCAATGAGTACAAATCCAAATATTTCGAAAATTGTTGGCATTTATGAGGAATCTTTTCAAAAAAATTTCCCGATATTTGAAACAAATTACATAGCATCTTCTAACAAAACAATCAACAATGAGTTTCCGAATCACATACGCACGCACTTATTCAACTTCGAATATCTTGAAAACAGTTGACAATTTTTATAACGAAACCTAACCTTTTTATGTATAGAAAATACCAAGAATTAGGAAAAAGAAGACGAAATAGATATTAATCCAGTGGCGTGAAAGTTGAAGAGGGGCGATTAGGGTTACCCGTCTGCCGTACGCCCCTGTTTGAAGTTGCAAACATGTGATTTATATTGGAATTTGGAACTGAATGCTGTCATGTGACACACCAAATTTCATTAGGAAAAGTTGAGTTATTCTTGAAAACATCTATTTTGTCACTCTCAACACCCTGTATCTCAGTTAATATTCACTTTAGAGTGTATGTTTATTGGAACTTTCAGCCTTGAAATGAAGTGAGGATTTCACCGCCGGAGTTTGTCCCCTTTATTCTGGTACACCCTGTATATTATTGTCAATAATTTCAAAATAGTGTTAGTGTTCTCAATATTATCGATAGTAATTATAATAGTCAACATTTTCAAAATAGTGTGAGTAAACTAGGGTCCAAATTAATGGAACAGTTTTTGAGATATTCAATGAAAACATTGTAAATTACCTTAAATAGGAACGCACCTTGTATTTTAATCGAACAACTGAATTTATCAGAAAGTTAACTTATCCTTTGTTCAATTAACATTAGCAATAGACATTTTCCTTGTAGTCAGAAACGATCTGTCAATCATTTTCAGTATAAGGGTAAAATCTAAAATAAAAAAAAAATCCTATTCAAACAGAGAGAGTTATTAAGAAACAAAACACGTTTTTATCGTCTAGAATAGACCGAAACTCTGATGTCCTACCAAAATATCACTCATTGGTTCTGGAATAGTGATAGAAAAAAATCAAGAAAATCGCCTTTTATTACTATGCCCCGTTTACACCCTAATGTATCATCAATAATAAGATTATAATTTTACATGTAGAGTTCCGATAAAAAAAATTGTATTACATTTGTCGTATTTTTACTAACAAAACAGTATTTTTCTTTGTCAATCCTACCCAAGACGACGTTTTTACAAACTGTTTACCCACGCACGACCACGAAATCAGTCATTTTATTGCGTTGAATAATAATAATAATAATAATAATAATAATAATAATAATAATAATAATAATAATAATAATAAGTTTATTCAAATTTTCAAATTTCAATTACAAAGTTCAAATTCCATAATTTGATTTTACAATGATATATAAAGCGTAGAGTGAAGCATATAGATATAATTGAACAAACTTGAAGATGTCCCATTAGAACCAAGTGTGGTCGAGCATGGGCATGTTCAACAATTTATATCAGTTTGTTTATATCCGTTTCGGTGCGTGATTTGTTATTGTATAGTTCAACATTGTATTTACTATATTTCTCTAACTAATTCCTATACTACTAACTAACTATCGACTAAGTTATGGATCATTTCTCTTTTGGTGGAATGTAGGTAGATTTTGAAAATCTTCTTGATGAGCTGAGTCGAATTTATTCGTATCAAATATGTTTTGCACATTTCTGGCAAAGAGTTGTAAATTTTTTGTGACAGGTGAAGGTGGCATCTCTGACCTATGGTTTTATTAAAGAGGGTTATCTATACTTGATTTTTGCTTTTACTGCATGTTGTGTAACTATGGTCTATTTGTTTCAGACTAGATCTGTAGATCTGTAAATATATTGTAATGTTATAATAGTAAAGCTGTCTTATATCCATTACTCTGAGTTCCGAGAATAGTCGGTCTGACGAGTAGGTATATGGTTTGCTATATATTATTTTTAAAATTTTTTATTGGATGATTTGTAGTTTTTTCAAGTGTGTATTGGAGACGAGACTCAACTAGTGAATAATAAATAATTTTGAGACTAGATATGTCCAAAATTGTTCTCAGCTACTTGAATTTTGGCAACATACTTCTCAGAGTATTCATGACATTTGAGACATGGCTATCCCATTTCAAGTGGGAGTCCATAGTAATTCCGAGGTATTTAATATTTGTTGTTGATTGTATTTCAACTGTAGTATTGTCATTTTCAATCTGAATGGTTTTATGAATTGGCAACCCATTTTTATAACTTCAGAATGGTATATAATAAGTTTTTTCCACGTTGATGGTTAGTAATTTATACCTAAACCAGTTCATAATATCTCGTAAGTCTGTTTCCACGGTCTCTTTTAGGCTAGTCCAGTTATCTGATGTGTATAATATGGCTGTGTCGTCCGCAAAACTTATTACTTTACCTATAGTGTTCATGGTAAGTAAACTGTTGATGTAAATCGAATATAATAGGGGCCCCAGTACCGTGCCTTGGGGAACACCATATTTCAATTGTCTCTCACCGCTGAGTTTTCTTTCTATTTTCACGACCTGTTTTCTATTTTCTAAATAGCTTTCTAATAGCTTTAGTGTTGTACCTCTTATTCCCACGTCTTCCAAGGCTTCCAACAGCTGTCGATGATTAACAGTGTCGAAGGCCTTGGCTAGATCCAGGAAGACACATAATGTTGGTTTACCATCATCTACTGCCTTGTAAATATCACCTAATAGTGTAGATGTTGCATCACCTGTGGATAGGGACTCACGGAACCCAAATTGTTTGTTAGATATGATATCATATGTATTAACGAATTTCAGTAATCTTTTTTTTAGACATTTTTCAAATATTTTTGCTATTCCAGAAATTACTGATATCGGTCTATAGTTCATTATTGTTTTTCTATCTCCTTTTTTAAAGATCGGTGTGACAACTGCTACTTTAAATTCATCTGGACAAATACCTGAGTTAAAAATATTATATATCAAGAAAACTAGAGGATCTACAATGAATTCAGCCAACTTTTTTAAAGTTTCAGTTTGTAGTTGATCAAATCTAGGTGATTTTTTTACTTTCAGGCCTTCTATTGTTTCTATTATTTCTTTTTTATCGACTGGTTCGAGGTATATGGAGTTTGGTAGAGGGTTTCTCGGTGGTTTTCCTGAGTTGAGTTTTTTTATTTTGTCTGCCAAATTTTCACCTACTTTTGCAAAGTAGTCATTGAATATGTTGGCAATCTCTTCTTTACTCTTTGTTATTTTCCCACCGTTTGTTTTTATTTCAGTAATATTTTTTTTTGCTTTGACCCGGTTAACTCTGATACTACTTTCCATAAATTTTTTGAGCTGTATTTATTATTAGTTATCTGATCTTTATAGTATGAGTTTTTTGCTTTTTTTATCAGTTTGTCAGTGAGCTGACATTAATATTATTAGGATCTTTTTTATATTGACGATGTAACTGATTTTTTTTTTAATTGAATTGACCAATCCTTCTGTTATCCATAGCTTTCGTTTTGTGTAATTCCTTCGTAACCTGATCGTGTGAGTATTTTGTTGGATTAGTTCTGTTAGATTTTTTATGAGATAGGTTGTTTGGTCATGGATACTTTCTAGTTGATAGTATTCATTCCAATCATAATCAATTAACGTTTGTTTTATCGTTTTATAATTTATGAATTTTTTAATCTTTTTTTCTAGAGATGGGGCTACCACATTTATTACTGAGAGGCATAAAATGGTTGCATTATGATCTGTCACATTCGGGTCAGCTATACTGGTGGTGCACATTTCATTCAGATTTATATTGGGATGCTTAACAAAAATATGGTCTATGCAGCTCGCTGAGTTACCGTGTTCTCGTGTATTTTTATTGATAGTTGATATAAAATTAAATTCACTTCAAATGTTCATGTACTCATAAATTAGTTCGTTTTCATCATTTAGAATAATATTCATATCACCTACAATAATATGACATTCACATGCATTTTTTTTTCGTTTACTGGAGATATTGCTTCAGGCCAGAAACAAAATTTTCAGGATCAGTAGATGGCGGTCTGTATATTGCAGTTAAAACGATTGATTTGTTGGATTCTTAGACTACGTTAGTTTGTATAACTTTACATCGATCATTATATATTGTTTTTGTGGTATAAACATAGTTATTTTTTATATAAACCACTACTCCGTCGTTTTCATTTATGTCACCTTCATTGTATATGATATCATATTTTTCTTAAATGTTTCTGTTAGTGCAATGAAATCAAAACTTGACTCGACCTGGTTCAGATAAATTTTCAATTCATCAAAATTTCTTGCGAGGCTTCTGATACCATAACGTTTTTTTTAAAGAGAAAGTTGTAGGGTTGTGAATTCCTGAATCACCCTGTATTACAATTCAAGCGACTAAACTAAGGTAGAACTCAATAATTATTCTGAAAGCAAAATATGGAATGTTGGTTTTAAACAATGTACAATTCAACAATGTAACGGAAACGAGAGCCAACGATAACAATGAGAGTCCATGTCCAAGTATGCAAAAAATTCTCTGGAGGTTGATGGCCAAGATGCCAATCAAGGATTGTGACTAAGAAGTTATCTAAGAATTGAGATCAGAAACATTTACAATTGTTATGTCAGTGTCAATTCGGTAATTCGCAGTTTTATCAGTGCTCTCAATACTATCGATAGTAATTCTGTCAGAAATCAACGAGAGCAAATTGTTTGGTAACACCACGAGTCTGTCAGGACGAGAATTTTCCGGGGTAGTATCACGAGTGCTCGCAATTCTATTGATATTAATTCTGTCAGAAACCAACGAGATCAAATTGCTTGGTAACACCACGAGTCCTTTAGGACGATTGATTTTCCTGGCGGATGGCGCAACGACTAACTTACTGTAAGTCGCTGCTTCATCCGTAGGGAATTATTATATAAACAGTAGGTTGTAATTCATTTGGAAGTGACAAGACAACTCAAAGTTGTCGGACCTACCCTTGCACTGATGACAGGCAACAACCTCGAAACATGTCTGCAGGTGGTCATCCACAGCCAAATTAAGGATAATCTTTTGTTTACCTACAATAAGCACTTGCAACTGAGTCTTCTTTGTAGAACGTTGCACAAATATCTGTCAGATGCAGTTCAATAACCGTCGTGGCATTAGCCAGGGAAGTAGTTGTTTTCTGTCAGATTTTTGCCTCATATTTTCCACTTTGTGGAAATATGTGGAGAGAAGGGTACTTCGACTTTATTCTTATTATTTATTTGTGTACTCTCCGGTAAAACATTCGAACTTATTCGAATTTTCGCATTTACTCTACCTGGAGTCTTTTGCTGTCTCGAGGAGTGCTTAATGATTTTCCTGGCGGATGGCGCAGCGACTGACTTACTGTAAGTTGCTGCTTCATCCGTAGGGAATTATTAGATAAGCAGTAGGTTGTAATTCATTTGGCAGGGACAAGACAACTCAAAGTTGTCGGACCTACCATTGCACTGATGAGAGGCAACAACCTCGAAACATGTCTGCGGGTGGTCATCCCCAGACAAATTGAGGATAATCTTTTGTTTGTCTACAATAAGCACTTGCAACTGAGTCTTCTTTGAAGAACGTTGCACAAATATCTGTGAGATGTAGTTCAATATCCGCCGTGGCATTAGCCAGGGAATTAGTTGTTTTCTGTCAGATTTCTGCCTCATATTTTCCACTTTGTGGAAATATGTGGAAAGAAGGGTACTTCGACTTTGTCGATTTTATTCTTATCATTTAGGGTTCTTATTGATCCTCATATCATAATAGAAGAGAACAAATTTGGCCCTTACCGAAAGTTTAAGCAAAATTCTCTACCTGATTGAAAAAGAACTAACAGCAGCAACTGATGATACTCCGTTGAAGGAAAGGAAAGGAGGCAATAAATTTAAGAATGATTCGATCAAGTTTGATGGTTTTGCCAATGAATATAAAGATAGAAATTGCACAAAAAGAAAAGGAAAACGCGTATTACTCTATGCCTTTTTTCTTGCCTATTTTTGTGCCTATTTCCAGATGGCTATTTGTTGGCTAAATATCCCCAAATGACTGGGACTATTACACCATGCCCTTTGAATGATTGTTTTAGGCAGTAATTTCAAGTTTAATGAAAGTTGACATTTATCTTTGGGGTTAGATTCATTATACTTATGAACATTTTTGAAAGTTCAACTCTAAAAATTAAATTAGAAAAAACAATACTTATAAGGCAACTATTACACTTATTTCAGAAAGAGGAGAACAGAAAAGAGAACTCAGGAGAAGGTTGTTGAAGCCCCGGATGAATAACAGAACTCAGATGTGGTATTCTGCAATGATTTCAAACAGATAATTATTACTGTGTTGGCAATTCTGACATTTCCACAAATGTCCTTGAAATCCTTTCGAATCATGGGGGCAAAATAGAACCAGAAAAAGTCAACAAAATAGTCTTGCGCGCATGTGCATTCAGGCATATAAATAAGCATAAAAAGGCATAGTGGGTTTCAATCGTGAAATCAAAAAATGGGAGAAGAAAGAAAACTCGATCAATGACAGTTGAGCAAAGATATAAAACATCAAAATGTAATTACATTCAACAAAAAAAAAATCGAAAGCAGACAGAAAGATGACTGTTACTTTCTGATATGTTTGGAGAGCTCTGCTATCCCAAAGAGTCGGGGATAAAATTAATTAAATGTAATGGTTTCTGTAACATTTCATGGTACTACTTATACTTTTATGTATCTTCCTCACTCTCTGTTCATGTTTAGAAAAGACTGGCTTTGTGGTGACTTTTTATGACAAATTATAATTTTTTTATCAAATAGTATCTGTCTAATCATTTGCCTACCAACTCGGAAGGTTGTACCAACCATCCCCGTAACCAGGGTTGATTGACACAAAATCTTATTAGTTCATTTTAACCAGCTGGGATAATTTTATATTCATAATTATTTCAATTTTCCTGGTGATAGGTACAACAAAATTCATTTGACTGAACAAAGCTTAGATTCAGGACTAAAACAATTTGGGCATAAGTATTGGTTATGTATGAGAATGGATTTATGATAATTATATTCTCAATGAAAAACGTTATTAGTAACGCATATAACAATGTAATCGAATACATATACAATGCCACTCGCTAGTAGACACAAAACTGTTGAAAAGATGATTATATTTCAAAATGATTTAATGTAAGTGTTTTCTATGGTGAAGAGTATAATGTTTTCACTGCAAGCAAACTCATTTCAAGAGAATTTATTTAAAGAGTCAAACATTTCAATCAGTTTGAAATGGAAGTAGGTATATTCACCGATAAAAAATTATTATTCTTTCCAGAAGATTATTCAATTCAAGAGTATGTGAAGGAGTACTTTTTATCTCTGTACTAACCAGCTTAAGTCTCTCCTAGCATTGCCACCTACGAGTGGTTTAGAGATTTAGAGATAGGGATTGAATATAATCTTCCTTGGAATGAAAAATAGTAATACTCCTTCATATACTCTCATATCGGTGTACCCATAGACCTAGACTATGTGTGGATAGAAAACGGCTATTTCTTCTATTCACCGTAGCGTTAATAGTTATTTTTCTACAACCACACTCCAAAACATGCTTTTCTGCATAGTTTTACGTTCGCAAACATGATTTTTTCTCACAATAATTGAAATTTGACATTAGTGTGCCGCAAAGTGACATTTCTGTGCCACAAAGTGACATTTCTGTGCCAAAATTTTTCAGTACTTAATTTCTAAGCAATACAGTTTTCGTGACAGCAAGGTGAAATTATCTTTTGAAAATTCTGCATTTCGAAGGGATATTTGATCAGGCAATTTCAATAATGAATAGACAAAGTCTATTGGTTTATAAAATATGAGGGAAATTGTCGTACAAATTCATAATATTCTGAACAAAAATCATATACATCACTACTGCTGTCTCAAATACCCACATACACACTATCCATTGCTAGGCAACGGAGCAACATCTGTCGAATCATTTGAATGTCAACAAACGTCAAGCATAAAATATTCGTAAAATATTCTTGTCCCGTCATTTTTTAATGAAAATACTCCGCCAGAACTAAGAGAACAAGTTAATTCATTGTCATTGAATTTACTACCTTCAACTTCAAGAGGAAAATATGAAAATGCATACAAACAGTTTATGGATTGGAAGGAAAAATACAAAACTAAAAGTGTTTCTGGAAATATAATTTTGGCATATTTTGAAGAACTATCCAAATCAAGAAAAGCCTCTACTCTCTGGTCAATATATTCAATGCTAAAATCGACTATTAATATTAGAAATATCAGAAAAAACAAGAATGAGAGCGGCTTAAAATCCTCTCCCTCTTCCCTTGCTTCTCTTGGGCATCATAAAGCTAAGAACGAGTCACTGACATTTCATTCCGTCTCATAGTATAGTATTATTTTTAGCAAAAAGGGTGTTGTAGAAAAAGTATAGTGTGTAACACAAGCAGAAATGCAATTTCTCACTCGTTTGAATTGCAGCACTCGCTTGCGCTCGTGCCGCAACTTTTTCAAACTTGTGAGAAATTAGCACTTTTCTGCACTTGTTGCACAATATACTATTACCTAACAAGTGCGGAAAGTAGTACTTTTCCGCACGCGACGGCAGTTGCACGTACGACGCGGAGCGGAGTTCGGGCAAGCCGTCAAGTGCGGAAAAGACGTTTTTCGCAAGAGTTAGTTAGGTACAATGTTTTTACTACGAGTGTTTTTGTCCATCTTATTTATGAAAAAAAAAAGGTTTTTATTAAACAAAATTTTATAATAATGCCACAAAATGACACATAAGACAGAATATCATTTAGTTAGTACTAAATATCCTCATTTTCAACAATATAAAAATCGTGCGGAAAAGTAACTTTTCCGCATGATTTTATCTTTCCGCGAACTTTATAATATGAGATCGAATCTAGCCTATTAACGACTGTTTGATAATAACTTTCCGATATTCCGTAATTTTCATAAAATTAATTTCAAAATATAAAGTAATTAAGACATTATCAAAATAAATAGTGATATTTAAAATTTGACAGGATTTGATATGGTATCATAGCAATTAAATATAAATGGTGTATATTTAAACCATGTCTCATTATATTTAAATTCTACAATAAATATAAAAATATAAAACAACAACAAAAATTAATTGGCGCTCCGGGCGACTTGATTGATTCCAGTGACGCATTTGCTTTTTCAGCTGCAGGAAAACCCGGAAAAACCTGCAGCACCACATCATCTGAAGATCTTGATCTGCCAATGTCCTCTCTCTCATAAAATAAAATGTAGGGTGTCTCCAGAGGCTCCAATAAACCCTAGATATCGTCAGAGCATTTAGAAACAAAACTATCGTCAAACTTAAACCAGTCCGTTCCATCTTTCGCCAATGCGTAATAATGGCCACATTCAACGCCGGAACCACAGTGAAAAATGGCTGCAAGAAGATTATAATTGTGGTCTGCTAGATTGAGGTGTTCATCTATTTTCAATCTTCGTATAAGTTTGGTGCCTCCGCCAGAGGTTGAGTCATGTTTGAAGAGCATCAGTGTTATTATCAGATTGACTGGTGCCTCAGTTATACTCGTTGTCTTATAATTATCAGTCAATTTGGCGCATATTGGGCAATACAGTTGATCATCACCAGTTAAAAGTTCTATTTTCTCATGATGAAAAAGCAAGCTCCGCACGGACTGGCTATCAGACATATCAGGAAATGCCAGTTGAAGCTCCAGAAAGTCACATACATTTTTACTATCTCTCAAACATGTACCACAACATAAATTAGTGAGGATTTTTCCAGCGAAAGATCTAGAAACACAAGACGAGATAAGCTGTACGGAACTATTTGATCCAGAACGGTTGAGACTACTGATTTTGTCATTTTCCTGCTCACGAAGAGTATTTAATAAGAATCCCAAGAATTCGGAACAATCCTCTTGTTGTCCTAACGAGTATCTAGTAGACTTTAAAGACTCCAGGAAATCGATTGGTGGGAAAGATGATAAATTCTCACGAAACTGCAATTGCATAAACAGGGATTTGAGATTGGTGAATAAGTAGGAAACGTTCTCGTTCATTGTTAAAATCTCGTTCTCGAAATTCTTCGTCATGAATAATACTCGTAAAATGCTATTCATGTAACAAGTGTTTCCCAAATTATCTATTCCAATTTTATCAACAAGATCCTCAGTACAACTCTCAACTGATTCGTAGGGAAGCTGGTCAGACTCTGCATCGCATCCATTTCGTAAGCTACAATCAATCCGTCCAAGTGAAGAAGGGTTTCGTAGAGGGATCGATTCGGCTCTTGCTCGATGAAGCTCCTCCGCTGAAAATATCAATTATGGCTCATTATCTCTCATTGGAAGTAATTTTTGTTTGTGGAGGTTTTTACGCTCTACAAGTTTTTTCCTATACTTTCCCGGGAGTTTTCCCCACTTTCCATAGCTCAGTTGGCAAAGTAAGGGAGCAGTCGCTCTACGCTGGTTAATGGTTATTGAGGTAGTGGTTCGAATCCTGGGGAAGTTACTTTTTTTTGTTTTTGTTCTGAAATCGATGAGAGTACTTACTGTTCAATTTTCGTTACATTTTTCAATATTTGTATATTCAATGACGACATGAGTGTTTGATAGAATCTGTTATGAAAAAAATAATTTTGTAGTACGAGCACAAAATTTCATATACCTACCTACTCGTGGGAAATGTATGTCATTTCATGCTCATTGTACAATATACTAATCTTGAATTAAAATATTGTGCTTTAAAAAAAAAAATTGCGTAAAAGTAAAAATCGTGCGGAAAAGTAGAACTTTCAAAACGAAAAATCGTGCGGAAAAGTTACTTTTTCGCACTCTCGTAGGAAAAATTATTTTATAAATTCAAAAGAAATAATCCAGCCCCTGTTACTACAAAATGTTACTAAAACCTGAAACTAAAACCAGTAGAAATTATTTTTAGTACACGGGCAGTTTTTAAAGTGTAGTTTGAGAAAAAAATTGTTCTGCACGCGAACACCTATGGAAAGTGGGGAAAATTCCCGGGAAATTTTTGAAAATTGGTTTTCCATCAATAACTTGGAAGTTGTTGAAAATTTTGATATAATGTATGGAAACGAACTTATAGGGGGTGAAAATCTTCACAAAAAGTGCATCCGTATATTTTTTCTGAAAATGTTCCATTTTTGAGTAACGTGACCCTGAAGTGTGGTCTCTTGGTAATGGGCCCCTGGAGCGGTGTGGCGATGCGCATGCTCAAGTAATTGGGCTGTAACTATGTGATTTCTGGTTTTGAGTGGACTCAATTCAGATTGGCACGGCAATTGTTTGTGATAAAGTTCATTTGCTAGTTACAAACGATTGATGGTTCTGAATTTTCTCGCAAAATTTTTAAACGGTACTGCAATAATCGTTAAAGAATATCTCATCAACTAGCAATGTACGTCAATTATAATAAATTTTTAAATTACTGTAGGAGAAAAACTTAAATTATATGAAGCGAATGAAGCTTATAAGAAATTGGAATTTTGGTAACAAATACGGTGCACTTCCAACTCTGATTAATATTTAATGGCCCTGTTTCTGCCATGATTTCTTTCAAGAGCAACACCGCGCAGAGGCTCAGCTGTCTGTGTATCACGAGTGGTATGAATAGCACTCCAACAGGTGCTATGGAAATTATCTTAAACCTCCCTCCTTTAGACATCACAGTCATGGGTAAGGCGAGGATGAATGCATACAGACTTAAACAAACAGGTAATTGGATTACCCAACCACAAACTGGGCACACCAAAATCATCCATGAAGTCAACATTACCGAACTGGAAATGATATCAGACTACATGCTACCACAATTAATACTCGTACGAAAAACCATTCAAAACGCATCTCAAGTGGAACAAATGGGACTCGGGAGTAGAATCACTATCATCTGGAAACATAATCTGGTACACAGATGGTTCAAAAACAGATGAAGGAACAGGAGCAGGAATATACGGGGTGAGGCCAAAAATGAACGTAACAGTCCCACTTGGTAACAACACCACAGTATTCCAAGTAGAGACACATGCCATAAGGACATGCATACACATGAATCTAGACCGTGGGTATGAAAGAAAATCAAATCAAATATACTTTATTGTCTGAAGAACATAATTCTTATTGACAAAGTCATTTATACATAAAAGAAAATAACAATAATTATTGTGTATATATACATACATACACATACATATACGCATACATACCATACATGCACACATACAACAAACAGGTACAAAATAAATAATGAATTAAAAACAACATAATATGCGCAAAAGTAAATAAAATAAAATTGGTAAGTACGATATTTTCATCGTACTGGTCAACTAAAAACAAGTAAAAAAAGATTGATTGCAAGCAAGCAAGAGTAAGGTGTGTGACATTAGCTCCAGTTAATTTAACAAATTAAAGTGGTTACAGTGCTATTTTGAACCAGAATTTTTTCACAGAGAATAACTGAAGGTATTTGCACATATATATTTCTATAAAAATACCAAAAGTTCAGCACATTTGGTGGAAAACTGCATTGGTTGTATAAATGAATATAGTTCATACTGCACACAAATTGTATTAAAAAGTGTGCTTATCGCTGTATTTCTTTGGCATCAAGTCGACGTAGTCCTCTACCAACATAGGTCGTTTCGAATTTGTGAGTAGCTCACTTGAAAATTTCTCGTGTTATGAATAACTTGTCTGCCGATGAACTCTTTGGCCTCATTCGAAGAGCAAACGAAGAACAAACAACAAAACTTGAGAAAGTTTGTGAGGTTCAAACCAAATATTTGGAATCTCAAATAGCGAAAAGTATTCTAGATGTCAATTCGAAAATTGAGGCAATTGCTGCTGATGTCTCCACGCTGAAACACCAAAACCTTTGGATGCAAAGGAAATTGAGAAAAAATAACATAGCTGTTTTTGGTCTTCATTTAGAAAAAGATCGTCTACTGGAAGGTTCACTGTCGCAGTTAAATGGGGCACTTGGCTTGAATTTTACAGAATCTGATATAAACAATATATATACTGCTGGCAAATCGGAAAAGCCTCCTGTTATAATTGAATTCATCTCTTTTTTGAAGAAATCTCTCATATTCCCTAACATCCATAAATTGAAAGGTTCACAAATTGCCATTGCAAACGATTTGTGTCCTGAAGATAGAGAGCAACAAGGAATTTTGAAATTCCATCTAAAAAAGGCACGGGAGCAGAATTTAAAGGCCACCATTAGGGGTCATCAACTTATTATTGGAAGTGAATCATTCACTGTACAAGATCTCAAAGCACTTGAAATTGAGGAAGCTCCAGAGTCCGATCTCACTAATAGGGAAGAAGCAGCTAGCGTCTCGCCTGTACTTAATGACGCAATTTTAAATGGGAAAGAAGAAGGAAATCGCAATAGGAGGATCAATTTCAGTCCGAAGATAGGCACCAATGGCGGAAGCAGAAATACCCGTAGTCAGACAAAGAACTCGAACAACTGATTTATTTCTTTTACTTTCTTTTTATATACTGAAGTCTCGTTTCACTTTGAATTTAAATCATTTCTTGATCAGTGAATTTGGTATTCAGTGTAAAAATTTTTTTTTCTTTTTACGTCTATGTTGAATAACAGACAATAATGTCATTGTCATATTAATGTGAGATCGATTCTGTCCAACTTTGCTGGTTTTAAAAATTGGGTTTACAATAAATATGATGTTATAGCTGTCTCAGAAACCTGGTTGAGAGCTGATATTTTAGATTCGACTATACATCTACAGGGATATAAGTTATATCGTCGAGATCGACTTGGAAAGAGAGGGGGTGGTGTGGTATACTATATTAAAAATAGTCTGAACTCTAAATACATTAACTATGGCCAGGTGGAAACAGAGCAACTTTGGATCTCTATAAACTTGAAAAATAAAAAAATTGCAATAGGATGTCTCTATAAACCACCTGACATTTCTGGCACATTATTTTTGTGCGAACTAGAATCTTGTCTGAGTATGCTAGCTCCCCAATTTGACTTTGTATTATGTGCAGGTGATCTGAATATGGATTACTTTGATTTGCATAATAACAACATCATTACACTTAATAATGTCGTGGATTCTTTCAATTTGCATCAAATTATTGATCAACCCACCCGTTATGCAGCTACCTCACAAAAAATATTAGATCTCATTATATGTTCACAAGATTTGCGCGTAAAAAGCAAACAAGTTATAAGCTGTCCTGATATATCGGATCATTGCTTAACAGCATGTGAAATAGGAGAATCTCATGAGAAATTCGCACCTTTTAACTATACCTACCGCGATTTTAAAAATTTCAATACAGAATATTTTTTCAACCATCTACAACTTTGTGATTTCTCAACTATACTAAGAGTTACAGATAATAATTCCAAACTTTCGATTCTGAATCAACTCATACTTCAGATATTCGACTGTCATGCCCCTATCAGAACCGTGAGAATTACAAAAAAAAAAAAGACCGTAGCTTACATACACTATCAGAGCTATGATGAAATTGCGAGATAATGCATTAATTAAATTCAGAAGAACAAGTCTTCCCCAACACTGGGATTATTATAAAACCCTTCGCAATGGAGTCAACAATGCAGTAAAAAGAGAGAAAAAGGCCTTTTTACAGTTCAGACTGAATAATAACCATAACATGTGGAAAGAACTCAGTAACTTGGATGTTTTCTCGAAAAAAAGGTAGATATTCCTGCAAACGTCGGCAACTCTAATGATATCAACAATTATTTTGGTGAGATTACCTCTAATGGACAAGAATCGCCTGACAATGATACCTTGGAGCACTTCTTTTTTAATAAACTCACAGAAGTAGGCACATTTACCTTCACCTTGACCAATGAAAACGAAATATTCGAGAAGCTACTGTCTATAAATTCGAATGCTATAGGGGTTGATGGAGTTAGTATCAAGATGATTTTACACTGTTGTCCTTCCATCCTACCCTATATCGAACATATTTTCAATTTTTGTATACAGAACAACGTGTACCCTGAAATTTGGAAGAAATCTAATGTAATCCCCCTGGCCAAAAATGCCAAGCCTGCTGGACTGAACGATTTGCGTCCAATTAGTATTCTGTGTGCATTATCGAAATGTTTCGAAAAAATCATGGATACGCAAATCCGTTCTCATCTTGATGAGTTCTCCATATTACCTAGCATACAATCCGGGTTTCGGAAAGGACTCAGCTGTACTACAGCATTGTTAAAGGCGACTGATGATATACTCGCTGCCCTAGATAACGATGAACTGTGTACTCTCGTATTGGTTGATTACTCCAAGGCCTTCAATAAAATCAACCACCAACTTTTACTGGCCATTTTGCATTTCATAGGATTTTCCGATAATGCCGTGGAAGTAATCAAACAATATCTATCTGAAAGAGTTCAGTCTGTGATGTTCAAGGGGATCCTTTCTCACCCAGCCATAATAAAAAGAGGTGTACCCCAAGGATCAGTCCTTGGACCACTTCTATACACTATCTATACCTCTTAATTTCACAAACACATTCGATATTTTTCTGTTCATTACTACGCGGACGACACGCAACTGTACATGCCCTTTAAAGAGAGCGATATTCATCTGGCCTGTGACCATATGAACTCTGATCTTCATACTTTGAATTCTTTATCTAAGAAGTTTTGTTTGGCGATAAATCCTATTAAGTCGAAAGCCATGCTATTTGGACGCAAAGGAGCACGTGAAAGAAACAGGCATAATTTAAACCTATTTCTTGACAACGCTCCATTGACACTATCAAGTTGTGAGAGAAATCTTGGGCTCATATTGGATGACGAATTGAAATTCACTCAGCATGTCTCTTTCGCTATCAAAAAAGCATTCAGCAACCTGAAGCTCATTTATTCTAATCGACATATACTAACTAAAAAATGTAAGATTACACTTTGCGAATCACTTGTCCTTTCCCACCTTAATTACGCTGACTGTGTATATGGCCCTGCTCTACTGCAATCTGACAGTCGTCGACTTCAACTGATACAAAATTCTTGTGTCAGGCTTATATGTGGTCTTCGCTGACGAAGTCACGTATCGTCTGCAATCTCTGAAATAGGTTGGTTGGATATGAAACAAAGGCGCTCACTACATTTTTGTTCTCTTGTACAAAAAATCATGTTGTCAAAAAAACCGCGATATCTTTATAACAAGGTGAGATTTTGCTCACAAATTCACGATGTGAATATCCGTCTAAAAAATCAGTTGACAATTCCACGCCATAAAACTTCTCTTTTCAAGTCATCTTTCTCCTACAATATTGCAAAAATTTATAATTGTATACCAACCGAAATAAGAAGTATTTCTTCATTACCATTTAAAAAGTTAGTCACTGAACTTATAGCAAATAATCAGTTAATTGTAGGTTGGTTCGTAGTAGTTGGAAGTACATATATTTTTCTATAAATCATAATGTTGATAAAATAAACTTGGATCTGTATTATTCAATAGCTTGTAATTTTTAGGGAATTCTGTATTGGTTTTCGTTTTCACTTGGGTTGAGTGGAAGAGCGCGTCCTCTCGGTAACTTATCTTACCGTCAAGACCGAACTCTGCCTTTTGTCGTCAAACTCCATAACCTCTGAATGTCACAATTGTGTAAAATGTAATACATGTAGTTTGAGGCAATAAAATCAATTATTATTATTATTATTATTAAAAATATCAAAATACCAGTACAAATTGAATAATAAATAAATATACATCATAATATGCACACAAGTAAATAAATTTATTGAAAATTTTCATCGTCAAAAACAAAAATGTATAAATATAAGAATATGAAAAATATAGGAAATAATATAAAAAATTTAGGAAAATGCCAGTACAAAATAAACCTTAGAACAATCACCCCAGTTCAGCCACGAGATTTGAATAATTTAATCGGTCAAATTAAATTAAAAAATCCCAGCCGCAACTGGTGCTCGAACTCCGGACCTTTCGACCCAAAGTCGGACGCTCTAACCACTGCGCCACGCCCCACGCCCCGACATCAAAAACCATATTAAAAAGATAATGACTACATGATCCCCAAAAACAAATTCCATATCTTAGATGTGAGTCAACTAATGCATAATACACACTCTATGCCATATCTTCACCAAGTTGTCATGAAGTGGTTCTTACTGCAAAACATCCTGATGATGGTTTTCATCTGAGTCTTTCAATGTGATCTTCAAATTTCAGTTTATCATCAATATGTAAACCCAGAAATTTTGTGTCTGACCTACAACTTATCACTTGATTTCCTAAATGAATTTCTGGAGGATTACATTTAAAAGTGAGACATCTACATTCTATCTGACAGCCAGAGCGCCATAAAAGCTCTGAACTCAATACACATAAAGTCTAAGTAAGTCTGGGAATGTCTTCAGAGCCTCAACAAACCGTCGAAACGCAACAAGGTTACACTTGTGTGGGTGCCCGGACATAGGGGAATTGAAGGCAATGAAAAAGCAGACCAACTTGCAAAGAAAGCATATGAATCATCATTCACAGGTCCAGAACCAGCTATTGGAATTAGCAAAACCCGATGCGGAAACCTAATCAATGAGTGGAAGAAATCAAAACACCAAACGTGTTGGGACCAAATCGAAGGGCATCGACACAGCACAGCAACGGTGAGGCACCTGAGCCAAACACTGATGGCTGACACACTCAACCTTAACAGATCTAAGATACGCACGATCACCGGCTTACTAACCGGACACTGCGGCCTTAGGAAACACCTTCACACCATGGGAATAAATAGAGAAACCGTGGACTGTAGACTCTGTGGCGACGAGGAGGAGACAGCCTCTCACATCATCTTCGACTGCGACGCGCTGCTCAACAACCGCAACAGAATATTCGGACAGATCAACCTAGAAACAGGCATGAATCCGAAACACCTAGTAAATAGACTACTGAACCTGGTGAAGAATACAGGCCTATTTAACTAGGAACCACTGACTACAGAACAATACAATAGACCCCAGCTGGTCTCATTGCGTTAAGGGAAACCTCAAGGTAAACCCGGTATCTCGCTCGTCAGCCTATAACCAACCAACCAACCAACCAACACCGCGCAAAGTCGGCATACCTGTACGTAATAAAGTGGTAACTTCACCCTATTTCAATATTTTTTGACAAATGTAACATTTCACGGAATCACATTATGAAAACACACATATAATAATATGTATACTCTTTTACACAACTTTTAATGAAGTTTTTTAGAAAAACATCACAAAAAACAGACTTGTTTGGTTACAACACGTCATGAGGAGCAAACGTCATCTGTCGACCGTGTCGACCGTGGCGCCCCGCGAACATTTGTGCTGACTCGGTTCCTGTGGTGGGAAATTGCTATTTGGAATTTCAAAGTAAAACTGTCATGAGATTTCCCACAAAAAGATAAACAAAGATAAACTCGCGAGACTTATCAGAATATTTTTGATTCGTTTTGGGAAACATCCAGGAAATATAAAAAATGATGAATGAAAACTTTGTCATCAGAGGTTTTTAGATACATATTCTTAAAGTAGAGAGTCTTGGCAATAAAATCACAAGTTCGCTTTTTCAAAAATATTCACTTTGATATAGTGACGTCGACTGTAAAGAAATTAGACATGAAAATAGAGCGAACATAGAAACAACGGGTACAGAAAAACTTGATTTAGTTAGGTCCAATATAAATTGGGAATGAATATTATATCTGATTTGTTCAAATTTGACCTACTAAATCTTTGAACAAACTCAGACTGTCGAGCTAATTCCATAGAAAAACCTAAAAAAATTGTAAAATTACATTGTTTATTTATCAAAGATCATTATTTCACCTTCGAATATGAAATACAAACATTTCTTCCCAGACCCGCCAGCTATAGGAATTCTCTCCAAAACACCGTTCAGTTTATGAATTTTTGACCAATAACAAGGAAGATAAAGAGATTTTAGTCGAGCGTCGGGGTAAATCCTATGAAATCCCGAGTTGTTCGCGCGGACATCTGAAAATATCAATTATGGTTCATTATCTCTCATTGGAAACAATTTTTGAAAAAATGTATAGATACCTTTGTTTGTGGGGGTTTTTACGCTCTACAAGTTTTTTCCTATACATTATATGGAAGTTTTCAAGCTCTTCCAAGTTATTGATGGAATACCGAATTTACGAGCTTTCCATAGATGCTCGCGTGCATAAATTTTTTTTCCCAAAGTACTCCTCGAAAACTGCTTGTGTGCCAAAACTCATTTCTACTGGATTTAGTCCCAGGTTAAAACTCCTGGATATTGAACTATAAAGGTAGTTATCGTGATTGTTCTGATTTTTTTGATATTCTTAGTTGGACATATTGTCTGGAAAATCAGCTTCTCTCTTTTTCTTCAGGGGAATTTCAGAAATCGCTCTGGAAATTCTTTCTATGTAATTTATTCCATAAATGAATTCTGGTGTTTCCTACTCTGTTAATAATAACCCTACACAAAATATTGAAGTTTGGCCATTTGTATAAAAATTACATTGCTGATATTTGTAAATATGAGTACATTTTTACATATTCGCTCAGAGATCTTCATTACGAATTCAGTGATACCTGCTTTGATGGGATTATGTCAAAACAGCTACGGAGTGTTCACAAAAAACTTCATCGTATGTCTTTAAGGCTGTGACAACAGACAATTCAAAATAATAAAAGTGTCTGGAATTGAAAATATTTGAGTTGAGTTCACCTCATGCAAATACTTTTCAATGAATGCAATATCAAATCCACGTACTTCCTTATCACCACTGAAGCTTGCCACTGTTATTTACGGTCACCATAAATCTGGATTCAAGTTGATCTCAGATATCTTATCGCTAATTAGTCTTTTGTAATTTTTATCAAATTTCATTGAATATGTTTATCTGTCAACCATAACCGCTGAATCACTGATAAGTCATGATACAATTGTTCACTATACAGGGTGTCGTTCAATGAGAACAAATGATATCATAATCTTCACCACACAAGTATTTTCACTCTTCAACCACTTCTAGATATTGTATCTGAAAATCTTACTGCATCCGCCAGAACTTCAAGTGAGAAGGTTCGCCTGAACGCAGTAACAGTGAAAGAATCTGGTGCCTGGTTGAATGGCTTACCTGTTGTTGCTCTGGGAACTACTGGATGATGATTCTTCAAGGATTGCAATCGCACTCCGTTTGGGTCTTGCTAATTGCACCTCTCATTTATGTATTTGTGGTAGTGAAGTTGAAGATAAATAACCCATGGTTTGAGCTGCAGAAAAATTTCTGGGCGTTTTTTAAGGCATCGTCAAGACAACGATCTTATAAAACGAGCTATGGTAACATCAGGTTTTCCAGCTAATTTCGAACCAGTATGTACTAGTCGCGATGGCAGTAAACGTCCCGACGCGAAGGTTTGACTCTCATCCTTCGGAAACGCGGTAAACCAGCCCAGGTAGCACATCATATCGGCTGAATCTTGGTTCCATATTGGGCCAATATAGATATATTGTAAATGAATAATCAATATTGGTCCAATATGGGTGAATATTCAAAAAACAATATTATATTAATAATATTGGTGGAATATTGGTTGAACTAGTTTTGAATGTAGATTACCAAACAAAATATTGGGTCAATATTGGTTGAATAATTTATAGCAATATTGATAATATAATATTGGTTATATATTGTTTTCCACATCTAGATTGAAATGAAATTTGAATATTGGCCGAATATTCAATGGAACATATTGAAATTATATCATGATCAAACCTGGATGAAAATCCGCTAGGTGGCTCTACATATAGAACGTCTTCTAAAACCTACGAAAGTATATTAAATACTTCTCATGACTTGTTTTCTCAGACAGCTCACTCGGTGGTTATGGCGATCAAAAGGCAGACTCTGGTGTCACCTTCATCAACTAAAAGACATTTAATAAAATATACCAAGGTATATTGACATCCAGCAATATATCCAAATGATATTGTACCAATATTGATAAATATTGTACCAATATCGATAAATATTTTGAGGCCATTATTGCTTCAAGAATATTTCACCAAAACTATTTTTGAAATATTTAAACAATATTCGACCAATATCGCAAAATGTTCACATTTTACTTCTCGACAATATAACTTTTGAATATTGTGCCAATATTGTATCAGCGATATTGTACCAATATCTCCGAACATTTTGAGGCCAATATTAGTTCAAGAATATTTCGCCAATATTATTCAAGAAATATTGGACCAATATCGCCGAATGTTCACATTTTTTTTCTCGCCAATATTGCATTTCAAATATTTCGCCAATATGTTCACTTGGGAGTAGATTGGAATTTCACTTGTGCGGATACATTGGCTGCTTTTTATATTTAGCCGGAACTTCTAGTGTGCTGATGCTGCAGTGACCAGTAACCAGTGAAAAATTGAAGCAATCAAAATAAGAAAATCTCGGAACTGATTATCATTTCTATCTAGTTGCAGTTGAAACTGGTAGGTTTGGTCCTAAATATCAATGGAATAGGAAGGAGATTAAACAAGACAACCAATGAGAAACGGTCCACTCCTTTTTTGATACAAAGAGTCAGTCCTATTTCTCCTACTAGTCCTACTTTTTCGAAGTCATATACAATTTCAATCTGTTCCAAAATTGATGTGGATAATAAGGATAGTTATCTTAAAAAAAATCAAAGCAGAAAGATTTATCAACTTATGCAAATCTCTCAAGATCTGCCACATCTCCTTTCAACTCAACAGTCAGTAGTGTCAACTAGAGTTCATTATCACGCCCCTCCAATGACAGGGACAACCACTATTTTAGAGTTGGAAATAAGAATGATGAATGCAGCACAAATACCTATAGGCCTCTTTTATGGACGCGTTTTTTGTCTCTTGTCGCGGGGCGACAGAAAACGCGGCGTTTTCTTAAGGTACGTCTTCAAATGTGCGCTTTTATGCATCGACGTCAATCAGCCGCTAGCCGCCTGTGTCGCGGCGTTTTCAAATCCTGTCGCTGGGAATTACAAAACGCGTAGCGACAAGCATTTCAAAGTACATTGATTTCAATTGGTGCTTTTATGCAGGTCATTTTATTAACGTAATTGCCAACATTTCCCCTGGTTCGAACGCAAATCGCCGTAACAACTCAACATTTGTAATAAAAAGGTTTCTTAGCTTTTCATATAGCTCATCAAATGAGCCTGTCGACATACGGTAATAATTAAAGAATTTCTCCGTGTCGAGTATTAGTTCTTCATGAAATGTTTAAAATGCTCCTCTGAGGAGACTTACTATTAATTGGATGCACATCCCAACGTCTCCAGCGTCTTTTTTCAATACCTAATATGATTGTATATAAAAAACATAACACGCGGATTCATTTTAACACTGTAGCTGTGGTGTGATGTCCACTAATGATGAAATTTGAAAGCGGCACGCGACAAGAAACGCTTGACCTCTGTTCCATTTTTGTTTCAAATAAAAACGTCGCGTTTTCTGTCGCCCTGCGACAAACGACAAAAAACGCGTGAATAAAAGCGGCTTTAGGGTTGCAGTAGTACACAGCAATGTACCAGTGCTTATCCAAAACAAGATGGCTGTTGGAGTATTTCAGAAATAATGCATATACAATGAATATAAACACGACCATTTCCAGTATGCGAGCAGCTTTAATCAAAGCCAGTAGTGATCGAGTGATCGAGTAGTGATCGATGAAATTCAAAGGTTTACTCACACCTCGTTTCATCGGTTGCGCCCAGCAAGATTCTTTAGAGTTTTTACGATTTTTAATGGATGGTTTGCATGAGAACTTGAACAGAATTATAGAGAGGCGTTAACACATTTTGAAAGAAATCGACAATAAATGAAGTGCCACCGAAAAAGCTGAAGAGTTATGGTCATGAATCCTGATGACGGATAACTCCAGGATGTACATATCTTTGTTGACTGGCTAAAATCTTCATATTGTTGTCATTTTTCAGTGACGTCTGATAAATTCCATCCAATAACAGGACAAATAAGTCTGGCTCATTGTTTGAATTATTTTACCAATGATGAAACTTTGGACGATGATTTAAAACCTAAATGTTCAGAAAGAAAATGAACTGCACGAAGTCCCTATCTATTTGCAAATTTCCTAAAATTTTAGTGATCAATTCAAAACGTTTTTCTCATGGAGAAAAATTCAATGAAGAATTGAACATGGTCATTGGTTTTCCTATAGGAGGACTGGATATGAGCAACTATGCAACGGATAGTGTAGCACCTTATTGATACAACCTTTATGCATTGTCCACTCATAGCGATACTAACGATTTTGGACACTACACGGCTCACTGTAGACACCCTTACACAAATACATGAGTACAATGATTCTTGTGTCAACAATTTCATCAAAAATTATTGTGGGCAGAGGCATATACTCTCTGAGTCCTACTCATAGAATATCTTAATTTTGAAGTTTATTATTTTTTGTTGGATTTTGTTTTTATTTATATTTATATTCTTTTATTTATATCTACATTATTATCTATCCATTGAATCGCATTTTGATAACCGAGTTACCTTCATCAGTGGGAAAAATAATCTAACAGTAAATATCCAAAGCCGTCGTATTTATTTCAATCAATTGATTACTATGAATCAGTATTGACATGGAACTTGAGTGTGATCATACCAGTGGTCAAACCTGATTGATATGGTCCGGTATGATTCCACCCACCAATACCAAAAATAAGTGATTATTATTTTATCGGAATCAACTCAAATAATTAAGAATTTAATGGACCATTATCATTATTGAAAATGTATTCATTTAAACTGTTTTTGCGAATTTTACCCAAGTCTATATATGCCAAAAATAGGAATTACTGGGCCACTCTGTATATAATATATGTATGTCGCACATTAGACAGGCTTACATAACTGTATGATACTTAGAAATATCTCTCTGACAAGTAACGTATTGAAAAAAGTGTTCGTACTATTGCCTTCAAAACTGTTTATCATTGTTCAGATTAGCAATTGAAAAATGGCTAAATATTTAGCAGTGAAATTATATCTCATGATTTTTTGTTGGCAAACAACTACTGCAGAAATGAAATAAACAAGTCAGTACGAAGTTTTAAAATTACTTAATCAATATTGGAATAGACATGATTATTGTTTGGAATAGTAATAACTGATATTCATGGAATAATGTAACTGACACGAACTTAACAAATGACAAAATCAATTTCAGAAACTGATGAAGTTACGTTGTTCTACCTGGAAATCAGAATTATTCAAGACAACTTTTACTGCAATAGTTAATTGTGCGGAAAATAGAATATTTCATACTTGTGTGACAATACGATAAACCACTCGCCTAGTTTCCCCATGCGTTTTATACTGTAGTGAATTTGAAGTCTAAATTGTTTTAATTAATTTATTTCACACTCAAACTATAAGTACGAGGTAATTTATATGACAATTAATCTGATTTATATCTCACTATTTCATTTAAAACTAGACCGTCTATCTCTCGCGGCATCTAACTCTGTGTAACTGACTAACCCCATGTCCCCTCTAGTCGATGCTTTTATGCACGAAGTGTTCTTCTCTCGAATATTCCAATTCGCCTAAAGAATACGAGAGGGTCGCTTGCGTTGGCATACAGGCTTGTTCTCGAGAAGGAGCCAAGTTTTGGCCTCAGAAATATTACATTGCCTCCTTCTTAGAGATATTTCGTCCCAAAATGTCATCCTTGGAGTGTGTCGATATTTGCAAGATTATCAATATCTGCACCGTGAAGTTTGATGGATATTAATGACACTCCACAGTCTTCATGTTAGATTGTGAAAGATGGTTACAGCAAACTAAAATCTTGACGCCGCTGGATATGAAATTCGTCTCCAACATACTTCTTATAACTCTTCAATCCAGACCATCAATACCACAGGACAATTTTGAGATTGCGAGGTCTACGAGATTCTGGTCCACCATCGTATCTCTCAGTTGGGTGAGACTCCTCCAGACATCTTAATAGGACGGTTCACCTTGGGAATGCTTCTTGGTCACCAGGTAGTGAACTTCTGGGTTCTGTTCCCGTAGTGTTTGGAGTTGGCCAAATTTCTTGGAAAACACCACAGCGATTCCCCATGAATTCCGCAACTTCTGTGACAGGCCCCGGCGACGCTTCGAGTTGTACAGCCAAACTAGGTCATCAACCTGACATTTTCCAGCATCGGCTTCGATGTCATAGGTCGCTTTCATTTGGTCAATGGCACTCTGGATGTTCACACGAATTCGTTCGAGGATGTCCTCCATTCTCTGACGGAGTATGCTGACGTAGTCCTCTTCTGCGGTATTCTATCCTGGTGGCGTCCCAACTTTGGGTCACAAGGAAGTCGCAGCTCTCGGCCCATTATGATATTAGCAGGGGTTTGGCCAGTCAACTCGTGTACTGCGGAACGATAGGCCATCAGGAACAGATGGAGATACTGGTTCTAGTCTCTTTGATGGTCAGAGACAACCTTAGACAAATGGCGGTTGATGGTCCTGTTCTTCCGCTCAACCATTCCATAGGACTGTGGGTGTAGAGCCTTGGTTCTCGTCTTGCGGATGCCCAGTAGTTCTGCCCTGGTCTGAGTGCAGCTCCAAGGGAACACCAAATCGACATATCCATTCTTTCATCAAGACATCCACGGCGGTGATGGCTTCCAGGTTGAACAGGGCATAGGTTTCGGCAAATTTGTGAAGTAGTTCATTGCCACAAGGATTTTTTATTTCCGTAGTCTGATACGGGGAACGGGCCGGCGATGTCGATGACGATTCTCTCATGGACTGCCTACGTTATACTGACGCATCGGGGCCTTGGGTCGTGTTTGAGATCCATTGCAGGCAGCGCAAACAGCACACTTTCTGCACCAGTCATTGACATCAGCTCGAAAGTTGTCCCAGTAAAACCGTTGCCTCACCTTCTGCAGGATCTTAGTCAATCCCAGATGTCCTCGAGCAATCCCATCATGGATCTCTCGAAGCACTTCCTGTTTTCTGTTCTTGGGTACCACTGTCTGACGTCAGTCTTCCCTATATACCATCTTCAAACTCCAACACCCGTTTCAGGACCCTAGTCCAGGGTAAGAAAATTCCATTATGCCCAGTAGGATTCAACGGCTAGTGAATAACTTGTGACTTCCTGCCATGACATTCTTCGATTACTCTTTTTCTAGCCGATGACTAAACCAAGATCTGGATCTTTTTCTTGTTCTTTCTGGACTTCGTTGTCATTTCAGTTGTCGTCAACTGCCATGGTTCTATAAATCGCTGCATCGACAGTGTGAGCAGTTGTCTGGGCATGGTCTCCCTGACAGGGCATTTGCGTTCTTGTGGCTACTCCCTTCTCGATCTCAAATCTAATTCTTGGAATCTTTCGATTCAACGTGCCACTTGTCTCTCGGGGTTTTTGAACTTTAGAAGCCATTAAGGTGCTGCGTGGTCGGTCCTCAACAGGAATATTCTCCCGTACACCTATTTATAGAAGTGTTGTACTCCCTTGTCAACAGCTAACAGCTCCCGCCTGGAGACACAGTTGTTACGCTCTGGTTTACTGAGAGTCTTAGTGAAGTATCCATAGACCTTCTCTTGCCCTTCCTGGATCTGGTATAGGACAGCTCCAAGTCCCACGTTGCTGGCGTCCATATTCAAATTGAATTGTCTGCTCGGAAGGAGATAACTCAGAATTGGTGCGTTGATCAATGACCCTTTCAGCTTCATTAACGAGTCTTGGCATTCTTCGGATCATTAGAACTTTGTCTGACCTTCCGTGAGTCTGGTTAGTGGTTTAGCTATGTTGGCGAACCCCAGCACATATTGGCGATAGTATGTGCACGAACCAAGGCCACTCCTTAACTGCTTTGATCTTCTGGTCATCCATTGCTATTCCGTGCCCAGAGACAATGTGGCCAGGGTATCTTACCCAATTTCAAGAAATAGTATCTGTGAAAGCATTCAAAATGGTTTTTGTTCCATGTTTTGACGTCAAACCGTTCAAGAGTTAACAGTAGGGGGGGACTAAAAATACCGAACTGTATGTAAATTTCTACATTGAATTACTATGCACAATAAAACTTATTCATCTATCTATGATTCATAACCTCGTTTTCATAGGTAGGAATGTACATTTTTTTGGAGATGTGCATTTCAAATATATTTGTGCAATCTCAACATTTTTCTTAATAGTCGTAATAACTCGAAAACGGTTGAAAATGACAATGGTGACATGAGGCATAAGATGTCCGGAGGACTGCTCATTGCTAATATCCTACACAATAGGAAAAGTTGGGTCGAAAATCCATCAGAAAACAACTACTTTCCTGGCTAATGCCACGACGAACATTGATGCGCTGGGATGGCGCTCGCAGTTTGGAGTTATCCACTGTGCGGGCGCGATCTCAGTTTGGGTCTTGAAATGGATTTGGTTATCGATTCATTCGTCATTAGTTATTGACTGCTAGACCTACCCTATACTGATGAGGGGCAACACCCCGAAATCGGTGTAAAGGTGTCCGAATGTTTCGATGAACATTTCCATGCAACAAGCAATTGCCTTGTAGGAACTCTGCACGGGAATTTCATCAGATGTAATTCAATGTTCGTCGTGGCATTAGCCAGGAAAGTAGTTGTTTTCTGATGGATTTTTGACCCAACTTTTCCTATTGTATAGGATATTAGCAATGAGCAGTCCTCCGGACATCTTATGCCTCAAGTCATAAGCTCATTGTTTGTGAACTACAGTTTTCTTCTACAATGGTGACATATCATGCGAATTGTTTCAGAAGAATGAAAAGATTTGAAGAAATCAATAAAATACAGTATGTTTCATTTGAAATAAGGAAGTGTGTGTCCACTTTCGGTGTTACTGAACGCCACCATCGATATATTGGGCATATTTTTTATGTGACGTTTCAATTGTTCATTTTTTTTAAATGGGAATATCGACCACTTCTGAATGAACGGTTAACGTGATAATCCCAATTCAACCCCTGCTGAGCCGTATCTTAGTTTATACATACATATACAGAGAAACATTTTTCTTACAGATTGATGCCACAACTGGACAAAAAGATACATTCGAATCTCTTCTTCAACGTAGTATTAGAACCGCCATGACTTTAAGGAACAAAGGAATCCAGAAAGGAGATATCGTCACAACTTGTTCCGATAACCATATAGACGCTTGTGTGCCATTGATAGCTTCCTTTTTCATTGGGGCGATTCCATGTTCTCTAGACCCTACTCTATCCGATATCGAAATGAAAGAGTTGATCACACAGGTGAGCCCCAAGATCATATTCACCGTACAGGAATCCTTGACAAAAATAGAAAATTTCGTGGAAGATGCGAGTCTTGATTCAGAAATTGTGGTGTTCGGTTCGTCTTCCGAATACGCTAGTTCCGAAGACTTTCTGCATCCTCAAGAAAATGAAAAAGAGTTCAAACCAATCTTCATCGAGGACCCTAAAGAAACACTCATTATCTACTTCAGCAGTGGTACGTCAGGCTTTCCAAAGGGCATCTGCATCAACCATCACTACTATTATAATCATTCACCTTTGGTGCCTCCAGCAAAAAACAACGACGTGGACAAAGAACGGCAGTTGTACGAGATTATGATTAAAAAAAATGGAGACCACAGCTTCCTCACGTACGGTTCTATGTATTGGAACTCGGCGGGGATGGGACTATTTCTCTCTATGATCGCAGGGGTTAGTAGACTTCTGTGCAACAATTTTGATGCTAAGGAATTCTGGTACCTCATCGATAAATACAAAGTGAGTAGGTATACGATTCTTCTCGGAAGTAAGGGTCATTTCATGCACACATATTTGTTTCTGGAAGATTCAATCTTTATTATTCAAATCAGAGCCGAGTCAGACGCGAAAGAAATTGTTGCGGACACGAAAAAATTAAAATCCCAGTTCCTGCTATAATAATGAAAATAAACCTGTAATCCTCGTCAAGACATAAATAAATCTTACAGGAATTAGTTTGGGTGATATTCCTTTCAACATTATCAACACGAACATAATCTAATCAACATAGGTGCGAAATGGATGCTATCGTATTGTTGAATACATATAGTAATAAAAAGAGAGTAGGTAATGGGTATTAAGAAGTAAGACAGAAGTTGAATGTGAGAATCTTGAGATTTATTCATTTATAACAAAAGCTCCAAGTTTAATAGTATCAATGATTAAATTACAGATTAATCCAGCCATATGTGGCTTCATACCATCTATTTTGAAGTTGTAAAATTTTTCATCCACATTGACATTTCACATCGTGCAATTATCGCGTGATCAGCTGAATACCCCGACCATTTGAAGGTGTATTTAGTTATACATAGCTTATTTAGATATGTTGAAGGTCAAATAATGTTTCATCAGAAGAAAGTATTCGACGACACCACATGGCAGAAGCCCATTAAATTAATAATAAAAATGGATTAGGCAATCCAGACTTCTGCATTAAATCTAAACAATAAGTAATATTGAATAATTTTTTCAATATTGTCTATATATTGTTTTCAATAGAATAAATATTGCAATTCTAATATTCCAGTCATATCGATTCTAGGGATAAAAAACTATATTGTATTTCCAAGTTTGATAGCACATTGGTTGAATATCATATCAACTATATTCAACAAATTATAATAACTCATATTGAGTCAACATTGGTTCAATGATATTTACCAATATCGATAAAATGATATTGTCTTCATATTGTTTTCAACATCTAAAATAAATATTGCAATTCTGATATTCCTGTCATATCAATTCTAGAATTGAAAATTTTATTGTATATCCAAGTGTGATTTCACAATGGTTGAATATTATTTCGCCAATATTCAACAAATCTCATTAACTTATATTGGGTCAATATTGGTTCAATAATATTTACCGATATCGATAAAACAATATTGTCCCCATATTGTTTCCAACATCTGGAATAACATGAATTCTAAACATTGGACGAATATTCAATGAACCATATTAAAATTATATTGTGATCAAACCTGGAGAAAATCAGGTAGGTGGCTCAACATATAGAGCGTATTCTAACTCCTACGAAATTAAATTGAAAAGTTCACATAACTTGTTTTCAAGACAGCTTACTCAGTGGTTATGGCAACCAAAAGGCAGACTCTGGTGTCACCTTGATCAACTAAAAGCAATTTAATAATTCACCAAGGCATATTCACTTCCACCAATATATCCAAATAATGTTGTACCTATATCGATGAATGATTTGAGGCCATTATTGCTCCAAGAATATTACACCAATACTATTTTTGAAATGTCTGAACATTATTTAACCAATATCGCAAAATATTCACATTTTACTTCTCGACTATACAGGGTGTTCCAAATTAGGTCGGCACCATTGTTTACTCCGTTATTATTTATGCTACGAATTCGGTCAAATGGGCAAACTAGTAGCATTTTTAATGGCCGTCTCGATGCCGAAAACAAAAAGAAAATTGATAGTCGCGTTTTCAGAATATTTCATATAATGATATTTTTTTCAATGGTACACCCTATATTTTTTCATGCATTTCGATTTGTAATAACATTCTCAACAACAAAGCTTATTTTACCTTTCTTCCTAAAGTGGAAAATGAGCGACTTATGTGGAATAGTATATTGTACAATGAGCATGAAATGACATACATTTCCCACGAGTAGTACGAGCGTAGCGAGTACTACAAAATTTCATATACCCACTAGTGGGAAATGGGTCATTTCATGCTCATTGTACACTATACTTTTTTTACGACCATCTGAATCATTAACAAATCTGTAATATTTTTAATAATCAATTTTATCATATACTCTCCTACCTACATGGTTTAGATAATTTTTTCTTTCTTCACCCGTTGAATGAAACATCTAATTTTTCATTTTGTACACGTACCTACCTACGTCGTGAAACAATAACATTCAAAACTTTCAAATTTTGACAACTTGGAAAAACTTTATGCAGAAAAAATCAAACACTTATCGATTTCATAAAACGAAAAAAAATGTGGCTGCGTGGAGTTGAACCATCGCTCCAACCATCCAAAGTCCATCTGTCATCTGAATCAACAATCGTCGTTACTAGAGCACATAATGATTTGTTCAAATTAACTGTTATACAGTGTGTCCAAGATAAGAATGAACAGCATGGGGATATCGGAAACGGTAAGAGATACGTGGTCGATTAAATTAGAGAAAAGTAGCGCATTTATGTGCCCAACAATATGCCATTTAGAAAGTTTTGATATTCCGAGTAGTTACGGAGATATCCGAGAAATACCGAAACTTGACAATTTCGTTTTTATTTTCTCCTAGGTTTATTTTCAAAGGAAATGTAGAACAAATAGCACTTTGTTATTGCCACTTTTCAAGGACTACTTGATAACGTAAACAGAATTTTTTCTGCGACGTTTCGTCTTTTAGAAAACATCATCAACTTTTTATTTTTATATGGGCCGAAACTAAAGCATATCCTGTATACGACTCCATTTTTCATTGTGAATACAGCAACGTATCACACAGTATGATTTCAGAACCATTCCTCGAGCAAAATTAAATTTAGAGATTACTTAACCAGTTTTTCTTCAATTTTAGATAGTAGGCGCTGGAAAAAATGACACATAATGTTCTGTTGTCATATTAATACTGTAGTTTGGAAGAATTTTTGACATATTACCGTTCCTACTTTTACATCTCGTTACCTACCTAATTTGTGTTAAAAGTGGAAAACGGCAGCGTTTCGAATACTGAAAAATTTGATATGTTGTCATGTTACATTTTGTGACAAAGAAATTGTGTTGATGCTGAACGTGCGTACTCTAATAAGTATCCAGAGAGGCGACAACCTGGTAAATCAATATTTAGACGGTTAGTTTTTAATTTAAAAGAATACGGATCATTTAAAAAACCTGTGGTTTCCCGACAAAAGCTATCTAATGAGGAAAGTCAGCGTGATGTGTTACAGGCCGTTTTCGAAAATCCTGAGATATCCAGTCGCACCATTGAAGATAATATCGGAGTAGCCAAATCCACCGCTCCGTTCATTTTAAGAAAAAATAAATATCATCCATATAAATTTAGGATTTGTCATGGACTCAGACCAGGTGACGATGCAAGGCGAAGAACCTTTTGTGAATGGTACACTAGAACATGCCAAAACGATGAAAATTTCCCTTTCAAAATAATTTGGTCTGATGAAAGTATGATCACCAACAATGGTATTTTCAATACGCGGAATGTTCATTATTAGTCACAACAAAATTCGCGTGTACACAAAGTGTCCAGACATCAACATCATTTCGGTTTTAACGTGTCGGTTGGAATTCTCGGTACGAATGTAATTGGGCATTTTATCTACCAAAACAATTTAACAGCAGAGCGGTACATACATTTGTTAGTAAATGATATGGAAGGCGCTCTAGATAATTTGCCATTAGCGGTTACTCACTGCTGCTGGTTTCAACAAGATGGTGCTCCAGAATATAACTCTAGAATTGTTCGTGATTATTTGAACCGTCGATTCCCAGGACAGTGGATTGGTAGTCATAGTGATACATCCTGGCCTGCAAGGTCCCCCGACCTTACCCCACTAGACATTTTCCTTTGGGGATATATCAAGAATCAAGTGTACGCTAATCATAATTTTCAAAATAAAAATTTGCTAAGATCGGTTACTGCATCCTTTAACAATATTTTTCCGAACATGTTAACTCAAGTTTTAAATTCGTCTGTGAGAAGAGCGTACTTGTCCTTAGAAAATAACGGTGGGTTATTCAAACACTTATAAGTTTCTGTTTATTTTCCTGTAATACATATTAGCTCCTTGTTATTACATTACAATTACATTTATAAACTAAACTTTTGATATTGCGACTTATCTTTGTATTCAACAACGCAAAAGTTCCGGCAAGTGGTAAGTTGAAATTTATACTTGTATAAATAAGACTAATTAATTTACTTCATGTATCAAAATATGACATTTTTTCCAGCGCCTACTATCTAATATTGAAGAAAAACAGGTTAAGTGATCACTAAATTTCATTTTGCGCAAGAAATGGTTCTGAAATCATACTGTGTGATACGTTGCTGTATTCACAATGAAAAATAGAGTCGTCAGGGTTTACTTTGGTTTCGGCCCATATAAAAATAAAAAGTTGATGATGTTTTCTAAAAAACGAAACGTCGCAGAAAAATTCTGCTTACGTTGTCAGGTAGTCCTTAAAAAGTGGCCACGACAAAGTGCTATTTGTTTTACATTTCCTTCGAAAATAAACCTAGGACAAAATAAAAACGAAATTCTCTAATTTCGGTTTTTCTCGGATATCTCCGTAATTACTCGGAATATTAAAACTTTCTGAATGGCATATTGTTGGGCACATAAATGCGCTACTTTTCTCTAATTCAATCGACCCCGTATCTCTTACCGTTTCCGATATCCCCATGCTGTTCATTCTTATCTTGGACACACTGTATATAAAGTATCTGTCAACTATTCAAAAATATAGAATCCGATTGTGTTCAATCTTTTTATTGAAATTATTATGGTTTCATGAAAAGAAAATCATACCTTTGTAAGAAGATAGGCATTATCAGGAGTTTCTGATTTACCAACTTTGGTACTTATACGAATGACAATAATTTTTTACTAATAGCAAAATAAGACAGTAAAAAGAAAAAATTGCGCTGGGATGTGAACTCGTGAAAGCCGTGATCATCGCACCACTCAATTGACACCACTGAGCTATTTGGTATTAATGTACAAAACGATAATTTCCATCTTAAAGCCATTCCGCTAGCAGCATTTATTTTGTGAATCAAAATATGTCTGCTGTAATGATAACTTTAAAGCCGTTTTTGTACAGAACAAAAATAATGGAGGGTCATATGAATGTGGTTGGAAAAAATGTGTTTGATTCGATAAAACATAAATATTATGAGCAATCAAGTTGCCTTGAAACTTTGTTGAAATATTGTCAAATATTCTCAAGTATATCATGGTTCTTTAAACGAACCCGAAAACAGATGGATTGCTACAAATGGTCCTGTTAAGTGCTCCCCTCCTTCACCAGACATGACACCTATAGATTTTCATTCTTGAGGATTTCTGAAAAATGAGGCTTACAAAATAAAACATAATAATGTAGATGAACTGAAAAATTATATTGAAACCATAATTAATAGAATTGATTGCCGAACTGTGTTGAATGCCACACGTAGTGTCAATAGAAGGGCCCAAATATGTGTTCAACAAGAAGGCGGTGTTTTTGAACATTTACTCGATATTTTATAGCGCTTTATCAAATCCGTTTGTTATAAATGTTTCCTATTAATAACACTGTTTTATTTTCACGTTTACGAAAAAAAAGTCAAATGAGATTTGTTGTTGAGAATGTTATTACGAATCGAAATGCATAAAAAATATTGGGTGTTACATTGAAAAAAATGTCATTTCATGAAATATTCTGAGAACGCGACTGTCATTTTTTTTTTGTTTTCGGCATCGAGAAGGCCATTAAAAGTGCTACTAGTTTGCTCATATAACCGAATTCGTAGCATAGATAAATAATAACGGAGTTGGAGATGGTGCCGACTTAATTTGAAACACCAGAAATTTGTACCAGCAATATAGTACCAATATCGCTGAATATTTTGAGGCCAATATTGTTTCGAGAATATTTCGCCAATATTGTTCAAGTCATATTGGGCCAATATCGCTAATATTACATTCCAAATATTTTGCCTATATGTTCACAATTTTGTACCAATATCCTACCAATATAGAGGAGCTACTTGTGATTAGACTAATAATAAAAATGGATTAACCAATCCGGACTTCTGTATTTAACCTATTTTTTCAATTTGACCAGAAAGCTATGAAACTTAATTAATATCAAGATTTGCAAAACTGAGGGCGCACCATATCTATCCACTATTCAAATATTTGAAAGTGTCTTGGAAGTGACCACTTATCAATATTTTTTTGACGAGAAAAACATTGTAGAACACCTGTTTACTATTTTAAAATGCAGTTGCAAAACACCACATTCCAAACGTACCATACTATCGGCTGTAACTTTACCCCAGATAGGAGTAAGTAAAATAATAGTGAAAAATGTATTAGGTAATCCAATCTTCCGCATAAACCTAAGCAATAGGAATTCATCCAAGCCTTCCCTCAAGAGACAGAAGCCATTTGAGGAGGATCTTGTCCACTGTCTCAGCCAACCCGCTCAGTAGCGAGATAAGCCGATTTCTCTAGTTTGGTTCATCCTTCTTCAGGCGATACCACTTCATTATGGCAACAATCAGGTGAATCAGCTGCGGAGAAGGTTCTTGATCAGAATTTTGTCAATGCTGTCCGGTCCAGGCGACTTGTCTGTCGAAAGCCTTTTGATTTCTTCAGTCAGCTCCTCATAGCTAGTCATGACTTTGAACAATCCATGAGGCCGCAGAACCGGATAAGCGTAAGATTGATACCATGCTTGAACTAATCTGGAATGCCGGATGGTACACTGATAATAGTATCTCTCAAAAGACACTCTGCATGCAAAACTCAAAATTCAAATCACCCGATGACTTCCGTGACTGAAGGAGAGTTCAAACAGCAAATGAAATAACATACGAAACCAATTAAAATAAAATTAAGAATAAGGTCAAAAAACATTGGTTTATACAGATGAATAAAATAAAATAAGAAATACTTTTGTGTTTTTTGCAAGTTCTGTGAATTTTACTTTTTCGTTTGGACAGATGCAAAAAATAACATCCACATTATTCGAAAATTCTATATTGAAGTTTAGTTAGTGCAAATATTCTCAGTGAAATGGATGTATCTCAATAAATGGTGGAACATCTCTGGAGACATCCTCGTATATTTAAAAAGTTGCTCCCTATCATACGTTTTTGCATATTCCATTAAATTCTTGCGCACATTATAATTTTTTTGATCCTATTCAAGGGTTGAACTTTGAAACGCCTATTTCGCTTTATATGTAATAAGGCTACAGCCACTAGTGCCTGCCATCAACAACATCATCGCCCCGAGCTTAGTATTTCTATTCATCTTCTATTCTACTTCAATTTCGCCAGAAAATATCAACAATTTTAATCAACAACAAATGTCATTTTTAGGTTAGGTGAATTCGGAACATTTAGAACAGAAAATATTTCGGTCATGCGCAGTATCAATTTCCAAACAAAATAAAATAAGACAAAAAGATAAAAGTTGGCCATCTCTTGTTGTTATTCTTATTTCTTATTTTATCTTATTTCTTGAATAAACGCTTTCATAGAAATGTACATGGGCCGTAGTGGCCGTGGAGGCCGTGCTGGTAGAACGTTCGCCTTTGAGGGGAAGGGTCGAGGGTTCAAAGCCTCGCATGGTCATCGGTCTCGTGCATGGCATCACACGTTAAAAGGTAAGGGCTGCGTCTTCCCTAGCTCACACAAGTCTCGAAGACTTTCGAGGGTTTCGCGTAGGGGTGCAATCGGTTGACGGAAATAACAATTTTAACAATTTTCAATGTTCAACTTTCATATTTTATTTTATTTAGTTCCTTATTTTATTTTATTTGCTGTTTAAACTCTCCTTGACTGAACTGAAGACGGCGAAACAAAACCTTTTCTTGAAAAGAAGCTGATTTTACCTTGAATGACTAGCAGGAAGAAATCCTTATTAATATGACAATTTCCCTCATATTATATAAACCAACCAAATGCCATCATTTTTTGAATTCAAACCACTGAGAGAAGGACTTTTCGAAAACACTGTCTCCAGCCCATGATATCTTCAAATCGGTGTGTCGCTTCTTCCTTATTTATAAGTTTCCATAGTTACAACAATTTCTGTCAAGATGCATATAACTCCTGGTGGAATTACTTATAGCTGTGAAATTGTCATCCAAAACTGTTGATGTACGGCCTGCTTGATTCATGACATTTTTATTGCGTCAAGAGAGTTTGCTCAATTTTAACATAGATGGCAGGCAAATCATTACCGATCATGATGACTTGACATGTCGTTTTGACAAACGCATGCTGCGTCATGGATATAACCTCAAATTGAACCATGTCATGATTAGGGAAGGGCGATACTCCTAAAAATAACGATACTGCGTATCGATATGTATTGTTCTTCACTGTATCGGTACAAGAAAATATAAAATATAAAAGATCGATACTTCAAATATCGATCCGTTTCGATACGACATATTGGATCTTGAAATCTTGAATAACAACCACAACATAACCTATATCAACACCTAACCTAACAACTTTACACGAAACTCAAAACGATCGAAATGCGTATAACTACCCTTATTTATATGTGTGAAACATAATATAAACCAGACTCTAATTTAGTTTTCATAAAAAAAATTGTAATCGATATACTTATGGAAAATTAATATGAATGAATATGACAGATAACAGGTATAGTGGTATAGGGAATAATCCTGCACCGAGAGAAATATCTATTACCTGTTATACAAAATTGTGTAACCTTTAAAAGATTTCTGAATTGAATAGGCGCCATCATAGTAACCTTTTCAGAATAATCAGGGTATTTTTTTCAAAAAAGTTGTATAACTGTTAAAGAACACTCGTATAAAAATGAAAATATTGTCATATCGAAATTACTTGCTTCCAATATAATGGTTAAATGACTGGCGTTTCAATATTATATGAAGTTATTATACAAATTAAAAGATGCTGATATAAAGCTTACTTGTCCTCAATATAATGTTTAAATGTTTGACATTTCGATATTAAATGACGACTGTATAAAATTGAAGAGATACTCATTTCAAGATGACTTGTTTTTGATGTAATACTTAAATGATTGGTATTTCATTATTATACTATATCTTATAGTGGTTAAAAAATAAATGTATAACAATCAAATGATACACAATTTTGCATCCAAAAACTTTCCTTTACCAGCTAAACGGTTTTTGAATAACCGGCATGAAAATAATTTCTTACTGTAGATACAGTTCTGAAAATAGCATTCATTGACGCCTAAACACAGTTTTGATATTGCATGAAGTACATCATAAAATTCGGATAATTAATACACATGAAGGTAAAGGCTATCAAAATTGAATTATTGAAATTTCAAAATTTTGCCCAACTGTCAATACTCAAAAACTCTTCAATATCACCACATGTGCTATTAACATTTTTCAAATTAAAGGAGTTGATGAGGTATTTTGGCGTTAATGATGTTATCAGAGCTTTAGAGGAAGGTTATTTTCATGCGTATGCTATTCAAAAACGTTTTGGTCAGAAACAAAGTGTTTGGAAGCAAAAATGTTTGCCATTTGATGAGTAGGTACACCAATTCTGAATCTCTACGAAAAATTGGTTAAACACAAGTTGCAACACGGTGAGTGCCAGTGTCATATCTTCAGAATAAAGAATTCAACAAGCGCTCTTTTAAAAATTTCAATCCTATAAATATCGTGAAACAGCTACTTATGTTATAGAGATTCGTCATATTTGATTTAAATTATTTCCTGAAATAGTGACACATTAGTTGTCTATACTTATCGGTGGACAGTTCAGCATTGAATGAAACTCATTGAAAAATTGATCAACATTTATTAAGGAAATTAAAATATAGTTAAGTGATTTTTTATTTTTTTGAGGATTTGAGGCCTTAAGTTAAAGAAAACTCTATTTGTTCAAAGTCAACTTTTCGTCGATTTATTTTGACATCTTCAGAGCACTGGAAGATACAAATAGGGGATGTTTCTTTTAAATTTTAAAACAATAGAAAAAAACAAATAATTATATACTACTACTTGCTACTACTACTTTTCCAGAAACAATCACTCAACAATAAAATATAGTGTTTCTTAAATCAGGGAATATTGAAAATACACTATTTCTGGTAACCACGGATAGAGTTGATAAGAGGGAAGAATCTCCAAATCATAAAATAAATTAGTCATCTGAAACAAAAAAAAATCATTACTTACTTTTCAAATACTATTTTATTTCATGCTCAAGCATAATTAATAAAAATCAAATGAATCCGAGTGGTTAAAGCGACATTGTTTCAATCACTTTTAGCTGCCAGTTCAAACCCTGGCGACTGCAGAACTTTTTCTGATGGCCCGAGAAAGTGCTATGAATCGCACGTAAAAAGGTAAGACCTCGTTAAACCTTAGCTCGCACAAGTTTCGACTTCTGAGGGCTGCCGTTCGTAAGGGGACGACAGCTGGTTAACGGAAAAAACAAGGAAACAACAACAACAAAAGTGTTTCGTTACAATAAAATGTAAAATTCCAGAGGTTTGAAAACATATACTTCATAGAAGTCCGTGTTAGTAGTAGGTTCACTATTTTTCTTAAAAAACAAAATGAGTACCCACATGGCTGAAATTCTGTAGAACAGTATGAAGTTTCAAAAATGAAAAGCTAAATTGGGGCTTTTATTATTACTTTGTATTTAATATATTCTTTGTTATACCTATATGATTTTCCTATGAGTAACGTTCTTTCCCGATTCCAAGTTATATCCATGGAAATGAAATTAACACTTTTTTATACAGCTGCTTTGTTGTAAACACATCATGTTTCTGTGTACAATCGTCTCATGTGGTAAAGAAATACACTGGTCTGTTACGATCAGTGCCACAATAGGCTGGTGCCAAAACGAATGACAAAATTGGTGTTTTGCCATTTTGACGGTTCATTTGAGGTTATGACGGAAAGTGTTGAATACAAAAGTTTTTGATTTTTTTATTATCTAACATTTCCATTAAACATTTTCCGCTAAGTGGTCACGTTTTTCCGCAAATCGCATAAAACCGTTTTCAACCCCTAAACTGTATCCCCATTTCGAGTGTTTTGGTGTTTAAATACTTTTTTCCTCAAAGTTGAAACCTCAACAACATTTTCACATCGGTCCTTGCCTGTTACTTTTTTAATTTTTACAAAAATTATTGCCACCAGTCTATAAGACATTAAACACTGCCTGATTTTCAATATACAATAAAACAATACATAATGATTTGTCAAAGGTATCCTTCTCGAACAATATATTTTATAAATTTTCTGCTTTCATGAACATCAAAAAATGAGTATTCAATTAAGGAAAATTATTTTTGTTTACAACATTCCAGCTGTGGATAAAATGTTTTATTTCATTTTATCTTATTAGCAAATAACATACTCACACAATAAATACTTATTATTACAATACTTTTGCACCAGTCAAGGTTTTGAATGTGGAAAAATTTGTAGCAACCCTACCCTACAAGAAATCGACAGATGTAAAAAATGTTGATTTCACTCAATTTGCAAATTTTAGGAACTAGAATCTCAGGTTCCCATAGGAAAAAATCATCTAACTATAATCATCATGTCATAAGATAAAAGTATTTTTATAAATAATAATAGGATGTTTCTTTTAAAAAATATTTAATTTGTGTCGTTTCTGTTCGAACCGGAATTAGGTACTACTGAACCCGTTCGATTCCTAAAAAAAATGTATTTTTATTCAATTCCAGCCAAACTGTCAAAATTTTTCGTATAAATGAATATTATCTAAAATAAGAATGCAGCATCCCTCAAGCTCGCCCAATACTTACTTGTTTGATTTTAACCTCCCACAAGTAATAACAATGGATAAAATAATTGTAAACAACTGTTGAAAACACACAGACGCAGGTAGGCACTTACCGAAATTTACTTCTTGTAGAAACAAACTATACAAAAAGTGTATTTAACCTTTACTTCTGCACTTGCACAACACTACCAAATCTACACGTGAACTGATCGACAATAAGAACTGAAATGACGCAGATGACCGATGATGAAACGGCCTGTTATGGGTGAGTGAAATAAAACATCATAGGAAACACGTGTGTGACGAAGAAGGTGCATGATCAGAGGTGGTGGAAAATTCCGTTACATTTCCAGAACTAAACGACACCCATTTACTGGTTAAAAGGCATCTTTTAACAGTTAAAATGTGAATTATAGTAGCTAAACAGTTTGTTTTTTCAATTCCATCTTTTAACCACAATCGTGCCCTTTATTGAATCTAAAAGGTAACCTTTTCAAAATAAAATGAGTGTTTTGAAAAAAAGACCCGTTTAACGTTTAAAACCTTCACATTTTACATTGATCAGATAATATTTAGTTGCTAAAATAGTTTATTTAGCAGGTATAAGATTTTTTTGAAAAAAAACTTGTATAACTGGATTTCTCTCGGTGTGATACTTTCGATTCGATATTCAATGGAAAGTATCGAGTTAGAAAATATCGAGTATCGAGGAATAAAATATCGATACTCACAAATATCGCATCGTATCGCCCTTCCCTAGTCATGATTGTCATGTCGAAGTCGAGACTCATAAAAAAATGCTATACACTACCCTAACTTTTACGAATGACAGAAAAACACAAGAACAAATAAATAACAATAACCCAACAACTAAAAACGTCGCAAAACTACCGAACTGAGCGAAAAGTATTAAAAGAACAGAAAAATCACACGATAAATACCAATATGCAATGTAATTGACATATAACCTCAAAATAATGTTAACGTTCAAAAACTCAAAAAATGTATCTAGTAGGCACTTTGGATTGTTGGAAACTCCACTATATTCGACTTAAGCGTCATCCATTGACGAATGGAACAAACTCTATTGACGCAATTACAGGATCAAGAACTCTAGTTGAAACAAAAGCGAATCAGCAAACGCACCAGGAGTTATATGCATCTTGTTTTCTGTGAATACAAAAACGTCAGTTTGACGGTTCAACTCTTCAACTGACTTTAATGACACATGATGAACCGTTCCTGCAATACGCATTTAGTCCATAATAATTAAATGTATTCGTGAAATTGTCTGATCGAATATTCCTTCAAAATGCAGAATTTTCCAAATACTTTCACCTTGCCAGTCGCTCGAACTGTGTTGCTGTACAAAACACCACGAGAGCTTGCTCGAGCTAAGCAACACAGTTTTCGTGACAGCAAGGTGAAAGTATTTTTTGAAAATTCAGCATTTTGTCGGAATATTACTACTGATAATTTCATGTTTATAAGAAACCCTAAACAACAAAAAGTATTTGAGTTTTCAACAAATCACAGCGTATAAAAACAGTAGGCAATTTAAAACTGAAAATATGTCAGTCAAGAACTTCTCGGGCACAAAAACGAGTCTGTGTGGTAAAGGAATGATGTTTACTATCCCACTAACCAACCACTAACCAATGGAATATTTGTATTCAGGTCTCTGGTGGATTTCTTACTCCATATCAAGTAACAGAATTGGTGAAATCTGGCAAACCAGATGATGTTAGTTGCAGCTCACTCCTAAGGATCGCAACTGGAGGTTCAGCATTGTCGAAGAGATACTTTTTTGCTCTCCAAGAGTTACTCCCAGATACCGATATCATACCTACATACGCCCAAACCGAAACAGGGGTTTTAGCTAATTTCCAATTACACAACAAAACGCAGAGGGAATTATATAGGAAGAACCCTGAGGCTGTTGGATTGCCGGTTAGAGGTGTCTGGTATAAGGTGAGTGTCTTATTCTATATTCTCGCTTACCTAAAGAGGCTCTGCCTTTCAGTACACTCTGTTGTATGTTCTTCCAGGAAGGGAATTACTTGTTTTTCATCCAAGACTTGAACTCATCTGAGAGAAGTTATCAATTTGTTTGTTGACTCATTAATTTTAAGTAATTTTTATATAATATAAACGATAGAAGCGAAGACAAACTTCCTAAACTTCACTTTCGTTGGCATTATTTCCAAAATGTACTTGTCACCAAAAAAAATTCATCAAATCTGTCACAAGACACGGTTACTCATGTAGCGGAGAGTTAGGTCGTAGGTAAGGTCAATCTTGTGGAAAAAAGAAAATTGGATATCGGTACCTGATAAAATAACACCCTTGACAAGGAAGAAAATTAAATAACGGTTTTGCAAAATATTGTGTTGTTACACTAAGAGCTCTCAGCTATGATGAATTGACATGATTGAGATTAATTAAGATAAAAAACGTAAGGAAATTGAAACTAATATAATATTATTACATCACTAACATTCATTGTAACCAGAAATAGGAAAGGTATAATAGATCTATGATAGTTTACACTTAGTATGAACCTCATTAGTTATTCATGCAACAAGTGCAAAAAGTAAGTGATTACTGCACTCGACGTTAAATTGTCCGTCGAGGCCGTCAGGCTGAGTTTTACAACGTCGAGTGCAATAAACAATTTTTGCACGAGTTACTTACCATATTTTTTCTACATTCGTGCAAAACCCAAAAACTTTTTCATTTAGGTGGTACTGAAGTGTAAGGAAGACATTTTTTTAATCTAGCTGCTAAAAGTAATATATTAATATTCAAAGAAACAAATTTTATTTTGCATTTTCTAGTAATGTTGTAATCCCAGTATGTAATAAATAAATTGACAATAATACAAAATATGCAAATGTTTAAAACGTAATACAATCTCATAGAAAATTGGTTAAATATGACGTCGATTTGACTTTTTTGTTTGTCATTTATTTATTTATTGAGTACATCATTCTACAGCCAGGGCCTTTTACAGAATGAGGCAAAAAAAATGTTGGGGGCTCTTCGCCATATTACACAATAAAAGAAAAGTAGAAAATCATATAGTAAAAAATATAACACATGCAGAAATTCCGTGTGTGAACTGAAAAAAACTCAGTGAGAAAAAAGGTTAACACACGGCAATACAGCAGTGATTAAAATAATTCGATAATATATATATATATAAAAAGAAAAATTATCTTAGAATAGCCCGCTTAATGTCGGTTGGCTTACAATTAAAAATGTTCACATTACTCTGAATTGACAAGTGGTCTCGACATATAGTATACAGAGGCGAGAAATGAAGTACATTCGTTAGTGGAGCGGGAAAGTAAAATGTAGAAATATTACGTACAGGAAGCCGAGGCACATGTAAATTTTTTTTGGGAGCAAAAATGGACAGTCAATTCGTGAGACAAGGATTTTATGCAAAAATATTATTCCTAAATATTCACGACGTTTACACAGAGAGTTGACTTGATATCTTGAGAGCAGTTGTTCGTGTGGAACGCCACGATTTGGATAAACTCCATCACATCTGAAACTCATGTACTTCAAAAATCGCCTCTGAATATTTTCTATGTTATATATACAGGGTGTCAATTTGAAAACTTCCCACCCTTAATATCTTCCTTCCAGTAAACAATATGAGTAATCGAAAAAACAGGTCAATTTTATTGTCAAGGGGGACACTTTCAAGGACTATTTGTAGCCCTCGTGGTTCAACCCCCTAGGAGGGGTAGATGTTACCCTTAGAATTTTAAATGGGAAGGGGGGTCTAGTGGCATCATTTTGATGGGCGTTCAATTCTTGTTCCAATGGTACCCTGACTTATTATTTTTTGATGAGCATTTTCCGAAAAATTGCGTTCTAAACTTACAGAAGTAATTATTAGAACGCCTATACTGAGATGCATGGTTTGGCCAGAACTGGTTAGAATATTAGGTGGTACCGTTCCAACCCTTTATTAGGGGTAACATTAGCCATTAGCTCCAAACACTTTACATAAAAAAGTCTAATAGTAAAACGTAGATGGTAGTAAAGTTGTGTTTATTAAATGCTGAATTTTTAAGTGTCATCGCAGAAATTGTACAGATAGCCTTCCTTTTTTGCTACTTCTGCTGTAAAAAGTTTCTGTTTTCCGGCAAAAAATTGGTTAGCAAATTTGAACTATGTGGTAGTATTGTGAATACCGTTGTACCTGTTGGGCTGTTTAGGAATTACTTTAATAAGTGTATAAAAGTGTAAAAATGGTTTACATTCTTCAAGACAGAATTGAAATGATTGTAATTTATGGCGAAGTTGGAAAGTGCGCACGAAGGGCGGCATGTCTTTTTAACGAAAGACATCCAAATTGTAATGTAAGTCACCGGTATGTGCTTGATTTGGTGAATAAGTTTTACGAAACTGGTTCAGTGACAAATAAAAAAAGAAATAACCCCAGAGTACTAAATGAAGCAGCTCAAATTGAAGTTTTGGGAACATTTGCTGCAGAGCCCACGAGCTCCTTACGATCAGTATCAGAACAGACGGGAATGTCACGCGAGACTATAAGAAAAGCATTGAAAATGCATAAATTTCATCCATATAAAATGCAGATTCTTCAAGAGCTCCACGAGGATGATTATGATAGAAGAATAGAGTTTTGTGAAATCATGTCTCATCGAGTCAATACCATCCCTAATCTTCTGTTAAACATCTGTTTCAGCGATGAGTGTTCATTTTTTCTGAATGACAATGTTAATAGACAAAATTGTCGCTATTGGAGTGACGAAAACCCACATATTTTTCGGGAAGGGCATACACAACACCCACAAAAAGTTAATGTTTGGGCTGGTATTCTTGGAAATGCCATTCTTGGTCCATTATTTCTGGAAGAAAACTTGACTGGCAATCTGTACCTTGATATGCTTGAAGAGACTATCGATCCTCTTATAACTCACGAGCTAGAAACTCAAATTGATGCAGAAGGTAATGAACTTTTGCAGGAGGATCTATTACATTTCCAGCAGGACGGTGCTCCACCTCATTATTTTCTTCCCGTCCGACAGTGGTTAAACGAGAGATTTCCGGGTAGATGGATTGGCAGAAGGGGAGCAGTTGAATGGCCTCCGAGATCACCGGATTTAACACCCTTAGATTTCTTTCTTTGGGGGCATCTTAAATCCGTTGTTTATAAAACACAACCTTCTGATATTGACGAACTTAAAAGACGAATTACAGCAGCATGCCGGTCAATTCCTAGTGAAGTTTTCCGTAATGTTAGAGGGGAGTTCGAAAACAGACTGTATTACTGTTTAGAGCAAAATGGACAACATTTCGAACAGCTAATAAGATAAGCGTAAGTAGATTTTATGTTGGAAATGTCTTTCTCGCAAATTAAATTTTATTGTGTAGAAGGAAAATTACCACCAAATAAAAAATCCCATGCGTAATAAATTTATTCCTGTCATTCAAGGGTTGGAGCGGTGCCACCTACTCTTCTAACCATTTTTATTAAAGGGAGTCAATACAATAATGCATCTCAGTATAGGCGTTCTAATAATTACTTCTGTTAGTTTAGAACGCAATTTTTCGGAAAATGCTCATCACAAAATAATAAGTCAGGGTACCATTGGAACAAGAATTGAACGCCCATCAAAATGATGTGCCACTTGACCCCCCTTCCCATTTAAAATTCTAAGGGTAACGTCTACCCCTCCTAGGGGGTTGAACCACGAGGGCTACAAATAGTCCGTGAAAGTGTCCCCCTTGACAATAAAATTGACCTGTTTTTTTCGATTACTCATATTGTTTACTGGAAGGAAGATATTAAGGGTGGGAAGTTTTCAAATTGACACCCTGTATATATATATATATATAAGCACAACGCTGCCATATTCAAGTTTCGATCTCACAAGTGCATCGAAGAGGAGTAAGTGAGTTTCAGTTTCAAAAAACCATTTGGAATTTCTAATAATGAAACCAAGTATTTCTGAATCGTTTTTAGCAATGGTACTTATATACGTGATGTGAAAATGATAACTTTGCATCGAAGACTATTCCTAGATCTTTGAACTCTGCCACTTTCTGCAGATGATGGCCATTTACGGTGTAGGTGGATTCAATTGGTGTTTTTTTACGAGTATAGGTGACGACATCACACTTTTTTATATTCAGAGGTAAGGAATTGACTTCGCACCATTCATTCAATATATTTATGTCGTTCTGAAGACAGCAACTATCACCCAGAGAGATGATCTGATGAAAGAGTTTACAGTCATCTACATATAGGAGGATTTCCGAGTCAATGCCCATACAAATGTCTTTTATAAAAATTATGAATAATAATGGACCAAGCACAGATCCTTGAGGGACACCAGAAGATGACTTTATTTCTATAGAGCTGAAGCCATGGTACTGAACCATCAAACGCCTTCCATTCAGATAAGACTCCAGAAAAAGAATGAGGTTAAGCCAAATGATGAGAGTTTTCTAAGAAGTATACCGTGATCAAGCCTATCAAAGGCCTTGGAAGAATCTGTGCAAATGACATCGACTTGGGAGGACTTGTCCAAGGCATCTGCAATGAATTGAGTGGCGCATATTAAATTACTTGTAGTTGATCGACCCATAATGAAACCATGCTGATTTTCTACGATCTGACATCTGACATGCGCAAATAAAACATCATCTAAGACCATTTCAAACCAGCACGTGTCTACAGTGATGACAACTCTTATACATATTATACAGGGTGGGTCACGGTCGATGGTACCTTAGACGTTTACGAAGAACGGGACATAGGATCATTCTGAAAATTTGGTTTCTAAAGTAGTTGCTCTTGTTCTATCGATCTAAAATATTTTCAGCAATGCAGCGTTGCCGCTTCTACCAGAAAGTAGCAGCATCTTTGTTATTTCAAATGAGTCACCCTGTATATTACCGCATTTTTGAACTTGTCATTCTTTTCTGATTATTTCCGCCTCATACTCCCCTATACCTATCTCTAACGGTTTTTGAGATATTTGTTATTTTCCATATTTTTTATCCAAAACATAGCTCGAATTGAATGTTTATTTCTGCGGTATTTGGATTCTTAGGAAGTTGCAATTTTGTATTTAGTTCATCAAGATCATGTACATTGATTCTGTATAGAGAAGTTTGTTCTGCGTTATACAGGGTCGTTCAAAATTCATGATCTTACTGCTAGATACAATAAGGGTTGAAAGTGCGTTTTTTTAAATGGAATATCCTATATATTATGAAATATCCTGAAAGACGACTAAATTCCCTTCGAATTGATATATCATGTTCCTATACCTAAATAGCCAGAATTCCGAGATAATAGCTATTTTCACTTGTAATCTCCCAAGTGCTTGAATTATTGCCGAAAATTTTTCGAGTACATGCATTTTCTTTGAAAATTCATGTACGAGATAAATTTACGGCAATTAATTCCAACACGAGGGGGCTTCGGTAAGAAAATTTCACACCGAGAAATGAAAATCATCCAACAATTCATAAGAAATAACTAACGATGGTTTCACCTGAACTATTTAGGTATATGAAATATTGATATGTAAAATACTTAACAAAATTTTCATCTATAAATGTGTTTAAATTTGGAACAAAAAAAAAAAAAGTAATGTTCCTATTGTGGATTGAACCATCGACCTAGCGACTCATAGGCCGCAATAATCGTGGAGAAAATATTTTCAGACACATTCCAAATATCTAGTAAATACATAATTATCTCCTTTCATATGAAAACTAGACCTCCATTTGTACATTAAAGCAAAATATCAACTTGTCATATGTCAAATGTCACATGTCAAACATTTATTGATGAAAATTTTGTTAAGTATTTTACATATCAATATTTCAGTGGTTATAAATAGTTCAGGTGAAACCATCGTTAGTTATTTTTTATGAATTGTTGGATGATTTTCATTTCTCGATGTGAAATTTTCTTACCGAATCCCCCTCGTGCTTGAATTAATTGCCGTAAATTTATCTCGTACAAGAATTTTCAAAGAAATTTCATATATTCGAAAAATTTCCGGCAATAATTCAAGCACTTGGGAGATTACAAGAGAAAATTGCTATTATCTCGGAATTCTGGCTATTTAGGTATAGGAACATGATATATCAATTCGAAGGGAATTTAGTCATCTTTCAGGATATTTCATAATATACATGATGTTCCATTTAAAAAAAACGCACTTTCAACCCTTTTCGTATCTAGCAGTAAGATCATGAATTTTGACCGACCCTGTATAACGCAGAACAAACTTCTCCATACAGAATCAATGTACATGATCCTGATGAACTAAGCACAAAATTGCAACTTCCTAAGAATTCAAATACCGCAGAAATAAACACTCAATTCGAGCTATGTTTTGGATAAAAAATATGGAAAATAACCAATATCTCAAAAACCGTTAGAGATGAGTATAGGGGAGTATGGGGCAAAAATAATCAGAAAGGAATGACAAGTTCAAAAATGCGGTAATATTCAGGGTGACTCATTTGAAATAACAAAGATGCTGCTACTTTCTGGTATAAGCGGCAACGCTGCATTGCTGAAAATATTATAGATCGATAGACCAAGAGCAACTACTTGAGAAACCAAATTTTCAGAATGATCCTATGCCCTGTTCTCAGTAAACGTCTAAGGTACCATCGACCGTGACCCACCCTGTATAACTGCGAGAGAAAAAAATTATTGTAAATATTTCGTTGGCATATGAAATACAATTCAGATTTTGATTAGGAGGATCATCATAAAATAATTTTTTCATCATTTATTGAAAGTTTTGAGATAGGTATTCACGGATAAATATCATTCATTGTATATTCAGTCATTTCAGGTTCAGTATCTATTCTAAGCATATTTCAAGAATAAGGTACAGTGAATTCTCCAAATTAGTTTGTTTTCTGAGAATTTACTCTATTCTTGAAATATACTATAGTGATTTCGACAGAGAATCAATTAATTATACGCATTGAAGTATCGAATGTCACTTTTGCACATCCAAAAAGTGAGTGGCGATGGAAGAGTTGACATACAAAATATTCAGACGACGCAATGGCTAGTCAAGGTAGATGCAACTCTGTAATCAGGATTTCATCAATATCCTACGGTATCTAGATACCGTGCAAAAACATTGATAAAAATAAAACAAACAAAAATCAATTGCAATTTATCTTTCACCTATGAATTCATGATGTTACACAAATATTCAGATTACAAGAAGATACCTTATCCAAAATAATTTGAATACTGACATTGTGACGTACGCGTAGTATGGGAATGAGTTAATAAAGAAAATTCCTTCAAAAAATCAATTCCTTGATGCTCAAAATATGAATAGTTCATTAGATGGCAACAAAATATTTTCTATGAATGTTTTATGTATGTTCCATTTGATTTTTGTGTATCGGTTCGTAATAGTTATTTATGTGTCAAGGGCGTAAAGTAGGCGTTTATGGCCTGAGGCGTGAATAATGGCCCGATGGCGTTAGCCGAGGGCCATTACACGCTGAAGGCCATAAACGCATTTTACGCACGTGATACATACAAAAATTGTATGTACTAGTGGTTAGGCACGAATCACATATACTGACTTGGATTTTAATGGGCCACACGTTTCATACGTCATGTGTGTAACTTCAATAATCAAAAGTGCCTGTGAAAGAGACTAAATAATTGAAATTCAATAGTTTTAAAATACTTTCATTTCTTATTATTATTGTTTGAATCTAAAGCAGGAATTCCGCAAAACTCGATCGAACATCTGTTTCAGCGATGAGTGTTCATTTTTTCTGAATGACAATGTTAATAGACAAAATTGTCGCTATTGGAGTGACGAAAACCCACATATTTTTCGGGAAGGGCATACACAACACCCACAAAAAGTTAATGTTTGGGCTGGTATTCTTGGAAATGCCATTCTTGGTCCATTATTTCTGGAAGAAAACTTGACTGGCAATCTGTACCTTGATATGCTTGAAGAGACTATCGATCCTCTTATAACTCACGAGCTAGAAACTCAAATTGATGCAGAAGGTAATGAACTTTTGCAGGAGGATCTATTACATTTCCAGCAGGACGGTGCTCCACCTCATTATTTTCTTCCCGTCCGACAGTGGTTAAACGAGAGATTTCCGGGTAGATGGATTGGCAGAAGGGGAGCAGTTGAATGGCCTCCGAGATCACCGGATTCAACACCCTTAGATTTCTTTCTTTGGGGGCATCTTAAATCCGTTGTTTATAAAACACAACCTTCTGATATTGACGAACTTAAAAGACGAATTACAGCAGCATGCCGGTCAATTCCTAGTGAAGTTTTCCGTAATGTTAGAGGGGAGTTCGAAAACAGACTGTATTACTGTTTAGAGCAAAATGGACAACATTTCGAACAGCTAATAAGATAAGCGTAAGTAGATTTTATGTTGGAAATGTCTTTCTCGCAAATTAAATTTTATTGTGTAGAAGGAAAATTACCACCAAATAAAAAATCCCATGCGTAATAAATTTATTCCTGTCATTCAAGGGTTGGAGCGGTGCCACCTACTCTTCTAACCATTTTTATTAAAGGGAGTCAATACAATAATGCATCTCAGTATAGGCGTTCTAATAATTACTTCTGTTAGTTTAGAACGCAATTTTTCGGAAAATGCTCATCACAAAATAATAAGTCAGGGTACCATTGGAACAAGAATTGAACGCCCATCAAAATGATGTGCCACTTGACCCCCCTTCCCATTTAAAATTCTAAGGGTAACGTCTACCCCTCCTAGGGGGTTGAACCACGAGGGCTACAAATAGTCCGTGAAAGTGTCCCCCTTGACAATAAAATTGACCTGTTTTTTTCGATTACTCATATTGTTTACTGGAAGGAAGATATTAAGGGTGGGAAGTTTTCAAATTGACACCCTGTATATATATATATAAGCACAACGCTGCCATATTCAAGTTTCGATCTCACAAGTGCATCGAAGTGAGTTTCAGTTTCAAAAAACCATTTGGAATTTCTAATAATGAAACCAAGTATTTCTGAATCGTTTTTAGCAATGGTACTTATATACGTGATGTGAAAATGATAACTTTGCATCGAAGACTATTCCTAGATCTTTGAACTCTGCCACTTTCTGCAGATGATGGCCATTTACGGTGTAGGTGGATTCAATTGGTGTTTTTTTACGAGTATAGGTGACGACATCACACTTTTTTATATTCAGAGGTAAGGAATTGACTTCGCACCATTCATTCAATATATTTATGTCGTTCTGAAGACAGCAACTATCACCCAGAGAGATGATCTGATGAAAGAGTTTACAGTCATCTACATATAGGAGGATTTCCGAGTCAATGCCCATACAAATGTCTTTTATAAAAATTATGAATAATAATGGACCAAGCACAGATCCTTGAGGGACACCAGAAGATGACTTTATTTCTATAGAGCTGAAGCCATGGTACTGAACCATCAAACGCCTTCCATTCAGATAAGACTCCAGAAAAAGAATGAGGTTAAGCCAAATGATGAGAGTTTTCTAAGAAGTATACCGTGATCAAGCCTATCAAAGGCCTTGGAAGAATCTGTGCAAATGACATCGACTTGGGAGGACTTGTCCAAGGCATCTGCAATGAATTGAGTGGCGCATATTAAATTACTTGTAGTTGATCGACCCATAATGAAACCATGCTGATTTTCTACGATCTGACATCTGACATGCGCAAATAAAACATCATCTAAGACCATTTCAAACCAGCACGTGTCTACAGTGATGACAACTCTTATACATATTATACAGGGTGGGTCACGGTCGATGGTACCTTAGACGTTTACGAAGAACGGGACATAGGATCATTCTGAAAATTTGGTTTCTAAAGTAGTTGCTCTTGTTCTATCGATCTAAAATATTTTCAGCAATGCAGCGTTGCCGCTTCTACCAGAAAGTAGCAGCATCTTTGTTATTTCAAATGAGTCACCCTGTATATTACCGCATTTTTGAACTTGTCATTCTTTTCTGATTATTTCCGCCTCATACTCCCCTATACCTATCTCTAACGGTTTTTGAGATATTTGTTATTTTCCATATTTTTTATCCAAAACATAGCTCGAATTGAATGTTTATTTCTGCGGTATTTGGATTCTTAGGAAGTTGCAATTTTGTATTTAGTTCATCAAGATCATGTACATTGATTCTGTATAGAGAAGTTTGTTCTGCGTTATACAGGGTCGTTCAAAATTCATGATCTTACTGCTAGATACAATAAGGGTTGAAAGTGCGTTTTTTTAAATGGAATATCCTATATATTATGAAATATCCTGAAAGACGACTAAATTCCCTTCGAATTGATATATCATGTTCCTATACCTAAATAGCCAGAATTCCGAGATAATAGCTATTTTCACTTGTAATCTCCCAAGTGCTTGAATTATTGCCGAAAATTTTTCGAGTACATGCATTTTCTTTGAAAATTCATGTACGAGATAAATTTACGGCAATTAATTCCAACACGAGGGGGCTTCGGTAAGAAAATTTCACACCGAGAAATGAAAATCATCCAACAATTCATAAGAAATAACTAACGATGGTTTCACCTGAACTATTTAGGTATATGAAATATTGATATGTAAAATACTTAACAAAATTTTCATCTATAAATGTGTTTAAATTTGGAACAAAAAAAAAAAAAGTAATGTTCCTATTGTGGATTGAACCATCGACCTAGCGACTCATAGGCCGCAATAATCGTGGAGAAAATATTTTCAGACACATTCCAAATATCTAGTAAATACATAATTATCTCCTTTCATATGAAAACTAGACCTCCATTTGTACATTAAAGCAAAATATCAACTTGTCATATGTCAAATGTCACATGTCAAACATTTATTGATGAAAATTTTGTTAAGTATTTTACATATCAATATTTCAGTGGTTATAAATAGTTCAGGTGAAACCATCGTTAGTTATTTTTTATGAATTGTTGGATGATTTTCATTTCTCGGTGTGAAATTTTCTTACCGAATCCCCCTCGTGCTTGAATTAATTGCCGTAAATTTATCTCGTACAAGAATTTTCAAAGAAATTTCATATATTCGAAAAATTTCCGGCAATAATTCAAGCACTTGGGAGATTACAAGAGAAAATTGCTATTATCTCGGAATTCTGGCTATTTAGGTATAGGAACATGATATATCAATTCGAAGGGAATTTAGTCATCTTTCAGGATATTTCATAATATACATGATGTTCCATTTAAAAAAAACGCACTTTCAACCCTTTTCGTATCTAGCAGTAAGATCATGAATTTTGACCGACCCTGTATAACGCAGAACAAACTCCTCCATACAGAATCAATGTACATGATCCTGATGAACTAAGCACAAAATTGCAACTTCCTAAGAATTCAAATACCGCAGAAATAAACACTCAATTCGAGCTATGTTTTGGATAAAAAATATGGAAAATAACCAATATCTCAAAAACCGTTAGAGATGGGTATAGGGGAGTATGGGGCAAAAATAATCAGAAAGGAATGACAAGTTCAAAAATGCGGTAATATTCAGGGTGACCCATTTGAAATAACAAAGATGCTGCTACTTTCTGGTATAAGCGGCAACGCTGCATTGCTGAAAATATTATAGATCGATAGACCAAGAGCAACTACTTGAGAAACCAAATTTTCAGAATGATCCTATGCCCTGTTCTCAGTAAACGTCTAAGGTACCATCGACCGTGACCCACCCTGTATAACTGCGAGAGAAAAAAATTATTGTAAATATTTCGTTGGCATATGAAATACAATTCAGATTTTGATTAGGAGGATCATCATAAAATAATTTTTTCATCATTTATTGAAAGTTTTGAGATAGGTATTCACGGATAAATATCATTCATTGTATATTCAGTCATTTCAGGTTCAGTATCTATTCTAAGCATATTTCAAGAATAAGGTACAGTGAATTCTCCAAATTAGTTTGTTTTCTGAGAATTTACTCTATTCTTGAAATATACTATAGTGATTTCGACAGAGAATCAATTAATTATACGCATTGAAGTATCGAATGTCACTTTTGCACATCCAAAAAGTGAGTGGCGATGGAAGAGTTGACATACAAAATATTCAGACGACGCAATGGCTAGTCAAGGTAGATGCAACTCTGTAATCAGGATTTCATCAATATCCTACGGTATCTAGATACCGTGCAAAAACATTGATAAAAATAAAACAAACAAAAATCAATTGCAATTTATCTTTCACCTATGAATTCATGATGTTACACAAATATTCAGATTACAAGAAGATACCTTATCCAAAATAATTTGAATACTGACATTGTGACGTACGCGTAGTATGGGAATGAGTTAATAAAGAAAATTCCTTCAAAAAATCAATTCCTTGATGCTCAAAATATGAATAGTTCATTAGATGGCAACAAAATATTTTCTATGAATGTTTTATGTATGTTCCATTTGATTTTTGTGTATCGGTTCGTAATAGTTATTTATGTGTCAAGGGCGTAAAGTAGGCGTTTATGGCCTGAGGCGTGAATAATGGCCCGATGGCGTTAGCCGAGGGCCATTACACGCTGAAGGCCATAAACGCATTTTACGCACGTGATACATACAAAAATTGTATGTACTAGTGGTTAGGCACGAATCACATATACTGACTTGGATTTTAATGGGCCACACGTTTCATACGTCATGTGTGTAACTTCAATAATCAAAAGTGCCTGTGAAAGAGACTAAATAATTGAAATTCAATAGTTTTAAAATACTTTCATTTCTTATTATTATTGTTTAAATCTAAAGCAGGAATTCCGCAAAACTCGATTTACGGAGGTTTAGTCACCAAGTAGAGAAACAAATTACATCTGACGGGAGAAGTATTAAATAAATAAATGATAAGAATAAAATCGAAAAAGTCGAAGTGTTTCATAATAAATGCGCAAGACTTCAAGATGTGATAGCTCGGAAAAAAGTTTCTATTAACTTACCTTCTAAAATGCACCATTTTCGAGATACAGGGTGTTTTAAATAAAAAAAAAATGAAAGTTTTTTGCGAATATCTCTGGAACAGTTTATCGCACAGAAAACAGATTTCGTAGGCATTTTCTACTAATAATAAGCTATGTTTTGTGTGGATATTTTATTTTTTCAAATTCATAATTGGTGCAAATTTTGAAGGGGTAGTGGGCATTTTTTTTCTCCAACTTCTACGCCACTGGAAAAAGTACAGTTTTGAACCCTATATGAACCGCCAATGTTTTCTACACAAAAAAGGTATTCTTGGTCATAAGCATGAATTTAAAAAAATTAAAAATGAGCACAAAACATAGCTTATTATGAGTAGAAAATGCATTCAAAATTTGTTCTCTGTGCGATAAACGGTTCCAGAGATATTCGCAAGAAACAATTTTTTTTTTACATTTCAACACCCTGTATTTCGAAAATGTTGAATTTCAGAGGGTAAGTTAATAAAAACTTTTTTTCATATTTTTGAACAAGCTATCACATCCGGAAGTCCTGCGCATTTATTATGAAACACCCTGCATAATATATATTTCTATGGACGGGAGCAATAATTTAATTGTCAAGAAACGTCAAAATTCAACAGATAAAGAAAATCTCAGAATTTTTACTTGAGAGCTAGTTAGAATACTTAGGGGCAGTCGTAAGTTGAATATTAATAATCATTCTAACTGATTACTCATACATAATTCTCTTTTGTAGGAATTTGAGTATTTATACATACATTGCCAAATATATTTTGAAATACAGTTGCCAGTAAAACTAGTGAAGTACAAGTGCTTCGTCGATATACTGCAAATTGGTCTCCAAATTCATGTTCAAACTGAAAGTATTCTCAATGAATACCTACTTGTTCTCATAGCGATCAGGATGTTTGTAGAGCTGCTTTCCATAAGGAATGATAATTATATTCAAGAAAAGAGTGAATATCCCATCCTTAACATAGGTAAATGTACCAACAACATTGTTAATATAAATTAATTTCAATATCCAGGCTTTGATAATGTGGATTATGAATAAATGTTGTTTAATGAGTACTTATTTCTTCGTCGAACTGAATTGATTGTTTCGTGGTAGGTCTTGAATTGACGTGTGAATATCGGAAATTTGAGAAAATCACCAACTTTACGGCCCGCGGCGCTAAAGTATCACTTTACGCCTGTAAAACCGGGCGCTAGTGCATAAAAAAACATATCGTGTATGTATTGCTGCTCGTAACAAAACAAGATAGTCAGGACATTTTGATAACATTTTTGGAAAATATTGGTCTAGATCTCTGAAGCTCTACGCTAACAAAAGTCTGTGGCAAATGGATTCATTCAATGCCAAACCACCCCTTTTACATATATACATACATACATACATACAAGATAGTCAGAAAAAAGTTCGTACTGCCTTCCGAACTATATTCTTCCAAGCAATTTTCCATTTGAATAAAAGTTTTCAAACAAATATTTTTGAACTATTATCCGAGATTCTTGAACGATTCGGTATTGCATTATCGTGAACAATAAAATTTTGGAGTAGGAGATTATGCGTAGCCGCCTGCAATCTCTGAACAAATATTTACAGTTTTCATAAGCTGGGGAAGCACAATGTTAGTAAACGATATTTCTCACATTATTGAGAATTTAATTGAAATCGAATTTTCAATGTTTTCAAGGTGACATTCAAGCAGTAATAAAAAGTAATGAACATTCCATTCAAAGTACCTCGCTCGAAAACGTATGAGAAATTGGCTGTCGATCAAATTGGCTCTCGGTGAAATTTAATAAAGTGTGAGTTTATTAGTTATTTTTGTATTTACTGCGTGAAATGATATTTTATTAACTCGGCTGCGCCTCGTTGAAAAAAATCAATACTTAATCACCAAAGTATTTCGCGCACGAGTGGCAAACAGAATTTTTTCTACAAACGTCAAAAAATAGTGTTCTAAAATAAGTAATATCATTAGCTTAATACAAAAAATAGTATGTAAATGTTTTTTCAAATCAAGCAATTACCATGGAACCATGGAAATAAAATGGCATTTGTTGACAATAAATGATATCTTGGATTTTTGCTTGATTGAGGACCATATAAGTTAAACTATGAAAATAACATATAGTTTACATGCAGTGTGCGAGTGTGCGAAGTGAGTATTTCGCATACTACTTCCCGCACGGTGTTGTAACGAAGGAAAATGAAAAAAAGGGTCACTTCGCATATTGTTCTCAATGCGCGAACCTTGTCATATTCTGACTTTTGTCGAAAAATGATTTTTTCTGTTTTAAAACACGAAAAAAATTTATTCCCGACTACTTGTAAATGCTTTATACAAAATACATGTTAGAATCATCTCAAATTGAGGAAATCGTAAAGTTTTTTAATTTTTCCTTTTCCTACATTCAAAAAAATAATGGTGGATTTCGCTGACTTCTTAGTAGGGCGTAGTTCATGTTATTCGAAAATCAATTAATTGGGCGAAAATCTTGAAAATAAATAAAAATTATACATGAACAATTTGAATTGGACCATTTATTTTGATAGAGAATTTACAAGTAGTCGAGAATTGATTTTTTTCTTGTTTTAAAATAGGGGTTGAGGTAAGGGAGAGGTTTAAGATAATTTTTTTATAAAAAATCACACAATTGTTCACCATAATCTAAACTAATGTACATAGAGATATTGTTTCCGCCTATATCAATGAATAGTCTATTCTGAGCAAGGTATGATTTCAACGCCCCCTAGCATCAAAACTATAAATTTCTGGGGTATGTCACTCAATTAATTTCTATTCACACTAACTTGAACTGCATCATATTGAAAATTATTTTTGTGCCTTTCGGGGGTGGGGGGATAATCATAAAAAATAGCTTTTTCCCTTATTCAGGCATATTTAAACATTTGACGATTCATTTAAAAGCACTCGAGAAATATTATTTTGCGTTTCGTAATAGGAGTTGCAGGGGAGGAGGGGGGGGGGTTAGACTTTTTTATAAAACAACACAATATGGTATGGTATTAGCAACAATGAAATGAGTGAAAATATTTTCACCCACCAGATTCAAAAATAAATAGTCTAATCTGCGCAAGGGGTGATTTCAACGCCCCCTAGCAGCAAAACTGTTCATTTTTGGGTTGGCGCAATGGTAACTTCGGTTGAGAATTACATGAACTACATCATACCAAAAATTCAAAAAAATCTACCTGGACCCAAATTCCATGAGGAGTTTGCGGGGTCCTTTGCATTTCTTAGAAACGCAACTTACAAAGTTGACAAAACTTTCAGTAACAATGATCAGTTTCAACATAGTGTAAGTAAAACCAGGTTCAAATTGAAGAAATAGTTTTTGAGATATTCAATAAAATCATTGTGAATGACCTGAAAAAAATGTAACTCACCCTTTATCTAAATGAAAGGTTATGTTGAACAATTCAATTTGTCAAGAAGCTTACTTATCTTTTTTCAATCAACAGTAGCAGTAATTTTTTTTCAGTGAAAAACGAACTGTCAATTATTTTCAGGGTTTAATTCTAAATTATGTTATCATAGCTTAAAATAGACTGAAAATTTCATGCCTTACCAAAATATAACTTATTGTTGGATCTGGAGTAGTTCTAGAAAAAAAGTCTCGAAAAATGATTTGTTGACTATACTCTGTATACACCATAATGTATTATCATCGAGAAGATTATAATTGGACACATTAACCAATAAATACTTTTTGACCCTGAATTTGTCTGATTTCGACTAAAAAGCAATTTTTTTCTTGGTCGATCCTACGTAAGTAAGACATTTTTCCGAACTTTGACCGCTTACATCTCAGAAACGATACTTACAAAATAATTTTTACCCACACATTTTTTGTTTAATGACTCATCCCGCTGTATCCTAATAAAATTTCTGCCAATTTGACCATCAAGAGCCAATTTGACCGAGAACCAATTTGTCCCCATATTTTCGTGCGGGGTCCTTTCTGAATAATATACATGACTACTCTTATAACCAGAGGCTTCTCAACCTGAATATACTGAAATTGTGGAATTCCTGAAACCTAATGTAAAGTATGGGAAATACACTAATAAAATACAGTAATAAAATATTCCGATGTGATGAATTGTGAAATTTGTTAATCAGTAACAACAATCAACCTCACGTTCGTGATTAAAAACGGAAATTTTTGAGTTTTCGTATCATTTCTAAGAACATTCCGATCTGGAGTGTCTCCGGTGAATAGAAATATTCACTATACCGGGTGTCAACGATATCTTTAGGCAAGCCATAGTTTCCAGAGTTCCATGCGATTTAAACTTGGCAAGAGTGGTTGATTTAAGAATTGGAAAACATTTCAATATCTCATACTCCTCCATCTCTTCCGGTGTAACCGGAAACGAAACCAACTTGGGAATTCCATATATAACACCCTGTATATTTGAACTTTTTTGGATTCTAGAAGCGATTCTAAATTTTACAACTCAATATTTCAGAAAAAAAATTGCATCTGGGGTGCGTTGGACGCACTTCAACTAATGTGATGGATATGAATGATGAGTAAAAAATATTGGATACAGTTTTTTCTGCCTAGTAGCACCTCAAGTTGGCTTAATCTTGGTTTCATATTGCAACTGAAATTAGTATTGATCCAATATAGGTGAATATTGAAAAAAACATATTAATATTTATAGTTATAATATATTATTCAGAATGTACATCGTTAAATATAATATTGGGTCAATACTGGTTGAAAGATGTTTACCAATATCGATGAAACAACATATTGTTTCCAAAATATAGAATGAATATTGCAATCACAGTATTCCAATCATATTGATTCTAGGAATAAAGAACTATATTGTATATCCAAGTTTGATTGCTCATTGTTTGAATATTATTTCGCCAATATTAAACAAATCGTATAAACTCATACTAGGTCGATATAAGTTTATTAATATTTACCCATATACAGGGCAATTCAAATTCGACCCCCACTATTGGGATCTCCTAAACTATAGGAGATACGTCGAAGTTTAATTTGGGGCAAAGTTGCGTATTCTGGTGCTTAACAAAATACTTTTTTAAAACTTGGAAAATTCTGAGTATTTCCGGAAATATCGGGAAAAAACTGAAAATCGGAATTTTCGTTTTAATTTTTTCTATCGTTATTTGACAACATAGCTCAAAACCAGAAATACATTTTCATTGAAACTTTTTTTTCAGCTACACGTTTTCAGTTTTAGATTTACTATCCGACGTTTCGTCTTCTGGCATTCATCATCAACTTTTTTTCTGTTATGGGCGCCATATTGTTTTTTTATACAGAAAAATAGTGATTCTCATTCTGATTTCATTGATGTATAATTTGTTATGATTTGCACTTCTGAAACCACATATATTAAAAAAAACAACTTCATCTGAGATGGTCATGACTCCATCGAAAAATTTTGTTTAATAAACACTAGTTGTCAGAACTCATTAAACATCATAAGTTTGCACAAATACTTCAGTCGAAATGTACTCATTCTCAAATGAAGAAAAACGAGATATGTTGAAACTTTATTATAAATTTGATAGGCATAGTACGAAAACAACACAAATTTATTTTGACTTATATCCGGAAAGATAACAGCCGAATAGAACATTATTCGGAATTTTGGGCAAACACTTGGCTGAGTACGGTGCGTTTCAAAAACCAAGAATGAAATATGGAAGCAGAATGGAATAAAATATTAGACGTAACTTATTAGCCGAGGTAAAATAATTGTTTATTCCATATTCGAAGAAGTATAATTATTTTCAAAAAACAAGAATGAAATCATGAGCTAGTGAAAAATGCACAAAAAGTATTACAACAAGTGTTGGAAATGATGGCCTTCCTCTGGAATACATAACCGTGCTCGTAGTCTCAAATTAGGAACATCCCTAACAATATCCCTTCTTCTGATAGACCTGAATTGCGTGATGGTATTGTCTCTTAGTTCATCTACTGTGTCATATTCTTGCTCTCCATAGATTCTATTCTTTAAAGTGCCCCACAAGAAAGTATCCAAAACTATAAGGTCAGGTGACCTTGCCGGCCACCTCACTGGTTCTTAATTTCCTAACCACCTATTAGGAAATCTTTGGCGTAAATATTCGCAAACTGCTCTTTTATTGTGTGGAGGAGCCCCGTCATGCTGAAACCAGCAGCTGTTATAATTAACAAGGGGAAACGTATTCATTTATTCTTCGAATTCGTTTCTTAAGAACCGAAGATAGGTTTCCCCGTTCAAAGTATTAGAGAAGAAATAAGGTCCAAGTATTCGGTCGTCATAAATTCCAGCCCACACATTTAAACGAAACCGAACTTGTGGTCTGACTTCTCTGAAGTGTCGTGGATTATTTTCACTCCAAATGTGCTCATTATTTTTATTAAAAACACCACAGTTCGAAAAAGTACCTTCGTCGGTCCAAATAATGTTTTTCAAGAAGTTGGTAGGGTCTACCCTATTCGAGAGACAGCTACAAAATTCCATGCTTCTCTCAGGATCACCTGGATGTAATTTTTGTGAAATATGTATCTCATAACATTTCAACCCACTTTTTTTTTAATTCCCTCCAAACGCTCGTCTGTGGCACATCCATTCCAACTTGATTGTTGATTTAGAAGGATCTGCATTTATCTAAAAAAGTACCAAAAATAATTATACTTCTTCGAATATGGAATAAACAATTATTTTACCTCGGCTAATAAGTTACGTCTAATATTTTATTCCATTCTGCTTCCATATTTCATTCTTGGTTTTTGAAACGCACCGTACTCAGCCAAGTGTTTGTCCAAAATTCCGAATAATGTTCTATCCGGCTGTTGTCTTTCCTGATTTAATTCATAATAAATTTGTGCTGTTTTCGTACTATTCCTATCAAATTTATAATAAAGTTTCAACATATCTCGTTTTTCTTCATTTGAGAATGAGGACATTTTGACTGAAGTATTTTTGCAAACTCATGATGTTTAATGAGTTCTGACAACTAGTGTTTATTAAACAAAATTTTTCGATGTATTCATGACCATCACAGATGAAGTTGTTTTTTTTTTAATATCTGTGGTTTCAGAAGTGCAAATCATAACAAATTATACATCAATAAAATCAGAATGAGAATCACTATTTTTCTGTATAAAAAAACAATATGGCGCCCATAACAGAAAAAAAAATTGATGATGAATGCCAGAAGACGAAACGTCGGATAGTGAATCTGAACATGAAAACGTGTAGCTGAAAAAAATTATCAATGAAAATGTACTTTTGGTTTTGAGCTATGTTGTCAAATAACGATAGAAAAAAATAAAAACTAAAATTCCGATCTTCAGTTTTTTTCCCGATATTTCCGGAAATACTCGGAATTTTCCAAGTTTCAAAACAGTATTTTGTTGAGCACCAGAATACGCAACTTTGCCACAATTTGAGCTTCGACGTATCTCCTGTAGTTTAGGAGATCCCATTGGTGGGGATCGAATTTGAATTGCCCTGTAGATAAAATTATTGTCGTTATATTGTTTCCTACATCTAGAATAAATATTGAAATCCCAATATCCCTCTCGTATCGATTCTAGGAATATAAAACCATATTGTAAATTCAAATTTGATTGCACATCGGTTGAATATCATATCGCCAATAATTACAAACCTTTACCTATAATTGGTCAATTTTGGTTCAATAATATATACCAATATCGATAAATAGTATATTGTCCAACGAGCACGGAGTGACATACATTTCCTACGATTATGAAAGTTTACAGCACGAGCTGATGTAACCATCAGCTACTGTTGTAGAGCGCCACCCACCATGCCGTTTTGGTGTCGTTCTATCTTCGCCAATATCTATCAATATCATAGCCGAAGATCGTCGGAAACAGTGGTCGGTGTATAACTCAGGATTCGGAAGATTTAAGTATGAAGCAATTTGTTTTCCCATATTCTCTATTTTATTTATTTCAATTTTTTGGACAGTGCATTTTCCTTTCTGATAATTCAGAAAAAAATAAGTATCATTGACATTACCTGGTCGCAGATTCCAATATTTTTTCACAATGTTAGCATATTCTCCCGTTACAGTATATTTTTTGTTAGTGTAAAGTTTTTGTTTAGTGTTCTGAATGTGGACCAAAACTGTGGCACCTAAATCTTCAAAATCGTGAATTTCCATTTTGTACATCTCATCTCTCCTACAAGCTCCCATAATTCCCATGATAAGTATAACCTGTAATAAAAAAATAGAAACAAATTATAATTAATTAACTAATTATTGTGGAACTTACTTTTGCTACAAGGTAATAGTTGTCAGGGGATTATTTGATGAACGTATTAATCTCCTTCGTTGTGAAAATTTTAATTTTTTTTGCTTTGTGTCCATCTGATTTCCGCTTTAGAAATGCTCTCAATTTGGAATATTTACTGATATCAACGCCATTATTGATAGTAAGCATCGTTTTTAACATACTATAGTGTGCCCATAAAGTGGAAGATTTAAATTCATTGATATATTTCCAAAGTAAGTCATCAGAACATTCTCTGAACGAGAACTAGCTTTATGTTCTTTGCACCAGTCCATGAATATGGTATAGGAAACTGTGTTTTTCTTTAAATTTTAAATTTAATTAAGCGTTATTTGCTGCCTCCATAACACTTGGCGGTGTTGATCTTCTTTTGCAGTCACTACTTTTCAAGCTGAACTAATTTCGAAACACCTCAATATCATTCTATCACAGAAATATTAAACTGTCAATTATGATTGTTGATTATATTGTCTGTATGGTTACGGCAATGTTACCTGGTTACGGCGTCTTTTGTTTTATCTACTCCACGCCTCTTTTGTCGTGACGAAAATTTATCCGTGCGCTTTTCAAACATTGTGCACTAGTTGCTGGGCAACACCTGGGGCATCGTCCATAGATATACTAAAGAGTCCGCTCACTCTCGCAAGCGACCCAAATCATCCCCTTCGGTCCTCGCGCGTCCCTTGCCTTTTCTGTTTGGCTTGAGCGACGGCCTGGTAGGCTAGCCAGTAACAGTTCGCATCGCCGCAACGATGTCCGTATGATTTACGACCGCTCACAAAAAGAGCGGCATTTTTAGACCACATCAAAGGAGTTACCAGACTTATTAGTATATCTATGGACGATGAACTGGGGCCTAGTCGCTGACGCTTGCGTCCCCCACCCATTACCATTACCATTTGCTGGGAAACACAATTGAAAGGAGTATTACAATGTACTACATTTAGAAATCACCATTGAACTTACAATGAAGGTATTTCGTGACAGTCGTAGAAAAACAATATTGTCCACATATTGCTTCCAACATCTGAAATAAAATTTGCAATCACATTATTCCTCTCATATCGTTTCTAAGGTTGAAGGGCAATGTTGTATATACAAGTTTGATAGCACATTGTTTAAAAGGGGCATTGAGAGGTGTATTAAGCACAGAAGAGAAATCAAAGAAAGAAGAATAGAAAGAAGACCGAATGACTGTACAATCAGTGAAACGAGTAGCAGTCAAACCAACACCGACAAAAAAGCACTCATAGCGGATGTTCCCAGTGAAAGATCGAATTGGCCGTATTCTTCACAATATGATTTCAAAACGATTTATCATTTGAGATCTTCGAAGGAAAAACGAGAAATGCTGAGCTCTTCTGAGGTATACCACCTTCCAGGTTCCTGGGACAGCGTTTATATTGGTACCACAAAATGTTCCTTAGAAACAAGAATCAAAGATCACAAGGCTAGTTGTCGTTCAAGACACACATATGCAAATATCAGCTGTCGCAGTACATACTCTTAACAACGATAAGCACAAAGTGAAATTTGAAGAAAAACAAGTCATCTCTCCAGCATCGCATATTACATAGTCCCTTCCGGGAAGCAAATGGAAATCGTGGGTTGCGATCTTCATAACCGTATGTTTGAAAGTGGTTGACAATGTATCAGTTTCAGTGGAATTTTTCTCGACTTCCATTGTCGAAAAAACAAAGAAATCTGCACTTCTCTAATAATTTCACTGTCCGTATGAAACCCACAACAACGGAGAACTTGATATCATCTTACTACTAATATGGATGTCAGTCTGACAGACTTCATGCCTATCAGGCATTATGTAAAACTATTGAAGAATTCACGACAATGGAAGTTTTTTTACTTTGTTGGTTCGTGAAATTATCTCACTCGTGCTCACAATTCGTGCACATATTTCTTTGAGGTAACACCACTCGTCCTAAAGGACTCGTGGTGTTACCAAGCAATGTGATCTCGTTGATTTCTGACAGAATTACTATCGATAGTGGTATATTACCCCCGACTATGGAACGCTGTTTGGAAGTTCGTTTAGATCCACTGCCGTCATCAATTATGTGAAGGTGACAAGATATTCAGTATGTTTCCTAAATAGAATATGTGTCATTAGCATGCGAATAATTCACCTGCTATGAGGTAATCATTCTCTGATGTGGGACCACACAGGTCATCCATCTTAATGGATGGGATGAATTACCTGTATCGTGATAGCAATGCCTCATCCATTTTCGACCTTTTAGGTACACTAATCTCAATTGGTTTATTTATAGCTCGTTAGTTTGTAAGCCTCAATACAGGATACTCAAACAACTACAAGATAATCAATTTCCCTTTTTTGAGACATTGGAATTCCAGAAAAATTCTACTCATATATAACCGTAACTTGTAACTTGGATACATGAACGTTACTGGTTGCACCAGCTTCATAACTATTTTTAAATCTCAATTGTTTTCAATTTTGGTCATTTTTTAACGGTTCTTATGGAAAACGAGTCCCAGTCAGAATGAATTTTTCCATGGAATGCAGTAAACTCTTCGTTCAACTCATCGTTCAATTTTGGAGCATGCTTCACCTTTTAAACTGTTTTTATTATGTGATTTTATTTACATGTATATTCTATTGAATTTTAAAGCATATACTTTATTCGTTTTTGTATACACTTTTACACTGACCTTTTCTTATACAATGTATGTTGTCCAACAAGAAATAAATAAACCTTTGAACCTTTGAGTCGAATTGGCAGAAAATTTAGTATAATGTACTTTATGATGTCCTGATCAAATGTCTCCATGGGCACAATGAGATCTAATGGACAGTTTTTGAGATGACAGGGTGTCAAACATGAAGAGGCAGCGATGTACTTGCCTTTAAAAAATCAATAATGTGGCTATTATTTCATACAAACATCTAAGGAAAATAATTGCAATCTCAATAATGTCGGCACGAGTTATAATGAAAAGTTCCAAGACTCCGTATACAGGGTTATTAATAATGACATAATTTACATATAATTCTTTGAACAAAATCATTCAAACGCAAAAGCTCGTAGAATTGCAGAATATGTAAATGTCATTTGGTGTCTTTGATTTAATCGAATGTAGTAACACCGCACCTAGTAACAACGTGCGCTTCATATATTCACTTTCTGTAAAGGTTATTGAATTAAGGCTGGACACCGGCGATACATTGATTCGTTGTAATAAACAGGGTGATACATTGAATGTGACGAGTGGCTCTATTATCAGATAAAATAAAAGTTATCAAAAAATAGTTAAATCAAATAATTATAACATATTCACCTTCAAACTCAATATATTTAATTCATATATGTATTTAGATTACAAATACAGGCAATTATAAGACAAATACAATCCATTTATTATAGTACAACTTCCTGAACATTTATGCTGATTTGGAATTTTGGCAATTATCTAAAACAATCTCTTGAGGTTTACAAGAATAATATTGAAACTGTTCCATCAGCTGAAAGGTTCGGGATAACAGAATTGGGACAAGTATTGCTAATGACTGATAATTAGTGACTCACACGGTATGTACCGGCGATGAAGATCTTCAGTATCTGTCAAATATGGGGATATATTTCCGAAAGGATTAAATCATGTGCACATCATTTAGAAAGGCTAGGATATGTTTTAGAACCATCCAATAATTATTGGTAATAATTATTGAATAACATAACATTAACCGATCATAAGATGACAAATCTTGTCATTCTTACAAAGATATAGTAATATATATAATATATATATATATATATAAAATATATATATATATTATATATAATATATATAGTATATAAAATAAATCTGACGAGAGTAGGTTGATTGACAATGAATTTGAATGTTTATACACATTTTATAGATGCTTAATGAATAATAATATGCCCTAGATCGATATTACTCCACTTGTAAATCTGATGCTCGGAAGTGTCGATACCTTCCACATAACGATAATTTCGTATGCTTTTTGTGGTATGCATCAACATTTTCAATGCTGTAGTCTCCCATGTGAAAGCGAAAGCTGCATCATCATGCCCTTGACCAGGATCCGTATCAGATGCAACAAATAGACATAAATATTGACCATTTTTATTTAATTTTTGTTATGAGTAATTTTCTTTTACTCCTTTTATTTTTTAATTAAAAAATTTTAAATTTTGGTATTTTACATTCCTTAGAATTTTTTTATTTATAATTTAAATCTTTTATGTTCAAAATAGTTATTTATGTAAAAAGTGCAAAAAGTAATTTAGCATGAGTTCCATACAATATTTTTTCTATGTTTGTGCAGAAACCAAAAACTGTTTCGTCTAGGTGGTACTAAAGTGTGAGGAAGACATTTTTCGTTCAAATCTAGCTGCTAAAAGTAATAAAAGACTCAAAGTAACAAATTTTATTTTTATCAAATTGCATTTTCTAGTGATGTTGTAATACCAGTAAGTAATAAACATGATTGACAATAATATAAAATATGCAACTGTTTAAAATGTAATACAATCTCGGAGAAAATGGACTAAATATTGCGTCGATTTTACTTTTATGTTTGTCATGATGACAAAACGCTGTAACATAATGACAGATAAGTACAATAAAGACTTTGTTGCACTCAGTGCAATAAAGAACAAGTTTTTCAACTAAATACAGTTCAATAGAGTTTTTAGCACGAACGTAGAAGAAAAATGTATGTGACTGTTTATACATACACATAAGTATGCAAAGGATATCGCACAATTTAATAGGGAAATTGGCCCACTATCGAATTGGCTGCATTTTTGATATGCTAGAGTCATTCCAAACCAAAAGTTCAATAGGCAAAACTTTTTCTATTGGCTCGTTTTGGCGCTAGAGGCCCCTGAAAACTTCCATTTGTTCTTCATTGTTAAACAACACCAAACGTAATATTGGAAATCATCACTAATCTGATTGATCAAAATGTAGAGACATCAATTTGAGATACTATTAAATGTATTGAGTGTTTTGTTATATTTGGTCATTTATACAGTATGTTCCAGCTACTTACAATTTTTAGAGTTCAATAATTCTAAAATGGTTACAAATCGCCTGTATAAAAATGTTATAGTCCAGATTTGTTTCAAAACTTGTTTGAGTATTTTCGAAATTGTGGGGTACGTACTGGATAATTTGAAAACATTGCATTCCTTCATGTGGAGCATTTTTTTTTCTGTAGATGGCTTTGGAAACGATGTCAAAGTTTCGGGAGTTTTTCATTAGGGTCAACGGTACCAGGTTCAATAGGTACGTTAATTGTGAAATTTAATATATTGAGTTATTGCCCATTATTTTCTCCATATTAAACTTATACTAAATGCGCGAATGGAGGCTTGGTTGACCCGCCAGGAATTTCTCCGCCACACTTCCTGAGCCAATGAAATAATTAGATATAGTTACATCACACAACCCCATCAACACAACCTTATCGAAATGAAATAGATCACTCTTTGTTATATCTTCCTTGAGTCGCATCATCAACTTGAAGTATTATTTTTACCAAACTAGCTGGAACATACTATATAATTGACCACCTGTAATGACACTAATGAACAATACTTTAAATATTATTTCATATTAATGATTACTCAGAATGGTGAAAATTATTCAGGATAACGTTTTGAGTTGTTTAACAATGGAGAAAAAATGAGAGTTTTCAGCGGCCTCTAGCGTCAAAACTAGCCTATAGAAAAAGTTATGCCCATTCGACTTTTTGTTTGTAATGATTTTGGACTATAACATATCAAAAATTCAGGAAATTCGATAGGGGGCCACTTTTCATATTAAAGTGTGCGGTATCCTCTCAATATGTGACTGATTGTTTTGACTTCAATTTAATTTTACATAGTTGTGACTATTTTTATACATTTATTAAAGGACCCCGCACGGTTCTTATGGAAAATGGGTCCCAGTCGAATTGGCTAAAAATTTATTATAATGTAACTCATGATGTCCTGATCAAATGTCTCCATGGGTACAACGAGATCTAATGGACAGTTTTTGAGATACAGGGTGTCAAACATGAAGAGGCAGCGTTGTTACTTGCCCTTAGAAAATCAATAATGTGGCGATTATTTTGTTACAAAAAGGTAAGGATATAATAATGTGGCGCAGTGGTTAGAGCGTCCGACTTTGGATCGAAAGGTCCGGAGTTCGAGCCCCAGTTGCGGCTGGGATTTTTTAATTTAATTTGACTGATTGAATTATTCTAATCTCGTGGCTGGGCTGGGGTGAGTCCTGCACGATTCACTGTTGCGTTCCAATTAACAGTGCTGCTCCTAAGGTGGCGCATGGAGTTAGTAACAAGGCCTATCCAGAACACGTGGCGAATGACCATAGCAGTCGATGCCAAGACACAAAAACAAATAATTGCAATCTTAAAATTGTACACTCAAGTTGTAATGAAAAGTTCTAAGACTCTGTATACAGGGTTATTAATAATTACATAATGATTATGTAATTCTTTGAACAAAATCGGTCAAACGCAAAAGGTCGTAGACTTGAAGAATAAGTAATAATCATTTGATTTTGATATTTTGATATAGTCTGATGTAACTATTATACAGGGTCACTAAACATTTTTTTCTTTAGTTTTATTTATTTTAATGTTTTTCATTGAAAATATATTTTACTAGTTCATACCACGTCTGATGTCAAGACATGTTACATACGCCAAAAATCATACCACATTAGCGTTATGTGGAAGGTACCGACACTTCCGAGCACCAGATTTACAAGTGGAATGATAACGATCTAGGGCATTTTCTTTTTCATGTATAAACATTCAAATTCATTGTCATTCAATCTACTGTCGTGGTTTATTCTCGGCAGATTTTTTGATATGTCATTGTAACAATGACAAGATTTCTCATCTTATGATCGGTAAATGTAACGTAATCCAATAATTACTATACCAAATGAAAACTTCTGAAATATATCCTTGCCCATCTTTGCACATGTTTCAATCCATTCGGAAATATAGCCACATACTCGAAAGGTAATGAAAATCTTCATCGCCGATACATACCGTGTGAGTCACGAATTATAAGGCATTTTGGGCATTTGCACCATCTTGTACAGCATTTTAACTTGTACCAATGCTTGTCCCAATTCTGTTATCTCGAAACTTTTAGCTGATTCCACAGCTTCAATCCTATTGTTAATTCTAATTCCAAACTTCGAAAGTTTTAGATAAGATAAGTGTACATGGTGTTGTAGTGTAATAAAAAAATTATATATGTCTTGTAATTGTGAATACTCCTGTGTGTGTAAACTGTATACTTATTTAATTCGAATATTTAAATGAAGTGATTTTAATTTATTATAAGTTTGAAGGTGAATATGTTATAATTATTTGATTCAACTCTTTTTTGATGACGTTTATTATGGTTGATAATGAAGCCGATTGTTGAATTTAATGAAATACCTTGTATATTATAACGAATCAATGTATCGCCTTAATACAATACCCTGTACAAAAAATGAAAATATGCAGCGTACGATGTTACAAGGTACGGTGCTACTAGATACGATTTAATCAAAGATATCTTTGGAAATAATTTTTTTGACAATTAATGTTGATTCTGACACTCTCATTTAGTATCTGATAATCACAGCAGACTTATAAACAGACTACCCACTTAAATATAAGTATAATAAAATGGTCCTAACAAATAGAAATCACCTAACTTGTTTTGTTTGTTATGGGCGAGTTCAACTACGTTTGATGACTAGAATAGATGGGGATGAGAATGCTGCGAAATGTGAAAAAGCTTTCCGAAAAAACTAGAATGTTTTAAACCTCCTTTTGATGTAAATACCAAATAGGCACCAAATGTTGATCTTAATGTATTTAGTTTGTATACATGTTTGTATCAATACAACTAAAAAAGAAAAATTTGACTGACCCTGTATGATAGTAACCTCAGATCACCCGATATCAAAATCAAATGATATTTACTTATTCTGCAACTCTACATGCTTTTGCGTTCGACTGATTCTGTTCAAAGAACCACATAAACATTATGTAATTATTAATAACCCTGTATACGGAGTCTTAGATCATTACAACTCGTGCCTGAAAATATTAATATTGCAATTATTATCCTTAACTTTTTATAACAAAATAATCGAGATAATATAGATTTTCTGAAGGTAAGTAACAACCCTGGCTCTGCATGTTTGACACCCTGTATCTCAAAAACTGTCCATCAGATCTTGTTGAGCCCATGGAGACATTTGATCAGGACATCATGAACTACATTATAATAATTTTTTAGTCAATTCGACTGGGACCCATTTTCCATAAGAACCGTGCGGAGTCCTTTTAATGATTTAATTTACTATTATACATAGGTACACGCTTCGTCAACAAGAAATTATTCTTTAATAGTAAAGCATATTTTATTTGATTGATTGATTGATTTTTATGTTTTGTTGTTGTTTTGCAGGTTGTTTGTCCCGATACTGGAAGAGCTCTTGGGCCCAACGAACCTGGGGAGCTCAGAATAAAGAGTGCCAGTGTAATGAATGGCTACTACAAACGAGATTTTTCTAACAGATTCGACGAAGAGGGGTGGTTCAGGACGGGCGATGTTGTAACCTACGATGAAGATTGTTATTTCTACGTGGTGGACAGGTTGAAGGAAATGTTGAAATACAGAGGATGGCATATCCCACCGGCGATTTTGGAGCTCCAACTTTCACACCATCCCGCTGTGAGGCAGTCAGTTGTGATAGGTAACATAATTTGTTGGTGTATTGTATATTCTCATTCAGAACACTTCTCGTTCGTAAAATGAATGAATTTCGTTAAAGGTTAAATTTATAACCACTACGTGGTTATAAAAAGGTCAATAGAAAGGAAATAAAAAAAGTCAATTTAAACAAAAAAATATATATCGGGTGTCAGTGAAAAGTCCCTATAACATTTTGTTATTGAGAGATAATGTAAATAAATTTGGATGATCTGTATACGACATGAAACTACGTTTTTTACTCAGCTTTATGCAACTTCCGGTTTCACCAGAACTGTCACGAACTTTCGATTTTTAAAAGGGAGACCTGGTATATTCTCACGTCTTCTGTCTCCATAACGTACTGAATATAATTATGTAGATATTCTATTCACTAATTTTTTTATTCTAGAGTGCTATGGATAGCTTCAAATCACTAATATCAGTACTAAAATTTTTGGAAATATACAACTTTACTGTTTTCGGTCAAAACGTATCTGCAATGTGAAATTTGATTTTTGAATTTCCATTACCAATATTTTTCAAATGACTCGTTGGGTTAGGAAAAAAGAGAATTTATTACTATTACAATGATATCGCATAATATTAGGTTCCAAACTAGCGTTGAAAAACTTTTAAATATTGCATTAGATATTTCTCAAAATAAAGCATATTTTGAGATTAAAATGAAATTTGAAAGCATCCTGTAACCTTTAACCAACACAACTGATCAAACAAATTAATATACAGTGTCCGCCAAAATGTTGGAACCATATGGGAAACTTTTTTATTGATAGTTTCTCAAAAAATTTAATTCTTCATAAAAGTTGGTGCATTCAGCTAGATTAGGTATTCGCATATCGGTTATTGCCAGTGGCGTGCGGCTAAACGGGAAACGGTCGATAATCTAAATCCACTATAAGGTAAAGTTACATTAACACCTTGAGTGCCATAGCGGTCATTATGACCGCTACGATACTCTCCTGTGGTGCCATGGCGGTCATAATGACCGCCGATGTCGCACCTCTACTTCAAACACTTTTTCTACTAAAGAGTCGTGGTAATCTATTTGAATACATTTAATCTTAGATTGGTACTTCTTGAAACTCTGTCGTTGTACTGGGTGATATAGAATAAAGGTCATATTGAACTCGTATTTTTTTAGTTAGTGATGAATCAGGATAAAACAACACATGAATCGTTTGTGAATATGGTTGAAAAGAGAACGGGATCGATCTTGTATATGCTCCGAATAGAGCATCATCGATATAACTGATTGAAGTGTATCTTGTTCTTGGATCTTACGTAGGAGTTGTGATTGTTTGATGGGCTCTTTCATTTTAGATTGGAACTATTGTGGTGAACTAGCTTTATATCAAAAATGAAGTTCTTGTGCTATTTTTTTTTTACAAATTCAGTGATTTTCTAAGTAGCTGATTATAGCCAGATACATCAGAAACGTCTACAGAAGCGTTCCTTTTATTTTGCTGTATGATTTTGCTTCTGGTTCATCGATTGCACATCTAAATTTGTTAATATATTTGATTTCCATATCTATTTCATTAAGTTAGGCATTTCGGACTCATTTATACCGTGTTTGGCGGTATTTGTTACTGAGACGGAATATATCCCATTTAACCTTCCACTAAATGATAAAAATTCGAGATCGTTCCGCATTGAACACATATCATCTTTACGCAAACTTTTGTTTTTGATTTCGTCAGTTATAAGTTCTTTTTCTAAATGCCTGGAAAATTATGATATAGTGAGTTATTTTACCAACAAGTTCGGTAGCCAGCGATACACTACTATCAAAATTATCAGCAATGGGTCTTCTTCTGGATTATTAAAGTTTATCAGACAAGAACAACACATTGTTTGTTGCGACTGATGTATCAGAAACACGTTCTTTCACAAAATTAATTTTCAAATTTCAATTAGGTAGGTATATCCATTTCCACAAAACAGGTTGAATGGTTTTATTTCATACTTGATAGCCTTTTCTGGTAAAAATGAAAGATTACCCACTATCAAGAAGTATTGAAATCCTTTCTTTGTTATGATTTGTGGAGCGAACAGGTTTCGAAAGGACATATCGGTTGGCCAATAATTGGCAACATGTATTTTATGATCTTAACACTTTATATACCCTGGGAGTCTGATAAATCCCTTGATTTCATTTCTATTGGTTGGGGTCCATTCATGAAGCCTTGACTAAGTAGAAGTGCCATTGTTATTCGACCAAAGGACCCCGCAAACTCCTTATGGAATTTGGGTCCCGGTGGATTTTTTTGAATTTTTGGTATGATGTAGTCCATGTAATTCTCAACCAATGTTACCATTGCGCCAACCCAAAAAAATGAACAGTTTTGCTGCTAGGGGGCGTTGAAATTACCCCTTGCGCAGATTAGACTATTTATTTTTGAACCCGGTAACAATATTTTCACTTTTTTCATTGTTGCTAATGTTGCACAATATAGTACTGTTTTATAAAAAAAAATTCTTACCCCCTCCCCTTTTCCCTCCAACTCCTATTACGGAACGCAAAAAAAATATTTCTCGAGTGCCTTCAAATGTATCGTCGAATGTTTAAATATGTCTAAATGAGGGAAATAGTAGTTTTTTATGATTATCCCCCCACCCCCCAAATGACACAAAACGAAAAAATATCGGTGGATTTTTCTGAATTTTTGATATGATGCAGTTCAAGTTATTTTGAATAGAAATAAATTGGGTGACATACTTCAAAAATGAATAGTTTTGATGGGGGCGTTGAAATCATACCTTGCTCAGAATGGACTATTCATTATTATAGGCGAAAATAATAGCTCTACGTATTTTAGTTTAGATTATGCTGATCAATTCTGTAATTTTTCATGAAATGAAAATCTAAAACCTCCCCCTTACCCCCTAGCCTTAATTCAAAACACGAAAAAATGTATTCCCGACTACTTGTAAATGCTTTATCAAAATAAATGTTTTAATCAGCTCAAATTGAGGAAATCGTAGAGTTGTTTAATATCACCTTTCCCTCCCTGCAGAAAAATATTGATGGAGTTTGCTGACTTTTAGTAGGGCGTAGTTCATGATTTTTGAATATCAATCAATTGGGCGAATATCTTGAAAATAAATAAAAATTAGAAATTTCAATTTGAGGTGGTGCCTGAATTATTATTTGTTCGTGTTTTGAAATAGGGGGTAAGGGTGAGGTTTTAGATTTCAATTTATGAAAGATTACACAATTGTTCGGCATAAAATAAAACAAAAATACGTAGAGATATTGTTTCCGCCTATAATAATGAGTAGTCCCTTCTGAGCAAGGTATGATTTCAACGCCCCGTAGCATCAAAACTCTTCATTTTTGGGGTTTGTCACCCGATTTATTTCTATTCAAAATAACTTGAACTGCATCATATCAAAAATTCAGAAAAATCCACCGAACTTTTTTCGTTTTGTGTCATTTGGGGGGTGGGGGGATAATCATAAAAAACTGCTATTTTCCTTATTTAGGCATATTTAAACATTCGACGATACATTTGAAGGAACTCAAGAAATATTATTTTTGCGTTCCGTAATAGGAGTTGGGGGCAAAAGGGGAGGGGGTAAGAATTTTTTTTATAAACAGCACAATATTGTGCAACATTAGCAATAATGAAACAAGTGAAAATATTGTTACCGAGCTCAAAAATAAATAGTCCAATCTGCGCAAGGGGTGATTTCAACGCCCCCTGGCTGCAAAACTGCTCATTTTTTTGGGTTGGCGCAATCGTAACATTGGTTGAGAATTACATGGACTACATCATACCAAAAATTCAAAAAAATCCACCGGGACCCAAATTCCATAAGGAGTTTGCGGGGTCCTTTGATTGATTTACAGAAAAAATCATAAGGCTGTTTCTTTACAGTAACCAAACGCACATTACTCATTTTCAGACTGTGGAAGGTTACAAACCCACAAAATCCATTTCATTAAATCTGTTGTTGATATTATTGAAATAAACTAGCAAATTCTAGAATACTTTTTTAATTTCTGAATGAGTATGGTCACCACTTGCTAGTTGCCATTACAGTAATAATCTCCTATATTGACAATTGACATACAATACTTTTGACTTTTGACATAATACTGAAAACTATGGAACACAATGAGTAGGAATGACATTCATGGATTACATATTCTAACAAATTCAAACTTTCAATATGTTCGAAAGTGTTCATGTGGCTTGAGCTATATATCCAAAAAAATTACCAGAATTCATAATTTTATCATTAGAAGTCAGTTTTGAATTACCGGGTAATAATTTATTAACGTTTTGAATTTTATCGTATTTGTGAACTATTGTTCTTAATATTTGGCAGTAAATAAATATTACTATGTAATATTTGTTATTATTTTGGACTGAAAAGACAGGAATATTTGTATGAATATCCATCCCTACACCCTACTCAGTAAATTTGAATTGTTCGATTCGAAAAATAAATTTTTTCGATTTCAGCTCCATCTAGTGGACGAAACCGAAACAAACCGTACATTTTTGTGATGAGTATTCCTGGAAAATTTTTAAGCTGATGAAAATAGAAAAGGTCAAATTTTCTATAAAAAAGTTGTCAGCACTTCTGACTGGTCCTGTAGGATTACGTTAGGAACGTTTCGATAAAATTTCATATATTTCAATCCTATACCTCTACTTCAAATTTGAAATCTTTATATGAAGCGATAACTGAATGGTAGGCTAATCTCATATATCATTGTTACACGGTACCCGATTTCTGTGGCACCATAGGTAAGTCAGTATGAATTTCTTGGCAGTCAAGGTGTTAATATGCAAAATATCGTAAAACATTTCTGAAAAAATTTGTTTGCAATGGAATGATATTTCAAGTTATCCGCTTTAGGGCCGGTCTTTTCACCTATAGATAAGTCCCAGATAACTCTATCTATCAGATTAGGATATGTAAACCTGTGAAGTTTATCCGAAAGATAGTTATCAGAGACTTTATTTTGAGGTGAAAAGACCGGCCCTTAGTCTACCAATTACCAATTGTAATTTTTCAAGGGTCCTGGCTTTATTTCGTTTTCTTTCCACTACTGTTTTTTTTTATACCTGTATTCTAGATTTTTTTAGATCAGGTAATTGTTTGACAGATAATTAATTCTAATTCAGTGACTTACTACTCGAAAATTATTGCTGATAATTCCCATTAAAAATTGAGGCCAACTCTTCAAGTAGTTATCAGAATTAGTAATTGGTTGACTAAACATTTTTAGATATTTTGCATATTAATTTTTTCTCCAAAGTTGGAAGCTCAACATTTTTCACCTGGTTCTTGCCTGTTACTTTTTCTCTTATTTTAAGCATTTGAAATTCGTTTTGCCACCAGCCTAATTCAACACATTGACAACAAAAAACGACATGTCCTTCCACGAAAAATATACAACAGTGATATCAGCACAAAGCCATTCCTGGTAGGTACATGTTCAGAATACACGCGGAATTTGCAAATGTACCTGCGATATAGGAACTTTCGAGTTCGAAGTCGGAAAAACAGAATTCCGACTTTGAAGTCGGAATTTTCGAGTTTAAAGTCGGAATTCCCGTGTCTAAAGTCGGAAAAACAAAATTCGGACTCTGAAGTCGGAGTTTCCGACTAAGAAGACACAATTTCCAAATCCATGCTCATCACGGGCATCTTTTTAACGGGGAAAGATACGAGGTCGCTTAAATACGAGCAAATGTGAATTTAATCAAGTCCAACTATAATGCGGAAACATATTTTGGTATTCGTTTTTGTTTTATACGCAAAAAAAATTGATAATTTTCAGTTTCCTCTGTAACTTCTTTATTTATGATCTCTAGTTATTCACTCATTATCATGTGAAACACAAAATTGATTAAAATATAACTGAAATACTTTTTCAAGGTCAGAAACATGAAGAAGACGGCGACCATCCAATGGCAATTGTAGTATTACACGAAGAATATAAGGGGAAAATCACTCCAAAAGATATTGAACTATTCATTCAGGATAAAGTTCAAGACAAACAGAGATTGAGAGGAGGAGTGAAGTTCGTCGATAGTTTGCCACTGACACCATCAGGCAAGGTGAAGAGAAAAACGCTTAAAAGGATGTTCTGTGTTGATAAGAATTGTTACTTGAGACAGAAAAGTATTGAACACCTTTCTTGAATTCCGTCCGATATTTCTAGTCTTGGTTATCAGATATCCAAATATTATTTTCATTATTTGCTTTTTTATATCATTCACATGGCATTTTACTTAAGTTTATGATTTTTTGAATAAAATGATAATATGTTCAACCGTAAAATGATTTTATTAATTTTTAACTCATCACCGGAGAAGCACTATTCATTATTATTTTTCAACGTGAATTCGAAATAAGTGTACATTTTGAAAATATATCATAATATATTCTTCTATATCATGTTAGGTTTTTACTTTCACCTGTTCCATTATGGAATCATATTAACAACGTGAGTTGTTCGAAATATAATGCTATCCCAAATGCACACCTATATTGGGATAATGTGGTATAGCAAAATATTCAAACGTAATATTGCCAAAAAAAAGTGATCATGTCGCGATATTGCTTGGATATTCCAAAAATGATCTTGGTAAAATATTCTTGAAGGAATATTGGCTCCAACGCTTTCAGCGATATTAGTACAATAGTATTTGGATATACAGGGTGTTAATTAAGTACGTTGACAAACTTCGGGAGGTGATTCTTTGAAGGTTTTCAGGACGAAATGTTCATATAAACATATGTCCCAAACGGCTTGGTTTTCGAGATACAGGGTGATAAAAATACATTTTTTTCAAGATTTTTTAGAGTTAACTTCGACATTTTCTACAATAATCAGTTCAAATTAGGCAAGTACAATCCATTCAATAGTACGCACGATACAAAATAATGCATTTCTCAAATAATTCACAGGGTCCTCCTTTTTTCAGAGTCAAGCTTTGTTCAACCCTTAAGAATTTTTTTTCCGCCGCTACTGACATATTATGAGAAAGGAATAATGAATGTTGTTCCATTTAACATATTTTTGCTCTCTTGATGTTTTTCATTTACTTGTACGGTTCAGGAGTTACAATGAAAAGATTAACGCAAACATTTTCCAGTAACGCATAACATAAAGAAATTTGAGAAGCAAATAGTCTAACAAACCTGAAGGGTGATTCTTTGAAAGGTTTCAAGATGAAAAGTTCATATAAACATGAACCAAGCGGCTTGGTTTTCGAAGTACAGGGTGATCAAAATACATTTTTTAGGAGTTTTTGGAGTTTACTTCGAAATTTTCGACAATAATCGATCCAAATTAGTTCAAATTGGACAAGTACAATCCATTCAATAGTGCGCATGATATAAAATAATTCATTTCTCGAAGTGTCATTGCCACTCTCCAAAGATTAGCGCGTGACGCAATACGTCATTTTGTTCTCATTACATAAATAGCTATTTTCTGCTCGAGTAGAGAAAATGTAATGTTATGGAGCTCCCATACATTTTCTACCATAAATCAGGTTGAATATGTATTGCACAAAGTTAATTATGGCAAAATAATTTTGGACATTTTCAATAGTGAATAACTTTATTATCAAATACTAGAGCAGAGTAACATAAATTCCCTAGGAATAAAATTAAGTTCAGAAAAGGACCATTATTGAAATTGATATGTCAGAGCAGCTGCTGGAAATGGCCACCGCCAACTTCAATGCATGCGTTTATGCACCTAACCATAGACTGGCGGACACGCTCAAAAATACCAGGAGTGTTTCTTATAATTCCGCATGACTCCTGTATGCGATTCCTCAGGTCTTCTTCACTTTGAACTGGAGTTCGGTACACTAATGATTTAAGGTGCCCCCAGAGGAAAAAATCAAGTGGATTCATATCGGGTGACCTTGGTGGTCAAAGTTGTGGCCCACCACGCCCAATCCAGCGATCAGAATAATTCTCTTCTAAATATTGGCGTGCAACCAATCTGAAGAGTACTGGAGCACCATCATGCATAAACCAAATTCCAATTCTTTCCCTCAGTGGGATCTCTTTTAGGAGTACAGGTAAGATGAATTCAAGAAAATGTCGATAATGGTCACCATTGAGTCTATGAGGCAGAAAATGTGGCCCGATAAGGAAATTCCCTACAATTCTAACCCAAACATTCACAGAAAACGTCTCTTGAAAATGGTTTTCAATCACGGCGTGTGGGTTTTCATCAGCCCAAATATGATTGTTGTGAAAATTAATAATGGCTTCACGGGAAAAGCATGCCTCATCGGTGAATAACACTTGAGATAAAATCCATGGATTTTCCAACAATTTATTTCGAATCCAAGTGCAAAAAGTTAATCTCTTTGGAAAATCCCTTGGCAGAAGAGCTTGAACACGCTGTACGTGATAGGGATAAAGTTGTTGCTCTTTTAAAATTTGTCATACCAATACATGGGTTACGTTAAACTGTGCCGCAATTTGTCTTGTACTGGTGTCTGGATGCTGCTCAATTTCGTTAAGTACAGCTTCTTCTATCTGAACTGTTCTAACTCTCCTGGGTCTTCCTATGAGAACAGCAGACCTCTTGAAAGTACCCGTTTCACGAAGACGGGAGTGAATATTGATGAACATTTGTGTGCTGGGAATATGACGTTGTGGAAATCTTTCTAGATACATTCGTCTGGCGGCACGAGCGTTACCATCAGCCATTCCATACATTAAGTGCATGTCTGCCATTTCTGAATTTGTATATTCAACTATTTTATCCAAAGGAATATTGAATGAATCTGCTTTATAGCTTGCACTAATGAAGAATTAACAATGAGACAGTTTCTCAACTTTCGATAAGTGTCAAGTTGTTGATATTTAAATAAATGAATTAATATCAAAGCCAACTTTGCTATTTTTATGAATTCAAATTGATTACAAAATTTCTGCGTTACTGCAGAAGAAAAAACAAACCGAAATTTCTGATAAAATAATGTACTCCGTACGGAAACAAAAATTTGTCTGATTTAGTTTTTTGGAGTTATGACCAGAGATTCATAAATGAAAATCAAATGTGTAATGATCTGCGACTATTAGATAAACCCTATTTACTATCTTCCATAACAGGATTACCTTTCGGAAGTTTTTTATGTTGAAAAGGAAACGTTCAATTGAAAACTAAAAAATATCTTTTTTTAAAATAACAAAAAATTTGTATGAGTTCTCTATCAAGACTCATGGGTAAAAACATTTTTAATCAAATATCTCAATGAAAATGCACATTTTTACCATCAGAATCTTCAGGTTGAAAGTTAAGGTTTTCCCAATATCTGTCAGATATAGTTTAATATCCAGCGTACCGCAGTGACGGGGAGATAGTAGTTTTCTGTTAGATATCACAAAAAGAAATCACATCTTTACAATAACAAGCTTTGATTTAGCTTCACTTGTAACTAACTAACAAACAATTTAATAAAAGTTGAATTTGACCCACTTCTAATACTCCGATTAATTTAAAATTTGGCAGGTTTCCGTAATTCCGGTGACAATGCATTAAAAAAATGTTTGTTAAAAAACAAAATGGCGGCTCCAATATGGCGGACGAGTTTTGTGATTATGATCCGATTCTGTTCAAAATTGGTATGTGATGGTTTTTGGGTTGGAGATTTTCAGTTTCACATAAAAAATAAACTAAAATGTTAAAAATGAAAATTATAAAAAGAAAACATTTTAAAGTTTTTATACAATACACTGAAAAGGAAAAAATAATTCATTTCATTGTTTGATCTAGGTAATCTTGTACAGAAAGATTTTGATACTCACAGAATAACCTACAAAAAATGAAACAAATTATTTTTTCATTTTCAGTGCATTTGTATAAAAGCTTGTCTTAATATTTTTTATTGTATAATTTTTATTCATCGTAGATTTTTCTAATTCTGAAAAAATATTTCCATCAATTTACAATAATTGAAAATGTTTAATTTTCAAATTTTCTAATGTTATGCCACAATGGAAAATGTTTAAATTAATATTTTCATTATAGCCCCTGAACCGTACAAGTAAATGAAAAAATGCAAGATATCAAAAAGATGTTAAATGAAACAACATCGATTATTCCTTTCTCATAATATGTCAGTGGCGGCGGAAAAAAAAATTCTGAATGGTTGAACAAAGCTTGACTCTGAAAAAAGGAGGACCCTGTGAATTATTTAAGAAATGCATCATTTTGTATCGTGCGCCCTATTGAATGGATTGTACTTGCCTAATTTGAACTGATTATTGTCGAAAATTTCGAAGTTAACTCTAAAAAATCTTGAAAAAAATCTATTTTTATTGCCCTGTATCTCGAAAACCAAGCCGTTTGGGATATATGTTTATATGAACATTTCGTCCTGAAAACCTTCAAAGAATCACCTCCCGAAGTTTGTCAACGTACTTAATTAACACCCTGTATATTGGTAGAATATGTGAATATGTTGCGTTGAAAATTTGGAATCACCCGGAAATTCTACAATTACTGTTCTCCTTGAATTGAGATGCAGTAGACTAAATCTACATCCATGCTCTGAAAGAACAGTGGATATGATGTGATGTGAATATGATGTAGCCCATGCCATCCTGAACAATAGTTACAATTGCGCCAACTCTCTGAATGCCGCGGCGCGGCGTTTGGATTCTACAGGGGTTAAAGTTTGATATTTTGACAATTTTTCAAAAAATCCGGAATTTCATCGTATCGATCTGAATTTTCATAATGGAATTGTCCACAATATGTGAATCGAAGAGTTCAAATGACAAAAGTTTCTAGAATCAAAACTGTCGGGTATACAGAGGGTTAAACTTTTTTTTTGGTAATTTTTATCAAACTTTTTTCGAGAAAATATTCGTTTTCCTGCAGATCCATATGCAACAGTACATGAAAGGGTAGGTTTTTCACTTGTTTACAAGGTAATTGATGAGTATTTAAATTTTTATAGAGATTTGCCCTTCTACGATTTGAGCATATTCCTTGAGGGTGGAATAGAAATAAGACTTCATATAAAATTTCATCTGAATGGATATTTACAAATCATTTACATCTTTGGTGTTCTACTTTTGAGTTAAAAAAAAAATGTTTTTACGAAACTCCCAGGTTTTCGGAGAAAACCCCTCAAAAGCAGAGCTTGTGCGAGCAAGGGAGATCCGGGACCTACAGTTTGAATAAAAGTGGAATCCGAACCACTTCAGCTCAGTGACACTCGACCGGGTATCGAACCCGTTCCGTCTGACTGGAAGCTAAACGCCCTAACACCACGACCACATCGCTACATGTGAATTGTAGCATAAGTCAAACCAATAGTTGTTTTTGTGTGGCGGGCATAGATTCTCACATCAACTGGACTCACCTTTTCAAACTTTCTCAACAAACAGTTGTATTGTGTAACTGCTCATCTTCCTCATAAACCAGAGTTTAGTAAAAGTACCACTTTAACTCAGGCTGACCGAAAGTAGAATATGTAACTTTAGAAATGACCATGTTCCTAGATCCAGTCTTGCACCACGTTACTATGAATTATGTACGTTTGTAATGTTAGTGTTAAGATTTAGGTGTGTTTTTGTGTAGGTCCACTTCACACATTCAAGTATAGATTCAATTCATTTTTTTGTAAATGTCTTGACTCCAATGATGATCTCTAGATTGCAAATGTTCATGCCAAAGAACCGGTAAAGTGAATTGTAGCATAAGTCAAACCAATAGTTGTTTTTGTGTGGCGGGCATAGATTCCCACTTCAACTGGACTCACCTTTTCAAACTTTCTCAACAAACAGTTGTATTGTGTAACTGCTCATCTTCCCCATAAACCAAAGTTTAGTAAAAGTACCACTTTAACTCAGGCTGACCGAAAGTAGAATATGTAACTTCAGAAATGACCATGTTCCTAGATCCAGTCTTGCTTAATTAAATTGACTTGTATTCAAATTGATGTTTTTGCTGATATGACGAAAATTGAAAATCGTAATTTTTAACGGAATATTCAGAAAAAATCTTCAATGTATATATTCTAATTAATAAGAAGTAGGAGCTCCTAGAATATGTATCCAAAATTACCCTACTATTTTCTTTTTTATGGGTATTTAAATTCCAGGCATCAATATTTTTCGTGAATTCAAAATATCGAAGAGTTGGTCACCAATTTTCATGAATGAGGAATCGGGAAAAAAATATCTTCAAAATCTGTTAATTTGTACTTTGTGACACGCTGAATCATCTTGTAGAAGCGTTTTTTTCAAAAAACGATGTTTTCTTGGAGAAAACCTGTACTATAGTTCGCTTACGCGCATCTTGTGACGTCACAAGTTGCCATTCATAAAAATTCATATTTTTTTTCTCGGGAAATTCACGTTGGTTGCACTGGTCCAGAACTTCGTCATATCCAACAAGCTCCTCCCCCCGGCCAGTTCAAATACAAAATGGTTGATTGTTGATGTGGAGCAGAGCACGTTCTCGTAAAGGAATTTACTAATTACATTCAAATTGTATATTTGTCTTGTTCTGGTGTTTGATATTGTGATACCAGGTAAAGGTAAAGTTATCGGGCTCATTCTCAAAAAAAAAAGTGAAAAACTTACGTAGTTTTGTCTCCTGAACACGAATCTGAAAGAATTTTGTAGGGGTCTCAATTACTTTAGGAGTTATAGCTATTTTAAAGTCGAAAATTGTAGATTTTTAGACACGAATTTTGCAGTCAAAATTTGCACAAAATGCCTCCTTCTTTTTGTTGACACTGTCATTAAACACTAATCTATCCATATATCACAAATACAAACACCAAAAATTAAATTTATACTCAAAAACTTGACCTTCTTTTACTAGCGATTCTAACCCAACTTTTGTTTGGTTTTTAGTAATTTTCATGATTGCGGTAGGTTGGTTACCTCAGATTTGCGCCGCCAACTATTCAAATTCAAATATGAGCAATAACTTCCCCTTCATTGTTATGTTCAATTGTTTAATTTGCGCCATGACGGCGCAGATTCAGTGATACCAACTTCTTATGAGCATGTAAATAACTAACAAATAGGTTAGAATCACTACACCTTTTCCAATTGTAGTTCAAAAAGCGTCAAGTTGATTTCAAAAAATATCAATTGTATTTCAAATTAGTCAATGTAATTTCAAAAAGTATTGAATGTATTTCAAAATTATCAATTCAATTCCAAAATGCGTCAATTGTATTTCAAATTAGTCAATTTAATTTCAAAATGTATCAAATGTATTTCAAAATTATCAATTGAATTTCAAATTATTCAATTTAATTTCAAAAAATTCCATTTCAATTTCAAAATCCATCATTTCAATTTCAAATGTAATCATTTTTATTTCATAATCAGTCATCAACAATGTATTATGTTATATATGCTTATATAAGTTATTGTCCAACAGGCATATCTTCCAACGCTAAAGCCGGTCCGTGAAACGTCGACGAGTGTTGTACCGCACGAGCGCAATCACCTCCTGCAATCGTATTTTTGGCTTCGTCTACAATATTTTCCAAGTAAACCAATCTTTGTTCTATTACTCCAGGAGCAGCTACATCTGGAATTCTCATGGTATTCTTCACAAAGGTTTTTATCTTGGACCAAATTGTCTCTATCGGGTTTAACATTGGAGTGCTAATTTCAAGAGAGTAACTGCAGTGCCATTTAAGGCCGTTGCCAACCTAGCATGACATGGAGCATTATCGCAAACTATCACTAAATCAACAAGTTGATTTCCCCCGTTCTCCCATTGTTGCATGAGTTGTAGAATCCACTCATTAGCAGCACCTGCATTAAAAGAGCCACGACGGCGGTGCATTGCAACGACGCCTGCTGCCGAGATGCCTCCAATTAAATGAATATTTGGCCCCCTTGCGGCTGGAAGCAATTGTACTGCTCTATTACCAAAACGAGAGCGACCTCTACAACGACGACAAAATAAATTGAAGTTTGTTTCATCAATCCATACTATTTGTTTGCCCTGTTGGATATAGTCATTGAGAGTACGAACATAATGTGCCCTCAACATTTTATTCTCATTGCTATTCATTGTAACAGGCTGCTTATGTACTTGTTTCAAAGTGAAAAGTCTACCCTCTAAGTAGTTACCCAAAGTGGAAAGGCAGATTCTCACATTGAACTCTCCTGACACTTTTTCTCTCAAACTTTTTAATGTCTGCGAACAATCTTCTTCGACCCATTCAATGATTCTGTCTACCTGCTGTTCCGAAAAAATCCTTGGTTTCTTTCCTCCTTTTTGGAACATGTGGTCCCGACCTGATTTGATCCATTCGTAGGCCGTGTGGAAATTAATATTTAATGTTGATGCCAATCTGACCCAATCCTCACCTTTATTTGCACAAGCAACAATTCTCTTCCTATCTGGATCTAAGTGCTTCTTGTAAATCTTTCTAGCATATGGTTCGTTACCCTCCAGGACGACCCTACATAAAGGGCATCTTGCATCCGCAGTGTTGATAATTACTTCTGAACAAGTTACGTGAAAAAAGTGATTGCAAGGAAGAACTTTCAGCACGTTACCTCTCAACATTGAGATTCGGCAGATAGCACAATTGTCTTTCAAATTCATTCTCTCGAAGTCTCGAATTAAATAATTACAGGTATCAATAAATGAAGTCAAAATGACAGGAACCATAAGCGTTTCGATAACACAGGGTGAATGAAAATATCAACTAACACCCATCTAACATCTGCCCGTGCTTTTTCAGTTTTGAAATTCAAATGATGCATTATGAAATACATTTGATATTTTTTGAAATACAAATGACTATTTTGGAATTTGAAGTGTTAGTTTTTGAAATTGAATTGATAATTTTCAAATACAATTGATGCTTTTTGAAATCCAAATGACTAATTTGAAATACAATTGACGCATTTTGAAATTGAATTGATAATTTTGAAATACATCTGATGCTTTTTGAAATTAAATTGACTAATTTGAAATACAATTGATACTTTTTGAAATTCAAATGACTATTTGGAAATACAATTGACCGTTTTCGAACTAAAATTGGAAAAGGTGTAGTAAAAGAAGTTCAATTTTTTGTGTGAAAAAATTAGTTTTTGTGTTTAAAAACGTGAAATATGGATAGATTAGTGTTTAATTACAGTGTCAACAAAAAGAAGGAGGCATTTTGTGCAAATTTTGACTGCAAAATTCGTGTCTGAAAATCTACAATTTTCGACTTTAAAATGGCTATAACTCCTAAAGTAATCGAGACCCCCACAAAATTCTTTCAGATTCGTGTTCAGGAGACAAAACTACGTAAGTTTCATTTTTTTTTTTTGGAGAATGAGCCCGATAACTTTACCTTTACCTGATACCAGTTTGGCAGTGTCTAGTGAATAACAGCTAGTGATCATGGATGACGGATTTGTGCAAAGACAATCCTATAATTCACCAAAAATAGACTCCTCAACCATGTTTTCATATCTTTCCAAAAATCCGGATTTGTTTGGTGCAGAAATCAAAGGCCACAAAATGCGGTAAGTTTCAATATATGTTGTCTTACTTTAACTTGAACAAAACTTTTTCATCGTACTTATTTATGATTGTCAGTAAAATGCTCAAAAATATCGAACCCCAGTTTACTTAATGAAGTCATTTAAGGGTGGATTTAGTCATCTTAGCACAAGCATCATCATAAATAATATATCTGTAACATCAAAGGTTTTTAGCTTAAACTTAGCATTGTTTAGGTGGCGCCATTTTATATAACAGATTCAACTTTCGCTTTTAACATATATTTGAACACAATTTTAAAATGATGTTGACTAAATGCACCTTTATTTACACATTCAGCTTATAGTTTCCTATTCTAACGTTAAGAAAATAAACCTTTACAAACTTTATGACCTTCATACATTCAACAAGGTTCTTTTAGAGCCGGTTGAATACGTTCCGTTCAAACTCCGAATCTACCTCGGGTCCCTTGAAATTGCTGAAAAACTTTATTGAATGAATCTTGGCCAAACAACGTTTTTCAATCAGCTACTTAGGGGCAAGTTTAAATTCATCGATGGATTCATCGATGAGCATTGTATTCTTCTTTAACTAATGGACAATGACAGCACGAATGCACATTATCCATTGATGAATTCAAAAACTCGTCCTAGATAATCATGTTTTCATTTCAATTTGTCTCATATCAGTTATGTTTTATATTCAGTTATATTAATGTTACTTCCAAATCAATTTTGACAAGTCGTTCAGACAGACATTCAAAGAAAATTTATAAATAAACTCTTTGTTGCTCTAGAGCAAAAATATTGAAAAAACACTCGATCTCCCTAACTTTTGTTGAAAACGAACTTATTCTTGCATGATGGAAACTGTAGAAAATAAACTCAATGCACTTAAGGACCTATGGTGGCGATAAGGTTAGGGAAGCTTCCTAGTTAACCGAAGGTCATGGGTTCGATCTCGGAGTTCGGTTTTTTTTTATGCAAGTCCCATTCTTTCATTTTGTTAGAGATGAAAATTATTCGATATTTGGATAGCTTATACATTTTGAATTACTAATAAGTGTTAATTTTCTCTTAGGTAATATTATGTGCCTATGTTGAATGAGGTATCGATCGTTTTTATGTCTAAGAGCCGCGTTTGTAGAAAAATGTCGAGCATAAAGTGTCATTGCCGATCTGCAAAGATTACTGCGCTTTCTTTGTCGAGCAGCAATCAATCACTTTACGCTCTAAATACACAAGTTGCTGTTGTAACATCAGTTACCTATTCATCTCATTTTTTAGGTCAGGTAGAAGAAAAACTATGGAGATAAATGCTGTTGGTTCATGTTGAACGTGATGGAGTATGCACAGTGAAAGGAAAAATACACCACACAATGTTGAAAAGAAGGCATATTCGGTATTTCTACGAGGGTCATCTTTGCTCGTCTTCAGCTATCTACACTACCCAACATATAAATAATATTGTCGTCTGGACAGTGGTATACATATAACTATTCAGGTGACATCATAGTCATCTACACCGAGAGAAATATCTATTACCTGTTATACAAAATTGTATAACATTTAAAAGATTTCTGAATTGAATAGGCGCCAACATAGTAGTAACCTTTTCAGAATGATCAAGGTATTTTTTTCAAAAAATTTGTATAACCGTTAAAGAACACTCTTATAAAAATGAAAATATTGTCATATCGAAATTACTTGCTTACAATATAATGGTTAAATAACTGGCGTTTCAATATTATGAAGTTATTATAAAAATTAAAAGATGCTTATATAAAGCTTACTTTTTCACAATATAATGTTTAAATGATTGACATTTCGATATTAAATGACGACTGTATAAAATTGAAAAGATAATCATTTCAAGATGACTTGTTTTTGATGTAATACTTTTAAATGATTGGTATTTCATTATTATACTATATCTTATAGTGGTTAAAAAAAATTGTATAACAATCAAATGGTTAACATTTTTGCATCCAAAAACTTTCCCTTACCAGCTAAACGGTTTTTGACTAACCTGCATGAAAATAATTTCTTACTGTACAGTTCTGAAAATAGCATTGACGTCAAAACACTGCCACAAAATCTTAAATAGCACATAAGCTTATTGAAATATTTTGATTTTTGTATGTATATAATGTATTTAATATTTGAGCTTATTCTGATATTGTACCTCAAAACAATGCTTTATCAACAAGTTATTTTCAAAGACCATAAGTACCTTTTGAATTGATTAATTGTTATAAAAAACTACAACCAACTGTAACCACAAATTTGATCTTATGTAAATATTGATTTTAATTTGTAATATAAATGTAGCCTGCGGCCTACTGCCCTTCTGTAGAATTTTGTTATAATAGATAAGTAAATAATACGTAGACCACATAGGTGGGCTCTTTGAAGTAGTTGATCGGTTTTTATTTTTTCTTGTTTCCTGCATTTCAAGGTACACATGAATGAATCATTTTCACATAAAAACCTATTTTATGAGTGGAGTGTAGAAGTTAATTTATATCAACTCTCTTTCCATTCAGAAAACAGGGTTTTAATGGAAATACCGAAAGTTATTCATTGATCTTGCTACATTGTGATTTATAATGAAATTTGTAATCTCTGTAATGTTGAAACACTAGACAAACTCAAATTAAAAGATAACATTTTATAAAAAATTTAAATGCATGTATCATCCTATTGAAACTTTCAAGAGGTTGGTTATGGATCTTGATAGTTATGTTTATATTGAATAATATTCACTCAGACATTTGACTTGTACTTTATGAAAAATTTACCCTAGTGTTTGAATGACTATATTTTATTTATTGTGTAAGATGATTTCCATTTGTAAACCATCGTTACTAGATAAATTAGATTCGTTTGTGTTGAAGTTTTCATTTGAAGTGATTGAATGAAGGTATTCGTTGATCTCGACAAGAACTAATATTTACTTGAGAGTTGAGATTAACACTGCAAAATGCAAAGTATCTTTGAATTATCAAGACTTGCTGTTGATACTAATGTTAATATATATATTTAACAAAGCTCAGATTGGTAATGATACTGCGAAAGTTCCAATAGTAAGATTCATTTCAGATATTTATTTCCATTTATTCTATTATTCCAGTGAAAGTGGCATTTTGATCATTTTCTAAAAACATGCGAAGTTGTTTTTTGTGATAACAATTTCAAAATTGTCATGCTATCTCCTTTGATTCATGAGAATTGTAGAACTTATAAAAAAAAATTGATCTTGTGTGGGAAATTCGTTTCTTGATCTGTTTTTTGGAATTTTAACCTTCCACAGTTTGAAAATCAAGAAATGTAAAATTAAAGAAATCTATGCAACTGTAGGAGAGGCCGTTTAACCCAAGTTAATGAATTTACAAGACTTATTTTGAAAAAATTATATGGTTTTGTCAGTAACTTATATTCAAAGTTTGCCGGATTCATTTGCCCTTCTATAGAAAAAAGTATGTAAAATTGTCTTCTCAAGTAATGTTCATTCAAGCTTTTCACAATTTGGATCAATATCCCCCATAAATGGAATTATAGATATTTTGTAAAAAGGTTTGATTATCGAATAATTTTTCTCAAATCGACATTCTTTTGGGAAAATAATTATTTAATTCTAGTGTAAAATAATAAATTGTGATTCCAATTGCTCAATCCAATCAACGGTGGTCAGTTAAAAATTTCTCTAAAAACTTAACCTCTATCTCTTGAAACAACAAACCTTTCAGAAATCTGCTTGCCTTGTTTGATATTATTTTAAATAAGTAAAATGTACACAAACTCAGAAATTTATTTTTAACATCAGTAACTATATATTTCCTCTCCCATTTGATTTGTCACAGTAGAATTTAAAGAAAACTGAGCCCTTTTGTGAAGTGGTAATACTTTTTCACACAATGATAATTTGCCAATCCGTGGAAATTCTCTTTCACCTGAAAAAGAACTTCTATTTTTATGTATTTATTTTGGTAAACAAAACTTGAAAAGTATACAAAACGCTTTCGGAGCTAGATACAATTTTTGAAGAATCTCGATGAGTATTTTTTGGTAAATTTAATATATAACATAAAAAGAATGTTAACAATTTTACTGAGTAAAATATTTATTTGAAATTGAACATTCCATGACATTATTTTAATTATATAATTATTTTAATTATATAACATTGAAGGGAAATCTGGTACATTTACCTAACTAATTGCTATTTATCTAATTGATGAAACGTCAGAAAAAAAATCGAACAAATGAAGTCTCAAAACCTGGCAAAAGAGAACTCTAGCTCCCAATCATATATTAAAACGAATGACAAATTTGAGATAGAATACAAATAGCCTTGCTTTCCTGTTCTCAGTGATTTTTCTATATTTTTTAGTGTTAATTTTGAATGCAACTTACATCAGCAACAGGTTCTCACTATTCCAGTTTCCTATCCTGATCAGATCTGCACAAATATTCATCAACTCGACTTCTGAATTTACCCATCTTTTGACTGAAATGAAAAATAATTTTAGTGAAATAGAAGGTCCAGTAAAATCCATGAATAAATGAACAATAAAATTTACCAATATTGGTTGTATTTAAAAATGGCAATTCATTTGCCAAAGCTGGTGTTACTTTTGTAAGAAATGAACACCAACATAATGATGTGAAATGACCAGAACTTCACTATATCTTATCAAATAGTATGATGCATTCTGATATATTGTTTAAAATGGGCCTAGCATGGTCACTGGTATCGTGCATATGGCATCACACGTTTAAAGGTAAGTGCTACGTTTTCTCTAGCTCAAGTCTTTCGAAGACTTCTGAGGGTTGCACATGGGTGCAACAGGTTAAAGGAAATAACAATTTTAACAACAACAACAGTGGTTCTGGATCTTCATGAACTAATGACAAGCTTCCTTTTTTGTGAATCTAGCGTCTATCCACCAACTCCAACATTTTGTTCACTTGAGTTTTGCAATGTGCTTAATTATTGTATAAATTATTGGCTTTTCTTCGTAAAATTGGAATACGATAAACTCAAAAATCTAAATTTATGTTTTGAATTGAATTTTTCAATGAATATAGGTTTCATAACATGCCAAAATTTGCTGAAAACCGTGTGAATTCGAACTAAAACAACAGGTAATTTATGTCCACTACAAGTAAAAAGCAATAATAATTTTAAAACTTCAATATGGTTTATGTTTCCATTTCTCATTGTAACAAGAAACTGCTAAAATATTCTATTCATACTGTTTCTTCCTCATAAATTTTAATGTAATTGCTTTAAAATAGTTTTACCTCCATACCTACTATCTAATAATTGTTTGATGAAAAGCATGTCATTTATGAATCAATTAGCATAATGATCTATGTGGAAAACTCCGACGACGATAAGTTAGACCTTGCTTTTTTAACCTACTTCAAATCATCAGGGATGACAGAAATGTGAAAATCAGCTTGACCGACAAGCTACAGAAAGTGATAATATTGTCAATTCAATTGATATACTTACATGAAATGATCACTGCATATAAATCATGAAATTTTATTTGAAATGCACTTGCACATATCAATTATACACACACAAACTTCTGAATACTCCATAATTTCACTGGAAATAATCGAAAAAATATTCATCTCAACATTCAACATAGTTTTCAATGTCAAATTCCTGGAAATACACATCATTTTCAAGGAATAATCAAAACCTTTTGAAACTGTCAAAAATTGAAAAACATTCTGTATATGTCAATAGTCCATTCATTCAAGGAATTTGTTGCCAACCTTGTAAAAATTACGTTGGCGTAGCTATGTTCACTTTGCCATTTTTTATGAATGAACTGTGTTTCCCGCGCAAAATCAGATTTTATTTTTTTTACGGCTCTGTTTCGAGAAGATATATAAGTGTTATACATATTCGGAATCAGCGCGTTGAGCTCTATCCACTGTAAAATTATCAATTTTTTTTTTTTGGATTCCGATTTCTCAATTCTCAAATCCTTCGGAAAAAAGAGTTTCAGGCTTGAGTGTTGAAAGAAAGCTTCAGCTACACTTGAGCTGATCTTTTTAGCATGCCGATCAAAGAACATAATAAAGTCTTTTTGGACCTCTTTTTGAAATCCTGTGATTTGTTTCTGATGCTTTGTTTTGTGGAACCAGGACTGCAGTCAATTTTGGACAATTATATGATTGTTGCAGATGCAGGAAGAGCAAGATTGAAATTTTTTCTCACATGGCTTTGCTACTTTGAAACTGTAATGTCAACTAGGAATTTTTGTTTTCTCCTTTTTTTCTTTCCTTTTGATTAATAATTTGTGATCATTCTTCTAACGAGTGCAGGAATATCACTAACAGATACTTTCAGTGCAAGAGAAGCCTCCTTTGATAAAACAAACTTTCTATTCACCACGAATCACTTGTAACAAAGTTTTAAACTTTATCATCCTTCTAGTAATGGTTTTACTGGAATTTTCAAGCTTTTCTGTCAATTGATTTATGCGATTTTTCATTTTTCAGCACCCTGTTTTTTTTCGGTAATAGACTGCAATTAAGAAATATTAGATGCACAGTTCGGAGTTGAATCTTCGTTGTAATTCAAGAAGTAAATTTGATAATGATACATACTTATAATAATATGACTTTATGATTTGTCATTCAGGAATTTTTTTTTCACCCCAGTCTCGGATAATGTTGAACCCGAAGACACAAAATGAATGTCGAATGATGAACGTAAGAATAAATACTAATTAGAATTGGCCCAAATTCAACAGAAAGAGCTCTGATATTTCAGTTTTACCAACATAAGATCGGAGATTAATGGCAGCGCCCTATAGGGTTCCATTTTGTTCTCATGATGTGGAATCTACTTCTTTTATGAGGTCTGTGGTTGGTGTTGACAGATGGCAATTACAATTTACTTGACTCAGTGTTTCCAAGATTTAAAAAAAAGATATGGTCAATTTAGTATAGATAATTTGCTCGAATTGGAAGGAGCACAAATAATAGATATCGGCCTGTAATGTTTTATATCTTTATACGAGGATGTACTGATATCTAGTTAGCCTAGACTAGTTCCCTGCATAAACAAAATATTGCGTTACCATTGCAACGAACAATAACGTATTAGAAGTGTCAGTGTAAAGTTTGACGTCAAAAAAGTAAACCAGAATTACACAATAAATTAAAAGAAAAAAATATGTCCACCGAAATTGTGAAAATCGAAAAATTGGAGTATCGAGCCATCATCAAGTACCTGTATTTAAAAGGGTAAAGAGGTAAGAGGTAAAGAGGTAAGCAGATTTACGAAGATATGCTTAATAATAATAATAATAATAATAATAATAATAATAATAATAATAATAATAATAATAATAATAATAATAATAATAATAATAATAATAATAATAATAATAATAATAATAATAATAATAATAATAATAATAATAATAATAATAATAATAATAATAATAATAATAATAATAATAATAATAATAATAATAATAATAAATAGGCAGGGGGGTCAACCAACACCTAAGGCCCTGGTGAGTAGCGACACCACCTACCCGAGCAAAGGATGCAAAATCGGACCGGCAGCTCATGCGCATCCGGGAGGGAAAAAGCATCTTTCCCTCCGGTGTCGGCCGTGGGTTTACTGGGTTAACCCCCCAGTAAACTCTACTACTCGGTTCCAAACGATCGAGGAAGAGGCCCCCACAACCGACCCCCTCGGATTAGGGGTCATAGGCAAGGTGGTGGGGCCAACGACGATTTGCCAAACGATGACGACCGCGATAACAACGGACACTTTGAGTGGACGGACGAATTAAGGGACGGACTTCTGCATTGCTACGAGAGCAGTGAGCCCGCCCGGAGAGGATACATGGCGAGAATGCATGCTCTGTGGTGTGAGAGACACCCAGAGCATGCAGCGTTTTCCGCACAAAATCTCAGGGATTATGTATCCCATCTTCGGGCTCGAGGCTACGTTAGAGCTCCTCCTCAGCCAGTTATCGAAGTGGCAGATATGCCACGTGTCGGTTTGGCTGTGGAGGAGAATCGCATTGTTCCACTGATGGAGGATATCAGAACCCGCAGGGCGCTTCACAATATGAAGCCCCTGAAGCCGCAAGAACTGGCACGGGTGGATGCGGAGATTGGCGATGTTCTTCCAGAAGAGGCTGACATCTGGCAGATCAATTCTGTCGTGTACGACGCCGCTCATGCTCTATCCCAAACGGAGAGGAGGGACACCACCGCTCTGTTAGGGAGGCATGAACGACGTGTACACAAGATGGAAGCCAAGATCAAGTCGGCGAGACAACACGCGTCTCGTATCCAGTGTGTGGTGGACTTCGTGGCGGCCCATAGGCCTTTCACGCCCGCAGTGCGGCGAATTGCCGCAAAACTGAGACGAGCTCACCACACATTAAATCAAGGTGTGCTGTTCACCATCAAACAGCACTGCCTTGATAGGATACGAATGCTAGTGGCTGCAAAGAAGTCACTAGTGAGGCGGGCGAGAGGTATCGCGGAAAACATAAAGTTCCGCGATAAACCTTCTCGCTTATTCCAAGAGCCTCCACGTGTTGTCGATAACCCGCCGGCTGCAGATCGGGTGGAAACATTCTGGAAGAATATCTATGAGTATCCGCAACCACTCAATGTAGATACTCCAGCCCTAGCGCAGTTCGAAGCATTTTGCAGGAGGCTTCGGCAGCCTGAGCTCAATGATCTGCGCATTCCGATAACCACGGAAGAAGTACGAGGGGCCCTAAAAGGCTCTAAGAATTTCGCTGCTCCAGGCCCTGATGGGTTGAATAACTATTGGTGGAAAAAGTTTCCAACAACCCACCGCCATCTGGCCAGAGTTTTCAACTCATGGCTAGATGGGAAGCAGCAGATTCCAGAGTGGTTTGTCGAGGGGCGAACCGTGCTCATCCCCAAAAACGGAGATTTGTCTGATCCAAAGAATTACAGGCCGATAACATGCTTGAATGCATGTTATAAGGTGTTTACGCGCATCTTATACACGCGCATTCTCTCCGCAGTTGATCCGGTGTATGAACGGATAAATGAGCAAAGAGGGTCAAAGAAAGGGGTCGCCGGGTGCAAGGAGAACCTGCTCATCGATAGATGTATCACGCAGGACTCCGTGCAGGCCGTGCAGGCCATGGACTTTTGAGTTTGGAGTGTCTGCATAACAGAATGGTTCTGGATGGGGCCTGTAAAGTCATCAGGAGTTCAGATCCCCTTCTCTGCATGGTCCGCGACCATGAGAAAGCAGGGATTGGAGCATTCCTTTTTAAGGCAGCTACCCGTGCGGCCGATGAACTCGGTCTCGTTTTCGACACTGAACGGGCTAACCCAAACTCTGTCACCGAGTTGGGACCCGTTCAGCAAAAAGCTCAGATAAAAGCTGCGGAGACAGAGGTCCTGCTACAGCTACATATGGATAAGCCAATGCATGGTGTCTTCTTTCATAACATCGATGACCTTGGCTTATCCAAAAGCTTGACCTTTGCCTTCCTCAGGTCGAGTGAGCTAAAGTCGGAGACCGAGGGATTCATAATGGCCTGCCAGGATGGTGTCTTCAACACCCTTGTCTACCGTAGTCGCGTGATGGGTATAGACGTCCCTGACACCCGATGCAGGGCATGTCGTGGGGCACCTGAGACCGTAATGCATTTGCTATCAGCATGCCCATCTTATGCGGTCTCAGCCTATATCAACAGGCATAACGCGGCGCTACGAGTGTTGTACTACCACCTACGACACTCGTACGGTATAGACGAGACACCGGTGTTGCCTTATGCTCCGGGGGATATTGAGTCCGTGGTGGAGAATGAGAGATGCCGAATCTATTGGAACTACTCATTCCCCACCCTCAGGCAAATACAAGCCAATAAGCCTGATGTTGTCCTCCTCGACCACCAAAGTAGAACGATATTCGTCATGGAGTTTTCCGCTCCAGGCGAAATTAATATCGTTCGAAAAGAGGAGGAAAAACGGACTAAATATCGAGATCTTCTCTTTGAACTCCGCAGGTTATATCCGGACCATTCTGTCAAAATGGTGGTTCTGATCATAGGAGTCCTTGGTGGAATGATGGACACACTGCTCTCCAATTTGAAAATAATACCTGCTTGCCGTAATATGGCAGAAATCTTAGCATCAAGAATGCAGAAGGCCGTTATACTTGGTTCGCTTCGTCTACTCAGGGCACACGATTCTCGGACCCAATAATCACTTACCCTACGGATGTAGGGAGTGGTTATTGGGGTTAACGACACCAGCGCGCCCTCCGGATGGGTCGGAGCACCGGAGACAGGGCCTGACTGGTACACTCCTAAGGAGAAAAAAAAAAAAAAATAATAATAATAATAATAATAATAATAATAATAATAATAATAATAATAATAATAATAATAATAATAATAATAATAATAATAATAATAATAATAATAATAATAATAATAATAATAATAATAATAATAATAATAATAATAATAATAATAATAATAATAATAATAATAATAATAATAATAATAATAATAATAATAATAATGATAATAATAATAATAATAATAATAATAATAATAATAAAAAGCAGGGAGGCCAACCAACATCTCAGGTCCTGGTGAGTTGCGACACCACTTCCCCGAGCAAAAGGTGCTATACCGGTCCGGCAGCTCAGGTGCACCCAGGAGGGAAAGAGCTTTCCCTCTGATGTCGGCCGTGGGTATACTAGGCTAACCCCCCGGTATACCTAGAAACTCGGGTTCCAAACAGACGAGGAAGAGGCTCCCACAACCGACCCCCTCGGATAAGGGGTCAAAGGCAAGGTGGAGGGGCCGTAAACGAGGATTTGCCTGCTTATGACGACCGCGACGAACAAGGACGCTTTGAGTGGACTAATGAATTGAGGGATGACCTTCTGCGTTTTTACGAGAGTAGTGAGCCCGCCCGAAGGGGATACATGGCGAGAATGCATGCGCTGTGGTGCGAAAATCACCAGGAGCATGCCGCTTTCACCGCACAAAATCTCAGGGATTATGTATCTCATCTTCGGGCTCGAGGCTATATCAGGGCCCCTCCTCAGCCGGCTAACGAACTGGCAGAAGTGGCAGTTCCACCACGAGTTGTTGGTCCGGCACAGGAGGAACCTTTGATTGCACCGCCAATGGAAAATTTCAGAACACGTAGGGTGCTTCACGTACCAAAGTACCTAAAGCCAGAACAACTAACCCAAGTGGATGCAGAGGTTCGGGATGTCCTAATAGAAGAGGCTGATATCTGGCAAATTAACAGCGCTGTGTACAGAGCCGCTCAGTCGCTGACCCAAACGGAGAGAAGGAATCCCTTCTTGTCGGTTGGAAGGCACGAGCGACGAGTACAGAAGATGGAAGCCAAGATCAAGTCGGCGAGACAACACGCGTCTCGTATCCAATGTGTGATGGACTATATGGCAGCCAACAGGCTTTTCACGCCAGCAGTGCGCCGAATAGCGGCAAAATTGAGAAGAGCCCATCACACACTGAATCAAGGAGTGCTGTTGACTACCAAACAGCACTGCCTTGACAGGATACGAATGCTAGTGGCTGCAAAGAAGTCACTAGTGAGGCGATTGAGGAGCATCGTGGAAAACTCAAAATTCCGCGATAATCCTTCTCAATTATTCCAAAAGCCTCCGCGTGTTGTAGAAAATCCGCCGACCGCTGATCAAGTAGAAGCCTTCTGGAAGGATATTTATGAACATCCGCAACCACTGAATGTAGACACTCCAGCCCTAGCGCAGTTTGAAGCATTCTGCGGAAGGCTTCAACAGCCAGAGCTCAATGAACTGCGCGACCCGATAACCCCGGAAGAAGTTCGACGAGCCCTTGAGGGCTCGAAGAACTCAGCTGCACCAGGTCCGGATGGACTAGGGAACTACTGGTGGAAAAAAATTCCCAGCACCCACCAACATTTGGCCAGAGTTTTCAACTCATGGTTGAATGGTGAGCAGCAGATTCCCGGTTGGTTTGTCAAGGGGCGAACCGTGCTGATCCCAAAAACAGGAGATTTGTCGGAACCGAAAAACTACAGGCCGATAACATGCCTGAACGCATGTTATAAGATGTTCACCCGCATTTTGTACATGCGAATACTCACCGCAGTTGAACACGTGTACGAACGGATATATGAGCAAAGAGGGTCGAAGAAAGGGATCGCTGGATGCAAGGAGAATCTGCTCATCGATAGATGTATTACGCAGGACTCCACGCAGTATAAGCGTAACCTTTCGATGGCCTGGATCGACTATCGCAAGGCATTTGATACGACATCGCATGAGCTAATCATGCACGTTCTTCGATGCCTTGCGATACCCGATCAAATAGTGAGATGCATTGAACAACTGATGCCGCTCTGGAGGACTCGCTTCACTATAACATCAGGTCAAGCTAGAGTCCAAACAGATCAGGTTATCTTCAGAAGGGGAGTGTTTCAGGGAGATTCTCTCAGCCCCCTTCTCTTTTGCATCTCACTATTGCCATTGTCCGTTGCCCTCAGAAAAACACGTGGATACTACTGCGGCACCCCCAGCAACCGGAGGCATAAGGTGACTCATCTATTCTACGTGGATGATCTTAAGCTTTATGCCTCAGGTGAAAAGGACCTACGTCAGTCTTTGAGGGTGGTGGAGGAGTATACGCAGGCCATCGGCATGGAGTTTGGGATCGACAAATGTGCAACGGGTCATCTCAAAAGAGGACGATGCGACGATTACGGAGAAGACGTCCAGCTCATAGACGGAAGCATCCTACGTCATCTGGGTGCCGGAGAGACGTATACCTACTTGGGAGTGGAACAACACCACTCTCAAGAAGTTATAACTGTCAAAAACTCTCTCCGCGGCAAGTATCAGCACAAACTCCGACAGATCTGGTCATCAGAACTGTCGGGAAAGAACAAAGTTGCTGCCACAAATATGCTTGCCGTTCCGATCTTACTCTACTCCTTCGGAGTAATGAAGTGGACTCAGGAGGAGCTGCGACAACTCGACGTAAAGACTCGCAAGATGATGCACCTATACAGGAGCTTGCATCCCAAATCGTCCGTTCCTCGGTTATGTCTCCACCGACAACAAGGAGGACGAGGACTTTTGAGTTTGGAGTGTCTTCACAACAGAATGGTATTGGATGGAGCATGTAAAGTAATCAGGAGTTTGGACCCCCTTCTCTGCATGGTCCGGGACTATGAAAACGCAGGGATTGGAGCGTTCCTCTTTAAGGCAGCAGCCCGTGCGGCTGATGAACTCGGTCTCAGTTTCGACACCAAACGGCGTGATCCGAACTCTGTCACAGAGTTGGCACCCGTTCGGCAAAAAGCCCATGTAAAGGCCGCAGAAAATGCAGCTCTTCTGCAGCTACATAGGGATAAGCCTTTGCATGGGGTCTTCTTCAGAAACGTTGAAGACTTTGGCTTATCCAAGAACTTGACCTACGCCATCCTTAGGTCAAGTGGGCTGAAGTCGGAGACCGAGGAATTCATAATGGCCTGCCAAGATGGTGTCTTCAACACCTTGGTCTACCGAAGCCACGTGATGGGTATAGAGGTCCCTGATATTAGATGCAGGGCCTGCCGTCAGGCGCCTGAGACCATTATGCATTTGCTGTCAGCATGTCCAGCATATGCGGTCTCAGCCTATATCCACAGACATAACGCGGCTCTACGAGTGTTATATTACCACCTACGACACTCGTACGGTATAGACGAGACACCAGTGTTGCCTTACGCTCCGGGGGATATTGAGTCCGTGGTGGAGAATGAGAAGTGCCGGATCTACTGGAACTACTCATTTCCCACCCTCAGGCAAATACAGGCCATTAAGCCTGATGTAGTACTTCTCGACCATGGAAGTAAGACGATATTCGTCATTGAGTTTTCGGCTCCTGGCGAAACGAATATCGTCCAAAAGGAGGAGGAGAAACGGACGAAATATCGAGATTTACTCTTCGTACTCCGCAGGCTCTATCCAGACCATTCTGTAAAAATGGTTGTTCTGATAATAGGGTCCCTTGGCGGTGTGATGGATTCATTACTCTCGAACTTAAAAATCATACCGGCATGTAGAAAGATGTCAGAAGTCATAGCCGGAAGAATGCAGAAGGCTGTCATCCTCGGTTCATTACGTCTGCTCAGGGCACACGATTCCCGGACCCAATAGCTGCTTACCCCATAGTTTGGGGAGTGGTTATTGGGGTAATGACGTTGCCAGCGCGCCCTCCGAATGTATCGGAGCATCGGAGACAGGGTCCGACTGGAGGATTTTAATTCAAATCAGAAATAATAATAATAATAATAATAATAATAATAATAATAATAATAATAATAATAATAATAATAATAATAATAATAATAATAATAATAATAATAATAATAATAATAATAATAATAATAATAATAATAATAATAATAATAATAATAATAATAATAATAATAATAATAATAATAATAATAATAATAATAATAATAATAATAATAATAATAATAATAATAATAATAATAATAATAATAATAATAATAATAATAATAATAATAATAATAATAATAATAATAATAATAATAATAATAATAATGATAATAATAATAAGTAGGCAGGGAGGTCAACCAACACCTAAGGCCCTGGTGAATTGCGACACCACCTACCCGAGCAAAGGATGCAAAATCGGACCGGCAGCTCATGCGCATCCGGGAGGGAAGAGGCATCTTTCCCTCTGGTGTCGGCCGTGGGTTTACTGGGTTAATCCCCCAGTAAACCCTAACACTCGGTTCCAAATAATCGGGGAAGAGGCCCCCACAACCGACCCCCTCGGATTAGGGGTCAAAGGCAAGGTGGTGGGGCCAACAACGATGATTTGCCAGCTGACGACTTACGCTATGAAAACGGACGTTTTGAGTGGACGGATGGATTAAGGGACGGTCTTATGCATTGCTACGAGAGCAGTGAGCCCGCCCGGAGAGGATACATGGCGAGAATGCATGCTCTGTGGTGTGAAAGACACCCAGAGCATGCCGCCTTTTCCGCCCAAAATCTTAGGGACGAGGATATGTCAGAGCACCTCCTCAGCCGGTTATCGAAGTGGCACAAGTTATGCCACGTGTCGGTCTGGCTGTGGAGAATGCTCGCATCATACCACCGATGGAGGACATCAGAACTCGCAGGGCACTTCACCATGTGAAGCCCCTGAAGCCACAAGAACTGGCACGAGTGGATGCGGAGATCGGCGATGTTCTTCCAGAAGAGGCTGACATCTGGCAGATCAATTATGTCGTGTATGACACCGCTCATGCTCTAACCCAAACGCAGAGGAGGGACACCACCGCTGTAGTTGGGAGGCATGAACGACGCGTACACAAGATGGAAGCTAAGATCAAGTCGGCGAGACAACACGCGTCTCGTATCCAGTGTGTAGTGGACTACGTGGCGGCCAATAGGCCTTTCACACCTGCAGTGCGGCGAATTGTCGCAAAATTGAGACGAGCTCACCACACATTGAATCAAGGGGTGCTGTTTACCATCAAACAGCACTGTCTTGATATGATACGAATGCTAGTGGCTGCAAAGAAGTCACTAGTGAGGCGAGCGAGAGGAGTCGAGGAAAACTTGAAGTTCCGCGATAAACCTTCTCGTTTATTTCAAGAGCCTCCACGTGTTGTTGATAACCCGCCGACTGTTGATCGGGTGGAAACCTTCTGGAAGAACATCTATGAGTATCCGCAACCAATCAATGTAGATACTCCAGCCCTAGCGCAGTTCAGAGCATTCTTCAGGAGGCTTCGGCAGCCTGAGCTCAATGATCTGCGCAATCCGATAACCCCGGAAGAAGTTCAAAGAGCCCTCAAAGGCTCAAAGAACTTTGCTGCTCCAGGACCCGATGGGTTGAATAACTATTGGTGGAAAAAGTTTCCAGCAACCCACCGCCATCTGGCTAGAGTTTTCAACTCATGGCTAGATGGGTAGCAGCAGATTCCGGAGTGGTTTGTCGAGGGGCGAACCGTGCTCATCCCCAAAAACGGAGATTTGTCTGATCCAAAGAATTACAGACCGATAACGTGCTTGAATGCGTGTTATAAGGTGTTTACGCGCATCTTATACACACGCATTCTCTCCGCAGTTGATCCGGTGTATGAACGGATATATGAGCAAAGAGGGTCAAAGAAAGGGGTCGCCGGCTGCAAGGAGAACCTGCTCATCGATAGATGTATCACGCAGGACTCCGTGCAGTACAAGCGTAACCTTTCGATGGCCTGGATCGATTACCGCAAGACATTTGACAACTTGACGTTAAGACTCGCAAAATGATGCATCTCAATATGAGCTTGCATCCTAAATCGTCCGTTCCACGGTTATACTTTCCCAGACAACGGGGAGGCCGTGGACTTTTGAGTTTGGAGTGTCTGCATAACAGAATGGTTCTGGATGGGGCATGTAAAGTCATCAGGAGTTCAGATCCCCTTCTCTGCATGCTCCGCGACTATGAGGAAGCAGGGATTGGAGCATTCCTTTTTAAGGCAGCTACCCGTGCGGCCGATGAACTCGGTCTCGTTTTCGACACTGAACGGGCTAACCCAACTCTGTCACCTAGTTGGGACCCGTTCAGCAAAAAGCTCACATACACGCTGCGGAGACAGAGGTCCTGCTACAACTACATATGGATAAGCCAATGCATGGTGTCTTCTTTCACAACATCGAAGACCTTGGCTTATCCAAAAGCATGACTTTTGCCTTCCTCAGGTCAAGTGAGCTAAAGTCGGAGACCGAGGGATTCATAATGGCCTGCCAGTATGGTGTCTTCAACACCCTTGTCTACCGTAGTCGCGTGATGGGTATAGACGTCTCTGACACCCGATGCAGGGCATGTCGTGGGGCACCTGAGACCGTAATGCATTTGCTATCAGCATGCCCATCTTATGCGGTCTCAGCCTATATCCACAGGCATAACGCGGCGCAACGAGTGTTGTACTACCATCTACGACACTCGTACGGTATAGACGAGACACCGGTGTTGCCTTATGCTCCGGGGGATATTGAGTCCGTGGTGGAGAATGAGAAATGCCGAATCTATTGGAACTAACCATTCCCCACCCTCAGGCAAATACAAGCCAATAAGCCTGATGTTGTCCTCCTCGACCACCAAAGTAGAACGATATTCGTCATGGAGTTTTTCGCTCCAGGCGAAAGGAATATCGTTCATAAAGAGGAGGAAAAACGGACTAAATATCTAGATCTTCTCTTTGAACTCCGCAGGTTATATCCGGACCATTCAGTCAAAATGGTGGTTCTGATTAAAGGAGTCCTTGGTGGAATGATTGACACACTGCTCTCTAACTTGAGGATAATACCGGCTTGCCGTAATATGGCAGAAATCTTAGCAGCAAGAATGCAGAAGGCCGTTATCCTTGGTTCACTCCGTCTACTCATGGACACGATTCTCGGACCCAATAGTCACTCACCCTACGGACGTAGAGAGTGGTTATTGGGGTTAACGACACCAGCGCGCCCTCCGGATGGGTCGGAGCACCGGAGACAGGGCCTGACTGGTACACTCCTAAGGAGAAATTGCTGCAAAATGGACCCCCAAATGTTTGAATGTTGACCAAAAGCGTGCAAGGGTAGTATAGCATCGCGTTCGATCTGTGCTCGATTTGAAAACGATGTAGACTTCTCAAACCGAATTGTTACTATGGATGAGACTTGGGTACATATTTACGATCCAGAAACAAAGCAACAATCGATGGAATGGCGACACTCTGGTTCTCCAAGACCTTAGAAGATTCATGTCAAAAAATCTGCAGGAAAAGTTCTTGCTTCAGTTTTTTCGGATTGCCATGGAGTAATCATGATTTATTTTTTGGATAAGGGTAGAACAATAACTGGAGATAACTATTCGGCATTACTGACCACTCTACGGTAAAAAATTAAAGAGAAAAGACGCGGAGAGCTATCCAAAGTTGTTTTGTTTTTGCAGGACAACGCCCCTGCACACAAATCTCATGTTGACATGCAAAAAATTCTTGATTTAGGGTTTGAATTACTAGAACACCCTCCTTATTCACCAGATATGGCTCCGTCCGACTATCATCTCTTTCCTCAACTGAAAAAAGTTTAAAAGGTCATAAATATTTTTCCAACGAGGAGGTAATAAAAGCTGTGGAGGTCTGGTTTGCAGAGCAAGAAGGAACATTTTTTTTGAAAGGTCTAGAGACGTTGCAGGTTCGCTGTAATGAATGTATCCAATTAAGAGGAGAATATGTTGAGTAATAAAATATTCTGACATTGAAATTTTGTTTGGTTTTTAGGCTAAGAATTTTTCTATATAACCTCGTATATAGTTTTATAGAGCTTCGACTCGTCAGCAAACAGATAATTACAGAATAATATTGCAATAGGAACATCGAAAACTGCTAATGAACAAGTTGCGTGTTGATCCCTTAATCCCTTTACATAGACAGAAAATGAATAATGAGTGATGAGTAATAAAAAGTGATCATCGTCATATCTAAATAAACATAATTTTCATTTTCATCAAATGAGTACCATAAAATGAGTATTCAACGAATACTTCGATCATTTCATCAGATCGACATTCAAATAGGACTAGTATGAACTCTTGATCCAACCGGCCAGTATTTCGATATCTTTCAAAGTGAGACAATGAAACCAGAAATAGAAGATTGCATACCGTGTGTCTTACGGTACATCATATCATTTCATTTTCCGTTGCTGGCAATGGCTGAGCCTACATGTCGTCTTCAAAAATTCTACTCAGAAACTGGTCTCAAATATAAGAAATCCGCTGAATTTATATCACTGTTTTCGATGTTTCTTGTCTGTATCTCACTGTACATTTTGATTCGGACTATAATCAATTCAAGTCACCCATATCCAGCTGAGTATTATTATTCCATACGTTTTTCAATCATGTTCAGCATTTCAATATATCATTTTATAGTTTTTTATTATTCCTCTGAACACTTTGAATATACCGGCCTTCTGATACTTCTAGTAGAAAACAGAGTGTATTACGCTATCGACAGTATTCTACCAAAAAAAATTACGGCAAACTTCATTACCATTTCCAAGGTTTTCGCCTATTCTTGTATGACATATTTCGTTTTCTTCACAACTGCGTATATTTTGTGGTTTCCGCTGTCAATCAGTGAAGTCGTTTGTGAAATAGGAAAATTTATATTTTATGTTTATCTGAATTATTTGACGGCTTACGTCAATTTATTGGGTTTCGTCTATATGTATATCCTTGAATCCTTCACCAAAACTACGAAAAATGTTATGGAAAAGGCAAAATCTGAGCGAGTATCTGAAACGTTGAATGATGATCTTCAAAGTCATCTACAATATCTGCAAACCTTTTATTTTTATTCAGTAAAACTCTACAAACATCACATGAAATCGATAGGAAATGTTGTTTTCTTTGCATTACTTTTTATAGTGACAGTCTTGAGTAGAGTCATCTTATATTTTTCTTTCGTGGCAACAGTCTCGGATGACCATCAGGAGCTGATAGTACTGATCGATCATATTATCAAACACGTTGTGATTGAATATGTGGTGTTTCTTAGTTTTTGTAGATTAGTGAATCGTTTGCAAAATATGGTGAGTTTCTCAGTTATCCTAGAAAATACTTGGATGAAATATTTCAAAGCCTTCAATGTTATACAGTGTGTCCCACTTTGAGCAGCCACACCCTCATATGTCATTGAGAATAAAATAATTTTTCATGGATAACTATGACCAACTGAAAAGTGAAGAAATAGGGAAAATATATTAGAGAATTTTTCATCACAAAATGAACATCAAATTCTGTTTCAGAGTACACTAAAACCACAAGTTTTCAATGCTTGAATCAATAGATTATAAAGGGTATAATTTCATCATATACAGTGACCGCCAAAAAGTATGTACCATATGGAAAAAATATTCTTGGAAAAAGTTTGTGCATGTCCGATAACCTAAAAATCGATTTTGACACATGTCACGTAAGCGCAAGAATGGCGGCAAAATGAAAAAAAAAATGTAATGCAAATGCAAAAAAGGGGTAAGATGGCAAGATATCAAAAAAAGTTATTTGAAAAAGTCACTTAGAATTCAATTTTATACACATAAACGAAGTTTGAAGAGATAATTCAAAAAAATTGAAAATAGCAATTTTTTAAAAATATTTTCCCATCTATTTAAATTTTTTTTTTCTTATGAATAGCTTGACTATACTGAAACATTTGCATTTTGATGATAATGACAAAACTTTCTCATTTTCTCCACACCAGAGGGCACTAAATTAAAAAAATTGGTTTTTGCCAGAACCCTCGCTGTTACATTGGTTCTTATCTAACAGTTATATCAGAATTCCAAGACTATTGTGTTGATATGGCAATCTAGAAACACCATGTTTCCTGATTTTAATCAAGTTTCAATAATAATGCTGTATGAGCGATTTACTTTGCACATAAACTTTAAGAATCTTTAATTTGACGCACTATTTTCAAGTTTATGTGCGAAGTGAAACGCTCATGCACATGTCATGTCATGTCATGTCATCACAATGGTCGTGGAATTCGGATATAACTGTTAGATACGAACCGATGTAACAGCAAGGGTTCTGACAAATTCCCATTTTTTCAATTTAGTGCCCTCTGGTGTGGAGAAAATGAGAAAGTTTTGTCATTATCATTAAAATGCAAATGTTTCAGTATAGTCAAGCTATTCATAAGGAAAAAAATAATATTTTTAAATAGATGGGAAAATATTTTTAAAAAATTGCTATTTTCAATTTTTTTGAATTATCTCTTGAAACTTCGTTTATGTGTATAAAATTGAATTCTAAGTGGCTTTTTCAAATAATTTTTTTGATATCTTGCCATCTTACCCCTTTTTTACCTTTGCATTACAATTTTTTCATTTTGCCGCCATTCTAGCGATCACGTGACATGTGTCAAAATGGATTTTTAGGTTATCGGACATGCACAAACTTTTCCCCAGAATACTCCAATAATAAAAATTTTCCCATATGGTACACACTTTTTGGCGGTCCCTGTATAATAACCTCTATTATAGTTTATTGTCAACCAAGTTTATCCATGTAATAAGGCTGTAATAGTCTGTGTGGGTAATAAATAAATAAATAAATAAATAAATAAATAAATAAATAAATAAATAAATAAATAAATAAATAAATAAATAAATAAATAAATAAATAAATAAATAAATGAATGAATGAATGAATGAATGAATGAATGAATGAATGAATGAATGAATGAATGAATGAATGAATGAATGAATGAATGAATGAATGAATGAATGAATGAATGAATGAATGAATGAATGAATGAATGAATGAATGAATGAATGAATGAATGAATGAATGAATGAATGAATGAATGAATGAATGAATGAATGAATGAATGAATGAATGAATGAATGAATGAATGAATGAATGAATGAATGAATGAATGAATGAATGAATGAATGAATGAATGAATGAATGAATGAATGAATGAATGAATGAATGAATGAATGAATGAATGAATGAATGAATGAATGAATGAATGAATGAATGAATGAATGAATGAATGAATGAATGAATGAATGAATGAATGAATGAATGAATGAATGAATGAATGAATGAATGAATGAATGAATGAATGAATGAATGAATGAATGAATGAATGAATGAATGAATGAATGAATGAATGAATGAATGAATGAATGAATGAATGAATGAATGAATGAATGAATGAATGAATGAATGAATGAATGAATGAATGAATGAATGAATGAATGAATGAATGAATGAATGAATGAATGAATGAATGAATGAATGAATGAATGAATGAATGAATGAATGAATGAATGAATGAATGAATGAATGAATGAATGAATGAATGAATGAATGAATGAATGAATGAATGAATGAATGAATGAATGAATGAATGAATGAATGAATGAATGAATGAATGAATGAATGAATGAATGAATGAATGAATGAATGAATGAATGAATGAATGAATGAATGAATGAATGAATGAATGAATGAATGAATGAATGAATGAATGAATGAATGAATGAATGAATGAATGAATGAATGAATGAATGAATGAATGAATGAATGAATGAATGAATGAATGAATGAATGAATGAATGAATGAATGAATGAATGAATGAATGAATGAATGAATGAATGAATGAATGAATGAATGAATGAATGAATGAATGAATGAATGAATGAATGAATGAATGAATGAATGAATGAATGAATGAATGAATGAATGAATGAATGAATGAATGAATGAATGAATGAATGAATGAATGAATGAATGAATGAATGAATGAATGAATGAATGAATGAATGAATGAATGAATGAATGAATGAATGAATGAATGAATGAATGAATGAATGAATGAATGAATGAATGAATGAATGAATGAATGAATGAATGAATGAATGAATGAATGAATGAATGAATGAATGAATGAATGAATGAATGAATGAATGAATGAATGAATGAATGAATGAATGAATGAATGAATGAATGAATGAATGAATGAATGAATGAATGAATGAATGAATGAATGAATGAATGAATGAATGAATGAATGAATGAATGAATGAATGAATGAATGAATGAATGAATGAATGAATGAATGAATGAATGAATGAATGAATGAATGAATGAATGAATGAATGAATGAATGAATGAATGAATGAATGAATGAATGAATGAATGAATGAATGAATGAATGAATGAATGAATGAATGAATGAATGAATGAATGAATGAATGAATGAATGAATGAATGAATGAATGAATGAATGAATGAATGAATGAATGAATGAATGAATGAATGAATGAATGAATGAATGAATGAATGAATGAATGAATGAATGAATGAATGAATGAATGAATGAATGAATGAATGAATGAATGAATGAATGAATGAATGAATGAATGAATGAATGAATGAATGAATGAATGAATGAATGAATGAATGAATGAATGAATGAATGAATGAATGAATGAATGAATGAATGAATGAATGAATGAATGAATGAATGAATGAATGAATGAATGAATGAATGAATGAATGAATGAATGAATGAATGAATGAATGAATGAATGAATGAATGAATGAATGAATGAATGAATGAATGAATGAATGAATGAATGAATGAATGAATGAATGAATGAATGAATGAATGAATGAATGAATGAATGAATGAATGAATGAATGAATGAATGAATGAATGAATGAATGAATGAATGAATGAATGAATGAATGAATGAATGAATGAATGAATGAATGAATGAATGAATGAATGAATGAATGAATGAATGAATGAATGAATGAATGAATGAATGAATGAATGAATGAATGAATGAATGAATGAATGAATGAATGAATGAATGAATGAATGAATGAATGAATGAATGAATGAATGAATGAATGAATGAATGAATGAATGAATGAATGAATGAATGAATGAATGAATGAATGAATGAATGAATGAATGAATGAATGAATGAATGAATGAATGAATGAATGAATGAATGAATGAATGAATGAATGAATGAATGAATGAATGAATGAATGAATGAATGAATGAATGAATGAATGAATGAATGAATGAATGAATGAATGAATGAATGAATGAATGAATGAATGAATGAATGAATGAATGAATGAATGAATGAATGAATGAATGAATGAATGAATGAATGAATGAATGAATGAATGAATGAATGAATGAATGAATGAATGAATGAATGAATGAATGAATGAATGAATGAATGAATGAATGAATGAATGAATGAATGAATGAATGAATGAATGAATGAATGAATGAATGAATGAATGAATGAATGAATGAATGAATGAATGAATGAATGAATGAATGAATGAATGAATGAATGAATGAATGAATGAATGAATGAATGAATGAATGAATGAATGAATGAATGAATGAATGAATGAATGAATGAATGAATGAATGAATGAATGAATGAATGAATGAATGAATGAATGAATGAATGAATGAATGAATGAATGAATGAATGAATGAATGAATGAATGAATGAATGAATGAATGAATGAATGAATGAATGAATGAATGAATGAATGAATGAATGAATGAATGAATGAATGAATGAATGAATGAATGAATGAATGAATGAATGAATGAATGAATGAATGAATGAATGAATGAATGAATGAATGAATGAATGAATGAATGAATGAATGAATGAATGAATGAATGAATGAATGAATGAATGAATGAATGAATGAATGAATGAATGAATGAATGAATGAATGAATGAATGAATGAATGAATGAATGAATGAATGAATGAATGAATGAATGAATGAATGAATGAATGAATGAATGAATGAATGAATGAATGAATGAATGAATGAATGAATGAATGAATGAATGAATGAATGAATGAATGAATGAATGAATGAATGAATGAATGAATGAATGAATGAATGAATGAATGAATGAATGAATGAATGAATGAATGAATGAATGAATGAATGAATGAATGAATGAATGAATGAATGAATGAATGAATGAATGAATGAATGAATGAATGAATGAATGAATAAATAAATAAATAAATAAATAAATAAATAAATAAATAAATAAATAAATAAATAAATAAATAAATGAATGAATGAATGAATGAATGAATGAATGAATGAATGAATAAATAAATAAATAAATAAATAAATCAATTAATGAATGAATGAATGAATGAATGAATGAATGAATGAATGAATGAATGAATGAATGAATGAATGAATGAATGAATAAATAAATAAATAAATAAATAAATAAATAAATAAATAAATAAATAAATAAATAAATAAATAAATAAATAAATAAATAAATAAATAAATAAATAAATAAATAAATAAATAAATAAATAAATAAATAAATAAATAAATAAATAAATAAATAAATAAATAAATAAATAAATAAATAAATAAATAAATAAATAAATAAATAAATAAATAAATAAATAAATAAATAAATAAATAAATAAATAAATAAATAAATAAATAAATAAATAAATAAATAAATAAATAAATAAATAAATAAATAAATAAATAAATAAATAAATAAATAAATAAATAAATAAATAAATAAATAAATAAATAAATAAATAAATAAATAAATAAATAAATAAATAAATAAATAAATAAATAAATAAATAAATAAATAAATAAATAAATAAATAAATAAATAAATAAATAAATAAATAAATAAATAAATAAATAAATAAATAAATAAATAAATAAATAAATAAATAAATAAATAAATAAATAAATAAATAAATAAATAAATAAATAAATAAATAAATAAATAAATAAATAAATAAATAAATAAATAAATAAATAAATAAATAAATAAATTTCGTCCCTCAAAACACGTAGTGGCGTGTCTCACAAATATCCAAACTTGAGATACGACGCATAGATACTAAACTTTGCATGCCCTTTCGATTGCACGTAGTGGAGTATCTCCATATAGAGGATATTTTCCGAGTATTTTGCAATTTTTCCCTCGGCGTATCTCAGTTTAAATGAGTTTTCTCCATCACCAATAAACGTAAGTCGACTTACGCCACTTGTGATTTTTTTTCCTTTGTAATAATAATATGTTCAAACACATAGTGGTGTATCTCAATTTTGCCTGTTAGGACATGTTGAAACGTATCTGCTGCAAGAAATTGTTCTGTTTTGGCTCAGTTTGAAGAAGTCTGTCTCAGAGTTAAATGCTAAATTATTTGTTTGAAAGTGGTTGACAAGGTTTCACTTTGGGTAAGGTCATTCTGGACTTTCATTGTCTGAAAAATAACAAAGAAAAATTTAATTGTCTGCAATTTTCAATAATGACGTTTCAACTGTTAAAATTTACAGTCGTTATCAAGTGTATGATGCGACAATCTCAAGGATACTTCTTATATATGCTATAGATAATTTTGTGTCATTTGCCTAGGGGTAATTTGCCGGTGTTCAGATAAGCTTGTTAATTACAGTGCCGGGCCCCTCCGGTACAGCATTGTTAATTCTTATCGCAATTTCAATTGATCCATGCCACTAATTAAGGGTTCCACATTACGGATTTCTATGCTAGCTTGACTGAAGACTTTGTTGTTCCTAATATATGCACTCCCTTTAAAGTTCCTCCTATACCAGCCCTCTTCTTTATGGATGACTTCGGCTTCAGTCCATTTTATGTTGTGTTGGGTCGTCCAGACATGATCCGCTATCCCTGACTTTGATGTTTCTCCTCGTTGAGTGTTTCTCTTTTGTTGAGCGAGTCTAACGCTAAGTAGTTTCTTAGTTTCTCCAAGATAAGCTTCACCGCATTCACAAGGGATGCGGTAGATGCAGTTTTTGGAGTCAATGTCAGCGTTACGTGGTCTCGTCTTTGTGAGATGGCTGCGAATAGTGTTACCTGACTTGAATCATGTCCATATTTTGTATTTCGACCCAATTCGCCTTATTCTTTCCGATATACCTCTAACATACGGGACGCACAGGGTGGCTTGTGTCGGCTCGTCTGGTTTCTTGTTCTTATCCCCCCTGCGGGCTAGAACCTCTTCTATATGTTTTTGGGGTACCCATTTCGTTGCAGATATTGTCCAATTGGATGGTAAGACTTTTATCAGTGTTACATAGGTTGTAGGCACTGTCCACAAGTGATCGAACAACCCTTCTCTTTGTAGCACCATGATTGTTCGATTAGAAGTTCAGGTATTGTCCGGTGTGAGTCGGCTTTCTGTATACTGATGTTTGGCACTTATCATTGTTCTTTTAAACTTTCACGTCTAGAAAAGGTAAACCGTCTTGGATCTCCTTTTCCATAGTGAAGTTTATGGACTTTCTGATGTTATTCAGATGTTCCAAAAAGACGTCAAGTTCCTCGTCTCCGTGGTTCCATATGACAAACGTGTCGTCAACATATCTCAGTCACATCTGATGTTTCTAATGGGCTGTCTCTGTAGCAAAAGTTTCAAACCAATCCATATAGATGTTTGCTACCAAGGGCGATAATGGGGATCCCATCGGTAGTCCGTCTTCCTGGGAGAAAAAGCGGTCTTTTTCTTGAAAGTAGCAATTTCGCAGGCAGCATTCTAGTAGGTCCATAATGCCACGTACCTACTGGTAGGTTCATCCTGTTCTTCAGTTTATTTGTTATTTTTTAGACAATGAAAGTCCAGAATGACCTTACTGCTAAAATATTGTTGCGTATAACATTTTCAAAGACAATGGATGGTTGAAAAATATCGTTTCGTCTGGAAAATTGAAAATTACGTCTAGCATTTTAAAATTCGGAAGTAAAGTCAGTGTTATACAAAAGGAAGTGGTTAACAAAAGTTTCAAATGTATTGAAAAATTCAAAAACATTGCAACATAATAATATGGGTAAGAACGTCGATGAAGGAAAATTGTTACTTTAAAAATTGTAGGTTTTCGAAAGAGATGTTTCAATGATTTTAATGATTACAAGAACACTACGAATCAAATCGGCATTTCTTCAGCTGGTGCAGAAACCATGATAGAAAGGGAACCCATACCAGAAATAGAAATCACCGATGATTTTGTTGTGAGAGCCATCGCCGCTGGTACTAGTACTTTTGTTCGATTATTCCAAATTTTTCTTATATAACAATTCACTTTCAGAACACAACGAAACCGTTTTACCTTCACATTCCATAGACATGTCTTTGTCTGATCCATTTAGCGGTTATGATTCCGATGCCGATCACCCATACCGTGCAACCTGTGAAGTCTATAAATGCAAGAGGGAGGTTTTTTGCTCCTGCCATAGATGTCTGACATTGTTTTGCTTCGATCATTATGAAAATTATTAAGACACTAACAAAAAACGAGAGAACAATGTATAGGAAAGGTATGCAGTGGAAGGAAGTGAAAAAGAAGGCACTCTTATAAACAAACAAAGAGTGGCGAAATCTTTGAGAAGTATGGGTAAGCAATACTGCAGTACAAAAAAAAATTGTACCACCCAAATTCTTAAAAGAAAGATGCAATGGTGGTACCTGTAAAAGGCAAAGTAGAATGTGCAGCCTTTTTATTGACGAAAATCGAGGCAAATTATTCGAAGCATACAACGAAAAGTAGATACCACTAAACAGAAGATCAGTAACAAGGATCAATCTAGAAGGCAGAACACAATATTTTATTATCTAACAAGAAACAATGGAAAGGCTTTGGTCTGTAGGAAGTTCTTCTTAGGTATTTTTGGTATATCCGAGAGAACTATGAGAACAGCATTGAGAAAAGTAATTGCTAGTGGTATCGTTGAACTCGATAAGTGGGGATGCATACAATCGCAAGAAGTCAAAAAAAGGGAACGAGGCAATTGAAAAGCACATTAGTAAGTTCCCTAAAATGGAATCATTCTATTGCAGAGCGAAGAGTACACGAGAATACCTTCATTCCGATCTAACCATTTCTGAAATGTATTCATTAATTTAAGAAGAACAAAATGAAGGTAATGGCGATAAACCAAGCATAACTACCTACCGAAATATTTTTAGATCAAAAAATTTAGCTTTTCATAAACCAAAGAAAGACCAATGTTCCCTCTGTATCACATTCAAAGATGGTGATGATAATACAAAATAGAAACTGAAAGACATCTATGACAAACATAACGCAGAAAAAATTGAGGTCCGAGAATTGAAGAATGAATTCAATACAAGAGCTACTATTGACAAAACATTCGTGTGGAAGTTTTGATTTATAATAATAATAATAATGATAATGAATTTATTGAAAGGTAAGAAATAACAATAAAATACAAAATAATGAGAAAATCATCAGTCCTATCAATTGAAGGGATTCAATTTCTGACTGGGTCACAAGTGACTCAGCCAGATCTTGCTCTTCCATCATACCAAAAAAAAAAGGTTTAAACACACATATACAGGATGTTTCATAATAAATGCGTAGGACTTCAGGATGTGATAGCTCGTCCAAAAATATGAAAAAAGTGTCTATTAACTTACCCTCTAAAATGCACCATTTTCGAGATACAGTGAGTTGAAATTAAAAAAAAAACAATCGTTTTTTGCAAATATCTCTGGAACCGTTTATCGCACAGAAAACAGATTTCGTAGGCATTTTCTACTCATAATAAGCTATGTTTTGTGTGGATTTTTTATTTTTTCAAATTCATAATTGGTGAAAAATTTGAAGGGGTAGTGGGTGTTTTTTTTCTCCAACTTCTACGCCACTGGAAAAAGTACAGTTTTGAGCCTCCTATATGAACCACCAATGTTTTCTACACAAAAATGGTATTTTTGGTCTTAAGCTCTATAGCTGACTTTCATGTTGTTTAATTAATGTTTTTTCCTCGAAAAATTGCTTCGTGCATTGAAGCTAACGGCGGACATTTCCAACAATTCAACTGAGTATGATTGTTATTGTTTTTTTTTTTTATTTTGCAATTAAAGAGTCATCGTTTGATTTTGTTACTTGTTCTAACGTTTAAATAAATTTTGTATAATTAGGAAAAAAATTATTTAAAAAAATTTACCATGTTTCTCAACATGAAAGTTGATTTTTCTTGAAAACGGTCAGCTTTAGAGCTTATGACCAAGAATACCTTTTTTTGTGTAGAAAACATTGGCGGTTCAATTAGACGGCTCAAAATCATACTTTCTCCAGTGGCGTAGAAGTTGGAGAAAAAAACACCCACCACGCCTTCAAAATCTTCACCAATTATGAATTTTAAAAAATAAAAATGTGAACAAAAAATAGCTTATTATGAGTAAAAAAATGCATTCAAAATCTGTTTTTTGTGCGATAAACGGTTCCAGAGATATTCGCAAAAAACTATATATATAATTTTTTTTATTTCAACACCCTGTATCTCGAAAATATTGAATTTTAGAGGGTAAGTTAATATAAACTTTTTTTCATATTTTTGAACAAGCTATCACATCCGGAAGTCCTGCGCATTTATTATGAAAACCCTGTATAGTGCATATGAATAAATCACTCCTTAAATTCACAATATAAATAGATACAGGGTGTCAATTTGAAAACTTCCCACCCTTAATATCTTCCTTCCAGTAAACAATATGAGTAATCGAAAAAACAGGTCAATTTTATTGTCAAGGGGGACACTTTCAAGGACTATTTGTAGTCCTCGTGGTTCAACCCCCTAGGAGGGGTAGATGTTACCCTTAGAATTTTAAATGGGAAGGGGGGTCAAGTGGCACATCATTTTGATGGGCGTTCAATTCTTGTTCCAATGGTACCCTGACTTTTTATTTTTTGATGAGCATTTTCCGAAAAATTGCGTTCTAAACTAACAGAAGTAATTATTAGAACGCCTATACTGAGATGCATGGTTTAGCCAGAACTGGTTAGAATATTAGGTGGTACCGTTCCAACCCTTTATTAGGGGTAACATTAGCCATTAGCTCCAAACACTTTACATAAAAAAGTAGTCTAATAGTAAAACGTAGATGGTAGTAAAGTTGTGTTTATTAAATGCTGAATTTTTAAGTGTCATCGCAGAAATTGTACAGATAGCCTTCCTTTTTTGCTACTTCTGCTGTAAAAAGTTTCTGTTTTCCGGCAAATAATTGGTTAGCAAATTTGAACTATGTGGTAGTATTGTGAATACCGTTGTACCTGATGGGCTGTTTAGGAATTACTTTAATAAGTGTATAAAAGTGTAAAAATGGTTTACATTCTTCAAGACAGAATTGAAATGATTGTAATTTATGGCGAAGTTGGAAAGTGCGCACGAAGGGCGGCATGTCTTTTTAACGAAAGACATCCAAATTGTAATGTAAGTCACCGGTATGTGCTTGATTTGGTGAATAAGTTTTACGAAACTGGTTCAGTGACAAATAAAAAAAGAAATAACCCCAGAGTACTAAATGAAGCAGCTCAAATTGAAGTTTTGGGAACATTTGCTGCAGAGCCCACGAGCTCCTTACGATCAGTATCAGAACAGACGGGAATGTCACGCGAGACTATAAGAAAAGCATTGAAAATGCATAAATTTCATCCATATAAAATGCAGATTCTTCAAGAGCTCCACGAGGATGATTATTATAGAAGAATAGAGTTTTGTGAAATCATGTCTCATCGAGTCAATACCATCCCTAATCTTCTGTTAAACATCTGTTTTAGCGATGAGTGTTCATTTTTTCTGAATGGCAATGTTGATAGACAAAATTGTCGCTATTGGAGTGACGAAAACCCACATATTTTTCGGGAAGGGCATACACAACACCCACAAAAAGTTAATGTTTGGGCTGGTATTCTTGGAAATGCCATACTTGGTCCATTATTTCTGGAAGAAAACTTGACTGGCAATCTGTACCTTGATATGCTTGAAGAGACTATCGATCCTCTTATAACTCACGAGCTAGAAACTCAAATTGATGCAGAAGGTAATGAACTTTTGCAGGAGGATCTGTTACATTTCCAGCAGGACGGTGCTCCACCTCATTATTTTCTTCCCGTCCGACAGTGGTTAAACGAGAGATTTCCGGGTAGATGGATTGGCAGAAGGGGAGCAGTTGAATGGCCTCCGAGATCACCGGATTTAACACCCTTAGATTTCTTTCTTTGGGGGCATCTTAAATCCGTTGTTTATAAAACACAACCTTCTGATAAGTTTTCCGTAATGTTAGAGGGGAGTTCGAAAACAGACTGTATTACTGTTTAGAGCAAAATGGACAACATTTCGAACAGCTAATAAGATAAGCGTAAGTAGATTTTATGTTGGAAATGTCTTTCTCGCAAATTAAATTTTATTGTGTAGAAGGAAAATAACCACCAAATAAAAAATCCCATGCATAATAAATTTATTCCTGTCATTCAAGGGTTGGAGCGGTGCCACCTACTCTTCTAACCATTTTTATTAAAGGGAGTCAATACAATAATGCATCTCAGTATAGGCGTTCTAATAATTACTTCTGTTAGTTTAGAACGCAATTTTTCGGAAAATGCTCATCACAAAATAATAAGTCAGGGTACCATTGGAACAAGAATTGAACGCCCATCAAAATGATGTGCCACTTGACCCCCCTTCCCATTTAAAATTCTAAGGGTAACATCTACCCCTCCTAGGGGGTTGAACCACGAGGGCTACAAATAGTCCGTGAAAGTGTCCCCCTTGACAATAAAATTGACCTGTTTTTTCCATTACTCATATTGTTTACTGGAAGGAAGATATTAAGGGTGGGAAGTTTTCAAATTGACACCCTGTATATACATATAGATAATAAGTGAGTGGGAGAGAAAACAGAATGAAAAATAAAGAAACAATCAAAGATGCAAACAGTACATTATGCAAATATTATGAATCACTTTTGCAGATCAAAACTCAAAGGGAGGCAGCCATTCTGTAGAAATGGTTAACATCTGAAAGGAGAGAATAGAGTAGGTATTTTATTAGTTAGTAAAAGATTCCTCAAGGTGTATTTGAAATTGATGAGGTCCAAACCCTTGAGAGTATTCGGGAGCCTATTGTAAAGCCAGGTAATGAAATAAGAGAAGGAACCACCGAAGTGCGAAGTTCTATGTTGTGGAGGTGTGAGCTGATTTCTGAACCTAAGGTTCAGATTGTGTACGTCTGTGCGAAATCTTATTTTTTGGTAGAGGTACGTTGGTTTATTTGAAGTTATTATTTTATGAAATAACGTGCACACATGGAACACACGCCTCGTTTCCATGTTCAACCATCCAACTTCTTTCAGATGATGTGAGACACGCTCGCGTCGGCGCGTTCCTGTGATTAGCCTTAGACATGAATTTTGTAAAAGCTGTAGTCTTTTTCTGTCCTTTTGTCTTAAATTAGGCCCATACACCACATCAGCATAGTTCGCATGTGACAGAACGACAGCTTCACAGAGAATTTTTTTTATTTTCAAATTCAGAATACCTCGGTTGGAATATATTGCTTTGAGATTGGAATATCGACTCTTTAGAATCAGCGAACAAGTTCTATACTTATCAGTGTCCAACGAAAGTGCTATATTTAATAAAAGGTGCTTATCTAACTATAATTTAACCAACTTTTACGACATAGTTACCAAAGCATGCAAATATTTTACTTGGCATGAAGGTATTAGCAGATGAGGTTCGTGCGAAATAGCAACATGAATCTACAGAGTTCTACAATCTTATGATGATAATAATGTTCAATTAGTTCCGCTATATTCAGACGGATGTGGTGGACACAATGAAAATTCTGTTGTTGCAGCTATGCTGCTTTTTGCAGAAGTACAAAGTAGGAATATAGAGTCCATAACTCTGCGGTATTTTGAATCATACCACGGACATAATGAAGGCGATTCTGTACATAGCTGCATATCGAACGCTATATCACATGCAGGAGACCTGTTTGTACTTGCACAACTACACACAATTTCAAATTGGCTAGACGTCAAAGGCCATACGATATTTTTCCTTCAGGATTCGAAGCTTTTATTGACTTCAAAAAGTTATCTTTGGATCTTCAAATATTAAAAAGTAGGGAGACGGATTCCATCAAATGGAGTGACATTATGAAAGTTAAAGTTTCTAAACTACAACCAGACACATTGTTCTTCTAACCAAGCCACAATCAACAGGAATACAGTAAGATAGCTTTGAAAAGACAAAAGACAAATTTTAAAACTGTTATTCTACGTCCTCTCAACGTGGAGCGCAATAAGATAGGGAAGGCCAAGTATCAAGATCTGGGGCCCTATTCTTGATGGCAGTAGAATAGAACAAGTTAGAGAAAGTGGGCGTGGTTCTACTGAAATCACAAAAACCGTATTCTTGACTACCGTTCTATTGAATACTGATAACCTCGATCCCTCAATCGTATGAAATCGTTCTATTGATATTTTATTAGGAAGAGGTTGGGGAATGTTGTCATATTCGAATGTTTAACCTATAAATTGAATAGTTTTGGATCAAAATATTGTACTTGATGCTTGTCATCATGGACTTGAATCAGATGTTAAAGCAGAGGATAATTTAAATATAGCCAGGGAAGTACTACCGAAGAGAAATCCTTTCAACACGTTATCGGATGATAAGTTTATTAAACTTGTTCGGGGAAATTTATGTGTCAAGAAATCAATGAAATGGTAACTCCTTATATAGAAGAATCAAGACGAAGATCATCTATGTCTGGGCAAACAAAAGTATGAGGAGATGTTTCCTGTATACATTTCTCTTCTTGATGAAATGAATTCGACCATCAGTTATTTTTTTTTCCACTATCACTGGATTGCTTTTCAATTTCTTTGTTACATTCTCTTCCTCCATGTCTGGCGGCAATTAAAATAAACAAGAACTTGAAAAGAAAACGTTAGAACTTTGTGCATGAGAAATTGACGTTACTGGTTCTATCAGTCTGTCAAGATTTCTTCTATTTTGATTGGACAAGATAACTGTCACAATTTTCACTCGGGTTTGAATGCCGTCGTTTTTTGGAATTTCTTTCTATCGTTTCGCTAGCACTAGTGACTAGCTTCTTCAGAGGCTTATACATCATTAATAATCTCAGATGACTGGAGATTCCGCCTTCGGAAATTGTATTTATTCTGATTCAGCATATACCATTTCGCATCCGAAATGTCCTTCTGGAGCGCTCTCTAATCTGTTGCCGTGGTGGATCCTGTAAGCGATTGCAGTGTTCATCCCGGCGAACGATGACGGGCACCGGGCCCCCGCGTGTATACAACCTTGATAACCTGGACTGCACTGATGAGGGACTTCATCCCGAAACCGGTCTGCAGTTGGTTCCTTGTTTGGATCAGGCGGTGTCCTGCTGTCTGTCTCTGAGAGCTCTTGCAAAGTTGTTCCTTCAAAGTAAGGATCTTTGCACATATGTCTGACAGATATAATTCAATATCTGTCGAGGTATTAGCCAGAGAAGTAGTTGTTTTCTGTCGGACATATGCCATACAATCTATACAAAGGTATAGTGAGTTCCTAAAGGATTGTTTTCGACTGTTTCACAGTCACTGGAACATATATATATATATATATATATATATATATACACCAAAACAATTGCAACCGAGAAAACTCTGCAAACCAGGATCGTACGCGAAGCCCTTGAGATAGAGATGCGCCCTAATTGCCTCAATACCGGCGACGATGGACGTAGACTTCCCAATACCTGGAAGCCTCTCATTGCTCACATCCACTCACTCCGCGACAACCCAGTTCCCGCACACAGCTCTAGCGCCAACCCAGTTCCCGCACAAAGCTCATCACGCGGCAGCCCCGCCCACACGGTCATTAAACCTAGTATAAATATAGGTCCACAACCCGCAAATCCTCAGTTCTCTCGAAGGAGTAGGCAGATTGAGACCTTAGAGAGAGCCAGTGACGAGACTTGGGGAGTAGGCAGATTGAGACCCCGACGTCAAGTCACAAAATCCTAACGCGATAATACCTGAGGAGTAGGCAGACTGAGACCTCAGTGTAGAATCACGTTTCCTCACTATACCTATCCTTCTTATTCTTGAAAATGGCTCCAAAATCGGAGCCGAAACGTCGAATTTCAACAAATTCCAGACGCGGTTCAACCCGAACTTCTAGTTTTCAAATATCTGACCGCGGAAACCTATCCGAACACATATATATATGTATATATATATATATATATATATATATATATATATATATATATATATATATATATATAAAACAAATTTTCTTTGAAAAAGATAAATGTCATAACGTGCCATGTGACGTCATTCATTCTTTTCGACCAATGGTGATGCGTTTCGCAAATTTGAATTCCGCGCGCTAATTATAAACTTTTTGATTAAAGTTTTATGGAGTTGAATACAAACTGAATGATAAACTAATGGTGTAGGTGTAATGTCAACACAATAAAGTATCGGAGGTAAAAAAATCAAGTAAATTTAAATCACTTGCATATTCCCTATTGGAGTGGAAATTTGAAAAATATAAACCTTGCATTATTACTACATGTTCTGTTTGCATAAATAAAAAATCAATTGAAAAAGAACCTGAGTGGCGTAAGTGACCATACTGTATTCTGAATATATATATTTTCATCTGTATATGGCAAAAGTTCAACTCCTAATTTGATTCAATTCGAAAATGTATTCCTTTACCTCAGCTTATAATTTACATAGATTTATATTATTGGCATTTGCAGAAGACTTTTTCCAATTTTTCAATTTTTAGCTGATCATGGTTAGCCATGGACAAGTGATGCTTATTTACATTCTGCATCAGTAATAATAGAATATTTCTGTGCTTTTTGTCACAACAGAAGATATTTTCGAAATCATCCCGAGCATTATGGATGAATAGGAGTTGGTGATAATCAGCCTTATTCAGGTATCCTCATACGAATATTGAATATTTTTCGAAAGTGAATATTGTAACCTTTTAAATTAAGGAAACTTTTGTATTCACGTGTCACTATTGAAAATCAAATTATTGAATGTTGAAAAACTGGTATTGTAATAAGTTTTCAGACTTGGCAACGTTGGAAATTCGGCCAAATGATACCTTTTCGACAGATGAATGCGTTTATTGTTCAAAGTTTGTGTTGATATCTGTTTGGATTGGGGAATATATTAATTTTCATTATTTGACACGCTGGGAAACCTCGAACGAAAAGCGCCGGGTCGCCGATATCTGAAGCCAAGCAATGCCAGGCGGGGTCGGGCTTTGGATGGGTGACCAACGGACCTCATTTCTGATGTGTATTTTCAATAAAATATGGATTTCAAACTGGTCTTTATTAATGACATACACCTTTACAGTTATGTCAGTCAAAATCAAGAAAACCAGGACCCTTTTGTTTCACTCTGCCACTGTGAATATATTCAGAAATTATACTGAATGTTCCATATGGAAGAACCTAAAATATGTAACATTTTCCCCCTTGATGAATCACAAGTTCAGTTTTACTGGTTTAACATAACAATGCGTCTTCCAGATCTGGTCACATTTGCTCTTATGGTTGTTCATCATTTGCTTCCTCATTGAGAGATAGATAATGAGGTGTAACAAGATCTTGGGTATAACTATTTGAACTATTTGATGAATATCTATTACAAATTTCGGCAGTTGGCTCTCGCTCAAAATCAGAGTCAACACTCAATTATTCTTTCATATCGAATGAACATGGAGTGCTGACAGTATTTTTACGCAAACAATCTGCATGCAAGAATTTCACTATTCCACCCACTCTAACCAGATATATGATGAGGCTGACAACCTTTGTTATAATACCCACTTCCTATTGGTGCAATCTTAAATTTTTGACAAAAACAGTTTCATCAATGTTATATCTGACATCTGTAGTTTTCTGTTCATTTTCAAGGGGTGGTATCAATAAATCAAATCTGGATCGCGGTTTTTTTAGTAACAGTTTGGAAGGAGAAATACCCTTTATACTTGAAGGCGTATTTCGATAACTATAGATAAAAAGTTTATGAATTTATTGCGCAAGACACCTAGTGTTATATCCATCCTTTCGTTGAATAAAACTTTCTCCAATCTTTTTCGACTGTTTCCCCTTTCAGCAACTCCGTTACTTTGATACCATTTGCTAAACAAAAATTCACAAATTCAGCTGAAGAGAATGGTGGGTCATTATCAGACACCAATTCATTTGGTATTTCAAAAACAGAAAACATTTCGTTCAATGCAAAAATTGTTTCTTGTACCGAAGTTACATGGAGTAGTCGGCCAAGGTGAAAGTGAAGAAGCTATCGTGAAATTTTGTGATATTTGACGAATGATACAGTGGTTGATGAATTTTTCAATACCTTCATTGATACCTGGCCACCAACAATACGAACGTATGAGCATTTTGGATCGAACAATACCAGTATGACCCTCATGAAACAATTCCAAAACTTCATTTTTCAAAGAAGTTGGTACAACAACCTTGGAACCCGATAACAAGCAAATCTTTTCAACAGATAACTCATGTCGTCGACTAAAATATGGTTTTATCTGATCATTTACATTATGTGGCCATCCTGCAATAGTCAAATCTATTACTTTTGCTAACAAAATGTCCTTTTTGGATGCATTCGCAATGTTTTCAAAATTTGATGGAAGTTCATTAGTCATACTGAAAAAATATTAACCATCACAAATTTTTTTTCCCCTTTTACTGGCAATCGTGGTAGAGCATTTGCATTAGCAAGTAGACTGCCACTTCGATATTCAATATCATAGTCGAATTCTGGAAGAATTAAAGCCCATCGTATAACTCGGGATGCTGCCGTTACCGTTACCGTTACCGGTATCTGTTTCTTCCATAAATGAATTGGAGTGGTTGATGATCAGTAATCAGAACAAATTTTCTACCAAAAACATATTTGTGGAAACGCCGAATACCAAATAAGAGCGCCAATGATTCATGCTCAATATTGGAATATTTTTGTTCTGGTGAAAGAGTACTGGAAGCAAACAGAACTAGACGCTCTACACCATCTACTCTATGACTCAGTACCGCACCCACTCCGTAACTACTGGAATCACAGCCGACATAAATTGGTAAATTTTGATTGTATTGAGTAAGGACCTGTTCTGATGTGATAAATCTCTTACACATTTCAAATATCTCATGCTCTTCTGACCAAATGAATTCAACATCAGCACGACACAGTTTGTGAAGCAGTTTCAATCTTGAGGACAACATAGGAATGAACTAACTGTAATAGCTTAGTCGCCCTAAATACGACTTGAGCTGTGTCAAATTTTGTGGTATCGGAGCATTTTGAATACATTCGTTTTTATCATTTGTGGGATGAATACCATCTCCATCTATGATGTGACACTGGAAACTTCGGCCGCGAAAGCCTCAACCGTTTTGGACCCATATTCTTCACCTTTACCATCTTTTGCAGCACAACACCATGGTCCACCCTGTCGAAAGCCTTACTGAAATGTGTAAATATTGTGTCCAGTGCCCTGTTTTCTGAAGAGTTATTTGACATATTGGTATATAATAACAGATTTGCATTGACATATCTGAATATGACATAAACCAGCGATGTTGCTCAGCTATGGCGCCTTCTAGAAAACCGAAAAATTTAGTAAGTATAGATAATTTGTTCGAATAGCTTGGAAGGAGCACATATTTGTCGAATAGGAAACTATTCTTTGAATATGATGGAGACAAATCATTCACTTTCATGGCAACTTCTAGAGTGCCACAATGCTCAACTTCGGGACCCTTATTAATGACATTTGCGACCATATTCAATGCAATAAACTACTTTTCGCTGATGACATAAAAATTTTCAATCGAGGATTTTGAACTGTTACAACGGGATCTTGTGTCACTTAATGATTGGTATACTGAAAATAAACTCTTCTTAAACACTAATAAATTTAAATGTATGATTTTCACACGAAAACCAACCACAATTTCATTCGATTATCACTCGAATTACTCACATTTGTCGAGAGTTACCCAATTCAAAGATTTGGGAGTACTCTTTGATCAGAAGTTTAGCTTTAGCCATCATAACAGAATATTATAAGCAAAGCTATGAAATCATTAGGATTATTGATACGTTCCTGTGGAGAATTCAATTCATTTGATTCTTTGCGCTGGGTCTATGTGTCATTGGTGAGGTATTGATTGAGTTACTGTAGTGTGGTGTGGAATCCTTGCCATTCAAAATATATTGAAGCCATTGAAAATGAGCTAAGATAGTTTCTCAAATTTGCCTATTAAAAAAACATGGCATTTACCCTCAGAGACACTTTAGCTATGAGTTATTACTGAGTGAATTCAATTTAGTTTCATTTGAAAAACAGCGTGAGACTGTGAGTCTGACTTGACTTTTATTATATACAAAATAATTCATAACCATATTGATTCATCATCCTTACTTTCTCTGATTGATTTCAATGTACCTCAATATGCATCGCAATCTAATATAACGTTCCACATAGCAGTACCTAACTTTCGTCTCCCAGCATCATTTTCACTGTCCCCTCACAACCATGTGTCGTAATTATAACAACCTGCAATGTATCGATATCTGTTTTCTCTCATTATCTGAGTTTAAAAGTCAACTAGCTAGTGTCTTGCAGAATTAGTTTTGTACTGTTAGGGTCATTTTCTTCACATCTTAGTATTTATATCAATGTCATATGTAGCAATATTACAATTCATTAACAGTGTTAAAATTGTAGATAGTGATTTAATTTTTTTACATCTTTTATATACAGTGACCTCCAAAAAGTATGTTCCATTTGGAAAAAAAGTTTATTATTAGAGTATTCAAAAAACTTATCTAAGGAAAAGTTTGTGCATGTCTAATAACCTAAAAATCGATTTTGACACATGTCACGTGACTACTAATACGGCGGCAAATTAGAGAAAAATACCATAAAGAGGCCAAAAGTGTGGTAAAATATAGAAAAAAGTTATTTTAAAAAGTAGCTTAGAATTTAATTTTATACTCAAATACAGAGTTTCAAGCAATGAATCGGAAAAATTTAAATTGCAATTTTTGTAAAAATATTTTCCGATATTTTTTAAAGAGAAACATTCTCAATTGAAAATTTGAATCAATACATAACTCCTCTGGAAATGGAAAAACCATACGATAAAATTGAAGTTACTTTTTTGTAATATCTAACAGAAAACAACTACTTCCCCGGCAAAAGCCACGCTGGACATTAAACTACATCTGATAGATATTGAGAAAGACCATATATAACTTGAGAGAAAAAATCTGAAAGTGAAAATTTGCATTTTCATTCAGATAGTTGATTATTCATTGAATGTCCAGTTTCCTTTGGAGATTCTTATCTATGAATGAGATAAGGGAGAATGTTATTCAGAAGTATCACTCACAGAAAATCGCTCATTCCATTGATGCGTGAATAATTGCATCTCTTTCGCTAGGCCTCCAATACATTTTGGTCGACTAAAATCTATTTCACTCTTCTAAGATCATCAGGGAGGTCGGGAGAATTGGAAAACATACTCTTCAGAAGCAATTTCATACTGTAATGAGGAATTGTTGGACTATTTCTTGTGGTATGAAACTTTGAAATTATTTTTCTGACATAAAACCTGTCATGGGTATGGCAAGTTGATTTCATTGAAAATATGTTCATCCCACAAGAAATAGTCCAATAATTCCTCATTACAGTGTGAAATTGCTTCTGAAGAGTATGTTTTCCAATTCTTCCGACCTCCCTGATGATCTTAGAAGAGTGAAATAGATTTTAGTCTACCAAAATGTATTGGAGGCCTAGCGAAAGAGATGCAATTAACGCATCAATGGAATGAGCGATTTTCTGTGAGTGATACTTCTGAATAACATTCTCCCTTATCTCATTCATAGATAAGAATCTCCAAAGGAAACTGGACATTCAATAAATAATCAACTATCTGAATGAAAATGCAAATTTTCACTTTCAGATTTTTTCTCTCAAGTTATACAGGGTCTTTCTCAATATCTATCAGATGTAGTTCAATGTCCAGCGTGGCTTTTGCCGGGGAAGTAGTTGTTTTTTGTTAGATATTACAAAAAAGTAACTTCAATTTTATCGTAGGGTTTTTCCATTTCCAGAGGAGTCATGTATTGATTCAATTTTCAATTGAGAATGTTTCTCTTTAAAACATGAATCCCTTCCAAGAGAGGTTATCTTGTACGATGGAAAACAGCGACTAAATTCCAACTTTCAGTCGCAGATGATTCCACAACTGTCTTTATGAACATCCTGTTCATATTTTCAATGAAATCAATTTTCCGATATATTGTAACAGTAAATTTGATCTAGTGCCGGATTTCAATACGAATCCTAGATTTTCCGAACCTTCAACAATAAACAATAAACAATAAAAATAATCAGCTGATGATACGAGTTTGCGTATTCATGTCGTTGGAAAGAAAACGCGACAAAAAGCAAATAGGTGTCGAAATATGTGAAGGAAATCGACAGAGAGGGAAACACAAGAGACTTCATGTGAAATGTTTGTATATTGCAGAATTGTTACCTAGATGTTTTATGTGAATTTTATGGGCCAAGAGATAAAGTTCATTCTATTGAAATCAAAATCACTCTTTGTGTTTTGTAAAAATATTTCCATAACCAAGTCTAGTTCTCTGGTAGAAACCGGTATTTTCTTTCAACAGATTTGTAGGCCTTTTCTATTCCAAGCTTCCAGACTGCCTGAGTCTGAGTATTGTTTGATGATAATTCATTATGAGACATATCCATAGAAATAACAACAAACAGCACTACCAAATTGAATGAGGAACGAATTACGTAATTTTGGAAAAGCTGGGAGCTATTTGTTATTTGTTATTTCTCACCCTCAAAGAAGCAAACATCTCAATCAGTTCGAAATGGGAGTATATTCATCAATTGGAAATGATTATCCTTTTCAGAAGATCATTCAGGAGTATGTCTATTTTTGATTGAAGAAATCTTTTTATCTGTGCAATATTTACAAAAATCAAAGTTTTTTTTCTGATGTATTGACTGGAGTGGAACATTTGTATTTTGATGATAATGAAAAAACTTAGTGCTTTGCATATCTTGCCTTCTTACCCTACTTTTGGCTTCTTCATGGTACTTATATTTTTCCAATTTTCCGCCATTCTAGTGGTCACGTGACATGAGTCAGAATTGATTTTCAAGTTATCGGACATGCACAAACTCATGCCTAGAAATGTTCTTCAAATAAGCTGATAATAAACTTTTTTTCCATATGGTACATACTTTTTGGCGGTCACCATGTATATAGCCTTATAGAGCTTCAAATCGTCAGCAAACAGATAATCACAGAATGTTATTGCAATGAGAACATTTGAAACTTCTAATGAACAAGTTGCGTGTTAATCCCTGAATCCCTTTAAATAACATAAAGAAAATCAGTAATACATGAAAACTAATCATAATCATATCTAAATAAACATAACTTCCATTTTCATCAAACGAGTTCCATAAAATGAGTAATCAACGAATACTCAATAGATCAACATTCAAATAGGACTAATAATATGCACTCTTGAGCCAACTGGCCAGTATTTTGACATCTTTCAGAGTGAGACAATGAAACCAGAAATAGAAGATTGCATACCGTGTGTCCTACGGTACATCATATCGTTTAATTTTCCGTTACTGACAATGGCTGAGCCTACGTGTCGTCATCAAAAATTTTACTCAGAAAGTGTTCTCAAATCTAAGAAATCCTCTAAAGTTATATCACTGTTCTCTATGTTTCTTGTATGTATCTCACTGTACATTTTGATTCGGGCTATAATCAATGCAAGTATCCCATATCCAGCTGAGTATTATTATTCCATACGCTTCTCAATTATGTTCAGCATTTCAATATATCATTACATAATTTTTTTCTTTTCCTCTGAGCACTTTGAAAATACCGGCCTTCTGATACTTTTAGTGGAAAACAGAGAGTATTACAGTATAGACAGTATTCTACCGAAAAAAGTTATGGCGAACTTCATTACCATTTCTAAGGCTTTCGCCTATTCTTGTATGACATATTTCGTTTTCTTCACAGCTGCGTATATTTTGTGGTTCCAGCTGTCAATCAGTGAAATCGTTTGTGAAATAGGAAAATTCATATTTTATGTATACTTGATTTATTCTTCTGTTTACGTCAGTTCAATAGGTATCGTCTATATGCATATCTTGGAATCTTTCACTAAAACTACGAAACATTTTATGGAAAAGGCAAAATCTGAGCAAGTAGCTGAACTATTGAATGATGATCTCCAAAGTCATCTAAAATCTTTGCAAACCTTTGCGCGCGGATTTGCGAAATGTCGGGGGAGCGCGCTCGCTTCGCTCGCGTATTTCTGGTCTTGTTCAGTAACAAGAGATGAAAATGTCTACTCAAAGTTGACAGAAATCGACAAAGTAGTAATGGAAATGTGCGCGCTCGTGTCTGTCTCGCAGATATCTTCACCAAGAAGTAAGAGATAAGTTACATAAGTTACAAAGAAGTAATAGGAATGCGCGTGCTCGCTTTGCTTACGTATTTCTTGCTGAATATCTTCACTAAGAATGGTTCACTCTTCGAGTGTTTATAAGGAACTATCATTATTATTATTATTTGTGAAAAAAGTGCCAGTCTCTAGGGCGCCAATACTTCTGAAAACTATTCACTACAAACACTTCATATTCATGAGTATTCAGTATTCAGGAATTTTAGGGAATCTAACAACGTCGCATTGTATTGTAAAGTTTTTAAGACTCGCTGTTGTTGATTTGATGAAAGACATTGATACTGGCTACCTTGTTATGAAACAAGCCATTTCGTTGTGAGAACAGGATTTGGAAAAAGTCTTGGTATTAATATTTTGAATGCGCAAAAGATATTTTTAAATAGACAGAGCTAGGAGGCATTTTTTGCGAACAAATAATTACTTGAATAAACGTGTCGGATCACAAACATTCATTTTTGGTAAGTGCGCATGCGCAAACAGATATAAAAGACGCAACCTAACTGTATTGTATAGTCGGGTAAGTTCGGTTTGCATGAGATCGGGTCTGTCGGGATAAGTTATAGTCATTAAAGTAGGTTCATTTTATGTGAAAAGTGCTCATTATTTTTGTGCGTATGTGTATTCATGTTATGTTTGCGCACATTTCCGTGATCTGTCTCGTCCTTTGAATTTTGCTAGTCATTAAGAAACAGTATAAGTACCATTGTTTCAAATGTGCAGTTAAAGTGTTGATGGGAAAATGTTGTGGTTTACTCATTCACTAAATATTCCATGTTATCCGTGAATTGAATATTTTTGGAATCACACTGGCAATGTCGCTTCGCTCTTACGTCAATTCTATTGTTACCAACCTGACAGGTATTAACTAAACAAAGCAGCATAAATTTGTTGATTTTGTCATTGCTAAAATAAAGTAGAATTTGTTGATAAAAACTGTTTTCAATAAAAAAAAAAAGTGTAAAACTGGTGAATTAGGGTGTGTATATTGTGCTGGTGATAATAAGGAGGCATTAGAGTGTGTTTTTCCAACAAGAAACGTGTGCTAGAGAATGCCAGTTTTCATTCAAAAAAAGGCCCGTATCTCCGAAATTGCTTGAGACCGCCAAAAATTTCATTTGGATTTTTTGTTCAGGAGGTCAAACTACGTAAGTTTCAGAAATTTTTTTGATAGCTTGTAGCGCCCGGTTAACGGAATTTTACCTTTATCAGATCTTCCTTCATGGGTATGGTCGCTTCGTTTCACAAAACAACAATTCTTTTCTATCACTCTCGCTCTACATGATGATTTCTTGTGTTCTTCACATTTCCAATATATCGTGTCATTGCGCTGGTATTCTTTTACATAAAAATATCCATCCAATATCAATTTTTTTCGTCCAGATTGACTATTTATGTAATATATATTTCAATATTTCGTACAACAGAACTTTTGACGTTACCGAATCTGACATTAATTCTGAAATGTTATGTTGATTACTATAGTTATATAATCACGTTCTAATCTTTCATTTGAATGAATTTTTATACACAAGGAGTTTGATAATTATTAGATTGCGATGAATATTAATCGAAATTATTTTAAAAGAGGAACAACGAAACCAAACATTTGAACTTATTCGTGGACCAAATGTACACTGACGAAGAAACAACCCTACACTACACAATAGTACAATACCTCTTCCAATAGCAATGCTCTAACTCTAGTTTAGTCTATTGAAATAGGAAATCCTAATACACAAACAATTTAGGTACATATTATTCTGAACAAAAAATATAAAGTAAGTATACAATTACGGCACAGAATATACAATAAAATTAACAATCATTAGGTAAAGATCAATAATAACAAATTTATATATAAAACTAACTATTAATAAAACTTAATGTACATACAGCCAGTTGTATGAAACATCTAAACAAAATTGGTGGTTTATCTTCTAATATGAAAAACTAGATTTCTTTTGAACTGTACAAAAGTTATATAATTTTTAATGATTTCAGGTAGTTCATTATATTCCTTCGAACCTTTATAGAATAGGGACTTCATTGTATTACCAAATTGACCCGTGATATATAAAAATTGTCTTTATTTCTCGTATGATAACCATGAATTTGACTGCTGTATTTGAGAAATACATTTAGATAGGTAGGTACCATGTTGTGAGTTATTTTAAGGATATAACTCATAGCATTTAAGTAAAATCTGTCAGAAACTGGTAGCCACTGTAGTGCGTCAAGCATAAGGGCGATGTTAGTGTATCTATTACATTTTAATATTATTCTCATTCCCCTGTTTTGAAGATTTTGAAGTGCATTTATTTTGTTTAGACGAAATACATACAATAAGCTCGCACAGTAGTCGAAATGTGGTTGTATGATTATATTAAATACAGTAATCTTAGAAAATCTTGAGATATTTTGCGAAATTTTGCTGAAGAAGAATAATTTTTTACATATTTTTTTATAGATGTATGAGAAATGGGAGTCAAATGACAGAATGTTGTCAATCATGAATCCGAGATACTTGAATTCTTTCACAAATTCTATGATCTCATTGCCTATGGAAAGAGTATAGAAAGTTGATATTAATGTTAGAATATCTAAAGGATGTTGTCAAAATCATTGCTTTAGTTTTGGTGGTATTCAGCTTGAATTAAGCGCTTGAATTAGGCACCATTTTGAAAGAAAACACCCTAAACAAAATGGAAGTCATAATTGTTTTGTATTTTATAGAAAATCTTAATATTTACATCGTTATCAATTTCAAACCTATTACGGGGTTCCTGAGGCTCCCAGGAACCCTGTCATGAGTTGTGTGGTTGCATGACTGCATCCTTATCCGAAGTCCTCCATTGGTCATAGTTAGCCGTGGAAAATGGATATACGAATGTTTCATAAACATAAAGGTATGTTTTTCTAAGTATAATTTGAAAAAAAAATTATTTCAAGTTATTTTATTCTCAATGAAATATGAGGATGTAGCTGCTCACTGTATTAGGAGTTTTTCATCGTTACTTTTCTGTCTAATTTCAAATTTTGAAAATACCTTCTACATAATTGAGGTATGCTTAAAAACAATTTTCTGTAGTCTGCAATATATTAAAAGCTGCACATGAAGTTTGTTTGGCAACTAACACAATCAAAAGAACATGAATAGTATATTAGAAATGTTTACTAACTAAAATAAACTAACGAGTATACTTTTTCTTCTATGCATTCCAGTTATTCGTATGAACTTGGTATTGACATTGTTTATATAGAAGTAAGATAGTTAGCCAACGTTATGGGATTAATATTGGGTTTAAATGAATGCGACATGTAGATGGCGACAGTGATCTCGCATCCAAGTCATGTCGTAACTTCAGTGATCTGGCCTCCAAGTCATGTCGTAACTTGATTGAAACAATGGGACAGCATTAAAATCAGGGTTTTTTGAAGAACTCTGATTAAAATCGTCAAATATTCATGTTTGTAACTAATCACGCTAGATGACACTCGCGTTTGTGTCCAAGATGGAGTTATTGAACCATCCGACAGTCCATGGTCTTCTCCAGTCGTGCTGGTGAAGAAGAAAGATGGATCAACACGCTTTTGTGTAGACTATCGTCAACTGAACAACGTGACGAAGAAAGACAGTTACCCTCTTCCGAGAATAGACGACACCCTAGACACGTTGGCCGGCTCCACGATTTTCTCGACCCTCGATTTGAAGAGTGGATACTGGCAGGTAGAACTGGCTCCAGAAGATAGAGAAAAGACAGCCTTCACCATCGGCTCAGGACTGTGGCATTTCACCGTTATGTCATTCGGGCTTTGTAATGCTCCAGCCACATTCGAGAGATTAATGGAGACGGTTCTGAAAGGACTTTCATGGAGGACGTGTTTGGTATATCTCGACGACATTATTGTGGTTGGCAAATCGTTCGAAGACCATGTAAAAAACCTGGAGGAGGTATTCCTGCGACTGAGAAACTCTGGACTGAAGCTGAGCCCCAAGAAATGCCACCTGTTCCAAAAAGGAGTACATTACCTTGGCCATGTTGTCTCTGGGCACGGAGTAGCAGTAGATGACGAGAAGATCAAAGCAGTGAAGGAGTGGCCTATTCCGAAAGACATACACCAACTACGTAGTTTCCTTGGTTTGTGCACATATTATCGCCGATATGTGCTAGGGTTCGCCAACATCGCTGAACCACTGACCAGGCTCACGGAAGGTCAAACAAAGTTCCAGTGGTCCGAAGAGTGCCAAGACTCGTTCAGAAAGCTGAAGGGGGCACTGATCAATGCCCCGATTCTGAGTTATCCCCTTCCGAGTGGAAAATTCATTTTGGACACGGACGCCAGCAACGTGGGACTTGGAGCTGTATTGTCCCAGATCCAGGATGGGCAAGAGAAGGTCATTGGATACTTCAGTTAAACTCTCAGTAAACCGGAGCGTAACTACTTTGTCACCAGACGAGAATTGTTGGCTGTTGTCAAGGGAGTAGAACACTTTTACAAATACGTGTACGGAAGAAGATTCCTGTTAAGGACCGACCACGCAGCCCTTAAATGGCTCCTACAGTTCAAAAACCCCGAGGGCCAAGTAGCACGTTGGATCGAAAGACTCCAAGAATTCGACTTCGAGATAGAACATCGAGCAGGTAGTGGCCACAAGAACGCAGATGCCCTGTCAAGGAGACCATACCCAGACGACTGCTCACACTGCCGACGAGCAGAAGAGAAGAAAGCAGCGATTTGTAGAACCACAGCAGTTGACAACAACTGGAATGACAACGAGGTGCAGAAAGACCAAGAAAGCGATCCAGATCTTGGTTTAGTCGTCGGCTGGAAAAAGAGTATTCAAAGACCGACATGGCAGGAAATCGCAAGATATTCCCCAGCAGTCAAATCCTACTGGGCCCAATGGAATTCCCTTACCCTGGACAATGGGGTCCTGAAACGTGTATTGGAGTCCGAAGATGGTGGGAAAGACAGACGTCAGATAGTGGTGCCCAAGAACAGAAGGCAGGAAGTACTCCGAGAGATCCATGATGGAGTTGCTGGAGGACATCTGGGTGTGACGAAGACCCTGCAGAAAGTAAGGCAACGGTTGTACTGGGTCAATTGTCAAGTTGATGTCAATGACTGGTGCAGAAAGTGTGCTGTTTGCGCTGCCAGCAATGGACCTCGGACACGACCCAAGGCCCCGATGCTACAGTATAACGTAGGTAGTCCATTCGAAAGAATCGCCATTGACATCGCCGGCCCGTTTCCCGTATCAGATCACGGAAATGAATACATCCTTGTGGCAATGGACTATTTCAGCAAGTGGGCCGAAGCCTATGCCCTGCCCAACCAGTAAGCCATCACCGTCGCGGACGTCTTGGTGAAAGAGTGGATATGTCGATTCGGCGTTCCCTTGGAGCTGCACTCGGACCAAGGCAGAAATTTTGAATCCAATTTGTTCCAAGAAATGTGCCAGATGCTGAACATCCGAAAGACGAGAACCACAGCTCCACATCCACAGTCCGATGGAATGGTTGAGCGGATGAACAGGACTATCAATCGCCACTTGTCCAAGGTAGTCTCTGGCCATCAAAAAGACTTGGACCAGTATCTCCATTTGTTCTTGATGGCCTACCGTTCCGCCAAACCCCTGCAAGTATCATAATGGGCCGAGAGCTGCGACTTCCCTGTGACCTAAAGTTTGGGATGCCACCAGGACAGGATACCGCGGAAGAGGACTACGTCAGCAAACTCCAGCAGCGAATGGAGGACATCCACGAACGAGTTCGTTTGAACATCCAGAGTGCCAGCGACCGAATGAAAGCGACTTATGACATCAATGCCGATGCTGGAGGATTTCAGGTTGGTGACCTAATTTGGCTGTACAACCCGATGCGTCGCCGTGGCCTGTCACCGAAATTACGGAATTCATGGGAAGGTCCGTACAAGATCATCAAGAGGATAAATGACCTTCTTTACCGATTCCACAAGCCACCCAGAGGTAAACCCAGGGTCGTTCATTTCAACAGGTTGGCCCCTTACGCTAGAAACCATGACCAAGTCCGCACCCTCAGACCACCAGAGGATGCGATGACGTTCCAGAAATTTATGTCTTTATACTCAAATGGACAGAAAGTGTCACACGGGGTAACTCGAGAGGAGCCACGGGACCTTTTCAAAGTGCCAGTCGATTACGCCCTAGCACACTGCGTCGCAGAAGATCTTCGAATGTCCAGAGGCATCGCTGTGGTGTTCTCCAAGAAATTTGGCCAACTCCAAACACTACGGAAACAGAATCCAGAAATTGGAGGTGTGCTACAGCTGAAGAAGGGCCAGAGGAACATCTACTACTTGGTTACCAAGAAGCATTCCCAAGATAAACCGTCCTATGAAGATGTCTGGAGGAGCCTCACCCAACTGAGAGATACGATGGTGGACCAGAATCTGGTGGACTTGGCAATCCCAAAATTATCCTGTGGTATTGATGGGCTGGATTGGAGAGTTATAAGAAGTATGTTGGAGACGATATTCCGAACCAGCAGCATCCAGATTTTGGTTTGCTGTAATCCTATTCCACGACCTAACATGAAAACTGTGGAGTGTTACTTCCATCGAACTTCACGGTGCAGATATGGGGAATCCTGCAAATATCGACACACTCCAAGGATGGCATTTCGGGACGAAATATCTCTAAGAAGGGGGCAATGTGGCGAAACTGCAGGCGATGCCGGACCTGATCAATCACGTAATCAGCGAATGACCTCGAATGACTGTCGATGCGCTTGCACCGAAAAGAATCTGGACGATTCGAGGCTTCACGTGAAATTTCCTGAGCATTCTAAGAAGTTAGCGGTGGGTATAAAAGAACTACGCAGCAGACAGACGGACCAGTCAGAGTCAGTGAAGTGAAAGTTGAATATAAATACCTAGTTCCTTGATTGTTATGTAAATTAGAGTATTGTGTTATTGTATCATTGTATTTCGTTAAATAAATTATTTTAGACTGAATTGGACTATAAATCTACTACAATATTTCCAATAAAATCATCTACTTCTATTTAAACAATGGTATCAACTAATTATATGATTCGTTTCAGAATGAGGAGTTGCTAACTTATTTGTATGCATATCCAATAAGTAAACTTTCGTATCCGGAGGCCTCTCAGGTTTGTATACCAAATCTATCATTAACGTTTCATCTCCAACTAAGTTTACTTCTCTAGGTAGAAATTCTCATTACCACACTGATTTTGGAAGAACCAGAATTGAAATTTTACAATATATTTACATTTGGTTCGCCACTTCTAGTCTCAGTGAGTATACTACATCAGACAATCAATTTTTGTTATTCATATTGTATAATAAAACAAAGTATTCATTGAACTGTGCATTTTTCTACAAACGTCAAAAAATGACAAGGTTCGCACATTGACAACAAAGTGACCCTTTTTTCATTTTCTTTCGTTACCATGACACGGTGCGCGAAGTAGTGTGCGAAATACTTAGTTCGTACACTGCATGTAAACTATATGAGCTTTCTGTATTTCAACCTTTATGTTCCTCAATCAAGCAAAAATCCAAGAAAGTTAGGTGAGATACTGCTTATTTCATCGTCGCTCGAAATTTTCATTATTTTGCAGTTATAAATATCAGGCACGAAACTGACGCGAGCAAAAAGTCACTCTAAAATAATTTTCAACAAATGCCATTTCATTTCCATAGTTACAGTAATTACTTGATTTGGAAAAACGTTATGAGCCAGTTCATTACTATTATTCATATTGAGCTGAGTATATTAAGTAATTATTTTAGGACAATATTTTTGACGTTTGTAGAAAAAATTTTGTTTGCATTTCTTGCGCGAAATACTTTGGTGATCTCGTCTTCAATAAAAATCGTTAATATCGTATTCGTTAATAAAAATCAGTTCTCGATCATCAAAGTAGCATTTCGCGCACTAGATACAAAAATAACTATTATGTGTTTTATGAGGCATCGTCTTATTTAAAATACACATATTCAGTGGACCTTCCTACGAGATATGAGAAAACACTGTAATGAGAAATTATATACTCTGAAATTACTCGGGATTTTTTTTTTCTGGCCGCTAGTTTTTCTATAATCAGAAAAAAGTGATAAGTGACGTCACTCATCAAAACTAGACTCGGCAACGTTGTAAAAGTTGTGCATGATGGAATCTCAATTCTCATTCAAATATAATGTGACGGATGACAGGTATCATTTGATACCAGATGGGTTCGTTCGTCTGTTTCACAGAGCAAACCAATGAGAATCGTTTGTCTCTGTTTAACTCGTTCGCCTCCATTAAAATTGGATACAAGTAAAGCAGTTCCATAGAATATCTATGCTGCAGAGAAACAGGCCCTACGTGATTTCTTATTTGAGGTTAATGCGGTTTTCAAAGTTTCAAAAGTTTTTGTTGTTTGTATTCTACAATTTTTTCAATTCCTGTATCTGTATCCCTGTCATAACTGTGAACATGTCGGAAAAAAGCTTTGGACCCGCTTGTCTGAACACCAGTGAAAATTCTGATAGGTAAACAATTTTTTTATACACCTAAAGATGACGCGCGTCGTAAAATGTGTTTCGAAGCAGTGAATAAACCCTGTGTAAAAAGCGCTAATGTATGTTATTGTGAAGAACATTTTCAAGTGAGTATTTACGTTATTACTGTATTCAAAGCAGAGTTCAAAGAAAGATGTAAAATTTTGACCATTGCAAAAAAGACATTTAACTATCAAAAATTTTTAGGTACTAGTAAAGATTCAGAAGAATACATTTGAAAAACCAAATTCAAATATATGAAAGTCACGATGAAATCATAGACATAGCTTTATCTGATTTGATTTCACCAGATGAATATTGCCAATGCTTATTTTTCATCAAAAGGAAGGTCCGTTCAGAAAATTTGGAAGCTATAAATACAATAAAAATAGGTAATAAGTGGATTTTTTCTCTGAGTTATCAAGTGACAAAGTTTTAGTTATTTCTCAATGGCTTGTATCAAGCTAGAAGCTATATTTTTAAGGAGAACGGTATTGCCTGTTTCGGAACGTGGATTATGGTGGGGGTGTTTCCGATGAATGTGACGTCAGCGGCATACTTTCAAATGTGATATTTTTTCAAAATGAAAAAAATATAGTGAAACTCTTTGTTAAATGGACGTTTCAGACTAAAAACTTTCCATTTAAACGAGTTTTGCAATTTAGTTTTCGTAAATGTAAAGGTCCATTGTCACCAAATATAAATATTTAGGTGTGGTACTTGGTCAGAAATCACTGTGAACAAGCTATATCGAATATTGTAATAATTGATGTAGAAGAGAGCTCAACATTCTACGTCATGTTGTAACAGGTCTCCATGATTGGCGTAAATCTATTTATCTTCTAGGCACAAGATGCAAAACATTAAAACGATTGATCAAAAAGGGTCATTCCACATCAAAAAATTATAGAAACTATTTCATCAAGGAAACGAAATGAATTTGGTAGACAGGTCTAAAAACTCGTTGATCATCAACATTCTCTTCGTCACAAAATAAAACATGATTATTGCCTTCCCTTTGACTACTCTTTCCGCTTGAATATTGAAATATCAGCCAATTACATCTTCACCACATACATTTCTAAAGAAGCATTTGAAAGTTGAAAGAAGTAGAAATTCAATAATAAAATTCATGTCAACAACTGTCAACTCATAGATGAATGACGTTTGCTTTGTTTTCCCCAAGATGTATAGAAACCATGGTGTTATCACTGATTCGCTTTTGTTACAACAAAGTTGTTGAGACTGTAATTGCACTGATACCGTTGGCTTCATTCGTCGATAGATGGCGTATAAGTCGGAAATAGCGGAGTTTCCAACATTCCAAAATACTGAGTCATGATTATTTGATTGAAATTTGAATGTTTACAAATTATGGTTAATGAATATCACAACAGGTAAAATTCAATGTTGAAAATGACATAACATGACACTTGTCCAAGCGTCATGAATCTGTAATTTTGCAGCCATCTGTGTGCTAAAGAGGTGAAACGGTATCGACGCAGTAAAAATATCACCAATCAAGTAGGCCGTACCTTAACACTTTTGTATATCGGTTTCACAGCTATAAGAGATCACACCAGGGTTTCTATGTATCTTGGTTTTCCCGGAGTTTTGGTGCGCCACCTGGTTCTAATGGTGATCGCGAATAGGTCATTCATCACAGCTGTTATTGATCTTTTGTAACGTTCGTTTTTAGTTTCAGTCAACTATGTAAATAATATTTGAATAACACACTACCTTCCTATCCTGTTTCCATTTATTCACACATGAAAGCACTAATATAGAAAATAATAGAATAGAAATTTATTTATACTGAGCAACAAACAGAATGATTTCCACTTGTTACACAGTTGTTAAGAGTTTCTTAGTACATAAAATTCATTGAATACAATACTAGATTTAAAAAATACAATTATAAAGTAAAAGATACAATAAAAATACAAAATACAATACTACAGATAGAGATAAGATAATATAGTCAAGAATACCATAAATCAGTTGAGAATAATAAAATTAAATATGCCAGAGAATATTCAGGTACATTTGAGCATTCGAAGGAGTTGTCCCTCTGTGATATTGAATATATCTAGATCACAGTTTTTCACCATTTCGTTAATGGTCTCTTGACATTGTTGAAGAGGAGACAAACTGTTCGAGACACGAAATAGATTGTCTCTTCATCTAAGTCTTATGTTAGGTACGCTAAAAGCAATGGTTCGGAGAATTTCAGGTGCTTTCAATGTTCTAAGAACGTTAAAAACGAAAATTACTTCCGAGGACTCTCGTCGATCTTTCAACGGTTGGACATTAAATTCCAATAGATGGCTAGAGTAAGATATAAATAAGGGCCAGACCTTGTGATTCCTGAAGGAAAGAGTTCTCAGTAATCGTTTTAGGATTTTTTCTGTCATATCGGAATATAAAAAAGTCTTTGGATTCCAAAGTTTAGATCGAACAATTGAATTGAAAAGTATTGAACAAGTATCGTGACTGAATTCACGGCTAGATCTCAAAACAAAGCTCAATTTCCTAGAACATTCAGACACTAAGTATTCAATATGCCTAGATAAATTGAACAAACCAGAGAAAAAGATACCAAGATATTTCATCTCATCGATTCTCTGCAGACTGGTGCCATTAATGTAATAATCATCGACAGTGGGTGACCTCTTTCGTGTGAAACTCATTATTTTGCATTTAGCTTCGTTGAAAGATAAGTCAGATACTGAAAAGTAATTCGATAGATTATCGAGGTCATCTTCAAGCTTAACAGAGTCTTTCTCGCTTTTGATCCTTCTGAACAGCTTGAGATCATCGGCATATAGGAGAAATTGAGAATTTTCCATATACTGGGAGACGTCATTAACAAATAACACGAAGAGGAGAGGCCCCAAAATCGATCATTGAGGAACACCTGAGGTAGCGGTTAATTCGAAAGAAGATACATTGTTGAACCGTACAAATTGTATTCTGTTTGACAGGTAGCAGTGTAAGAAATCAAGAGTGTTGTTTGTGAAACCGAATGCTTATAATTTCAAGATCAAAACCTCATGGTTAACTCTATCGAAGTCTTTGGCCAAGTCAGTGTATATTACGTCTACTTGGCTGCCATTTTTCATACCATTCGTCACGAAATCACTAAATACGCACAAATTGGTAGTGGTAGATCTATTACGAATAAAACCATGCTGTTGGTCGATTATAACTTAGTCCAGATGGTTGTATACACGGTTGTATATTACCCGTTCAAATATCCTCGACGGAGCTGAAAATACTGTTATGGGCCTGTAGTTTCTTACATTGTTCTTATTGCCGCTTTTGTGTATGGGGGTGACTCTGTCAATTTTGAGGAGACTTGGAAAACAATTTTTTCTTAGGGAAAGATTGAAGATCAAGTTCAACAAGTCACAGTAGGCATTGAAGAAGTAGGGGAATGCCATCAATTCCAATGGCCACTTTGGGTTTTAGTGTCTTGATAGCATTTTCAACCTCTTGTTCACTTATATCGCCAATTTCAAGGGTATCTAAGCCATATTCAAGAAAAGTTGTGGGATTTACCGGTGCATCGCTATTTGTGAAGGTTGATTTGAAAAAAGTTGTGAAACCATCTGCAATATCTCTGTCATTGATCAATTCATCATCATCATCATAAGTGAATTTGTTAGCAACCGCACAGTTTTTTCGACGTTCTTTTATATATGTCCAGAAATTTTTGGGATCACTTTGTAAGTCACTCTCTATTTCTTTTCTATAGGTTTCACAACACAGATTATGAAATATATGAAATCTTTCTTGGACCACCTGTAATCCGCGAATTTTCTTACCGTCACGGTGTCCACTGGCTACCTGATATTTCTATTTGACACTATACTCCACCTTAAAACCAACCCCCATTTTAAAACACGAAAAAAAAATTCTCGACTACTTGTAAATGCTTTATCAATATAAATGTTTTAATCAGGTTAAATTAAGGAAATCGTACAGTTGTTTAATTTCACCTTTCTCTCCCTTAAAAAAAATTGGTGTATTTCGCTGTAGTAGGGCGTAGTTCATGTTTTTTTTAATATCAATTGATTGGATGAATATCTTGAAAATGAAGAAAAATTGAGGTGGTGCCTTAATTAATTTTTATCGTGTTTTAAAATAGGGTCTGGGGGTTAGGGTATTCAAAAATGAATAGTCCAATCTGCGCAAGGGATGATTTCAACTCCCCCTAGCAGCAAAACTGTTGATTTTTTTGGGTTGGTGCAATGGTAACATTAGTTGAAAATTACATCGACTACATCATACCACAATAGGCCCCTGGCCGCAGTGGAGGGCCTGATACGGGCCCACTCACGTTCAAACCTAACCTAACATCATACCAAAAAATCAAAAAAAATTACTGGAACCCAAATTCCATAAGGAGTTTGCGGGGTCCTATTTAGGGTCTACTGATATTGGATATAAAAGATGAAATATACCTATATAAAGATGTAAAAATGTTTAAATGTTAAAATATTAAAAATTTCAGATATTTGTTGAAGTGTTTATATTTAAAAACGTATATGTAGATGTGGATATGATTCATAAAATAAGAGTTATAATATTGAAATATACACTACACAGATAAAATATGAAAAATATATACGTAAAATATAGACATATATAGTTGAATGATTTAAAAAATATAGAATTCTGTAAATATGATATTTTTGTTATTTCATCTGTTATTTTACGAAATTTGTGTCTAGGGTTTTCGATGATGTATTTTTGTATTTGAGTTTTGAATTTTTTCAGTTGCTTCTCGTCTCTCAGATATAGAAGTTTTGTAGAATAACGTGGCGGTTTTTTAAATATTATTTTTATTATTCGTTTCTGTATAATTTCTATTTTTTAAGGTGTACATTAATTCCAGCTTGATTGCAATATTTCTGTTTCAGACAACAACAAATTGTGTTACTTATGTGTTAGTAACCTTGCAGTTCTATGCTTCGATTTGGAAAACGTGAAAAACTTTCATTTTACAGAAAAGTTCTGTGGATATGTTGATAGCATGTTCCAGAAACTTTTTAAAATTTCATATGGAAAGCGTACATATCTCGAAGAAGGACGATAACCTATATATGACTGCTGATATAGTGAATCAAGAACTCAACTCAGTTTACCGAAGAATTTTTTAGACTTGCTGATTAAAATTTCCATGTGTTTGCGGAAGCCTGGAATATTCATTATCCTTTACTTGAAATCTTTGAACTAGTTTTTTCTGATTGTATAATGTCAACTTAAATAACAAATTATGCTTTTTTCACAAGTTTGTTTTACATTCATTACTACACAGAGGCACAGAGAGATATAATTGTATATTTTCTACACAATTGTGAATAATTGTTTCTAAAAAGTTGACAGCACGAATTTGATAATTTTTCTTCTATAATATTGTATTAGAGATATTGTGTATGAACGATACACTTCAATGTTGTATTATTCTGAATAGTTTTTTTTCCATCAACCAATATTATGTACTTACTGTATACAAGGAATGAATAAAAACTAAATCTTTTGTTTAACAAATAAACACAACTTATGTTATATTGTTGCATCACCTCGTGCATTGTAACTTGCGTGACATTGGTATATTGTGCGACGAAAGTCAACAACTCGTATACATTTATGCATAGATAAGTTGTATAAGAATGATAAACCTGAAAAATATAATGAATGGCAACAATTTGTGTACAAATTTGTACAAATTATGAAGGTATTTCAAATATGGGATGCAAAAAACGTCACAAATTTGTGTACCCGGCATTCATGAATTGTGTAGGTATATTGTACATATTTGTGTACAATACAAGCCAAAGCAAAGCCAAATTTTATAGGTACCATTTATAATTTTAAGAAATGATACTCTTGATGCACATAACATCCAAACAGAATAAGATAAGAATAAACATCAGTTTCAATCTGCTCGCTTCTCTGAATCTCATTCAGTTCAGAAATTATAAGCTTCATTTTCCAGAAGGTTGAAATAAAATTAAATGTCACTCAAATTATGTTTATTTTATCACAAAGAACTAATAACAAAAATAACTGAACTGTAAACTCTAATTACAAATAAGATAAGAGAAACACAAAATACCTAATGAAACCCATACATTTTGTTATTTTGGAACACGTTGATCAATAATAGAGTTCAAAGTAATCTTCGTGTCAAACTATACTTATTCAAGTAAGAAGTAGGTGAATAGGTGAGACGCCCGTTACAAATTATGAAAATGAGACATTTTGTAGGTTTCATATTATAACAAAAAATAATTGCAAAACTAACCTTCAAATAATGGTATCAGTTCGGGAAGTACCCAACCCCGCAAATATTCTAACACTTCCATTTGACACAAAACCACATACACATAAGCAAAAAATAGGTAAGTACACTTAGCCAGCTTCGCCCTTCAATCAGCATAAAACAATCAAACAATGATGGACATTTGGAGTATTTGGACATTCAAGATACGACAGGTGCACGTGCCGCGCATGCGTATTTCGACAGGTGCACGTGCCGCGCATGCGTATTTAGTAGGGTGAGACGACGCCTTGGTTAAGTTGTGGCAAATTACACAATTGTGTTGTAATAGTATACAATTTTTGCATACCAAATAGAAAGTGCACAACTGGTGTTAGATGAGTTCAATGCGTTGTAGATGTTTTCGATTCAGGGTCGCTGATATGTATGGAAACGGTAGATTATCTCTTAAAGTAAGATAGCTAGCAAATGTTGGGATACAAAAGTTCTAGAGTTTTTTTAAATCCATCATATCAATGAAAAATTAAGTATACAGGGTCAGTCAAAAAGTCAGGACGAAACAAAGTTGCCATTTCTCTAATGGGACACCCTATATATTATACCATATTTCAATTTTGCTCGAAATTCTGAACAAAATTTATACAGCACATCATTTCCTAAACTCAACCGTTTTTGAGATATCGAATTTTGAAAATAAATTGTTACTACTCTCATATTTATTAAAGGAAAAGAACAAAATAATGGATATTTATTATGAAAGTCACACAAGGTGGAGTATGTGGATATGATTACAATTTAATTATAATTTCTTCAACAGAAAATAAAAAAAGGATATTTGTTCACGATTGATAAAAATGCATGAAGCGATAAAATGTATTTTTTAATGAATGTCTAGGATATTTGAAATTTTATGAAACAATACTTATGCCAGGAGAAAAAGAGAGAAAACAAGTTTTAATAAGCAACAAATTTTTCTTTGGACTTCTATTCAATAAGGTGCTCAAAGTGTTTACCATTTACCTCCTGACAGTAATGAACTCGCTGAACAAAATTTTATAGTGAATCTAAAACCATGTGAGGAGGAATGGTAGAAATTTCATGCCTTATTCTTTCTTGCAACTCTTCGATATTTGGCGGCCTATTTTTGTAGACTACATTTTTTATGTTACCCCATAAAAAAAGTCAAGTGGGGTCATATCGGGAGACCCAGCTGGCCATTCAATTGCTCACCTGCGCCAAATCCATTTATCAGGAAAAGTTTCATCTAGATATGCCCGTACCACACGTCCAAAATGTGGAGAAGCCCCATCCTGTTAGAACCATATTTGTTCTACCAGCAAATTGGGATTTTTATTATTCGGAAATAATTGTCTAAGCTCTGGAATAATATGCAGTTGTAAAAGTGACAAATATCGTTCAGAGATCAAATTTCAATTTCAATTTCAAATTTCCAAATAAGGTCCTATGACGTCTCCACCAATAATGCCACACCAGAATTTTAATTTTTGTGGCCGTTGAGTGTGAACTTCCTCATTCCAATATGGATTTTGGTCTGACCAATACCTACAGTTGTGTCGATTTACGTGCCCGTTTAAACAAAATGTAGATTCGTCAGAAAACAATGTGTGGTTGACAAAGTTGACATTTTCATTTAATTTATTCATAATAACTTCACAGAACTCGATTCTACGATCAAAATCGTCTTCACTCAAATCTTGTACCAAATGAATTTTATATGGATGGAATATTTGAAGTTTGCAAATTTTTTTAATGGAATATCGAATCATGTTATGTTTCAAAGCCCTCTGTTGTGCTGAATTTATTGGATTTTCCACCTCATCTAACATGACATTCAAAGAATTTTCTTCATTTGTAACGCTTACTGGTCTTCCACTTTTTGGTCGATCTTTGACACCTCCAGTTTCATGAAAACGCTGCAATGTTTTTGAAACGGTTGATTTAGAAATGGGTTCCCGATTGGGATGCAATTCATTAAAAATATCCACAACTTGGCCACAACTTCATCTTCTATCACCGTATCCTATGATCAATAAAATTTCAAAACGCTCAGTATGAGATAAACGTGCCATTTTTGCGCAAAAATCGTTTACACCAAATGTATTTTTGACATGTGTTGTCAAGATCATTACTGTTAGACAAAAGAACGACGCGGCGTTGTTATGGAGCTGGAAACTTTCATAGGTAACTTGATGGACTATGAACTTGATGGACTATGAACTTGATGGACTAAAACATTTTTGGATAATTTACCCAGTATACTTAATTTTTTTTAATATGATGGAATTTGAATAACCCTAGAACTTTTGTATATCGACATTTTTCGCTAGCTATCTTACTTTAGGAAATAATCGACCTTTTCCAAACATATCAGCTCCCCTGTATAAGTTGTATTATGGTAGATGTGCATATTTTTAGGCAATGTGGAAATGCATGAATACTATACTATAAAAATGTTTATTGAATTTCCCAAAACGGGTATGATGAAAGAATGGAGAACTGTGTAAAATACCTACACAAATGTGTCTTGCACAACGTTGTGCATGAACCTGTTGCTGTCTTTTCTCTCTGTGTACTTTACACTTCTCAAGGTAGCGACTGGATAATTGTATCCAAATAGATTTCGATTGTAGGTTGCAAGTGACAAGCATAACAAACAAATTAATTTTTCCACACACCAGAAGAGAGAATAAAATACTAGACAGGCTAAGAAGAGTCACAGTAATATGATGTAAGAAAAGAAATCATAACAATTTGATCCATACCTTGAGTTTTATTCTCATTGAATCATACCAAGTTGTTGGATCCCCATTCTAGAGTTTTTTTAGGTATTTGAATCGTTTACGTTCCTTCCTAGTTTCTTTTATTGTTTCACGGACTGATATTGGAACTTTGGATGGATTGAACTATCATCCGCAAAGCCATGCACTGTACATGAGGTAGCTCACGACAAATCATCATTGTGAAGGGGAAACAGTGCTGGTGCTAAATTTGATCCCTGCGGAACACCAACATTTGTAGGAAGAGTTTCGGATGAAACTCCACCAACCAATGTTCAGATCTGTCTGAGAGAACCTTGGTAGGAATGAATACAAGTGGGGAAACAAGCCATAAGACTGAGGCTTGGTGAGGAGTTCCTGGTGGCAAATGCGATCAATCGCCTTGTTGATGTCTAATGCAACGGCCCGAGTTTCACTATACTCTCCAATAGATAACTGTCATATAATTATGTGAGACAAGCACGCAAGCAGTTGATCTCTGATAACATCCACTAAACAATATCAAATTGCTAAAAGCTTTTAGTTCCTGAAGATGCTAACTTTGTGGGCAAAACGCGCCTTGAGTGTGATTGTGACCCAGTTTTGATATTTGAATTGTACATTCACACCAAATGTTCCAAAATATCCATTTATTTGATCGTAACAATATTGATTTATTTTCATTGTAAATTGAAGGAATACCTACAATAAAAATATGGTAAGCGGGAAATCAGTTATGCAAAAGGACTTATTCACAATTTATATCTATTTTCAGTTTGGTGGGCTGGTGCAAATTTGACAATATATTTGGTTAAGGTTCTTATGCATTTTGAAGTCAACATGTGGCATTAGTACTTCAGGAAATGCACCTTCCAGATACATTTTCATTAAAAAACTCCGTTATACATTATGACTATATCATGAAAGGTTCTCGATGCAAGAAAAAAAATTCTTCTTCATGTCCATCTGAAACCTGCATATCCAAAAGTACTATAGGGAACGTCAAGTTAAGACTTTATATTTCTATGCGCGATCACCATTAGCACCAGGTGGCGCACCAAAACTCCAGGAAAACAAAGCAAACGTCATTTATCTATTAGTTGACAGTTGTTGACGTGAATTTTATTATTAAATTTCTACTACTAACTTTCAACTTTCGAATGCTTCTTCAGAAATGTCTGCGGTGAAGATGTATTTGGCTGATATTTCAGTATTTAAGCGGAAAGAGTAGTCAAGGGGAAGGCAGTAATCATGTTTTATTTTGCGAGGAAAATAATGTTGATGAGCAACGAGCTTTTGGACTTGTATTTCAAATTCATTTCGTTTCCTTGATGAACTTGTTTCTGGAATTTTTTGATATGGAATGACCCATTTTGATCAATCGTTTTAATGTTTTCATTCTAATTTCCCAAGTTTTTACTAATTTCTGGTATCTGGGAAAATAGTGCATGGATACATTTGCAGATAAATAACTCTTGCGCTACGACACTGAACAATTTTTTTTTGACTAACCAGTCAAATCAAAGCTATGCTTTTTGCATTGAATCAGAAAAATCAAACCAAATATAGAACGACAAAGAAATAATCAACAATTTGTTAACACTAGATATTATGGCAGAATGTTTGTTTTTCCGGAATTTTACGTACAAATTTCAAAAGGTAGATGTCGCCCACTGCGTGGTGATCGCGAATACATATAAAAATTAATTCAAAAGTACAAAAGCGTTTTGAATATAAAATAATATAAAGATGAAAATCTTGATTGAAGTCCGGGACTCGAAGTGATATATGGCGTATTTGCTGTTTCAGTTGGAGGAAAACCCGGAAAACCCCATTGAAATTGGACCGAATTTCAACCAAAATAGGAACAAACAAAAAGTATAGGAATAAATCAGAAACAAAAAGAACACTACCTTCAAATGTGATTTCACAAGACTCCATGCGACTGCATAGTACATAACTTATACCTAAAAATAGAGTTGTTCATTTTGTCTCATCACCTATAATCCAAGTCCAATAGTGAAAGCACCGTCAACAGAATTTAGTTGAGTGTTAATGAAAATTCTAGTAAAAACTGAAGTTCGAAGCTTCGAATACAACTATCTAGTTTGTTTATCAAACAGACAATTTCTGTCAAATCAAAATAACAGCTCCGGTAAAAGTATTCTATTATTATTAAATGGCGGGGCTAGCCACTGGCTGAAGTGCAGGTAGTTCTGTATAGAACCTTTCTGTACCCCGCTATCAGGTCTATCTCGTGAGTACTTTGGATCTCTTGATGAACTCATGGAGATTATTCACAAGGTTTTCCTGCGGGATGATATCTTCTGCACCGCAGTGTCCGAAGATATCCATCCTCCTGCGAGCCAAAGCATCGCATTCAAACATTATGTGGGAGGCTGTTTCGTCCTCCTCATCACAAAATCTGCATTGTGTGGACTCTTGATGTATCCCCACCAGTTGCAGGTATTTTCTCAGGTGGCAGTGGCCTGTCATCAGTCCTACCACCTTCCTGAGAGAGTCTCGGGTTGGTTCAAGGAGGTGTCTTTAATAGCCGGTCGGTTGGCCCCATCATCATCTTTTTTCCGTGAGTATTGCCTGAGGCACTCTCCCAGAGAGATTGAAGATGGTTTTTAACACATTTCTTTGTGTCCCGCTTGATATCCCCAAACGGGATTTCGCAGGCTGGTTCTGATCCAGTGAGAGTTGTTGCTGCCCCCGCTCTTGCTAGGGCATATGCGCACTCATTTCCCTGTATGCCGGTAAAAGTAAGGTAGTTCATTAAATAACTGGAAAATTGCATTTAAATCAATGTAACGATTCTGTAAATAGTTAAGAATATTCCGGTTTTCGTCACATTATTCTCCTGTTAAAATGACAAACTGCAGTTTGGTCGCATCAACTAATCTAAAACTAGTTACTTCTTGAGCATTTAAGAAGACCGGAATTGTAACGTACAGTTAACAAATATTCCTGCTGTCGCTTATATAGAGGGAATTTCCTGTAGAATTCGCCAAATTCCTATTGTATATCCTGTTAAATTTCTTTGAGTGTAGTCCTTTAATGCATGATGAATGTGGCTCATTGGAAATGACATTTTGATTGTCTTGTTGCTGAGAACATTTTAAGTATTATACTAAAATAAATCGAGTCGAAGAGAAATATTAACAGTACCTAATATAATTTGTCCTCTTGAACGACGAAGTTCAATTATTTGGATCCGAACACACAAACTGTCAAACAGGTGGAGGTTATTACAATATTATCAAAATGAGATTTATTTCAGATATATTACAATAATTTTCAATTATACCAATATGCAACAGACAATTATGTATATTCTCGAAACATTAGTTTCTTGAAAATGAAGCATGGAACTGCAAGGCAACCAGTATGTAGGTAACAACATTTCCAGCAATCTGAAACAATTTTTATATTATCATCAATATTCTGAAAAGTGGCCTAACTACTTGTAGTCGATTTTATTAAAAATATTCCATAGACAGTGCGTCTAAATGTTTCTTTTGTGACATCTTCTAGCGATATTAAATATGAACTCTGATTTAGTAAAGACATGGAAAATAGATAGAATGTACCACTTGTGTAGGCAAAAATCTTGGAGAAGTCAAATTGCGTCGTGCTTCAAAGAATTTCACATTTAGAACAATTTTTTTTTATTTTCTTCTTTCGAGTTATAGTACAGCCCCCAGAGTAAAAAAAACACTAAAACTTCAAATTAAATTGGAAGTTCATGAATTTCGGTATGGAATTACTTTAATGATAGACGAACAGGTATCCATTGAGTTCTGGGCCCTACTTTGTGAGAATCAAAGAATTTTCCGACAGTTTCCCGACCGTAACTCGGAAAAAATTCGAGAATTGAAAAAATATTAGGAGACCAAAAATGAAGCTAGAAAAATTAGGAACAAAAAAACCTCCATACACTTTTTTCGAAAAACCTCACGTTGGATCGAAAAATTAAAGAGAAGGGAAAAAATATCCACTCCGACTTTTGATCGAAAGTCCCAATCAAAAGTCGTAAGATCAAAAATTATTTCGAAAATGTATTATCTTCTTTACATTTCTATATTTTGAAAAAAAATAATACACAGGAGAGAACATTTTGGTCTACATTGAGAATTATTTCAAATTATTCTTTATCGCAAGATGTCTCTCTTATTTAGTAAAAACTAAAAATAACCTAAAAAATAAAAAGTTCGCGGGACAAGATGAAATCCCTATAATAGTTATTGAAAATAGCCTGAATAACCTCAAATCAGTATTAACTCATCTAGTAAATCTCTCCTTACAAAATGGCGTTTTTCCTGATATCCTAAAAATTACAATAGTTAAACTTCTTGTTAAGAAAGGCGACATTCATACGACAGCAAACTATCGTCCAATTTCTTTATTATCTGTTCTCTCAAAAATCATAGAAGCAATAGTGAAAGAGCAAATACTAAATTTTGTAGAAAAATTTAATATACCTATTCATTAACCAACAATACGGATTCCGCAAAGGAAAAAATACAGGGGACGCAGCGTACGATCTCTTAGAACAAATCAATATCAACATTGAAAACAAATCAATACCATTAGCAGTATTTTGTGACTTAAGTAAAGCTTTTGACACGGTATTTTACTGAATAAATTATACAACTACGGTTTTAGAGGTATTCCATACCAGTGGCTAAAATCATACTTGGAAAATAGAAATATATACGTCGAAGTCCATTCCTATTCTAAGAATGAAATTACAAATGTAAGATCAAATGGGGACACTCTCAAATGCCCCAGGGATCCATATTGGGGCCAACCCTGTATTTGCTCTATATTAATGATGTGGTAGAAAACGTTCCCGTCTCAAAATTTTACCTATTCGCCGATGATACCAGCATCCTGAATGGTGGTTCAAATCTAATAGATCTCCAAGTAGCAACACAAGATAACATAAATAACATGATTGACTGTTTTAAAGCAAACAAGCTCATGATCAACCTGGAAAAAACACTAAATATGACTATCCAACCAAATAAACAAGTCGCACCAATAAATATACCAATTATTAATGGAAACATACAGTCAGTCTCTCATACTAAATTCCTAGGCTTTGTAATTGACGATAAGCTAGACTGAATCACACATATCCTACATCAATAATAAATTGGCTAGTGCAATTTATGCAATAACCACAATAAGAAAATACATAGGTCCCGCTGCTGCCAAAACTGTTTATTTTGCATACACCACATTCACTCTTCAAAAAAAAAGCAATTTGAGTTTTGGTTGGATTGAAGAGTCGTTACTCATGCCGTGAGCACTTCTCTAAGCTGAAGGTTTTCACACCAACCAACCTGTACATTTACAGAGTAGCGATCGACGCATACAAAAGAAAAAATAATTTCAAAAAACTCTCAGATATCCACAGCCATTATACTCGTAACAACAGATTATATATTGCATCGATGTTTAATTATGAAGTAAATAGGAGAGGTCCGTCTTATATGGGTATAAAAATTCTAAATAACCTTCCAAAGTCACTATTAGAAAACTCTTCATTTAATCATTCCAAAATATCACTTAGACACTATCTACTCTCAAATGTTCATTATACCTTAGATGGATTTTTCTCCACCAATCCATAATACTATACACGTTTATGACAAATAAAATAATTTATTTTCATGAATTTTTTTTTCATGAAAATTAACGCTTTCAAACTAATCACATATGTACATAGACAGATATCACCGCGATACTACCTTCCTTCCATGATTAAATTTATACTAGATGTAAGTTTGTATATGTATATAGGGTGTATCTAAATAACACCGAAAAAATTAAAGGGTGATTCTGTGATGAAAATTAATGTGAGTGTTTGGTATAACATTTTTTTAAAAAACCCTCCCCGGAAAAGTTACACCCCTTCTAAAATTAAAAAAAAAATAGTTTTTCTTTTTTATTTTCCCTGTATATCAAGCTAAAGACACTAAACTTGGTAAACATTATCTGTCAATAAGAGTACACTTTTTGAAATTTTTTCAACCCTGAAGTATGCTTAGAAGGGGTTGAAATAATCAACTTTTTTTTAGATGAAAATTTTTTCTTTAAAAAAGTATGACTGAAAAGCCCAATTTATTGACTAACTTTTTTAACTCTACAAGTTTTTTTCGAAAACTTAAGCATTTATGAGAAGAAAATAAATAAGCTCTTGTACAATAGCATTTTATTAAACAACAGCCAACCAAATTATGATTATGAGACTTCTACAACTAAAAACAAAAGTGAACAAACAATGAACAAAAACCTGTCGAATATCGACAATACAATTATAATAAATGTTGAAAATGACCGCCTTCAGCTTCAATACAAGCATCTACCCTTTTCCTCATAGAATTGCGTATACGATGAAATATTCCTGGAGAATTTCTTATAGTTTCACACCCTGCTACAATGCGGTTTCGCAGATCATCGATATTTTCAACTGGGTTTGTGTATATCAAAGATTTCAGATATCCCCATATGCAAAAATCCAAAGGATTAAGGTCAGGGGAGCGGGCTGGCCAGTTTACAGGTCCTCCTCGACCTATCCATTGATTGGCATACACCTCATCCAGGTGAGTTCTTGCACGTATACTAAAATGAGCTGGTGCACCTTCGTGCATAAACCATGAATGTTGCCTAATTTGAATGGGAACCTCTTCAAGAAGAACAGGTAATTCTTCAAGGAGATGACAATATGCTTCACCATTTAATCGTAGCGGAAGAAAATGGGGACCAATTAAATGATTATCAATAATTCCGAGCCACACGTTTAATGCAAATTGATACTGATGATTTCCTTCAAAAAAGCCATGAGGATTTTCGTCAGCCCAAAGGTGATTGTTGTGAAAATACAGTCTCTTGAGAAACTCGCCTCGTCAGTAAATAAAATAATCCCTAAGAACTGTGGTGCTTGGCCAATCATATTAATAAGCCACTGACAAAAAATCACACGGGGTAAAAAATCTCGAATCATTAACGCCTGCACCCATTGAAGATGATAGGGATACAACATTTGTTCTTTTAAAATTCTAAAAACAACGGAATGGCTTACATGTAGGACACGAGCTATTCTCCTGGTACTAGTTTCTGGGAATTCTTCAATTGAATTAAGTACGGCTTCTTCTACAGCTGCAGTTCTAACTTCTCTAGTACGACCAGAATCATAACTTCTTTTTTCAAAATTACCACGTTCCCGCAAGCGTCGGTGAATAGTTGTGAACGTAGTATGATGGGGTAGTCTATGCTGTGGGTACTGTTCAGCATAAAGTCTTTGCGCTTCCAATGAATTACCGTTAGCACGACCGTATGTAAAATGCATATCTGCCCATTCCAAATTCGAATATGCATTCATATTTTCAATCAACTAATATTTCCTACAATACACAATCATAAAACTTGTGAAACAATAAGATGGGTGACAGAAAATGACACTACACAATTCTAGTGTCAGTATTAATGTTTTTATGCAAAGCACAGGCCACTAGACTTGACGCAAAATACACTCGCGTTAGCTCATCTTTTTGAAAATGCATTGCATTAGATCTTTTTTCTCGTAAATGCTCAAGTTTTAGAAAAAACTTGTAGAGTTTAAAAAGTTAGTCAATGAATTGGGCTTTTCAGTCATACTTTTTTAAAGAAAAAATTTTCATTTAAAAAAAAAGTTGTAAGAAAAAATATCTTAGGGGTTGAAATAATCAACCCCTTCTAAGCATACTTCAGGGTTGAAAAAATTATTAATTATTAATTTTCTCTACTGTTATCTCAGATGTTCTTAGGAACTGACTTTTGACGTGTAAATATGTATGCATTTTTCTGTCATTGTTATGAGAAATGAATCTATCTATCTATCTATTCCCAGGGATTGATACCCTAGCATGGGTACTTCATCAGTCAAGCATGAATCCTCACCTCATTCACAAGAATTTTGGTGATATGAATTTGAATTCATACAGGAATTCACTTTAGAAGTACTCTTATTATAAATCTGCTCACAATACTGCCAAAACTAAAATATACAGGGTGTGAACTAAATGATGTCATTAATTTCAGATGGTGATTCTTTCTCATATTTAATGAAGAAAATTTCCTACAAACGTATGTCCTAACTTGCTTTTTTTCAAGTGACGGAGTGTCAAAGTTTTAATAAAAATTAGGTTATTTATTAATCACTCAAAAGTCTTTACGCCGATTTTCATGAAACCTGGTTTCTTAATCAGCTGTAGCAAGGGGCTTGTTTTCAGGAGGTTATATTTCAAATTTTAAGTAGCGCAGGGTCACCTGATTGATAATTATGGTGAAAATCATTGTACGCTACTGTTTTTCTCTAAGTTTCATATTTTTATCAAATCAACCATTCAAAAATACAACTCTCATATAATGCCGTGAATTTGAAATGGCAACACTTTATCAATCCATAGATTTCCTTAATTAATTTATATCTACCTGAACTCCTTTATTGGTTTCGTCGTTGATATAGGCACTGGTTGTTTGTTTTGTACCTGGGCATATTACTGTCAACTGTTTCTATCAAAACTTTACAAAACATTTGTGCATAAAATTATATAGAATGTCAAGAAAATATGGAGAATCTGAAAAAACGATCATTCACATGACTATTTAATGGTGCTTAACCACCATTTCTACGCTACTGAATTTTATTTGACAAAGTTTAGCTATTTCAAGTTCATGGTATTATATGAAAGTTGTAGTTTTAATTATTTATTCTGAACAAATATGAAACTTAGAGAAAATCAGAGGAGTATAATGATTTATACTATAAATATAATAATAATAATAATAATAATAATAATAATAATAATAATAATAATAATAATAATAATAATAATAATAATAATAATAATAATAATAATAATAATAATAATAATAATAATAATAATAATAATAATAATAATAATAATAAATAGGCAGGGGGGTCAACCAACACCTAAGGCCCTGGTGAGTAGCGACACCACCTACCCGAGCAAAGGATGCAAAATCGGACCGGCAGCTCATGCGCATCCGGGAGGGAAAAAGCAACTTTCCCTCCGGTGTCGGCCGTGGGTTTACTGGGTTAACCCCCCAGTAAACTCTACCACTCGGTTCCGAACGATCGAGGAAGAGGCCCCCACAACCGACCCCCTCGGATTAGGGGTCATAGGCAAGGTGGTGGGGCCAACGATGATTTGCCAAACGATGACGACCGCGATAACAACGGACGCTTTGTGTGGACGGACGAATTAAGGGACGGACTTCTGCATTGCTACGAGAGCAGTGAGCCCGCCCGGAGAGGATACATGGCGAGAATGCATGCTCTGTGGTGTGAGAGACACCCAGAGCATGCAGCGTTTTCCGCACAAAATCTCAGGGATTATGTATCCCATCTTCGGGCTCGAGGCTACGTTAGAGCTCCTCCTCAGCCAGTTATCGAAGTGGCAGATATGCCACGTGTCGGTTTGGCTGTGGAGGAGAATCGCATTGTTTCACTGATGGAGAATATCAGAACCCGCAGGGCGCTTCACAATATAAAGCCCCTGAAGCCGCAAGAACTGGCACGGGTGGATGCGGAGATTGGCGATGTTCTTCCAGAAGAGGCTGACATCTGGCAGATAAATTCTGTCGTGTACGACGCCGCTCATGCTCTATGCCAAACGGAGAGGAGGGACACCACCGCTCTGGTAGGGAGGCATGAACGACGTGTACACAAGATGGAAGCCAAGATCAAGTCGGCGAGACAACACGCGTCTCGTATCCAGTGTGTGGTAGACTTCGTGGTGGCCAATAGGCCTTTCACGCTCGCAGTGCGGCGAATTGCCGCAAAATTGAGACGAGCTCACCACACATTAAATCAAGGTGTGCTGTTCACCATCAAACAGCACTGCCTTGATAGGATACGAATGCTAGTGGCTGCAAAGAAGTCACTAGTGAGGCGGGCGAGAGGTATCGCGGAAAACATAAAGTTCCGCGATAAACCTTCTCGCTTATTCCAAGAGCCTCCACGTGTTGTCGATAACCCGCCGGCTGCAGATCGGGTGGAAACATTCTGGAAGAATATCTATGAGTATCCGCAACCACTCAACGTAGATACTCCAGCCCTAGCGCAGTTCGAAGCATTTTGCAGGAGGCTTCGGCAGCCTGAGCTCAATGATCTGCGCATTCCGATAACCACGGAAGAAGTACGAGGGGCCCTAAAAGGCTCTAAGAATTTCGCTGCTCCAGGCCCTGATGGGTTGAATAACTATTGGTGGAAAAAGTTTCCAACAACCCACCGCCATCTGGCCAGAGTTTTCAACTCATGGCTAGATGGGGAGCAGCAGATTCCGGAGTGGTTTGTCGAGGGGCGAACCGTGCTCATCCCCAAAAACGGAGATTTGTCTGATCCAAAGAATTACAGGCCGATAACATGCTTGAATGCGTGTTATAAGGTGTTTACGCGCATCTTATACACGCGCATTCTCTCCGCAGTTGATCCGGTGTATGAACGGATAAATGAGCAAAGAGGGTCAAAGAAAGGGGTCGCCGGGTGCAAGGAGAACCTGCTCATCGATAGATGTATCACGCAGGACTCCGTGCAGTATAAGCGTAACCTTTCGATGGCCTGGATCGATTACCGCAAGGCATTTGATACAACATCGCATGAGTTAATCATGCATTTGCTCAGATGCCTTGAGGTACCCGGTCAAATAGTGGGATGCATTGGACAACTGATGCCGCTCTGGAGGACTCGCTTCACCATAAGATCTGGTAGAGACATAGTCCAAACAGAGCAGGTCATCATTAGAAGAGGCGTGTTTCAGGGAGACTCCCTCAGCCCTCTTCTCTTCTGCATCTCACTATTGCCATTGTCCGTTGTACTCAGGAATACCCGTGGGTACAACTGCGGCACCCCCAGCAACCGGAGGCATAAAGTCACTCATCTGTTTTACATGGATGACCTCAAATTATATGCCTCTGGAGAAAGGGACCTACATCAGTCCCTTAGGGTGGTGGAAGACTACACGCATGCTATCGGAATGGAATTTGGGATCGACAAATGTGCCACGGTTCATCTCAAAAGAGGACGATGCGAGGAATACGGAGAGGATGTCCAGCTCGTAGACGGAAGCATCCTACATCATCTGGATGCCGGAGAGACGTATACCTACCTTGGGGTGGAACAACGCCGCTCCCAAGAGGTATTCGCAGTTAAGAACTCTCTCCGCGGCAAGTATCAGCATAAACTCCGACAGATCTGGTCATCAGAACTGTCGGGGAAGAACAAAGTTGCTGCAACTAATATGCTTGCCGTTCCGATCCTTCTTTACTCTTTCGGAGTGATGAAGTGGACTAAGGAAGAGCTGCGACAACTTGACGTTAAGACTCGCAAAATGATGCATCTCAATAGGAGCTTGCATCCCAAATCGTCCGTTCCACAGTTATACTTTCCCAGACAGCGGGGAGGCCGTGGACTTTTGAGTTTGGAGTGTCTCCATAACAGAATGGTTCTGGATGGGGCCTGTAAAGTCATCTGGAGTTCAGATCCCCTTCTCTGCATGGTCCGCGACCATGAGAAAGCAGGGATTGGAGCATTCCTTTTTAAGGCAGCTACCCGTGCGGCCGATGAACTCGGTCTCGTTTTCGACACTGAACGGGCTAACCCAAACTCTGTCACCGAGTTGGGACCCGTTCAGCAAAAAGCTCACATAAAAGCTGCGGAGACAGAGGTCCTGCTACAGCTACATATGGATAAGCCAATGCATGGTGTCTTCTTTCATAACATCGAAGACCTTGGCTTATCCAAAAGCTTGACCTTTTCCTTCCTCAGGTCAAGTGAGCTAAAGTCGGAGACCGAGGGATTCATAATGGCCTGCCAGGATGGTGTTTTCAACACCCTTGTCTACCGTAGTCGCGTGATGGGTATAGACGTCCCTGACACCCGATGCAGGGCATGTCGTGGGGCACCTGAGACCGTAATGCATTTGCTATCAGCATGCCCATCTTATGCGGTCTCAGCCTATATCCACAGGCATAACGCGGCGCTACGAGTGTTGTACTACCACTTACGACACTCGTACGGTATAGACGAGACACCGGTGTTGCCTTATGTTCCGGGGGATATTGAGTCCGTAGTGGAGAATGAGAGGTGCCGGATCTATTGGAACTACTCATTCCCCACCCTCAGGCAAATACAAGCCAATAAGCCAGATGTTGTCCTCCTCGAACACCAAAGTAGAACGATATTCGTCATGGAGTTTTCCGCTCCAGGCGAAATGAATATCGTTCGAAAAGAGGAGGAAAAACGGACTAAATATCGAGATCTTCTCTTTGAACTCCGCAGGTTATATCCGGACCATTCTGTCAAAATGCTGGTTCTGATTATAGGAGTCCTTGGTGGAATGATGGACACACTGCTCTCCAACTTGAAGATAATACCTGCTTGCCGTAATATGGCAGAAATCTTAGCAGCGCGAATGCAGAAGGCCGTCATCCTTGGTTCGCTCCGTCTACTCAGGGCACATGATTCTCGGACCCAATAGTCACTCACCCTACGGACGTAGGGAGTGGTTATTGGGGTTAACGACACCAGCGCGCCCTCCGGATGTATCGGAGCACCGGAGACAGGGCCTGACTGGTACATTCCCAACGGGAAAAAAAAAATAATAATAATAATAATAATAATAATAATAATAATCAACATAAAAGCTGCGGAGACAGAGGTCCTGCTACAGCTACATATGGATAAGCCAATGCATGGCGTCTTCTTTCATAACATCGAAGACCTTGGCTTATCCAAAAGCTTGACCTTTGCCTTCCTCAGGTCAAGTGAGCTAAAGTCGGAGACCAAGGGATTCATAATGGCCTGCCAGGATGGTGTTTTCAACACCCTTGTCTACCGTAGTCGCGTGATGGGTATAGACGTCCCTGACACCCGATGCAGGGCATGTCGTGGGGCACCTGAGACCGTAATGCATTTGCTATCAGCATGCCCATCTTATGCGGTCTCAGCCTATATCCACAGGCATAACGCGGCGCTACGAGTGTTATACTACCACCTACGACACTCGTACGGTATAGACGAGACACCGGTGTTGCCTTATGCTCCGGGGGATATTGAGTCCGTGGTGGAGAATGAGAGATGCCGAATCTATTGGAACTACTCATTCCCCACCCTCAGGCAAATACAAGCCAATAAGCCTGATGTTGTCCTCCTCGACCACCAAAGTAGAACGATATTCGTCATGGAGTTTTCCGCTCCAGGCGAAATGAATATCGTTCGAAAAGAGGAGGAAAAACGGACTAAATATCGAGATATTCTCTTTGAACTCCGCAGGTTATATCCGGACCATTCTGTCAAAATGGTGGTTCTGATTATAGGAGTCCTTGGTGGAATGATGGACACACTGCTCTCTAACTTGAAGATAATACCTGCTTGCCGTAATATGGCAGAAATCTTAGCAGCAAGAATGCAGAAGGCCGTTATACTTGGTTCGCTCCGTCTACTCAGGGCACATGATTCTCGGACCCAATAATCACCCACCCTACGGACGTAGGGAGTGGTTATTGGGGTTAACGACACCAGCGCGCCCTCCGGATGTATCGGAGCACCGGAGACAGGGCCTGACTGGTACACTCCTAAGGAGAGAAAAAATAATAATAATAATAATAATAATAATAATAATAATAATAATAGGCAGGGGGGTCAAACAACACCTAAGGCCCTGGTGAGTAGCGACACCACCTACCCGAGCAAAGGATGCAAAATCGGACCGGCAGCTAATGCGCATCCGGGAGGGAAAAAGCAACTTTCCCTCCGGTGTCGGCCGTGGGTTTACTGGGTTAACCCCCCAGTAAACTCTACTACTCGGTTCCCAACAATCGAGGAAGAGGCCCCCACAACCGACCCCCTCGGATTAGGGGTCAAAGGCAAGGTGGTGGGGCCAACGATGATTTGCCAAATGATGACGACCGCGATAACAACGGACGCTTTGAGTGGACGGACGAATTAAGGGACGGACTTCTGCATTGCTACGAGAGCAGTGAGCCCGCCCGGAGAGGATACATGGCGAGAATGCATGCTCTGTGGTGTGAGAGACACCCAGAGCATGCAGCGTTTTCCGCACAAAATCTCAGGGATTATGTATCCCATCTTCGGGCTCGAGGCTACGTTAGAGCTCCTCCTCAGCCGGTTATCGAAGTGGCAAATATGCCACGTGTCGGTTTGGCTGTGGAGGAGAATCGCATTGTTCCACTGATGGAGGATGTCAGAACCCGCAGGGCGCTTCACAAAATGAAGCCCCTGAAGCCGCAAGAACTGGCACGGGTGGATGCGGAGATTGGCGATGTTCTTCCAGAAGAGGCTGACATCTGGCAGATCAATTCTGTCGTGTACGACGCCGCTCATGCTCTATCCCAAACAGAGAGGAGGGACACCACCGCTCTGGTAGGGAGGCATGAGCGACGTGTACACAAGATGGAAGCCAAGATCAAGTCGGCGAGACAACACGCGTCTCGTATCCAGTGTGTGGTGGACTTCGTGGCGGCCAATAGGCCTTTCACGCCCGCAGTGCGGCGAATTGCCGCAAAATTGAGACGAGCTCACCACACATTAAATCAAGGTGTGCTGTTTACCATCAAACAGCACTGCCTTGATAGGATACGAATGCTAGTGGCTGCAAAGAAGTCACTAGTGAGGCGGGCGAGAAGTATCGCGGAAAACATAAAGTTCCGCGATAAACCTTCTCGCTTATTCCAAGAGCCTCCACGTGTTGTCGATAACCCGCCGGCTGCAGATCGGGTGGAAACATTCTGGAAGAATATCTATGAGTATCCGCAACCACTCAACGTAGATACTCCAGCCCTAGCGCAGTTCGAAGCATTTTGCAGGAGGCTTCGGCAGCCTGAGCTCAATGATCTGCGCATTCCGATAACCACGGAAGAAGTACGAGGGGCCCTAAAAGGCTCTAAGAATTTCGCTGCTCCAGGCCCTGATGGGTTGAATAACTATTGGTGGAAAAAGTTTCCAACAACCCACCGCCATCTGGCCAGAGTTTTCAACTCATGGCTAGATGGGGAGCAGCAGATTCCGGAGTGGTTTGTCGAGGGGCGAACCGTGCTCATCCCCAAAAATGGAGATTCGTCTGATCCAAAGAATTACAGGCCGATAACTTGCTTGAATGCGTGTTATAAGGTGTTTACGCGCATCTTATACACGCGCATTCTCTCCGCAGTTGATCCGGTGTATGAACGGATAAATGAGCAAAGAGGGTCAAAGAAAGGGGTCGCCGGGTGCAAGGAGAACCTGCTCATCGATAGATGTATCACGCAGGACTCCGTGCAGTATAAGCGTAACCTTTCGATGGCCTGGATCGATTACCGCAAGGCATTTGATACAACATCACATGAGTTAATCATGCATTTGCTCAGATGCCTTGAGGTACCCGGTCAAATAGTGGGATGCATTGGACAACTGATGATACTCTGGAGGACTCGTTTCACCATAAGATCTGGTAGAGACATAGTCCAAACAGAGCAGGTCATCATTAGAAGGGGCGTGTTTCAGGGAGACTCCCTTAGCCCTCTTCTCTTCTGCATCTCACTATTGCCATTGTCCGTTGCACTCAGGAATACCCGTGGGTACAACTGCGGCACCCCCAGCAACCGGAGGCATAATGTCAACCATCTATTTTACATGGATGACCTCAAATTGTATGCCTCTGGAGAAAGGGACCTACATCAGTCCCTTAGGGTGGTGGAAGAATATACGCATGCTATCGGTATGGAATTTGGGATCGACAAATGTGCCACGGTTCATCTCAAAAGAGGACGATGCGAGGAATACGGAGAGGATGTCCAGCTTGTAGACGGAAGCATCCTACATCATCTGGATGCCGGAGAGACTTATACCTACCTTGGGGTGGAACAACGCCGCTCCCAAGAGGTATTCGCAGTTAAAAACTCTCTCCGCGGCAAGTATCAGCATAAACTCCGACAGATCTGGTCATCAGAACTGTCGGGGAAGAACAAAGTTGCTGCAACTAATATGCTTGCCGTTCCGATCCTTCTTTACTCTTTCGGAGTGATGAAGTGGACTAAGGAAGAGCTGCGACAACTTGACGTTAAGACTCGCAAAATGATGCATCTCAATAGGAGCTTGCATCCTAAATCGTCCGTTCCACGGTTATACTTTCCCAGACAGCGGGGAGGCCGTGGACTTTTGAGTTTGGAGTGTCTGCATAACAGAATGGTTCTGGATGGGGCCTGTAAAGTCATCAGGAGTTCAGATCCCCTTCTCTGCATGGTCCGCGACCATGAGAAAGCAGGGATTGGAGCATTCCTTTTTAAGGCAGCTACCCGTGCGGCCGATGAACTCGGTCTCGTTTTCGACACTGAACGGGCTAACCCAAACTCTGTCACCGAGTTGGGACCCGTTCAGCAAAAAGCTCACATAAAAGCTGCGGAGACAGAGGTCCTGCTACAGCTACATATGGATAAGCCAATGCATGGTGTCTTCTTTCACAACATCGAAGACCTTGGCTTATCCAAAAGCATGACCTTTGCCTTCCTCAGGTCAAGTGAGCTAAAGTCGGAGACCGAGGGATTCATAATGGCCTGCCAGGATGGTGTCTTCAACACCCTTGTCTACCGTAGTCGCGTGATGGGTATAGACGTCCCTGACACCCGATGCAGGGCATGTCGTGGGGCACCTGAGACCGTAATGCATTTGCTATCAGCATGCCCATCTTATGCGGTCTCAGCCTATATCCACAGGCATAACGCGGCGCTACGAGTGTTGTACTACCACCTACGACACTCGTACGGCATAGACGAGACACCGGTGTTGCCTTATGCTCCGGGGGATATTGAGTCCGTGGTGGAGAATGAGAGATGCCGAATCTATTGGAACTACTCATTCCCCACCCTCAGGCAAATACAAGCCAATAAGCCTGATGTTGTCCTCCTCGACCACCAAAGTGGAACGATATTCGTCATGGAGTTTTCCGCTCCAGGCGAAATGAATATCGTTCGAAAAGAGGAGGAAAAACGGACTAAATATCGAGATCTTCTCTTTGAACTCCGCAGGTTATATCCGGACCATTCTGTCAAAATGGTGGTTCTGATTATAGGAGTCCTTGGTGGAATGATGGACACACTGCTCTCTAACTTGAAGATAATACCAGCTTGCCGAAATATGGCAGAAATCTTAGCAGCAAGAATGCAGAAGGCCGTTATACTTGGTTCGCTCCGTCTACTCAGGGCACACGATTCTCGGACCCAATAATCACTCACCCTACGGACGTAGGGAGTGTTTATTGGGGTTAACGACACCAGCGCGCCCTCCGGATGGGTCGGAGCACCGGAGACAGGGCCTGACTGGTACACTCCTAGGATAATAATAATAATAATAATAATAATAATAATAATAATAATAATAATAATAATAATAATAATAATAATAATAATAATAATAATAATAATAATAATAATAATAATAATAATAATAATAATAATAATAATAATAATAATAATAATAATAATAATAATAATAATAATAATAATAATAATAATAATAATAATAATAATAATAATAATAATAATAATAATAATAATAATAATAATAATAATAATAATAATAATAATAATAATAATAAATGCATTTATTTCCATCTGAATATCAACTGTTACAACAATTGATGATTAAAAAGAAAAAGAAGAAGGAAATCTCAAGGGGGAGTTCACTCTTAAGTGCTCTTCCACTCAACCCTTGTTATAATTAAAATTTATTATGTTAACATAGTAATACCAAACCTAACCTAATTTAACTTAAAACTAGTATAGAACGTTATGTCATTTTTGAGAGAATGACACTCCTGAAAATCACTCACTAATTTTTCATATATGATGTAATGGCTCGTTTGAATCTGAAAAACTTGTATTCCTTGTAGTGAGAGGGCAGTGCATTATATAACTTATATATATATATTGAATTTGAAGCCTCTTTCAATATCAATCAAGTAACCACCTGCCACTTATAATTTAAAAAAAAAAATTTAAAATTTGTTTTTACGAAACTCCCGGGTTTTCGGAGAAAACCCCTCAAAAGCAGAGCATGTGCGAGCAAGGGAGATCCGGGACCTACAGTTTAAATAAAAGTGGAATCCGAACCACTTCAGCTCAGTGATACACGACCGGGGATCGAACCCGGACCGTCTGGGTGGAAGCCAAACGCTCTGACACCTCGACCACTTCGCTGTGTAATTTGAAAAACAATTTCATGAAATCAAGCCCCTTGTTACTGCTAATAAACACACCAGGTTACATGAAAATAGGAGGAAACACTTTTGAGTAATCAATAAATAACCGAATTTTTATTAAAACTTTGACATTCCGTCACTTATATATGAACTTTTTTTCATAAAATATGATGATAATCTTGTTTGAGAAGAATCTATAAACCCACTCCGAAACTGTCTTTTCACGATGGTTTGTTTACACGCGTGTTGGGAACTGACAACTGCAGCCAGGAAGGGCATGCGCCAAACGCGTCAGTCCGAGCTATTCAAAAACGTATATCAGTAGGGCATATTTTCGTTAGCTGAAATCAAATTACATAGTGTGAGTTTCAAAACTGCTGAGATACTGGATGAATTTACTGTATAGGTCCTTCAAACAATTGTACTAAAAAACCCAATATTTGCGGAAATTCATAGAAGTTTCTGGGAGATGGAGAAATGTATTCCATATTTTATGCCCTGCTTGATTTATCAAAGTCCTTTCAGCAGAGCCTGAGTAATACCAGTTTTAACTTTGAAAACATTCTCTCTTATTTAAAAACGTGCGAGTTTCCGACACGAGCGTTGTTATGACGTTCATAATTTTCAAGGCTTCATTTCTTATTCCTTGGTATTTTTTTCAATTTCTACGTTTTTTCAAGTTGCAGCCGGAAAAGCGACGGAAAATTCTTTACACCGGATTTTCTTTCAATTTTCACTAAGTAGGGCCCGGAACTTATGGAAACCTCTTCATGGACTTCCAATTTTTTGAGCAGAAGAAATATCTGGTTGCTGTACTATTAGGTTCTTTTCAAAATATCTATTAGATGTAGTTCAATGTCCAGCATGGCATTATCCGGAGAAGTAGTTGTTTTCTTTTAGATATTACAAAAAAGCTGTACTTTCAATTCAACTTTCTGAATGGAAAAAATGCAAATTTTCACTTTGGAATTTTTTATTTCAAGTTATAAAGGGTCTTATCACAATATCTGTCAGATTACCTTCAATGTCCAGCGTGGCTTTAGCCGGAGAAGTAGTTGTTTTCTGTTAGATATTACAAAGAATAGCTCATTTTGTATCGTAGATTTCTTCCATTTCCAGTGAAGTTATTGAAGAGTTTGTTGGGCATATAATATTTTTGAAACGTTTTGATTATTATTGTCCTACCTATAAATGCTAAAGTTCCTCAAGGATCTATATTAGAATATTCACACTGTCTACCAACTTGACATTGATATTGACGATTGTCGGGTTAATTACTCAATCGAAGAGTCATACTCACCGAGGAAAGTAGATCTGATCCTACTACAAACATATTGGAGGCTTTCAATTCGGGTTTTTCTAGGGTCAATGTGGTGATCAGCATTTCTATCTACGAAGTAAATATACAGAAATACAAATAATAATCAGTAATTGATCAGTATACAAACCTGGCAGGCCTCCGAGTTAGAAAGTTTACTTATTGGATACGTGAACAAATAAGATAGCAGATCTTCACTCTGAAACAAATGATAATATCCGTTAATATTGGGATCATTTGGGAAAATAGATGAATGGGCAGGGGCGGCCTTAGGGGCGAGGCTCCGGGCAAGTAGGTCTTTGCGAGGCCCTTTTTTGTAGAATTTGTAATTTTTGACGAGAAACGCAAATTTATACAAATACAAGAATTGAAAAAAAATATATTGGAAATTAAAAAAATTTATAACAAATTATTATTACTGATAGTGATAAAACAAACAAACTAAGGTGCATCATTGTCTTGAAATAATTAGGGATTTAGATTTAGAAATGATGTTTGCTGATTTTTCTGAGACTGAAATCATGAATTAAATCATGATAAGTAATCTAATTTAACTAATTTCAACTTGAAAAACGTCATTCTGCAGACGCAACTGTTACAGGTGTCGTGACTATAATTTTCAGGACTACTTGGATAGTAGGGTATATTTCGGTTTAATCTTTTTCTTCAATATATTTCAGCACCGAAATGATGTCATCGTCTTCTTCATATACACGGATAAACATACTCAGTTCTTCATGCAAATCATGTTCATCAGTATCGGATGTGTCTGCTTCTGTCAGAGATAATTGCAAGTTACTGCATGTGTATTGCATCAAAAGTTAACAGTCAGTCATTTACTTTCTCATGATGCTCAAGTGCCTCAAAACTGGTTGGTAACTTGCGCGCACATAGTCGACAATTTAGGTAAATGAAAATAAATTATTTTGGAAACATCTGCCGGAGATAATTCAGGTGCTTCATCTACCCCTTCGTAATCAAAGTTTCTTCTAATACGTCTACATCTCAGGACTTTGAACTATCTCTCAATATCATTTTCATTAGCTGTTTCTCTCGCTGTTACCAAGGAGTACTGGAAATCGTTTTCACGAATTATTAAGCTATTGTGTGAATGCGTCTAACGGCGGTTTGCACGAATTTTAGTTAAATTCTAGATATATTTAAATCCACAATTGAGTCAAAATATCTTTGCACCACATGGTTTGATATAATTACCATGTTAATTTAATTATCAGTTAATAGTCAATCCTTTATTATTTAAGCCGAATTATAATTCAAATTGGTGCAAACTGCCGTAGGTGTTGTATAGCCGCATGAAGGTGCATTTTTTTGTTCTGCTTTTTTTTTTCTTATGACACTAATCTTCGTAAGAATGTCATACCATATGTCATATAAATGTAAATGATCGATACAATAGCGTGTAAGTGAAAATGATGAATACTTTTTGTACCCTAGGGGAGTCTTAAGTGGTTGCGATATTTATTTTCTGAATCTTTGTACCGTTAGTTTCGATAAACATACGAAAATAGTTATCATGAAACGGTAAAATACTTCACATGAAATAAAAGAAACCCTAAAACATATGTCCCAATTATCGTCACCTGAAAAATGTGAATAACCAATGTATGTTATCCAATTACCGTCACTTTGAAAAATGAAAAACGGGCATCAATGCTATGGGTTTATTTATATCTTTATGAATAAAACAGCTCAAAAGGTTATATTTATATCTATAATAAATGAAACAGTCACAAAACTATCAAAAATCAATCAGGTACAGAATCAACTTCCCTGAACTATTTTGTCCATTTCTGGTACCTCATACATGCCACGTTTATTTAAGTGTTTTGTCTCTACAATTAAACATATGAAAATATCCTTAAAGTCGTACTCCGAGGGGAAAACCGCTGAGGAAATTGTTTACACTAGTTCCCAAAAATCCTTCAATTCCACTAATTCCACTAATACCCAAGTAAATCTCAAGTATTACCACGAACAAATGCCTCTAATTCCTTAAATACCCAAGGAATAAAAGCATTACAAATCCGAATATTCGTTTTTTTTTTGTCAAGTATTATTTTTAATACCTTTTTTTTAAATTCCACAATTGTGATTCCAACACTGATGTTTTCTGTTATCCGCAAATTGCTGGTTCCATGGGATACGGACCTTCTGTTATGTCCTTCTTGTACGAAATAATTCATGTTATACCGCTGTATTACTCAAGTAATACCTCTAATTCCCGACTAATTACCATTAATTTTCGACTGACGCCACTTATTTACGAGTAATACCCACTAATGCCCAATAATTTTCAACTAATACACCAATTCCCGACTAATACCCAAAATTTTCGACTAATACCCAAAATTTTCAAATAATTCCACTTATTCCCCACTAATAACTAACAGGTTCCACTAATACCCAAGGCTTGTACACCAAAATTCACCAGCGGTTTCCTCCTCGTCGTATTCCAAAATACCATCGACATTGGGATTCTCCCAGCAACTTTTCCAGAAGCGTTGTTCTAAGAACTTCAAATTGTTTGAATGCTCTCAAAGCAGGCATTCCATTTTTAACGGCGGACACAGCATTCTTCATGTTTCGTTCGGTATATTGTATCCTTCTGGACATTTTTGAAGTGTGGAAGAGACTGAGAACAAAATATCGCCATTTAACGTCACATGAATGTTCCGATTATCGACATTTGAGAAAGAATTAGTAATAAATTCATCAAACTGAATCAAAATCGAATGTCGATTGATGGTGATGGACATTTTCAACATTCGTTCAGCTGATTATCATGGCGGAGCTAAAACAATTAAGTGGTGTTCTTTAAATTTGTTATTCGAAAACTTATTTGTTGAGTCACAGTCATCGACATAACGTCACACAATTTATCGACATATTGTTGTACGTAATATCGACAACAAGTTTTTTTACTTAACTTGACAAAAAACACTGTGTCGATAATTGGTACACAGAAAATTGTGGGTCTATCAAACATACCAACGAAACGAATGTTTGGAGGAGAATTGAATATGAACTTCTAATTGCCACTTAATAATCATCTTGCATGGCCCTTTTATCGACAGTTATGTCGATATCTGAAGCACAACATGTTTCAGATGTACCTATTATGGATACCCTATTTTCAAATAAAATGTGAAATGAATCTTCATATTTTCATAACATTGAAGACAATCAACTATATAGAAGTCTGTTGGTATTTAACATATCATGATTTAATAAAATTAGGTGCGTTTAAGGAAATAAAAGTAAAGAGTGTGCACTCACCAGATCAGCAAGAAAAACAGTATTTACTCGTCAACGACTGACACTCGACTGATTAGCAGTGGTTGTAATGGGGATGCTCACGGCTGGTGAATTCAAATAAGTTCCGAAAGATAGAAACTAGAAACTTGTCAAATGAAAATGTTCAAGAGAACTTTCATAATCTTGTTATATAGAAAATAATTCAAAAGTGTCGATATTTGGAACAATGTCGATAATTGGAACATTCACCTCAGTTATTTCATTTTCTATAGAATGTCATTCACTAACCAACAGACAATCTGTCATGTTTTCCCTGGTATAGGCGTGAAGACAAATTTTACAAAAACAAAAAAATTGCCTTCAAGTTTCGGAAAGTGGTTATAGCGATAAAGATTCCACATGTGTTTTCAAAACAGCCCACTCCTAAATTGTGTAAGGCTTTCGCGGCCATCGTTACTTACATGGTGGTTCTTCAGGTTGTAAGGCCGACGTATGTTTAGAAAAGATCTCGACGTTTCGCCAACACGAGTGGTTAGCATTTTCAAGAGATATTTTCAAAGTTTCTGGTTTCTTAAGTCGCTGTCAAATGACTGACATTTGTTATACGTTGTCTCAATAAATACCTGTGAATTGACGTTCTTACATCTGATTGGTCCATAGCGTAAGCTGACATCATAGAATCGTTCGTACTGTTATTTTGTGAACCTTGTTCAATTGTAGTCCTTCTTCGGTTCTGTTGAAGTTGTTGTGGTGTTTCTGAATTTCAATTGCTTCCCGAAAGAGTCTTGGGTAATAGGATTACTTGGGTTTCTTCAAATTTCACTCTATGGTTATCGTTGTTGAGAGTATGTTCTGCGACAGCGGATTTCTGTGTGTGGGACTTATTTCCCAGAGCAAGTGTCACATGATAATCATCGGTTACATTCACAAAATGTATGCTGTATGCGCATTGTTTGCATATTTAATTTTTTCCACGACTGCCACTTGAAATTTTAATAATAATAACATATGTCGGGGCGTGGCGTAGTGGTTAGAGCGTCCGACTTTGAGTCGAAAGGTCCGGAGTTCGAGCCCCAGTTGCGGCTGGTATTTTTTAATTTAATTTGACCTATTAAATTAGTCCTGCACGATTCACTGTTGCGTTCCAATTAACAGTGCTGCTCCTGAGGTGGCGCCTGGGGTAAGTAACAAGGCCTATCCAGAACACGTGGCTAATGACCATAGCAGTCGATGCCGAAACACAAAAGAAAAATTAATTATAATAACAGGTGCAATTCAATTTCATGTGGGAATTTCTTAAAAATGATATGTCACCTACTAATGACATTTAAATGTCCCGAATAAACAAAAAATTATTGACTGTGACAGATCCCAAAAAACAGATATTTACAACGTGTTTTGCAAAAAACGGCAAGTTAAAGTTTTTATTGAACAACAAAAATTACCTTCGGACATTTCTCATTGAAAATAAGGTTTCATTGGCCTTTAGAGCCTTATTACATTGTATCACAAGTAGGGAAGGTATAATTGTTTCGAAAATTGTTAGATAATAATGTGGTAATTATTGATACACGCTGTACAATTATTATAAATATCATTGGATTGCAATGGACCTTTACATTTACGAAAAATAAATTACAAAACTCGTTTAAATCGATAGTTGTTAGTCTGAAAAGTCTATTTAACAAAAAGTTCCATTATTTTTCTTTCATTTTAAAAAATATCACATTTGAAAGTGTGCCGCTGACGTCACGTTCATCGGAAATAGCTCCCACCATAATCCACGTTTCGAAACAGGCAATACCGTTCTCCTTGAAAATATAACTTCTAGCATGATGTAAGCCGTTGAGAAATAATCAATACATTGTCACTTGATCAACTCATAGATAAAAATCTACATATTAGCTACTTTTTATTGTATTTGTAACTTTCAAATTTTCTGAACAGACCATCCTTTTGATGAAGAACGAGCATTGACAACACAGCAAATCGTAATGACAGTTCTCAACTGTCAAAAGTTATATGGAGATGTGAGGTTAATGTTTATTTTATTTAAATTCAACAATCAACATTCAACTGATAAATTCTATAATAGTGTAGTGAGGTGTTATCATAAACGATTTGGTGTGAATTTATTTGTGTAATTGTGTATAAAAATATGGAACAAGGCTTCATGAAGGGAACTTCGGATAATTTACCGAGGTACAAAGCACCTTTTAGACATGTTCGGTTATTGCAGGGATACAGGTACTGGAGATATGGGAATTGATAACAAATTTTAGAACACAAACAACAAAAGCTCTCAAAACTTAGAAAACCGCATTAACCTAAAAAAATAAATCAAGGTAGTGTTCGTGGAAGTTTAGATCTGATGGAACTGCTTCACTTGTATCAAATGGGTAGGCAAATGAGTTAGAGACAAACTATTCTAATTGATCGCACCGTGAAACAGACGAAAGAACCCATCTGGTATCAAATGACAACTGTCATACGACACATTATATTTGAATGAGAATTTGGTGCACAACTTTAACAACGTTGCCAAGATTAGTTTTGATGAACGTGACGTCACGAAACCACTTTTCTTCTGATTATATATAAACTAGCGGTAAGAAAAAAAAAATAAAAAATCCTGAGTGATATTAGCGTATTTACTTTCTAATTTCAATGTTACCTCATATCTCTTGGAAAGGTCCGTTGTTATAGGCTTCTCAATGATGTATCACAAGTAGGGGTTTGCAACTTTTTTAGTTGGGGTAGGTGGGGCCTAGGGGGTTGATGAGGGTGAGTTCTTTTTCATGCCATTTCATGTCCCCCTTCCTATCCTAGAAACACTTTAGAGCATTTTTCGATATCATCTTTCGTTTGTGACATATAGCCCATTTTATGTTTTTAAACTATCACACATTATCAAAACACCCTGTAAATTATTGTTCATACCTGGATAGCATCTTTCATAGATTTTCCAAAGATGTATCACAAGTAGGGGTCTGCTATTTGAACTTTTTCTGCTGGGGTAGGTAGGGCCTAGGGGGTTGATGGGGGTGAGTTCTCTGTCATTCCATTTTAGTTCCCTCTTCCTATCATAGGAACAGTTTTGCGCATTTTTTGATATCGTCTTTCGTTTGTGAGATAAAGCCCATCGTAAGTTTTTAAATTCTCTCACTGTAGAAATGACATCTCTATATATTCTACTGCTCGGAGATATTAGCCAAAACACACAAAACATGTGCAGCAATTAATTAATTCTACTTGAAATATTTAGAGAATTATTTTTCAATGATGTAACTCAACGCTTTTTTGTGCACAAAATAGGACTATTATGAAATTGAAAACAAAGTACAAATTAATCCAGTGGAACAAAAGTTGAGGAGGGACGATTAGGGTACCCATCTGCATTAGGCCCCTGTTCAAAGTCACAAACACATTATTTGCAATGATACGTTAAACACCAAATACAATTATGAAAAGTTACTTATCCTCATAGGAACTCTCAGCTTCAAAAGGAAAGGGGTGTTCTTCCATCAGAGTTTGTCTCTTTCAGGATACCCTGTATATATTTAGGTACTCAACGTGCCCTTTGAAAACTCAGCGCAAAATTTGGATAAAATCATGGAAGCTAAAAACTGCAATTGCTATTGTTGTTATCGGACTTACCGAATGAAGAACTGCTTCTACTTTGTTGATGAATGTATATGATACCATGATCATTACAGTTACGTCAAAAAGTGGTGTGCACTCAACTGGCGATTGCTGATTTGTCCAACAGTAAGAGTAATATAAACATGTAGAAACAAAATACATAATTTCAGAATTCACTTGTTCTGCATAGTATATCGAGTTTCCCACTGATAAAACATGATTCTTGTGGTTTTTGCTGAGTGCCAAGTAGTATTTCTGTAGGTATTGAACTTTTTCTGATAATTTTTTTTCATGAAATGCTTTTGCATACTTATTATTTGAACACATTAGATCTGAAAGGTATCTCTTGACGATTCCATTGAATTTTTTGAAGATAATATAATAGATTACTTCCACGTAGATCAAGTGAAGAGAAATCGACGCAAAGGAGATGTAGCTAACAACCGTAGCAACCAAATAGATCATGTTTTCGAATTTGAAGTGTTGCAGTAACGAAAATAATACCAATACCAAAATGAAAGAGGTGCACATGAAAGTTGTAAGATATCCTGATATTAGTAATCTATTCGTCTGTTTTTTCGTTAGGATACTTTCAATCCCAAAGTATTTTCTTTTCTCAATTAAATTAACCAAATTCATGGAGGATTTCAAGAACGATCTGCAACTCAAACGTGAGCATACAGCGAAACATAGCATATTGAAATAATTCAGGAGACAAATTGTACTTTCTAGGAGTTTCTTCAAGTCATAATCATTTGTTCTGGTAACGTCTACCAAAGTCACCACTATAGCTACCACGCTGATTGTGATATAAACAAAATTCAGTAGGAGGACACTGTTGCTTTTAACGAACTTTCCCTTGTTGACAGGAGAAGTATGCTGACACTTTGGTACGCTTTGGTAAGACATCCCAAGACTGAAGAATATCATTGGCCTCATGGCACATATGAAACAGTCATGAATGTTTGTTCTCCAAAACACACGCATTTCATTTGCCAGACAAGTCACTAATGATATTCCGTATGATATTGGATAATTGTTTTTGAATGAGTTTTCTATAAATCTTAATCAGATGAATGATAATACCTTGTAATTTCGAGTCAATATGAGTATCAGCCATACTAATCAACAAACTCAATAATCTCCGTTCCGGATGCAAATATTGAACGAGAACGAAGTTCTCATACCATTAATAATATTAATAAATACGTTCAATGTTCTTGCTCAATATTATACATTTATATGTATGTGGAACATAAATTCATTTCAACCTTTAGATCTGTTCTTCTACACTCCCACACTTCTTCAACACCTTGGACAGGCCGTATTTTCCATGTCTTACCACTCTTGGCATTTCGAAAATGATAAATAGTACGAAGTTGGTTAAATTGGAAAAAAAAAATGCCTATTTTAATGAACAATGCGTTGAATATTAATATGCAGTGCTAATTAATCATATTACTCTGTATATATTCAGTCATTTATTTCATATATTTTAACGAAAATGAATGTACGTCTTTTCCTTTACTCTCCTTTTACTCTAAATATTATCTAGAGAAATACAAAAGGTTATGTGCCCAGTAACTTGGTTTATCTAGAGATATCGAAGAAACAAAACCAGAGAAGGAACAAGGTGAAAAACAAACTCTCTGATAATATTTCTGATAACTGTCACAATTGTCAAATAAGAAATGGACAAATGGACCCCGCACCTTTTTTTATTAAAATGGTTCTCGGTGAAATTTTCTGAATTTTCAGTATTTTGTAGTATTCACTGTATTGATTGAACGTGCAGAATCGCAAAGTTTGTTGATAGATTTTGAGTTAAATATCAGTAATTTTTATTTAATTATTTTCTCGGGATTTGAAAAGGACAACTGCATTTTTTTTCGTTCTTATCATCAACGTACCTTCATATTACTAAATATCATTCAGATGCTGCAGATTATATCATTATGTACAGAGTGAAAAATAAAAACATTTTTAGTAATGTCTGAAAATTCGATGTGATAATGAAATATTGATAACATTATTTTGGCATGCAATATTCTATTCTTATTCCATCATTAATCACAATTCATACATTTCTTACAGGGAGATTTGAAAAATTGGTGAAATATATGGCCGGTTATTTGGTACATATCCTGTATATTCAAGTGAATTATCCTCCTCCGAAGATAGCTTATACCGTATAAACTTGATTTCGTTGGGATATATTGGGTGATCATGAAAATTTTCGATAATAAAAATGACAAAATACCAACGTTTCAGAAATCACCCTGTAATTCACGATTAACTAGGTAAAATTCCTTTATTATTATTTAATATATTCATCATTCTTTCCTCAACACTGTCCCAAAAATTCAGTTTCCTACTATTACTAGTTTCATAGTTATTAATTTAGAAACTTATTACCACTTGCATGACGAGTTGAAGGAACTTGTTCACACCTACATTCTACTAGTGGCCAAGATTTTTCACAAATTGTGAAACGTGGGAATTTGGAGATCAAAATAAATATAATATTATATGCAGGGTGATGACCAATGACGGTCCATCCAATTCCATCCGCCATTTAGGAACTGAATATACGACACATAGTTACGACTTACAACTCAGGAATGAGCCAGATAAAATTCCTTATGCTTGGATAGTTTGACTCGCCCTATTGTGTACGAGGCCCCGGTACGGGAAATCAATTATCACTGAAGGTGACAAGGAACAGCCTTAACCGAATCCACCTTCCTCGTAGCAGCGCCACGGCTATCGGGTACATTTTGATTCTGACGTTGAGGGAAAGTGAACGAAAAAAAATCAATTAGTTCCATCAGTGATACTTATTATTATCTGTACATATTGAATTACCTATATTGATGAAATATAATAGATGTCTATATGTTTCTATTGATAGCCAGCAAATATAAAAATCATGGAAACCTCTATCCGAGTGGAACTTGCATTGGAAAAACCCGTTGCTGCCCAGATTCAAATTCTTCTATTAGAAATAAAAGCGTTCTATCAATCATTTTCACTTTTCCCATATAGTTTGTTTTTTATTCCGACAAAGCTTAAACCAACAAAATTCACTTAACTATTTGTACCTTACATTATTAAATTCATATATCTGTGATTGTTATCTATAATCTTCAACCTCTTTTACATTTATTTTGATCTGCACATTCTCACCTTTCACTATTTTTGAAAAATGTTGGCCACCAGTAGAATGTACGCGTGAACAAGTTCCTTCAACTCGTAATGCAATTGGTAATAAGTTTCTCAATAACTATGAAACTAGTCATAGTAGGATACTCAATTTTTGGGACAGTGTTGAGAAGAGAATGATGAATCCATTGAATGATAATAAAGGAATTTCACCTAGGTAATCGTGAATTACAGGGTGATTTCTGAAACGTTGATATTTTGTAATTTTTATCATCGAAAATTTTCATGATCACCCTATATATCCCACGAAATCATGTTTATACGGTATCAGCTATCTTCGGAGGATGATAATCCACTTGAATATACAGGATATGTACGAAAGAACCGGCCATATATTTCACCAATTTTTCAAATCACCCTGTATAAAATGTATAAATTGTGATTAATGATGGAATAAAAATAGTATATTGCATGCCAAAATTATTATATCAATATTTCATTATTACATTGAATTTTCAGACATTACTAAAATGTTTTTATTTTTCACTATGTACAAGATGATACAATGTGCGTCATCTGAATGATATTTAGTAATATGGAAGTACGTTGATGATAAGAATGAAAAAAAATGTAGTTGTCACTCTCAAATCCCGAGAAAATAATTAAATTAAAATTACTGATTTTTAACTTGAACGCCCTGTATTTCAAAATCTATCCATCAACGAACTCTGCGATTCTGCACGTTCAGTCAGTACATTGGATACTACAATATACTGAAAATTCAGACAATTTCACCAAGAACCATTTTACCTATAAAAACTGCGGGGTCCTTTCCAAAATTTGACAAATTGCATGGGTCTTCCAATTTTCACTCTTGGAGAATAATGGTGACTGCCTATATGGATTTGAATAATCTATATGTTATTATCACCGGAGAAGAAGAGGATCCAAAACTGAATTCGCCCAAAATTTCTGATGATGATGTTAATCATGCAGAGACAATTCGTGTTTATAAGTCTACATGTGAATACTGGAGATATAGACATTCTCTATCCCGAACATTCATTTTATTTAACGACGATTCATATATCACTCCACAAATTACTTGCTACTCAAACTCCTGGGGTATGTGTAAAATATTGAATGATCTATTCTATCGCAAAAATGAATATTCACTGCATGCTCTTGTTAAATCGCTTGTAGGAATAAAATGCCACCGAGCATCCAGTATTTCTGATCACATCCCAGTTAACACAAACATCTAGGAGATGTCGCTTTCTTGATTATTATGGTAACAAAATGAGTTGCATTTAGACGTCATTGTCACCACTTAGTGATGCCAAATGTTATGAATTGTTCGCAATTCTCTTCTCATTAGTGTGACTTTGAGCATACAATGTGAAGAAAATTGCGAAGCACATTAACATGAATTTTGGTTTAATTGCGATTTTGTCGGTATAAAAGGAATTAGGTTGGTAACAAAATTGATCGTGACATCACCATTACGGCACAAAATGGCCAGCGGCCAGAGGTGTTTGTCGAGTCGAGAGTCAAGTAGAATTTGTATTTGGTTGACGCCATTCTTTAAATATTTTAAGGGTACTTCTGATAGTGTGTAGTGTTCTGTTTGCTTCTTCTTATTCCAATAGTTGAATCAAATGTGTTTATTAACAATGCCTAATTATTATTTCTACCAAGAACTGTATTTCTCTTCAAAGACCAGAACGGTGAGTAGAAACAGAAAGGTAAATTCAGTGATTTACAGAAGAAAATGCTGCCCAGAGGATTGGAGTTGAATTATAGATTTCTGTATCTTGTTTTTTTTCATGATTTAGACATAGTTTTATATTTTTTTTTGTTTGTGAAAAGTATATACTACGGAATCAACTCACGCATTTGTTTTCTAGTATTCCATTCCATATGAACTGTAATTCATCAGTAAGAATAATAATATTGAGGTAGGTATAATTCCTATTCATATTGAAACATGCTGAGATTTGTTTTATTCTTGACATACAGGTGAATCAGAAAGTGAAGCGCATTTTTAAATAGGTACCAGTCCATTCAATTTCACATTGTTACATCGAAAGGGTCTCAATGATTCCGAAGTATGAAGGGATTGTCATATTAGGCTAATTTCGAGTCACATTTTGCATCACATTTTGATGTCTCGACATGACCAACGGGGCGATGATAATGGAAGTCACTTTGTGATTCACTGGTGTGATCTGAAACATGAATGTGAATCCCACTACCAGCTCTGACACCGTTCTGTGTTGAATGGGATTGCTAAGTATAATGAATTTTGGTCAAGGCTCATTGAAAATTGAAAGAATTATCATCATGGGGATGATCCTGATTCATTAGAAGCCGCACTACTTCCTCTAGCTAAATCAACAAAAGCAAAAGGTTTTCTGTTCCTGACCACTTTACCATCAGAACTCGATAATATTGTAGACAATTTGAAAACCAAACAACATCTAACTTATGATGAAGTTCATTAACGACTAATGGAATTATCAGTAGCATCTGCTTCTTTAGAGAATCCACAGGAATTTTTCGGAAAATAGAGAAAAGAACGTAAAAGCAGAGCATGCAGTTATTGTAAAAGCAACAAGAGATGGTTTAGAGGATATAAAATTCAGAATTGTCGAATTAAGAAGAAAGAAGAGGATGAAAAAGACGAAAGTAAACCAAATTCAGTCGAAAGTTATGAATATGACAATGGAGTTGCTTACCCAGCTTCAACTTCACGAGAGAATAAATGTAAATGGATTTTTGATACCGTAGCAACGTCTCACATGACAAAAAATGAGGCAGAATTTAATAATCTTCATCCATATGCTGGCTCCATCAAACTTGGTAATGATATATGAAGTAACACATATTGGAAATGTTAAATCCAAAAAAGATATAAAAGGAAATGAAAGCGATATAATTCTCTGGAAAAACGGAAAGAAGGTTGGTTGGGTTATTTCCAAACAGAAGGAGAATATTTTTCAAGAAGTATGTCATGCAGAGGCGAATGCCAGTATCACAATATGGCACAGAAGACTAGGTCATTTTCCAACGTGCATTTGAAGATGTGAAGAAAGTTATTGCTGATCCTGATGTTTTGCCAGTTGATCATCCCCTCAATGACTGCGAGTCCTGCGAAAAATCCAAGATGGTGCGGAATATCCCCAAAGAAACAGCAAATTCATGCACAGAAATCATTCAAAAGATTCACTTTGACGTTGCTGGAACGTTTTCAACAAAATCACTTGGAGAAAAATTTTATTATGCCACTTTCATAGATGAATATTTACGCTACATAGAAGTGAAATTCATCACTCACAAACATGAAGTCGAAGACGCTGTTAAAGAATTTATCAACAGGGTTGAGCGTCAAACTGAAAGAAAAGTGAACATTTTCAAATTCGATAATGGAGGAGAATAGGTTTCAAAATCACTGATGACCTGTTTCAAATCCGTTGGTATGAAATCTGAGAATTCCATACCGAGAATTCATGAGACAAATGGCTTGGCTGAAAGAACTAACAGAACAATCACTACCATGACTAGAACAAACCTAATCGATTCAGAGTTGCCACAATCATTAGGGGCACAAGCAGTCACACATGCTGTTTATTCAAAAAACCAACTTTCACATTCATTCACAAAGAATACACCATTTGAAGTGTTTCATGAAAAGAAACCAAAGATTGTAAACCTAAGATACTCCAGGGAGTAAGTTTCAGTCTCGAGCTCAACAGGCTTTAGTAGTGGGATACGGTGAGAAACCAGGTTGGTATCGCTTCTGGAATGGGAAAACAGTCACTACATCTCGCGACTATACATTTCCTCCTGAAGAAGATGTTAGTGCTTTATCAGCATTTGGAGCAAATAGAAGACAAACGAACATAGATAATTCTCGAGATTGGGGTGATTGGCCGAGTAAAAACAACAAAATTTAACAGTTATCAACTTCAGAACCCTCCACTTCTGAAATGTCACCAGGGCCAAGTTTTTGCCATTTTCCACTATCTTCTTCAGAGCCTTCTACGCCTGAAATGGTACCAAGGCGAAGTTGTCGCCAGCGCAATTCTCCAATACGATTTGAAAAGGAATTTTGCAATATAGCTACGGATGAACCTGATTCATACAGTGAAGCCATCACTTGCCCAGAGTCGGAATACCGGATTGCTGCCATAAATGATGAACTGGAGTCGATGGATAAAAATAAAGTGTGGGATGTAGTTCAGATGCCTGCAGGAGAGAAAGCTGAGGGGTGCCATTGGATTTTCAAGAAAAAGTTGTCAGATGAAGGAAAACATTTGAAATACTAGGCCAGATTAGTAGCCCAGGGGTTTAGTCAAATTCCTGGCACAGATTTTCATGAAGTATTTTCTCCTGTTGTTAGGTATGAAAAAATAAAAATTCTTATTGCTCATGCAGTTCACAGGGATATGATTGCTAAGCGAATGGACACTAAGACTGCTTTTTTGAATGGGGAACTTGATTGTTGTATATTTATGAAAATTCCAGAGGGTGTGGAGGCTCAACCAGGGAGAGTTCGTAGGTTAAATCAATCTATTCACGGGTTGAAGCAATCTCCACGTCAGTGGAATCATAAATTGGTTACAGTTTTCACACAAATTCAACTCGAGCAATCCCAAGCTGATCCATGTCTATTTGTGTCCAATGATGGGAGTTTAATTGTTGCTATATATGTTGACGATATTCTGGTGCCAGGAACAACCTTAGCAAAAGTTGACTGACAATTTTGAAGTCACTTGTCTAGGTGTACCGAGATACCTATCTTTTGTCAATTCAGAAAACATGGCACGAGACTTCGTCAGGAACAATACATTGACAATATTCTGGACAAATACGGTTTAATTCATTGTAAACCAACTCATACTGCAATGGATATTGGAGCAAAACCTGAAAAAGGAAAAGAAAATGATGCACGAGCCGATAACAATTTATATCAATAAAAAACTGGAAGTCTTCTGTATCTTGCAATGGGAACCAGGCCAGATATAGCTCATGCTGTTAATGTTCTATCCCAGTTTAGTGTGGACCCTACACTGGCTCATAGTAATATGATTCAGCATTTGATGCGTTATTTGAATGGAACAAAATAACATTGTTCAATTTATAAACGGGGCAATTTTCCTTTTATTTCAATGTACAGCAATGCTTCTTATGCTAGTTGTCTGGATGATCAATATGACCAATACACACTCCGCTGATTAGTCAATTCTGGTTCACGAGATGAAAGCAGTTTCTAGGCCGCTCCACCTAGCGAGCAGAGGAAGACAACGATCTCCCACAGATTTCTGTCTTCTTCGATTAAATCTCTCAACCCGGAGATTAGGAGTGTCTTCCTCTGCTCGCTAGGTGGAGCGGCCTAGAAACTGCTTTCATCTCGTGAACCAGAATTGACTAATCAGCGGAGTGTGTATTGGTTTGGACGGGGAACAGATGGCTTCAGTGCTGTCTGTGTTGACCTGCCCTTGCACTGATGAGAGGCAACAACCTCGAAACTAGTCTGCAGGTGGTCACCCCGTCCAAATCAAAACATAATTCTGCTGGTTGGTTATAGAGGGCACATGCAATTGCGTCCTCTGATGTTTTGAGGAACGTTGCACAAGTAGCTGTTAGATTTAATTCAATACCCGTCGTGGTCTTAGCCAGGGGAGTAGTTGTTTTCTGACAGGTTCTTGCCATAATAAGCCTACATAGTTAGGTGTTTATGGGAGTAAAGGGTTCATCATCGGTCGGTAACGACTGTTCGTTAGCAAACGATCTCCCACAGATTTCTGTCTTCTTGGATTATCTTTGTTCTAAATTCATGAATGATACGGCCTGAGGGAGAGTATTGAATATTAATATGCAGTGCTAATTATTCACATTACTCTGTATATATTCAATCATTCATTTCATATTTTTTAACAAAAATGAATGTACGTCTTTTGTCTCAATTTTTAATGGGAATTATCCACAATAATTTTTGAGTAGTGAGTTGCTGAATTAACATGAATTATCTGTTGAAGCAATTAGTTGATCTAACAAAATCTTGAATATGAGTCAAAAAACAGTAATGGAAAGATAATGAAAAAAGCCAGGATCCTTAAAAAATTAAAATTGGTACAATAAACTGAATAACTGGGAATATCATTCAATTGCAAACAACTTTTTTCATCAACATTTTTGGATATTTTGCACATTAATAATATCACTTTACTCCATAGTCAATTTAGAATACCGGCCGTTTCCTGCTTAGCCGCACGCCACTGGCAATAACTGATATGTGCGTACTTAATCTAATTGATTGCACTAAACTATTAATTAAAAAGTTTTCCATATGGTTCTAACATTTTGGCGGACACTGTATATCACAGGATAGGTACCTTACCAAAAGATAGAATAGAAGAAAAATTCATTTTAGGATTATTCAAAGGTGGTGAACTCAATTGAAAATTGATTTGAATGAATGTTTTTTAAATATTATAGGATATTGGGTTCACAACTATTATTTTTGGCAGTATGTTTGATTATATTAAGTTCAAGGTTGAAAGGACATGGACTGGATGCATGTTTTCCTGGGGCTCTACAGATTTTTTTTTAATTTTGGATGTATCATTCCAGAGGTGACAAGAAGCAACTTTCTTCATTAGACTTTTTTCTGGCCCTACAGAGTGAGCTAAAATATTGGATTGAATGTCTTTTGTCAATTGTGGAAAATACTGTTTGTAACTTGATTTTTCTTGATTTTTGGGTGTAATATACTTTGAAAAATATCAATTGACTTTGAGTGGTGTGCATACTCACAGCAAAATACGCGATTTTTCTAAAACCTGTTTATTAACTTCTCGCCCAAGTGTGGACTTTTCATTGGATTTCACGATGCCAAAAATTGTACCGAGGTTGCTAGTATTAGCAATTTTGGTTTTTACATGTTTGCACCCATATACAGTGCGTTTCACTTCTCATGGCAATACCCTCGTAATTTTTGACGTAGATCTATGAAATTTTCAGGATCGATAGATACACTAAAAATAAACTCACTGCACAAAAGGAGTCATCCTACGTGATATACACTGCACGCCGGCTGATACTGATACACCTGCCTCCTAAAAACCATTCAGTCCTGAAAAATTCTAATTTGTTTCACTTCTCATGTTATATTCATGTTCATGTTCACTTCTTCTGTTATATTCGACGTAGAACCACGAAAATCTTATGATCAATAGATGCACTAGAATTGAACTCACTGCACAAAAATGATCATCCTACGTGATATACACTGCACGCCAGCAGCGATGGAAAAAATGGGTGGTTCCATCACTGCTGGCGTGGAGTGTATAACACGTAGGATGACCCCTTTTGTAAGTTCATTTTTAGTGTATCTATCGATCCTGAAAATTTCATGATTCTACGTCAAAATAACGAAAGATACGACAGTGTTTCCATGAGAAGTAAAACACACTGTTTATGGTTGCAAACATGTGAAAATCAAAAGTGCTAACACAGGCAACCCCAGAAGAACTTTTGGCTCCGAGAAATTGAATGAAAACTCCACACTCTGGCGAAAAGTTGATAAACAGGTTTTAGAAAAATCGCGTATTCGGCCTCATCCAGTGAGTATGCAAACCTTTCAAAGTCGATTGATATTCTTCTCAGCATATTATGCGCAAAAATCAAGAAAAATCACCTTACAGAAAGTATATTCCACAATTGACATTAGACATTCAACCTGTAGGCACATAAAATAAGTCTGATGAAGAAAGTTGCTTCTTTTTTTCTCTAGAATGATATATACAAAAATAAAAAATTAATAAGTCGTGCCCCAGAAATTCATGAATCCAGTGACATGTTTTCTGTTGAAATGGTATATTGAATGATTTGTGAAATTAAGAATTATTGAAAGCAGTGAACTTATGTTGGGTGGGAGGTTATTAGGAATAAATTTGCATACTATTATATCGATGTCAGTAAAAATGTGCCAAAGAAGTAACAGAAATATATTTTCAACATCTCTCACTCCCTATGTTATCAGGATGAAAATTGAAAATCACCTACCATGAATTGTATTTCGTTAATTAGCTGATAGTACCCACAAACGATAATGCCGATGTAAAGTGAGAAACCCATCCTGAAATTCGTCATCCATTTCCAGCTTGGCTCAAGGGGCAGTGACTGCGTAGAATATATGTAGGCTTCGACCATCGAAAAAACTATAAAAAACATCTGAACTCCATAGAGCCATACATTTCCAAACGCGAAGATGTGGTTCCTGTAGTTGTGGATAAGAGCCAAATAGAATCTCTGCAAATCTCTGATATTTTTCAACAATGTCTCATCGTTCGCTTCTACCAAAACCAACTTCATGTTCTTCAGACAGGTCTGCAGAACAATTTTGTATACAGAGAGCGCAGTAACAAAATTTGCTGAATAGTTCATAGTATTGACAATGTCTACTAGTAGACTCACTACTAGAAGGGCTGATTCAAAAGTAATGCTCTCTATTTGAGATGTAGCTCCTAAAAATACTAAAATCCATGTAGAAGAGTGCAAGCATGTGGTAATTACAGAGTATATTCTCAAACACGCCATAATGCTCCTATTTAGAATTGTCTTTATTCCAAAGTTCTCTCTTTTGTGTATCAAAATTATTAGCCCATTCATGTATAGAACATATCTTGTATTATAGAATATTATAGATACGCTAAAGACTATGGTATTCATAAAGTTCGGCATAATAAATATGTAGTTCAGCTTCATACTCGGATCCATATGACTTGGTTCGAAGAGATTTGGTAGTATCAGAAGTGTGAAAAGGATCAGAATTGATATCCAGATAATTGAAAAGACTGTATACGAGGTCATCAATTTTAGTTGTGGTATGGTTACTCTGTTTGTATGAGGGCATTCCGGTTTACCTATAAAAGATAGAGTGAATCCTGTGAGTATCAACGGTTTGATAGCACAAACGAGGCAATCTGTGACATTCGACTTTCTCTGCAAAAAAATCATGGCGAACTAGTAACTTTCGTAGCTGAAGATACATTGAAATATAAATTGAGAAACTAATACTCGAAACTACATCAATCATCCAAATTTATATTTGATGAAGGCCCCATAGGTGACTATTACTATTCTATCATGATGGAGCTCTTGATAACGGACAAATATCAACAAATATCAATTATGTGTCTACTCTCACTATAATTTTGGAGGCATACAACGAATATCCAAGAGAAGATTATTTCACTGATTAACGCCAGAAGATGTTCTTTGAAGAATGACAATACGAATAGGAAGATAATGATACTTGGTGATCAACAGGGACGTGATATTGACAAAATTTTCAAGTCGAAGTATGAAGACTGTAATACTGTATCGATTTTGAAAGCAGGTGCCCACTTTGAAACTGTGGTCGAACATATTGACAGTTTATCTCGAGATTTTAATGAAAATGATTTTGTTATTGTTGTAGCAGGAATCTTTTATTTCAAATGTAACAGAGTACCTTACGTAGAAAAAAATACTACTAAAATTAGCCTCTGCAAAAATACTAATATTGTAATGGTCTCTACACCCTTTGGTAAATTTGATGAAAAGACTGAAAACAAAATTTTTAATTTCAACTTGAGACTACAAAAATCTATAAGGGAACAAGACAATTTATTTTTCATGAATATAAATATAAATAACTCGTTTTTGACCAAAAAAATTATTGTGAATAAAATAAAATCAGAAATATTTTTTTCTAGCAGTGATAATTGTGTGGGTACCAGTTCTTCACAAAATCTTTGTCAAACACCTGATATAACAGTAATGGGGCTCAATTATCAAAAAAACTCAAATTGTATAAAAAAAAATTACAAAAAAACTAATTAACACAGACACACAACGGGGGTGTTTTTTGCGCAATATGATGAGATATATGACAGCAAGCCCCCCTTTGTTTGCATATCTGAGACGCATGTAACAGAAAACATATTTGATTCAGAAATTAGTTTTTCAGGTTATAATAATTTGAGGGTTGATAGTGACAGTAGACATACAGGGGGAGTCCTCATATATTTTAGAAATGATATCAAAATAAGCAGTACACAATGTTCAGCAGTACCAAAAAAATATTGGTTAGGTGCAGTTACATCATTATATAACGCAAAGCATTACTTGGTGGTATGCCAATATAGATCACCTAGTGGTAATAATCGTACAGAATTTTTAAATTTCTTCGAAAATTGGTGCGAAGAAAATGTATGTGACCAGATATGGTAATAACCAATAAGCATTTTCTTATTGATGCAGAAGTTATGGATACGCCAAAAATATCTAGCCACAATAATATTATTTTCTATTGTGATCAAAGTTCTACTGGGAATAAATCTCAAAAATTAAAAAGTAGAGGCCGTCTTATAGATTTCAATAAAATCAATGAGAAACTATCAAAAATAAAATGGAACTACAGAATGATTGACATGAATGAAAAATATAGAGACTTCTTCAAAAAAGTGTATAAGGTTTATGATGAAATAGCCCAAAAAAAATATATTATATTCTTTATATTCTACCTGAATGTCTCGTATGGGATAGACGTGTTTGCACTGTGCTGTCTGGAAAGTATTGTAAATCTGGATATTATTATTATTTTATAAGCTTTGTTAGTGAGTAGTGATAGTGCACAAAGGATTATTCCTTATTACATCGCTAAATTGGTACTTGATTCGGATCATAAAACCAAATTTGAATATGAGTTCTCGAGCCAACAAACGGGGCGAGGAAGATCTGCAGACATTAGTCAGAAATTTTGTTCTGAAACTTTGTTCATCCGAAGAATTTATTAATCAGGCAACTACCACTATAACAGAAACACTTAATGAAAAATTTGAGGAAGAAATTCAATCGTTGAAAGTAAAAAATGAGAGTATGTTGGAGAAATTGAAAAATCAAGAATTACAAATTAACACACTCATGGAAAAGCAAGAGAATTATGAACAGTACCGAAAAAGTCGAAATATCATAGTTTATGGTGTCTCAGAAGAAAATAATGAAGAATGTAGTTCGAAACTACTCGATATTTTCAAAACCAAAATGAAACTGCGTATTGATCATGAAAACATTGAGTTTTGCTATAGGATGAAATCTGCGAATTTGAATAAACCCAAACCTATTTTTGTGAGATTTACCTAGAACAATTGTAAAAATGTTTTCAAAATAAGAAATCTTTGAAAAACACTGGGCTCATCATCAGAGAGGATCCAACAAATCAGCAGCGTCAAATTCTCACGGCCGCCATTAGAAAATTTGGTAATAATGGAAAGGGATGGACCAATCGTGGAACTATTTTTGGCAAAATCAACGAAGAAGCAAACGTATCCAAAATCAATTCCTTAGGTGATCTTGATCGACTTTCATCTGAATATTTCATCTTTATCCGCTCTCTTTCTTTTGCTGTCTTCTTTTTTTCATTATATATGTGAATCGGAATCATTTTCGGCAAAGCTTACTCAACAATTATAACTGTTAATACAACTTTACAAATATATTTGAAAAATTCATTGACAGCATGGTGCAGTTTATTCCTGCCCATTTAGTGTTTTTGCTACTTGTTTATTTTTTGTTAGGAGTGAGATTAGGATCATTTTCATTTCTCATTTTTTTTATCCTTTCGATAAAATATTTATTTTTTGCTTTGAAAGACGTACATTGCTGAGATTAAATTGTGTGAGTCTAAATAGAAGTAATTTGAAATAATTTGATATGAACTATTTGAAAATAGGCGGGTTGAATTCCGTCATTTTTAGAAGTTAAGAATATTATAGTACAGGAAAATTTCGATATTTTCACAGTTTGCGAGTCTTGGCTGAAAGCGGACATACAGGGTCATCTGATCAAAATAAATGGTTTCAAGTTATTTAGGAAGGATAGACAGAGCCGGGGAGGTGGGGTCTGTATATACGTTTCGAATAAATTGAAAAGTGAAGTAGTCTGTCAACCTACCCGTTTTTGTGAACAACTGTGGGTAAACATTTTTTCTCATAGAAAATCTTTTGCAGTGGGTGTAATATACAGGATCAAAATTTGTTTTTAGAGGAATTCGAAGATACTGTTAGTCATTTTCATCCAACTGTAGATGAAATTATATGTACTGGTGATTTCAACATCAATGTCCTAGATTTCGGAAATACACACGTAGACAATCTTTTATCTGTTGTAAAAATCTTTGGTTTGACTCAAATCATTGACTTACCTACAAGAATAGGGAAAAACAGCCAAACTCTATTGGATTTGATTATAGTTAACGAAAATTCTGTGGTGGAAGGGAGTGTCATCGATAGTAACGGTATCTCTGATCACCTAATAGTTCAATGTAAAGTAAGAGTTGATGATCAAAAACGGACTACAAAAATGTGTACATACAGAAATTTTAAAAATTTTAATGAAGAACTTTTTCAAAGAGACTTACATAATATGCCATTCTTTCAGATTTACGATCAAGAAAGCATTGATAAAAAAAATTTCGTTTTTGATAAATATCCTTCTAAATTTATTCGATCGACATGCTCCCGTTACTACTTCTAGAGTCACCAAACGCAAAGCTCCATGGCTAACGTTTAACATAAGGCAAATGATGTCCACTAGGGATAAAGCACTGAGAGCATTGAAAAGAAATAGAACCGAGGGACGGCTACAATATTATAAAGATATCAGGAATTATGTAGATAAGGCTATTCAGAGAGAAAAAAAGGCATATTTTTGTTATCAGTTAGAGAACACTAAAAATAATAAAGAAATGTGGAAAACACTAAAATCAAATGGAATTTTACCTGAAAAAAGCATTGAAATTCCAGATCATTTGGTTAACCCACATGATGTAAATAACTTTTTCATAAATTCTATACCAAACATGCAGCCACCTCAAGATCTAATAACTTTTTACAAGGAAAACCATCTAGTAGAACCGGAATTTGCTTTCCAGGAAATAAATGATTTATTCACAAATAAAGTTATATGTAACATAAAATCGAATGCTAAAGGTTGCGATGATATTTACATTAATTTGATTAAAATGTGTTGTCCCCATATCGTACAATATATCACCAATATAGTAAATTTTTGCTTATCCCATAGCGTATTTCCAGCGATGTGGGGGAGAGCAGTGGTGAGAGTATTGCCCAAAAAATCTAATCCAACTGAATATAAGGATCTGCGGGCAATTAGTGTCTCACCTACTTTATCAAAAATTTTTGAACGAGCTGTTGAAGAACAGCTGAGAAGTCATCTCTCTCGGTTTTCTCTACTTCCGGAAATACAGTCTGGGTTTCGCAAAGGTCATAGTTGCGACACTGCTTTGCTGCACATCGTGGACGACATTATTAGGGCTACAATGAAGGACTCTGTTCTGTACTTGTGCTTCTTGATTTTAGTCAAGCTTTCGACACTCTAAACTATGACCTACTTCTAGCAATTTTAAATTATATGGGATTATCGGGAAGTGCTATCAGACTTCTTGAATGTTATATCAAAAACAGAGAACAAAAAGTGTGCCAGGGTGGAATCTACTCGAACTATATGAAACTCAGGTGTGCCACAGGGTTCAATATTGGGTCCATTGTTGTTCACAATTTACTCATCAAATATGTTACGTTGTCTAGAACACTGTAAAATTCACCTTTATGCTGATGACACCCAACTATATCACAGCTTTTTTCCTCAATGTGTAGAAAACGCGTGTACGCTTATCAACAATGATATTGAGTCGTTCGTTGAGTTAGCAAGAGATCACTGTTTATTATTGAATGCCACTAAATCGAACATCATCCTTTTTGGTTAAAAAATGAACCGCCAGAAAACAAGTGAATCTCTTACAATTAAGGTGGATAATGTTCCCTTACAACTAACAACTGAATCCAAAAGTCTTGGAGTTATAATAGATTCCGACTTGCGGTTTGAGAAACATATAAACAAACAAATACAACTTGCATACTCTTCGTTGAAACTTATATATGGAAACAGACACGTACTCACGAAACAGACGAAAACAACTCTCTGTGATGCACTGGTTCTATCACGCTTCAACTACTCAGACACTTTATATGGTCCATGTTTAACCAAACAGTATGTATGCACTGAAAATACAGAAACTACAAAACTTATGTCTACGGCTCGTTCACGGAATTAGAAAATATCAAAGAATATCCCATAAGTTACGTGAAACGGGTTGGATCACTATGGAAAATAGACGGATTTTAAATGCTGCAAATTTATACACAAAAATTATACTAATCAAAACGCCGTCTTACCTGTACACGAAAATCACTTTTCGTACTGATGTTCACAATCTGAACATCAGATTTAAAGGTACGCTTACCCCACCTAGTTTCAAAACTGAATTTTTCAAGCAATCATTTAGTTATAATATATGCCGAGTGATTAACCAGTTACCAAAAGAAATGAAAAATTCAAATCCTTCTGCTTTACGAAAAAAATTCAAACTCTTTCTGTTCGAAAGCCAACTTTAATTATAAACTACCATACACATTTTTATCATTATGTGACCAGAATAGGTTCAGTAATGTGCGTCTTCTCCAGCATCATATTAATTATAAACCATTCCCAAATCAAATTACTTCCTCATTTTAATTTTTTGTCTCGTATTACTTTCTTTTTGTCTTAGCATAGGTAGAGTTTTCGAGGTTGAGTGGAAGAACAACTCCGTAGCACTTGTGCTAGCTGAGTTGAACTTCGCCTTTTGTATCTCAGTAACTTAGCTCTGTAATGTAACAAAATACAAGTATGAAACTATAGCTGGGAAACAATAAATACGATTATTATTATTATTATTATAAAAATTCATCCACATTATAGAGAATGGTATGATGAAGAAGTAAGGGAAGCAACAAAAAACAGGGATGATTGTTATAGAGTGGAATCAGCAGGGAACACAAGAACTCAAACATATTTACAAACAAAAAAGAAATACAGCAGTAAAAACTATGAGGATGAAAAAGCGAGAATTCTACGAAAGGAAAATTGAGGAAAATAAAACAAACTGGGTTGAATTGTGGAGGGCAATGAAAAATATTTATCCGAGTAAAAATGAGAAACAGATGATAAGTGAAATAGAAATAAGTGATAATGAAATTATCAGTTATGAAAATGGTCCGACAGGTTGAATAACTTCTTTGTGGAAGGTTTCAAAAACATAATAGACAATGTTGATTAAGCAGAAATTGACTTTTCAATTACATGTAATTCAAATCTGGGGGTCACTTATGATTCAATAGAAAACTTCTCAGTACTAGATTTCAGAGAATTGGATGATTTTGTTTTTTCGTTGAAAAATAAGGGAAGTCTAGATGAATTGAATGTTGCCTTTTTTTTAATTGTTTTACTAACCTTTCAGAACCATTACTAAACCTCATTAATACCTCATTACTAACAGGGGAGGTACCTGATGACCTGAAGATATCTACAATCATTTTCCTGTTCCGAAAAAAACAAACTCAAATAAAGCCTCAGATCTAAGACCAGTGAACATGTTGAGCTCAATTGGAAAAATAATTAGTATATTATATTGAAAATAATAAACTGTTAAGTACATACTAATCAGGGTTCAGAAATAAACATAGTTGTGAAACAGCAGTTCAGTGTATACTAGATGATTGGAAAATTAGCCTAGAAAAAAATGTGACTACTGTTACAGTGTTTTTGGATCTTCAAAGAGCCTTTGAGACAATACACAGAGACAGATTATTAAAAAAATTAGTAGCAGTAGGAATAGATAAAACAGTCCTGGAATGGTTGAAAAGCTTTCTAAAGAACAGAAAACAAAAGCGTGAGATAAATAATATAATATCAGACGATACAGAATGTGAACAGGGAGTTCCACAGGGAAGTGTGCTGGGACCCCTATTATTTTTGATGTATATCAATGATTTGCCAGGGGTGGTAGGTGAGAGCACAGTTCACCTCTTTGCAGATGATACACTAATTTATTTCTATTTACGGTTGGTGTTGTGCTAATTATTTGAAGATCATTGTTGAGAAGACCAAGTATATGGTAATAAGTACAGAAAAACGATTCAGAAGCTTTTGTAACCAAAATTTCGAGATAATGCTAGGACCTAATAATGTGGAACGGGTCAATCGATTTAAATATCTCGGGGTTCATGTGGAAAGGGGATTACAGTTTAAAGATCATGCCAACTTCATTATAAAGACGATATCATTTAAAATGTATTTTTTATCTCGTTGTGCCCCATATTTGACGATGAGGACAAAAATGTTACTTTACAATTCATTAGTTCTTCTTCATTTCACGTATTGTTCTACAATTCTGTATCTGCTGAAACAGAATGATTTTGCTCGTTTACAGAAACTCCAAAACACAGCTATGCGCATAATTTTAAAATGCAGAAGATTAACACCCATAAGAGAGATGTTGATGGAACTAGAATGGTTACCAATTAATTCTTTTCTCGTTTACCAAACATTAATCCTAATTTTTCAAAATAAAAAATAAAATTTCTCCAACATATTTACAAGAAAAAGTTATGTACAATGACCAAATCCATGGATACAATACAAGATACAGAACCGACTTTCATATTCAACAAGTCACATTAACACATACACAAAATTCCGTTTTTTTTTCAAGGGACTTGATAGCTACAATAATCTGCCAGAAGGGATCAAATGTAAAACATCTTTAAAATCCTTCAAGACAAAGTTGAAATCATATTTTCTTGATCAACATAAAACCTAGTAGCCATTTCCTCATTTTTTTAGTTCGTCTCAATATTTAGCTATAACTGGAGTACATATTATGTTTTAGTATGTTTAACCTATTTTGTGTATTCATCAAATATCTTTTAGAATGTGTATAGGTGTATAGATGTGTATAAGTATGTGTATCTGTGTTGTATACATATGTATATATATTTTTTTATTTTTTGTGACAAGGGTTCAAATGCCCGATTTGTGAGAGTATGTTCCCGGTGAACATTCAACTTTACAATTGTAAGTCATATAATGGTTTTCATCAGATGTCTCATGCGTTATGTTGAATGAACTTAACCGATACGTACTTCAGAAATCGGTCATACTCATGACTAAATTATATACCAAAATTAAACCATTTTACGTCGAACGTTCGCTTTAACACATTTCAATTATGTTGCATATTTGATCAAATGAAACGATCAATACCGTATAACCACGAATGTATCATTTGAATGGTGATAACTTTGAAGATTGCATATGAACATATTTTTTATGTACTTTTTCAAATATTATCTCTTCAATAATATCCAGACATCAATATAGATATGAAAATATCTAACTTTTTTAAATATATACATCTTTATCAATATAATCAATAGTAACACCAAATAGCTACGTATTATTGCATATTTTGCCAGACGTAATTTATGTGCACCAAAAAAAATATATAATTATTGATCGAAATAATCAATAGAAATTATTATATCATTAATACATATCTTGAGTGACGATAATTTTGAAAACCGAAAATAGACGTATTATTCATGTGTGTTTCCAAGAATCGTCTCTCCATAGTTTTCCTGGCATCGGGCAAAATATGAATATTTTACATATTTCCTAATATAGTAATGAAAATATTATATTGTATTCGATCCATTCAACGACCGAATAACTATGTATTTTTGCATACGTTTTCCATCGTAAGTTAAATACCTGAACAAATATGTTCACCTATTGATGTAATTAATCAATAAAAAGTATTATATCATTTATATATATATATATATACATACATATATATATATATATATATATATATATATATATATATATATATATATATATATATATATATATATATATATATATATATATATAGTGAGCATTGGTAATTTTGAATGTTTCTCTTTAAAACATGAATCCATTCCAAGAGAGGTTATCTTGTACGATGGAAAATAGCGACTAAATTCCAACTTTCAGTCGCAGATGATTCCACAACTGACTTTATGAACATCCTGTTCATATTTTCAATGAAATCAATATTACTCAAATATGTTTCCAAACATTGTCTCTCCAAAGGTTTTCTGGCAACAGGAAAAATAAGAAAATTTTACAAATTTCCTAATATAGTAATGAAAATATTATATTAGATTAGATACATTTAACGACCAAATAACTATGTATTTTTGCATACTTGCAAATGTATTCATTAATTCATCAAAATAATCGATATAAACTATTATATCATAAATATATCTCTTGAGGTAATTTTAAAAATCAAATATAAACATAATATTGATATATGTTTCCAAACATTGTCTAACATTGTCTCTCCAAATTTTCACTGACATCAGGCAAAATATGAATATTTCAGATATTTCGTAATATAGTAATGAAAATATCACATTTGAATCGATCCATTTTATGAACAAATAACCATGTAACTTTGGGTACTTATTTGCATACTTTGCCTGGCGTGAATTGAATATCTAAAGAAATATGTTCATTTGTTTATCAAAACAATTTAAAAAATATGTTCAGATATTGATCAATATAATCAACATGAAGTATTCTACCCAACGATAGGTGTCGCTGCTATTGAAGTTACGGAGCATCATCTCAAACTCAGTAACAGTATATGAATACTATCAAAAGCATTTGTGAATTGTCCATTAGTTATTGGACCTCTTGGGTTACCATGATAACATGCATGAAATGCCTAATAGGCTGCTTAGCTTGTACCATGATAACCAATTTCAGTTTTTGGACATAGTGCATAATAGTTAATTTTGATAATGAAAATATGATCAATGAAGTATGACGTCGATACAACGATGAAAGTTAGGTCATATCGTCTCAGAAAGGACCGTAGTATTGGGAATATGACTTTTGATTCACTTACTTGACATATATATTGATATGTTCTTTGGACATTGTGCATAATACGTGATTTTGATGATGAAAATAAGATCAATGAAATATGTCGTTGATACAACGCTGAAAGTTGGGACTCGTCGCCTCAGAAAAGACCGTAGTATTGGAAACATAAGTTTTGAATCTTGACATATGTTATAATATGCAATTTGGACATTGAGCATCATACGTCATTTTGATAATAAAAATATGATGATTGAAGTATGACGTTGATACAACGCTAAAAATTGGGACTTATCGCCTCAGAAAATACGTATAATGGATACATATTGATGATGTTGACCATCATTCATAGGACGTTATGTTTATGTTCCACATATGTAACAATTTAAAAAATGTTCACCGGGTTGTATTATTCATTTCTTGAAATTTATGCAATTACTTGAAAATGTATATTAGCCAAATGGACTAAATACAGGACTTATATCTATACTTCCCGGGTAACAATGGGTTATGCTTATAGCTCCTTCACTTATCATCCAATTTTAATGAAATGTGGTGAATACCTAAACCGGATTATCTCATCCATTTCGAAAGATAAAAATATGAAAATTCCATAATCTCCAAGTTGTTTGAGGAACCTTCAACTGAGGAAAACAAAAATTAAAAGTCACTTCCGGTTTGACAGAAACTAACTCAGACTTTGTTATTTTGAATAGCACATTGAATTTTTGCAATTTTTAATTTCTACTCAGAATTATCTTTCCAACGATGTATCACACGTTGTATGTTACATTTGATTTGATGGAGAAAACAACAATTGAAATTTCAAATTGAAAGAATTGCAGTAGGCTATGATATCGTTTGTTTGAAAGTGGTTGACAATGTTTCACTTTGAGTAAGGTTATTCTGGACTTTCATTGTCTGAAAAAGAACGAAGAAAAATTCAACATTCAATTCTATGCAATTTTATTAACGTCTCGATATTTTGTGTAATCTTGATTTTCACTTCAATAATAAATGATAATTTATGAACAATTACACTTTATTTTTATAACGATTCTGATAATCACATCAACATTACTATTGAGCAATTTATGAAATGTTGATTCAGCTAAAGATATTCTGTCGTGGAACATAATAGTTATTTATGCAACAAGTTCAAAAAGTAGGTGTTTAATGCTTTCGACGTGAAATTGTTCAACGAGGCCGTCACGCCTAGTTGAACAACTCGTCAAGTACAATAAACTCTCTTTGCAAAAGTTGCATTCAATATTTTTTCTACGTTCATGAATTTTTGTTTTTCTCAGTTAAAGGTTCCTTGAACGAATTGGAGATAATGAAATTTTAAAAAATTTTATTTTTTGAAATAGCTGAGAAAATCCATTGGAACATGTACATTGGGACACCCGGTATATGATACACAATTTTGGATAAGGGTCTTCATCCCTAAAAAAGGGGGAGTCAGAAACGATTTTTTTTCTCTGAGTAGAGCAGGGTTACTTGATTGAAAAATAATGAAAAAAATATTTTTTGAATTTAAAATGAATGAAAAGGGTATTTTCCCCCATATTTGGGCATTTTCGTTCAGTTCCATCATCAGAACGAACGAATATTTTGGTGTTGTTTCTTTTCAGTATCGAAGTCTATCATTCGCCCAGTTAAACGACTTTTTCATTTTTCTCCTAGACGTTAATTTTTTTTTGGAATAATTTTAAAAAAATTTGTTGTTTTCGCGAAATGGGTCTCCTTGCTTTATTCCATTCGAAATGAAAAATATCCAGCTTCATCAAAGTCAACTAATGAAGGTTTGGTTCAGCCGTCGACCAGTGAAAACTAATTATTACCTACAATTCTGGATTCAGAAATAGAACTAAATTTCTTTTAAATGACACGCCCCTCAGGTTGCTCCTCCCAAAAGAGAGAGTATCATAGCCAGTATGACATCTGGCACAGGGTCGGATCGAGAATGGGAAAAAAGAAAACTCATTCGGGTCTATCGAAACTATGGAATATTATGACTTTTACAATTAATAGCTTTTTTCAACAACATGTGTTTATCACTTGGGGGACAATACTCCATAACATTTTTATAGTAGGAAGAACCAAGAGGTGGCTCCAGAATGTTGGACAAGTTTTGTGATTTCTGATACGATTCCATTCAAAAGTGGTATATGGAAGCTTTTGGGTTTGGGATGTCATAATTTTTTTTTCGATAATTCAACGCAGTGGCTCCTTAATAGCAGACGAAATTTCTGATTCTCGGTCTGATTCTATTTTTAGTTGGTATAGTTATAGGGATTTTTGTGGACGGAGATCATGATTTTTTTGTCAATGTTTGATAATTCGAAATGAGAGCTACAAAACGGTGGACGAATAATTATTGTCCGATTCCGTTCAAAATGAGAATGTAGGGGTTCTTTGGATCGGTTATTTTGACTTTCATTGTCAAAATAAAAAAAATTCAAGATGGCGACCTCGAGATTTAAGGTCAGATTATATTCCAAATTTGTTTCTAAGAGATTTTGGAATAGGAGATGAGTTTTTTAAAACTAAATAATTCATTATGACATATTTTACGAATGATCTAAAGAAAATATTCATGCATTTGATTAAAATCATGTCTTAAAAACATTTTTTTATTTATATTTATCAGAAAATACACTCTCCACTTCATCAGGGCTAAGTAGCGAGAATTTTTGGAGTTAGAGGCATATTTTTACGCATATTACCTAATAACTTATTCTTGTGACTCCCATATCGGCAACTCCGTTCAACATTGGTTTCCAATACAACGGTTTATTTTGGCGGCGCGGCGTTTTTGATGTTCCTTTGAAGTTGGAATGTTTCAATGGGGCAGCGCAGCAAGGTTAACAATCGAAACATATTAACTTGATACCAGGTGATTGTTACGGCATTTTTTGTTTCTTTGGCGGCATTTATATCGGGAATCGTAATCATTCGAATTTATTCACATCGTTTTTTATTTTCATTAATGATTCTATGTTGAAGAAGATTCACAATTATTTTTATCAAATTCAAGGAAAATAATATACTTAACCAGAAGAAGATATTGCGATTTAGTTATATATGCGAGAAATGATTTTAATGTAAATAGACAAAGACATTTGTGTTTGGGAATCAATAATGCTTCCAAAGCTGAAAGCATTTTATGTAAATTGCATTCTGAAATTTTGAACGGGCATCTTCCTAGAGGAATGAGAATTAGGGATAACTGCTTCTAATGTTGAAAGTAGAGAAAGAAATGTAAAAAAGAGAGAAATATCTAATTTTTTCAATATTCAGGTATATTAGAGTAAAACATCTATCTAAAACATTGTTTCATTCATTTATGACAGTTGTATTAATTCACATCGGTTGAATTGAATGTTTCACGGGTGATAGAGTCTCATATTGTTTCACCCTTTATATGGAATAAGACATATGTACCTAAACTATGTACCTTTCCTGCAAAAAATTACATTCAAATCGAGAAAATAGTTTTCAAGAAAACTGCGATCAGATCTTATTGGTAACTATTTTCAATACATTTTTTATTCATGATTCCACATCAGATTTTATATTTTCGAATCAATTCAAATTGATGCATTCATATTTCATATACACCTAAATAGTAATTTTGAATAACTCACAAAATAAACCAAATCCATCTAGGAGCTGCTATTTTAAATTACTGAAATTTGATGAAAAATTAATTATCATCAACCCCAAGATACCATTCTCATACCGTGTAACACAGACTCATCGTACACGCCCTTTTCTCTTTTGTTTCTGTAAATATATTTCTGAAATTTAGAACATTGAATATGCTCACTATAGAGCACTTTTTGACATATTTGGAAAAAAATCCAAATTCTGTTTTTACCGGAAATGACATTGACCTTCGAATTTCAAATAGGACACCGAGTAGATTATTACATTTTTGAAATCTGCATAATTTTTTGAATCCAATGATACCTCATATTTGATATTTCATTCGTCAGAATACCCATTTTATTTTTCGATCTAGAGAGCCATGAACTCCCTAAAATTATTCCAAATAATCAAAATAATGCTACACTATAGAAATTTCTGACAGATGATACATCCACTATGAGGTATCATTGGATTCAGAAAATTATGCTGATTTCAAAAAAGTAATGATTTACAGGGTGTCTCATTTGAAAATCGAAAGTTGATGTCATTTCCGGAAAAACCAGAAATTGTATTTTTTTCAAATATGTCAAAAAATGCTCTATAGTGAGCATATTGAATTTTCAAATTTCAGAAATATAGCTACAGAAACGAAGGAGAAAAGGACGTGTACCATGAGTCTGTATCACACGGTATAGAATTCGACTATAAATCACGAAACTCGTCTGCCATTTTCAATTCCTAAATTTCAAATTCACGAATTTTAACAGAAATCATCAGGATCTCTCAACCCAAACACCGATTTTGAATCGAATCGGACATAATCACAAAACTCGTCCGCCACCTTGAACCGCCATCTTCAATTAATCAATTTTGACAAAAGATTCATAATCTCTGATCCAGAAAAACCCACAGACAAATTTTGAATCGAATAGGACTATAATCACAAATCTCGTCCGCCATTTTGAAATTTGAAATTATTAATGTTGACGAAAGATTCATAATCTACGACCCCGAAAACATACACATACCCATTTTGTATCGAATCAGAAACCAAATCACAAATCTTGCTTTTTTGTTTTTTCTTTGAAAACATTTATAAAGGAGTACCCACCTGCTACTGGAATTATGAACAGTGAACACCTATCAAATATCAAATGATTTGGACGTCTGCAAGTGTACATTTTGTTCCACGATTCCATATTACAACCTACATATAGCATACATGTCAAATTAGTATGAAACGTGTAATAAGAAAAACAAGTTTCCCATAAAAGTAATTCTGGGCCAATACATTTAAAAAAAAGTAGAATATACTGTTTACGTCAGCGTTGTATATTTATTTTGTGCTGCATGCATGTCATGTTTTATTTGACATTACCTTTTATCTGATATTTCGGACGTCACTATCTATTTTTTTTTGCGGTATACTTCTTAAAATTCACATTCAAAACATTTCCGAGATGGTTCATACAGATTTTGCTAAAATATTTTTCTAATTCTTGATATATTGTGTGACTGGATTCCATGATATTCATACATTTGAAATTTTCCTGCAAATTTTCAGATTACCACGAAAACAAATAGGCTTTAATCTAGATTTGTAAATTGGAAGACCGAGCACCGAATTATCTAATTCGTACCTGTATCTATCAGGAATCGCCAAGTTAGAAATGAGGCGGAGTTTGTATTTATTCCATCGGGAGAACACGCACTGCCATCTGGCGATATACGTTTCTTATTTAGGAGGCTAAAGAACTTTAACACATGAGAACGAAATGGTCGATTTCCGGTTTCGCCATAATAGCCTCCAACTTCGATTTTTCAAATAGAACACCACAAAAGTTTGATGTTTTTACGGATTCTACGGTTCAAATAACATAACAATAATGATGATAATGATAATAATTCCTCAAATTAGTTTGCACACTATCAGAGCAGGAATACAAATGAAAAAGAGAAGATCTTAATGAAATCAAGATATAATCGACACAAGATAACATTGAAGACTAAAAATAGTAATATAAGATAACAGATATGAATGAATTTAATGTATTTAGAAACATAACATACATGTCGCAAACAATACAATTACAAATATAATGTTTGATAATATATAACCATTTACAGGAAACATACACGTCATACAGTGACCGCCAAAACGTATATACTATACAGCAAAAAAGTTTATTATCAGAGTATTGGAAGAATATTTCTAGGGAAAAGCATGTGCACACCGGAAAACCTAAAAATCAATTTTGACGCATTTTACGTGACAACTAGTGTGGCGACAAATTGGACAAAAAATTCGATGAAGATGACAAGATATCGAAAAAAGTAATTAAAAAAGTATACTAACATTCAGAGTTTCAGGCAATAAATAAAAAAAATCGAAATTTGCAACTTTTTAATATTTTCTGAACTCTTTATGAAAATCAAAGTTTTTTCTTCTGAGTGGCCTGACTGAAGCAGAACATTTGTATTTTGATGAGAATGACAAAACTTTCTCATTTTCTCCGCCCTAGATGGCACTAAATTGAAAAATAAGCTTTTTGCCAAAACCCTCGCTGTTGCATTGGTTCGTATCTGAGTTCCAATACTATTGTGGGGATATGGTAATCTAGAAACATTCTGTTTTTCTGATTAAAACCAAGTTTCGATGATAATCGTGCATGAGCGTTTTACTTTGCACATAAACTTGAAAATAGTGCGTCAATTTAAAGTTTATGTGGAAAGTGAAACGCTCATGCAGCGTTATCATTAACAATGTACGAGGATATATCGAAAAATTCTTAGCTCACCTACTATAGAACCAAACAAAATTTCAATGTCAAAATATTGTACTACTCAACATATTCTCCTCTTAATTGGATACATTCATTACAGCGAACCTGCAACGTCTCAATACCTTTCAAAAAAAATGTTTCTTCTTGCTCTGCAAACCAGACCTCTACAGCTCTTATTACCTCCTCGTTGGAAGAAAATTTACGACCTTTTAAACTTTTTTTCAGTTGCGGAAAGAGATGATAGTCGGGTGGAGCCAAATCTGGTGAATAAGGGGGTGTTCTAGTAATTCAAACCCTAAATCACGAATTTTTTGCATGGCAACTTGAGATTTGTGTGCAGGGGCGTTGTCCTGCAAAAACAAAACACCTCTGGATAGCTTTCCGCGTCTTTCATCTTTAATTTTTTCCCGTAGAGTGGTCAGTAATGTCGAATAGTAATCTCCAGTTATTGTTCTACCCTTATTCGAAAAATAAATCATGATTACTCCATGGCAATCCCAAAAAACTGAAGCAAGAACTTTTCCAGCAGATTTTTGGACAAGAAACTTCGTAGATCTTGGAGAACCGGAGTGTCGCCATTCCATCGATTGTTGCTTTGTTTCTGGATCGTAGAAATGTACCCAAGTCTCATCCATAGTTTCAATTCGGTTTAAGAAATCTACATCGTTTTCAAATCGAGCACAGATCGAACGCGATGCTACTATCCTTGCACGCTTTTGGCCAACATTCAAACATTTGGGGATCCATTTTGCAGCAATTTTTCTCATGTCCAAATTGACGTGAACTATATGATGAACGCGTTCGTATGAAATATTTAGTGCTTCGGATATCCGTTTTAGCCCAATTCGACGGTCTGTTGAAATCATGTCATGAACTGCATCGATAGTTTCGGGGACTGACACTGAAACTGGTCTTCCCGATCGGTCATCATCTTCAATGGAAAATTTTCCTCTTTTGAAGTTTGCAGTCCAATTTTTCACGGTCGCATACGAAGGACATTGATCACCAAGGCTATAAGGCATATCTTCGTAGATCTGCTTACCTCTTAACCCTTTTAAATAAAGGTACTTGATGATGGCTCGATACTCCAATTTTTAGATTTTCACAATTTTGGTGGACGTAATTTTTTTTTTAATTTATTGCGTAACTCTGGTTTACTTTTTTAACGTCAAACTTTACACTGACACTTCTAATAAGTTATTGTTCGTTGCTATGGTAACGCAATATTTTGTTTATGCAGGGAACTGGTCTAGGCTAACCAGATATCAATACATCCTCGTATTTCAATCAGGAAACATGGTACATAATGTATATCGTTAAATACTTAGGTAACTGAATTCTTTATCGAATGGCAAGCTAGCCCTCGGTGTACTAATTACGTTACGTGCATATCAGATATTGCCAGAGGCGTGCGGCTCGGCGGGAAACAGTCGATATTCCAAATTCACTATATAGTAAAGAGACATTAATATGCAAAATATCATAAAATGTTATTGAAAGAAGTTGTTTCCAATTGAATGATATACCCAACTATCTAGTTCAGTTCACCAATTACTAATTTTGATAACTACTCAAAGAGTTGACTTCGGGAAATGTTGATCTAAATACTGTCAAACAAGCAGAGCATAGTACGGAGGAGCCTATTTCATCAAGTATTAGAATTCTTTACAGTATCCAACAAGCTTTTACTGCTTTTCTTTATTTAGTTGCTCATGGACAATAACAAGAATGAAAATCAATATTTGGAAGAGTGGGCTGTCTTAATAAATTTGTGTGTTGTGATATGATAGGGAATCCAACATGAACTGTATTTCATCGAGTATTGGAATTCTTTACAGTATTCCACACGCTTCTACAGCTTGTCATTAGTTGCTCATGGACAATATCAACCATAGAAATCAATATTTGGAAAAGTGGGCTGTGTTGATAAATTTTTGTGTCGCGATATGATAAGAAATCCGACTTGAACTGTTTTTAGTCGAGCAATAGAACTATTTACTGTATTCCACACGCTTCTACTGCGTGTCTTTAGTTACTCATGAACAAGATCGACCATGGAAATAAATATTGAAGAGTGGACTGTGTTAATGAATTATTGTGTTGCGATATGATAGGAAGTCCGACGTGAACTGTATTTATTTTCATCGAGTATTAGAATTCTTTACAGTATCCCACACGCTTCTACTGCTAGTCTTTAGTTGCTCATAGACAAGATCAACCATGGAAATCAATATTTTGAAGAGTGGGCTGTGATAATTAATTATTGTGTTGCGATATGATAGGATATCCGACGTGAACCGTGTTTTGTCAAGTATTAGAATTCTTCATAGTATCCCACACGGTTCTACTGCGTGTCTTCAGTCGCTCATAGACAATATCAACCACGGAAATTGATATTTTGAGGAGTTGGCTTTGTTAATAAATATTGATTTACATAGTGGATAATGTTAATGAGCAAATGAAGAAACGCAGTAGAAGCGTGTGGGATAATTTTAATAATTTAAATCTTCATGAAGTAGGTAAAGTTCACGTCGGATTCCCTACCATATTGCGATACGAAAATGTATTAAGACAGCCCACTCTTTATAATATCAATGTCCGTGGATGATTTAATCTATTCGCACCAAAAGACACATAGTAGAAGCGTGTAGGCTATTGTAAAGAATTATTTTACTGAACGAAAAATAGTTCACGTCGGATTTTCTATCATATCGCAACACAGAAATGTATAAACACAGCTCACTCTTCAAAATATCTATTTCGAGGTTGATATTATACACGAGCAACTGAAGCCATGCAATAGAACCGTATGGGATACTGTAAAGAATTCTAATACTCGATGAAATACAGTTCACGTCGGATTTCCTATCATATCGCACCACAATCAATACTCTTCAAAACATGACGTTCATGGTTGATCTTATCCAAGAACAAACTGAAGACACGCAGTGGAAGGGTGTGGGATACTGTCGTGAATTGGGGTTTATCACGACTAACTAGGTAGATACTGATCATTTATATATTCAAAACACTTTAGAAAAATATAAAAACATTTATTTTACTATGAACAAATATGAGATTACGACGATTGAATTAAATGAAGGAATTAATAAATTAAAGAATTAATGAATCAAAGAATTAATGAATCTCTCCTAGACTAGCTGTTGATCAAATAAATTATTTTCAAAAAGACGTGTACTTACAATACATATGGGCATTTACATTTTATTAACATTTTCCATGAAACTAATCTTTATTCTTCCAAACTCCCCCCATAGCCCTCACTAGCTGCGGGCACGGAAGAACTCTAAACTCGACTCCTAGATCGAACTATCAGTGGCCTTTTTGAAAACTCTTTTTTATGTTCTGTTGAGGACAAGTTGTGTTTCAAAATAAAATATCTTCGCTCATGTACTGAATTGTAAAGGGTAAAAAGGTTACCCACGTATTGAATGATAATAAAATATTTTAAAGTAGAGAATGTTCCATATATTTTTGACAATACTGTAAAGAATTCTAATACCCGATGAAATATAGTTCACGTCGGATTCCCTATCATATCGCAACACAATGATTTATTAACACAGCACACTTTTTGAAATATTGATTTCAATGGTTGATCTTGTCCATGAGCAACTGAAGACTAGCAGTAGAAGCGTATGGGATACTGTAAAGAATTCTAATACTCGATGATATACAGTTCACGTCGGACTTCCTATCATATCGCAACACAATAATTTATTTACACATCCCACTCTTCAATATATTGATTTCCATGGTTGATCTTGTCCATGAGTAATTGAAGACACGCAGTAGAAGTGTGTTGAGTACTGTAAAGAATTCCACTACTCAATTAAATACAGTTCGTGTCGGATTTCCTATCATTTCGTAATACAATAATTTATTAACACAGCCTAATCTTCAAAATATTGATTTCCATGGTTGATCTTGTCCATGAGCAACTAATGACATGCAGTAAAAGCGTATGTAATACTGTAAAGTATTCTAATACTTGATGAAAGACAGTTCACGTCGGATTTCCTATCATATCACAACTTAAAAATTCATTAACATAGCCCACTCTTCAAACTATTGATTTCCATGGTTGATACTGTCCATGAGCAACTAAAGACACGCAGTAGAAGCGTGTGGGATACTGTGAAGTATTCTAATACTTGATAAAATACAGTTTACGTCGGATTTCCTATCATATCGCAACACAATAATTCATTAACACAGTCCACCCTCCAAAATATTGATTTCCATATGGTTGATCTTGTCCATGAGTTCTAAAGACTAGCAGTAGAAGCGTGTGGGATACTGTTAATAATTCTAATAATCGAATAAATATAGTCCACGTCGGATTTCCTATCATATCGCAACACAATTATTTATTAACACAGCCATGAAAATATGAAAATCCGAAATCATTCACTTTCCAATGCAGTGAAATGAGTTTATGCGCTGTGTGGGCTGTTCAACTCCATGGAAATCATAATTCTAAAATCTTCAACACGTCGATAGATTTTAAGGATTTTTGATGTGATAGATAATGTAATAGAAACTTTGAGAAGTTTGGTGGTGTTCAAGCCCTTGGGGGCCCTTCATTCTATAATGTTCAAAACTTCGATAGTCTCAACAAAAATTGTAAACAATCTTGTGAACAATTCTGGTACTAACCATGTTGGGATCTATATTTATAGGAGAATTTTCTATCTATAAGAGTTATTTCTAATGACAGAGAGTGTATGGTAAATATACTGCATATCAATATACAATGTCTCAGCATTAAAATCGAAAAACTATCTTTTTACCTAGAAGAATCAGATTTTAATATCTGCTGCATTTCTGAACATTGGCTGGACCAAGATCAAATTCAGTTTGTTAGTATGAAAAAATTTAAGCTAATTTCCCAATCCTGCAGAGAGACAAACAGGCATGGTGGCGTAGCCATATTTGCAAAATCTGATTTGAACGTCGAGTTCATTGATGTGAGTGAGTTTAATGTTTCGATTCACTCAGAATTTTGTGCATTAGAAATAACTGATCTGAAAATCTTGGTTATTACCCTTTATAGATCGTGTACAGGAGATCCATCTGAATTTCTTGTGAATTTTGAAAAAATGCTGGAGTATTATTCTAAAAAATTTGGTAAAGTTATAATCCTTGGAGATTTTAATATAAATTTTGCTTGTAATTCCACGCTATTAACGGAACTCAAATCTATGATAACCTCTTTTGGAGTAAACATAACAATTTTTGAAAACACCAGAGTTTCAAACACGTCATCAACGTGTATTGACAATATTCTCACGACTCTCCCCGAAGACATCTACACTACTGAAGTATTTGATCCATGTCTATCAGATCACTATGCGCAGTCAATAGCGATTATGACGAAACAAAAAAGTGCAAAAACATACAGTTGGAAACGGCTTATAAATAACTCTAGGATGGAAGAATTCAAAAATTCTCTCGACAAAGTTGACTGGTCTATTTATTCCAATCAGAAAAACCCAGATCCAGAGGTTTCAATGAACACTCTGATACATACCTACCAGACTCTGGTTACCATACACTTTCCTGTTAAAAAAGTTGAGAATCAAAACAAACCACCTGTCGAATGGTTTAATCAAGAGCTTCGGAAAATGAGAGATACATTATCTATGTTGAAAACGGTATATGACGTGAGCAAAAGTGAAACTGATAAGGCCGTGTTTAATGGATTCAAAAAGAATTACAGGAAAACTATCAATACAACCAAGAAAAATGCATACAACAAGTTCATTGCTAGCTCTGAAAATAAGGCTAGAGATAGTTGGAAGATTATCAACTACGAACGGAATTCCTCATCCACACATGCAAGGAATGTTCATATAAATGCTGATGTTTTTGTTGATTACTTTGCAACAGTAGCGGATAACTTGATAAATGCGCTTCCTGTCACCAATACTGAAGTGACGCAGTTTCTGAAAAACGTTCCAACGCCAAATACAAGCAACTCCTTTTTTCTAGATCCTGTGACACCCTGTGAGGTTGCGGACGCCATCAAATCCCTTAAAAATATACAAACGTACGACATCTACGATTTGAACTCTCATATCATAAAGGAGACTATGGCCTTTTTGATTGTACCCTTGACTTTCATTATCAATGCTTGCTTTATTGAAGGAGTGTTCCCAGATATTCTTAAAATATCAAAAGTCATTCCTATTTTCAAAAAAGGTCAGAAAACAGCTCCAGGAAATTATAGACCAATTTCAATTATTCCAATTTTATCAAAAATAATAGAGAAATTAATTAAGATCAAGCTGACAATGTATTTCGAAAAATATGGTCCATTGCACAAAAATCAATTTGGATTTAGGAGCAAATGCTCCACAATAGATGCCATATGTAAAATTGTGGAAGATATTGTTGAAGGCCTCGAGGAGGGCAAAGATACTGCCATCACACTATGTGATCTAAGCAAGGCATTAGACTGTGTATCCCATGATTTTTTGATAAAAAAAATTGTTCCATTATGGCATAAGAGGAGTACCGCTTAAAATTTTTGAGTCTTATCTAACGAACAGGGAGCAGAGTGTTTTTGTTAACAATAGCTATTCTAGTTCCAAGCCAGTCTCACACGGTGTACCACAAGGGTCAGTACTTGGTCCACTTTTGTTCATCATTTACATCAATGATCTTTTCTTTCATTTATTTCCAAATAATATAGTGATGTTTGCTGATGATGCAACACTCATAAATGCGCATAAAAACACAGATAACTTAAAGCATATTATTGAACATCAAGCGGAACTGTGGTATAATTCAAATAACTTAAAGCTAAACAGGAATAAGACTCAGAATCTCCTAATTTCATAAACCATCACGTTGCTGCGGGTGATGCTGTAACATTGCTTGGAGTTGTTTTGGATGATAAACTGAACTGGTCCAAGCACATCGAACAACTTACCAAGAAAGTATCCAGTTATATTTACTTATTACGTCAACTGAAAAAGGTTGATAACATCAACACTTTGCTCTCGACATACTACTCATTGATACATTCTCAGATCACGTATGGAATTCTTCTGTGGGGAAATTCTAGCCACGCTCTGAAAGTCTTTACTTTACAAAAAAAAAACAATGAGGATAATTGATGGTGCGGACTTCAATGATCATTGCAAGCCTATTTTCGAAAAATATGGTATTTTGCCTCTACCTTGTCTGTTTGTCCATTATGCTCTGATAGATATCCATAAAAACAAAAATAATTATTCGAGTGTATCCGAATCTCATAATCATGATACAAGATCATCGAATTTGATCAAAGTACCTTTTTATCGACTGAATGTGTCCAGAGGGCATCAATTCTTGACGGCAAGAGAATAGAACGTTCACCGGGGATCGTTCCTCAATTCTACTCGATTGCTGCTCCCTACAATTATAATTCCGTATTCTCGAGCATAAAGGAAGGAGCATGAAATAAGAGAGCCAGCACGCAGACAAAGCTGTCATGTCATAATTATCATCCCGTATTGTTTATGTTTAAAATGTAATACAATGATTATTATAATGGAGAATGACCACAGAAAAGTGAAGTGTGATCCAATTACACCTAAGCAAAAAGAAATTTTGGTGGAATTCATCTCAGCCCGAAGAGAAATGTATATGGGAAAGTTAACTCCAATGTATACCAGAGAGAAAATGGTTCAATATTGGGTGGAGTTAACCAATATTTTGAATAGTGTTCCAGATGGGCCAGCCAAAGACTGGAAACAATGGAGAAAGGTAAGTACACTATAAATCATAAGCAATAAAATAATACTTATAAGGTACTACTTATTGACTTATATTTCACATAAGATACCCAGCGAGCACAAACATCTCTGGGGGGTTTTGAGATGTTTAAAAAATGTAGTCATGCCGATGTTTCTTTGAGACGTAATATGTACTTCCCAAAGAGGTCCCTGAACGATATTCAATGTTCTGTTTTTGTTCTTCTGTGGCGTTTTTTTAAATGCCTATAGGAATGTATCGGAGATGTGCACAAAATGTTATCTTGTGGATGTTTTCCCTTGGCGTAATATAGTTCACCCTTGAGACGTTCAACGAGAATATATCTAGCGTTCGCGCAATCGCAAATGTGATCATGTGATCTCAGTGATGTTTGAGTTGACGGAGAGTATCGTTTCTAGTTTTCACTTGATTTACCCCATTTTGTTTTTCGTAAAAGTAGTCATTTAAGAGTGAAGTTTTGTCAAGACAAAATATTATATTTAGTAATCAAGTTGATGACGGACTGCAAAGTAAGGAATGAATTGTCGATATTCAGAAAATAAATAACCTCAAAAACATTTACCGGTTCTGACTTGTAAAATCATCATCATAATCATTAAGTATACCTTATCTATGTGAAGTGATTAGTCAAGGACACTGTATTATTGAGAGTGCATTCACAGTTTTGTTCAAATTCAGTTGAACCAGACAACAACCAGTGTTAGAGCTGATATTTACATTTTTGAAAAGTTGTTCAATTTGTATAAACAGAAAATATTTTAGAATTAAATTTTGTATGTGTGTGCCTTTGTTCCTATTAAAATGAGTTATATCGATTACTCTTCTTTAAATCGCCCCAGAGTTCTCTTCATATTTTGACTATTGTCGATTTGTACAATAAATGACAAAAAAACGAGATAAAAGTGCATTTTGTGATGTCTCAGGAACATCTCAAACAATGTTTTATATACAGTCATTTAATATAGGCGAAAAGCTTTGAAAATGTTATGTTGTGTCTTTCGAAGGCTTTGAAAAAAACGTGAAAGAAATGCTTTTTGTGATGTCTCAGGAACATCCTAAAAATAGCCGCGTGCGGCGGACATTTGCACCTACATATACGTTCTATTCATGTATGAACAGAACATCGCAGTGGAGGTTTGAAGTCTCAAAAACTCTTACTTTTAACATCTCTGAGATGTTTTTGTGCTCGCTGGGGATAATTTGTCTCTCATCCAGTAGAAGTCTTCTGGGACTTTAAAAAATAGTCGATTGTGCACACATTGGGGTTTTATTGTCAATTAAATTCAAATTTGTACCTACAAACTCTTTGCATTTATTGTGCAATGTCATTAACGTGACTTGTAATTAAATTAAGATTCCTTAAAATTTGCTGAAGTTCCTACAATACAAAATATTGTCATTGTTTATGGGCAATGATTATTTTACTCTGGTATGACAATATAAATCCATGCTTGTTAATTCTTTACGGTTCCATATAGATTGGTGATTGTGTGGTATGGTTGCTGTGCTTGTTGACCCCAAAATCAGTTATAATTCTGAATGTCAAAATTTGTGTTTATTGCAGAGCTGGGTGGATATAAAAAAAAACACAAAATCAAGTGTTGAATATAAGCGAAATGCGGATGTAATTAATAGCGGTTGAAGTTGAAATAGCACTCACCAAATCCTTCCAGAGACGAATTAATGAGTAGGTAACTTCTTCAACTCTTGTGCAGACTGTATTGGGGTTTATAAAGCGGCTGGCGATCGACTCGTTTTCTGAACGTCACACTGACATTCGGTTCCAATTTTTGACGCCGATCTGTCACATTGTTTTTATGCGTAAACAGAATACGGCGATTTCACGATATCAGCATGCTCCATAAAATGTGCGTACTTCAACTCAAAATACGCGTGAAATAGATATAATTTTGACATTAGAATTAGCGCCTAAATAAGTTTCCTCTTTGCTGACGGGTAAAACACCTATATTATGCTTTTACTATCTAACTTATATTTAAATCAGTGGAGTAGACTGAACATTCTCCCCCCACTAAAAATTATATTATAATTTTTAATCAGAACTATGAGCATTTGGTAATGGGCACAATTTCACCAATGCTCTTTTGATAGTACATTGTTTGGTACGGACATCTGCAACACGTACTATACCATCCTTACCATAATAAAGTTTTTCTATTCGACCAAGAGGCCATTTCAGTGGTGAAGTTGCCTCATTCTTCACTAGGACCATTGTTCCTTCTGATACAGGACGTGAGGCATCAAGCCATTTGCCTCTCTGTTGAAGAGTATGCAAATACTCACTACTCCATCTTTTCCAAAAATGTTGATGGAGCCGTTGTATCAATTGCCATCGATTAAGCTTATTGAGTTTTAAATGTGTTAAGTCAGGATCAGGAATTGAACTGAGTGGCTCAAGCGTCAGAAAATGTCCTGGCGTTAACACCGAAAAATCGTTTGGATCCGAACTAAGTGGATACAAAGGACGAGAATTCAATGATGATTCAATTTGCGTTAAAAGAGTATAGAACTCCTCATATGTCATAATTTGTTCACCCACAATGCGATACAAATGAGTCTTAACAGACTTCACTCCTGCCTCGGCTAGACCTGCAAAATGGGGTGATCCACCAGGATTGAATTTAAAGTTTATTGATTGACTTTCTGCTGCTTGTTTCACCATTTCTAAAATTTGTCGGTTTGCTCCGATAAAATTTGTTCCGCAATCTGATGTTATGGTAGAACAGCGCCCCCTACGAGCGATAAATCTTCGGAGCGCAGCAATGAAAGCTTCACTGGTTAAATCGGATGCTAATTCAAGGTGAATACACTTTGTTGCGAAACACACAAACAGACAGATATATCCCTTGTATGTTTTAGCACGTCGTAATTTACCCATAGTTATAGAAAAGGGGCCTGCGTAATCTAGACCAACACAAGAAAATGCTTTGAGTTGCGAAACTCTTAAACTTGGAAGATCAGCCATTGGAGGTTGATAAGATTTAGGGGACAAACGCCAACAGTTTTTGCAATTTGAAATTATTTTATTAATAGCTCGTTTGGGGGACATGATCCAAAACTGTTCATTTATTAAAAACAGTAGGGTTTGTCTACCTGGATGATAATATATTTTATGAAAATTGGAAATGATCAATTCAGTCAGTCGAGAATTTCTAGGTAATAGGGCAGGAAATTTCTTATTGTACGATAAGGAGGAATTTCGAATACGTCCACCCACTCGCAAAACATCACTTTCATCTAGGAAAGAATTGAGTTTTCTTAAAGGTTTTGATGCGTTTCTTCCATTTTTCAAGTTTTCAATATCGATAGGGAAGTGTGAAATCTGAGTGCATTTCACAGCTAAAATCATTGCATTCTGAAGCTCTGAGAGCGACAAGTTACCGCTTCTTCTGTTCTCAGGATTACGGCAGTTATACGAAAACCGAAGAATGAATGCCAAAATTCTTTTAATTTTCGACAAGGAAGAATATTTATTCAGAACGTCATGGATAATATTTTCTACCGGAAAAGTGGAAAGCGTTAAATTAATTTCTTCTGAGAGTGCGTCAGGTGATGAACCTTCTTCCGTTTTAAATGAAGTTGGCCAAAGCTCTTTCTTAAGTTGCAACCACGGAGGTCCCGAAAACCACATCACATCTCTGAATAATTCTGAAGGGAGTAAGCCACGTGATGCGCAATCAGCTGGATTGTCTTTGGACGATACGTGTCGCCATAGAGAAGGAGGAATTCTATTTTGAATGAATGTTACGCGATTACTAACGAAAGTTTTCCATCTGTGTGGTGAAGACTGAATCCAACTTAATGTTATTGAACTGTCTGTGTAAGCGTATGTTTGAAGGAACTTTATTTTATCTTTGAATGATTTCATAACAGTTGAAAGCAACTTTGCAAGAAGAACTGCAGCACATAGTTCAAGGCGGGCGACAGATATTGTTTTCATTGGTGCAACCTTAGATTTGCCACAAACGAAATAGGTTTGGAATGAATCTTCACTTTGCTGAACTCTGAAATATATCACGCAAGAGTAAGCCCTTTTCGAGGCATCACAAAATGCATGTACTTGACACTGTAAATCGTTCAGTAACATGTGGCGAGGAATTTGTAAAGTTGTTAATAAAGAAAATTCTGTTCTGAACTGAGTCCATTTGTTGATGATTTCCTTAGGTGGAACCTCATCCCACTGAATTCCGAGACTCCATAGGTGCTGCATAAGTAGTTTAGCGAGTAAAGTGACTGGAGTTAAAAAACCCAATGGATCAAAAACGCGGGCGATATCAGATAATATTTGACGTTTTGTGCAGCTACTAACTGATAAATCAATATTATAAGTGAATATATCTGAACGTGGCTCCCACTGTAAGCCCAAAATTTTAAGAACTGATGATACTTCTTTATCAAAAGAAATTAATTTGTTATAGAGGTGAGATTCTGGTAGATCAGCTAGAAATGCTTGATTATTGCTCGTCCATTTGCGTAGTTCGAAATTTCCTCTTTTACAAATTTCAATTAATTGATCTCGAATTATTTTTGCATCGTCTAATGACGAGCACCCTGTACATATATCATCAATATATACACTGTTTTCTAAGACACTAGCTGCCAATGGAAAATATTCTCTCTCATCGTGAGCTAATTGAAGGATTGTTTTATTGGCTAAATATGGACTACTAGAAAGACCGAAAGTTACAGTTTTTAAGCGATAGTCTTTTACACTCTCACTACTGGAGAATCTCCATAATATTCGCTGATAGTCTTGGTGTTTAGGATGAACTAAAATTTGCAAGAACATCTTCTTTATATCTGCCGTAAAAACTATAGGGTAAATTCGAAAATCCAATAAAACCAAGAAAATATCTTTTTGTAATTTTTCACCCACTAACAGTGTTTCATTCAGTGAAATACCCTGTGTGGATTTTGCGGAAGCGTCGAAAACAACGCGCAGTTTAGTTGTTGTACTGTTTTTTAATACACAGTGGTGTGGAAGATAAAAGCAGTGTTCTGTGTCATAACAATTATTATCTACCTCTTCCATGTACCCACAGTCTAAATATTCTTGTAGAAAGTCAGAATATAATTTATGTAATTCCGGTGAACGCAAAAGGCGCCTTTCAATAGAATAAAAGCGGCGTAAAGCGAGCGGACGAGTATCGTTGATATTGAAAATTGGTTCTGAATTTTTGAATGGAAGATTGACAACATAACGACCAGTTTCATTTCTAGAATGTGTACTGGAATATATTTCATCACACAAAGCATCTTCAGGCGATATTGCCTTTATTTTTGGGATTTCTTCGAGTTCCCAGAATCGTTTTAGAAAATTGTCTATAGTGAAAGTGTCAGTTTGAACAGTACTGAAAAATGCGGAACTATTCGAAAATGCTTCTGGTTTATTGAACGCTACCTTCCCCATAAGTATATATCCGAAAATTGTGTTTATGGCTACAGGTTCATCATCATTTCCTACAATACGCCCCTGTTCTAAGATATGGGGAAAAACTTCAGCGCCAAGAAGCATATGAATAGATGTTGATTTGTGGAAATTTTCATCGGCTAGTTTGAGATTTCTGATGTGTGACCAATTTGAAACATCAAGGGATGAACTTGGCATGTTAGCGCATAACTTAGGAACAATAATGGCATCAACTGTTAGTTCTGGATTATTCTTGCCAACAGGTTTTAATGTGCAGGTTACTCCGCCACTAGAAGTTATTTCATTCATTGACCCCAAACCTTGGATAGACATGGAAAAATTGAAGCGAGTTAAACCTAGTTTATGGTAACACTTTTGTGAAATATAACTGGTCTGCGAACTACTGTCAAGTAAAACTCTAACCTTTTGATAGTTATTGCGTGCATCTAATACTTCAATAATGGCCATTGATAATAAAACATTGCTGGAAGATGATACGATACCGACAAAGGTATTTTGATCTTGAGCAGTGGAAGGACCCTGTAAACTTTCTTGGGGTTTTGAGGTTATAGTGTGAAGTGAGTCATTATTGGACGTCCAAACTTTATTAACATGTATAGTCGAATGATGCAAACCTCCACAAAAACGGCAAGTTGACGTCGATTGACAATTTTTTGTTGAATGCTGAGAACTCAAGCAATTATAACATAATTGTTTTTGCTTGACAAAATTTAATCTTTCTTGAGGCTGTTTATTGAAGTATTCGGAACATCGGTATATTGAATGATTCCGTTTACAAAACATACAAGATGGATTTGGACTCGAAATCTTATTTGAATTGGTATTTGACAAATATGATGAAGTTTGTTTGGGTTTTGTTATCGAAGCATTTTGAAAATATTTATTTTTTCCTGAAAGTAATGTATTTTGCGGCATCGAAAATTCAACTGCATCCAATGCGTTGCATCGATCTAGTACGAATTTTTTTAAAGATTCAAATGTTGGTGTAGCATCATTAGCGATAGGGTTTTCTAATTCGAATCGAGTAACGGTTTCTTGATCGAGATGCTTCGAAAATAAGTAATATAAGAGAAAATCCCACTCTGTTACCGGAAATTTCATATTTTGCAAGGCAGCTAAGTTTTCCGTAAAGGTATCTAAAAGTAATCGAAGTGATCGCGTATTTTTTGAATTAGTGACAATCGGTGCATGATCGATTTCTTGTAGATGTGCAAAAGCGATTAATCTTTTATTGTCGTAGCGCTGTAACAGCGCATCGTAAGCGATGTCATAGTTGGCACTAGACATGGGAGTTGTTTGAACCAACGTGAGTGGTGGTCCACGTAGGGATGAAATAAGGTAATTGAATTTTTCAATATTTTTTAGGTTTGCGTTATCATGAATAAGGCTCTGAAACATATCCAAAAACGGTTTGAAAGATTTTATATCTCCCGAAAATTTAGGGATTTCAATTTTGAGTAATTTTACGTTACTACCAGAATAATTTGCTGATGAACTGGCCACAGTTGGATCAGATTTGATATCGAATAGCGTGTAATTGATTGCTTCGATATATGAACAATCGTATTCAAAGTTTTTGCGAACAATTTCATCATCGGTTAAATCCTCATCAGTAACTGAAGCTAAAGATACTAAACTGACATAATTTTTTTTGAAATCATCGCAACACTGTTGAAGGCCTTGATAGCGCATTTTGAATATTATACGTTCTGATTCTTCAGTTTTTGCTCTGTCAGCAATTTCTTTGATTTCTTTTATTTGACTAACGCTTATTTGACGAAGAGCCCTATACTGTTTTAACTTATTTGCGTTTGACATTATGAATAAACAATGAGCAGATCAAGAAATTTTTAGATTTAATCGAATCAGTTGGACACTGTCTGAAGGCTTGATAGGCTTCAGCAAAAACACCTTCAATATACTTTATCGAATGGCCTTATTCAAATTTTTCATGAAAAGATTTATTATTTCATAGAAAATTGAACGTATGGTATATCAAAAAATGATTTCTCGTGAAAAAATCACCACTTGAGGGAATTTAGTTTGGTTGAAAAAACGCGACTGGAATAATCCTTGGCTCGAATAGGACCAAATGTTGAATATAAGCGAAATGCGGATGTAATTAATAGCGGTTGAAGTTGAAATAGCACTCACCAAATCCTTCCAGAGACGAATTAATGAGTAGGTAACTTATTCTTCAACTCTTTTGCAGACTGTATTGGGGTTTATAAAGCGGCTGGCGATCGACTCATTTTCTGAACGTCACACTGACATTCGGTTCCAATTTTTGACGCCGATCTGTCACTTTGTTTTTATGCGTAAACAGAATACGGCGATTTCACGATATCAGCATGCTCCATAAAATGTGCGTACTTCAACTCAAAATACGCGTGAAATAGATATAATTTTGACATTAGAATTAGCGCCTAAATAAGTTTCCTCTTTGCTGACGGGTAAAACACCTATATTATGCTTTTACTATCTAACTTATATTTAAATCAGTGGAGTAGACTGAACATCAAGATACTCCGAGCAAAAAAAGTACATGGTTGGAACTGGAGGTGGTCCACCACCCTTTTTTCCGCCTGCTGATCTACCAGGTATCGAAGAAAAAGTCTTAAACATTATAACACCAGTTGCAATTAGGGGAAACAGTAATATTGCAGAGACAGAGGTTGTATTTGAGTTTGCAAATGAAACCGCTGATAATATTGCTACTACAGAACAAGTAATATTGGAAACAAAAACTGTGAGTGATGCAAGTGAACATTCACACAGTTCTAATTTTGTGAGTATATTTGTATATTGAGAATGTATAACTCTGTGAGAAATCAGTTACTTAATATTCGTGTAAATATTCTTATTAACACCCTACATTTGTCCACTGGCCATATATTAACTATTGAAAACTTTGTTTCAGATCACGAACACCAACAATGTTCACAATTATTGCCAAGTATTGCCCGAAACAATTAAGTGTACAGTAGGTGCAGAAAAGTCGAAAAATATAACTGGGGGTTCTAGCACCAGAAAAAATATAACTAAAATCGGCAGGCTTCAGCAATCGTTGAAAAATAATGAGAAATTTTTAAAATTATCCGAAGATAGTATCAACTATGAACAAGAGTATAAGAAAAAAATTATTACTTTTGGAAAATGATTTGTTGCAAAGAAGCAACTATTATAATAGAAAAGCTGTGGCACTTGAATCCTTGGCCAATGCTCACAAGCAAATTGCAATAGACATTAAAACCATTAAAAATGTGATGATCTATCAAAAACAGTAGGAAAATTTCACTGTCAAACTGTTGCAGAATTCTATTTTTTTCAGTTGAGTTGATGTGATTTGGGATAGAATATAATTTATTTTTATAAAGAATTTACATGTTGTTGTTTGTTATATTTGAAAACTTAATTAAATACTTTTGTGTACTAATGTCTTTATTTCTTGTGTTTGATGCATACATTTTTATATTATATTTTATTAGCGAAAATGATTATTGATGATATTTTCTTGAAGGACTCTAGCCGCTGCCAAATCTGGGTGTACCCTTCCGATTTCATTTGGTACATTTTCTGCTGCATATATGCCAAAATCAATTTCTTCATTTTCCGGTACTTCTGGTTCCGGCACATTATTTGCAATGCACATATTATGCAAGATACAACAACTGTTGATTATTTGCCCTGCCACAGTAGGAGAATAATGTAAGACCCGGTGTTTTAAGAGACATCTAAATCTGTTTTTGAGCACACCATTGCATCTTTCTATAGTAGCTCGAATACTACAAAGTCTGTCATTATATCTTTGTTCTGAGCCAGCAGCGGGATTGTGTATTGGTGTTAAAAGCCACGGTCTTGTTGGATATCCTGCAATATATACATTTATTCAATAATAAATGGTATCTATGACAACTCAAAAATATATAAATAGATACAGGGTGGCCCACGAAGTTTATGACGGGAATACCTCCGGAAAAACGTCTTATTTTTTGAAAGGAGATTCTGTGACAAAAAAATCCCCTCTCCTTCGCCCCCTCAAGTGACAGCCACCCCACGCAATGTTTTTAAATGAAATAGGGGGTCAAGTGATACCTCATTTCAAAGAGTTATGAATTGTCTTCACAGCCATGTACATTTTTTTGGATTTCGTGAATGCGTAAAAAAATTCAAAGTGTTAAATATACTATTGCATTAGCTGTAAATTCAATTCACTTTTTTTTTGGTTCATTTACCAACTGTTGTTTATCATATGTAACAGTAGAGTGAAAAATTGTATGTACAAAAATTTAGGTGCATTTAATATAAAGCGAATTCAATAGTGTACGTCGTAATACTTGTTAATATTTTGAAAATGATTTTTTTTGACACATTACCAAATTACAGAAAAATATACATGGCTGTATAGATAATTTAATACTCTTCGACATGAGTTATCACTTGACCCCCTATTTCCTTTAAGAACATTGTGGGCTGTCACTTTGAGGAGATGAAGGAGAGGTGAATTTTTTATGTCACAGAATGTCTTTACAAACATAAATCAAAATGTTTCAGGGTGTTCCTTGAAAATAGCTAATAATGTAAAAAAGTAATTCTGTTACTTTAGGACCTCACTGTCTTTACATATTATAACTCAGTTGGTAAACAGACCGCAAACCTGATAATTCTTCAACTGAGATAAATTTCGGTCGATAATACATCTATATTTAATATATATATATATATATATATATATATATATATATATATATATATATATATATATATATATCTATATAGATATATATATATATATATAATAAATATATGAAATGTTCTACCCGAATCTCCAAGTAAAAAAAACACATTTTGAGGATCTCGTCTATAAATGTTCTCCATTATTGTTGATACTTGTGAATGTCGCCATATGTGAGCATCATGAGTGCTTCCAGGAAACTGTGCATTTACATTCATTATTCGAAGATTGCTGTCACAAATCTGAAAAATAGAGTTTTTCACATGTAGGTTTACAGTCACCAATATTTTACCAATTGCACATTAATTGAATGGTAATTTTTCCGGATAATGTAAACATGCTCTGGAAACTCTGGATCATCTGTAGGTGGAGCAATGATACTGACATGTGTGCAGTCCACACAACCAATAACCCCTGGAAACTGGTGTTTCTCGAAAAATCTAGAACAACCATATGTTTTAAACATCTTGATTAAGTGCGAAACATACCTATGGTAACTATTATTGCGAAAAAAAACAATGCCATACCTAGTTCGGAGGGCTTGCATTTCATCAATATTTCGGGGAAAATGGATCCAATTATTTAATATTTGTGGCTGATTCAGTGCAGAACATACTTCTTTGATGCACCTACTCATTGATGGTTGGCTAATGCCAATATAATGATTAGAACCAGTGATTTCTTGATAACTTCCATATCCAAAGAAGCGTACAGCTGCTAAAACCTATTAATATTTATGCTTAAAGGGATCTTTAACTAAAATGTAAGTGTTAAAACACCATCATAAATACATAAAAAAATTATTTAGTTACCTTGGTTTCGACTGTTAATGCAGATGATCTCGTGGGTTCGTGGATGTAGGCCCTGACCATATTTATAACATTCTCACACAAAGGCTTTGTGAGTCGAAATAACATTAGATATTTTTCATCAGACAGATCGAAAGGATCTGTCCTTGGAAGTACTTCTCGCCTTACGTTATAAAATTCCTCAGCATCGTCAACATCTGCCATAATTTCTTCCACCATAAAATTCTTTGAAGATAGTTATCCATTATTATGAAGCTCAGTCGATATTATACTCTAATCCGAGCTAAATCGGTATGTTATACTATATACACCGGTTATTTTCTCTTTAAACAATGGTTATAGTATTATTTCAAGATAGATTGATATACCTATATTATGGTAAAAAACACGAAACACAGAAAAGAGTAAGGTTAAGGGCCCTAAAATATCACATTATTGGTCTTCCCCGGCTGATGCCCTCAAACTACCCAGTAGAACCATCAGGGAGCTATCCTTCTCTTACTATCCATTGGAGAATACCATTTATCATTTGTCAGTAGAACCACGCCCCCAATCTCTCGGTTGTTCTACTCCCTAGCTTTCAAGAATATGCACCCTGCTGAATAATTCACCTTAACTGCATTTTTTATAATAAAATACCGGCAAGTCTGAACGACTTCCACTAGGATTATTTAAAAAGAAATTTAAATCACTATTACTAAAATATTGTTTTTACTCCGTCAATGAATTTTTAATAGCTCCATGGAACGACAACATGACAAGGTATTGATGTGCAGTATGGCGGAAAATTAGAATTTAGAATATTGTGTAATACTGTGTATGTATGAATGTGTGTATATATGAGTATAGGTTTATATATATATATATATATATATATATATATATATATATATATATATATATATATATATATATATATATATATATATATATATATATATATATATATATATGTATTTATTAATTGTATACGGTGAAGCGTTTTTTCATCTATTTTATCGTTGTATATATTGTTATATTGTTTTATTGTACATTAACTTCATTTTTGTTCTGAAAGGTGGAACACTGACCTGCTACAACTGTATTTTTATTGATATGTAACGCAGCCAATAAACTTCTATTCTATTCTATTATATTTAACTCCTAGGGGACAACATTTTTTGTAATTTTCAACACGTCAATCATTCGTAATGAATGTCTAAGAAATGTGAGCAGCCATTTGATCGTGAATAATTGCGTATTTTTTCAAAATATAGAATGTGTGGTGCAGATTTACCTAAAAGAGCCCACGCCCATTTCCTTGAATACTCTTGTTTGGGACGCAAATTTGTGATGAACGTGTACAAAATTATGTGATGGTAGTTTTTATTTGGAGTGTGCCATAAATGCTGGTGTAGTTTCAAGAATATTCGTGCTTCTGGCTTTGAAAATCTTGGTTTTCACATATGCGAATTCACAGTAGACAACCAAATAGCACATTCGTGAGTTTGGCATCGAAGGTAGAAAATTTGTATTTTCATCATTGAAGACAAAACCATGAACTTTGCACATTCACGATTTTGGCGTTGGACCGACGTATGTGAAAAACTGAAACTCTTCGTTGAATATGGAGGGTTAAGAAAAATTAGTATTTTCCCATTTACCACTCAAGTATTTTCAATCTTAAATGCTCATTTCGATAACCACGTTTCATCAGATAATCAATTACTATGAATTGATATTGATATGGAACATGAGTGTGATCATACTTGTGATCAAATCTGATTGATGTGGTCATATATGATTTCACCCACCGATACCATTGATAGGAACCCAGGATGTCGCTTTCTTGATTAATGTAGGAGTTATCTACAGTGTGTATCAGTCAAATGGAATAATTTTCGTAATGAATAAAAGGGAGCATGCTCAAAAAAACGCTTGGACACGTCGATTGGTATTTTTAGTAGCGCATTTTTTTCAACAAAAACTTTTTATACAGGGTGTGTCCTGTAACAGCAGACAATACCAACTTTCTTATTTTAAATACAACACCTTCTATTTTATAAAATTTTTGGATTCTTCAGACAATTGTGGACATAGTTTATGTGCAATTTGCTATACCTATCTTCAACTGTTTCAAAAATATTAACAGCCGTATGCATAGTCAATCGCCTGCGACTCGCCAGAGTTTCGCCGTTCGCTACACAGGGATTATAATTCACAGTCGAGCTCCAAAGAAGTGACAACTACGCGATGAGTTAAACTTTAGCGAAACTCTAGCGATGTACCACTTTTTTGGAGCTCGGCTGTGCATTATAGTTCTTGTGTAGCAAGCGGCGAAACTCTAGCGAGTCGCTGGAATTGACTATGCATACGTCTGTAAGTGTTATCAGATTTATTGCAAAAATCAACATTGAGAATAGGAAATCATTTAATTACAGAAATTCTTATTGCCTAGTTTGGTCTCGATGATAAGAATGTAAGCAAAAATCATTTCAGCGATCCTTTTCATGAAATGAAAAAACAACATTTTGCTTACTTTTGTCTAAAACGCCTAGTCGTAGTAAATTGTTGTCTGACGCATAGAAATATATATTATATACTTACTCTAGAATTCTAATCCTGCCAATTTTCACGGCGAAAAGCATGCCGCGTATGCGACCCGTTTACGATGTGCGCATGCTTCAGTGTAGTTTGGGTAGATCGTTGCCAAGTTTGAAAATAATTTTGTGTTCGAATTCAGAGTTTTTTGTTATGAGGCAATAAAACACATGTCATTTAAAAGAGAGAAATTTGACAGCGCATTTAGGACTTTTTAAAACCGAAAAGAACCTTTTAGAGATAGATTACTCCGAATTTTAGACGCGGAAGAAATTTATTTAAAACAATAATGTAGGTACCCCATCTGTAATTATAATGACCGTGCAACAGTGCTTTTTCATCAACGGGAAGACTTGTCACTAAGATTTGTCACTCTTGTCAGAGACAGTCGATTTTTAGAATTTCAGATTTTCTCTTGTTTTGTGTGGTGTTTGTTGTCATTGGTTATTCTTTCATCTTTCGTGAATTTGCATTAATCTTGTTCCTCTAAAGACAATTTCTGATAAAGCCGTTTCGTCCTAAAAATAAACAATGAACTGTTTAGTGTTGTGTAAAGGAAAAAAACATGAAATTCATTTTTGGTAGAAAATGAAATTTTTAATGTACCTATATGTTTTGCTCAAAATAACTTAAATATTATTTTAGCTAGACAAAAAAGGCATGATTTTTGGTTATTGTTTTCAAGAAGAGACCCCAGGGACCCAATTTTCGAATTGTCGGAATTGATTCTCTAGAGAAATATGAGACAATATGACGTCATTTTCTCTCAGTTTCGAGCAATAGGTACCTATCTATTTAGAAAATGACGTCATATCTCTCCAGAGAATCAATTCCGACAATTCAAAAATTGGGTACCAGCAGAACATTTGAATGAGAAAATTGTAATTTGTGACAGACATTTTCCTCATGAAGATTCATGTGAAAACGACAATAGAATAATTTGAAACCTAGTGCAGAACCAATACTGTATCTGCATAAGCATGCATGGATAGTGATACAACTTTCTACCACACCGCTTATATTATGAGTTCTAGATTCCTACAAAAATACTAAACATACACAGAATCGCCTCAGAAAAATAATGTCAATATGGAAGTGCTTTTCTTCGATGCTAAGGAAAATGCTTCTGGCCTCACTTTTTCATGCACCCCCATTGTGGAAATTGCATTAAGGTAATACAACCAGAAATACTCGTAGAAATAGCATGTTAACCTCTTCAAATGATTTAAATTAAATGCAGTTGCGTATTTTGACATGAATTGTTCTAGAAAAAAAAACCTCGAGCTTACAAGCATCCAATTTGAGTTGAAATTATTCATGATAATAGCTGAAATAAACTTTCATAGTTTTTTGTACTTTCAATTTATTTTCCAATCCAGTGCTTCCTTGAAATTCGCACCGACGATTTGGGGTGGTTCCGTAGGTTTTTGTTGGTTGACTACAGCTGAAAAGTGAATATGATACCAAGAATCAGTCGCTTCATAGCGGTAAATAATAATAATAAGCGTACTCTAAATTCTGATGGCCTTTGCTGAATATTCGGGATCACAAATATGTGAAAATATGTATTCAAATCGGTTAAAAAGCAGGTATAAGTACAATGAGGTTTCCAACCTTATTCTCCGAGATTCAGAATTAATGTTTGTTAATCTTCACAAGTACCATAATATTTTACTAAAACCGGGCCTGTTACAAAAATCACTAACGACGCGCTTGCGCATTGTGGACTAGCCCGAACTTTTTACAACACTTTTGACATGGGGGGATTAGCATTCTAGAGTAACTATTTAATATATATTGCTATGGTCTGACGTCTGACTGCATGACAGTAGTTGTCAGTTTCATAGTCGTTTGAATTTCGTTGACTGCATATAATCAGAAAAATGTTTCAATTAACAGAAATGCACAAAATAACAATTCTTCAGATGATTGGTTATAGACATAACACACGGACACAAATGGAAGTTAGTCGCTTATTTCATGAAAAATTTCCAAATCTGCCATCTATATCCCAAGGGACCATAATAAAGTAGTGCAGATGGGAGACAAAAAAACATGGAAGCGGAAGAAAATTACCAGTATGAGACCTTCTAGAGGAGGAGCAGAATATTGTTGGAATGACGGGAGAAATGAATTGAAGTAAAAAAATGGAGAAGGGTGGAACGAGGTGAACTTTTAGAGGCTGAAAGTGATATTTCACGGTGTTTCACCATTGACAACTCGAAAAGAATAAAATGGAAAAGTTGTTGAAAATGAAAAGATCTACAATTTCTGTATGAAAAATGTTTCCACATTAGGTACATCAATTTTTCAGGGAAAATCGGAAAAACTAATTTTTCAGTTTTTAATTTTTTTTCGCGCAAAAGTGAAAATGTTTTCACGAAATTTGATGGAAATATGAATTTCCATGTTTCAAGTAAGCTGTAGTTTTTTGTGGCAGAATACAAATTTTTCCTTTTTTTGTCGACAAATTCCGAAAAAACAACCCATTTTCAATTGAAAAGTTTCACTCAAAGTTCGTCTTTTCGAGTTCGTCTTTTCGAGTTCGCCATCCACCAGATTTTCCATTAATGTATCTATTTTTAGATTATGTGACAAAAAATTAGCACTTCCGTGGAAATTTTTTCCAGAAAACGTGAAAAATGGAAAAAACAGATTTTCAAAAATCTATTTTTTAATTTTTTTCTCGAAACTGATATTTATTTATTGAAGTTATTGAAATTAACAGTTGAATCCTTTCGAGAATATTGATTTCATGTTTACGCAATAACCGGTGAACAGTCAACTATACAATTATTAGTCATATAATGGTTTTCATCAGATGTCTCATGCGTTATGTTGAATGAACTTAACCGATACGTACTTCAAAAATCGGTCTTACTCATGAATATATGATATTCCAAAATCAAACCATTTTACGTCAAACGTTCGCCTCAATACATTTCAATTATGTTGCATTTTTGATCAAATTAAACGATCAACGATCAATACTGCATAATACTGAATATATCATTTGAATGATGATAACTTCAAAGATTGCATGTAAATATATTTTTTATGTACTTCTTCAAATATTGTCTCTTCAATAATTTGCAGACATCAAGATAAATATGAAAATATGTAACTTTTTTTCATATAATCGTATATACATCTTCGTCAATATAGTCAATAGTGAGACTATATAACTACGCATTATTGCATGTTTTGCCAGACGTAAGTTATGTGACCCCAAAAAAGTATATAATTATTGATCAAAATAATCAATAAAAATTTTATATCATTAATATACCTATATCTTAAGTGATGATAATATTGAAAACCAAAAATTGACGTATTATTTATGTGTTTCCTAGAATCGTCTCTCCATAGTTTTCCTGGCATCAGGCAAATTATGAATATTTTACATATTTCCTCATATAGTAATAAAAATATCATATTGAATTAGATCCATTCATCGACCGAGTAACTATGTATTTTTGCATACTTCACCTGATGTAAGTTGAATGACTAAAGAATTATATTCATATATTGATCAAAATAATCTATATAAACTATTCCATCGTGGATATATTATCTCCTGGGTAATGATAATTTTGAAAATCGAATGTAAACATGTTATTTATATAAGTTTATAAACTTTGTCTCTCGTTGCCTGACGTGAGTTAAATACCCTAAAAAATATGTTTAGATATTGATCAATATAATCAATATGAAGTATTCTACCCAATGATAGGCGTCGTTGTTATTGAAGTTACGAGGCATTATCTCAAACTCAGTAACAATAAATGAATACTATCAAAAGCTTCTGTGAATTGTCCATTAGTTATTGGACCCCGTAGTAACCATGATAACATGCACAAAAGCCCTAATAGGCTCTTTGGACATTGTGCATAATTAATACGTCATTTTGATAACGAAAATATGATCAATGAAGTATGACGTCGATACAACGCTGAAAGTTAGGTCATATCGCCTCAGAAAGGACCGCAGTATTGGGAACATGACTTTTGATTCACTTACTTGACATATATATTGATATGTTCTTTGGACATTGTGCATAATACGTCATTTTGATGATGAAAATAAGATCAATGAAATATGACGTTGATAGAACGCTGAAAGTTGGGACTCATCGCCTTAGAAAAGACCGTAGTATTGGAAATATAAGTTTTGAATCTTGACATATGTTATAATATGCAATTTGGACATTGAGCATGATACGTCATTTCGATAATAAAAATATGATCATGAAGTATGACGTTGATACAACGCTAAGAATTGGGACTTATCGCCTAAGAAAATACGTATAAAGGATACATATTGATGATATTGACCATGATTTATACGACGTTGAGATTATGTTCCACATACGTAACAATTTTAAAAATGTTCACCAGGTAGTTCCAAAAAATAAACAAGGTCATAAATGAGGATTTGATTATGATAGAAGAGCGAAAGGGGGTGAACTTTTGGGGGTAAAAATGGTTTCTCATGATTTGCAGCGAAACTTAACGTCCTATAAAAAAAATTGAAGAAAAACGTTGTTGGCAATAAAAATATCTACAACTTCTGTTTATATTATATATTTTATATATATTTATATTCTGTTTATAAAAATTGAATGGAATATAAGGTGTTGCATTCGATGGGGCCAGGTAGCCGAGTGGTTAAGCATTATTTCAATCACTTTGGCTGCCAGTCGGCGATGGTTCAAACCATGGCGACTGCAGACATTTTTCTGATGGCCCGAGAAAGTGCTAGGAATCGCACGTAAAAAGGTAAGACCTCGTTAATCCTTGGTTCGAACAAGTTCCGACTTCTGAGTGCTGCCGTTCGTAAGGGGACGACAGCTGATGAACGGAGAAAACAATTTTAACCTCCGAGCAATAAAAGATATAGAGAGGGCTTTTCTATCTCTTTCTTGAAAGTAACATACCCGACGTTGTTTACAAATATCAATGCCCGAGTCGTGCTAAAAAAGGGCATTGTCAGATATTTCCGTTTGTACACGTTGATCTGGTTGCAATTCCGTATTATACTCACTCTTAACTTGTTGGCGATCATGTTTGTTTACGTCCGTTGACGACTTATATGATAAATATAAAAAAGATCGATAGCCTGCTACTTTTCAAAAATAAAATCAAACTACTTCTCCTCATGCTATAGGGACAGACCCTATAGCATGAAGGATTACTTCGACAATTTTATACTGTGATAGATAGATTTTTTATATATTTATGTTCTTGTGAATGTTTGCTGTATTGTCAATTTTCTGTAATTTTATTACAAAATTTTATATGTACAACCTGACTTGTCCTATAGCTATTCAGCTCGATGGACCAAAAATAAATTGAATTGAATTGAATTTATCGCCTTGTCAAATCAAACCATAGGCGTCGCAGCAAGGTAATCATGGCATCAACAATATTTAATTGGCATTCCGTATCGACCTTTTTAGTGGTATTAAATGAGTTGACTTTTCATGAATCTGTAAATTTTTATCCCGATTTTGTGTTAAAAATACACTATTAATTGAAATAGCTGTAAAAAAAAACTTTGTTACTATGTAAGTCAACTTTAAAAACGATGACCTATCATTAATTAGGAAAGACTTGTTGCAGTGTAGACACACTAAAAAGTTTGTAAGTAAGTGAGCCACTAGCTATTATAGACTCCATCTGATGGGTACTGATTATCACAGGGATTATTACTTGAGTAATCGGTTCATCAAAAGTCTTCGATATTCCCAATTGAATAAAATTTTGTAAACATGGAATATCACATATATCAACATGAATAATCGAGCTGGAAGTTTTCAGTGGCGTAGCGCTTCCAGTTACACCAGAAGTGGACACAAACTTCTTTATGGTAAATGGAAAACTCGAAATCATCGCAAGTTTAAAATCTCATAAATGGGTTGACTATTATCTTTAATCTCTTGAGGAAGCCCATACTCCTAATTTCTTCAATCCGTAAATGAAACGTGATGGACTCACTGTAATTTAATTTATCATAGAAGGCTATGATTCCCTATATGAAACTTTCTCTCAAATGCATATATAAATCACTTCTTCAAAGACTTTTTTGTGTATTGTAGTTCTAATTATTCATGTCCGTCTTAGACAAATGAAAATATGCAACGTTTGGATAGTGAATTTCGAGTTTGGGAAGATGCAGGAATTTTTTCTGAAGAATAAGATTTTCTGAGGAATTCCAAATAGGTATAGGGTTTCCTATCTGTATAAAAAAATTGCTTGTTACTTAATAGGATTCATAGCCTCAGAGAGAAGTGCAAGCCATAGATATGTTTTATTGATAACATTATGCCTAGTTATTCATAAATATTGTGAATTCTTGTTGGAATGTCTTTCGAGTACTCAATACATAGGTTAGTGATCTTTTTTAGTTTGAATACATAAGAAATTCTCGTTTTCCTACCAGACAGACTTGTAATATCTATCGCTTTCTGGGCCTAACTCTACACAACTCAAGATTTTACTTCTTGACAACGTTATGAAACTTTTTAATTAGCTGCCTCAGGATACCAAAAATGTGAGTTCAGAAAAAACACCAGACAAAGATTTGAAGAGCTACTAAGGCTTTTACTACTCTTTGGATGAGTATTTCAATGTTATCTCTCATGTTTATTATAGTTTATGTGTAAAATCTTATGTGTATTATAATGCATGTATAGCATTTATATAGTATATAGGATAGTTCACTGATATGATTCAATAATTTGAAGATTTTTACTCTTTTACTTCAGAACTTTCATTTATTTTTTCAGTATATATGACCTTATTCTATACTTTGTCAGCAAGGATCTAATTCTTCGCACAATGAAGTATTATTTTATTGACATCTTGACAACATACCTGCTTTTCAACCAGGCATGTAGTAGTCTATAGATAAAAATATTACATGAAAAAAATGTATCAGCACGACGCCACTGGTTCTAAGCTTACATCCGAATATCATAACAATAACAAATCTCCTCCTCCGAACTCGGAGGTTACCCCTCACCCACAAACTATCGAAAAGGATAGTGGTATGCAGCTTTCATAACAACGTGTGTTGTGCATATAGAAATGGCACCTCCTACGAGGATATATTGAAAAACTCTTAGCCTACTATAGAACCAAACATAATTTCAATGTCAAAATATTGTATTACTAAACATATTCTCCTCTTAATTGGATATATTTATTACAGCGTACCTGCAACGCTTCTAGAGCTTTCAAAAATAATGTTTCTTCTTGCTCTGCAAACCAGACCTCCACAGCTTTTATTACTTCGTCGTTGGAAGAAAATTTACGACCTTTTAAACTTTTTTTCAGTTAAGGAAAGAGATGATAGTCGGACGGAGCCAAATCTGGTGAATAAAGGGGGTGTTCTAGTAATTCAAACCCTAAATCACGAATTTTTTGCACGGCAACATGAGATTTGTGTGCAGGGGCGTTGTTCTGCAAAAACAAAACACCTTTGGATAGCTTTCCGCGTCTTTTCTGTTTAATTTTTTCCCGTAGAGTGGTCAGTAATGTCGAATAGTAATCTCCAGTTATTGCTCTACCCTTATCCAAAAAATCAATCATGATTACTCCATGGCAATCCCAAAAAACTGAAGCAAGAACTTTTCCAGCAGATTTTTGGACACGAAACTTCTTAAGTCTTGGAGAACCGGAGAGTTGCCATTCCATCGATTGTTGCTTTGTTTCTGGATCATAGGAATGTATCCAAGTCTCATCCATAGTAACAATTCGGTTTAAGAAGTCTACATCGTTTTCAAATCGAGCACAGATCGAACGCGATGCTACTACCCTTGCACGCTTTTGGTCAACATACAAACATTTGGGGATCAATTTTGCAGCAATTTTTCTCATGTCCAAATTGACGTGAACTATATTATGAACGCGTTCGTATGAAATATTCGGTGCTTCAGATATCCGTTTTAGCCCAATTCGACGGTCTGTTAAAATCATGTCATGAGCATCGATATTTTCGGGGACTGACACAGAAACTGGCCATCCCGATCTGTCATCGTCTTCAATGGAAAATTTACCTCTTTTGAAGCTTGCAGTCCAATTTTTAACGGTCGCATACGACGGACATTGATCACCAAGGGTATTAAGCATATCTTCGTAAATCTGCTTACCTCTTTAAAATACAGGTACTTGATGATGGTTCGATACTCCAATTTTTCAATTTTCACAAATTCGGTGGACATGTTTTTTCTATTAATTCATTGCGTAACTCTGGTTTACTTTTTTGATGTCAAACTTTACACTGACACTTCTAATAAGTTACTGTTGGTTGCTATGGTAACGCAAAATTTTCTTTATGCAGGGAACTGGTCTAGGCTAACTAGATATCAATACATCCTCATATATCATTCATTGCTCGGAGATTTTAACAATTTTTAACAAATAAGAGAATTGGTTTTGGCAGCTGTTACATGACACACCATGTATAGAAAGTTTTTGTTGAAAAAAATGCATTTCTAAAAATACCAATCGACATGTCCAAGCGTTTTTCGAAACATTGCTGTTTTTGTAGCATAATTGATAAAAATTAAGCCTTCTCCGAGTAATTGGGTAACTGGGTAACTATTCCTATAGACCGTAATTGACTCAAATAGTTCAAAATTCAGTGGGCCATTATCATTATTGAGAAAAGATTCATTCAAACTGTTCTTGTGGATAGCGACACATACACAACAATCAGAGTTTCTGTTATCGGCAACTGCTTTTACCAATTTGGAATTTTGTAGGATGGATAGTTGATGGATGGGGAGTTGGTTATAGACTTTCAACATACAGGAATATAGTTTTTCAGTCCACCAGCTGCATTTTTACAGAAAATCCTTTAGGGGTAACGGGATTATCACTTATCAACGTGCGAGCCCAAGTAAACGCACCTTCATTTATTCTATTCCAAACATTAATACATGCATAATGGCTTTGGGTGACCTGTTTTTATTGAACAACCTGTTATTTTATATTTATTGCCGTCTGAAGATGATTATTTTAAACAAAGTGATTATCCTTTCAATTTCATCAAAAATAAAACATTTCCGCGAAACTCTTTTCTGTTCTTATCTAGGAAACGTGAGCCAAGATCACTATCACTATCACTATTTCGAAATTTCATGGCAAAATAATCAATTGCTGTATCGATCTGTTGGAGAAATCGCAGCGATACATTTTTCGTTTTCAGACGCACGCGTTCAACCGCCTGGTTTTCAGGAATTGTAACCTCCAACAGACTAGTTAAAAATAATTCGGTGAACCCACGAAAATAGATACAGTGCCAAGGTCCGTTTCCGATATTTGGGATATAATTCAAGAAAAAACGTCGGAAGTCTACCGAAGGTGAGTTTACAGTTTTCAGTATTTCACTTCTTGTAATGACAGATTTCAGCACCAATAGAGGTCAAGGTCTGAAGTTCGTGTTGTGAGTGTGCTTGCCGATCGATACTGTGCGGGTTGTCTAACCGTGAAAATCCATGATGCGACTCCTAAACGTCTATCATCTATTTCAATTTGTGTTTTCACTGACTGATTGGAACAAGCTACGTTGAATAAGTTTGATACACAGAAATGATAAATTCCTGCAGGATATTTTTTTATGAAATTTATGAGTGTAAAATTAAATTTAATAATCATTGGTGTTGCCTTATCAGCGTGTTAACTAAATGAATGTGATTCCTTTCAAAATAAGTAAGAAATTTCTGAGATATAATGGGATACAAGTGACTTGAAACTAATCATTGATCGAGGGGAATCCCACTGGTAATTTTGATGTATTGTACTTGCCTGGGCATTAGTAGCATTGAGGCTTTAGTCTGGAATGAGAGGTATTAGTTCACAATGATTAGAGTTTGAGTATAAGTTAGGAATAATAATTGTGGTATTAGTATGAAATTAGTAGGAATTAACCAGGAATTGAAAGAATTACTCGGGTATTGGATGGGAATTACATACTTATTATGATCAACAAGTTGAAAAACGTGAAAAATAGAAATTAAGCTCCTAAAAATTCATTCATTCATTCATTGTATTCGGAATGAACACTAGAAAAATAATTTTTAAGGATTTCATCGCATGCAAAAAATTGCGTTTGCTATTAACGGAATAAGATTAAACAAAAAGGTCTTTGAATTTTTGTTAATAACTCAAAAACTATCCATATTTGAGAAATTTTTAAGCAAGTTCCGTATAGAGTAGAAAATTTCCAATTAAAATATCCCGATTCTCGGAACTCTATCTCCAGTATTTATAATTTAAATTCAATGCTGATAATTGTGCACCGCTGCAAAAATTAGTATTTCACAGAAAATTATTTTTCTATAGCATTAGATGTTAATTTAAATTTTTCAATAAATTATGGTATCATGTGGACTCGCAGAAGAATGAAACCCAGTTGAAAAAAAAGATGCGTAGGTCCATTACCTAAAAAGTTATACTATTGTAAATTAACAATTTTTTTTCCAGTCTCCGTTTCCATGAATAACGATGTAAAAGTTTAAATAATTGACCAATAAATTCTTGGCTTTCTGAAGCCCTTCTAATATACCAACTTAAGAAGATCACATAATGAGAGTTTTTGGAAGTTTATTATTTTGTTTATAATAATTTTTATAACAAAAGTGAAATTAAATACCTGAAAAGTGCTGTTGAATGATATTTTTTTGGCTAATGTTTTATCATTGCTGTTTTTAGATCTAACAATGGTAGAAATTATTACTGGTTACAATTTTTTCAAGTCGTTTGTTGATAAATTGATTTTTTTATTGGTGTCCCTTTTTACCTATTTTAAGCAGGCCTCAGCGTGTTTAAATGTAAAATTCAAAAACGAGCATTTTTTAAATTTACCATGGCAACATTACCAACTCGAGGAACGTGAAGACGTCTGAATAACAATTCTTTGATTATTGATTTGACAGGAGTACCTTGTAACGTCAAATAAACTATTACTAACTACTAAGTACAATACAGCAAAATTCGTTCATTAATATCTTATTGCCTTTTCCATCCATTTGATGATATTATCATAATTCTTTGTTATACGCATCATTAGATTTTTGCGAGTATTGATGATTTCAAAATGTATCAATATAAAAAAATAGCGTAAAAAATTCGTGGATAACTGGTCTTTCAAACAGTTCCTCTATTTCAGAAAAATCGCGCGTGTTTGAGAGACATTTTTGTAGACTTATACTTTAATATACCAATAAACAAATATAATGTTTGAAAAAATTCTATATTTCTATAATGCTGTCCTGGAAAAACAATGTTTTAAGAAACTATTTTTTTCCTAAAATAAATGTTTTTTGAGCTGCTATTAGGGAAATCTATATTAAGGTCCCCCATACAAAGTATCTTATTATACGAGGATATATTGAAAAATTCTTATCCTACTATAGAAACAAACAAAATATCTAACGAACAGTCGTTACCGACCGATGATGAACCCTTTACTCCCATAAACACCTAACTATGTAGGCTTATTATGGCAAGAACCTGTCAGAAAACAACTACTCCCCTGGTTAAGACCACGACGGGTATTGAATTAAATCTAACAGCTACTCAATACCCGTCGTGGTCTTGGCCAGGGGAGTAGTTGTTTTCTGGCAGGTTCTTTCCATAATAAGCCTACATAGTTAGGTGTTTATGGGAGTAAAGGGTTCATCATCGGTCGGTAACGACTGTTCGTTAGCAAACGATCTCCCAAAGATTTCTGTCTTCTCAAACAAAATATCATTGTCAAAATATTTTATTACTCAACATAGTCTCCTCTTAATTGAATTCATTTATTACAGCGAACCTGCAACGTCTCTAGACCTTTCAAAAAAAATGTTTCTTCTTGCTCTGCAAACCAGACCTCCACAGCTTTTATTATATCCTCGTTGGAAGAAAATTTAAGACCTTTTAAACTTTTTTCAGTTGAGGAAAGAGATGATAGTCGGACGGAGCCAAATCTGGTGAATAAGGGGAGTGTTCTAGTAATTCAAACCCTAAATCACGAATTTTTTGCATGGCATCATGAGATTTGTGTGCAGGGGCGTTGTCCTGCAAAAACAAAACACCTTTGGATAGCTTTCCGCGTCTTTTCTCTTTGATTTTTTCCCGTAAAGTGGTGAGTAATGTCGAATAGTAATCTTCAGTTATTGTTCTACCCTTATCCAAAAAATCAATCATGATTACTCCATGGAAATCCCAAAAAACTAAAGCAGATTTTTGGACACGAAACTTCTTAGGTCTTGGAGAACCGGAGTGTCGCCATTCCATCGATTGTTGCTTTGTTTCTGTGTCGTAGAAATGTACCCAAGTCTCATCCATAGTAACAATTCGGTTTAAGAAGTCTGCATCGTTTTCAAATCGAGCACAGATCGAACGCGATGCTACTACCCTTGCACGCTTTTGGTCAACATTCAAACATTTGGGGATCCAATTTGCAGTAATTTTTCTCTTGTCCAAATTGACGTGAACTAGCCTTACCGATTGGTCATCATCTCCAAAGGAAAATTAACCTCTTTTGAAGATTGCAGTCCAATTTTTCACGGTCGCATACGAAGGACATTGATCACCAAGGGAATTGAGCAAATCTTCGTAAATCTGCTTACCTCTTAACCCTTTAAAATACAAGTACTTGATGATGGCTCGATACTCCAATTTTTCGATTTTCACAATTTCGGTGGACATATTTTTTCTTTTAATTTATTGCGTAACTCTGGTTTACTTGTTTGACGTCAAACTTTACACTGACACTTCTAATAAGTTATTGTTCGTTGCTATGGTAACGCAATATTTTGTTTATGAAGGGAACTGGTCTAGGCTAACTATATATCAATAAATCCTCTTATACTGTATGCAAAACGACCAGAATGTCCTCAAAGTTGTTCAAGAAGGTGCCACTGTAAGTATTTGGGGGTCTACATAAAGTTCCAATTGCATTTTATTTTTCATTCATTTTAATTGCTATAGGCAAGCTGTAGATAAAAATTAGAGGCTCTTTTCACACAAAGTAAAAGACGCAAATGGCCTGTAAAGCGATTTCTTTGATACTTTTTTGAGATATTCGCAAAAACAAAAAAAAAGTTGAAATTTCTTTAACTTTTTCTTGTTTAAAAAATTCCACGAAGCGATTTTGCTGTGGCGAAAACCTAGGTTTTCAGTTACGATCTATCTTATAAAAAGTAGTATTCGCAAATAAAACAAAAAAGTTGAAATTTCTTCCACTTTTTCTTGCTTAAAAAAATCCACAAAGCGATTTTGCTGTGGCAAAAACCAGGGAATCAGATGGATCGTAACTCAAAACCCCGGTTTTCGCCACAGCAAAATCGCTTTGTTGAATTTTTTAAACAAGAAAAAGTGAAAGAAATTTCAACTTTTTTGTTTTTTTTGCGAATATCTCAAAAAAGTATCAAAGAAATCGTGTTACAGGCCATGGAACTTTTGTAGAAAATTATAAAAACTACAAAATGGTGTTTTATACGACCATATCGGTGTATTTTTCACTGCGAAAATCCGGGAAAAATAGACATTTTTCAAAAAATTCTCATAAATCTGAAGCTGGGCAAACTATAGGTATTGCGGAAACTGATAGGCAATAAAATGTGGTTCAACGGTGCGCAACATGGTTTCTGTCCGTTGTGTAGTTTTTGCACAATCGCGTTATAAACAATTTAGGGGCAAATATTTCTAAATGCGCCGATTTGAGGTATATTATCTTATTCCAATTTGTGAACGACATTTGGAAGTAGAGATCAATTTCTACAATTTGTAGATTATGGGTTTTCACCTGAGAGGTGGAAAATGTGTAGAAAATGTCACTGAAAATTACTTTAAATGCTTCAAAGTGCAAACGAAGTGGCCCTGAACTCAACTCGCGTTAACTTCAGTGCGACTTCGGGTGTTTTTGGACGCACTTTGAAGCGTTTTGATGAACTTTCAGTGGCATTTTCAACACATTACACATTTACCGCCTCTCACGTGCAAATCTAAAATATACAAATTATACAGAATTTGCAAGATGTGCCCTTAAATTATTCATAATTCGATTGTGCAAAAACTACACATGGGACAAAAAGCATGTCTCGCACAGTTCAACCACAAATTATTGTTTGTCCAGCTTCAGATTTATAAAAATTATAAATTTTTGAAAAACGGGTTCATTTTCGAGGTTTTCCCGGATTTTCTCAGCGGAAAATTCACCGATTCGGTCGTATGAAAATCCATTTTGTAGGTTCTATAAATCTCTACAAAAGTTTAATTCACTGTAAAACGATAACTTGAATAATCTTTAAGAAAAAGTAAAAGAGTTATGATTTTTTCACTATTGCTTGTTTAAAAAATTACACTAAGTGATTTTTCTGGGACGATAACGGGAGTTTTCATTAACGAACTATCTTATAAAAATTTTTTTTGTAAAATTTGTTTTTTACGAAACTCCCAGGTTTTCGGAGAAAACCCCTCAAAAGCAGAGCTTGTGCGAGCAAGGGAGATCCGGGACCTACAGTTTAAATAAAAGTGGAATCCGAACCACTTCAGCTCAGTGATACACGACCGGGGATCGAACCCGGACCGTCTGGGTGGAAGCCAAATGCTCTAACACCTCGACCACTTCGCTGTTATACAAATTAGTATTGGCCATTTGCGTTTTTCATTTTGTGGGGAAAAAACATCTACAGCCTGTTCTACTAGCCAAATATGTTCATTGAAGTCTAAGTTTTCCCGCATCAATATTCTAGAACTTATAATACGAGGATGTATTGATTTCTAGTTAGCCTAGACCAGTTTCCTGCATAAACAAAATATTGCGTTAACATAGCAACGAACAATAACTTATTAGAAGTGTCAGTGTGAAGTTTGACGTCGAAAAAGTAAACCAGAGTTACACAATAGGCCATTGGCCGCAGTGGAGGGCCTGATACGGGCCCACTCACGTGCAAACCTAACCTAACCTACACAATAACTTGAAAGAAAAAATATGTCCACCGAAATTGTGCACAGAGAGAAATAAATGTATTTTTTTACACAATTGTGAATAATTTCAGCACAATTTTTTTCTGAAAAGTTGACAGCCCCAATTTGTTGATTTTTCTTCTATAATATTGTATTAGAGATATTGTGTATAAACGATACACTACAGTGTTGTATTAGTCTGAATAGGTTTCTTTTAATTTTATTCACAAAATGTACAAAGTTAATCGGTATGTTGTGTAACGAATGTCAGCAACATGTGTAGTTTATGCATAAATTATTGTAATGAATGGCAATAATTTGTTTACCTAGTTTTTACAAATTGTGTGGGTATTTCAAATATAGGATTTGTGTACGAAGCCATGCCATATTTTATAGATACCATTTATAATTTTAAGAAAGGATACACTTGAGGCACATAATATCCAAACGGAATGAGTTAAGACTAAGCATCAGTTTCAACCTGGTCGCGTCTTCATATCTTATTCTGTTCAGAAATTATAGGCTTCATTTTCCAGAAGGTTGAAATAAAATTAAATGTCATTCAAATAATGTTTATTTCATCACAAAGAACTGATAACAAAAATAACTGAGCTATAAACTCTAATTACAAATAAAATAACAGAAACACAAAATACCAAACAGAACCTAAATGAACCATACATTTGTTTATTTTGGAACACGTTAAATAATAATAAAGTTTAAAGTAATCTTCGTGTCAAACTTTATTTATTCAAGTAGGAAGTAGGTACGAGGATGCACCTTTCAAACCGTTAAAAATGACGAAAATGAGTCAGTTTGTAGGTTTCATGTAATAACAAAAAATAATAGCAATACCAACCTTCAAATATTGGAATAAGTTTGCAAATATTCTAACACTTCCATTTGACACAAAACCACATACACAAGAGCACATAATAAATAATAGGTAAGTACACTTAACCAGCTCCGCCCTTCGATCAGCAAACAATCAAACAATGATGGACTGGACATTTGGAGTGCCGCGCATACGTATTTAGTTGGGTGAGATGACGCCTTGGTCAAGTTGTGGCAAATTACACAATTGTGTTGAAATAGTATACAATTTGTGCATATCAAATAGAAAGTGCACAACGGGTGTAAGATGAGTTCAATGCGTTGTAGATGTTTTCCATATAAATTGTGTTATGGTATATGTGCATATTTTTGTGTATTTTTAGGCAATGTGGAAGTGCATGAATACTATACAAATTGAGTTGCACAAATATTTATTGAATTTCACAAAACGCGAATGATGGAAGAATTGTGTAAAATATCTACACAACTGTGTCTTACACAACGTTGTGCATGAACCTGCTGCAGTCTTTTCTCTCTGTGTGGAAATCGAAAAATCGGAGTATCGAGCCATCATCAAGTACCTGTATTTAAAAGGGTTAAGAGGTAAGCAGATTTACGAAGATATGCTTAATATACTTGGTAATCAATGTTCTTCGTTGGCGACCATGAAAATTGGACTACAAGCTTCAAACGAGGTCAATTTTCCATTGAAGATGATGACTGATCGGAAAGGCCAGTTTCTGTGTCAGTCCCCGAAAATATCTATGCAGTTCATGACATGATTTTAACAGACCATCGAATTGGGATAAAACGGATATCTGAAGCACTGAATATTTCATACAAACGCGTTCATCATATAGTTCACGTCAATTTGGACATGAGAAAAATTGCTGCAAAATGGATCCCCAAATGTTTGAATGTTGACCAAGAGCGTGCAAGGGTAGTAGCATCGCGTTCGATCTGTGCTCGATTTGAAAACGATGTAGACTTCTTAAACCGAATTGTTACTATGGATGAGACTTGGGTACATTTCTACGATCCAGAAACGAAGCAACAATAGATGGATTGGTGATACTCCGGTTCTCCAAGACCTAAGAAGTTTCGTGTCCAAAAATATCCTGAAAAAGTTCTTGCTTCAGTTTTTTGGGATTGCCATGGAGTAATAATGATTGATTTTTTGGATAAGGGTAGAACAATAACTGGAGATTACTATTCGACATTACTCACCACTCTACGGGAAAAAATTAAAGAGAAAAGACGCGGAAAGCTATCCAAAGGTGTTTTGTTTTTGCAGGACAACGCCCCTGCACACAAATCTCATGTTGCCATTCAAAAAAATCGTGATTTAGGGTTTGAATTACTAGAACACCTCCCTTATTCACCAGATTTGGCTTCGTCCGACTATCATCTCTTTCCTCAACTGAAAAAAAGTTTGAAAGTTCGTAAATTTCCTTCCAACAAGGAGGTAATTAAAGCTATGAAGGTCTGGTTTGCAGAGCAAAAAGAAAAATTTTTTTTTTTGAAAGGTCTAGAGACGTTGCAGGTTCGCTGTAATGAATATATCCAATTAGGAGGAGAATATGTTTATATATTCAATATTTTGACATTGAAAATTTGTTTGGTTCTATAGTAGGCTAAGAATTTTTAAAAATATCCTCGTATTGTTTATATATAGGTCAACTCCTCCACCACGAATATTCAATCAATCCGTCCGAGCGAGTCTGTTGCCATTTATCATTAATGACCTATGATAAATTCCTGGAGTAACCATGTCTCTGTGATACCTAAGACTTCATAATTATTTGAAAAAATTAACTGCTTTTCATATTTACTTTGGGAAGCACTGAACAAATATTTATATGCCCCATAGTAAAAAAATTGATGAGAATGCATTTAATGAGAATTGAAATTCAGAATAGTAAAGTAGAGGACCCCGCAAACTCCTTATGGAATTTGGGTCCTGGTGAATTTTTTGAATTTTTGGTATGATATAGTCCATGTAATTCTCAACCAATGTTACCATTGCGCCAACCCAAAATATAAACAGTTTTGCTGCTAGGGGTCGTTTAAATCACCCCTTGCGCAGATTAGACTATTTATTTTTGAGTCCGGTAACAATATTTTTAATTGTTTCATCGTTGCCATTGTGCTGTTTTATATGAAAAAAAATATCATTTGGTCTGTCATTGGTCATTCGTTTCTTGTCAAAATGGACATTTTTGCAAAAAATGCAGTAAGACCATTTTATTGAATTTCAGATAACGTCATTTGAAAAAGAAAAGAAACTTGTTGCCTGATTGAATAATTACAAAATACTAGTTTTAACAACTCATTTCTCTACATTTCAGTTTGTCGTTCTTTGCGCTCAATACGAACGACAGTTCGTCTCCTAACGTCTTTAACGGCATTTCTTATGAATTGGGGTTTCACATTTGCTCAGCACTCCTGAGTTCATCTAAATGATGCATGCCAGTAATATTTCTACTTTCATGAACTTGTCGCTTCAAATGACTCCATAAGACAAGGTACAAATGCGTTAAATCAGGCTATCGAGGTAGCTTATCATACTCCCATTCTCGCCCTATGAATAATACTCTGCCTCTGAACATTTGATTGATGCGGTACTCTACTGATACAGTTGGTGTTTTGGTGTGCTATCGAGCTGGTACCATAACTTTTGTCTGGTATCAAGATTCATATTATCCGAAACATCACTATACTGTTAAACACAAATAGTTATTATTTCCGTCAACATGTTGCCCCCTACTTGCAACCCTCCGAAGTATTCGAGAGATTTGTGCAAGGTAGGGAAGACGCAGCCCGTACATTTTAACATGTGATGCCATGCACGAGACCAGTGAAGCGGTGGATCGAACCCATGACCCTACGCTTGAGAAGCGAACGCTCTACCAGCCGACCACCACGGCACATCATCCCATATTATTAGATGAGATATTTTGTCAAATACTCCGCACGAATCATTGGTTTTAAATGAGTACTGATCCCGACATTCGATTACAAAACTTGGATTTTCTTGGGACCACCACCGGAAATTTTCTCAAATCACTCTTCCGTTTGAAGAAAAGGTTGCGTCATCTGCCAACAAAATGTTACACGTAAATTAATTTTTTTTTTAAAAGCTTTTTTAACTCGTTCTATGTGATAGATGGGTACAAATCTTGCAAGCTGAATTAGAACCGCACTTCCTCTTATCCTATGAAACTGAAATTTTATATATTAGTTCAGTTCCGATAACAAAATATTACTGTCGAAGAAATTGATTAACCTGCCCCCCTGCCCCCCGGAAGCTAGATAGAGAACGCGTAGGGTGTCGGAAGTTTTCTTGACGGATTTGGACGTTGAAAGTTACAGTAAAAAAAAATTGGTAGGGGTGGCTCGACCCCTAATCGTCCTCGAAAAAAAAGTTGGAAAACTCGAGAAATTAAAATCGAAAAAATCCATAAAAATTGTGAAAAATGTCTGACATTCGAATATTATGGTTTGAAACAATTTCACGCCCCCTCTCCTTCCTCAAAAGCTAGATACAGAACGCAAAGGAATTCGTGAAATGTTTCAACAATTTTGTATCTGGGAAATAATTATGAGAAAAAAAATCAATCAGGGGGCTCGCCCCCTTTCCTGTCACCCAAAAAAATTAGGAAAACTTGCGAAATAGAAATCGAAAAAATCTGTAAGAATAATGAAAATTATCAAAAAAAATACATCTTTTCTCTCCTCGAAAGCTGAATAGAGAACGCGTGGAAGTTAGAAAAAATTTCCAACGGTTTCATACATAGAAAATTACTAAAAAAAAGGTCTGCTAGTGCGCTCGATCCCTCCCATCTTTTGAAACAAGTTGCAAATACTTGCGAAAACAAAATCGGAAAGATCCCTTAAAAATAGTGAAAGACTAAGGGCCGGTCTTTTCACCTCACAATAAAGTCTCTGATAACTATCTGTCGGATAAACTACACAGGTTTACATATCCTTATCTGATAGATAGAGTTATCTGGGACTTATCTAAAGGTGAAAAGACCGGCCCTAAGAAACATATATCCAAAGAAAACTAAAAAAGAAATAAATAACAAACTTGGAAAGCATCAATCAAAAATGGGAACAAAGGTAATTTTTTGTTAACAAATTTTTATTTCTGTTTAGCATTGGGTGTGCAGCAATTATTGAACCTAATTTTGACCTCAATGGGTTTGAATATGGAAAAGGTCATTTCAAAAAAAATGTCTCATTTGGTGAATTTCAATATTGAAACTTTTTAACAAATATTCCGTATAATTGTTAGAAAAAAAAATTGTTATTTCCTTCAACCGATTGCACCCGTACGCGCAACCCTCGGAAGTCTTCGAAAGACTTGTGTGAGCTGGGGAAGACGCAGCCCTTACCTTTCAACGTGTGACGCCATGCACGAGACCGATGACCACCACCACCACCAGTCGATCTAGTCGATCCATAACTTTCAGTTATTCAACGGTTGTCAATTTTGGTGTTGAAGATCTATTGCATCGTGCCAGTATAATAATAACTCTGAAAAATATCTGTCTTCACCAGTGGCGGCGATAAGGATTCGTGGCCCCCCTTGCCAAATTTTTTAGGATATTCATACATGTGGCAACAAAATCTGGAAATATCAAAAGAGGTCGAAGGGGCCCCTTCTGGAACTGGGGCCCCCACGCACGGCGAGCTCTGCGGGCCCCTTATCGCCACCACTGGTCTTCACATTCCTTTGTCGTTACTTATGAGACATGCCAGAGGGCTTGTTGTTCCCACGAACGGCAAAGCTTTGGAACCCACTGCCTCGAGAGTTGTTCCCTGAAGCACACAGTCTTCTAAAATTCAAGACGAAAACCAATTCCTACCTACTTTCCCTTGGCTCTCACGATGTTCTTCAAACATTACAGGTATTTGCATTTCGTGAGAAACAAACCAAAACAAATAAAAGTAATTTTTGTTTTCCTATGCCGGAAAAAAAAATTATGCAATCATAGAAAACCACAACCCATGAAGACTTTTCGAAACTTGACGTTGACGCATTCAGACGAGCTATGAAAAATGGAACCTGTAGAAATGAAGTTCGAAGGAATGGATTTATATGCCATACAGTATATCCTAATGCTCTATACAGAAGAAAGAAAAGAAAGCAGCAGAATAAAATGAAGACAATTTAGGAATGGATGATAGTACCCCAAAATATGTTCCAATCCAAGAAACATACTTGGAGTCAACCATATTGAAAATTTTGAATCTCTACACTTTTGCACGTTTGTAAAAGTTCGCTAAGAAGATGGAAAGGCAAAATTTTATCACTTTATGTTGACGTGAAAATAAGAATTAAAATAACATTGAAAATTTGACAACACTGTCGCTTGTAATTTTAACCAAAGAATCCGAAAAACATCAAACATACACGGTGTTCTATTTGAAAATTCGAAGTTGGTGGATATACTGGTGAAATCGGAAGTTAGTCATTTTGTTTTCATATTATGTGTGTGAAATCCGAAATTGTGTCTCTTACCAATGTACCAATAAGTGTGATCCAAATCGGTTGATACGTAAAGGAGTTACAAGCATAGCCCTAGTCTCACTGTCACCTGGGCACAACATTGTTTATTTTATGGATAATTTTTTTTATTCAATTGGCAATAACTATGAAACCGGTATGTTACTCCGTTTGAATAGAAATCTAATTTTTGCTGAACGATTGGAGGGCATTTCAAAATATTTCTTATAGAACACTTATCCGATATAACGGTCGATACTTCACCTACTTATTTTTTTTTCTTTGGTGTTTTGGCATCGACTGCTATGGTCATTAGCCATGTGTTCTTTATAGGCCTTGTTGCTAACTCCATACGCCACTTTAGGAGCAGTACTGTTAATTGGAACGCAACAGTGTATCGTGCAGTCAAGCCACGAGATTTTAATAATTTATTCAGCTAAATTAAATTAAAAAATCCCAGCCCAACCAGGGTTCGAACTCCGGACCTTTCGACTCAGAGTCGGACGCTCTAACCACTGCGCCACGCCCCGACATTTCACCTTCTTATTATATTCATTATTATCAACTTCCATTGTCATCCATCGACTATTAGTCCAATTGCTAGACAAAAATTTAATTTTCGTCAATAATATTATGAGCTCCAGGGCTTCCCCTGCAGTACGTTACTGCTGTTGAAATCCATAATCGCCAACGTTCCAACGTATGTAGTCATTCATTATTCAACTTGAATCGGTCTAGCTTAACCTCAAATATTTTATGCTAAAGTAATGCTAGTACCAGTCATCAGTACAAGTAAAGTGATATAATAATGAATCCAATGAGAAATTCGTATACTTTGATTGAAAATGGACCATCACGTACGGTTGATCGGAAAGGTTAGTGACAAAAAGGCTATTTCATTGATCAATTTCGAGTTATTTACCCTAAACTGCCATCTGTAGTTGTGGTACATAAAAATTAAAGAAATTCTTCCTACCTGTGGATACGAACGACTATAAAATCAAATGTAATATTGCATTCTTATAATCTTAATAAAAACAATCCACTGTTTGTTAACAGATTTGTTCTGAATAATTCAAACAATGATAACCTTGTATTCTTAGTTTCATTGTTAGATTGTGACGTAATGAATGGTTTGGTTTCCGCCTCATAAGTTAATGACTGGATTCACTACAGCAGCGTTCGCAGACAAATTTTTAACAGGGTTCCCAGGAGAATTCTAATTTACAGTGAGAGAGTGGTGGAATGGTGGGAGAATAATGGTTCCTTATTGCTGCTAACTTTTTTGAACTGCTTGGTATATTGTTACCAACTTCTGATCTATTGAGTAGGGTCAAAAATTGTTCATTTTGTAATGGTAGGTGGTTCCAAATTTAAAGATTGCGGCTGGATGCCATTTCTGAAATATTTTTCGTTTGGAAACCATACTTATTTCAAACAGAGATTTGAAGCATCGATAAAGCCTAACACTTTCCTAATCTTTGGTGATGCTGTCGAAATAAAAATGGCATTTTTTAGGTCTCACTCCTTTGAACCGTACAATATATCTAGATCGAGTCAAATTTAGGAAAAATTTTTGCTATATTCTCACAGTAATATTTTTCGTGTGTCGTCATCTAATACTGAGAGGGTTGGTTGGTTGACAGTGGTTCCCAGTTCAGAGAGTCTGTTCTGTTCTTCTCTCTACTAATTCTTTAATCCACGATTTCTTCATTTATTTCTATTGGGTGCAGGTGTTTTACCAGGCTGTAGTGTGCAATTAAAAAAACAATGTACAGGCTATGCGCCCTCACAAGCACCTCGACCTATCAGATCTTTAGTTGCGCTTAGTTAGCAGGTAATTGGACGCGTAGCAGGGTACCCTGTATATGAGCTTGTCTGTATAGGATCTATTTTGTATACTGTGTTGTCGTAGAGCATTTAACCTGAAGGCAATAAACTCAGTAAATGCTTAGATGTTGTTTCATTCACTTGAAGCAGAGGGAAAAAACGAAATAAGAAACGTAAACTTCGAAAAAAGTTGTATTATAAGTGTTCTATCTTTGAGTTATTACGGAAATACGGAAGAAAACTGAAACATTTGGAAAAAAAGATAAGCAAATCATTTGAAAGCAATGGAGTATTAAAAAAAGTATGATTCTACCTAGTGCTCAACTATAGTGAGAAGAAGCTTACCTTATTTACACGACATTCAAATTCGAATCAAACGAAGAAGGCAAGTTGTATATTGTTTTAAATGAATTCGAATACCAATATTCTTGACTTGAAGAATAAATCATTGACTCGCGAGTTAGGTGACTTGACGGAGTCAATAGTGAAAAGCATTTTCATTTGTGGACTGGTCAAGAAAGAGTTAGGTCATCGATTGTTAGAAATATTACAGGAATTTGTAAATGAAGCTATGGCGATCGAAAATTCTCAACAACAAAGAGATGAAATTTCGAATAAATCCACAGCTGTTCTGTATTGGGTACAATCAAGACCTACCCGTCCCTACAAATGAATAGATCTACAAACTGGAGATCCAAATGTGTTTTGAGTTTGGATATCTTGTAAGAAAACTCCATTCTAAATATTAGATAAAATTTTGTGGGTTGGTAATGAAGATATCTTCCTGAGTAATCATAGTGAATCCAGACGATAGAGTTAAAATAACGCAGAAGACATCCGAATTCCAACCAAATGTGATAACATAAATGAGGCCAGACTGGAAGAAGAGCCCAGGATAGGCCCTGGTACTCTCAGCTGGTAGATCATTTGCACCTCAAGCGTAGGGTCATGGTTTCGATTCCTAGCGTGGTTATCTGTCTCGTGCATGGCATCATATGTTAAAGAGTAATGGCTGCGTCTTCCCTAGCTCTCACAAGTCTGTCAAATACTTCTCAGGGTTGCGCGTAGAGGTGAAACAGGTTTACGGAAATTACAATTTCACCAACAAAAAACAACAATATGACCACAGGAATTAATGAAAACTAATAGTTCAACATTTCCATCGACGAACATTGCAAAGAAATACTGCAAGCTTCCACTGTGACAGTCAAGCCCCGAGAATATGATTTATGGACTATAGAAATAATGAGAAAGAGCCAGCAGAATTATAACAATTCGGAATTAGTCCGAAGCTGGATGAACAGTAGAGTTAGACCTGAAAAATGGGAAGTATTCAAGTTCGGTACAGTCGCTGAATGGAACTGGACCCAGTGGAATTTTCCATGTATTTGCGATGGCTTTGTGCATCGTAAATGGGAAGCCCAGATTGAGCAACTCTAATTCAAGAACAGGTTCTGCCGAGGGAACATTTTCATCAACATATTAAAAATGTATTCGAACAACTTCATTGTAGTCGTGAAATCTAGAGGACACTGGCTCAATTTAGAAACATTTCAATTAGGTGAATTACTGTCGAGATGTGGAAAAATGGTTTAGAAAATAACTATGTTCTTCAGCTCAAGCTAGTCAAAGTGCTAAGTCTATCGTGTGAGCTGTAGAACCATGGCTTTGTGGTAGCCTCATGCCCCAACTCAATAATTGTATACAGTATGACTTCCTTCGCGGCATCTATCTGTTCCATTGTCAGGAGAGCTTCTTGATAATTTTCCATTGTCAGGAGAGCCTCTTGATAATTTGTAAGCAGAATTGCCCCTCTCACGCCTCCAGTACTTTGTCTGAAGATTGATTAAGTGGGCATTGAGCAGAGCTGTGCCAAGCACTGACAAAAAGTGCTTCGAGTACTAACTAAGCACTCTTGAAAAGTGCTCGGGAGTCTCGAGCACTAAGCACTTTTTCACATGAGGTGCTCACGATTACTAAGCACTATCAAAAAGTAATTCGATTTAGCAAGCACTAAGCACTTTTCAAATGGGCGAGTCCGTTAAGGTGGGCGTTCAATTTCGTGTATTCCAAGTTCATATTGCATTTGGAAACAGTTTCACTTGGAAAACTCAAATTTGGTAGGTGAACTCAGAAAGGATTGGGGTACTTATTGAATATGTTGACATTGATTTGATATCAAAAATTGAGAGTTTTTTAATCGGCAATTGGAGGAAATAAGTCAATACATGCTTTTGTTTTTCTTTCAATAGAAAGACCCATAAAAACAGTGCAACATTGACTGCATATTCACGCAATTTTTCGAGGTATTTTGGGAGGAATGTATCACTCTGCTTGTCCGGGTGGCAATACAAACAGCAGATCGCGTGAGAGTTTACTGCCTTGCCCAGTGTTTAACATCGATGAGGTATATCCGGACTCATAATGAGATTAGGTTAGAAGAACTAGTGTCACCAACTCACTCCAATCTCTCAGCAACGAACATCGTCAGATAGTCCCAATATGTCGTTCGACCATTCCGTCTGATTGGAGATGTAGAGCTGTTGGACGAGTTTTCTTCAATCTTAAAATATTCATCGTTTCTTCCTTTATTAGAATCTTAATCCAGCAAAACTCCATGTCTGGGTATCACATTCTCTATAAAGCCTTTGCGACTGAAGAATCTTCTGGTTGGGAATTGGCACAACTTCAGACTAAAAGGTTAAGGCTTTCGCAGCCGAAGTTTTCAGTTTCACAATATTCACTCGGTTTTGAAGGCCGTCGTTTTTTGAAATTTCTTCCTAACTTTTTGCTAGCACGAGTGGCTAGCCTTTTCAGAGGTTTATACATCATGGATAATCTCAGATAACTGGTGATTCCGTCTGCGGAGATTGTATTTATTCTGACTAACGTAGTCTTGTGCGTTTTAATCACCGTATCTGGATTTGGTACATTCTCACTAACCCTAATTGATCCCTTTCTACCTGCTGGCTTACTGTCGTTAATATCCTTTGTTGTTTCAAAATTGCTCATTGCCGTACTGGGTTAGACATATTTTCGATGTAGAGTCACTTTGACGACAGGTCTGGTCCAGTCTACAATTGTTCTAAAGATTCCTGAATAGAATATCATCGTTTGCAATTGCAACCATGAAATATAATTCACTAGAACTTACCTAACAGCACAGTAAATTCACTCCGATCGCTATAAACACTTTTATGCACTAGCAGGCGGTAAAGTACACTTTACCGCCCGGTTCGCCGGGCGAAAAGTGGCACTTTACCGTCCGTGTGCGCATTATGGCCTGGCGGGCAGTAAAGTAGACAAAATTCTCAAATTGTCTATACTCACACATCATTTCGTGCAATTCCTAACACGAATTAGAATCATTTCTGTTCAATAGAGCAATACTCTTTCTAACATTTGTTCATAATCGTTGGCAATTTTTTCGGTGATCAAATAAATGATCTATTTATTTAAAATAGATTCTCCAATATAGCACTCAGCTACTATAGTTTCACATTCCTCATATTATGTTACCCTTAATTATTGTATGCATAACGTATGGAACGTGTAGACCATTGCAATACAAGTCAATTTTTGTGATTCGCGCTATAAAACCGCTAGTGCATAAAATTTTGTATGTATCACGTGCGTAAAATGCGTTTATGCACTAGCGGGCGGTAAAGTACACTTTACCGTCCGGTTCGCTGGGCGTAAAGTGGCACTTTACCGCCTGTGGGCGCATTATGGCCCGGCGGGCCGTAAAGTAGACAAAATTCTCGAATTGTCTATACTCACACATCATTTCATGCAATTCCTAACACGAATTAGAATCATTCCAGTTCAATAGAGCAATACTCTCTCTAAAATTTGTTCATAATCGTTGCAATTTTTTCGGTGATGATCTATTTATTTGAAATAGATTCTCCAATATAGCACTCAGCTACTATAGTTTCACATTCCTCATGTTATGTTACCCTTAATTATTGTATGCATAACGGATGAAACGTGTAGACCATTGCAATTCAAGTCAGTATTTGTAATTCGCACTATAAAACCGCTAGTGCATAAAATTTTGTATGTATCACGTGCTTAAAATGCGTTTAAGGCCTTCGGCGTGTGATGGCCCTCGGCTAACGCCATCGGGCCATCATCCACGCCGCAAGCCATAAACGCCTACTTTACGCCCTTGGTACATAAATAACTATTAAGGCCTTCGGCGTGTAATGATCCTCGGCTAACGCCATCGGGCCATCATCCACGCCGCAGGCCATAAACGCCTACTTTACGCCCTTGATACATAAATAACTATTAAGACTCGATGCACACGGGCGAGTGGATTCGCGGCGTGTGCGAAGCGTTCTCGCCGCGAGCTCGCCATCCCACAATGCACACGGGCGAGATTTCTCAGAGATATCGCAACTACGAAACTTCAGTACGTCATCTACTTCAAGCAAGGATGTATCTCGCCGCGAGAACGTGGCGGAGTAGCAGTCCCTGGCGAGCGCCGGCGGCCAGGGACTGTGAATCGCACCATTTATCTCTTTGGTCCGCTATCTCGCGCGAGAAAACTTCGCGGCGAGCTCGCAGCGAACTTGCTGATGGAAATCGCCCGTGTGCATCGAGCCTAACTACATTTATGTCATGACTGAACCCTCGAACCCAGGATGTGCATAATATAAGGACGCAATCATTGGTTCTTGGAGGTGGGGGTGCCGCTGACCACGTTTTATATTTTCAACAACAGAAAAGGCTTAGTGCTAAGTGATCCCGAAAAGTGTTCCCGAGCACCGTCCCGAGCACCGCAGTGGTCGGGAGCACTTTTCGGGATTACTAAGCACTAAGCCTTTTCATAAAATGCTCGAAGCACTAAACACTGAATCCAAAAAGTGCTCGGTAACACAGTGCTTACGAGCACTAAAATGTTTTAAGCACTTTCACCAGTATTAAGCACAGTGCTTTGGGAAAGCTCTGGCACTGAGGCATCCGCCGCTTTCGGTCGTTTTTATCGGAAGTCTTTTCCTTTGACTGGACCCTTTTCAGTCTTTTGTCAGAAAATGGCTCCTTCAGCGATTCGACCGCTATTATCCTCGCCATTTCTACTGGGATGCCTTGTTCGATGAGGTATTCAAACCTCTTTCTAGTATCTCCGCTGAGCTTTATTTTGTCCTCCCCTTTTGAGAGGGCTTTTGACGGTTCATCAGGTTCCTCTTCACTGCCAGATTGGAGTAGGTCAGCTTCGAGTTCAGGACGTTCAACGTCCAGTATGATGCTGCCCGTTACCATGACGATTTTGTCCTCGGTACTTTTTATGAGTTTTCTTCACCCTGTCTTTTTCATCGTTTTTTATGTATGTCCCACGAGAAGCTAAGGAAGAACCCTGCATGCCGCAGGAAGTTAATTAAAACCGATGGGGCGCTAGTTGCCCTGGAGTTCGCACAATTGCAACTAGATCAGGAACCACTACTATGCAGGGTCACTTCGTTCAGGGTGCTATTTTTCATGGTGCGCAACGGTCTTGGGAAATAAGCGTCATCGAGATGTTCTAGCTCCTTCATGGCTAATCTCCTGGAGTGAGTGGTAGCAGTGGACTGCCTTATTTTCAGAAGTAATAACCCAAGGACATTGATAATTGTTCTAAAAGAATTTATAACAGATTTCGAAAGCTTGTTGCTTGGAAACAGACCGACGCCGCAGGCGGAGGTCTGTTGCCTACAAGCAAAAAGCTTGAGAAAGTTGTTAAAAATTTTTTGAGCATGTATCAATGTTCGAGGGTTATTCGGACAGAATTTTTTTGCTAATTATAGAAAAAATACAGAGGAAAAACAATTTATTTAAAGGTGCAATTAACAAAAGAACAATTAGAAAAGTTGAATGAAGATCCAGACGTGTTACTTTCTATAACTGATAGAGATGTATTTTCACTACGCATGCTGTTAATAATTTGATTATGATGGTCTTGGTGAATATTCAAGCAGGGTTTTATTTAGTGAGACCACTTTTGGCCAATCGACTGACCGCGGTCGATATATTAGAGTAATAGGTATTTTTTTCTTTGATGTTCAAGCCAATCGCCTCGGCGAACGATTTTGTCCAATTTTGAATCGTATTTCTTCCAATACGCATATATTATTATACCAGTGATCATTTTCAGCCCTCCAGTGATGATGTTTTCTTAGGAATAATCTGTTAGTTTTAATATTTAGTCCTCTTTCTGACATCAATGTTTTAAATAATCTGACAGGTCAAACGTTGCTGTCGTTGTTTTTTACTAAAAATTTGCTTTTAGTACACATTCTTGAACCACCTTGGTAAGTCTTGCTGCATACAGGGTTATATTCAAGTTGATTTGTTACAGAACCATCGTTGTTTGATTCGGTACGAAGAAAGTCAGTCAAGCGAGAGGCAGCTTCCCCTCCTCGCCATTCTAATTCTATCGCAGCTATGTGATAGAATTTCCGTTGCAGCCCTTCGGGGGTGTTTTTACTCCATAGATTTATCATTTTGGTTGTTTCTGTTGAACTTACTGCTGCTGAACTTTATTTACTTTTACAGGAGTCCGATTGCAGTTTTCGTCATATAGAATCGCGGGCAGCTGGCGCTTGTTGAAATACAACACTTTTGAATTGGTCAATAATAACTTTCATTTCTTTGTAATATTTTTTTGTAACAGCTTACTTGTTAGGTTCCATATGGCTTTGACCATAGCTTCTTTAAACTCTGTACCATCTTTTCTTCTCATGTTCACAGCCCAATCTTTTAAAATTGACGCCAATTCTTCCACTGTCCGATTTCCATCTAATTGATACTTTCAATCATTACAAAAGTCCATAAATGCTTTTTCACAAACCTTTTACTGTAAACAGTATTTTTTGGGATATTTGCTTTTATAAATTCATTAATATTCTCGTCAGTATTATTACCAAATCGTGACATTTTGAAATATCAAATATTTGAAACGTCAAAATCGCAATGAATAATCAAATTGTATTCATGGCAACGTGATAGAGTGAAAACAGCCCATGGGATCTGTTTTCAGTATAATGTTGTTCTGATTGGTTAGTTCAATCAAAAAATGACCTCAAATCAACTGATTTCATTGAATTTCTACTAGAGCAAAAAATTTTCATCGAAATTGGAAGTGTCCCTCTCAAAATGGAAGTGACATATTTTCTGTGAAAATTATCATCTGATAAAAGGAAATACTCCAAATTGAACGATTTCAATCATTATTTTTAATTCTCAAGTAATTGCGTATCAGTGGATATCTCTGTAACGATTTCAAGTTTTTGCTGGAATTGTATATGCTATATGTTATCAATAATCTCAATTGTTCAGGGGTATATCTGATAAGATAAGATTATTATGAGCCTATATCAATTATGTTTTGGTGAAAAAAAAATTGCTAAATCAGTATGAATTCTTATACTCCTGGCAAACAAATTAAACTACAATGACAAACATGAGGGTGATATTTATGTAAAAAAGGTTGTTCACACAGGTTATGTTGTTGTCACCTATCTTATTCAATTGGTTACTTCGAATTGTTGATTCGGCTTTCTATTCACCCACTTCAATTATATTAGTGGATATTCATGTTTGAATGGAGTAATGGAAGGAAAAACTAATAAAATTTATGGAAAGCATAATTCGTTTGTTTGCAAATTTTTCAACAAAAAGTGTTACACCATTTTCACTCGTTTGAAATCCTTTGTTGACATAATTTTTATATTATCATCCGCGGTGTTTGCGATAATGAATGATATGCTTATCTGTTCTTGCTATGTTTACCATATGATCACGGTTAGTTTGATATTAGTCAACTCTCAGTAGATTTTTTCTTTACTGCATATGACTAATTACGACAGAATGAACAAGATAGAATTGCAACTGACTAGTGGAGCAGTCGTAGTTCGATTACGGAATATTATTCGGGTATAACACTTATATAGACCACGGCCAAACCCATTTTGAATTCCCGAAGTGATAGAAAATTCTTAGCAGTGTGACGTTGGTCGGAAAATTCAGGGTAGATCATAAGTGAATTAGGAAAATCAAGACTCGGTGAAAGTTCCGGTTGGGGGGGGGGGGGGGTAACTAAACTCCTGGGTTGGATATTGGTTTTTTACGATTTTTAGCTGAAATATACATCCTATCGAGAAAAGTTCTATATCAAAGTTGTAGATAATTAAAAAAATCTAAAACATATTATTGATAATTCTTCAGCATACCCTCAAAATGCTGAGAGAACGACAACCTTTATTTTTCCTTTTTCTTCGTGTTTTTACAATTTTTTCGCACTAAATGATTTATGGTGAGGAATGCATTTGCAATAACTTGAGCATCATACTTTTAGCTTAATTGAATTTTATAGATATCAAAATGAAGCACATCTCTGTCTTCGGGTCAAGTGGAAGAATATATTTGATTGCGTCTAGCACTCAATCAGAAATAAGCTTTCCGTCCTTCGTTTTCAATAAAATCTATATGTTTATGTTTACCATTTATGTACTTTTCTGTTTGAAAATAACAAAGGCGATTATTTTTTTTTTCCTTGGTGTTTTGGCATCGACTGCTATGGTCATTAGCCATGTGTTCTGGATAGGCCTTGTTCCTAACTCCATACGCCACTTTAGGAGCAGCACTGTTAATTTTTAACGCAACAGTGAATCGTGGAGGATTATTCCCAGCCGACACGAGCCTCAGTGATTCAGACTTTCACATCTGAAAATGAAAAAAGATCGCACCGTCTGGGAATCGAACCTGCAATCTTTTGATTACCAGGCGAGCGCTTAACCACTGCGCTAATCCCCGCCCAAAAGGCGATTATTATTATCAATATTATTAATAATGAGAAAATCGCTTATAACTGCTTTTTTGTTATATCCTAAAAAAAGTACTTTGTGAAAAGGTTCTAATTTGTGTTTGGAATAAACATTAACTTTTTCGAAGCAAAATATGGAATTTTCATTTATATACGATATCAAATAAAGAATGGATTATCATCTATCCAGAAAGCTTTTTTACAAATTTTCCATTTTCAACTTCATCAGTGCTCATTTTCTTTGTTAAAACCCCAACTTCACTTGGGCATACAAAAAACATATCGTTCTTATTGAAAAATATTGTTGAAAACTAAAAAAACATCTTTTTCATAATCGATTTTGATAAACTATATGTGATTGGGAAACATTATATAGGGATAACAAAAACACACATCTACTCCATACAGTATAACCCTCCATCGCACACAATTGTGACTCCTTATTCAAAGTATCATTAAGGTTCAGAATACGTTTTGTATCGGCCCGATACTGCTTCACACGATTGTGAAATATACAAACAAAGCGTCTGTATCAAATTGGCGCGGAATATTCGTCTCAGTAGTGTTTTGTACGGCAAAAGGTGAATGTGTGTCGTGACAGTAATGGCTTCCAGAAGTAAGTTAACGTTTTTTCTAGTCTAAACACCAAAAAATCCTTCATTTCATTCATGGAATCCATTGATGAGTGATCATAATAGAGTTTTTCAGTAGAAAGAATAATATATTTCAGTATTGTGAATTGAAAAAAATAGAATTAAATTCGTCTTGCACAATTATTGTTAGTGTTGGTACTCAACCCTGACACAATATGAAAAATATTCTGAGGTTTCCTCATATTTTCAGGTAATAAAGTCGATTTGGATCATCTACAGAGAAATCCAGATGCATTATTTGACTTATTAGATGAAATTGGATCAGACTTGGAAATTGAGGGAGAAGAGGACGTAGATGAAATTTATGTTCCAGAAGAACTTGGAACTATGAATGAAAATACCGATGATAGTTCAGAAGAATCGGAGGATGAGGTGGACAATATTCCTTTGTCAACCTTTCAGAAACTGCACTGGAAAAGAGGCAGCTTTATCAACAAGGGAGACCCAGAGGAAAGTTTGGAACCAAACACTGAAGTTCTCACTCCTTGGAGGTATTTCGAAAGGTATTTGAACGACGATTTCTTCCAGATGGGGGCCCATTACACGTCAAAATACCATTTACAAATGAAAGGAACTGAACTGAATGTAACAAGTACGGAAATTAAACAGTTCTTTGGCTTGCACGCAATTATGGGGTGTCTGAAGTATCCTCGCATTCACATGAACAAAAAATTTAAATTCAGTTTTGTGGCTGATACCATGTCACGTACCAGATTTTTTCTTCTACGAAACAACTTTCATGTGATAGATAATCTCAGCATTAGTGAAGATGTGAAAAAGATGAGTAGGTTGTGGAGAATTCAGCCTATGGTGGATTTGATCTGAAATCGTTCTAAGGCAATCAAAAGGAAGGCCAAGGGTTCTTTTTCCATCGATGAGCAAATGATCCCATTTCTTGGCCTATGCCCTGTAAAACAATACGTCAGAAACAAACCAAGACCACTTGGTTTGAAAAATTTCGTATTGACAACATCTGATGAGGTTATTTTTGATTTTGAAATTTATCAAGGGCCAACATCATCTTTTCAATTTTCCTCACAATTCGGCTTAGGACCATCGGTGATCTTACGGCTTGTCGAGACTTTACCTAAAGAATCTTGTTTTTCGATAGATATTTTTCCACAGTTGCTTTGATGGAACAATTAGCCATTCGAAATATTCATGGCACTGCCACCATTATGGCCAATAGAATGAAAGGACCTGAATTCAAAAGAGACAGAAATATGAAAAGGGGTGAGTCTGAAGAATTTGTTAGGAGCTACAAAAAATTGTGTATCACCAAATGGATGAACAATAAATCCGTGTTTATGGTGTCTACTGCTTTTGGGGTGCAGCATAAATCTTCTGTCAGAAGATGGGACAAAATCTGAAGAGAACGAGTGGAAGTCACTTGTCCAAAAGTTGTTAGTATGTACAACAAGAAGATGGGTGGAGTTGATCTTGCAGACCAAATGATCGAGTATTATAGGTCATTTTTCAAAACGAAGAAATGGACTTTCAAAGTGATTTTACATTTGTTTGACTTGACTGTGGTCAATAGTTGGATGGAGTACACAAATGACATGAAAGCTACAAAGGAAAAGACTAAAATCAAGGATCTCACTTTTCGATTAGAACTTGGAGGGTATTTGATTTCGGGATCCAAGAAGCGCCCAGTTGCAGAAGTCCTCACAGATAACAATATCAACTCAGGAGAGAGTACGAAAAGACTTGGTAGAAATGCAATTCCATGTCTGGACAAACGATATGACGGTTTCGAACACTGGCCAACGAATGATGAATTGAAAAATCCTGTCCGTTGTAGATTGGAAGGCTGTGAAAGTAGGACAAGAATGAAATGTTTAAAATGTGTTATTTATTTATGTATCATAAAACACAAAAACTGTTTCAGAGAATTTCATGAAAAATAATTTGCGCCATTCATTTTTTACTAGAGGACATAGCTTAATTTATTAGGATTCTTGTATCCGAATTTGTTATTTCATTTATTTTTGATAGTTTTGTGAAGAATATATTTTAATTTTACAATTTCATCCCAGCTTCACTGAATCCTAAACCCCTTACTAGATTAATACAATTGTACCCTATCATCATATTGTGAATTTCCACGACTGTGACCAGACATTGTTGAATACCGTAGCATACGATTGTGAATCTGCACAATTGTGACTCTGCATAGTTGAATACCTTGACACACAATTGCGAAGGTCATCAAAGACCCCAAAGGACATATATACGGTCGATGGTACCTTAGACGTTTACGAAAAACGGGAAATAGGATCATTCTGAAAATTTGGTTTCTCAAGTAGTTGCTCTTGGTCTATCGATCTAAAATATTTTCAGCAATGCAGCGTTGCCGCTTATACCAGAAAGTAGCAGAATCTTTGTTATTTCAAATGGGTCACCCTGTATATTACCACATTTTTGAACTTGTCATTTTTTTCTGATCATTTCTGCCTCATACTCCCCTATACCTATCTCTAACGGTTTTTGAGATATTGGCTATTTTCCCTATTTTTTATCCAAAACATAGCTCGAATTGAATGTTTATTTGTGCGGTATTTGGATTCTTAGGAACTTGCAATTTTGTGTTTGGTTCATCAAGATCATGTACATTGATTCTGTATAGAGAAGTTTGTTCTGCGTTATACAGGTTATACAGGAACATCCTGTACATTATGAAATATCCTGAAAGATGACTAAATTCCCTTCGAATTGATATATCTTGTTCCTATACCTAAATAGCCAGAATTCCGAGATAATAGCAATTTTCACTTGTAATCTCCCAAGTGCTTGAATTATTGCCGGAAATTGTTCGAGATGTTCGACGATCGCTGGTTCAGACGTATGGGTCCGTGGAATTGGCCTGCAAGATCACCTGATCTCACGCCACTTGATTTATACTTCTGGGGTAATTTGAAAAGAGAAAAGTATACATGACACCAGTGCACTGTAAACAAGACCTGCGCCAACGAGTGATCAACTGCATTGAAGAGCTAGATGCCAGTCAAATAAGGAGTGCTACAACTGTTTCTCCAAATACTCGGATTTTGAAAAGTTTGGAAGACAATGATCGGCATTTGAAAATTTATTGTGAATGTTTTCTAATTTTTGACTGATAATTAATGATATTATGTTGCAATCGTACAAACTTCCTTTTGTTCATTAGATGTAAATCAGGGTACGTTTCATTGAATTTTCTGCACGTTCTTTCACATTTTCCATGAAGAATAAACAATTTCATCAGACCTTCGTTTGAATAGTTATTTCCCTCCATTTCAATTATTTTTAGTCACTTTCGTTAAGAAACACACAACGGTGTTAATAGTGCACTAATTGTCAAATTTTCATGTCATGTACCATCATGACATTTAATAGCCACCTTAGAAGAAAATGAGAAAATGGCCAATCAAAAATTTTGTTCTTGTTTAGATACCATGGCAACCCTAAAAATTTCTGGAAATTTTTATCCTCCTGGGTACCCTGGGCGAAATTAATAAGTGGAAATTTTTCTGTCAAACATTTGACATGTGACAAGTTGATATTTTGCTTTAATGTACAAATGGGGGTCTAATTTTCATGTGAAAGTAGATAATTATGTATTCAGTTGGAATGTGTCTGAAAATATTTTCTCCACGATTATTGCAGAAATTGTCAATTCTGAAATCATATTTCAGAAGAAGTTCAATACACTATTTGTCACAAGTTTTTATCACAAGTCCCGTAGCTCAGCGGTAGTGTTGCGACCTTTGAGTCGCTAGGTTGACGTTTAAATCCACGATAAGAACTCGAAAATTTTCAAAAAATTCATGTACTCGAAAAATTTCCAGCAATAATTCAAGCACTTGGGAGATTACAAGTGAGAATTGCTATTATCTCGGAATTCTGGATATTTAGGTTTAGGGACATGATATATCAATTCGAATGGAATTTAGTCATCTTTCAGGATATTTCAAAATATACAGGATGTTCCATTTAAAAAAACGCACTTTCAACCCTTTTCGTATCTAGCAGTAAGATCATGAATTTTGAACGACCCTGTATAACGCAGAACAAACTTCTCTATACAGAATCAATGTACATGATCTTGATGAACTAAACACAAAATTGCAACTTCATAAGAATCCAAAAACCGCAGAAATAAACATTCAATTCGAGCTGTTTTGGATAAAAAATATGGAAAATAACCAATATCTCAATAAACGTTAGAGATAGGTATAGTGGAGTATGAGGCAGAAATAATCAGAAAGGAATGACAAGTTCAAAAATGCGGTAATATACAGGGTGACCCATTTGAAATAACAAAGATGCTGGTACTTTCTGGTATAAGCGGAAACGCTGCATTGCTGAAAATATTTTAGATCGATAGACCAAGAGCAACTACTTAAGAAACCAAATTTTCAGAATGATCCTATGTCCCGTTCTCCGTAAACGTCTAAGTTATCATCGACCGTGACCCACCCTGTATGTATGTGACAGAAAACACCAAGATATAAAAAAACAAAGTACTTTGCATATGCCGTATCCATGTTTGTTACCCAATTTCTGAATTTTATCTCTTGGTTCTGAAAGGGATAAATGAACAACTTCATTTGGATGTATATCAACGTTGCCACTACTAATCACAGAGACACCAAGCTGAACGTATATAAATATGAAATCCCTCAACACAGTAATTTTTAGAAATTAAATTTTTTTTTGCAAACAAGCGTTGAATATTAATATTCGAATGTTTCGAAATCACTGGACTTTGACAATTTTTTCTGATGTGTAGATACCTTTCCAACTGGTATACTATTTTACACTTGGTGGATATTTATTCATGTATGTAAGTATGTGCTTATCTTCCACAGGCAACACATCTGAACCACAACTCATTGTCTATCCCAAATCCTGAGCAAAACAAACTTACATTGATTTTCTTCGTGTTCTGGATTCATATCATCAAGCTCGTCATTGTTTACAATATTTTCTAAATCAGCTTCGCCGTCTTCTCCTTCTGAAGAGCTGAAAGATATTCTCTTTTTGTTTGTCATTTTCATCAACATTTTCTTAGGCTTTGAATCATTTTGTTCTGAACTTTTTCCTTTCTTATCATTACCCTTTTTTCAACTACTTTCGATTTTCCTTTCTTATCATTCCCCTTCTTTTTAACTTCTTTCGAAAGCTTTGCTTGTTTATTCCTTTCTTTTTCTTCAAGTTGTTCTTTAATCGGAGTCGCTGTTAAGATAACGGAGTGTTGTTTTCTGTTAGTGGATGCACTATGAACGACTTTCGGAATAGGAGCAACTTCTTTTATCCCAAGAAAAGAACTTGTGGATGGCTTAGTATTTTGTAAAGGGACATCAACGGCTTGTACAGTGTAGATGTGGATGGTCCAATTACTTGTGGAATATTTTGCTTGGTGAAGACAGTTCTGGTACTTGGGGATGAGACACTATTTTCTTGTTCTTCTTCTTGAATAATGACTGGCATCTGATGTTGTGCTGGAGCAAAGTCTTCACTGGAGAATTTATTGAAGTCTAATGGACTAATACCGCATGCAGCAAACCCTCTTGAACCTTTATCCAAGCTAGCAACTTTTGAATATGCTTTATCAAAAAGTCCAGCAAGGTCATAGGGTGTTATCTTCTTGTGACCAGAAGATTTCAAAAATAGATCGCATTCTCTATTAAATGCCAATTTCAGAGGACCGTAGACACCACACCTAATGGCTGTAGACGGTGTGATGTATGCAATGGTATTGAGAGAAGTATTATATAGTTTTCCTTACAGAAGTTGTGAATATTAAGTGAAATGTGACTCGAATGGTTGTCCAAGATGAGTAACACCGGACTTTCCAAATTGGGTTTACAATAATTCCGAAAAAGAATAAGCCATTTAAAAAAAGTTCTTCGTTTATCCACCCATTCTTGGTGTTCTCATACAACGCTCCTTCTGGACCACCTTTTTTCAATATGCCGAGGAAGAATGAACATGGGTGGTGAAAATTCTCCTGCTGCATTAAATGCACAAGTTACCGTGACGGCTTTGCCTGCTCCAATTCGCTTCAGCCCTTCAAGTCCTAATATCTTTGACGGCTTTTGAACCGTATATACCGGTTTCGTCTACGTTAAACATTATATTTTTAGGAAAATTATATTTCTCCACCAACAGTTCCAAATTATCAAAGAATACTTCAACTTCAGTTTCGTTGAAGGCCTGTATTCTATTTATGCTAGTGGCCTCTGGAGATCGTAATGATACCATGGGGTTTCGCCGTAAAAACCCATAATACCAATTCATACCAGCTTTTTTTGCATTTTGGCAACTTCAAACTCCACTCTCTCTAATTCTATAGGTGTTATTCCAAAAAACATTTTTGCCAGAAGGACAATATGATCTGCAAACTTTTTTTTCCTGCTGTTTAAAAGAAAAATGGATTACGTCCAAAGGATCCTTCCTCTACTTTTCCAGTTTTTATACGTTTTCGAAGAGTCGTTCTTGGCACGTTCAACACGACTGAAGCCTTTTTGCTGACATACCATCTTGGACCGCTGCTAACGCATCTCTAAGCTGAGATTCCGTTCATGAGGAAATGTTAGTAATTCTTTTGAAGGTCCGCGGCATCTATAGAACAAAATATGAAACTGAAACTAAAATAAACGTAAACTGGGGTAATCAGGCCACTGGCGTGATTGCCCCTCAATATATGGCCCTCTTATCCCATAGCTATACATAATGAAATATTTACGATTATATCTAAATTAAAAAATAGTTGGAAAGCAATAGACACTATCAAATATGCCTTAAGAAGTAATGAATCAAATGGATCAACAATTATTTGAATAGTTTGATGAAATACAGATGACTTTTGGCAAATTCCACCATTCTTATCACCAACAGTAAACAACACGTGCATCGATTCGAAAGCCTTCGAACACTGCCGAGTGCCGAATCATCGCAATACCAAAGAGTAGGTTATAAAGAGGGAACTCTGGGCTCATTCATCAATGAGGTAGTAAATTTTGCTCGTCGACCTTGGGCTAACCCAACTACGAACTCACGAATGGGATGAAGCGATGGGTTAAGCCAATCAGAGTGATTCTAGAGTAATTGTTGTCGTTGTCATTCCAGATTCCAGAAAATCGCTCATTTCATTGACGCGTGGATTGCATCACTTTCGCTAGGCCTCCAATACATTTTGGTCGACAAAAATCTATTTCACTCTTCTAAGATCATCAGGGAGGTCTGAAGAATTGGTAATGAGCGATTTTCTGTGAGTGATACTTCTGAATGATATTCTCCCTTATCTCATTCATAGATAAGAATCTCCAATGGAAACTGGTCATTTAATAAATAATCAACTATCTGAATGAAAATGCAAATTTTCACTTTCAGATTTTTTCTTCAAGTTATATAGGGTCTTTCCCAATATCTATCAGATGTAGTTCAATGTCCAGCGTGGCTTTTGCCGGGGAAGTAGTTGTTTTCTGTTAGATATTACAAAAAAGTAACTTCAATTTTATCGTAGGGTTTTTCCATTTCCAGAGGAGTCATGTTTTGATTCAATTTTCAATTGAGAATGTTTCTGTTTAAAACATGAATCCCTTCCAAGAGAGGTTATCTTGTACGATGGAAAACAGCGACTAAATGCCACAACTGACTTTATGAACATCCTGTTCATATTTTCAATGAAATCAAAAATGATAATGTTATTGATATTCATCTATTTCTGTGAACAGTGTCTTGTCATGCTATGAAATGCAACACCATTTGTGAAATATAATTTCTCATTCGAATGGAGGGACTTACGAGCTACAAATTCAATTTAATGTGTTTATTTCTAAAAAAAATCGATTTCGAATTAAAGCAAATAAATCAAATCGATTCACAATATCATTTCAAAAATGAGGATAAATGTGCCTAATTACAAAATATTTTGATTTTTTATTTCAGACGGTATGATCGAAATATCTGTAGGCTTGTTAAGCCCGTGATTTACGGTCAAATAGATTGATTTTACTGCCTTGAAATGAAGTTAATTCAATTGGTTTGTTTCACCATGAGCCAAGAGCTTCAGATTTGGGTGAATCTAATGGTTATCCATTTTTGCGCTCACCAAATCATCATGACTTTCGCCTACGCAGTTCATTAGCTACTGATATCAAGAATTTTCGTGGAATTGACAATTTCGGAGCGTAGGACTGACAACACCTACCATTCAATTTGTAGGACAATATAACCATTCAATTAAACAAATATTAACCAAACAATGGTAAAAAAATCTGCTTGTTATTAATGAATTTTTATGACCACGTCATTGGTACATGTTGGGAGTGGAGGACTCTTCAATCCTACCATCCATTTTGTGGGTCAAACATTTTTTCGAGTACTTTATCGAATTATCCTGAGGTTCAACTGAAAAACTAACTGTTATTAATAAATTTTTTTCACTCACCAAATCGACATGATTGACGCCTGCTCATTTCATCAGCTACCACTATCGAGAATTTTCGTAGAGGAAAAAGTTGGGCATTTCGGCAAAATGAAGCTACTCAGGAAGAATCAGCCTGTTATTAATCAATTTTGAAAATAGGCGTGGGATCCCGGTCTATTACTATTTTCATCAGAAATCAAGATAAACTGATGTTTTCAAGAAAAAAAATGGTCTTTAGATAGCAGCACAGAGATCATTCTGGTTGAAAAAAAAATGTAATTCCGGACAACCGACGAAAAACGAAGTGAAAACATACATCACGTTTGAATTTTGATTTTAATTATTTGAAACACATTTTACTGTGGTAGTGTTATGATGTTTCGAATATTTTTGGGTTTTTCATCTTCCACAAATGATCGAAAAAAGGAAAACGACACGCAAGAATGTGTTTTCTGAATATTTATAATTCTTTGTTATTGAAGTAGGCGTACGAGTCTTCCATCAACCAGAATGATAAGTTCATTTTATATAATTTCTTCCTATTTAGCAGACAAACTTTCATAACTTTCTTTAAAAAGATACTTTTTTTTTCGTTTCTTCAATAGACTATATTGATTTGTTTTTCTTTTTGTAGATTATTTGAGGAAAGTAAAAGTCCAAAAAGGATGCCAAACTTAAAATATGTATACCTAGTTTACTTCATCATTTTCAAATAGACCTTGTTGAAGTATTCATGTTCTATCTGCAGGAAGTAGACTATACATATGTTGAGAGACAAAATGTGGAATGGAAGAAAATAGCTATGAGCTAAAATCCATTGAGTAAAATAAAGTCCATTTATTATTATATTTATTACTTGATGAAGATTCTCTAAATTAAACTAATTTCCAACCTGTGCATTAATCACAAAAGTATATCTCCATATACTCTTACGAAAGGGGTACTGTTGTCCCAAGTTTATAGTTCATCACAAGCTGATGAACTATATTTTTTGGTGAATCGAACTTTCACTCTGTATCATAGTATCACTGCTGTTTTTACAAATACTTCGAACTCCTTCTTTTCTATAATAAAAACACTTTCTCATTACCACTTTATTATTTTTTCAATGTATATGCCAGTAGGTACATAAAATTTCGAAATCAATCAAATATACATTTCAAACATTCTGAAATTTAAGGTAGTAACTATAAAAACTGAGAGGAAAATAAATTCAGTTGCTTTCTAAGATATTAGCAAATTGACTATTTCAGCTGCAGGAGAGCTAAAAATTAATTAATTTTTCTTTTTAACTGAAAATATGTAGGTTTCTGTAGGGTTGACATCTTCTTCTCCTTGATCTCCACAAAAATACTAATCCATGAAATGAGAAAAAATATACAACAAATTATAATAACCTTCTGATGTTCTCGTACAGTTTCGTAAAAAATATTGTTGCCATGATACATAAAACAAAAAAAATGGTACAACACAGACCTCTCAAGGTAATAGGTAAATATCTAATCACAAGGGGATTTCACATCGCTAGCCATACAAGTGATATCCACAGATGCTACAATGAAAAAAGGATACAAATGAAATATCATTCAAACACTAGTTCACACATATAGTTACATATACAGACTTAATATTCATGCGATAATATTTGCAACTTTCTAGATTTCTCAGCTGTTCTTTTATAAGACTGCGAACAGATTTAATGAAGGCACTGCAGTACGACATAATTTATGTTTAAGCACAAGATTTTCTTTAAAATGTAGACTACAAATCCAGCTATTTTTGTATATAACTAATGGTTTCTTCATCATTGAATCTTCATCATTACACGCAATTTTCCATTTAAGAACACGGTCCTTTTCTTTTGGGTTGGGAAACCGGAAAAGTTTTCTTCGAACTATCACTGGAGAAATATTGGCTAGGACAGATTTTGATAGCATATTTTACGCCATAATTTCACCCATTTTGGCCATTTTAGTTACTGATAAAAACGGCGAAGAACAAGGTTATGAACAGCCTGTGAAGTTTAAAAGTGTGTGATCAAATTAGAAATAGGTCCAACCGTAAAACACCTGAAACACCCTCCAAGCATCAATATAATTCAATTCTGGATATTGAGCTTTGATAAATTCGCTATCATTTGATAATTTTTGTCAAAAATCACTAGCAAAATTTGGAATCACTTCCAGGATAGCTCTAAAACAGAATAGAATTTGACATTTGACGAATTGTGAATGATAGTAAAAATTGAAGGCCAATCGCGAAATGTTCCCGCCCTTTTAGAGTGCGCCATCTTCGCTAATCTAATCTCTGGCGTGTGGCAGTGGCTACTGATCCAACGTTGAGAAGTAATAAAGACGTAGTAGCCCCATTACCCCGTCCCCCATCTTCCCCTACACAGCTTGCCTACTTTCTCTCGGCTCGCACGATGTTCTCTTAACATTAAGGAATTTTCCTTTTCGTGAACCAAAACCTAAAAATAAAAATTTAAATGAAAAATATGAACCAATCTTTATTTGCTTCCATTGAATTTGAAATTACAATGAATATCGATTGCAAGATCACAACTGAACTAGAATAAAAAACTGAATAATTTATTCGTCACTTTGTAAGCGGTTCCCTTTTTCGCAATTTCACAAAAAGCTATCAAACGACATTTGTTCACGTAGCGAAGTAGTTGGAACGAAAATAATATAACAAGATTTGTTGGACAGACAGACAACACTAAATCAAAAACTCAAAAACAAACATAATTTCATTTTTATTTAAGCTTGAGTGCGTTTTTCCAGATTATTCCCGAGATCTTCGATTCATTTTTGAGCAGTGAAAAACACGAGCTTCTTTAGAATAAACTGATAATAAAAAAAGCTGGAATGAGTTTTTCCTGATTCTTCTCGAAATCTTCCAAATTTTTCTACAACAGAAAAAATACGAGCTCTTTGTCTTATATCGAAAAGGCTCGTACTTTTTACTGTTGAAAAAAATTTTGAAGATCTGGAGAATAATATGGAAAACCTCATTCCAAATTTTACTTACAGTAAAAAACATGAGCTTTTTTAATAATGAAGGAAAATCTCGTATTACTACTGTTGTAAACATATTGGAAGATCTCTAGAAGTCTGGAAGAACGTATTCCAGCCCAAATTGAAATAAAATTCGCTTTTGTTTTTACTTTTTTGTCATTTCGCGATCTGTTCACAAATGTATTTAATACGTGCGCAAATGTCGAAAGATAGCTGATTGTGAAATTGCGAGTAAAACTAATAGCTCACATAGTGACGAAAATTTGATTCAGTTGTTTATTTTCAGTTGAGTTGTGATTCGGTTGTAAGTTCCTCTCAGTCAATCATGAAATCTTTGTTTGGATTGTTTACTAGGACATCGATTTTGCAATCGATATCGAAATGTAAGTAACACCTTCAGATATCCATTGTCATATGAAATTTAATGGATGAAAATTAATGATTTGTTCGTCATGAAATTCAGAGTAAATTCAATGGAGACATGAATTTTCATCAAAACCATTCCATTATGAATGTAGGAAAAGTTTAGCAATCTCAGTTGAATGAGCTGTAAAACCGGATTAACACGTCAATGACTTCGCCCCTTTGAAAGTACTTGCCGACCATAGGCGGAGATATTTTCTCTTACTATGGTATAACTTTGCGTATTGCTTGCTGTATAAAAATTTGCGAATATAATGTGTCTTGTTCTTATAATGAATACATTTGAAGGATTGCGTGTGAATGGGTACGGGACGTTGCTCGTAACTTATTGACAAGTTATCTGACACACCGAAAACAAGTCGTTAAAAAAATAGAATAAGAAAACATCAGGAAACATTGATAATTTATTTGCTGGTTCGGTAAAGTCGTGGCAAGACTCAATCATCATAATTCTCCGAATCAGACGAATCACCCATGTTTATGATTACTGGTTGAATGGAGGGCAAAAGGAAATATTCACGTTCTTTTGAAATCACATGTAAAATGCATTCTGTCCAAAGATCTTTATATTCCTCTCCTAAGATTCTCCTAACATTTTCTACTACTTCTCCGCTTAGATATGGACATTGATTGGATTTTCTCAATTTGTTTTTTATAAATGCCCAAACCTATTCAATGGGTTTGAAAACACAATAATACGGAGGTGACCTCAGAAGCATAAGACCAGAATGTTTACAAAGTTCATCAATAATATATTCTGTTTAAAAATTTTCATTTCTAATTATACGTAGTAATACCTCCTTCGTTGCTATTTGGGAATATTCAATTTTTTATAAGCCATAAATTCCTGTCCTTTTTTTGTTGCTTTCGTCGGTATTTTTATCTTTCGACGCGAGTGGTATGTCGCATTATCCATTACAATAACAGAAGTTGGTGGTATATTTGGTAATAATTGTTCACTGAACCATTTTTCAAATAAAGTTGCAGTCATATCCTCATGATATTCTGCTGATCATTTTTTATTTCTATATCCGCGGATCTAACGAAAGAACAACAGGAAAGAAGTAAAATCCTTAGGAAGCATCTCAAAAAAATTCGTGAAAGTGGAGAGGAAGGCTGTTATATAAAGGGAGAAAAACTATACAGGAACAATATAGGATACACCGCGGAAGAGATTTTGGAGTTTGAAGAGAACGACGAATCAGATCCACCGCAAACAAATAGTGCACCAGAAACCCCTTCAAAGCCATCGATAGGAGATATAAAAGCAGACACTAGATTAGAGACAACATAGAAGAGAATAGTCGAAGAGTTAAAAGAAAATAGAAAGAAAACCATCGCAGTTAAACAAATTGATAACAGTCCCATACATACAAAACCAGACACCAGAGAAAGGAAAAACTCTACTAAAGAAATTCAAACAAGGTCTCAGAAAAATTTGAAGTAGATTAGTCAAAATAGTTCAGGTATATGTATATCTCACCGAGGTCTTTCTTCAAAATTTATAAATTTACATAATTCGCAACAGTTTACCATTGAAAACTATAGATAACATTTTAAGTTTTGTTTTTGAATTCCAATGATAATAAGTCACGTAGTCTCAACATCTAGTCTATGTTCACAAAAGATAAAATCGCGATAATAGTATACGATCAGACGATTATTACTGAATTAACTTTTAAACATGGATCAATATATCAGAGATTTTGATTTGAATGCAATAGAAACATTTACCTTGAAAAACTTACAAGAGTGCAAGGATATCTTAGGAATAAACACTAATAACACTTTCAAAGTAATCCAAAATAATATACGAAGTCTCAATAGGAATTTGGATGAATTTAAAATTGTTTTGGAAGAACTGGACACAGATATAGACTGCGCTGTTCTAACAGAAACATTGATATTGCAGGACCCTAGTTTGTATAATATAAACTGCTATGAAATGATTTATAATGGTAGCAAATCAAATCAGAATGATGGGGTTGTGGTATATGTCAAATCTAACTTATATTCCACCTACACATTGAGTACAATTAACAATACAATATTCCTCAGGTTGATAATCAAGTTGAACGAAAAGAATAATATCACTGTCACAGCCGTCTACAGGTCACCATCTTCAAATATTGACGAATTCGTAGTAAGTCTCAGTAGCTATTTTAAAATATACGAAAATCATAGAGAAAACTACAGTATCTTTGTTGGCGATATAAATATAGATTTCTTAGATGACAAAGAACAGACTGTCGAATACTTGAATGTAATGAATGAATATGGTTATCTGTCAACAATCAATTCAGTCACCCGAAATCAACAACATCAAAATAGTCATGTATCGATCACATATTCATCAAAACGATAAAAAATGAACACATCGAAAATATTTTGCCTTTAATAATAGAAACAGACATAACAGATCATTACACAAGCGTAGTACAATTAATGTTAGACAGACCCAAAGAAACACCGAACGATAAACAGTATACAGGGTGTCAATTTGAAAACTTCCCACCCTTAATATCTACCTTCCAGTAAACAATATGAGTAATCGAAAAAACAGGTCAATTTTATTGGCAAGGGGGACATTTTCACGGACTATTTGTAGCCCTCGTGGTTCAACCCCCTAGGAGGGGTAGATGTTACCCTTAGAATTTTAAATGGGAAGGGGGGTCAAGTGGCACATCATTTTGATGGGCGTTCAATTCTTGTTCCAATGGTACCCTGACTTATCATTTTGTGATGAGCATTTTCCGAAAAATTGCGTTCTAAACTAACAGAAGTAATTATTAGAACGCCTATACTGAGATGCATTGTTGTATTGACTCCCTTTAATAAAAATGGTTAGAAGAGTAGGTGGCACCGCTCCAACCCTTAAATGACAGGAATAAATTTATTACGCATGGGATTTTTTATTTGGTGGTTATTTTCCTGCTACACAATAAAATTTAATTTGCGAGAAAGACATTTCCAACATAAAATCTACTTACGCTTATCTTATTAGCTGTTCGAAATGTTGTCCATTTTGCTCTAAACAGTAATACAGTCTGTTTTCGAACTCCCCTCTAACATTACGGAAAACTTCACTAGGAATTGACTGGCATGCTGCTGTAATTCGTTTTTTAAGTTCGTCAATATCAGAAGGTTGTGTTTTATAAACAACGGATTTAAGATGCCCCCAAAGAAAGAAATCTAAGGGTGTTAAATCCGGTGATCTCGGAGGCCATTCAACTGCTCCTCTTCTGCCAATCCATCTACCCGGAAATCTCTCGTTTAACCACTGTCGGACGGGAAGAAAATAATGAGGTGGAGCACCGTCCTGCTGGTAATGTAACAGATCCTCCTGCAAAAGTTCATAACCTTCTGCATCAATTTGAGTTTCTAGCTCGTGAGTTATAAGAGGATCGATAGTCTCTTCAAGCATATCAAGGTACAGATAGCCAGTCAAGTTTTCTTCCAGAAATAATGGACCAAGAATGGCATTTCCAAGAATACCAGCCCAAACATTAACTTTTTCTGGGTGTTGTGTATGCCCTTCCCGAAAAATATGTGGGTTTTCGTCACTCCAATAGCGACAATTTTGTCTATTAACATTGCCATTCAGAAAAAATGAACACTCATCGCTGAAACAGATGTTTAACAGAAGATTAGGGATGGTATTGACTCGATGAGACATGATTTCACAAAACTCTATTCTTCTATCATAATCATCCTCGTGGAGTTCTTGAAGAATCTGCATTTTATATGGATGAAATTTATGCATTTTCAATGCTTTTCTTATAGTCTCGCGTGACATTCCCGTCTGTTCTGATACTGATCGTAAGGAGCTCGTGGGCTCTGCAGCAAATGTTCCCAAAACTTCAATTTGAGCTGCTTCATTTAGTACTCTGGGGTTATTTCTTTTTTTATTTGTCACTGAACCAGTTTCGTAAAACTTATTCACCAAATCAAGCACATACCGGTGACTTACATTACAATTTGGATGTCTTTCGTTAAAAAGACATGCCGCCCTTCGTGCGCACTTTCCAACTTCTCCATAAATTACAATCATTTCAATTCTGTCTTGAAGAATGTAAACCATTTTTACACTTTTATACACTTATTAAAGTAATTCCTAAACAGCCCAACAGGTACAACGGTATTCACAATACTACCACATAGTTCAAATTTGCTAACCAATTTTTTGCCGGAAAACAGAAACTTTTTACAGCAGAAGTAGCAAAAAAGGAAGGCTAGTACAATTTCTGCGATGACACTTAAAAATTCAGCATTTAATAAACACAACTTTACTACCATCTACGTTTTACTATTAGACTACTTTTTTATGTAAAGTGTTTGGAGCTAATGGCTAATGTTACCCCTAATACAGGGTTGGAACGGTACCACCTAATATTCTAACCAGTTCTGGCCAAACCATGCATCTCAGTATAGGCGTTCTAATAATTACTTCTGTTAGTTTAGAACGCAATTTTTCAGAAAATGCTCATCACAAAATAATAAGTCAGGGTACCATTGGAACAAGAATTGAACGCCCATCAAAATGATGTGCCACTTGACCCCCCTTCCCATTTAAAATTCGAAGGGTAACATCTACCCCTCCTAGGGGGTTGAACCACGAGGGCTACAAATAGTCCTTGAAAGTGTCCCCCTTGACAATAAAATTGACCTGTTTTTTCGATTACTCATATTGTTTACTGGAAGGAAGATATTAAGGGTGGGAAGTTTTCAAATTGACACCCAGTATAAAGCAAATCAATTATAATAAACTGAAGTCCTCTTTCGATAACATATCCTGGGAATCGGTGTACTCGGCAGCTGATCCAGACACTGCAACCAATATTTTTGTTAGCATACTTTCCAACGCGATTCTCAGATCCACTGAAACAAAAGAAAGACGAAAGAAAAACCTGAAAATAGCACCGTGGATAACTAACGCTCTGATTAAGTCAATAGATACGAGGAATAAAATGTTCAATAACGTTCTCAAACATCCGAATAATCCTGAAATTAAATTAGCTTATAAAAAATATAGAAACAGACTATCATCATTATTATCTAAAACTGAGTATGACTACTATAAAACACAAATAGAATCTAATTCGAATAACACAAAACAGTTGTGGAGTTTAGTTAAGGAAATCAGTCAAACCACTACTAAAAAAAACAATAAAGTAAGTAAGGTAAAAAGTGAATTGGGAGGGGATTTAACAAATCAGAACGATATTGCAAATGAGTTCAACGATGAATTTGCTACGATAGGTAAAAAATTAGATAACAAAATCAAAAAAGATCCTAATTTCGTGATCAACAGGATAACCCAGGTATATTCTTTTGTTTTACTACCAACGGATGCACAAGAATTAAAAACCACAATAAACGAATTGAACAAAAAATAAAACTGTTGGAATTGACGCTATTAAAACAGAAATTCTTCAATTACTAGTAAACGATATTATTGAACCACTTGTTTATATTTTCAATCAATGCATGAAAGTCGGTATTTGGCCAACTGTATTCAAAGATTCTGTAGTTATACCATTATTCAAAAAGGGAGATAAAACGCTAACAAGTAACTATCGACCAATTTCATTGATAAGTCACATATCTGAGATATTTGAAAGATTAATTAAAAAGAGGTTGAATTCATATATGAACAAATATAACATTTTGTCAAATAAACAATTTGGCTTCAGAGAAAATTATCCACCCAGGACGCTATCCTGAGTTTAACAAATTACGTTGATACTGCCTTGAATGAAAGCAAGCCATGTTTGTGTATCTTTATAGACTTGTCAAAAGCGTTTGATACCATCAGCCATCAACTTCTATTGCAATCCTTAGAAGATATCGGTATACGTAATAATTGTCTAGAACTATTCAGGAGTTACCTCACCTAGACATCAATTTGTGAAGGTGAACGATGTTCTGAGTGAATCCATAGAAATAGATTATGGGGTCCCACAGGGAACTGTCCTGGGTCCCATTCTATTCAATATATATATTAATGGGCTGTTTTCTCAACGGAGCAGTGGAGAAATCATCGGATTTGCTGATGACACCGCCATCTTATACAAAGCAGACAACTGGAATGATCTGAAAATAAAAGCTGAAACGGATTTCACTAGAATAAAAAATTGGCTAGATCATAGGATACTCACACTCAACCTAGAAAAAACAAGTTACTTACCATTCAGTTGTAACAAGTCCAAGATTCCTTCATTCGACTGTTTGAAATTCAATATACATGGCGAACAGGTAATCATAAAACCTGAAATCAAAATGAAATACTTGGGAATATATATTGATGTACACTTGAGATGGGACTATCACACAACATACGTACGAAAAAATTACAAACTATGCTATACAAGTTCAAACACCTCAAAAAAATCCTACCTGTGACTCAACTTAAAACTCTATACTTTGCCTTAGTTGAGAGCCACTTGCGTTATGGCTTATTAGGTTGGGGCGGTACAGCAGAAACTCACCTGAACTCTCTAGACGTAGTGCAGAGAAGGCTTCTTAGAATCATCTTCTCAAAAGATCCAACATATTCAAGTGATGACCTTTATTCGGAAACCAAAATATTCGATATTCGACAGTTGTATTATTTTGCGGCTAACTTGAAATATCATCAAAACAAACACATAGCACAAGTTCCATCACATGATTATAACACACGACAACGACACTTCCTTGTGCCACAAATGTCCAAAACACTTTGTCAACGAGCATATTCATATATTGCTCCAAAGATATATAACTCTTTGCCTGAATACATGAAAAATATAAATTCCGTGGCAAATTTCAAATATCAACTGAAAACGTTCATAACCAGCAATCCTAGAAAGATGGTGACATCTCAAATACAATGAAGGATGGTCTTGCAATTGCCTCAGTTTCTTAGTACATGCCAATTCACATTTTTTTCATCTTAATGAAGGAAACATATATTTATTCCCAAGTTTCCCAATATCGACGTATTTGTACATTTTTATTCCATCGTTACTGTCTACGAATTTAAAATTTTAATGTACGCTACCATTGAAATCAGTTTATGGATGTTACTCCAAATTTATGTAATTTTATACTTGTTATGTTATGCATTTGTGTTTTTATTTATACTTATTTATTATCACTTCAACGAGTCTATCTCTAAATTTCATCATGCACCATATTTATTTATTCATTTATTATGTTAATGTTCACCATTTTTTCCTCAAAACAAGTGTTGAATCACTTATTGAGTAAACACATTTATTCATTGATATTTATATTTTTATCCAATGTACCTATGTTGATTTATTTCTTGAATAAATGTTATTTGATTTGATTTGATTTGTTTTGCTGACAATAGCAACGCATTCGGTACAAAACCATCTTAACTACCCGCGTGTACAATAATTATACGTTTTCATCTGGAACATGATGCTTGGAGACAAACAGTTTTGGGAGAACTACCCATCCATACCGAATCACATCATGACTATCGAACCAAGGCTCGTCAAGATATACTATATGTCTCTTCGATTCCCGATGTTCTTTTATTTGTCGCAAGTAATCTTGCCTTTGCAGAACGAGCGGAAGTGATTCCATTATTGCCATTCGCTGATTTAGTGTTTTGTGTTTGAAACCACAGTCTGAAAAAATTTGGCGTAGTGATTCCTGCGACTTATATGTATACTCGGGATAATCAGATAATTGGTTTTTGATTGATTCCAAGGTAGGTACTTCGTTTCGTTTATAGAAATCTTAAACTTGCCTTCGAAGAAAATCTTTTGTGGCCTCATCAACTTTGTTTAATTTCTGATCTTCTCGTTTTCTTTTACGATAAAGATCTACAACATCCCCTTGTTTAACCACTCTGTAAATAGTTGAATGCCCCAAACTGGTGAGATGAGATATACTTCCGAAAATTTCATTGTCACATTTGTCGTTCATTTCCTTTTTAAGATTTTTATATATATGTGGAACAAGTCTTTGGGACTGAACATGAAAATCTTTGTTTTTAAAATCCCATTGTTCATCCGGTTGTGAGTCTTGTTCCTCACGGTCTTCGAATTGTTCTTTAGGTTGTGAGTCTTGTTCCTCACGTTCTTCGAATGGTCGCCAAAATGCCATGTTGAAACACTAAATACACAAACGTTTATACTAAAACTTCAATGTTGGTTTTCACACATTCATTTGAAAAAACCGCGACATATGTTTTGCAAATACAATGGATTCTTCGAAAAGAAGTATACTATTACAATGTCCTTCTTTCATTTTCCCATAATTTTAATTAATTTGGGAACAGTTTTATACCTGTTTTCGGATAACTCTATGATAACAAATAGTGTTTGTCAATAATTAGTTACATTCATACCTAGTCTAACAGCAAAACAAATTAAGTAGAGAGAAAATATTGAGTACTGTTTGATCGTTCATTAAGTACGCTACTGTTCTCATTTTCATAAATATCACCAGGCTGTCGGACAGCAATAAAAATATTAAGAGGTGATTTACGGTAATTTATGCAACAAGCGGTCAGCGCATTACTGATTGCTTTCCACGATTCGAATGGTTACACGTAAAATATACTCAATCTGGTCTACTGTTTTCTTTATATAGGGAATAACATTTATTTAATTTACCGTTTTCATCCTTCATTCGTTATTACACCATGTGCTATTTTGAACTAACCCTATATATTGAGCCGAATGAAGTCATATTCAACTGAGTTTGGATAAAATATACCTCTCCTTGAATTTAATATCCTCGGACACAGTCGTTAATAAACACAACTATCACTCAGAAATGCTTTTTTTTTCGACGGTGCGTAAACTGCGGTTTTAGGCACTTCTCACAGTGCGTGAAGTGGAATTTTCAGCACACATTCGTAAAAATTCACCTATGCTTGAAAACACCAACAGTGTAAAGTAATATTTCACGCACTGTTCATATATTTACTAATTCTTGGAAAATACTGTATTTTGCGTCAAATATCACTTGGAAGTCATCTTTTGTTAATGCGACATGAAATGAAAACTTCAAGAGATAAGACATTCAACAATTTGTCATTATGATAACTCTGTCTTAGAAAAATGTTTGTATGATACAATTTCGTAAAGAGCTGTTTTGCAGTCGCGTGTTCTGTTGAACTCGGCTGCGCCTCATTTAACAAACTTCGCAATTCCGTAAAAATTGCAAGTTTCTTCAAAATAACTCTAAAACTATCGAAGATACAAAAAAAATGCATGAGTATTGTAGCGTTTTTTATTGCAAAAATTTATCTCCAAGTAGAATACCTGTACAATTAATATTTGGCGAGATATGGTCTTTTAAAACCCCAGCCTCAGCCTTGTAGCCCTTGAAAAACCATACAAAATAATTTTAAGATGAACTTTCTATGAATTAAAATGATGGAACTATGTTTAAAAGAAACACTTACATTTATTCCAAAATACAGGTGAAGAAACATCTGCTCATGTGTTTACGAATGTGTTTATCTAGTTGATTTCTCGCTAGTGTATTCTCAAGTGCGAAAGAAATAGCAAATTCTCTTGAAATGAATTTGCTTGCAGTGAAAACATTATACTCTTCATCCTAGAAAACATTACATTAACTCATTGTGAAACATAATCCGCTTAACACCCGTGTCACGTGACACATTCAACCAATGAGCAATCAAAGCAGCTGGCGACACCGCGACCTGTGAATACGACTTCCATTTCATCCAGTTTGACCATTTGAGTTGTAGGTGTTACGGTCTCATAAATGCTTATGTTACTCTTTGCCTGGTTCGACTACCACGAGTAGTATTGCCTTCGGATTTCGCCTGGATGAAACTCTCTATTTTATTCGAGGTTGATTTTGATGACCACCTGTATATTCATTAATATATTGGCTACAAGTCGGTAGTTCAGAAAACCTTCCACATCAACTAAACCTTTTTGCTATTGAAAATCGCTCTGATCATGGTTCATGGCATTTTCATTTAGCATAGCTGCGGCTTCACTCGGCTTGATCATATTGAACCTTCTATCTTCTTCTTCTTCTATCTTTTTCTTCTTATTCTATGTTTATGGCCTGTTGATTTTTACGGTTGGCCACGGTAGCCAGAATCAGCAGCCAAGGACTTCTCATTTACTCTTCTTCTTCCTCATCTACATTACATTAGGGTGAAGCCACCTGCCTTCTTTCTTCTATTTAACTTTTCTAACACTCTTTTCCGTCCATCTTTAATCAATAAATCATATTTCTTACTTAACTTATAACTTCCTTTCAACCTCTCTACCCACCCCGTCTCCACTGTCGAAAAGCGTAGCCGCGGTTTCCACAAACAAGTCAGGGTTCATTAGTTGCTGTTTTGGAATTTGGTGAAAATAGACAGTGACCCTGACATAGGTTATGAGGCTATGCGTACCGATATGAATGTTAGTTTTGTGACTAGTGTAAAGTGTTTCTATACAAAAAAATGCAATATCTAAAATTGAATTATGCTCATTACGAGCCAGTTGTGAAAATGAGTGAAATATATTTTGGTCTTCTACAGTTTTGTGTCTAAAAGCGAGTGGCGTTGTTTATGTATTCAATCAAACTGCAATATGCGTCACTACCCAGCAAACATATCCGTGATATGACATCTCTAAGATGTCGCAATGAGGCAACTCGGTGTTATCAAAAACTTTGCATCGCTGTGATGTCCAAAAGCAAATACATCTGTGACATGACATCTCTGAGATCTCACAATGAGGTAACAGTAAGATATCACATACGTTGCATCGCTGCGATGTACAAAAACAAATATATCTATGACTTGTCATCTCTAAGATGTCACAGTTGCGATTTTACAAATTTTACCTCGCCGCGATGATGTTACCGTTAATATGTGTTTTTTGCGATGTCAACAATGAACGCCATTGCACGTTTGCTTGAGAATAGTTTTAATGTATTTATCAATTGATTTTGGTTGTGGATGATTATGCAATGCATATTTGAAAATAAAAAAATATCCCAAATCTATGTTACGTTGAGTATGCCTCGTTCAGAAAACGAGCAGGTTATAATGAAAAATTTCAGGAAACGTAGAAAATATTAAATTTTTTATTCCTGCCAGATAATGTAATATAGTAATCCTCATGGCTTACTATGTTATTATGAGTGTTATCATTCAAAAAATAATTATTTTGTAAATTTATATATTCGTTCATTTTGCCACTCGATCGATCTCTGGTCTCACCGGCACTTGGCCAAATAAAACGGTGCTAATGTGTTTATCGTTCGTTTGTATTTCGGAAATCCGAAAATTGTCAACCCTTTCCATGGTCATGGTAATATAATAAATATTTAAAATCCTGTGAAAATTACTTTTTATAGGAATAGCCCAGGATAAAAGTAAAGTACTAATAATTTATCACTTTAACCTTACACTAGTGGCGCCCTATATTCGATCACAACTGGTGGTGCCGGGTCTGGTAGACCCTCAATTTAAAAAAATATTGACTGCAGTTGCAAAATTTTTTCAGATGTAATTTGGTATGTAGCCTTCAACATCTATATATAATGTTCGGAAAAAACTTGATTTTGATCAGGAACTTGTTATATATTTGAAAAATTGACGATGATACTGTGAATACTGAATTTCGTGACTAAAAATACTAGAATCGTAAAAAATATATATTTTAACAAAAATATAATCATAATTTCTGATGAATTCGTCAGCTTATACATAAAATTGCTCATTTGTTTGGGTTTTGAGATTTCTCAAGACAGTTAGAACATATAATATTGACATGACTCAGGCATAAAAATGTTTTACATGTAACACAATAATATTTAGTTTTTCTGTCTTTGTGACATTCAGAACACCTATTTCTGGTCCCATGAGGAATATCTGGTTGTTCTTCATGACCAGCTACAGTATCAGCTACTTCACGACGTCTTTGTTGCACGTTGGTTGGTACATTGACTGCCAAAGAACGGCGTTTCAAATGGTCGTCTACCAGCGATAGTGCGACAGGAACTTTAATAATAATAATAATACTGGATTTTATTGACAGGTTTGTAAAAACAAATACATCACAATAAATACAAAATACCTAAACAAATAAGAACGAAACCTATCAAAAGGCAGAATTCAAGTTCAGATCACGTCATATGTGAGATAACGCAACCAGAACTTGCTCTTCCATTCAACCCAAAAAGGAAAATAAAAAATACATTTCTTTATGAGTACCCAGATACACATGATATACAACAAAAGATAATTAATAAGTATGAGTATGAGAGAGTTAATTAATTAATTAAGCAGGTTTACTTTATTCATAAGTAGGTCGGATTTCAATTTATTTCTGAAATTTGGGATAGATAACGTTTTCATTGAACTCGGAAGTCGATTGTAAAGCCTAGCAATATTATAAGAGAAAGAGCCACGGTACAGTGTGGTTTTATGGGGAGGTATTGAAAGTTGATTTCTGAATCTGAGATTCAGGTTATGAATGTCAGTTCTAAAACAGATTTTGTCGTGGAGGTAAGGAGGAGTTTTGGTAGTAATGATTTTATGGAATAGAGTGCAAGCATGTAATACACGCCGCGCCTCCATGTTTAGCCATCCCAAATTATTCAGCTGGTGTGATATATGTTGTCGCCTTCTGGTACCTGTAGCAAGTCTCAGGCATGAATTCTGTAAGGTCTGTAGTCTTCTTTTGTCAGCAAGAAGCAGGTTAGGGCCATAAACAATATCGGCATAGTTGGCATGTGATAGAACCAAAGCATTACATAATATTTTCTTCGAGTTTTGGTTCAGTATTTCTCTATTGGAGTAAATCGTTTTTAAGTTAAAATATCCACGCTTTATGTTCTGGGAAACATGAGAAGAGAATCTAAGAGATTGATCCATTATGAGACCAAGGTTTTTCGAGCGATTTGTAAGAGGCAGTTGTACATTATCTAAATTAATGATAATGTTACTCTCGCATCTTCTCCTCATTATTGCTCGACCAAAGAGCATCACGACTGTTTTCGAAGGATTAACTGTTAGGCAATATTTTTTTGAAGTTTCGAGCAAGGAACTCAAATCAAGGTTTATTTGTTGACATGCTTCTATCAGTGAGCTTTCCGGAAATTGTTTATATATTTGAGTGTCGTCAGCGTAGCTGTGAATGCAAGTGTATCGAAGACACTTGGGGAACTGAGAAGTGTAAATCACGAACAAAACGGGCCCAAGAATAGATCCTTGTGGAACGCCAGTAGATATTGCAAGAAAAGTTGACAGCTCCTTGTTTGACACAACACATTGAGAGCGACCAGTTAAGTAGTTTTGAATAAGTGTTCTAGACGATAAAGAGAATCCAAGAAAGTTCAATAAAGCTATCAAGAGCTGGTGACAAATTCTGTCAAACGCCTTGGAATAATCAATTAAAACTAGAACTGATAATTCATTACTATCAACTGATTTGTGGATGTCATCGACTACTTTCAGTAAAGCTGTAGTACAGCTGTGATTCGGTCTTAAACCCGATTGAGAAGAAGGTAGAATATGTTCCGCGTCGAGATACGTACGGATTTGTTTGTTAGTGATTTTTTCGAATACTTTTGATAGTGCACAGAGTATGCTGATAGGCCGGAGATCATTGAAGTTTTGAGGATTTGAATTTTTTGCTAGTGGGATGACGTGTGATTTTTTCCATATCATGGGAAACACATTATCATTGATACATTCATTAAATATATGGGTTATATATGTTATAATGTGTGGACAAGAATGAAGGAGCATTTTGATGCTGATGCCATCAGAACCCACTGCATCAGATTTCACTGAGAGCAAAGCTTCGGAAACTTCTTGGTCACAAGTCCCCTGGAAATGAAAGTTGGAATCGCCATTTAGTTTATTATTGGAAAAAAATGACAGAATTTCATCGTCAGGTATGTCATTATTAGAAGTCTTGTTGCAAAAATAATCATTGATTGATTGAGGTTTCATTAAATGATCTGGGATGACGTTCTTAGAATTTTTAGCACGCAGATCTAGATTTGAGAGCTCTTTCCAGAGATTTTTATTATTGTTAAGTCGGAATTCCAAGAATGCTTTTTTCTCAAGTTTTATGGTGCGGTTAGTAAGATTCCTCATCTGTTTATAGTACTCCCAGTGAGCCTGCAAACCACTTCTCCTGTATCGAGCCAAAGCCTTGTCACGAAATTTCATTAATAATTTTAAGTTATCCGTTAACCACGGTGCCTTTTTTTTTGTTATACGTACTGTTCTCAAAGGAGCGTGTTTATCAAAATTATTCAATATCAATGAATTGAATATACTCACCTTTTCATCTATACTTTCCAAACTATAAATTCCGTTGAAATCAGAATTGCAAAGATCGTGTTGGAATGCCTCGGTACTGACCCGTTTGAAGTCTCTAAAAGTGTACTGGAAATCATTGTTCGCTGGGGAAGGGGAGCCTAATTTACAAGTTGATAGCCAGTGATCGGATAAATCTGAGCAGTCCATCACAGCACAGTCGGTGAAACGTAAAGTATTAGAGCAAATGATAACATCTAATAATTTTCTACTGGTCGCAGTAATGCGAGTAGGTTTGTCAATAACTTGTTGCATGTTAAATGAGCCAATTGAATCATCAAATTCAATATGCAGTTTATCAGTGGTATCCAAAAAATCAATGTTTAAATCTCCGGCACAAACAGCATAATCAAAGCTTGGGATGATATAGGACATAACTTCATCGAATTTCGTGAAAAAATCGTGGCAAGATTTATTGGGTGGCCGATAGAGAGCTCCAACAGCGTATTTCATGTTTTTCAGGGAAAATGATATCCACAGGTGTTCCAGATCCGTTAAAGGTATACTGTCGATTATGCTAGCATGAATACAATGCTTCACATAAATCGCAACACCACCACCGAGACTCTTGCGATCTTTTCGGAAGATAACATAGCCTGGCAATACAATCGAGTCAGTCGGAATTCTATCTGACAACCATGTTTCAGAAATAGTGATGATATCATATACATTGTATACTTTTTGTTTGAATTCAGCAAATCCATTCAGCAAAGATCTAGTATTTATATGACAAATTGAGAAAGACATTATGAAAAAGAAGAGAAGAGAAAAAAATAATATAAGTGTAAAAAAAAATTGTAATGAAAATTATTTACCAGATAACACCTGACAATTGAAATTGAACAAACTAGAGAAAATTCACTTTCTACGGTCTCTGAGGTTAGGTTTTTTAGGAGCAAGTTCTTCAGGAGATGATAGTTCTTTCCTCTTCTGGTTAGTATCAGCAGTTCCGGTTTCACGATTCACTCCCACGACGATACCCGGATCGGATGCTAGTTGTTCTGCTGTATACTTCGTACCATTCAGCAGCAATTGATTCGATCTTATAGTTGCTTTGAGACCGTTACTTTTCGCTGTGTTTAGATAACCACGTAGTGTTTTATGCACAACCTGATCCGCGGGACTCAAATCGTGAGCAACAAAAATGTTGGAGTCTCGTAGTTTATAGGAGTTCTTCAGAACCTCAATTTTCTTCCAATAAGACACTAATTCGATTTTCAAGATTTTTTTGTTATTATTACTGGGAAGGAAGAAGATATTATTGATGTCCTGAAAGTCCAGCTTGACTTCAAGGCACTCACTGAGATCCTTCAGCGATTGGGTTATAACGTCAGAGCGAAGGCCGAATATAATGATGTTATTCCTTCTTAATTTGTTGTCCAACTGAACAACCTGCTCTTTCAACTTTGAATTTTCATCTTCGAGGTGTTCTATTCTGTTGCTAGCAGCGGCTAAATCCGATTTTATTTCGGAGAGCGTATCTTGTGTTTTGTCACATTTTTCGTTGACTACAGTTAGCAGTTTGTACAAATCCGCTAGGGTTATATCACCTGGTGTAACTGACATATTTGAATTTCAAATAAATTCATATAAACTCGTGTGCCTTTATATGAGCCTAGAGCGACCGTACTAACACACTCAAACACCTTATCGCCAATTGTTTTTTGTACAATGTGGGTGTAGTTTTTGTTGGGAATTCTCGTTTATGGAAGAAAACGATCGAAATAACCAAAGTTATCTGTATGATGTAAGACAAAGACAGCTCACCACATTCCAGTTATTGAATAGTTGTAGACCTCTTGATGCACTACATATCATGCAAAGTACGGAATTTTTACGTGGATAACAAGCCAAATAACACCCAAAACTCGTTCACTGTCAGAAACACCTACACATTAACAATGAAAGTCAAAAAAAAAAACAACAACAACTTCGAAGCACGATTATTGGAAGTAAGTATTATTTGAGCCTTGATCCCAGCAATGTTCATGAGAGCATAAAAAATTATCATTGGCCATCGTCTCGTTTTACGTTCAACATCATAGTTTGACGATAACAGGTCTACTGTATTGACCCTACCTTTTGTTGAATTATAGAACGTGATAATTTCTGGCTTATATTTGTCAACTGACGTAGGATCAATGCTGTCATCATGACGGAGGCTGGAGGCTAATATAACGTTTTTTCCCTTTTTTGGAATATACGACACCAAAGTAATATTCTCTTGATATCCAAACATACTAGACATAACTGGTCTATTTTTTATGTTCAGGAACTCAATAGGAAGTTCTCGTTTGTTCTTTCGAATGGTGCCAACATAAGTCAATTTATGATCACGTAATAAAGAATCGATCAGTCTGATACTTGTAAACCAATTATCACAAGTTGATTGCGGCCTGTTTTTACCGTGTAACTATACCTGTTTTATTGTTCTCCAATCGAAATGGTCCTTCTGGTTGTTGCCCAACATAAACTTTTAAATTCTGTGTATAGAAATCTTCAAAATTGAGCCGATTACTTTTCAAGATTCCAGCCATGTATAGAAGTCCAAGTAAAGCCCGAATTTCTGTTTTATCCGTAGGTCGAGCTGAACTTTCTCGCGTGAAATTCACTGATATAGTTTCGATGAATTTATTCGTCTTCTCCACAGTAATATCCAATATGACATCAGAAAAAAAAAATTCCCAACATTCGATTGGTGATTTAGCTTACTTGGCTGGAGGTCTCACACCAGGAAGATAAAGGACTTTATTTTCCGATCTAGTGCGTACGTTTCTGGGCGGCACATTTTTTTTCCAGATAGTTTTGTTGTCTTTTGCACGAAAAGTGGCCTCTTTCTTGGATCTCTCATTTCTAATAATTGAATCATCTATCTCTTCTTGAATTTCTTCGCGACCGGCATTTTCCCTCCTGAACTCGTTACATCGTCTTCCTCACTTTGTTCGGTATCAGTATTTTCCTCCCTCACCTCAATTATATCTTTTTCGTGGTCTGATTCATCGCCAACCACTTCACTTTCAGAGAATACATCTTCTAGTAATCGCGAAAGTCGTGCATGCTCTTTTTCGTAATCCATATTTGAAAATTTCAACTGAAATGACAAACATCATTCAATAATTCAATTCTGATATGAATAAAATTTCTAATACTCACACATTATGGAAAAATGTAGAAAACAATAATAATAAATTATATTTGTTCACGCAACGTAACTGGTGGTGCTGGGTCTGTCAGATCTTTCAAGCAACATAAACGTATTTACGGAAATCCGATCTAGTGGCCAATACAGCACATGACACACGCAAGAGCTAGGAAGTTACTGAGGAGCCTAGCGTCGTAGCTCGTATGACGCCAAAATGGTTAGTTGATATAGGAGCGCTCGGGTCTCACATACCCGGCGCCACTGTTGTAAGGTTAAACTATGGCAAAGCGTTCATTTTCATATTTCTCTTATCGTTTCATTACTTTAGCTAAGAATCTTCAATTTTTGACTGTTGGAAAATGATTCTGTTAGAAATTAGAAAAATTTTTCATGACTGATATGATTTTGAAACGATGTCATTGTCAACATCATTTTGTGAAACTTGCTGCAAGGATTTAAAAAATTCCACTGGTTTAAAAATTCATTTGAGTAGGATTCATACAGTACCAAGCCCAAATGCATCAGCTGCCATTGATATTACCACTCCTGTGATCAAGAAATCTACGCTATTGCATGTCAGACTAGCTGCCTTCAAACGTGATTGCATTGTGCTGAAAAGGATACCCAAAGCTGCAAGATTTGTCTCCGCGTCCGCTCTTTCCACTTCGATCGAAAGTTGTATAAAGCACAATACTGTTGCTTCTTGGGAAAATTTGTTGATGTTCACGTACAACACTTTCAATGTTCCCAATAGAGATGGTGATCGTAGGATTTCACTTGCAAGCATCATCAAGAGAAATGTTGAGGATTCCTCCAACACACCATCTCCTTCAGAACGGAAAAGAATTTCTTCTACTTCGGAATCACTTATGCTGAAAAGAGTGATGAATAATGTTTCAGACGGAGATCGAGCAGCTGTCAAAATTTTGTGCTCAGACGACACTTTGGAAAGTTTTGATAGAGCTACTTTAATGGAACTGCGTTCAAAACATCCTCAATCCAGCACTCCACATAGCCATAACCCACTGATATTTCCAGCTATAACTCCATTAATCGTATCTGAAGAGGATGTCAGGCAATCAATAAGGTCTTTTCGTACGAGTTATAGTGCGGGTTCGGCTGGTGTTAAGCTTTTAACTTCGCTTACGGCTTTTTGCAACTTTGTACTGTCCGGTTCCATTATCAGTGACATTTGCCCTTGTTTTTTTTGGAGCTTCATTATGTGGACTTAAAAAAAAGGATGGCGGAGTTCGACCAATTGCTGTTGGTATTTTTTTTCGGCGTTTGGTAGCTAAACTGTCTTGTTATAAATTGAGAGAAAAACTTGATGAAATTTATAGTCCTATTCAATTCGCCTTCGGTTCTCCTGGTGGTTGCGAGGCTGTTGCTCATGCTGCTCGTCGTTATATCAACCATCATAATGATAAATCTGGAAAAGTATTTCTAAAGCTTGATTTCAAGAATGCATTCAATATGGTTGATCGCGTTTCAATGTTAAAAGTTGTTATGAACATTATTCCGGAATTATATCCATTGATTTTTCAAAGCTATAAACAGCCATCTTTTCTGAATTTCGGTGAGAATATCATAATTTCAGAGCGTGGTGTACAACAAGGGGACCTTTTATCTCCAGCTCTTTTCTGTTTAACTATCAACGACATTTTAAAGACCATCACTTCTGAATTCAATGGTTGGTATTTAGATGATGGTTCTTTTGGGGGAGACGGCAATGAAGTTCTGCAGGCCTTTTCATCCACCATATCTGAGACCAAGGAAGTTGGGCTTGAATTGAATTACAAAAAATGTGAACTTTTCTTTCTTGATAAATTTGATGCTGAAATTTTCACAAATTTCGATCGTCTAGCTCCTGGAATCAAAATTATAGAAAGATCAAATCTTTTTTTACTTGGTGCACCCCTCACCGATGAAGCTCTTTCTCCCTGTTTGGAAAGTAAAATTCTTTATTTTCGTACAATGTCCTCACGCCTTAATAAACTTCCAACACATGTTGCGTTTCACCTGCTGAAAAATTGTTTGGCCATTCCCAAGCTCATTTACGTTTTGAGGTGCAGTCCATCTTGGCACAAACAGCCTCTTTTGAACTCTTTCGACTTAGACGGGAATCTCTTCAATTGATTTTGAATAATCCAATGGATGATACTTCTTGGATACAAGCTACTCTTCCAGTTTCAAATGGAGGTTTGGGCATTCGTCAAACAACTTCTCTCGCATTGCCAACATTTCTTTCATCTATGTATAGCGTTGGTGACATTATTGATTCGATTTTGCCTTTGCGTTTTCCAGCCGATTTTTCTTTGGAAGAAGGAGAACATCTTTGGATTTCTCAAACTTGTTCGGAAGTTCCACCTAAATAAAAAAATCTTCAGCGTGCTTGGGATATTCCAGTTATAAAAATTGGATCAGAGCTTCTTATGAAGTCTGTTTCAACTCCATCTGAGATGGCCCGTCTCAAATCAGTCTCGTCAAGTGGTGCAGGAGCTTGGTTGAATGCTTTACCAGTATCCTCCCTTGGAACTCTTTTAGATAATGAATCATTTAGAGTTGCAGTTGGCTTCCGTTTGGGTTCTGCGATTTGCGTGCAACATCAGTGTAGGTATGGTTCGGAAGTCAACAACAAAGGTACACATGGTTTAAGTTGTAGATTGAGTGCTGATCGTTTCCCTCGTCATCAAGCTGTTAACTATCTGATCAAACGTGCCTTAGTCTCCGCCAAAAATTCCTGCTGTTTTGGAACCAAGCGGTACCTCGAACGATGATGGTAAGAGACCAGATGGAATGACACTCTTCCTATGGCAAAGCGGTAGACCAGTTGTGTGGGATTCCACATGTGTAGACACTTTGGCACCGTCACATGTTCCTAGTACTTCAGTTACCCCCGGATCAGCAGCTGCAGCTGCAGAAAAATCGATGACCAGAAAATATGAGTACTTGGGAGATAATTATATTTTTTATCCTATTGGCATTGAAACTTTTGGAGCTTTCGGGCCACAAGCTTCGAAATTTATCAGAGAAATTGGCTACAAAATTTCCAAAGAAACCAATGAACCAAGGGCAACTTCCTTTTTATTTCAAAAAATCAGTCTCGCAATTCAAAGAGGCAATGCAGCTTCCTTTTTTGGTTCGATTCCCTTTCTCAAGTCTTTTGATGAGCTATTCATGAATCCTACTACAAAATTTCATCGTTCACAAAATTCAGTATTTAATAAGGAGTTTGCGAAAAACATCTCAGGTGGAGTTTGCGGCAAAGATCCATCGCCACCTCCGCAATTGACAACGTCTGCCTTTTTTTCATCCAGTAAGTTAGCTAGCAGCCAGATTTCGAATTCGCTGGCACGTCTTTCGTGCGACAGTCAAAGGCAATGCCAGAACACAAATTTTTCGGATGACATTTGCCATGGCGAATACAGCTCCAATGGAGAAAACACCTTCAAGCCTGCAACGGTCATACACGTCGGTGCCGTCAGAACTCTAGGTCTTAATGGGCTCATGAACATCGGGAACACTTGTTACATGAATAGCGTTATCCAATGTCTTTCTAATACGAGATGTCTTCTAGAATATGTGACGAAGGACGAGTATGTGAAAGACATAAACGTCAGTCTTTCCATCATGAAGGGTGATTTGATGAAAGCTTTCGCCGATGTCATTAAAGATCTGTGGTTGGATGATTCTTCACCTAGGATCGTTGACGCTGTCTTATTAAAGAACCAAATCCAACGGTGCGAGCCACGTTTCTTGGGTTACTACCAACAGGATGCACAAGAATTCCTACGGTACTTGCTGGAAGGTTTGCATGAAGATGTGAATAGAGTGTTGTTGAAGCCGAAACCTAATTTGACAGAGATGGTTGAAGATCTGAGCGATAAGGAAATAGCACAGGTATCATGGTATAGTTACATACTCAGGAACAATTCGAAAATAGTAGATATTTTCGTCGGTCAGTTAAAATCGACCCTGAAATGTACTTACTGTGGCCACTGCTCGGACACCTTCGATTCCTTTTGGGATTTGTCCTTGCCCTTCACGCAAAGCACCGGTCATATGAGGCTATCACAGTGTATGGACTCTTTTACGTGTGAGGAGATTTTGGACGGAGATGAAAAGCCGACTTGTTCAAAATGTAAAAAGCGTAGGAAATGTACAAAATCTTTGTCAATTTACAAGTTTCCGAAGGTGTTGATTATTCATCTGAAACGTTTTATGTCGTCAGAACGATCCCCAGACAAACTCAACGCCATCATAGACTTTCCGCTCGTGGGATTAGATTTGAGCAACCACGTCGCTGACAACGTCTCTCCTTGTCGCTACAATCTATATGCGCTCTTCAATCACAGAGGCACCATGTACAGTGGCCACTACACCTCTCACTGCAGACATCCGTACTCCAGCACATGGCACGAATACAATGACTCTCGTGTTTCTTGGGTATCATCGAGGACCCTTGTGAGTGGCGATGCGTACGTGCTCTTTTACGAGCAGGTGGACACAAATATCCACCATCGACTGTTACTTGTTTTTTTTTTTTTATCACAGGATGATTATTTATTTATTTATTATATTTATTTTTACTAACTACAAATTAAATACTGTTTTATTATGGATTAATTCTAAAATTTAAGTAAAATGAAACAAAAATGTGGAAGAATCATTGAAATATCTCTAGAAATGAAATAGTTATGGGACTTTGAAGTTGCGCTTGGAAGAATAATTTCATAGTACGCAGCGCTCTAGTGTGTGACGTCACGCCATATGAACGAGGCGACTAGTATTCGCAGTTTCGCAGAGTGCTTACAAATTTATCGGTGAACGATCACTTGCGATGTTCGTGTCGTATATTGTTCATTACACGATAACTGGAATAAAAAAAAATATCCTACAAAAGTTGTATTGTGCCTGTGTAAAAGCAAGACAATTGAAAACCCAAATAAATTGTTTTTGCATGTACCACATAACATGAATAGAAGTGGTGCAAACTAATGAGGTGTGACTTAATTGGACCTAAAAGTACTACATATGTGTGCCTTGGCCTTGGATCTAATACATAATTATTTATGCTGTGGAGATCTCAGACATGTGGCGCGACGTCACAGACGAGTCGGAGACCAAAAACGTTCCGCGCTAAAAAACGTAAATTTAAAAAACCTATATCTCAGTCATTTATTGATGGATTAAAAAAAAACACTAATTAACTAGTTCTGATCTATATTTTAATTCCATCGCGTCAAATATACTATTTTCAACATCACTAGAAAATAAATGTTCAAATACATATTTTTCATCCAAAGCTTTTTTTCGTTGATACACTTCCCTTTGTGTTACCTAACCCCTGCGTAACAAAAGTACATCGCTGAGATGTCACATGTTCACATACCTGCGATATCAAAATGAAATCATCTCGTATACATCGCAGTTACCTCTCAAAAATATATCGTTGTTACATCGCAGAACTTATTGCAGCGACGTCACATGGATGAATCTTAAGTGGGACAAAATGACACCGCAGCGACGTCTATTCGACATAGAATGCGATATCGCAAATCACATTGTTACATCGCTGCGATACATCTGTGATGTAACTGTGTTTGCTGGGTAATAACTGGTTTTATTGAGAATACATTTATTAAACCTAAAACCATTCTCATGTAAAACCATTATTTATACCTAAATTGTTCGTAGTTGTGAATCTATGCTTTGTTTAATCTATTCAAAGTTGCCAAACGCAATTATGCGTTGATGCAAAAAATCCTCTTTATCAGTGTTGATTTATGAGGATTGAAAAGTTCTAAACTGAAATTAGTATACAGTGAGGACGTAAAAAGTCCTCCCCCCTTAACTTTTGAACGGAACAAGCTAACGAGATCGGGTAAAATTCTGGTAAAAAAGTACCACTTTTACCACTTTGTGGCACAAAAATGATTGTGGTCACGTGGCCTAGTGTCAAGAGGGCACCATCAACTTTTTTTTTTTCAAATATAAAGGGGGATCACGTGGCTCCTGGTTTTGAAGGTCTTCCGATTCTATATCCAACACTTCTTTGTTTGTAAAAATCGGCCAAGCCGTTTCAAACTGACGAGCGTTTGAAATTTGCTTCAAATATTTAACAAATAAATTATTTTAACTAATAACTGTAGCAGAATTTTAACTCCGTAACTAGACGGTGAACATGTTGAGCACAAGTTAAAATAGTTGCAATTATTACTTGAAATTTGGTTGAAATTTAAAGTTATTTAGGTTTTTAATTTATTTGTAAAATATTTGAAGCAAATTTCAAACGCTTGTCAGTTTGAAACAAAGAAGTATTTGATAGGGAATAGGAAGACCTTTAAAACCAGGAGCCACGTGACCCTCTTATACATTTGAAAAAAAAGTGGATGGTGCCCTCTTGACACTAGGCCACGTGATCACAATCATTATAATGCCACAAAGTGGTAAAAGTGGTAGCATTTTACCTGAATTTTACCCAATCTCGATAGCTTGTTCAGTTCAAAAGTTAAGGGGGGGGACGTTTTACGTACTAACTGTATATTTCAAGCAATACGGTTCTTGAATTGTGATAATGAAATTTTTTTGATGGTAAATCTTTTTTTTAAATAAAGCTTCAATAGGGGTTGATTCATGAGGGTTGAAAAGTTGCAACATAAAATTAGTACATAATTCAAGCAACAGAATTCACAAATCAATTCAATTTGATGAATTAGTAATTTTTTTAGGGTAAATAATTTCTTTTAACATTAAACTCTAACAAGGGTTGATTTTTAAAGGTTGAAATATTTCGAAATTGTGTTCCAAAGCATGACACAATCATTATCCAAATAATCCAAACAAAATTTTACCTATCCCAAGTATTAAAATGTTATTGATAGTTTTGAAAATTAGGGGTCGTTTTCACCCTTAAAAAATTAACAGTGCCCATCGGCATTATATAGAATTCGAAGTAGATGGTAAAATTCGCCAAATTTTTATGAATACCAATGCAGGACGAAAAAATTGCGAGGTTTTGACTTTCATTCACTTGACTAATAAAAATTTATTGAAATTTGGACAGAGCAACGTTTGTCGGCTAGTTATAAATAACAGAAAAATTTATAACAGAACGAGTTTTTTGTTAAACTGGGATTGAAAATGCAAAATAAAAAGCCAAACCAAATAATTGCTGAGTCTTTCTGTATTCATTTACAATTATTGAAATTACAACCCGTAGATATATCAAATCTGAAAAACGAATGTTCTCCTGGACCGAACACAATCACCAGTTATTGACTATAAAAATGATTCATCAGTACGCAATGAAATGTTAGTACAAATCATTGGTTTTTATTGCTTATATTGGGAAAATCTTGATAATATGGGGTGTTGCTTTTTTCAGTTTATAATCAGTACAGATTGAACAAAATAGCTGTTTTAAATTTTATTGTTTTCCACACAATTACTCTACATATCTTTGTAGCGTTATTACAAGCAAACAACACTGAAACACTCTTTATCAATCAGTCTTCACTCTAATTTTCCGTACTCATGATGAATTTGCGATGAAAATCAAGAGGGTGACCAGTTTGACTCTCAACAATAACGTAAGATCATTATTGATGTACCTACCTACTATATTTTAAAATTATTCAATGTCCAAAAAATGGAGAAAGCTTGTAATCGAAGCAGTACCGACGAGATGAATCTCTCTTTCTTGTACAGAATCTAAAAGTTTCAGTTCTTTTTCACCCATATACAGGGTGACCCAGGATAAAACCGCCAAATATTTAGGAACGGTATTTAGGCAAAATAAGGATTTTAGTTTCCTATAATCTTACGTGGTTTTCGAGATACAGGGCGTCAAAGTACCGTAGCCTACGAGCTTTCCTGAATTAACCACTATGGATTTTTGTTTAGGGTGCAATGAAAACCAAAATTCATGCTGAGCCAACAATGACCAAGGTACTCTCCGAAAAAGAATTGTTCAAACAGCACCAGAGATCACATCGTGCAGCTGCAGAATCTGTCGTTCGCAAGTGCGAAATTTGCATTGAAAAAAATTTTTGGTAATTTTGAGAATTTTTGTTTTTCCGTTTTTCAAACAATAAAAATAAATAAATTTGTCCTATTGTCAATTAAGTACCTAAATACTTTTTTCGTGTGCGAGGAATCGGTTTATAATTTTTTTCACAAAAATCAAGCGCAATACAAAAAAAAATATAGACAAGCGAATTGTATCTCTGATTGCTCAATCCTGAAAGAAATAATCTACAAAAACATAGTGGAGAACAATCATTTAACCTAACATCAATTATTTTACAATTTCGGACTCCACTGTAATTTGTAATATTATTATGAGTACATTAAAAAAGGCCCTTATTACCGCAAATAAGCGTGCCAGGTTTTATTAAAATCAGCAAAAAGCTTTTTGAATAATTGACTTTTCCTAAAAATGTTGAACACTCGAAAACGAAGCAAAATAGAACACATTTTCATGGAAAAAAAAGTTTCCCTATCACCTAAAAAAAATGATTCTAAGCGTTTGGCAGTTTAACCCTGGGTCACCCAGTATGATAAAAATGATAATGATAAACGACACATTCAGTACTTTTTTATTGATGACCCATATTACCTATTCAAAGCACGCCTGAGCGTGTTTAAATCGAACTTTCAAAAACGGACGTTTTTTAAAATCACCATGGTAACATCAACAACTCGAAAAACGTTAATTCTACATGACAACTTTTGATTATTGATCTGACAGCAGTAACTTGTAACTTCAAATAAACAACTTGTTCATTTATATCTGACACCTTTTGCTTTTCTATCCATTTGATGAACTTGTCATTTTCTGTTTTATGCGCATCATTAGATTTGTGTCATATTAACCACGATTCTGCTTAACCATTCAAATAGTCGATATTGGAATTCATTTTAGGCACTACAGTAACAACAATTTATCTTTATGACAAATTGCAAATTTATATCTGTTTTTCTCATTTCCTTGACAACAAAAGGTATACTGATGTCACCACGAATTCAACCAGTTTACATTATTTGTACCTAAAAATTAACACTTTGTGAAGTGATACACAGTATTTATGATTTCGAATTAAAGCAGTAAAGAAAACGCGTAAAGTATTCGTGAATAACTGTTCTTCCAAACACTATATACTATATGTATAGACATAAATAATATAAACAAAATTTCAGCTCGAGCATGGATGCTTTTATTTCCAGATATACATGACTTTGAAGGATTAATAATAATTTGATAGCTGCTGCTTTTACCTAAGGAATATATGGAGTGCCAGAACCCTATTTCATTTGGAAATTACCATAATAAAAATATTGAAATATTATTTCAATATTTCTTTTCATAAAAATCCCCCAAAAAAATTTTTTTGCCAATTTCTTAACTCTCGCAATCGAGAAGATGAACCGCAATCAACTCACAATCAGATAATCAGCTCTCTATTTCATATCAGATAACTACTAATCGTTAGACATGTTGAATATTGAATACGCAGATGGCTGGCTGATAAGGAATATTATTTTCTACGATTAGTTTCATCTGGCTGACATTCAGTCGTGTTTTGTTCTCAAATTCTGTCATATTGTTCAAAAAGTTCTACTTCTTATGCATTCCAAGAAGAAACTGTACAATGTCAACAATGACCATGATTTTTCCGAACAAGGTGAGTTCATCACTACAAATTTTTACTAATGAATAATATGTAGATCAGGAAAGTCTGACGTCAAGTCAGTTCAACTCGTTTTTTCTGTAAGCTGGGAGACAATTCATGGAAGCTATTATTGTATTGTGATATGGTTGTGACAGTCTTAAACTATACCTTCATTCAGCGTCTCCATAAATTATGAAACAAATTCATTGTATCTAAATATAGACATAATTTGTAAAAATTCTCAAATAGGCCGATTTTCTCCAAATCCAAAATATATGTGGTTTTCCACATTTGAATAATAATGAGATTGGTGATGTATTTTATTTGTACACGCATCCTTCTCCATAATTGATTAGTGATTCAAGATTTGATGAGATTTTGGAAAAAAATTCCCCCCTATGAGTGCGGCAGAGACTTTCAATATTCCGAATCGTGTGTAGTCTTAGTCATAGTCATCAGCCATGCGATGAAGTTTTATGCAAGTGCGCAGATTCAAATCCGCCTTTCAAGACGAAGGTTGGAGTCACCTGCTTGTCGACTCGGAGTGGAGTTGCTTCTCCATCTTGAAAAAGAAAAAACCAAAGAGGAACGACACCAAGAAGAAACACCACCCAGAGTAACGATAAGCTCGGCAACTGATTTATAAAGAAACTTCTTCAACGAATTAGCGAAAAGTTAGGAGACCTTCCAGAATTGAAAGTACTGAAATAGGCCAGGAAGCCAAAGAAAAAATAGTGAGACAGTGCTGAAGGTATAAGTGGAATAGAACAGAAAGTCAGTGCAATTCTCCATATGATTCATAATGATTCAGGAGTCAATAATAAACTCTCATTATAGACAACCTGCTGTCACTAGACGAGAAAGAGCTCACTAGACGAGAAAGAGCTGAAAAAGTGAAAGAATTTATGACAAGTCTTGTGTCCATAACTCTCGCCTGGACATATTGGTGATGGAGATAAATGCAGATTTCAGCATGAATTTAGCAAGATCTGTGAGATGCAACTGAATGGATAGAAGTCACACAACATTGGTCCGAATCAGTAAAAAACAAAAAATTTACCTCTTATGAGAAAACTTACCAGAACCATTGGATGGAAACTTCTGAACTCCGACTGATCATTTTCCTGGACATTTTCAGTTACATCAGAATGATGAATCCCAAAATCATTCAAGATGCACTTAAGTAGTATTGGTTGAATAATCTTTTAGCTATTATTCTTGTTCCAAAAACACCGTTCACTCAATCAACTGAAAACTATTGACGATAATAATATACATTATCAAACACCTTGAAACACTGAGCTAGATCTTGCTATAGGGTCTAGTGCGCCAAATAAATTCTATTACAAATCATCAATTGTGAACATTTTCGAATTTCACTATCATAATTGGGTGAATTTATATAAGGCATTGGATTGATGGAGCTGAATATACACCTGATATACATCTGGCGACTACGATTTCTATGGTACTACGCCCAGTGAATACAAGCATTTTGGGAAGTGACAGTTACCTTATAGTGATTTTATTTACTAACAGATAACAAATTTGGAGACAATTTTGGAAAAGTGTTTCGGGAATGTGTACTACATTATCACCTTCGATTTGAGCATTCACGAAGTTTTTTCCAAGTATAGCAGCAGTTTGATTTTTGGAAGCTAGGTTAAAGACGCTCTGGTATAGAAAATATGTCTTCATGAAGATAAATATTGGAGGTGCTTTCGACAGATACCGCAGAATGTCATGTTTCAACTTTAAATGTAGACTCCTTCTGATTTATTAGTTGTACAACAATTTTCAGTTTTGTGGTTTCCTTTGAAGCACTTCTGGTATCTAATTTTTGGTATGTTATTTCTATTTTAGTTAAACTTGTGGTAGGACTGGTTTCTGCTTTTGGAACATCACCAAATTCACCATTTCCAAATCCAGCTCCAGCAGATCGACTTTAAAGCATCATGAATCAGCATTTCCTTTGACATTCATATTCTTAAATTTATCGAGAGCATCTATAAATCTCTCAAAAGTTGCCTGATTTCGTGTTAATCTTTCATTTTATGCAAGACCAATCGTTTGTTTTAGCAGAGTTGCATTTCGAGCAGATCTAGCGCTTTGATATTTATCTACCTTCCAGCACATGTTAGGGGCAAAATTTAGGGGAGGTGGGCAGTGAATGTACAAAAAATTTTTCACTCTCTTAACTCACGCGATAGCTCAGTTGGATGTGGGTTCAACAATGACAAAATAGAATTCGATAGTATTGAAATACGGGGTTTAATTTTCCGGAGCGTCACAGATCTATCGCCAGTAATAAATCCGAAACCACCCTGATGGAATGGGACAACCAACTGCACTAATATTACTAAAATGCTGAACTAAAGATAAAATGGTATTAAAATAATATATAAATATGTAGGGGTCATGTTTTCAATTGTGTACATGGATTACTTGGACTAGAATGAAGAAGCCATGTCCCTAACTAACGAATAAAAAATAATGAATTGAGTTACACACTGTACAAAGTTCAGGCACACAATAGTCAATGTTCCTGAAGAATATTTTTATGGCACCACCAAGACAAATTCATGTGTAATGTGTACGCAATGATTGAGAGTGGTGAATCGTTTCATGACATAAATATTACACATTCACTGAAGGCTATGCTTGTGACATCAAGGTGATTGCTAACAATTATGCACTGAGTGCTCAAATATAGCTAAGGGGCAGTCTCAAACTTAGGCTAGATTTTTCTGATGTGATTAAAAGTAGATCTTCACAAATAATGCCATTCTCGGAGGACGGCGCATTGGTGAGCACAATCAAACTAAGAACAGAGTCACAACAAACATAACTTGGATGGCTGTGACGAATACCAAAAATAGCTCTAAGTGGTAGATTTGGCAAAATGCAGAGATCCAAACCAAAGAAAATGACAAAGAATGGGGAGGAATACCCTAGATTGAACAATACCAGTCTAACTTCTGATTACAATTGTATGGGCCATAAGTGGGGCCCAATACTAATACTAACCTCTATTGAGTGGGAGAGTTCTTGATGGTTTGCTTGTTTTCTGATAGCTTGTTCCAGCGGTTTGACCGATTAAGAATGTTACTACGAGCCCTAAAATACATGACGAAAAAGACCTGAACATTTCGAAAGAATGACGATGTGCTTACCTGAACCCCAAAAAAATATACAGTGACAGCAACAGCAGAAGAATATTTTCTCCAAAATGACAGCGTCAATAATCGCAAATATAAGGAAATTTCTTGACATGAATTTTCCAAAGAACTATCGATGATGAATGAAATAAATTCGAGGGGGTTAATTCAACTGAAGCTAGTTGCCAAAATGTCTCTTCACAATCAAACTCGATCAGAAACTGTCACTCAGACATCCGTCAAAGTCGCTCAGGTGGCAGATACTCCGGAAAATATAAATTGTATACGTATTCTTGAATGCTAATCTCATTTGTCAAAAGTGTTGTAAAAAGTTCAGATTAGTCCGCGATGCGCATGTGCGTCATTAGTGTTTTTTGTAACAGACCCGGTTTTAGTAAAATATTATGGTACTGGCGGCCTATTCTCGAATGTCGAGTCAGATTTGTCGCATTCGACATATGTCGATGGAAATTGTCGCACAATATTGGCATGTGGTATTCTCAAATGGGTTCCACATATACAGTGTGACCCACTTAAAACCGGAGCACCCTTATAAAATCTACATTTTTCGACCGATTCGAATGCTTTTTTTTCATAAGGTAGACATTCTAAAAGTCTACTAGGACACCAAATTTCATGAATTAATATCCATTTCCAGGGATTTTTCAAGGTCAAAAATCTAAAAAAATTACTAGCAATTTTTTTACAAAAATTCTAACTACACCACTGGATTCGCGACATTTTCAAATGGTTCTTACGTAAATAACGTTGAAATGAGTCAATCAATAAAAATGTTATGAGGGAATTAATTTTGAAAAATATGCCGTTTAATCAACCCACCAATTCAATTTCAAAACTTTTATCAGAACTTTGACTACACCACTGGATTCAGGAAGTCTCGATATGTCACTGACTGTAATTTCATCGAAATCTGTTGACAAATAAAAAAAAATTAGGAGATAAAATTGACATTTTCCTGAAATTCCATTAACATATTTTTACAATTTCCAACCGACTCAATTTTTTTTTAGCAGGAAGAGTAACAAAAAGTCTACGTTTGAACAAAACATTCGCAAAATATTCCAAATTTCAGGGTATACTACGATTTTTTTTATGTTCTAATTGCTAAATTTCATTAGCGAATTTTTTCGTGAAATTTCGACTCAGCTACTGGATTCAGCATTCTTCATTTAGGTGAATTCTGAAATTTCATTTGAAAATATTCATTGGCAGCAAAGCTATAGCATTATTAATTTTGATAACACGCCATTATTTTTGAATATTTCAGACAAATTCTGAGAATCGGCAACACTGTCAACACAAACGTAGAAGATCGTTGAGATTACTGGTAGAAATTCAAATTCATAACACAAATTGTTCCCGAGTTATAACATCTAGGAACGAGGAACGAGTACACATTCGGAATAAAGTAATGAAGTCGAAAAGACAGCTTATCATAAAAATTTATTTAAAACAATTTTTGAAAGATACTGTCAAAGTTTTTGGGTTCTGCTATCCGATTTCTTCCACAAAGTTATTTTGTTTCCCTCTTCGTTCGCTAGTGTCAAAATACAATTACTGAATTGAAAATTTTAAAATGTATCGAACTCGAGAAAGGTAGGCTGTGATGACGTTATTATTTTTAATAGTTATTTGAATAAAACAAAAGTAAGCCCTGACAATGACAGATTGAGTCTCAATTCGAATGTGAGAAAGGTATTGATCAATATTCAATTGCAATAGGACTAAATTTCGTTATGGCTTTACAATTATCTTTTCCAGAAAAAATTGAAAATGTGCATCTTACTGGAAACAATGATAGGAGTGAAAGAGAAGTGTGCAGAATATTCAATGATCGACATCCAGATCGCCCCCCTATCAGTAATAGTACAGTGCACAGAATAAATAAAAGTTTCAATGAAACAGGCGCTGTATCGAAGAATATTTTGAGGAATAATGTGAGAAGAAGGATTGGACACGAACAGGTTGTATTAGATTACTTTAAGAATAATCCCAATGCCAGTTTGGGAGCGGCAAGCCTAGATTTTAATTTACCAAGGGAAAAGATACGGAGATGCCTACGAAAAAACAAAATGAAACCATTCAAACCCAAATTTTTGCATATCCTGGAAAACGGAGATAAAGAAAAACGACTTGAATTTTGTTTGTGGGCACAAGGAGAATACCTGAGTAACAGACGATTTTTAGAATGTATATTATTCAGCGATGAAGCCACTTTCACGACTAACGGTGTTGTTTCTTCTCAAAACACAAGATTTTGGGCAACTGAAAACCCTAATTGGGTTATTAACTGCAAAAGACAATATTCGGAAAAAGTTAATGTATGGTGCGGAATATTAAATGAACGAATTATTGGCCCATTTTTTTTCGAAGGAACTATAAATGCCATCAAATTACTGGAATTTCTCAGAACTGAATTATGGAATGCTATTCATGATCTTCCTATTGTAGAGCGAATAAACTTACATATCCAATTAGACGGATCTCTGTGCATAATGCTGGAATTATTAAACAATGGCTGAATGAACAGTTTCCTCGTCACTGGATTGGTCGAGGAAGTGAATTGATTGGATGGCCACCAATGTCCCCCGATTTGACCCCACTTGAATTCTTCTTGTACAAAAAGTCTACAAATCCCGCCCCAGAACTAGACAGGAGTTGTGTGAAAGAATACGTCAAGCTTGTAGAGAAATAACACCAGAAGGACTCAAAAATACTGTAAAACATATTCGAAAGAGATACGAAAAATGTATTGAATTGAATGGTGGTTTGGTGGAAGCAACAAAAATTTGAAATTTATTGATTAGGACCAAAATTACTCAATGTTGTATTATCGATGTCATTTGTTAGCCATCGTAAAATTTAGAAATTAAATCAAAATAAAGTTTTCAGTTCATTCGAAAGATCTTGGTTGATTGTACAATAATCGATATCTCGAGGAGCCGGTTTCTCGACGTTATGGATTTTGAATTTTTTCCAAAAATACCATTCTAGATGTTATAACTCGAGAACAATTTGTGTTATGAAAGCGAATTTCTATCAGAAACCTTAATGATCTTCTATGTTTGTGTTAACAGTATTGCCGATTCTCAGAATTTGTCTGAAATATTAAAAAATAATGGTATGTTATCAAAATTAATAATGTTATAGAATTGTAGCCAATGAATATTTTCAAATAAAATTTTAGAATTCACCTAAATGAAGAATGCTGAATCCAGTGGCTGAGTCGAAATTTCCCGAAAAAATTCGCTAATGAAATTTAGCAATTAGAACGTAAAAAAAATCGTAGTATACCCTGAAATTTGGAATATTTTGCAAATGTTTTGTTCAAACGTAGACTTTTTGTTACTCTTCCTGCTAAAAAAAAATTGAGTCGTTTGGAAATTGTAAAAATATGTTAACGGAATTTCAGGAATATGTCAATTTTATCTCCTAATTTTTTTTTATTTGTCAACAGATTTCGATGAAATTACAGTCAGTGATTTTTCGAGACTTCCTGAATCCAGTGGTATAGTCAAAGTTCTGTTAAAAATTAATTCCCTCATAACTTTTTTATTGATTGACGCATTTCAACGTTATTCACATAAGAACCATTTGAATATGTCGCGAATCCAGTGGTGTAGTTAGAATTTCTGTAAAAAAATCGCTAGTAATTTTTTTAGATTTTTGACCTTGAAAAATCAGATTAGTTTGCCCTGGAAATTGAGATTTATTCATGAAATTTGGTGTCCTAGTAGACTTTTAGAATGTCTACCTAATGAAAAAAAAATAAAAAATCATTCAAATCGGTTGAAAAATGTTGATTTTATAGGGGTGCTTCGGTCTTAAGTGGGTCACACTGTATGTCGCATGAGATAAATTTTGTCGAATAACATGAGCTGGCAACACCGAATTTTTGATGTAAGATTGTGTTCTATGCCCCTTCTCTTGTAAAACGTTCATAATAATAACAAATAAAATGACATTTGCTTTTGAAGATTACATCAGAAAAATAAAGTAGAAACATGGAGAGAGAATCCAAAAAAAATTATTGCATCCAAAATCAAAAGGGAACTTTAAATATAATGAAAGAAAAAGAAAATAAGCCTCTTCTATCGGAGAATTCTTTAGTTTATCTGAAAGTTTTAATAAATTTTTCTCAGATGAGAATGTAAAAGCACTCCTGTATAATATTACTCATTTCTCTCGAGGCCGCTGATAAATTTCCTGATTTTTTAAATTTTCTATAGCTATTAGTGAAGATCCCATTCCCTCACTACAAAAATCTCTAAAAAAGTATCAAAGAATGTTTTGACATTATTTATTTATTTATTCATTTACTATAAACTATTGGACCCAACCTATAAATTTCGCATCTTATAAAATTCTAGCATTCGACATAAATTGTCGACTGCCTTTGACCATTCTACAATTTGTCTATAAAAAATTTGCGAATGCGAAATTTGAGAATAAGAATATTCAGATTTCGTTCGACAAAGCGCATATCTCGCATGCGACAAAATATGTCACGGTTTGAGAATGGGGTCCCTGGTGGAGATTAATGAACGTTGTTAATTCTGAATTTCGGGGAATAAGGTATTGGAAAACTCAATATACTTTTACCTGCTATTTAGCCGATTTGAATACATCTTTTCACATATTTATGATCCCAAATATTCAGCGAGCAAAGGCCATCAGAAAATAGAGTACTGTTATTATTATTATTAATCGCTCTGAAGCCACTCGTTGATTTTTGGTATTGCAATCACTTTTCAGCTGTAGATAAACTCAACAAAAAACTACGGAACCACGTCGGTGCGAATTTCAAGTAGGCACTAGATTGGAAAATAAATTGAAAGTACAAGAAACTATTTAAATTAATTTCAGCTAATATCCACTCACCATACTTACGCAGACACAGTATTGGTACGGCATTAGGTTTCAAATGATTCTATTGCCTTTTTACATATATGTTCGAGAGGAAAATGCCAGCCACAAATTACAATTTACTCACTCAAATGTTCTGCATTGGGGTCTCTTCCTAAAGATATTAACCAGAATCATATTCCTTTTGTGTCAAGCTATAATAATTATAAGCTATTTTGTTTTGCTATTTTGAGCAAAGCGTAGGTACATGAAATAAATGTCATTATCTACCAAAAATAATATATTTCCGGTAATTTTCCTTTACTTCCACACTACAACAATAAACAGTAAATTTTTTATCTGTAGGGAGAAACGGTTTTATTGTAAAATATTTTAAAGGAGCAAGATTATTGCAAATTCACGAATTATGGAAGAACCAATGACAACAAATACTACACAAAACGACAAGGCAAAATCTGAAATTCTAAAAACCGTCTCTGATCTCTGTCAGATCTTAGTGACAAGTCTTTTCGTTTATGAAAAAGCACTGTTGCACGGTCATTATAATTACAGTAAGATAGGGTACATTATTGTATTGAAAATGATTCTTTCGCGCCTAAAATTCGGAGGAATCTATCTCTAAAAAAGGTTATTTTGGTTTAAAAATGCCCTGAATGCGCTGACAAATTTCTCTCTTTCAAATGACATGAGTTTTATTGCCTCATGACACAAAACTTTGAATTGGAACACCAAATGATTTTCAAACTTGGCAACGATCTACCCAAACTACACTGATGACGCACAATCGTAAACGGGTCACATACGCGGCATGCTTTTCGCCGAGAAAATTGGCGGGATGAGCATTCTAGATATTTATTTCTATGGTCTTTACCTCGTGCCGACTTAAATGGGGGTATAAATTCTTCGAAAGCTACTTGTCACATAGAAAACAGATGGAAAGAATAGAAGGGAAACTTAATATTGAAAAACCGGTGTCTATTGGCACAAGGAATTGTTTTGGGGCCAATATTATTTAATTTAAATATAACAGCGAGTTGGTCGTGGTGTTAGATCGTTTAGCTTCCACCCATGCGGTTCGGGTTCGATCCTCGGTCGCGTGTCACTGAGCTGAAATGGTTCGGATTCCACTTTTATTCAAACTGTAGGTCCTGGATCTCTCTTGCTTGCACAGCTCTGCTTTTGAGGGGGTTTCTCTGAAAATTTACAAAAAAAGTATATAAGTAAATGACATTTTCTCCTGCAACTCTACAGGTTAACTAATAGGATTTGCAGACGACCCGACCGTAATATATGATGCTAAAACATGAAAATATTTAGAAAATAAAGTTATGGATGATTAAAAAAATATGTTTGACCTTTTTAGTCATGAGATATTAACAGTAAGTCATGAAAAAACATACATCGTTCCCTTTTCCAGATATAGAAATAATTCACCTACTTTTGAGAAAATAACTGTCAAGAAAATCGATATCTCCCTGAAAAACTAAATAAAATATCTTGGGATAAAACTAGATTCTTACTTGAGATGTTGCGAAGACGTGAAGAATAAAACAGTAAACTACGCAATTGTTGAATCTCTGCTAAGATACGGAATTACCAGCTGTCATTTGGAACCTCCGAGCAATAAAAGATATACAGCCGTATGCATAGTCAATTTCAGCGATTCGCCAGAGTTTCGCCGCTTGCTACACAAGAACTATGATGCACATTCGAGCTCCAAAAAAGTGGTACATCGCCAGCGTTTCGCCAAAATGTAACTTATCGCGTAGTTGTTACTTTTTTTGAGTTCGACTGTGCATTATAATCCTTGTGTAGCGAACGGCGAAACTCTGGCGAGTCGCTGGCGATTGACTATGCATACGGCTGATAGAGGTGCCATTTCTATATAAACAACACATATTGATGTGAAAGCTGCATACCGCTATCCTTTGTTGTGATTTGTAGGTGAGGAGAAGATTTGTTATTGTTTTGAAAACTGGAGATAAGCTTAGAACCAGTGGCGTGCTGATACATTTTCTTATACAGTGACCGCCAAAAAGTATGTACCATATGGGAAAAATTTTTATTATTGGACTATTGGAAAAAATATTCTGGGGAAAAGCTTGTGCATGTCCGATAACCTAAAAATCGATTTTGACACATGTCACGTGATCGCTAGAATGGCGGCAAAATGAAAAAAATTGCAATGCAAAGGCAAAAAAAGGGGTAAGATGGCAAGATATCAAAAAAAGTTATTTGAAAAAATCACTTAGAATTCAATTTTATACACATAAAGGGAGTTTCAAGAGATAATTCAGAAAAATTTAAAATAGCAATTTTTTAAAAATATTTTCCCATCTATTTAAAAATATTATTTTTTTTTCTTATGAATAGCTTGACTATACTGAAACATTTGCTTTTTAATGATAATGACAAAACTTTCTCATTTTCTCCACACCAGAGGGCACTAATTTGAAAAAATGGGAATTTGTCAGAACCCTTGCTGTTACAACGGTTCGTATCTAACAGTTATATCCGATTTCCACGACCATTGTGATGACATGACACTCCAAAAACATGGTTATTTTCAGATTATAATCAAGTTCCGATGATAATCGTGCATGAGCGTTTCACTTCGCACATAAACTTGAAAATAGTGCGTCAAATTAAAGATTCTTAAAGTTTATGTGCAAAGTAAAACGCTCATACAGCATTATTATTGAAACTTGATTAGAATCAGGAAACATGGTGTTTCTAGATTGCCATATCAACACAATAGTCTTGGAATTCTGATATAACTGTTAGATAAGAACAAATGTAACAGCGAGGGTTCTGGCAAAAACCAATTTTTTTAATTTAGTGCCCTCTGGTGTGGAGAAAATGAGAAAGTTTTGTCATTATCATTAAAATGCAAATGTTTTAGTATAGTCAAGATATTCATGAGAAAAAAAAAATAATATTTTTAAATAGATGGGAAAATATTTTTAAAAAATTGCTATTTTCAATTTTTCTGAATTATCTCTTGAAACTTCGTTTATGTGCATAAAATTGAATTCTAAGTGACTTTTTCAAAGAACTTTTTTTGATATCTTGCCATCTTACCCCTTTTTTTGCCTTTGCATTGCAATTTTTTTCATTTTGCCGCCATTCTAGCGATCACGTGACATGTGTCAAAATCGATTTTTATGTTATCGGACATGCACAAACTTTTCCCCAGAATATTTTTTCCAATACTCCGATAATAAAAATTTTTCCCATATGGTACATACTTTTTGGCGGTCACTGTATATTATTAATTAGACTCGGTCGGTGCAGACAAATTTGTTGTCACATGTATCGGCATCGATAGACGACCACATGTCTGGTTGGAAAGCAAGTTTGTTATTAAGCTGCAACCCTGATGTCTAATGCTAGAAATGCGCACCAACCACCAGCAGTATTGCTGTAGGTCTTCCTACAGATGAATAGTGAATGCGCTTCCAATGCAAAGTCGCCCTGGAGCGCCACAGCAAATAAAAGCTGCCATGTACCCGCACTCTGCGAGTGTTGTCAAAAAATAGTAACATGTTCTTACGTTAATACAATGAATTTTTGGATTAAACTCTTCCTGTCATACGAATGGCAATATTTCCTAAATGGTTGCATAAATAACTTATTCATAAATAGAATTCATGATGAATATGTAGTGGACAAATAGTTATGTATGTAACAGGTGCAAAAATAAGTGACTGTTTATTGTACGTGATGTGAGAATTGTCAACACGCTACTTGTACTAATACACTAATTCTATTACGATCTTTAAAAAATTAGACTTTCATCGTCAATTTTGAATGAGAAAAGGTAGTGCTTATTGCTGTGGGGCAATATAAATTAAATGGCAAGTTATCATACACTTGATAACGACTGTAGATTTTATCAGTTGAAACGTCGTGAATAAAATTGCAGAGAATTGAATTTTTCTTTGTTCTTTTTTAAACAATGAAAGTCCAGAATAACCTTACTCAAAGTGAAACATTGTCAACCACTTACAAAAAAATGATAGCAATGTTGTCGTCAGTTCTTGCGCGTTCACGTGGTGAAGTCTTGTTCATACTCCCACGAATTACGCAATTTTTTTTACGAATAAAATGGTTGCATCAACGATTGGTCCGGCATGACTGGCAGCCATTTCATTCGCAGAAAAATTGCAAAATTCGTGAGCATTAAAAAAAATAAATCAGATACGAGCTGAAAGCATTTGATTTGATAATCAGTACGAATTTTGCACTCCGGAAACCCTTAAAACTGCGCTCAAATTTTTGCTGGGAAGGAAAATATTTTGAAGAAAACTGAAAAATATTACCTTATCGCATCAGATGAATATTCATCATGAAATGCCAAGACTGGTAACGCTCCTTTACTGATTATAGTTCTATAACCTGACCGAAAAATATGGTGATGCCAAAAGTGGTTAGAACAGATACCTGAGGATTTCTCCAAATCATTGATTTCTAAGTAAAGTGATTCACACCACAACTGACAACTGCTCTATTGGTTGGTAACCTGAATATATAATATATCTGAACCAATGTGAAAGTATCATAAGGAATATGATAGAATGGAATTATTGTCTTGACAATCATTATACCTACGTAACCCGTTCTTTAGATTTTAAAATTGTGATAATATACAGTGTTTCGTTTACAATCAAGAAGTTCATGTCCACGTACGGTTCAACCAGAAGCAACATTTTTATTCAGATGGAAACATCGAAAACTTCTGATGAACGGGTTATGTGATATTCCCTGTATATGAACAACACATTCCAGTACCCAGCAGATTGGGTCTATAGCTTGTTACTTATAATTTGAATTCGGGTTTGAAGAGTTGAGTTTGCTAACTTACTTACTTATTTTTCAATGTACCTACTGCAACAAGTATTTTCCTATTTATGAATAGGTAATCATTTTTCTAAGTACAAAGTTTCTTTAAAGCTATTTCAACCAAAAGTGTATTTTGTCTCACAATTGGGGATCAGAAAAATCAACTTTGTTAATAGTGCTAAAAACTAAGTAGGGTATGCCCATCAAACATGGTATGTGCCATGCTGCGACGCCCATGGTTTGATTTGATACTTACTTGTGGAATGTTTGTTTAGTGCTTGATAAGTTTTTCAGCACAAAAACTTCACACGTTATCGCCATTTCGCAGAGATAAGGTCTCTAGTATAACAATTTAACAATTCAACACAACACTTTTACCACTTAAAATTAAAACAATGTTACATATAGGCTCAAATCCAAACTGAACTGACAAGACGATGAATGAGTTGTCAACGCACGTAAACAAACTAGATCGCCAAGTTAAGAGTGAATAACAATACGGAATTCCAACCTGATTAATGAGTGGAAACGGAAATATCCGATAATGTTCTTTTTTAACATGATCCGAGCATAGATGTTTATAAACAACGTCGGGTATGTTGCTTTCAAGAAAGAGACAGGAAAGCCCTCTCTATATATTTTATTGCTCGGAGTTTGGAACAGGTTGGAATATACTTCGAAAAAAAATATTGAAAACCAATTTAGAAATATGAAATACAGTACAGAGCTTCTGTTTGAAGAAGAAAATGTAATGAGTCTGAGGCAACTGCATGTCTATAGTTTGGTAATTTACCTACTTAAAAATCGTTCTGACTTACAAATAATTTACCATCATGTCGATACCAGAAATGAGTCTGAAGACTTGAGAAAACTATATAGTAACAGCAAAACTCGTCACATATTACTAGTAGTAATATATTGTGGATATAAAAAAACAAGTGATTTTTATTTAATTCCGAATAAAAAAGACATTTTTTGCCTCGTCTAGTTAATTGTCCTTCACATAGAAATCTCTGTCCAAATACCCCTGGAGTCAATAAGTGTGCTCACAGAAGTCTGCTTCTAACCAATTTTGAAACAATCGTTAAATGAAGTGATAACCATCTGTGGGAGCATCGGTCTTAAAATTATTACGAATTGAATTAGAAGAATTATTTCAATTAATCAATTTTATTATCAATCCATGACATTGATTAAAATGATATCACAAAAATTTCGTACGAATTTACTGATAAAAAAGTGAGAATCATTCATCGAATTCGCTATGTTGTTCATAGTCAGATCTTAAATCAATCACTCGCATTGACGCAATTATTTTTATTGCCGTGTTATCCACCATTTGCTAAAAGTTAAAATCACTAGTCATATAATAAATAATTTTTTCTACAGACATTGATGATGTTTGCCCTTCAATACCAGCTGTTTTTTTTCAATGTCATCTGAAGACACCAGTATCAAAAGTTACTCACTATTAATACTATACTGGGAGAATTTTTTCCGCTCCCAGTAGCGGCAATTCAATTACCGCCCATTTTGACGGGAATGTACATTCTAGTAGAATTTTGCATATCACGTGTTATATCACCTTGGATATTTACTCTGAATAACTGCAATTTTTCGATGTATATTTACGTTGTAACATAATTTTACGATGGAACTTCACATTGTGACAAATTGCTCCACATCAAAAATTTGCAATGGAATTTTACATTGTAATATTACGGTGTAATTTTTTAACGTGAATAATTTGCACTGGAATTTCAAATTGCAATATTACGGTTTGATTTTTTAATTTGAAAATTACAGTCCGATGTGAATTTGCTATGGAATTTCATAATGTGAGATCCTAAAGTAACGGATAAATTAATTTTCTACCTCACTAGCCATTTTCAAGAAAAACCCTGAAAGATGTAGATTTATGTTTTCGAAAAGACACTCTGCGACATAAAAAAATTGCCCCGCTTCCACCTTCCTCAAAGTGACAGCCACCCCACCAATTTTTTTAAATAAAATAGGTGGTCAAGTGATACCTCATTTTCAAGGGTATTCAATTATCTATACAGCCATATATATATTTTTAAATTTCGTTCTTGCATCATGAAAACAAAAATTTCAAAATGTTACAAAGTATCACGAAAACTATTGAATTCGCTGTATATTCAATTCACCTCAATTTTGTTTGGTTCATTTACTGCTGTTTGTCATACGTGACAGTAGAGTTGAAAAATGAATGCGAAAAAATTAAGGTGTATTGAATATACAGCGAATTTCGAGATAAATAATTTTCAAACATTTTGAAAGTAATTCTTTCATGACGCATCAACGAAATTAAGAAAAAAAATAGACATGGCTTAGACAATTGAGTACCCTTCGAAATGAGTTATCACTTGATCCCCTATTTCATCGAAAAGAATTGGGGGGTAACTGTCACTTGGAGAGGGTGAAGGAGCGTCGATTTTTTTATGTTACAGAGTGTCTTTTCGAAAACACAAATTGATGTGTATAAAGGATTTTTTTAAAAATGGCTGATAACGTAGAAAATTTATTTATCCCTTACTTTAGGACCTCACTGTATATTGTTTCATTGTATAAGTATAGGTACATTTTGTGTTTTATTCAATACACCATCGATGTATCCATCAATTTTAGAATTTTGTCTCTTCGTCACCAAAGCCCTTCACTATACTCGACTTACGTTTCGCTAATGAAACTAGCATCATCAGGAGTGATAATAGTCTCCAGATGTGTATCTATAGCAATGAAGTGTTTTGGTGATTTGGAGATATACTGCCCAAATTTTTGAAGAAACCGACGTTTCCAAAATCCTCAACATTTTTCCATCCACTTCTATATCTTTATTCACCACTCTGGCTGACGGATTGAAACTGTATTATCTGGGTGAGAATCGTCTAGCGCTATTCATTTACTAGACAAGCAAATTGAATCTGTGGCGTTTAGTAGTAAAAAAATTTTATCATTTTCTTCATCGGTCGGCAACGAGTGTTCGTTACTAAACGATCTCCCAAAGAACTCTGTTTTCTAAAATTTTATGGTTTATAAGTATAAAGAGATTATGTCCTTGTCTTCATTATTTTACAATATTTTGGTCAATTATGTACAGATCCCTTTAATAATTGGAAATAAAAATACAATTTCAAACATAAAACTGAATATTTAATTTCAATATAGAAAAAACTCCAAACATGTACCAATAACATATTGCATATTAAAAATTAACATTAACTATTGATATATATATATATATATATATATATATATATATATATATATATATATATATATATATATATATATATAGAAAGATGTATTTATCTGGTCGTCCTAGTCAGTGCGATTGTCCTAAAAAAAGGTGGTATTATACAACAAGCCAAAGGCTCTCCATCGTCTTGTTAATTCTAGAAACAGTACAGAGACAAATAAAATTTAAATTATCATATAATATGGAGTTATGCAAATATTATTTGACAGCTAGATATTTTCTTTTCGGGATAATGTCATTTGACAATGATGGAACAAATGAGACTAGTTCATTCGATTGAAGAACATTGAGAATTCTCTAGGAAAAGTAATATTTTCAAAACTCCCTGAAATATATCTCGAAGACTTCTGAGGGTTGCGCGTAGGGGTGCAATCGGTTGACGGAATTAACAACAACAACAACAACAACACCTACGTTACTTGATATCTTTATTTTTAACTCATGATTCACGGATTACCAGTGAGGTAGAGGTATTTTCTACATACAAATTATGAATGTAGAAGAAATGAAGTAAAAACTTACTATTACAAAATCTGACAAATTCTTCAGGAACCGAATCACTGCATTCTTTCTGCAATTGTTTGTCTTCGTTCCCTTAGGGTTAGTTTTCATCAAATATCTTTGAACTAGTTCAAGGGTGGACGATGCCTTTTCTGGATACTTGAGGTTGGAAATGAAGAAGGATGCATAGAATTGTTGGAATGCATCCAAAATACAAGAGTACCTTCATTAATTACATTTTTTTATATGATGGCGTAATACCTTTCACGATCTACAAAACAAAATAAATAATACTATATTATGAATATTAAGATACAAGTGTACAAGTAAGCCTTGAAATCACGCGCAACGAGTTTAAAGACAATACGCGAGGAGTAGTGCCTTTGAGTCACTTGTACACATGTTACGCTATTTTTTATTATACCTGCATCGTGACTCCAAAAACTTTGCTGGAAATTAATTTTAAATCACAATAATGTCCGTTATATTTTACTTCATCTAATCAGGTTTGTAATGGACATCTGATGCTTTCACGAATTGTTGACATGGGAACTTGGCGTTGTTATCTAGCAACAAGATTTCGAGCACGTCGTGTTTTAATCTTGAAGATTGAGCACGCAAGGCTGATAATTCGGGTTGCAGGAATAATGTATCATCAATTATTTATTTACTGGAATATACCGCTGCTGTGATATTCATTCACTTCTTTTCGAAAAGAAACATATAATGTTTGGGCATATAAATAATAGTAGGGTGATTTCTGTTTGTGAGAATGAAACCCTTTGGTATTGCGTCAAGCTTACGGAAATGTTTATTTCCTTCTTCACTTACTAAAAAATTGTGAACGAGTTGAAAAAACAATTTTATAGACCGTATGAGACTACTTACTATTGTGAGTTTGGAAGAAGCTGGTTCTTCACAGCAGTCAAAGTTTATCGGTCGTTTCATGCAGGAATCAGTGTAAAAACATTGAATTGTTTGTTAAAAAATTTAAAAACTCAATTGTACCGGACAGCATGGTTCAATTAGGAAAATTAATTTTAGGTTAGTCACGTGAATCGTAGTCTAATTGATATTCACGTGACTAAGGTGACTAACCTAAAATTAATTTTCATAATTGAACCATGCTGTCCGGTACAATTGAGTTTTTAAAGATTTTAACAAACAATTAAATGTTTTTACACTGATTCCTGCATGGGATGAGCGATGAACTTTGACTGTTTGAAGAAACTAGCTTCTATCAAACTCACCAATGTAAGTAGTCTTGTAATTGTAATTCTTTTTTAAATCGTTCACAATTTATCCTCGAGAAGGAAATGAACATTTTTAAAAATTTGAATTTTTTGGAGCAAGTATCACGAAAGAACCCAACAACCGCCAACATTAAAAAAAAGTAAGTATATGTAAATAAAAAACGACCAAGGAATTTATTGGTTTTCTTCATATAGTACAGGAGCCAGCGACAGAAAATTTGCACATATGTCTACAAAGCTAGTTTCTTGTCAGTTTGTTGTTTCGATATAAAAAGTAAACAAAATGAGAGTCTACCACCCCAATGATGTTTCGTTCATATACAGTTTCAAAAGTTTGCACCATTCGTGAAACTTTTTTATTACCGATTTGCCAGAAAATGTTATTCTTCATTAAAATTGGTGAATTGAGGAATACTTGTATTTGAGTTATCAAAATTTTAAATTTCCAAACGGTGTACAGTGGAGAACAAAAAATAAAATTTTGTTCAAGTCTAAACTACCCTGGATGTGATTTCAAATTTGAATACTATTTTTGATATTCTTTCAATCCTCTACAGCTTTTTTGGATAACATTTTTTTGGTAATGTCAAAAATAAATATAATTTATACTTTATCAAAATTCCTATTTTTTGTTCTCCCCTGTACACTGTTTGGAAACTAAAAATTTTGATAACACTTATGCAATCCGCCTATACTACTTTTTATAAGGTAGTTCGTAAATGAAAACCCCGGATTTCACCCCAGCAAAATCGCTATGTGGAATTTTTTAAACAAGAAATAGTGAAAAAATATTGCAATTTTATTGGTTTTTTGGAAATATCTCGAATATTATTTGAGGAACCGTTTTACAGTCGATAGAACTTTTGTAGAAATTTATAAAACCTACAAAATGGTTTTTTAAACGCCCAGATCACTGCAGTTTTCACTGAGAAAATCAGGGAAAACCTCTAAAAAGAGACCATTTTTCAAAAATTCATAATTTTTATAAATCTGAAGGTGAACAAACAATTTTGCGGGAAATGATAGATAATAACATGTGGTTCAACTGTACGCAAGATATTTGCTGTCTGATTTGTAGTTTTTGCACAATCGCGTTATAAACAATTTAAGGGCAAATCTTTCTAAATGCGCCAATTTCAGGGATTTCATCTCATTCAAATTATGTAAACGGCATTTAGAAGTAGAGATCAATTTTTACAATTTGTATATTTTGGATTTTCACCTGAGAGGTGGGAAATGGGTTGGAAATTGTCACTGGAAGTTACTCTAAATGCTTCAAAGTGCACCCGAAGTCGCTCGTATTAACTTCAGGTCGACCTCGGGTGACCTCGGATAACTTCGGACGCACTTTGAAGCGTTTTGATCAGTCGATTTCTACATGATTATTGTATAGACAACCAAACATAAATGAATTTAGATGTTATAGACGATAAAATGGATATTGACAAAAAAATTATGTTGGCAGATGTTGCGGAAACGCCGGAAACTGCTAAAGTAGTATTTTCAACTTTGTTGCCAAAAAAAGCTTAGAATTCCTTATGCATGAAGAACTACATTTTGATATTTTTTTTCAGATACGATGGGGAAGAATTGGGATAAGTTCATCCTCCTCATGTGGAAAAATTGGGTTCTTCAATACCGTAGACCAGTTCAGACCATCATAGAAGTCGTCACTCCTGTCGTCTTTTGTATTATTTTAGTGCTTATAAGAAGCTTGTCGGATCCAAAGCCTCGTGACACCATAATTTATGAACCCTTTTTTCCGATACCGAATTTGAACGAGAGCAGTTCTTTGCTATTTGCATCTGCCGATGCTGAAAAGTAAGATGATCATCTGAAATAATTAGAGAAATGTGCATGAACATGATTTTTCTAAATGGAACGAGTATACAGGCGTGTTTATGCTCACCATTTCTGTAACTTTCATCAATTATCATTTAACTTAATTCACTTATTTAAGAATTTTGTTGCCTTGATGCACCCGCTTTAATTAAATTTAACTCTTTTTTATGATTATCCTGACTTCAAATTGGTATCAACTCGTCTCCTTTTTTGACAATAAATCAAACAGAACTTTCTCAGACCCATTCGTTGTTACATCGGTGACTGTATTCCCCCCAAAAATTGCCACAATGATTCTGCTCTTCTGCATTGATTACATCCATCTGATCATTGAGGCATTTGGGTTTCTTTCCTCTAGTGGTCTGGTTATGGAGTCATGTGAGGTGTTATTAAGCACCCTCTTTTTCGACGAAAGCACCAGGAGCTATTTCTTTTGCAACGTATGTATTTTCAATGCTCTCAACCTGACATTGTAGAGTAATGATCATCGATTTCGAATTACTAAATATTTGGAATATTTGGGTCGATACAGTTCAAGAAAAAGTTACTTTGGAAACACCAAAACTACGTCAAGATTACACTCGACCCGCGTTTCGACAACAAAGATAGCATCTTCAGAAGCTAAAAGCTTATTCTACGTTACTTCTACCCAAGTAGCACATATAGTACGGGACCCACCATTGAAAACTTTGAGTTCAAGGGACCGGTCTGCTGTACAAATTTCACCTTTTGATCCATGTAGGGGACATATACAGTGTCATCCCCAAAGTATGCACCATATGGGAAACTTATTTATTAAGGGTTTTTCGACGAAAAGTTATTCTTGATAAAAGTTTGTGCATCCCTTAAAACTGAATATGAACTAACGAAATACAGTGAAACACACGTAATGTACGAGGAGTCTTCAACTATTTGATTTTGAGACAAGAGTGAAGTACTCTCATTTTGAAAAATCTCGGGAAATGTTATTTAAAAAAGTTGTTCAGCATTGAAATAAACATCTAGTTTTGGAATAATGACCATCCAAGTGGAATTTTATGTTTTTACCAATTTTTTTTTTAAATAGGGACTACGAAAAAAGTCCTGTAATATTACAAATTACACAACTATGGTGTTAACCACGGTCAATTTTTCTGAGTAGTGAAATAATTTTCAGATTTTTTGGTGCAAAGTTATTTTTATTTTTTGTTAACACCGAAATTTACTCAAAATTATACAGTTTTGTAACAAGAACTTAATATTCAATAATATCAAATCACAAAACATCAAAATAAAATAGGTATTTCGGAACAAACTCATTGATTTTCTTGTCCAAAATAATTCTTATATTCGCTTTAAAAACAAAAGGATGTTTCCGAAGGAAGTATTTCACATCTCAGTATGATGTCCATCCCGCAACATGCACAGTTCGGTTCTTCTTACACAATCCTTGACTGCATTCGTAATGTGCCCTGACACAATAACTAGTAATCACATTTTTAAAATGTTTTCTATCCCTAAATGGACGATGTTTGTGAACTTCGTTCTTCAATGAACCCCATAAGAAGAAATCCATTGGGGTTAAATTTGGTGAGCGCGCTGGCATTGGATACTTTTAGTAGGTAACGTCCTTTCCATTTTCGATTGAATGTTTCATTTAAAAATTGTCGTATTGCAACACTACAGTGAACACTAGCCCCATCTAACTGATACCAAATTATTTCTCTTTGTCTACGTAGCATTTGATTCAAATTTGGTAATAAATCTTTATGTAAAAATTGCAAATATCGGTTGGCATTAAGGTTTTCATCAATGAAGAAGGTATCAATCACAGTATTGTTTAACAGTCCACATAAGACATTTACCTTAAATGAGTATTGGTCTTTGCACTCTATAGTGAAATGAGGGTTATCTAAAACCCACCATCTACAGTTCTGTGAACTTACGGTTCCATTAGTTGTAAATGTTGCTTCATCAGTCCATAAAATATTTATTGGGAACCGTGCGTTTTCTTCGTATTCTCCCTGATACCATGCGAAAAACTCAAGTTTTGGAATAAAATCTCTTTCTTTATAGGTTATTTATAAATTTTGGCTTGAAAGATTGAAATTTATTTTTTCTTAAAATTTTTTGTACGGTTGTAATAGGTACATCAAGAGATGTTGATATTTGTTTAATTGATGTCTTACCATCACACTTCCTCTTCCACTTCTCTAGATACTTTTGCAGCTGAGTGAGGTTTTTTGAAATTGTTATCAATACCGCTTGTTCCTTTAAATTTATTTAAAATACGGGTAATATACCTTGCGATTAAGATACCTGGCATTGAAAATGTCTGTAACTTGTCTGCTTGGAGTATTTTCCCCACACAACAATATAATCTTAACTATTTCTTCTTTTGTGAGCATCTTGATATTATTTAAATAGTACTTATTATCAAACGTTAACAAAATAAACAATAACAATAACTACGTAATAAATATTCAGCAAATATGTCACGTACTTAATGTCAAACATACGTTTGGTTTCAAAGCCAACTTCAAACACTTATTTTGGACAAGAAAATCTCCAGAAAATCAACGAGTTTGTTCCGAAATACCTATTTTATTTTGATGTTTTGTGATTTGATATTATTGAGTATTAAGTTCTTGTTACAAAACTGAATAATTTTGAGTAATTTTCGGATTTAACAAAAAATAAAAATAACTCTGCACCAAAAAATTTTAAAATTATTCTACTCCTCAGAAAAATTGACCGTGGTTAACACCATAGTTGTATATTACAGGCTTTTGAAATAAACCATCGTATACAGGATGCTGTCTATTTATCGTTTAGGCAAATAATTTTTTCGTGGATAAAAAAATAGAACTTCACTCAGATGGCCATGACTTCAAAACTAGATGTATTTTTCAATGTTAAACAACTTTTCTAAATAACATTTCCTGGAATTTTTCAAAATAATATTTGAAGGCTTCTCGTACATTACGAGTGTTTTACTTTATTTTGTTGGTGCATGGTCAGTTTTGGCACAAACTTCTTTCAATAAATTTTCGTCGAAAAACCCTTAATAAATAAGTTTTCCATATGGTGCATACTTTGGGGATGACACTGTATGAGAGTATGAAAAGTGATGTTGGCAAGAAAAATACTCTTGCGCAACATAGATAACAGGCCGCCATCTTGGAAAATGGAAATAAGATGTGACGTCATAGTAATCACAAGAAATATACGTAAGGCTAAATAGAACAGTACACAATTACAATTTTAATAGTAATGACGGACATTTTGTTTTCTGTGGCCATTTTGTGTGGAATATGTTATGCTTCCAGAACACCTTCTAGTAGACAATCCAATTCTGCGTCGATTGAGACTCAAAGCAATCTTCAAAGTCACAGTTGCCCTCAAACCCATGTGATTTCGTACACTGTCATTTTCCAAGATGGCGGCCTGTTATTTATGTTGCACAAGAGTATTTTCCTTGTCAACATCAGTCATATATGTCTCCTGGATGGATCAAAAGTCAGAATTTGTTCAGCAGACCGGTCCCAGTACTTTGCTATTTCTGCATCGTAGGAATTTGGGGTTCCATACTAATAGTACAGACCTTTCTCAAAAGCTTGTAATATGCTCAAATGTCAGAATGTAATCCTAATTTTTTTAAACAATTTTATCAAAACAACAATTTTAACGACTAAAAGGCGCACATTTGTGACGTTACATCGACGTTATAAAGTAGACTTGGACATATTACAGAATGAAAAAAATGCCACTGTTTTTCTACAGGGTTGTCAACAATATACTCAGTTCCTCAGTGAATGAATTCGCCTACAAGGTTATAAGTTGTTTCAGTTCATCATTGAGGATCAATCAGGATAGTTTGTTCATAATAATAATAAACGCTTTTATTGGTAGAAAAAAAAAGAAAGAAAAATTCAATGACACCATTGAATAAAAACAGCCACATGAATCACACAAGTGCTTTCTTCCACTCAACCTTGATCATCGACCAGAATATAATGAAGCTATGAATATAGAGTGTTTGGAATAAGGAATGGTCCATATTATGGGTGATATGATTAAAAACAGTATTTGCTTGTACTTCAAATGCTCCATGTTGTCACTTCAAAAAATTGAAGCATTTACTTCACATAATTCTTCAAGTAACCCTTAAGTAAGTACTAGGAGCAATTACTCCATACTTTGCTTTATTTACTTCGGTATACATATAGTAGTTAATACTGCAGAAATTACTTGTAATGAAACGATCGCCTACCAGGAGAAATCTCGATTACTTCAGAAGTTAAGTAAATGAAGAAACTAATACAGCAAATGCCACGAGTTTTATTATTTCAACAAAACTGACAATATCTTTTAATGTGTCAAAGAATAACTATCTATCAAAAATCAATCAGAAAAAATTACAATTTCAATACAGGAACTTCTAATTTCCAACATTACTAATGTTGTCTAGCATTTTCTGCATTTGGGAGTGTTTGGTGTAGTTTTTGAGAAACTACCTATATATTCGATTGAAAGGGTTTTCATGAATCATGGTAGAGAAAGGAGGAAAATATTGAACGTAGAACGTAAGGGGAGGAACAATATAGAAAATTATTTCGGCCTGTCAATTATTTTTGGTAATCTACTATTAAGCACTGTAATTTTAGCCTAAATGCAAACAATGTTGAATGACTGCTCTTCGGAAATCATATTGAGATGAGGGGAGCATCTTTAACGGAAACTGAGGATTGATGAGGATCTGAAATTTACAAGTCACGTGAACAGTCTTGTTCAGCGAGCTTATTTTATGATGAAAAATCTTTGCATGTGTTAGGTTTATTTCTGGATTGAGATATAGGGACCTTACCTCTTTCACTAATCGAACTGAATGGCTTAAAATGCATAACAGAAGAGAACTGCACCTTGCTAGCTTTTTAAAAATACTTTTTATACAGCAAACGAACCTCTTTCTACTGAATAAACTAGAGTACCGACACCAAGCTCACTTGAGGAACCTTAGAATTTTAAATTAAACTCTCCATGTCCCAACATCGAACAACCCTTTTTGAACGATCCTTTACTGGTCAGGCAGTGACCTCTTACAACTCTCTTAAACTGTGAAATTTGCACCTCTGAAAACTTTTAAGATTAAACTCAAACAATCACTACTAGATAAGCAGCGATTACTTTGATTACCTTATAATTACGCTACTGATTTTCATAACAATATTACTAAACACCTCATAATTACTATTTAAGTTGAGTTTAAAATTGAATTTGATTCGATTTTTAGTACAATGTAAACCATAATAAATTTTTGTTGCCTGGTTGAGTGGAAGAATAGCTCATCTAAACTCCGCCAGGAAAAATAAAGGAAGAATAAATTTATTATTATTATTATCAAAAAACTCTCAACAATCGTACCAATTCGAGGTTAAACACGTCCTAGTATTTACTACTATGCCTGCCTGTAGAATCTTGTTGACCAAACCTTCAATCCATACTGTATCGAAGGCCTTTTCCATATCCAACAGTGTCATGACTGTGTTGAGACCTTGATTGAAGGCCTCCTTCACCTCGTGCACAATCCGTACTACCTGTGTGGTCGTGTTGTGACCTCTGTGGAATCCGAATTGCACATCCGGGATGAGTTTCAGCCTCCCCTCAAGACCCAGCAGCCTTTTGAGGATAATTTTGTCTACCACTTTGGCAATCACGCTAAGCAGCGAGATAGGGCGGTAGCTGTTGAGCTGATGCTTGTCCTTGCTGGGCCTCAGAATCCGTACGATCTCAGCCCGCTTTAGACAGTCTGGGAAATACTGCCATGGCATTGACAATGTGTAATAACTGTGTCACGGACTTTCGCGGAAGGTTCTTGACCAGAATTGCATCAATTTCGTCCTGACCTGGCGTCTTTCGTGTTGGAAGTCGTTTGATGACCTCCAACAGCTCCTCGCTGCTTGCCATTACTTTGGCGAACAGGTCGGGCCCGAAGGAAGAGCCGGCATCTCCCGAAGGCGCTCTACACGCCTCGAGCACTCCGCCTGCTCCTCGTTGACATCTGGCGCCTTTCGGTGTACACTGCTTAAGTATTCCCCGAACAACTTAGCTTCTGCGGATCCGTCACTGCACGTGTGTTACCGCTCACCATGGATGGCACAGGTTTGAAGCATTTTTGAATACGCCTCGACATGCGCCAAAGTGAGTTGTCCCGCATGTCCAGCTTCTCCAATTTGTCACGCCACACCTTCTCGGTGTGCTGTCGAACGAGATCATTGATCTCCCTGCCAATAAGGAGCATGTTCTCCCTATGGACCAGGTTTCCCGATCTCTGCCAGCGCTTTCTTTCGGCGTTTTTCTGTCCGAGCAGCCCTTTGACTAGGGGTGGCAAAACATTCCGGCCTTCCCTGACCTTGATTTTTCTGGTATTGAGATCCCGAGCTACTCGGTTATTCGAGATTATGATCTGGGTTTCAACCTCAATGTTCGCACGACTAATTTGACTCTTAATTTTTGTGAGTCTATTCAAGCACCTGCGATATTCCCAGTTAGTGCTCCCGTAGTCGAACCGGAAATTTGCCGTTTTGGCTTCGCCCCTGCTCTTCAAGTTGAACATAACTGGGTCGTGATCGGAGGTTAGTTCGTGAAAGACCTTGAGGCTGCCCAGATCCCAAACATTTTTATTGATCACCAGATCAATCGTGTAGGGAGTGGTTCAGTTCCAGGGGTAGTACGTTGGCTCCTCCGAGTGCTCCACTACCGCCTTGCTATCCAGGATGTTTTCCAACAGTGTATTACCATTGGCATTGGACTGGTTGAAGCAATTCCACTCTGGTCTCCTAGCGTTCAGGTCTCCGACAAGTAGTACTTGTGGTGATTGATTAGCGATACATTAGCGAGGAATTATGATACAATTTGAATTTTCCAAATGTTGATAGATACAAAGTGGTTCTGCCAGCTTCATATAAACCTAGCAGAAACACGGTTTTTTATTTTTAGGAACCAGCGAAACATTTTCAATTGGTGTAATAAATTAGCGACAAATCAGTGACACATTATGACATAATAGAAATTGAATATTCCGAAATGGTTCAGCTTCTGTAGAATCAGGGGTGTAGTATCGGAGGGGTCACCTGGTATACATTACTGTAATATTGCATAATCGTTTTTGAATAAAACACGTTCCTTATAAAATCATGTCCTTGTACAAAAAAAAAATATGTTTTTATGTGTTAAGTTCTTGACACCGGCATATATTTTTTTTTCAAACAATATACCTACTTTTATTCCAGGAAAGTTGACATGGTGTATTCCCCAAAGAATGAACAATTAGAAACTGTGATGGAGTTTATAAGACCTAACTTCAGGAACATCACGGGGCTAAAGAATTCCAAAGAATTAGAAACATACTTTGTGACTCATTCTGACAACTCTACTTTTGCTGGTATCGATTTCGGAGAAGAATGTCAAAATATAAAAAATCTGAGCGACATTAAGCATTGGAAGGTATCTATAAGGTAAGAAAATTCTTTTGTATGCACGTTTGATAGACCAGAGCTTCACTACTCTTTCACTGCAGACTGGGAGATGATGACAGATTTTAGTTGACGATTTTCTCGTTCATGCCTCTTAGAGGACTGAAACATATAAAAGTGCTGACAAAATTAATGGAAAAATTTAGCCGGTCCCGCGTGGCTTTCATATGGAAAATTCAATTTCCATTTGCACAAAAAATATTTGTTTTGAGATGATTTTATCGCCGCTGCCATGTACATCAACAGAATGTTAAGATAGAAATTAGAAGTGAAAATGATAGGCATAAGGGTTGCACGTGACCAAAGGGTAGGAATGATGACGTAAACTTGTGAAAAATAATTAAAATTTTAGGCGTTTTTCTCATTGCTGCCAATTGAAAGAATGGAAGTTTACATCATGAATATGCCATATACAAAAATTGGCATAAGGTCTGCGGATGCCGAAGTGAGGTTAAGTACCGGAAAATTTTGTGGAAATAATTTCAAAGGGATTTTTGATGATTTTGTCGTCAATGAAATGGAGTGCGATTTTAATTTTAAGATGTAAATGTTCATTACGCACAATGGCATAAGTGTCGGTCATGTCCATAATACTGAAAATGAATAACGAATTTGAAGAAAAACATATGAAAATTTATACCATTTTGTTTTTCATGACATTTTCCCTGTGCATCGAAAAAGTAATTTCAAGTCCCTATAATAAAAGTCATAAGTATCGATTTTACCGAACGTATGAAAAAACATAAAAAATTATCGCAAAACATCATAGACCAACAGTTAGCAGCGTATTTCAAGTTATATAATTATTACTTAATTTGATTTCAATTATTTTCACCATCACCTCTTAAACGATGAAGCTCTCACTACGATTTACAGAAATCTGATAGATTTTAACATTTTTATTTTATACTAATCATTTTATACCTACAAAATCTGTTTGTTGATTGTTGGTTTGTGTTATTGTATTGTATTTTCTTGTTTATCTATTTATTCATTTATTTCACTCGTACTTTTGTTTTGATTATTGACAAGTATGTATTAGAAATAACCTATAATTAATATTAATTATAATCGAACTTTGTGAACAATAATTCAATTTCTCATTTAAAGAGAAAAGTGATAGATTGCCGCTCGACAAAGAGAGCGGCAATAACACTTTGAGCTCGAAATGCACACATAATTTTTTCTACAAACCAAGATCTTAATAAAAAACGATCGACACTTCATTCAACATAGGCACATAATATTACCTATCAGAAAACTAACGCTCAATAACTATGCCAAATGTATAAGCGATTCAAATATCAAATAACTCACATCTCTAACAAGAGAAAAATGGAAAATAACTAGGTATTGTGTAAGAAAAAAAAGTTGATGAATCGAACCCGGGTCCTTCAGTACCACCATAGAAACTTAGAGTGCTTCAAATTTTTTGTCTATACTTTTCATCATGCAAGATTAGGTTCGTTTTAAACAAGAGCAGTAGAGATCGAGCGTTTTCGCCCTAGATCGAAAAAGCTGTCACAAAATGACATTTCACGGAAAATGTCAACTTTGCTTGGAGAACTGAAAGCGTCAAAGGCTACTTGCGGTTGTACAAAAAGTATATTCTCCCTTTTTGATATCTAGTGTTCTTGTGATGAAACTCGTTTTTGGAGTAAGAGGTAGGTAACAGGTTCAGTACTGGCCAGACAATATTATTTTAGACCCAAGTGTGTTTCGATCAGTCATTTCAGAAGTTTAAGAATGATTACTTAGGGTAATCAATCTACACTTTATTGTTCCACAAAATTTGAAACTATCCTATATTCAATATAAATTTATTGAACTTGTAGATTATGTCACTGGTGGCACCAAAAAATGCATGAAATAGTAATAAAAATCTTCATATGTTTCTAGAAAAGAAAAAAATTCTGTTCGATATCGAAGCTATACTATCTCTTGCTTACCCCACTAGACTATTAGAGATTACTACTCGAAAAATTTACAGTTACATTTAAAACATTCAAATCTAATCCTTTTAATCCTTTTAATAATGTTTTTGAGAATAACCCTGCCGCTGGGGGCTGCCGATTCGACTTTTATTATTAAACCGATAGGTATAAAAGATTCGTAGTAAGTACCTAAATTGTCAAAACTTATGAAATGGCAATTTGAAATACGCTGCTGACTCTTCCTCCCAATGTTAAAATACTGTTCGATTTCATTCAGCATGCAAGTTGACAAGATTATTTTGATCTCCTATCACAAATGAAAATGATCGATAATGCCAAACATGTGAATAAACTGAAGGATTATTGCCAATAATGAGCGGGAATGCGGGAACGCGTCAGTTTTCCCGATTATTATTATATTTGTGACAGAGTTTTGTGAGAATTTGATGGAACATTCATATTTTGGACCAGTACAAAATCGGTGAGTACCTACATACATACTTTTTAAATCATCCTGAATTCGGAACCCTTTATGAAATTCATCTTGTTTCTGGTTCAGATTTCGGTAAGGGTAAGCTTATCGGGCTTCCGCTCAAAAAACAAAAAATTATATGTTACTTACTGAAAAAAATTTGCGGTGGTCTCTATTACTTTCCGAGATATGGTTCTCCAAACATTGAAAATTGACCGTTTCGAAGCACGAATTTTTCAGTCAAAAATCACTCAAAGTTTTCCCTTCTTTTGATTGGCCCTTTTTTTACACACTAATCAACCCATATTTCACAATTACAAGCAATAAAAACTTAAAATTTCACAAAAAATTCACCCTTCTTTAGTACAACACATAACTAACAAATCTGGATTCTTTTATAATTTTAAATTAAGTGGGTTGGTAACTGCGTGCGCTAACGCCGCCAACTATTCAAATTTGATTCTGCGCAGATACCTTCCACTTCATTGCTATGTTCAATCAAATTTGAATAGTTAGCGCGCGCAGTTACCAACCTACTAAATATAAAATTATGAAAGTATCCAGATTTGTTGGTTGTCCTAAAGAAGGGTGAATTTTTTGTGAAAAATGAAGTTTCACTTATTGAAAATAATGAAAAAGGGTACCTAGGTATTCAATTCAGTAAAATATATTTCAAACAAGAATATCAAGATTGATATCGTTATTATTTTCATATTTTCCTGAATAGTGGTAATTTTCATAGTTTTGCATCATCGTTATAGAGGCATGACAACATTTTTTAAGTTGCATGCTGAAAAGCATCAAGATTAAAATCACTGAAAATTATTTGGACAATTTGCACAGTCTTGTTCAATATTTGCTATAATTTTTTAATATTTTTACAAGTTCGGCAATATCGACAGTTATGCCTTTTGTTTTAGGGGCTTAAAATTACTTTTTCTAGGCACCTGCAAAATGGCATGAAAATGGTGAAAGTTTTCACACAATTATCTGCAACTTCATAGCTTATGCCTTCATTTTGGACACTTTCCACCGCCATGCCAATTTTACATAATAAACAATTCATCATAAACTTCATATATTTTCAAAGGCATAAGAGATGATGTCATCAAAACTCCCTTTGAAATTTCCACAAAATGTTCCGGTACTTAACCTCACTTTGGCATCCGCAGACCTAATGCCAATTTTTGTATGGCATATTTATGATGTAAACTTCCATTCTTCCAACTTGCAGCAACGAGAAAAACGCCAAAAATTTTAATTATTTTTCACAAGTTTACGTCATCATTTCTACCCTTTGGTCACGTGCAACCCTTATGCCTATCATTTTCACTTCTAATGTCTATCTTAACATTCTGTTGATGTACATGGCAGCGGCGATAAAATCATCTCAAAACAAATATTTTTTGTGCAAATGGAAATTGAATTTTCCATATGAAAGCCACGCGGGACCGGCTGAATTTTTCCATTAATTTTGTCAGCACTTTTATGTGTTTCAGTTCTCTAAGAGGCATGAACGAGAAAATCGTCAACTAAAATCTGTCATCATCTCCCAGTCTAACAGGCCAGTCAAAAAAGACCGTCAATTCACATTCATTACAACAATTTCCATTAAAGACATTATATTGAAATTTGCATAATCATCAGGTGAACAGAAATTAGGCAAATTTGCATATAACGCTAGTTAGCAATATCTCATTGGAAAAAATTACAAATATAGTACAAATTAAACAGTGTTCACATACAGTAAGGAATAAATTCATTATCTAGAAAAAGAAAATGTTTTCGAAAAAGTCCGCGGACACATCAACTTTTATTCAAAGATGCACATCTGTTGACGTTTAAGTAACATAGATGATGTCATTAATGTTTCGGCTATGGCGTCACTGACATTTTCTTCAAATTCTATTATTGACAGTGCCATTTGATAGATCATATTTCTCTGCACACGTTAAACCAAAAGTTTTGTTATGTTACATAAGGAAATTTTAGAGAAAATCAATTATTTATTGATTTTAAGTTAACGCACTTTATTCGGTTGATTGAACAAACTAATCATTTACTTCCGTATGCACCGTGTGTACCTGATCTGGGTGAATTAACTTTTCGACAAATAAGTGAGATTATATGATAGTTGAATTCATTGATTAGTCAGAGAAATAATAGTCGATTAGAATTTTATAGTACACGGTACATACGGGCGTTAGGGGTTCAAAACAAATTCCTTCCTAGCTATGTTACGTTCTCTTTCCGCACGCCACTGGTATACTCGTATTTTCTGGGACATAAAAAATCACTCTTTTTATAATCGTTAAAAGACATTTTACTGTTTTTGATACCTTGCTGATTTAGCCGTTTGGTTGGCGTATGACACGGTTTTAAAGTTTATATTCCATTGATTCACATCTTTCCAAAAAATTTAAGAATGAAATGCGCCTTTTTGTCAATTACTGAATCAAAATTCTGGTGACGATCGGATACGGTGATAGAGTACGAACGCAACAAGAAGTAGTTGGACTGTTTTATACCAAATATGCAGTGAGCATAGTTGAGATAAAGTTCCGAGGCACTTTTACAGCCAGTTTCATAATCAGACTTTAAAAGTAAAAGTCGACTTTAAAAAATGTTGGTGTTTCATAATACTTTAGAGTGACTTTGAAGCCACTTCAAGTTAAAGGGACGATATCCAGACTTCAATCAGCTTAATGTGCGATCTAACCTCACCAAGTCATAAATGTCTCATCATTTTGTTTTGTCAGTTTTCAATTTCAATAACATTCCACGTTATGAACCTGTACCAAGGAATATAATCTTCAAGTTCAAGTTCATCTGATGAAGAAAATTCAGAAATATCATCTTATATCATCTATAGAAAAAGAGAAAACAGATTGTATGGTTATGATGGAGATAATGGGTCATATGCATAAAGTTGAGTGGACTCAGAAGTAGCGACTCCGTATTGTAGAGAGTAACTACTCCTCTTAGTGAGCGCGAACTCCGTTTTGGTATACATAAAATATAAAAGGAAAAACAAAAATCTCTGATTTGCAGGTTTCGACTTATCTTTCTTGCAGATGTCGACTTATCTTTCATGGTCTCCCCGAAGTCGCATATATCCCCGGCATTCAAACATTTAAAATTTTTACATCGGTTGTGTATGTTTAATAAGTTGATGAGAAGATGTCGAGCTGTTCTGGAGAGGATTATTCTTAAAGACAAACCGTATTTGTGAAGATTATTAAACAGTATCCTGTTTTGTTAGAGAAATCTAACATCCTGGAAGTAAAGAAGAAACGACGTGAATCCGTTGAAGAAATGAAAGAATAGAATAGAATATTCAACTACGTTACACAATATAATGTTTGTGGCAGAAATCGAACAGGAAATAAACTAATAAAATTAAAGGGATGGGAGCAAGAGCTGTTTGATTTCTTGTAAGGAGAATCAAATCCTACTATTGCTGGATTACAGTCAGTATAGGAACATGAGTACAGTCTACTCTAAGGAAAATTGAACTTTTCTCGCCACTTATTTTTAGCATTCTGTAGATTTTCATGTGAGGATGGAAATTTGATTTGATTTTTGCACAATACGAGCTATGACGGTGGTATAACGGTTCGGGATACCGTCACCAATATATTCTGCTACTAACGTAAAAAAAATCCCATTCTTTCTTCATTACTCTAGGCTCAGTCCCTATTCTTCAATATTCCCAAGGAAATGAACATTTACCCGGCTAAACCGATATAAGGCACGATACTCTATTTCTCTTAATTCCAAACTAACCTCAAACACCTTGGTAGGCTGATGAATTGGCATAAATTCAGCCATCTCGTACAGGTATCTAATTCTGATGAAGCTGAGTCTGCTACTAAGGAGCCTCGCTTTATTTGGAGTAGATGCACAGTGTACGGAGTTGACCTCGCATTTATGCATATAAAAATAAAAGTCGGTACTTGAGGAGCGAGGACATCCTCGCGGAAAGAGTAGACACTCACAAGTTGGAGCTTATACCGACATCTTTATGCATATCAAATGGAGTAGCATCTTTAAAAATGTGAGCAAAAAGTAGCCACTCAACTTTATGCATATGACCCACTGATACCTTTTCATTGCAAGAAATATTGTTGGTTTTCTTGTTTTCCAATTTTTTCTGATTTTTTCCAATTTCATCCACCAAAAGAAGTTCCTCCTCCGTGGAGAAATTATTACCTCTTTTTGATATAGTCATAGTATCAACGGATGAAAACGAAATAATAGTAATTACACCACTAAACACTGAAAAGTGAGAAAAAGCTTAAAGCTAACTTGAAAAATTGACAAATTTTGTTGTTCTGTCAATTTTCGGCTGTTTATCGAACACATCGAAGCATCGACTGTACTTTAGTTAAAAGTTTTGATGGGTATGATTATGAAACACCTCACCTTTAGCTCGCTTCAAAGTGGACTTGAAGTGAAACTTTATCTTTAGTTGAAGTAGATTTTAAAGTCTGATTATGGAACTGGCTGTTAGTAATGATGATCTCCCTAAAGCTCCCAAGTAGCAATTCAACGTTGCGGCGACGTGTTTAAAAAAGTTGCGCAACCAAACATAAGTTGCGTTGCCGACCTCAACACAACGTTGTCACGACCCTGTTCTGCACCAATTTGGTCAATCACTTTTGGGTTTTTAGAACGTTTCAGCTCCAACTGTAGGTAGCTGATGGTCGTTTTCTAAACGTTGCTGGGTTTAAAAAACAAACGAAATGAATACAATAAATAATATCCGGCTATCCGTAAGATAGCATTGAACCACATCACCACAGTTTATACCTGATAATAATTGATAATCCTGTGAGCTATTTTGCAGTATGTACTCCGAATAATGTTGAGATTTAGCAACAATGCATCAGCAGTAGGGTTGACCGTTGCAGAAAACTGTAATTTATTTGGACATATTATGAAAAATCCCTGTCACTATGGTATGTATAGAAGACATATCTTGTCAGTGCCATTTTACAGTTCAAAAACGCTAAATATTTATAATACATAATAATTAATAATATAAAAAATATTTGATATACTGAATTTCGATTAAAGAAATATAGATAAGAATTTCAGGATGAAAAAAGTGCTATAACAGTGAGTAGGAGAAGATGAATACTTTACTATACTGACTAATATAGGGTCCACTAATATTTGTTGTAAAAATAACTTTTGTGAATATCTCAGAGACAGGTTTAATGTAACAATACAACATGTAAATCACACGAAAGTGAGTAAAATTGTAAAAAGTAAAGATAACAAAATGTAAGGTGTGAGATGGAGTGTTAGAAACGTTAAAAATTTTGGTTTTTCAAAAGTAAAAAATGTGTTTTTATTATATCTCGCGCAGCGATGACAGTTTACTTTTCAGGTGTTTAAAATGTAGTTAATTTTTCAACCAAATAATTACTGATGGCCAAAATGGAAACTTGAAGAAAACTTTCTGGTTACTCCTACCCGAGGGGGAAGTAACTCTTTCATTAGGTGTACATCATAACATTTTCATTACTTCATTAATCATTTCATATTCAACTTAAAATCGAAATCTGTTTCTGGGGATCCGTGATATGATTTTTTTCGGTTCCAAGTTGGCAAATTTATGCCGTCTGACAATCGGTAAGTAATCGCCTCGGTGATCGCTGAGCAGACGCGGATTTTAATCAGTGATTTTCCGATGAATAGTATAACATCATTAATGGTAATTATTTTTCATTAGAGTTAATTACTGCATTATTTTCATTAGGTGTACAAAAAATGGCTAGTTACTCTCCCCTCGCTCCTACCGTTATACTTTTATGCTCAAGAAACCCGAAAATTAACGATTTCAAAGCAGAAATTGGCAAAGCATTTCATTTTACTGTCAAATACCTATACTATTGTTTCATGCAATAGAAAAATGGGGTCCTTCATTCTGTTGCAAACTTTTCGAAAGTAAAGAATTAAAAATAATCATTTCGATGAACAATTTTCAATTTAGATATTGATTATAACTCGAACTAAATGGAATACACATACATTATTTCTAGAAAACTAAATAAGACTTCATAATCCTTTCCCAAATTTGAATGACCGGCCATGTTTTCGACTTTCAACAATGCGTAGGAGTATAAAAGTCGTCAAAGCGACTTTAGATATCAGATAACTAAAAACATACTAACTTTCAACGTTAGTCTGTCAGAATTAACTTTATACCCGGAGCGCGACTGAAGTTGCTTATCCGACCGAAAACTGAAACAAGTACAACTAACGAAAAATTTAAACTTGAGCTTCAAACTTCAACTCTCCAAACTGCCTTTCTTCATGAGGGCTTGTGTCTGTGAAGTTTCTTCACCACGTAACCTTTTTTTTGCCTCTAATAGGAGGCAGTGTATTAGAATGATCCTTTCGTTTCCTATTCAAAGGTTAGGTTAGGATCATTCCAGTTCCTCTTCTTTTACTACATACTTTTTCATCAACCAATTTAGCCAGTACTGTGTCCTTGTCACTAGAATAAAAAAGTAATAAATTGAGTAAATTATTATTATCTAAATATCGCCGGCACCTCCTCTGTAGTAAATATTTGGAAAATGGTTAGTTGTGAAGACCCCACGAAAACGTTTTCAACTTTACTAAAAATTGCCCACTGCTTGGTTGAATCTTATAAGGTCGACTCTCCGTCGGGAAAACGTTTAACATAACTTAAGTTGTCACTTGAACGTTTTAAAAACGTTATTCCCATTCCCAAAATATTAACTAGTTGTAGTCAGTTGTGTAAACGGTCTGACAACGTCGTAGCTCAAGTGATGTCATTCTCAACGTTAAGACAACGTTATCTGGTGGTTTAGAGAGCACCAATTACAAGTTTAATTGTGGCATATTTTGTGGTTATAGTGGCCAAAATGCTACTTGGGCTGGAAGTCCTAAAATCAATGAGGAGGTCAAATTATATGTTTTAATATCAATGTAGGAAAATCCTAAGAAGCCTAAGTAGAATTAGCCAAAATAAAGATATCCCAGTTACAACTAACTACACATAAAATTTCAAAATTGGAGAAGTGGCATCCCTATAAGATGACTCTGACCCAAGAGCTTTCCGAGGACGATCCAGACCGACGGATGCAGTTCTACCAACCGTTAATAGATATGTGCAATGCTGACCCTTTGCTAGTGTTTATTTTGTCTTCAAAGGTGATGTTTGTGGACTGTAGTGGATAGGATTTAGACAAATCAACTTCTTTTTTGGTTTATTTTTCGAGTAAAAATGACAAAGGTTTCGAAATATCAAAATTGTTATATCTAATTACAAAAATCCATAGTAACACATATTCAATTCACATGAAACGAATAACTTATGTCCAAATTTAGCTACAGAGTGATACACTTTTCTATCTAGTTTCCAACATGGCCCCGGCCTTGAAAGGAGTCAGGGACACTTTCAACATCCTGGCATATCTAGTTTTCATCAGCCAACGGCAAACGACATAACTTGGCCATTGAACGCTTGGTATATCCTGTGGTAGTTTTTATCGTTGCGACTCTCGCGACGCCATCTTTTCCAGGATGCAATTGAGTGACGCGCCCTAAAGACCATCTGAATGAAGGAAGGTTGTCTTCTTTAATCAGGACCAGATCATTGTCTTGTAGAGTTCCTTGGGTAGACGACCATTTGTTTCGTTTTTGTAGTTCGGATATATACTCTAGTGACCATCTGGACCAAAAGTGCTGTTGAAGTTGTTGAATTCTCTGATACAGCTTCAGTCAATTCTCGGGTACTTGTAACAAATCAGGATCCGGAAGCGCACTTGCGGTACGTCCAATCAGGAAGTGAGAGGGTGTGAGTGGTTGCAGATCAGAGGGATCGGAAGATAAGGGGTGCATGGGACGCGAGTTGAGAATACCCTCGATCTGGACAAGTAGAGTATATAACTGTTCAAATGTCAATAATGCATTTCCCGCAACTCGTAATAAATGAAACTTGACAGATTTAACTCCGGCCTCCCAGAGGCCTCCAAAATGAGGGGAATATGGAGGGATAAATGACCAGGAAACGCCATCGTTTTCTAACATCTCTGTTAAGTTTCGAGAGTTATCACGTAAAAATTTTCCTAGACTCTCGAGCTCTGTTTTGGCTCCTACAAAGTTTTTGCCATTATCAGAAAAGATTTGAGAGGGTTTTCCTCTACGAGAAACGAAGCGCCTACAAGATGCGATGAAACCCTCGCTGGTTAGGTCAGATACTAGTTCGATATGTATAGCACGAGTCACGAAGCAGACAAAAAGACAAATATAGGCCTTAGTAATTTCGCAACCTCTTCCCTGTCTGTCTTTGACTTTGAAGGGTCCAGCATAATCAACGCCGGTTACATAAAAAGGAGGTGCAGGATTTACCCTAGTGACAGGAAGGTTTCCCATAATAGGAGTTATACTACTCGGTCGTGCCCTAAAACAAGTAATACATTCGTGAACCGTTTTTCTTGCTAAATTCCTGCCTAACAGGGTCCAAAACTTGTTCCTTGTGTGTGCCAGAAGAAGTGTTGGTCCCGCGTGTAACAATTTTATATGTTCTCTCAGAAATAATAACCGAGTAAAGCGACTTTTATGACATAAAAGAATGGGTAATCTTTTATTGTACGAAAATGATGAGTAGGATAATCTCCCACCAACTCTAAGAATTTTATTATTGTCTAGGAACGGATTCAATTTCATGATTTTAGAACTTTTGCTGAGTTGCTTACCATTGTCGAGTACATTGATTTCGTTCTCAAAAGACTCCTTTTGAGACAACCGAACTAATGCCATACAAGCGTTGTCGATTTCCTTATGGGTTAAATGACCTAAGTTTCGATTTGCCCCTTTGCTGAAACAATTTTCTTCAAATCGAAGGCAATAAGCTATTACTCTTTCAAGTTTAGATAAATGTGAGTACTTTTCAAAGAAATTGATTTTTTCAATTGTTGCTTTGTTAACTAAAATAACCTTTTTTAGTTCGGGTAATGGTTCCTCACATTCTATTATTGACGGCCATTCATTTTCTTCAAACTGAAGCCAAGATGGACCGTTCCAATACAAATCGGTTGACTTCAACAAACTAGATTTGACACCCCGTGAAACAAAATCGGCTGGATTGTCCTTCGTTGGGACATGTCTCCAATTTTCAATGTGTGAAAACTGTTGAATTAAAGAAACGCGATTCGCAACAAAGAGTTGTAGTGAATTTGGGATAGTGTTAATCCATCCCAGTACTATACTTGAATCGGTCCAATAAAATATATTGTCGATGTGCATTTTGAATGCCGAACAAACTTTATTTGTCAGTCTGCACATTAGCAAAGCGGCCAACAACTCTAATCTTGGAACAGTTTGTATTTTTATAGGACTGACCTTTGATTTAGCGCAAATTAAATGGATGAAACTTTCGTTTTCTTTATTCTTTGATTTCAAATAAATGCATGTTCCATACGCCTGTGTCGAGGCATCCGAGAAGGCATGGATTTCGATAAAAATTGGATCACGACAAACTACGTGTCTAGGTATCATAAGCTCGTTCAAAAATATCAACTCATCTCGAAAATCTAGCCACCGTGTGTACAAATTCAAAGGAAGTGAATCGTCCCAATCGATTTTTTCTGACCAAATGTCTCTTAGGATGATTTTAGCTATGATAATGGTAGGACTCAAAAGTCCCATCGGGTCAAAGATTTGAGAGCTTTCTGATAGAACAACTCGTTTAGTAATGTGTTTATTGAAATCTGAAGTGATTTTGTAAATAAAACAATCCGCAGTTGCATTCCAAATCATACCTAATGTTCGCGCATTTTCGTTAATGCCTAAGTCCATCAAATTTGTATTGCTATGTGATTTTATATTCTCAAGTACCTCAGGACTATTAGAAATGAATTTGCACAAACGAAACCCCCCATTATGTAAAACCTTTGATACGTCAATGGCAATGCGAGTCGTTTCCTCAATGGTAGAAGCACCACTGAGCAAATCATCTACATAAAAATGTTTCTTTATGACATCCGATATGAGAGGATCATCACAATCTAATCCAAGTTGGTACAAACAACGAATGGCTAAGAAAGCTGCAGCTGAGGTACAAAAAGTGACAGTGGTTGATTCGTAGGTGTCTAAGGGATCGTTAGGGCTGTCTCTCCAAAAGATTCGCCGTAGCGATCTCTGCTCAGGAGTGACGAGACACATCCTGTACATTTTTTCAACATCTCCTGCTTAAACGTAATTGTGTTCACGATAAAGTAACAAAATTGAAAGTAAGTCCGACTGAATTGTAGGCCCTACACTCTGAAGATCGTTGAAAGAGTAACCACTGCTAGAAGGACAAGACGCATCAAAAACTACTCTGAGTTTTGTTGAAATGCTATTCTCTTTCAAAACACCGTGATGTGGCATATAATATGAATATTTGGCCAAACTTGGGTTATCTACCTTCACCATATGTCCCAAGTTCCTATATTAATTGATAACTCCATGATACTTGAGTGCATAATCTGGATTTTTTGCAAATTTTCGCTCTAAGTTAAAAAATCTCTTTTTTGTTATCTCAATCGTGTCTCCTAAATTCTCTAAGCTAGATTTCAAGGGAATTGAGACAGTAAATCTACCGTGTTCATCGCGCTTTGTATTTTCGATGAAGTGAGCTTCTACAAACCTTTCTTCATCCGACCAAGGTTTACTGTCTGGAAATTCTTCAATTTCCCAGAATCGTGCTACTTGTTGTTCTAAAGAGTCAAATTTCGAAATATTACAATGAATAGATTGGGAGAAATTACCCTGTATAGGGCCTCCAACCACCCATCCTAACCTGGTTTTCTGTAATGTGGGTCCGTAGTTCGAAAGCTTTATTTGACCAGTGCATAGAATATCGTAAAAGCAGTCTGACCCAATCAAAAGATCCACCCTGTCGGGTACGTGAAAATTTGGATCGGCTAGCTTAATATTATGGGGTATGTCTAAAGATTTCCGGTCAATTCTAAAATTGGGTAATGTTCCTGTGATTTTGGAAACCACCAAACAGTTCAATTTTAATGAGAAGTCAATCGTTAGTGAATGGATATTGACAGAACATTTAAATCTTGCCTCGGAATGCGTTCCGTTTAGCCCGCTAACAGCTAAGCGAGTTGAAATTTTATCAAGATCTAATAGTTCAGATAAATTTGTTGTTATGAAGCTAGTTTGTGATCCTACATCTAAAAGACCCCGTACTAAATATGTTTTGTTGTACTTATCTATCACCCACACTGAAACAGTAGAGAGCAAAATCTGATCATAATTTGTGATGTTTTGTGAAGTCAACACTACGTTTTGAGTTTCGGTTGAATTGTTTTCAACCAGAATTTCTTGGTCTGGTTTGGAATTACCCTTATCAATATGTAACAGTGTGTGATGGCGATGTCTGCACACTCGACATGAACCTGATAAGCACTCTTTGACTAAATGTCCCGGTTTAAGACAGTTGATACACAAGCCTTTGCGTTTGGCTTGTTCTAATCGATGATTAACAGTCATTTTCAAAAATTCCGGACATCCTGAAATATAGTGTTCGCCTCAAATTTTACAATGAGCTAAAAGTAGCAAATGAATTAGTTGGATTCACTTCTATCCTAGATTTATGTTTGTTTAAAACTTTATTGGATTCCCTGTTGTTTTCTTTTGATTGAAGATTATTTGCTCGCATTTTCAAGGAATCCAATAAGTTTTGCAGAGTGGGGCGTTTGAACGAAACTTTAGCTTCATCCCATTCGTCTACTGTGTTTTCGTCGAGTTTAACTATTATGAGAAATTTCAGCAAACTTCCCCATTGTTCAACCGGCTCACCTAAATTTTTCAAAGCCTTTGAGCGGTTTGATACAATGTCTATGATTTTTCTAAGAGCAGTTGATGATTCGTGAGTGACCTTTTCTAAATTATAAATTGCTTTTATATGTGTATCTATCAAAAGGCTTTCGTCGTTGAAACGTTCGCATAACGACTTCCAAGCATCTTGATAGTTAGCACTAGAGAATTCTAAATTTTCAAAAGTTTCCCTGAGTTTTGACCCTACTGCCGACTTCAAATAGTGGAACTTTTGTATATCATTGATGTCGACCCTAGTGTGAATTAGCGAATGGAACGTGTCCCTAAAACCTATCCATTGATTATCATCCCCGTCAAATTTCTGTAAATCTATCACGGGAAGTTTCACATTTTTTACTTCTATATCACGAATAGGGAAGGAAAAAACGGAAACGTTATCGTGAATATTCAAATCTTTCACGGAAGGAACATCAGCAACTGACGCGTTTGCTGCCAAAAATGCTTTGGCTTTCGCGATACATGTAAAAAATAGCCTCTCAAAGTCTTCTCTTTCTGACATCTGTTTATCCGCGGTATCTATTTGCTCGATATCATTTTGAATATTGTCAAAAAGTTCAATATAACTACGTGCACTTTCTAAACGATGCTCTTAATCAAAACAAATATCGGTGTCTGTGATATCTTTGGTAGGATACCTTGTTTCTAATTCACCGATAAATTTTTTGAAAATCGTGAATTTGGATTTTATTGATCCACGTTTCCTGGTCAATTTCTCCAAATTGTCACGTTCGGTTGACATCGTGTCTCTATGATAAGATTCTGAATGAAGGCCGTATGAATTGAAAATGTCAAGTATTTGTCAAATATATCAAGTTATGAATTATTAGCAAACTACGAATGTGTAATATCCTCAAAAATACAGATCGAAAGTATTCCTAACTTGAGGATAGGAACGGAAAGGGCTCAATTTATATGCGCTCTTCACTGCCGTCGATAAGATGTTCTGCTTCGAATTCGGGAGCTAATCCGGGTTCGACAGGACCAAAAATGTTTATTTTGTCTTCAAAGGTGATGTTTGTGGACTGTAGTGGATTGGATTTAGACAAATCAACTTCTTTTTTGGTTTATTTTTCGAGTAAAAATGACAAAGGTTTCGAAATATCAAAATTGTTATATCTAATTACAAAAATCCATAGTAACACATATTCAATTCACATGAAACGAATAACTAATGTCCAAATTTAGCTACAGAGTGATTCACTTTTCTATCTAGTTTCCAACAGCTAGTAAAAAATATTGCTTTCTCTGATGAAGCTACCTTTACTCCAACAGTAACAATGAATCGGCAGAATTGCAGGTACTGGGCTGAGGAGAATCCAAAATATATGAGAGAACATCACACACAGTATTCTCTGTGTACTGCCAGGCTCAGGATGGACTTCAGTTTGAACATTTGATCATTTGATCAATTTGTTTGTTCAATGAATTGTGTAAAATAAATTAATTTAAAATCATCACAACATTAATTTTTTTGAAAATGTTTCCATGACACACGACAAAACTTATGTGCTGTGTGGAAAAAATATGCTCTTTCAAGTGGCACTGTCAAAGGATCAGGTTACCATTTGAAAAAAATTAATGATGTCATTTCATGAAGAGTAATGACGTCACCAATCCGACTAGGACGCCAAAAGATGTGCATCTTGAAACAGAAGTTGACCTGTACAAGGACTTTTCCGAAAAGCTTTTCTTTTTCTAGATAATGAATCTACAACTTACTTTATGTACACACTGTAAATATATCAACAAACTCCTTTTCTACATTCCTCTTGAGATTTGCAACCGCAATTTTCAACCGGAAATACGCGTAATCTTTGATTACATTATAATAAGCGCTAGTTCTGGTTACAAAATTGCAAAAATTGTGCAAATTTGTGGTAAAATCATGGTTTTGTCACCCCTAAAATGATTTGAATTTGCAAACTCGTCATGTGTACGGAACATAAAAAAAAACATGAATAACGCTAAAAACAGTCTCAGAGGCAAAGTTTCAGGGGTCACAAAATAGGAAAGACTGTTATCGTGACTTGCAAACTTTGCTGGCATAATTTGAAATCGCCTATTGAGTTTGCACCCTCTTCAGTATCCCGGAAGATGGCAGCAATGAACATTATTTCTGTTGGCAATTTTTGCAAATGCCACAAAATTAAAAACTTTGTGCATTGTTTAATCAAAGTTTTAGTATGGCGAGAAAGTCTATGTTTAAATTTGCATCCCTATAAAATTTCGAGAAACCTGGGCAATAGAATATTATCAATTGAGTCGACTTTCGCGGATGATACAAAATTACAAACTTTGTGCAATTCTTTCTCAAACTGCTGGTATGGCAAATAAGTCTATCTATGAATTTGCAACCTCTAAAACCACATTCAATTCAGAAGTCATCAAGATATTAGCCAGACTCTTATATAGTTGCCAATTATTGTCCTCTATCATGAGATTTTGCGAAAACCTTGCACTCAATATTCATTAGTTTGTCGGTAATTTTTTGATGTCAATAAATAGTATCAATTCAATTGTTTGTTTCAGATTTCCGTCAGAAACGAGATTTAAAATTGATCCTCTAGAACAGGAAAACTGGAAGACGAATCTTATTTATCCAGTATTTCAGACTCCCGGTCCAAGAATGTATAACTATCCTACTGGTGGTGATCCAAGTGAGTAATTTTCAGTAATAAATTGAAAAAAAAATATGTAAATCTTTTAGAAGAGTTTCTCGTAATATCAAATATTTTCCGTATGAGAATAATGATATCCATCTATTCCCTTGACACTGAAACCTGCTTTGGTCTATTCTGCTAACACTTTTCATTTCTAAATCGGTCTGGCTACAATTACTGTTTGGAAAATTAATTTTGGGTTTGTATTTAGATACTTGAAGAACATCATTAAAACATTTCAGTCATACTGAAGTTTTCTCAAAAAAAAAATTTATTCAAAATTAGCGTCTGCCACAGTATAAACAACGATAAAAATATCTGGCAATAATTGATTCATGTGTCAAAAAGTTCAATTGAACTGATAAATAAAAAAGAAACCTTAAATTCATTCGAAAAATCAATATTTTACCTGTACAGGTACGATGCGCACTGATGAACGCAACCTCTACCGCCAGACAGATATCCAGTATTACGTCCGGGAGAGTGAGAGAGATAGCAAGTCTATAAACCGGCCCACCTAAAATTCTTTTTCGAAAGCGTTGCTAGCTCTTAGACTATTATGTTCATACACTGGTCGAATGCGTAATTTTTTTAAGTCTATCATTTTTCACAGTATTCAAATAATTGGTGCCAAATTACAGTTTCAAACGGATTCAATGATAAATAAATAAGAGAATCATCTGACGAATTTCTCTTAAAGTCGTCTATTCATATTATAGGTGTCCAATTATACAAGGCTTTTCACGATGAGCTTCAATTAGACGTTTCTAGCAAACCAGACAACGTATAAACCCGAAAATTTTACAGTATGCATGAGTCAACATGGTCCACACGCCCAAAATTTTAGACGATGAGGCGTTGCCGCTTCTACTATGAAGTAGGCACAACTTTGATTTTTCAAATGGAATTCCCTGTATATAATGTCATATTATGATTTTTTATAGATTTGTCAACCATTTCATGTACTATTTCCCTATACCTGTCTGTTTCCATTTAAGAGATAATAATAATAATAATGATAATAATTTATTTACCATGAAATTACAAAATTTTCGATTGTGCATTACATTAATTATATAGCATATGGCAAATAAATGGAAGGAAGCCCGCAAAAGTAAAACTTGTGCGTGGGCCGATTTTTCTATCCATATGTTTATGCGCTAAAATATAATTCATTCAAGTAAATGATGTAAATAAAACTGTATAATATCTATAGCTATGAACTAGTAAAATATGTATTGTTATTTCATGTCCATGTGGACACACAAGGACATACGCATATACATATACATATACATGTAAACACATAAAGACACTTGTACATGTACATACAGGGACTAATATACCTACATGTAAATCAGAATAAGAATAATAGATTAAACATTGTTACAAATGGAAACTTGTTTTATCACTAGTGTAAGTTAATTATTCATTTCATGACCAATTTGTGTATAAAATATTTGATCATGTAATCGGAGAGTCAGTAGCCAATTTGTAATCAGCTTTTTGAGTGAGTTATATGAATGTATTTTTTATACCTGGTGGCAATTTATTAAGGGCCAGTTTTTCATGTTCGAGTTAACCTATAGATAACTAATAGTTTAGATGGTGAATGACATTCTTTAAATGATATTGGGAGGATCACATTCTAACCTTTAGTTGATTAATCTGGAGTTTAACTAGAACTTGAAAAACCGGCCCTGAATAGGTTAGGGCCAAAAAGGTAAAATATTTTTGACAAATTGTCTTTTCTGCTCAGGGTATAGTTACGGCATTCATTCTGTATCTAGTATTATAGGAATGGTTGATTGAAATTAATTCTTCATTATGTTTGTACTGTTTCAACAGAATTGTTTTGGCGAATAACTGACTCATATTCAATACTTCTAATTCGGAAAATAAGGCTCCAGAAGAATGTCTTCTTGGTTTTTTATAGATAGTGGAGTGATATTATGAGGTTCCTCAATCAGAAGCCTCAATCATAAGACACATTTTTATTTGCCTCATACAAGTTCATTAGTAAATGCAGATACTTTGTTCACATGAAAAACTGAGTGCAAGTAAATTTTTTCAAATCGAACATCCTGCATATTTTTACATTTTTGGGTTATACATCCAATTTAGTATCGACTTTGCTCAGATAATCCTATTTCGATTTCGAACCGTATTCGAGATAAACTGTTTCAAACAGAAACTGACGTGGTTTCCTTGTTTTCATCACTTGATTTTGAAATTCAACACATTTCATTCGATGTTCCTTCATCAGTCACAGATAATACAATGAATAAGTAACTATTACAATACTCTTCAACCATCGAATGAAACTTGTGTTCAAAAAATAGTTTTATTAACGCTAACACATGAACTGAAAATAAATTCATGAATTAGTAGTTAATTCAATTATCAGTGTATTTCAGAATATGTTTGAACATACATTTCCACTTCTACTTGAACAAACATGTAATATCTTCAAAACATTTTCATGTGTAGCGCTTCTGATTGATTATGGAGGTAAATTACTGAAAGCAGTTCTAACTCTCGATTTCATATCTGCAATTGTTGTTACTGGGTTGGAGTGAACCTTATTTTGAATGTATCCCCACACAAAATAATCTAATGGATTGCTATCCGTTGTTTTTGGAGGCCAACAAAAGGGTGCATTACTACCATACCATCTGTCTTCGAAGATTTCAGTTAAAGCTTCACTTACTGATCGAGAATTATGGGGTGGAGCACCGTCCATTTGGTACCATACGCGATCACTTCCTGGCCTATTATTCAAAATCGTTCGGATTTCATTTTTCAGTAAATTTTCATATATTGTTGCATACAAATTATCATCATAAAAATCGATATAAAAAATTGAGTCATTCTTTATGGCATAATATCCATTAAATTGCCATGTTCCCTGAAAATCCCTTTGGCGAAATACATGAGGATTTTCTTGCGTCCAATAATGACTGTTGTGTCTATTGAAAATTCCACTTTTTGCAAACTTGGCCTCATATCTGTTCTTATGAAAGGAAATGTTCAGCCTCTTGAGTCTTGACAACGAACCATTCAAAGAATTTCACTCTCCGAGGCAAATCAGCCTCTTTCAGATTTTTGACACAGCAGAATTTACAGGGATACTATTTGTGCTTATTAAGAATGCGATAAATTGTCACGTTGGGAATACCTATCTGCCTTTCAACCTGCTGTAGAGAAGCATTTGAAAATGCGACAAAATATCTTAAAACTGTTATGCCATTGTCATAATCATCCACTTCAGGTTTTCTAGTCTAGTCGATTTATCACGTTATTATTCGGTTTCGAAATTTGGATATCTTTCATGAAATACTCGGCATGTTCTACTTGCAATTTTATTGCACTCATCATAAATTTATTAATATATTCAGGAAATCTTCATTACTGTAACCTAATTTTGGCACTATTTTATTGTAATTATTATCAAAATCAGTCAATACCGCAAATGAAAGTCTGAAGTTTCAAAATTGGATAATTTATTTTTCCAACGCACACTATTTAAAAAATACTAATTCACAATATTGTACGGTAGAGACACTCAATACCTCAATGCATACAAATTGTACCTTTTTCTATGGAACATATGGAATTTGAATTGACCGATTTGTGTCTGTTGAAATACTTAATCGAAAAGAAATATTACGTAGTATAAAATAAATGTTGATTCTCAAAAATTCGTGATGAATACAAGGAAACCACGTCAGCCCTGTATAGTTTGAAATGCATTGAAGTAGTGGTATTCAAATCATTGGTGACCAATTAGAGTTTTAAATGGATTCAATGTTGAGTAAGAGATAACAGTCCGATGAAATCGTAAATCCCCGTCCTCACTTGTTACTCTTTCGCATTCTATAACCGCACCAAAATGGTCTTGTTTCAGTTAATTTACATCAACACCATGCAATTTTTGTGAAATATCACTCAAACCAATTCAACTTTATTCTTTAAGGCTACCAGAAGGAAGGGTTCCTTGGACTTCAGTATGTCCTCACCATGTCGCTCATTCTAGCAAGAAAAGGTTTCACCTATAATGACATTATTAACTCACCATCAGAACTTGGAAATTGGATTTCTGATGAAAATGTTCCTATTATCAACATGAGGCGGTTTCCACATTCCGCATGGTCTGAAGATCCGCTACTCCAAGTACTGAAACAGATGATTGGTATCATTATCATGATGAGTTTTGTATATACTTGTATCAATACCATTAAAGCTATAACCACTGAAAAGGAGAAACAACTCAAGGTAATGACTAGTTTTCCATTTAATGTCTGTAATGTAATGCTTCATTTCATTACCACCTACAACAAAAAAATCAAATATAAAAATACGACAGTAAGAAATGAAGAAAAGAAAATAAAAGGAAAAAATTGAAAATCAGGATGACCCAGGCTGGCTTCGAACGCGCGTCTGATACTGCAGTCTAGTTCTAATCTAGCGCCTTAGTCTGCTTCGCCACGAGTAAACTTACCAAGTTTTTTTGAATCTAATAATAATAATAATAATGATAATAATAATAATGAAATATATCATGCATGTATCGAATGGAAAATGTAATCATGACAAAATTTTTAAAAATGCAATTTTTGGTAGATACTTACTTTCATAAACAAAAACTTGTCATAAGTTGCTTCGTCGATAAACGTTATTATTTGTTCAGGTGATAATATTTTAAATTTTTTTCCAGCATATCCTTCGAAATTTCGCTTTAAAAAAGCTTATATTTAGAAACTCCTATATTATGGTTGATATTTACCAACAATTTTATTATTGAATAATATGTCCATGTACAGATCGACAAGCGTAAAGATGCCTCTGAGATGCGCAAGCGATAGAAAGCGTGAGTAGATGTGCGACAAAGATCGACTACTGTTTAATAAGGCAGAGCGATTGAGCACCTGTCCTACTCCAGGGTTTGTCCACTGCGCAACCAAGTCTCGGAGGCATCCTTACGCTTGTCGATCAGTACTAGATGTTTTCATCAATTCTTGAAAATACGCAATCAAAACATTTTCGGAGAACTTCGAAATATTATTTGTATTTCTCCAGTCCATAAACCGTTGATCTAGTTTTTCGTACACTTTCTTAGATTTTTGTAGTAAAATATTTTGTACTGCATTTTCTTGTTTCTCCGATATATGAGGAGGAGTCGATGGTAATTCTTCTATTTTGCTGATATCAGATATTTTGATGATATAATTATCGAACTTTAGCTATATTCTACGAAAATTTAATACCAACTGATTTTGACAAATAGAAATCTAGGACAAACGTCAAATGCACAGCATGCTTGATTGAAAAATTATGGCTCTCAATTCATTAAAAATCTGTATCTTTGTGAAAAATCTGTATCAGTATGAAACGGATTATAAACATATAACTGTATCATTATAGTACGGGTGTACCATTATGAATGATTGAATTTTCGACAAGCTTACTTTTAGGGGTGGCGATTTCAATTCATTATTTTGTCATGAAATATGATAGAAAAACTATCATCTGTGAATTTTGTTTTATGCTTGTATATCAAACACATAGTTTCGACAAAATTGCAACAACCGTTGAAAATTTTATCAAATACTAATCGAATTTCAGGAAGCAATGAAGATTATGGGTCTACCAAACTGGCTGCATTGGCTGGCATGGTTTGTGAAGTGCTTTGTGTTTCTTTTTATATCTGCCATTATAATCGTAGTACTGCTGAAAGTCAAATGGTATACCAACACTGAGAACACAGTTTTCACTAAATCCGATCCGTTGGTGATGCTCTTATTTATGGTTTTCTACATTGTTGCAACCATCACATTCTGTTTCGCGCTCAGCGTATTTTTTGCGAAAGGTACAGTATGATTTATTGATATTTACACTTCGTGAATGTGCTTTTCTAATTCAGAGATCTCCATTCATCAAGTAACAAATAACAGATCGAAATATGTGTACTACACTCCACGTTTGAAACAATTATAGAGTGGTCTAAATAAATAATGACACAATGACACTGATGATTACCACAGCGAATATAACAAAAAATTCAAGAAAACTTGATGAAAGTAAAGTTCTGCCAAAGTACTGCTTTGAGATTCCATGGATTCCGTTAAGACAACTGGAAGAATAAGAAATTATTCACTTGCGTTGGAATGATTGTATATTTTTTTTACGGTAAAGGAAGGAGAAAACTTCAATACTGTGGGTCAAAACTAAATTTCATAACTAGCGTCGTATTAGTGAAGTTGACTCGAAATTCTGAAGAGAATGGAATACTCATATAACCTAAACGTATCGATCAGAAATTGAATAACTCACGTGTTGACTAAAAATTTTACTATTTTTTATAATCAAAATTAATATTTCTACTTGCATTTTATGCATCGAACTTTTTTCGATTCCATAAAACTTACCAGTTGAGATGATATTCCACTTAACATCAATCTTCAATGATGATTCTATGAACTTATGGAACTCACATTGTAGAGTAGTTGAATTGGTTCAGTGGCATTCTACTGAGTCATCCCCAAAGTGCACACCATTTGGGAAACTTCTTTATAAAGGGTTTTTCAACGAAAAGTATTCATGAAAATGTTTGTGCATTTCCTGAATTTGAACACACACCAACAAAATATAGCGAAACGTGCGTACCAAATATACGAGGCGTATTTTAGTAAATATCGAAAAGTTCAGAATTGAATGATACTTCTGGATTTGCAGTCATGACCATCTAACTGAGGTTCTATTTCATAACATTTTGCATAAAATTATAGCTTGAAACGACAAGTAAACGACAGCTTGTATACAACGATTTATTATAAAAGTATATCAACATGAAAATCGTGTTCAATAATATCGAATGATAAGACATCGAAATAAAATTGATTTCTTGTACAAATTGATTACATTCATTTTGTCGAGATATTCATATCCAAAATAATTGTTTTGAGTTGGGTATACGAATACAAGCGAATGACTGATATGGCTACATAGGTTCACCTGTCACTATTCTACTTCTTAGTATGATGTCCATTCCGCAACTTGCACAGTTTTATGGCCCCCACACAAGTAGTAATCACAATTTCAAAATGTTTTCTATGCCCAAAAAGAAGATATTTGCGAACTTCTTTCTTTAATGAATCCCAAAAGAAGAAATCCATTGGGGTTAAGTCTGGTGAGCGTGCTGGCAAAGGATACTGTAAGTAACGTCCAATCCATTCTCCATTAAATGTTTAACTTAAAAGTTGTCATATCGTTGCATTACAATGAACAGTGGCTTCATCTAACTGATACATTTATTCAGAACGGTAAATTTCCTTCGTATTCTCTTTGATGCCTCGCGGAAAAACAAAATAAAATAAAATTCCATTTCTTTGAAGTAATTATGAATTTTGGTCAGAAGGCTTTCTATTATATTCTTGATAATGGGACTGATCAGAAACACTATAGAATTATTGAAACAATTTTCATAAAATAGAAAGCCTATATAGATTTGGAGATCGTTACAAACAAAAATTATAGATAAAAAAAGCGTAGTAAAACAATTCAAAGAAAAAAATGTAACCTAACTTGAAACAGCTCATGGAACGAAACATTGGAAACCATTAGAAAACGAAGGTGGATGATACTTTAGTAATATCAGTCAATTGAGAAAGTAGGTAGACTTCAAACTTCAAAATCTAGATCTTATGTATTAAAATAATATAGGTTATGACAGTATCGAAAGATCGGAAAATTTTTGCTATAACAAATAAAATGGAAGCCCTCCTTGGATTACTTCCTCTCCACATAGTTCTGGAGAGAGAAGCAAGATGTGCAACATACAGACTCTACTGAGCGGACATTAGTCTATCACAGGCATGTGTCATGAGAAGCACCAGCATGCTGGAGGAAATAATAGCTCACAACATTCTAGGAATTCCCTCAGACATCAAGCCTAAAACTATCAACCTTCACACGTCCTACACTGAGAAGACCAGTTCCGGAATGAAACCGACCTATGTAGGGAAAATGAACGTTAGTTTACCGATGGCTCCAAAACTTCGGAAGGCCTCGGAGCCGGAATATATGGGATGAACCCAGTAGCAAAACGCTCATTCAGTATGGGTACACTAGTTACGATATTTCGGGCAGAGGTTTTTTAATGCTACTGAAATGTGTGCAAGGGAGATGGAAGAACAATAAAAACATTTTCAGATACTCAATCAGCACTGAAAGCGCTTGAATCCAACTACTTCAAATCTAGATCAGTATGGAACTGCAGAGACACCTTGAACCGACTAGCGCAAGGCAACAACGTTGCCCTCGTCTCGATACCAACTCACCCAGGCCTAGATGGAAACGAAATAGAGGACGCACTAACAAAAAGGGAGGCTGAAACAACGTTCACTGGACCAGAACCGGTAATCGGTTTAGTATATAGCACTGCCAAGAATGTCATACAAATTGAGCAGATAATGAATGACTCGAACACTGGCATAGTCTACCAGGCCTTCACATCACATGCATAAAATCGGACTTGCACAAGATGCAGAGTGCCGGCTGCATGGAGGTAAGTAACACGCGGTATCGCCAATCGGTATCGTTCGGCATCGCCCGATCCTAATATTTTTAAATCTTGAATGTAGCACGCGGGCTGGGCGCCCGTTTGGCGCTATCGAGTGCTACTTATCGCATAACTATCGCTAACATTGTAGATGATTCTACACAATACATAATATGAGGAACAATTCTAGGAAATGGATTTATACTATTCAATGCTTATTTTTTACCTTATATAAGAATTGAAAGACGTTAAATAATAAAACTACTACCTATTTTATGTAGGTAGGTGCCCTATTTGATGCATTTACCTACATTTTAATGTCTATAACCGCTGTTCATTATTTGCGGCTCAATTTATAAGAAAAGCGAGATACCTAAGTAATTGAACAGAAATTAATCCATTTCTCAAACAACTTCAAAAAGGAGGAGGTTCTCAATTTGTCTGTATGTACTTTTTTGTAGCTTCCAACGAATACAGAAAGTTTATGTAAAAATCAGTTTATGATAATATTATCTTAAAGTCAGGATTGCCAATCTTTAACCCTACAATTTTGAACTGACACTGTATATTAAAAAAAAAAACTTTAAATAAAAAAAACCTGTACTTACTGCTGTAAATTCTTAGCTAGGGAACTTTTTTTTTCGAAAGATAATAAAAATTAGTGATAAACCTCATAATATATTTTTGGTATCCAGTGTCACAATTTTCACTCGGGTTTGAAGGCCGTGGTTTTTTGGAATTTCTTCCTAACGTTTCGCTGGCGCGAGTGGCTTATACATCATGAATAATCTCAGATAACTGGTGATTCCGTCTGCGAAGATTGTATTTAATCTGATTTAGGTAGTCTTCTGCGTTGATTACCTTATCTGGATTTGGTACATTCTCACTAACCCCAATTGACTTTTTTCTACCTGCCGGCTTAATGTCGTTATGATATCCTTTGTTATTTCAGAATTGCCTATTACCGTAACTGGGTTGAGCATATTTTCGATAACATTAGTTGAAATCTTTTTGGTATTTTTAATAGCCATACCTGAATATTTCGAATGTTTTCTTGCTATCGCTGTGGGCTGCACTGATATATCTTCTTTCCCCTTCTAGTTGGTGGTGGATGACTTATATTCCATGTATTTAAAAGAAGTATGCAATAAACTCAATACTTGAGAGTTTTCTCGGAGGTTGTGTTGAAAAAAAAAGACTTTGTGGTTCTCTACATCACAATTGAATCTAAAAAGATGATTTCAGAACTTTGTTACACCAATTTACCAACTCTGCATGATTGGCGTACACAATGCAACTATGTAATTATTACGTTCTCCTAACTTTTTATTTTTTTTCTAAATAATAATAGCCATCTGCTAACTACGAAAGATCTATTATTAATAATCAGATAATACAATAATTGATACCTTTGTCAAATCACGAAGACAAAGTGACTGTGCATTTTTGGGAATTGCAGCGGGAAAGAGTCGAGCGCAAAGTAGCACTCGATATCGCCAGTCTGTTGGCCAGCCCGCCATTACTTTCAGAAATACGAACTGGCTCCCGAATGGCGATGCCGTGTGTTACTTACCTCCATGCGTGCCGGCTATGCATGGAGAATGATGAAATCTGTCTACATGCCCAGCAGTGGCCAGAACCAGATTATTTGGCGACACGACAGTAAAGCCAGAAAACCTGGTAAATTGTTCTCCAAATACATTCCTCAATCCAAAAGATTGGATTTACTGGGAGGAATATAATCGTAGGGTGTGCCGCAATAGGCCATTTGCCGCAGTGGAAGACCTGATACGGGCCCACTCACGTTCAAACCTAAATCAAATACTACCTGCTTCTACAAATTCATTTAATATACGTGTTACTGAAGTATGAGTGACATTTAGATTAGGATTCCTGACATTAAATATGTCCGCAAATTGTCTGCTTGGTGGAGTATTTTCACTACACAACAAAATAATTTCAACTTTTCCTTTTTTTGTAAGCATATTATTATTCAAATTGCTCATTATTCAATAGTAACAAAATTAGCAATAACAACAACTACGTAATGAACATGTTGATCACTTGATGTCAAACATTCGTTTGTATTCAAAGACAACTCAAAGCAATCATTTTGGACTTGAAAACCTCCACAAAATAAATGTAACAAATTTGTTCTGAGATATTAATCTTATTATAATTTTTCATCACCTGATATTATTCAACGTTCAACTAAAACCTGATATGGATAGCCATGACTTCAAATCCAGATGTATTTTTTGATACTTAACAACTTTTTCAAATACTTTTTTCGATATTCTCCAAAATAAGGGTACTTCTCTCTTGGTTCAAATTCCAGTTTTACAATGCACCTCGTATATTACGAATGTTTTTCTTTATTTCGTTAGTGAGTGTTCAGATTCAGGGGATGCACAAACTTTTATCAAGAGTAACTTTTTGTTGAAAAATCCACAATAAAGAAGTTTTCCAAATGGTGTGTATACTTTGGTGATGACACTGTATAAAAGTATCAGCAATCCGATCTAAGTTGTTACTTGTGAATTCTATTGATTATCTCTGAACTGACTATTGATCATTCCCGAATATTTGAAACCTCTTCATCTTTTTTTTCAGCGAATACTGCTGCGACAATGGCTGGTATATTGTGGTTTTTGTCATTTGCTCCATATTTATTCACGCAGAAATCATATGACAGTTTGTCTCTTTCCACCAAACTCCTTTCTAGTTTAGGACATAATAGCGCAATGGCTTTTGGCTTCCAGATGATGATCATGTACGAGGGATCTGGAGAAGGTATGTCATTCGGCAAATAATTTTAGTTGATCTACCCCACATAGCACATGGACCTTTAATGTATATCCAATGAAGGCATAGTACGTATTTCATTGATTGATTGATTGATTGATTGAGATACTAATTAAGATACAGCTTTATGCCTACTTTGAGAATAATAACTTTTTCAGTAACTCCCAATATGGATTTAGAAACTCGCGTTCAACAATACAAGCAGTGTTTGATATAGTCTCAGGTGTAGTTGAGGAACTTGAGCAAGGAAATCATACTGCGTTGATGCTTTGTGACCTGTCGAAAGCGTTCGACTGCGTCTCACATGAAATTCAGCTGGAAAAATTAAACTATCACGGGGTTAGAGGTATTCCGCTTCAATTGATAAGAACCTATCTGAAAAATCGTCAACAAGCAGTAATGATCAACAGTACCTTGTCAAATTTTCAAACTATCAAGCATGGAGTTCCACAAGGATCTGTTTTGGGCACTCTCTTATTTGTGATCTATGTGAATGACTTGTGTACCTATATGTTGCCGTATAAATCAGTACTATTTGCGGACGACACCACTTTTATTCTATCAGATAATAATAATTACAAGTTACAGTTTCATCTCGACAAGATTACTAACAGTGCTAATGAGTGGTTTTTATCTAATAAGCTAGAACTTATTGGCGAAAAGACACAAAACATCCAGATTTCTGCTGATAATCAAGTAATCTCCAATTGTGAAACGAATCAGGTTAAATTACTAGGCATTACATTAGACAATAGACTCAACTGGTTTGCACATATTTCCCAACTGAAGAGAAAACTCGCGGGTTCTCTATTTGCTCTGCGCCAATTGAAAGTCATCACTAATGCAAATATATTAAGAACCACATATTTTTCACTGTTTCACTCCCATATTAGTTATGGTGTACAACTTTGGGGAAATTCATGTTACGCCATTCAGATATTTAGGATGCAAAAGAATGCTGTGCGAGTTCTGGCTAATATTGGGTACAGGGATGCTGTCAAGAGGAGTTCAAATAACTTGGAATTATGCCACTACCAACTCTATTTCTATATCATGTTTTGATTGAAATACCTAAAAAGCAATCAACTTTGACAAAACAATCTTATATTCACGAACATAATACACGTAACTCTCACCACATACGTCTCGAACGATTTCGTCTTCACTTATCCAGAAAAAATTTCTCAGATTTTTCTCTATTAAATATTTTACCTAAAGATTTCAAAGAGCTCAGTCTGAACACTTTCAAGAAAAAATCGAAAAAATATTTGCTTGGGCAATGCTTCTATTCTGTCAATGAATTCAGAATTCATTTTTGTACTAATAAACATCTCACTGCTTCTCTTTGATTCAAAAGGTTGATATATTTATATAATTATACAATTTTTTTGTGTCTGTAATTGATGTTGTTTGTTTGTTTATTTATTCGTTCAGTTGTTAGTCTTCCACAGTCTTTCTATTGTTGTTTTTAAAATATACATAGACGTCAACTGAACGTCCCGTAACGTCCATAAATGTCCGAGAAAAAAGTGCATTATCCCTCTTCGAAATGGCAAGATCTACGTTTTTGGACATCGGGCTAACATAGAATGAAGGGAAAACAAAAATAATTGATGTTGAGGAAGGAAAACTTCTCCCATAGTCCACCACAACCTCTGCACTATAAAGAGACAATAAAGTATCTTGGAATCACACTTAATGATGCGAGATAACTCTAAATCTGGAAAAAATAATGAATGGCATGAAAAAGAAACTCTATAACTTGATTTCATCTACTCTTTTGAAATGTCATCGGAAATTTCTATTTTTAAATTATTCAATTTGGCCATCATTGATTGAATCATTCCAATGCACTCCGTTACATAAAATTCCTATGAAATATCTCAATGATATTGATAAAATTATTAAATCGTCCTTAAAGAAAATCTTAGATCTACCTTCTGATATTACAGAAAGCATGTTATAAACGAACCAAAAATGGAACGGACTGGATTTTTTCAAGGCCTTTTGGGAAGCTTTCAAACAAAGTTATAATAATTGTGAATTATTAAAAAGACAACAAAATTCATACTTGGAAAGAACAAAAAAAATTGACAATGATGTAGACAAATGTTTGTGTTTAACCAACATTTTGTAGAAAACACTATTTCATTAGTTAGTGCATTGGGACTTCATACCCAGTTCAATGTTATTATGTGTTTCAAACAATAACTAACCTTGTTGTGATAACATTGAACCGTGATAAACGTGATTAGGTTTTCATATATAAAGACTGCATTCAATACTCATCCTACATGAAAGCTCTATACCAATATGCTTTTAAAACTACAAATGGCAAATCATATCTTGCCGCTCACACTCATCAAGGTACCACCGTACCTAACTTGAACTTGAAAAAGTTGAATATTTTTGCGGACAATGATAAATGGTCATATTCTAGGAAAAAGTTGAGAGAAATTTTGAGATGTAGAGAATACGGAAAATGGCAATCACTTTTTCAGAAAGGATCCGGTGCAGTATTATATCAAGAAAATACTCCAGAAAATTCTTGGGTAATAACAAGCGTAGGTCAGTTTCTTTCATAATGGAAAGAAGCTATGAAACTGAAGGCACATGTTGTTAACCTGAGAGGAATTCCAGGAAGGTCCCATGATGGTACCCAGTCTAGACACTACACTGAGATAGAAACTCTTCCTCATGTTTTGGGATCATGCCAATTCGGACAATTTCTCAGAAATACAAGACATAATAAAATTCGAAGTGTATTAGCGATGGAACTGACTACAAAATTTGAAGTATATGAAGATATTAAGAAAAATATCGAAAACATGATGAAGTAGTCATAATTGATCCTACAATATGTTTAAAAAATATTAAAATCTGCCAATAGACGTGAACAATGAAAAAAAGACTATTTACGAACCGACCATTCCTTATTTCAGAGAAAACTTAAAAATTAATGGTTAAATTCATGTAAGAGGACTATTTATTGGAGCTACAGGGGTACAATTTCAAAATTTTTCATTGATTTTGCGAATTTATTTGGAATAACAATGAGAACAGTAAAATTTATTGGTTGAGAAGTCCTAAAATACTCGATAAAAATACTTAGAAACCACATGTATACAAAATAATTGTTTATTTCATAGGGTTTTTGATTATTTACCTTAGTTTTTATCTTTACTCATTTTCATATTTTCTATCAATTGTTTTTTATAATTTCAGTATTCCTTGTTTTCATATAGACCACATGGGTGGTAGGATGTTTATTGATTGAAATTTATATACAGTGTGTTTCAAAAGTCTGGGAACGGTTTCATATTTCAGAAACGGCCATGAGAAAAATCATGAATGATGGTTTCTGATGATGCCTGATTCAATGGTTTCATTGGCAATGTTGCCAAATCAGCAGTTTTTCAGATAGTGAGGGTGACTACATTTTTTCAAATGATGGAACACCCTACTTATTCTCAATGCAATCAATTCAGCGTCCCCTCATTACATACGTTTCCAAATATCAGATTTTAAATTAATGGGGTTTTTGAAATATGACAACATGGCTTTTTGTTCAAAAGTCTGGGAACGTTCCAATATTCTCAATACTGCTCGAAAAAATTCATGTAATTTTATACAAAATAGTTTTTGTTGATGATCGATTCAGTGGTGATAATGGCAATGTTTCCAAATCAACATTTTCTCAGATATTGAGGGTAACTCAATTTTTTCAAGTAATAAAATTGATTGCAATGAAATTAAATAGCGTATTTTATTTGAAAAAATTAAGCTACCCTCAATATCTGAAAAATTGTTGATTTGGCAACATCTTCAATATCACCATTGAATTAGGCATCATCAAAAACCACCTTGTAGAAATCCTCATGAATTTTCTCTGATTCGTTTCTGAAATATTAGACTGATCCCAGACCTTTGACACTGTATATAAGTAGAGGATATAATTATTATAACAAATAAATATATGTACCTTACATAAGGAAATTATTGATCTTTCTTCCCTTACAATAATATCTATAGAAACTGATGGATGAAATATTTTCTAGGAGTCCAGTGGAACAATGTCTTCACGTCAAATTCTCCTGATGACTCGCTGACGCTTGGTTTGATAATGCTGATGATGGCCCTAGATTCTGTTATTTATTTGCTTGTGACACTGTATGTCGAAGCAGTTATGCCTGGAGAGTACGGCGTTGCTCTTCCTTGGTACTTTCCTTTTACATCCTCTTATTGGTGTGGACAGAGATACACTGGTAAGATAGATTAATAACAGAAGTATCAATTTGAGAATCATTCAAATTGTGAATTTTAATAAGAAAAACTCAGTTCCAATGTAGTGGCATACATTTACAATAAATTAGAAAAATGTGGATAGGCAAACCGTGTGCTCATCCCCAAACACGGAGATTTGTCAGATCAATTGACCTGCAGGCCGATAACATGCTTGAAGGCATGTTGTAATATGTTCACGCTCATTTTATACATGCAAATGTTATCTGCAGCTGACCCGATGTATGAACGGGTATATGAGCAGAGTAGCACGACAATATTCCGCCCAAAAATATCCCCTCAAAAATATCCTGCCAAAAATCTCCACTCCAATAATAACCTTTCAACTTGCGAGCAAGGTTAAATTAGGTAACCTGAATGAACAGGTTAGATCAGACTCATAATTGGACAGGATAATTTTGCAAAGGGTATTTATTGTTTGAGGATATTACTGAACGAGGGATTATCGGCAGGATATTTTTGACAGGATATTCCAAAGCGGGATATTCAATCGTAGACCCATGAGTAGAGGAAGTCGCTAACTGCGAAGAGAACCTCATCGACAAATGTATCACGCGTGACTCCATGTAGTATAAGCGTATATTTTCATTGGCCTGGATCGATTACCGCAAGGCGTTTGACACAACGTTGCATGAGCTCATCATGCTTTGCTCAGATACCTGTCGGTATCCTTTCAAATATAACAATAATGGCAATTGCAATATTTCCTCGTGAACACTCGTAGCCTGTGCGGGTGGAGGACGGATCCCAGGTAGCATATCATATCTGCTTAATCTTGGTTTCATATTGGGCCAATATAGATCGAAGCTTGCGAATTGGGTACCGGCTGAGACAGGTAGTAAAACCTGTTATGCGAGTTGGGTGCCAGATACTTGGGAGTTGAGTGCCAGTAAGCCACAGTCATTAATAAAGATTTACATTTACAAATTCAAATTTTGTTATTTCATTTTTCTTTATATACTACACTTAAAATGAATTTTCATTCAACTTCTAAGCTCCTAACTTGCGAGCTAGGTTAGTTCGGTCAGGTTAGATCAGACTAATAAAATACTACACTCAAAGTGAATTTATGATAATAATTATGATCAGTAGATATTTTTTTGGCGCCCAGTCGTCCCTGCGCTCGGCAGTCCTTGCGCCCAGTTGCCCAAACAACCCTTTCTGCAGTATCCAAGAACCCTTAACGACATTATTCAAGAAATCCGTCGCACCCAACTCGTTCAAAAGACAATATCATATTAATAATATTGGTTGAACCTGTACTGAATGTAGATTGTCACATGTGATATTGGGTCAATATTGTTGTTCTATTCCTTGTGCGGTAAAACTTTGAAAATATTTTTCTGACATAAACCTGTTTCACCGCACATGGAATAGTCCAACAGTTCCTCATTACAGTGTGAAATTGCTTCTGAAGAGTATGTTGTCCAATTTTTCCGACCTCCCTGATGATCTTAGAAGAGTGAAATAGATTTTTGTCGACCAAAATGTATTGGAGGCCTAGCGAAAGAGATGCAATTCACGCATCAATGGAATGAGCGATTTTCTGTGAATGATACTTCTGATTAACATTCTCCCTTATCTCACTCAATATCTATCAGATGTAGTTCAATGTTCAGCGTGGCTTTAGCCGGGGAAGTAGTTGTTTTCTGTTAGATATTACAAAAAAGTGACTTCAATTTTATCGTAGGGTTTTTCATTTCCAGAGGAGTCATGTATTGATTTAATTTTCAATTGAGAATGTTTCTCTTTAAAACATTGTACCAATATGGGTGTGCTACTTGGGAGCTATTATTATTATTTCCATGAGTGAAATACATTGGACAACTGATTTGGCTCCAGAGACATAAGATCAGGTCATGTCAGAGTCTAAACAGAGCGGATGATCTTCAGAAGGGGCAAGTTCCAGGGTGACTTCCTCAGCACTCTTCTTTCCTGCATCTACCTTTAGCCAGTGTCCGTTGGACTCAGGAAAATCTTTGATATAACTGCGTACTGCCAGTAACCGTGGACATAGAGTCTTTCATTCATTTGACTACATATGCCTCGAAAGAAAAAAATCTACATTCTTCAAGGGTGGCGGAAGAGTACACGTATGCTATCGGCAAGGAGTTTGGGATCAATAAAGATGCCATTGTTCATCTCAGAAGAGGACGATGCATAGAATATGGAAATGATTTTCAGATCATAGATAGAAGTATTCTACATCATTTTATGCCAGAGAGACGTATACTCACATAGGGGTAGAAAAACGCTGTTTCCAACTTCTAACTTAAATTGAAAACTCCCAGCATAAATATGAGCAGAATGGTAATGGTGAGGGGTGGGGGACGCAAGCGTCAGCGACTAGGCCTCAGTGGGCCCTTTTCGCAATCCCCGGCATCTTCACTCATCCCATGGCCGATACCTGTTCGAACCTCTTCGACATTCTCATGAAAGTCGAAATGTCCTTCCATTGTAATGAGTGCAATTATTCTTCCTTACTAATAGTATGGTAGCTCCGAAGACGTTTTGTCTGAGCCTGTCATGAATACCACATTCGCACAGGAAGTGGAAGGAGTCCTTCTCATCTTCACATTCCGCGCAAAGTGGGTCTGCCTCAACTCTGATGAGAGCCAGGTGCCTCCTGAGGCCGCACTGGCCGGTTAAAACTCCTACCAACAGTCGGACTTCTTTGCGGCTTAGCTTCAGTATAATGGCCGTCCTTGCCCTATCGGGCCCCGATATCATCTGCTTTGACTGCCTGCAGCCGTCATCCCTCTCCACTCTTTTCCTAATGTATCAACGGCCCAAAGAGACTTAACTAACAGGAGGGTTCAGTAAGCTCTAGCCAATCAGAATCTTGTAGCATCAACGCGTCATAGTGACATGAGTACTGAGTCGAACTCGAACCAAGCAACAAAAATGTCTGAAGTAATCATATTCCAAGAGCCAGTCCGTCACTGTCTATTGAGACCATAACATGTCCAACTACGTCACATTTCGTTACAAATGTTCTTTCATCTCTTTCTATTAGTGTCCCCATTGTCTTATGGGGATTAGAATCTCCTTGTTAAATAATGTTTAGTCTCCTTGTCAACGGCCCACTAATTCAGTGCCGTTTTTACATGTCTCCTTGTTATGCCGAATGCGGGTTCGGGCCTGTAGTAGGGTTGCCCGGCTCCTTGCTTGGCTAGCTGGTCCGCCTGCTCGTTGCCTTCAATCCCTGCATGGCCCAGGACTGCCATCAGCGTTATTTTCTTTTCAGTCGCACGACTCTCCAGGGCATCTCTGCACTCCTGAACCAGTTTTGATCTGGTTCTGGTTGCATTCAGAGCTCTGATGGCGGCCTGATTGCCCGAGCAGACATGAACGAGGATATATTGAAAAATTCTTAGCCTACTATAGAACCAAAAAAAATTTAAATGTCAAAATATTTTATTACTCAACATATTCTCCTCTTAATTGGATACATTCTTTACAGCGAACCTGCAAAGTCTCTAAACCTTCAAAAAAAAAATTTCTTGTTGCTCTGCAAACCAGACCTCCACAGCTTTCATTACCTCCTCGTTGGAAGAAAAGTTACGACCTTTTAAACTTTTTTTCAGTTGAGGAAAGAGATGATAGTCGAACGGAGCCAAATCTGGTGAATAAGAGGGGTGTTCTAGTACCTAATTCAAAACCTAAATCACGATTTTTTTGCATTGCAACATGAGATTTGTATGTAGGAGCATTGTCCTGCAAAAACAATACACCTTTGGATAGCTTTCCGCGTCTTTTCTCTTTAATTTTTGCCCGTAGAGTGATCAGTAATGTCGAATAGTAATATCCAGTTATTGATTTATCCTTATCCAAAAAATCAATCATGATTACTCCATGGCAATCCCAAAAAACTGAAGCAAAATTTTTTCCAGCAGATTTTTGGACACGAAACTTCTTAGGTCTTGGAAAACCGAAGTGTCGCCATTCCATCGATATTTGATTTGTTTCTGGATCGTAGAAATGTACCCAAGTCTCATCCATAGTAACAATTCGGTTCAAGAAGTCTACATCGTTCTCAAATCGAGCACATATCGAACGCTTTTGGTCAACATTCAAACATTTGGGAATTCATTTTGCAGCAATTTTTCTCATGTCCAAATTGACGTGAACTACATGATGAACGCATTCGTATGAAATATTCAGTGCTTCAGATATCCGTTTTAGCTCAATTGGACTGTCTGTTAAAATCATGTCATGAACTGCATCTATATTTTCGGGGACTGACACAGATCGGTCACCATCTTCAATCATCATCATAAGGTGTTCAGATACACTTTCCTGCATGATCCATGTCCACTATGTTATTCCACAGATGATCAAATCTGTTCGTCAGCGATCATTCTCCTATACAGGGAGTCCAGAGATGAAACCGACAAAACTTATGGGGTTGAAGGGACTGCCCATACGATTGCAAAATGTCATATACAAATGTCCAAAACCGCTTCGTTACCGACATACAGAGTGATTTGTGAAGTTAGACAGGTGAAGTTCCTGTCCGTCATTTTTAATAGAGGGATTGGCCGATTGGGCTCAAATTTGGTACATGAATCACACTGAAAGGCCTCAATGAGAAGCCCTTCGAACGAAACCAATATCAGTACCATAATATAATTTTTTTTTCATGTTAAAGTCTTGTAAGAATAATGCACCCTATATGACGATTATCACAAATCTGATCTCAGATTCGAAATCTACGGAAAAAATTCTGTAGGAAATAGTGGAAAAAGTTTCCATAAAAAATGTTTAATATGATGAATAATTACGAAACCAAGACAAAAATATTGCTATTCTCGTCAAGAATAACCTATCCTAACCTAACCCAAAAAAATTGAGAAACAAATTCGTATCAGGGCCGGACTGAGTCTTTTTTATGTTAATTTCTTTCGAGAAAAACTGTCCAAGTAATAAGTATCAATAATCTGAGCGCAGATGCGAAATCTACTAATACAATCGTATGTAAACTTGATTAAAAAAGCTTTTGTGAATTATTTTTGCCTACTAATGAATTTGAATTTATGAAAATATAACACAACGCAGAATAAGTTCTTGTAGTGAGCATAACAAAAAGAATTCGTAAAAAGGGTTTACTAATATCTCAATAAAACACTGACTGCCAAAACTGAACAATAAATTCGTATCAGTAGCCTACAACGTTTATTGTCTTGATACAGTAGGCTTGTGACAAGACATGTCAAATCGCGAATGTCATCATGAAGAACTAGATGTTGTTTACCTAGTTTCCATGAGAGTTTGTTTTGTTGGTGTTCATTATTATTCTAGTGTTTTTAAGTTTATACTATAGTTCTTAGAGAGTGTTTATAATGCCGTTGCATTTCACCAATAAGGAATACGCAGATATTTCATTTGCGAATGGGCGTTGCGACGGAAATGGCCAGTAGGCAAGAAGGGAATACAGACGTCGATATCCTAATCGTCGCGTACCACATCATTCAACATTTGCTAAGGTACTCCAAAGTATTAAGAAGAAACGAAAAGTTTCATCAAATATAGGACGAGAAGATGCTCGAAGAAATAATGTTCATCACGAAGAGCAAATACTGGACGCTATAAATGATAATCCTTCTAGTAGCGTAAGAAGAATAAGTACGCAATTGGCGCTACCTCGTATGCTTGTATGAAAAACATTAAAAGAACATGCTCTGCATCCATACTACACACGGAAAGTGCAAAAGTTTGAAGAGGGTGATCATGTACCACGCATATTGTTCTCTAGATGGCGCTTAGCACATAGACGGACCATTAACAGAATTTCATTTACCGACGAGAGCCAATTCACCAGGGATGGAATTAATAACACTGGAAATGTGCATATTTGGGCAGCCGAAAACCACATGCCATTGTTCAGAAAAACTGCCAATACAGATTTCATTTCAATGTATGGTGTGGAATCCTTGATAATCGTTTGATTGGACCTCACGTTTTTGACGGACGGTTAACTGGTGATGTTTATCTGCATTTTTTGGAGAACATTTTACCAGATGTGTAGCAAGGTCTAAATACCCGTGGTATGTGGTTTCAGCAGGATGGTGCTGGACCCCTCTTCAATTCCAGTTCGAAACCATCTTAATGCAACTTACCCCAACAGATGGATTGGCCGTGGAGGTCCAGTAAATTAGCAACCGCGATCCCCTGATTTAACACCCCTAGACTATTTTTTATGGGGTCATTTAAAATCAGAAGTTTATAATGAAGAAATTAGAAATAGAGAACATTTATTAGAAAAAATTACTGCTGCATGTAATGGTGTTAAAAATAACCCTCAAATAATTCGAAAGTCAGTGAATCATCTAGTGGCACGCTCTCAGAAATGTATTGGTGATGGAGGGCTTCACTTTGAAAATTTATTATGTCATCAGTAAAAATTGTTTACGAATTCTTTTTTTGGTAAGCGCATTACGGAATATTATTGTGCGTTGTGTTGTAGTTTCATAAATTCCAAGTCATTAGTTAGCAAATATAATTTACAATAAATTCAGTCCAGTCTTATTTCATCAAGTTCCTATACGATTTTGTTTTAGTAGATTTAGATTTCGTATATTTAGGTTATTACTAGGACAGTTATGCTCAAAAGAAATTAACATAAAAAAGACTCAGTCCGGCCCTGATACAAATTTATTTCTCAACATTTTTGGGTTATGAGAGTATTTTATGGAATTTCATGACGAACTTCTTGAAGAGAATAGCAATATTTTTGTTTTGGTTTCGTAATTATTCATCATATTAACCAATTTTTTATGGTACCTCATCCAACAATCACTTTCTTGAGAGAAAAATTGAAAATAATAATTTATCAGAAATGGTGCCAGAAACTTTTTCCACTATTTCCTACAGGACTTTTTCCGTATATTTTGAATCTGAGATCAGATTTGTGATATACAGAGTACGTTATTCTTACAAGACTTCAACATGAAAAAAAATTATATCCTGGTACTGATATTGGTTTCCTTCGAAAGGCTTCTGAGGCTTTTTGGTGTGAATCATGTACCAAATTTTAACCCAATCGGCCAATCCCTGTATTAAATATGACGGATTGAATTTCCTGTTTAACTTCACAAATCACTCTGTACGTCGGTAACGAAGCGGTTTTGGACATTTGGATATGACATTTTGCAATCGTATGGGCAGTTCCTTCAACCCCATAAGTTTTGTCAGTTTCATCTCTGGACACCCTGTATATCACCCAAGGCGTTCAATATTATTCCTGATCTCAAAAAGAAATATTGAGCTTCGAACTGTTTCAAAATGAGGTGAAAAGCAAGTTTCATTCACGGAACACCAAGGCCAGTGTAATGGAATCGTTCGACCAGATTTCTTCATCTAATTCATTTCATATCATTTATATCATGTTTTATACCCAAAGCCCATACTCTGTGTTCTCCAAAATAATTGAAAAAATGTGCTTCAGCAACTCTTAAATATCAAAATGTTTGTACTACTAAGGGCCGGTCTTTTCACCTCACAATAAAGTATCTGATAAGTATCTATCGGATAAACTTCACAGGTTTACATATCCTTATCTGATAGATAGCGTTATCTGGGACTTATCTATAGGTGAAAAGACCGGCCCTAAATGTTTTTATTTTTGTGTTGTTTTTGTAATACCCAATAAGCCAGGACCAACTGTCCGCGACCGTCCACCTACGACCAAAAATTGAAGTGGATCAATGATAACTTTCAAACTCACACTGATCGACCATCTACGACCGTCCACCAGAATAATTTTGTAAATCTGACATTGATCTGACATTCAAAAGGTTATGTCAATTTTCTATTTATACAACGAAAAAAAGTTAAAATCATAATTTCAATGCTTTTGTTGTGAATAATGAGTAGGAGTGAAGAAGAAAGAATCATGATAGTGTATGATTTTTATAAACGAATAATAAAGTAATGTAAAAAAGTATGTGGAATAGAGAACTTTATCCAATTACCCAATTACCAATTACCCCAAATTACTAAAAGATCAACACAGTTCCAAACTATCTACTATTGAATGTCCATAAATTACACCAACAGAAATTTCCAATCAGAACATGGCCAATTTTCTATTTGCTGGGCAGTAATTCCCGATGGAGCACCAAGAAATGTCTCCTTTTTCTATATCCAGCACATTGATTCTTCAACTATAAAGAATATGTGAGTTACTATCAGTTGAACTGGCACTAAACAATTATTCTCTTGCGTTAATAAATTCCATCAATGACTTCTGTATTGCTATAATTAGGATTACTCTGATTTAACTTGGCTCGTCACCTCTGTTATCAAAATATTTATCTCTGCGGTGGTCCACACGGTTCCTGTATTGTTCCGCTGCTTTAAAAACATTAAAACTTTGGATATACTATAAATTGTGAAAAACTGTTGAAAGTTTATCACAAACATGTGTCCAAATGATAATTTAGCGTAGCATCACAGTAGTCTGAGGACGACCAAAATTTCCAGCAGGTTGTAATTTCAAACATGGTCTTTGAAAACCGGTCGTGGATGGTCGAACAATGTGAGTTGAGCGGTAAGAATATACGTGTTGGAAATTTTGGTAGTTGGTGGACGGTCGCGGTCTTTTTCATGTCTTTTTCATGTGCTCCGCTCATTTCGTAATGTTTTTCCGATATTTTTCATTGAATATATATCCAGAATTGTTCACATCCTTATTTTTCTCATCGATAAATGATATTATCATCAATATTCTAATAATTTAAGAATAAAGCTCTGTTATTCTCCCATCATAAAACATTTCAATTAATTCCAAACCATTTCTGGTTTGGAAAAATAAGTGATTCACAATGAATACACACAATTATCCACCTATTCACCACAAATAATTTTCAGGAGTGGAGGACAAAAGCGATGGATATTCAACTGTTGAGGGTGAATTCTTTGAACCTGAACCGAAGAATCTCGAAGCTGGCATTCAGATAAAGAAACTTCGCAAAGTATTTGGCAACAAAGTTGCTGTGCGAAACTTCTCACTGAATATGTACCAAGATCAGATAACCGTTTTATTAGGTCATAACGGTGCGGGAAAAACTACCACCATGTCAATGCTAACAGGTATGTACACCACATTCAGGGTGGACCACCAGAAATAGTCCAAATAGTTTTTACGTAAATATTTCATAAATGCTCTTTTCTAGAGAGACGCGTTTTATACTATTTTGATGATCTACTGCTATTTCAACCTTCTATGGGAGACAACTACTTCATTCTTTTCAATAGAAAAAGGGCGTGTTGTGATACAACATTTCAAAGGGCGATAAATTATCTGTGAAACCTCATCTCCATCGTTGAATTTGAGCTACGGGTTGCCATGTAATGAAATGTTTGTATGTAATACACGTGTTTCAATGATTAATTATTATGTATCGTGTCACAAGACTTGTGAATTCAATCGGTTGAACTCTCAAAATATTTTCATTTTGCTTGGAAAACAGTTGAATGTACAATAATTCCATGAAAATAAAATTATTGTGCATGTGGATATCGGAACTATATAACTATTTTAATTCAGTTCCTACTGACGCTATTATACTTGGTAATTATGGTTTTATGTCAAATGTTCATGATTACTCACTCCTTTTGAGACTGCAGACTGTTTAAGATATCACATGCCAAAGTGCAAGTTATTATTGATCTATGTTTCAGACAATTGGAATAGAGTTTTTCTATTTTACTACATTTAATAAGAGTACAGTTACATTACTCATTTATTTTTTCCTAATTATTCACCTTATGCTAGAAGCATTGTACACTTTATAGAAATGAACACTGAATATAAATTTACTACAGATCTAAACCAATAACACTTGGATAAGGATCTTATTACTTGAATGTTGATTCAACTGAAGATCACGGAAACTAACTGTAATTTAATAAAATTTTGATTACGGTCCATATTACCCGAAACTCGTCTTCAAATGGCAATGTATGATACACTTCTGGATTCAGAATGTGAAGTTAATTCGAACAGTGTCATAAAATATCCAGGTCCGTATTTAAAAAAAAATGTTGAGGGTGCTCCTGAGAACACGAAACGTTGGATACAAAATCTGAAGACGTCGAAACAAAGAGAATTACCCCTCAAATAAAAAAACCTCCAAATTATTTTTTGATATTTCTGAAAATAAATGAAGTATAACCAAAAAAACAGAAATGATTGAATTTACTTTTTTTCATCATATCTCAAGAACCGGTTCTGATATTTTTGATTAGTTTCGACCGATAGATTATGCATCCAGATGTGCAACTTTTTCTTCATTTACTTCTTCTTCTTCTTCTTACTAGTATGGTTTGGCCACGCTGTATAGCGTTCCTGGCACTAGCGTTCCCGAGTATACAGAGCGGATAATATAACTTCAACTTTATTTTCAGCAAATATTTGAGAATACTGTTTTATATAGCGTTCCTGCATAAGTGCCTTTGTGCAAATTCCGCACAGGTGATATTCACCCATTTTTTTAGAGATTATTTGAATATAGGTTTTAGCATTGTACGCGTTATTAAGTTCTGTCTTAGGGGAATTTACTAAGTATAAATCATGGTACGCGATTATTTTTTTTCTTAGGAACTAACTTCACTTTTGACATTCCCCTAATATCCTACAATTAACGTCCGAGGACTCACAGACAAACAAAAGTTCAACCAACTTCATGTGTACTTCACCGCGCTGAAAATTTCACGAGTTTCATATCCAACCAAGCTCTTGATTGTTCTCTGTTTGAGAAACATGCGGTCTTACAGCCCATCCTAACTGCTCTTATAAGTGGTACATTTTCTGTTAAAAATAATTTTTCTTTTGGCTCTAGTTTGGAGAGCCCCACAATCAAAAGAAACCCAAGTGTTTCACCAGGCGTGGCCGTCAAGGAAGGCGGGCCCCACGCATTTTTCCCGAAGCGCTCACTAGAGGTTGTTGAATTGCGTCGCGTCGAAAATAACGCCACAGAATCTAGTTACCACCTGGATTGCCAAAAAACGGTTCATTTAAATTTATTTGCATCTCCTAGGTTAAACCCTGCGCATTGTAGTATGGATGATGTGAATGTGGATAAAAGTCACGTTGTGGGCTGTCCTGATGAAGACAATGATAATGAATCTCGAAACAATTCTTCTGTTGATAAGAATACAAGGCGTGATCAGAGTCTGAAGGAAATTTCAGCTAAAAATTTTGATAACAGGCCTTTGACGGCCTCACCCAGTTTTTTTACTTTCGGCGGTCAACCCGCTGGGGAATTTCAAACCCCGAGATATACCGGTACTACACGCCAAACTTTGGAAGCATTCCAGAATTTAGAACGTAATACCTTACGTTCAGGGACCTCCAGTCCACTTAATATATCCGCAGACTTGCAAATAGATTCAAGAATGAACGAAAGTGATGTCTGAGGAGGAAAAAGAGGAATGGACGTGGTTTGTTGAATTCAAACAAATGGGAAAAGCTCGTAAAAACCGCCAAACACAAGTAGAGCTTCCTCCTCTTCAGGCTAATGCCTATTTTCCCACAAGTGACCCATATTTTTCAAGACAGGAGGAATGAAATAATTATCAACTTAAGACAATGATGCTATAATTAATGATCAACATAACAAAACATTCTGACATGATAAACAGAATCATATTTTTTATTGAAAAAACATCGTTATAATCAATTGATAGGAATAGTAAGTGTTCTTGCTATTGGAGGTCCAAATATGTATTCTGTATTCTCGTCAATTATGGTTGATCAATCAAAATCAATCTTCGTTACTAGCCAGTACTCAACTTTTTCGTTTCTTCTGCTTCTAATACATCTGTTTTTTCTTTTTTGGCGCCTCTAAAGTGGGATTCTTGTTGATGGGGAGTCAATTCTCAAATACGGAGCAATTATCGTCTTTGATTTCATTTACTCCAGTAGGGAACACAACATTAATAGCAACTGGATGATGTTATGTAATAATGGGTCAAGCCTCAGTCAGCTAGTTTCGTGAAAAATATCAAAATATTTCAGCAGATCATGTAATGATGGAATATGGCTTAGTACCATCGTCAGTGGATGATGCCCCCTCCTAATTGCGGGTTGAATCATTTTTGCTTATTGTAGAATAACACTTTGGCGATTCAAATGACTGTGATAACTCAATTATTGAAAAATGTGGCTTGACTCATTGTTGCACAACACTTTCCAACTTGGAATTGTTGGAATATTCTGGATTTTTTTCAGGGTCCAAGAGTTCAAGCATTTTTTCCTTCATTCTTCGAAATTAATTTTTCATTTTCCGTTGCGGTTTCATCTGTCTTTTCTTTGAGAGCTCCTTTCGCATTGTTGATCTTCTTTTGCAACTGTTTTTCTTTTATTTCTCTTCTCTAAAGGTGAGGGAATATAAATCTTGGAACTCCGACAAAAATTTTTCTTTTTTTTTTTTGGGAACCTTCGATTTGTTCATAAGTATAGGAAATTATATCAGAATATTGGAAATATCAGTGGAAATATAATCCATTTTAGACAGATACATTTTTGAATACCAACTCAATGCACGTTCACTACTTACTTGCTATATATTTTCCATGCCGCAATACATTGACCAGATAGGCGCTTTTTTATAGTCGATTAAAAAAACACTATCGACATAAATGTTTGCAGTTGTTTTGATCTGATAAATTTATTAGCGAAAGCATTCATTTCCATTAATTCACATAAATTGAATAATTTACTACAAGTTTTCCTACAGCAATAGCTTCAAGGTACGAGATATTATTCAATAACTTTCTAACAAATGCTTGAAGCAAAAATGTTTTTACCGCTAGTTATTGCACAAACTAATACTTCAGGCTATAAGCAACTGCTGAAACTTTATTCACATCAGCCACAGTTGCAAAATCGGCCTTAGGCCTAATACTGCACCATTCATTAACCTCGTTTTCATAGATCTTGTGTCACAGTTTTTTTGATAATAATAAATTATCAATTATTTATTATTATTATTGGCGCTAATTTAAACATCAAATTCAGTTTTGATCTATTTTGCGCATGTGAATTCTGCGTGTGTGATAATAATTCAGAATTTTAATGAGTATTGGAAGAGCAAGTTCTGGTTACGTTATCTCACACATGACGTGATCTGAACTTGAATTCTGCCTTTTGATAGGTTTCGTTCTTATTTGTTTATGTATTTTGTACTTATTGTGATGTATTTTGTTTTTACAAACCTGTCAATAAAATCCAGTATTATTATTATTATTATTATTATTTCAGTAAAGTATCTAATCCATCTGAAAAATACTGCAAAATGGTTCTTGTTTCAGGAATGATAACACCCAGTAGTGGGACAGCAAGAATCAACGGCTGTGATATCAGAACTAACATAGACGGAGTAAGGAGTAGCCTTGGACTCTGTCCTCAACACAATATAATTTTCGATGATCTCACTGTATCGGAACACTTGTACTTCTTCAGCAAATTGAAAGGATTATCAAAAAGTGAAACAAAACAAGAAATTGATAAATATGTTGGGCTTCTGGAGTTGGAAGACAAGGTATGTATTCTTTTATCACAAAAGACATTAAACTTCTTCTTACCCTTCTTGAAATTTAAGGTTAATATAAGGTCTTCTAATCAATGAAAACGGCCATTATTATACTCTCTCTGGAATGTACAACTTTTTCTCAATATCTATTTGACCAAATTATAATTTTATGTGAAATGATGTTGATTAGACTTACAGTTTTATGAGATACGTTCTCAATATTTTTTTTACTTTATAAATAACCCAACAAAATGTTTGCCTTGGTAAAATTATAAAATAATATCGAAGAATAAATTGACCTTCCAACAGGCTCCAACAGGCCGTGCGTTGATTTTATTTTCTGGTGGAAAAGAATCAGTCAGTTGTTTAATCATCGTGGCCGTCATCCTGGGGTCTTGCAAGCTCAGTTCATCCACTCACAAAGAGGCCTCGTTTTTCTGCATATGTGGGTCAGTGATAAAGGCATATTATGTAGCATTTACCGGGTGACAAAAAATTTGTCAGTGTAGTCTCCCTACAGAAAGAAATTGAAAACCAAACGGAATTACAAAAATGGAACAAAAATTGCCTAAATAATTTGTAGGAATGCACCACCACTGGATAGATACTGCTTACGTTGAACCGTGCAGGTGAACTTCATCCCCACCTTCATCAAACTTAGGACTGACAGCAGAGCTGGTGGGGTTTGAAGTTGGATTGGGATGTTATCTACAGTACGAAATGTGAAAAATAAATAAAATATTTTTGCAAAATCACATAACACAGCACAGCAGAATAACATGTTTTCATGTTAAATACACGGTATCGATTAGATAAGCTATTCTCCCACATGTTGAATATATTCAGTATGCAGATGATCTCACTCTATATAATGCCATGCCCAATCAAAATTTGAATAACATCATATTACAAGATCTCTATCTTCTCTTCAAGTGTGGACTGAATCTCATGGCATGTCCATATCCTCAGAATAATCTAAATGCATTATATTCTCCAATGAACATCGCCAAGAAAATTTAAATATAACAATATCAGATGTCCTGATGTCCCAAGTACATTTTCTCAAAATATAAGGTTTAACATTTGATAGGAAATTGGCATGGAAGCCACACATTTCCGATCTTACGAATGAATGTAATAAAATAATATACATATTAAAATATTTACCGAAAGTCAGTTGGGGCGATGACCACAAAATTATGATCAGCATTCATAATACTTCAATTATGTCAAGACTTGATTATTGTCTGATGATTTAAGGAAAATCTAGCAAAAATAATATAAGACTCATCTCTAACATTCAATTTCACTCACTAAGAATTTGCTTGGGGTTAATGAAATCAACTCCTAACAATGTGATCTTAATTGAGGCTAACCAACTGCCTATAGATATCAAACAGAGAAGCTTATCTCTTAACTTTCTCCTCAAACAACTAGCTCTTACACATAACCCTATTGCGAAAAAGACTAATGACGTTGCCCATGCTGTAATCAATACCACATCGAATGAAGATAGAGCAAGCGTACTTTATTAGCCTCACGATTACCACAATGGGACAACAATATAAAATCCTGCCTGAACAAAATGTTAAATATCTGGGAATAATAATAGACACGAATATCAAACGGGATTCTCATATTTATTATGTCTGTAATAAGTTACGCATGATTCTTTACAAGTTCAAGTATCTGAAAGACATATTTCCTTTCCATCAGCTCAAAGTGTTGTATTATGCATTAGTTGAGAGTCACTTGCGACATTGTATAGTAGGATGGAAAGGGGCATTGAAAACACATATTGATCCGGTAGAAATACTGTAAAAAAAGTTCCTCAAACTGATAATGTCCAAAGACTATAAATATTCAACTGAAGCACTATTTCGTGAAGCACATGTATTCGATATACGTCAGCTTTTTTATAATAATATCAGTATTAAATACCATTGCGAAAAACATATTAATTCAATATGCTAACCATAATTACCTAACTCGGAAGAAACGTTATCACAAAGTTCCACAAATGTCAAAGTCTATTGGCCAGCGGTCATACCACTATATGGCTCCGAAAGTGTATAACTCCATACCTCTCTATATATAAAAAATTAATAATTTGATATCATATAAGGAAGAGTTGAACATCTTCATTCGCAGCCAACTTAGGGAAAAAGTTGCCGAACTGTTAATGTGATAACTATTTTCAAATCTTTGATTCTTCGATTTGAACTGACTCACTGTATTGTTTTATATATATATATATATATATCTGATTCTACTGTAAAGGACCCCGCAAACTCCTTATGGAATTTGGGTCCCGGTGGATTTTTTTGAATTTTTGGTATGATGTAGTCCATGTAACTCTCAACCAATGTTACCATTGCGCCAACTCAAAAAACTGAACAGTTTTGCTGCTAGGGGGCTAGGGGGCTAGTTTTGCGTACATTAGACTATTTATTTTTGAACTCGGTAACAATATTTCCACTTGATTCATTGTTGCTAATGTTGCACAATATTGTGTTGTTTTATAAAAAAAATTCGTACCCCTCTCCTTTTTCCCCCAACTCTTATTACGAAACGCAAAAACATATTTCTCGAGTGCCTTCAAATGTATCGTTGAATGTTTAAATGTGCCTAAATAAGGGAAATAGCAATTTTTTATGATTATCCCCCCACCCCCCAAATAACACAAAACGAAAAAATGTCGGTGGATTTTCCTTAATTTTTTGATATGATGTAGTTCAAGTTATTTCGAATAGAAATAAATCGGGTGACAAACCCCAAAAATGAATAGTTTTGATGCTAGGGGCGTCGAAATCATACCTTGCTCAGAATGGATTATTCATTATTATAGGCGGAAACATTATCTATACGTATTTTTGTTTTATTTTATGCCGAACAATTGTGTAAATTTTTATAATTAAAAAATTAAAAACTTCCCCTTACCTCCAACCCCTATTTCAAAACACGAAAATAACATATTTCAGGCACCACCTCAAATTTAAATTGTGGATATCTAATTTTTATTTATTTTCAAGATATTCGCACAATTAATTGATATTCAAAAATCAGGAACTACGCCCTACTAAGAAATCAGCGAACTACACCAATATTTTTCTGAAGGGAGGGAAAGGTGAAACAACTGTACGATTTCGTCAATTTGAGCTGATTAAAACATTTATTTTGATAAAGCATTTACAAGTAGTCGGGAATGAATTTTTTTCGTATTTTAAAATAGGGGTAGGGGGTAAGAGGGAGGTTTTAGATTTTCAATTTATAAAAAATGTCACAATTGATCAGCATAATCTAAATTAAAATACTTAGAGCTATTATTTTAGGGGTTTGTTACCCAATTAATTTCTATTCAAAATAACTTGAACTACCCTAATAGCACCATGAAGTCCGATGGTAATCCATAGGACATCCTCTCAGGACATTCGGGACGTCCTTAGGATGTACAAAATTGGTACCGCGGACGTCCATTGGACATCCGTGGGAAGCACCAATGTCTCGACTTCTCACCAAAATTGGACGTTCTATAAGGATATCCAATGGACATCCACCTGGGATGTTAATCGGACGTCCCCGAATTACATCAATCGAAAGTACATCTTGGACGTCCTTAGGACGTGCAATATTGGTACGTCCTTAGGACGTGCAGTATTGGTACCGCGGACGTCCATTGGACATCCGTGGGAAGCACCAATGTCTCGACTTCTCACCAAAATAGGACGTTCTATAAGGATATCCAATGGACATCCACCTGGGATGTTCATTGGACGTCCCCGAATTACATTAATCGAAAGTACATCTGGGACAACCTTAGGATGTGCAGAATTATCACATGTGTTTGTTCCTACATCTCTTTCAGGACTAAGATTATGATATTGTTGTGGATTACTGGAGATAACAATTTGGATGGAACCAGATTTACTTACTAGGTAAGCTCAGCACTCTCCCAGAGTCATTCAATTCGGTTTTGTACATGTTTAAAGGATACACACAACTCAACTTGTCTTACGGAAACATCTTTTTCAAAACAGTGTTGAATAGGTTAGTAATAACTATTGAATAGTATAACAAAACTTTTATTTTCATTTAAAGATATAACTACACTGAACGAACACAAAATAACTTACAGAACAGTCACTGAACTAATTAATCACAAAAGACGATAGAAAAGCCGCCATAGCTGGTAAATACTCAACCATTGTCTGTCAATTCGTCAACACTTCACTTGAACACAGAACACAAAATACAGAAAACAACTTTATGCACGGAATCCATACATAGAGGAATTGTTCGGTTTCAATCGTATACGAACTAGAGAGACAAACATAATTTTTTTTTATTTTCATTGTTGTGAAACAGTGAATCTTATTGGAATAAGCACAAACTCGAGAATATGGCCCCTGATTACCTCAATGATAGTGAAAAAGGTTTTATTTCAGATGGGTTGTTTTCGCTGTAATGTTTAGCCCTATTGTAAATATGCGATCCATTTTATACCTCTTCTGTAAAACCACTAGCTGGGATGTATTCTTTGGATGGATGCACCTAGGAAACATTCCGAAAAATGGTCAATCCAGGACATCCCAAGGAAGTCCTCGCTGGGGCATTTTCTGAAATTCACTGATTGGGATGACGTCCGATGTACATCCATCAAGGAGTTCCAGAATGTACCCGTACCAGGACCACCATAGGAAGTCCTTTCGAAGACATGCCAAATACATGCCAACCAGGACATCCAATGAATATCCTAGAAAATTCTACAAAATATATCCGAACCAGGACATCCCAAGGAAGTCCTCGCAGGGAGATATTCTAAGAATAACCAATTGGGACGTCCAATATTCATTCATGAGGGATGTTCCCAAATGTCCCGTACCAGGACAACCATGGGACGTCCTTTCAAAGACATGCCAGAATACTTACTAACAAGGACGTCCGATGGATGTCCTAGTAAACATTGAAAAATATATCCGACCCAGGATATCCCAAAGACGTCCTTGCAGAGACGTTTTATACGATGTACCGATTGGGACATCCATAGGAAGTCCTTTGGGGAAATTCATGAAAATGCATTGAATCGGACGTCCCATGGACAATGATTTTAAGTCCCGGACATTCGGACATGATTTGTACCAAATAGGGACGTCCCTGGGACATAGTGTGCTATTAGGGTACATTATATCAAAAATTCAGAGAAATCAACCGAACTTTTTTCGTTTTGTGTCATTTGGGGGGTGGGAGGATAATCATAAAAAACTGCTATTTCCCTTATTTAGGCATATTTAAACATTCGACGATACATTTGAAGGCACTCGAGAAATAATTTCGTAATAGGAGTTTGGGGAAAAAGGGGAGGGGGTAAGATTTTTTTTTATAAAACAGCACAATATTGTACAACATTAGCAACAATGAAACAAGTGAAAATATTGTTATTGGGTTCAAAAATAAATAGTCTAATCTGTGCAAGGGATGATTTCAACGCCCCCTAGCTGCAAAACTGTTAATTTTTTTGGGTTGGCGTAATGGTAACATTGGTTCAGAATTACATGGACTACATCATAATAAAAATTCAAATAAATCCAATGGGACCCAAATTCCATAAGGAGTTTGCGGGGTCCTTTCCACTCGTTTAGTTCGTATACTATAATATATCATTAGGTGATTGTTCTTATATTCCTAATATGATTTATAATTTGAATTTGAAACAAGTGTGTTACACACTTATCGATGCACCCGATATCTATTCATCATTTATTATGCACCCGTCCATTTGTGATTTTGTGATTTGAATAAATATCTGTTATTTTTAATATTTAAATTTTAAATTCATAATCACTCATAGCATACCTTATGGAGGAAACTGTCGTCTCTGAACGTTCTTTTATGCATTCTCTCTCTCTCTCTTTCTCTGCAGAGAGACTCCGCACCCTGGGTGCATATAATGATAATAAAAATAATAACTGTTCTCTGAAAAATGCCCAGCAACAAAAGGAGATTTTAGTTTCTATTTGTTGGGTCAGGTTACTTTTCAGGATCTTTTGAAAATTAACTCGTGTTACAGAGGAATGCAAAATCTTCAACGTTGTCTGGAGGCATGAAGAGGAAGTTGTGCGTGGGCATGGCACTTTGTGGTAATTCAAAAGTGATAATGTTGGATGAGCCCACAGCAGGTATGGACCCTTCAGCCAGAAGAGCTTTATGGAACTTGTTGCAAACACAGAAAGAGGGTAAGACTACTTAACATCCATTTTCTTCACCCATAACAAATTAAAGTTCAATGAGCATTTTTGCAATCAGATTATGTGGTGAACGGTTTATAATCCACTTTTCAAGTATTCATATATCAGTACAGATTGTTTCTGTGAAAAGACACATGTGATGTGTTAATTGCTTTGTCTTATCGGTTAGGTATATGGATTCCAGATAATACATGATAATGAAAAATATTTGATCTTTTTAACGTTCTTGAAATGAAAATTATTCTTTCTGGAAGCTGGTTTTAGTATAAAAATTAATGTTACCTTTATTACTCAACTGCTTCCTTCAACAACTGCCATACCTAGCGTTGCCTAAGTAATAATAATGTCAATTTAGTATTATCGTAAATGTCTTTCTCCTTTCATTGCCGTTAATGCATATTTAAGAACTTCTTCTTGTTAGTACGTTCTAGATTCTTCTGGAAGTATCTGTTCTGTCCTGAGAGCGAATTCCAGTTTACAGTTTACTCATGACCAAACAAGTTCGTAAATAGTATTTCAAAATAATTGTTCATTCAATGTTAAAAATTTCAATTGTGAAAAATTGTGATTTTCTACGTGTCTAAACGAGTTGAAACGAATAATTTCTTTTCCAATTATTAGTAGGTACGGAAAAAGAGCAAAAACTGCGAAATTCTCATACAAAATCCCACATAGCACATGTACCTCTAATGTATGTTCAGTTGATGTCCAACATGGATCTCAACGACGTCCACTGGACGTCCAGTTACCGCTATAAATGCCCCTTACAAGTCCACTAAATGTCCAGATACACTGGATATAACATCGTATGTACGAACACCGAGGATGTCCAATAGACGTACATAAAGAACGTCCACTGGATATCCAGTGGATGTACAGCATGCATCTCATGGACGTCTACTGTACGTCCCGTTACGTCCATAAATGCCCGATATAAGTCCATCAAATGTCCAGATATACTGGATATAACATCTTATGTACGTACATACACCGAGGATGTCCAATGGACGTACACAAAGAACGTCCATGGGATATACGGAAATAGGACCCAGTTGATGTCTATTGGAAGTACAATATCGATCTCAAAATTTCACTGGTAAAAGTTTTTGAATAAAATAAGAATCTGGTAAAAACTTACTTATCTTATTACTTATAATAGTTTTCAATAGATATGACTATATTTCCATTTGAAAAAATGATAATATTCTAAAATAAAAATTCACTATTGTTTTCAACAAAAAATTAAACAAAATATAAATAAAATATCAAACCATCAGTCAAAACAAAAACTGAGAACTTCCGAACTCTCATTTCACACATTCTACAACAATAAAAAACTAAAATACGTATCAAAATGCACATTTACAAATTATTGCACATTTCCAAATATAAAGTATTATGAACAAAAATAGCTAGACTAGTATTATTGCACTTTCCTCTCATTTGCCCTTCTGAACCATTTGGAGATGGATTCTTCTGTCTTTTCTTGCTATCACTACTCTTGAATGTTCTGCAACTCCCTGTAAAATTCAGTTTGAATCAAAATTTCTCAGTGAATCAGAAGTATTTATTCCAAACTGAATTGAACTATCCTGCATACCTATCTGAACAATTTGTTTATGTGCTGGACAGCAGCAGCAAACATCAGGACCTGTATCGGAAGTTCCAACCACATTATCAAAAAAAAAACATCTTTTTCAAACTTACAGTTTAGGTTACGTTTAAAAGTACATTACCATCAGACGACAGTAGATGCTTTGTGATTTGTCACTGTTTATGGCGGCAGTTCAAAATGACAGAGAGCCGCATGCAACGTACATATTGTATGGTCCGATATTCTATACATTCGGTGTACTTTCGTAAACGTCTAAAAATGTAAATTTCCAAATAATCCAATTTTGTTCATACAAATAACGTTCAAAATCGTAGCTTATTGAACGAACAGATCATGTACAGGATTCTACATTTCGTATACATCCAAAAACATACAATAGTGAACGTATATATGAGGTCCTGATTTCTACATTCCGAGTACTTCGGAAAACGTATAATTAAAGACATTTCAAGTTGACCAGGTGCTGTCCGTCCAATGTACGTACAATAATGCACGTACTTATGTGGTCCAGTATTTTACATTCGGTGTACATCCGTAAACGTACAATTATGGAACTTTCCATTTGACCCAGTTCTGATCATCCAATGGACGTACAAAAACGTAAATATTGAACGTACAGATCAAGTCCAATATTGAACATTTGAGATATACATCCAAATACGTACAGTTTATGGACGTATCAGGTTGATTCAGTACTGTTCGTCCAATGGACCTACAAATCCGTAGAATAAGTAAAATTTGGATTAGTGGTCCATTATTGTACATTCATTGTACATCCACAATTGTTCTCAAGTTGATGTTCCATGTTGGTCCAATATTTTACGTCCATTGAACATCCATAAGACGTACTATACGCAATGTACAAAGCACATCCATAATAGAACGTCCATTGGACTTCCATATCGAGTCCCCGGACGATTGGATCAGTCCAAAATGGACTTCCACTGGACGTCGTGTGCTATATGGGATACATCTGTTTGTAAATATGTAAATTTGAAATCACTTCTCCTCCATTTCTATAGATACCTTAATTTTTTTGGATTTGAAAGTGGACAGTACTCATTTATTTTGTGATACATGGTGATTTTTGATGACGGCTAATTGACGTATTTCGAAACGAAATAAGAATTGAAATTTGAAAATTTGGAACAGCGGGGTCTTTAAGAATCAAGAATCTATCCTGAAGTTTCCAGAAATTATTGTTAATATATTTCAAGTTTAGTTTTTACCCAAGAGGTTTTTGTGACATTTATGTTTTCGAGAAATTATTTACTTTTTATGCATAAAATATTTTACGTTTAGTTTTTATGTGTGCCCTTTGTGATATTGTAAAATTTATGAGTTCGTATTAAAATGAGTTTTATTGTTGTTTTTTATTAATTCGCCCAAGGGTATTCATATTGTTAACTTGTTCAATCAGTGCCTTAGAATAACAATAAAACAATCCACTTTGTGATGTCTTAGGATCTCTGAAAATGTTTCATCGATGTAGCAAAAAAGATTTACAAAAATTGATAGGTTGTATCTTCAAGAACGCTTTTGAAAGAATGGGGGAAAATGCCTTCTGTAAAATCCCAGGAAACTAATGTAAAAAGCTGCGTGCGGCAGACATTTGCTTTTATTTACACTTTCTATCCATGTATGAACAGAACATTGCAGTGGAGGTTTGTTGTTTCTTCCTTTTAACAAACATCTCTTGAATATTTTTGTGCTCGCTAGGATACTGATTTCCATTGCCAGCTATAACTTACAGCATTTATCAAAAAATATCATTCATTATTCTCAGATCGAACAATGCTACTCACTACACACTTCATGGATGAAGCAGACCTTCTTGGTGACAGAATTGCAATCATGGCTGGTGGGGAACTGCAGTGTTGTGGTTCCAGCTTTTTCCTCAAGAAGAAGTATGGTGCTGGCTACAGTCTAATAATGGATAAGAAACAAGATTGTGATGCTGGAAAAGTAACGCAACTATTGAGAAAGTATATACCAGATATTGAGGTAAGAAATATACACATTCCAATGTTAACAAAACAACAAACTAATTAAGTTTTACAGAAAATAATATTTGTCTAGGCCACTGCTCGTTATCACTATTGGAAGGAATTCAATATTGTGGAAAGAGCTCCATTGTGGTATTCATTTTCTGGAATGAATGAAAATTCACAATTGTAATTCGTTCGAAAGGTTTTCCTTCCATTAAACCAGATGTCCTGAGGTGGCCACATCATGGATTTTCCGGAGCACTTCTTTTTTTCTGATCCTGGGTAGCACTGTCTGGAGTGTTTCTCCCCCACTATCCTCAAAATCCATTGTTCATTGTCCAGGGTAAGGAAATTCCATTAGGCCTAGTAGAATTTTATAGCTGGGGAATAACTTGCTATTTCCTGCCGTGATGGTCGTCGATGACTCTTCTTCCAGCCTATGGCTTAACCAATATCTCGATCTTCCTCTTGGTCTTTTTAGATCTTGTCAGTCCAATTATCATATACTATCGTGGTACTGATGCTGAGCTGGCTTTAGGCCCTCAGAAGAGATGAAAACCAGTTTTTTTGTCGACTATCAATTCTCTGTGACCGCAGTCACGGTATATACAAGTGAACACAAGTGAATTCACTTCTGGTTGCTGGCTCTGATGTATTGGATAAATATTTAATTTTTCAGCTAACCGTGAAATTCGAGGTGGAGATCTCAACTCAAATATGGCTACGAATTAATTTACTTGTTGTTAACTCTTATACGTTGCTGCGGTCTATCGGTACAGAAACGCAAAACTAAAAATTGGCGTAGAGATTGAAGTGGCTTGAACATCTATGCCTATATGCAGACGAAACCTCTTTTCACGTCATTTCAGAATGCATCAACCTACAAAATCCGTGGTGAGATACCTCGGAGAATACCAAATGGAAGAGGGATATCTACATTAACTGAAGCCATCCGATATCCCCAATCTTTTAAGACCTACAGGACTGGTGGAACTGCTCTAGTTGTTGAGACATCCTAAAGGTCTCCTCTCATAGATTTTAAAGCTCACAGTTTACTGAAATCCCTTTAAACAGAACAGAACATTCATTATAATCGATAATATATTAAAGAAAACGAGGGGTGAACAAATACTGTTCACGGAGATACTGATTCATAAAAAATTGTACTGTCCCTACTGAAATTGTTCTTTTTTTTAGGTTCACAGCAACATTGGTTCTGAGTTGACATATCTCTTAATAGATAATCAGTCAGCGATTTTCGAGCCTCTACTGAAGGAATTAGAAGAGGAATCTAAGCATCTAGGAATACTAGGTTATGGAATTTCTCTAACAACTCTCGAAGAAGTTTTTATGAAGTGAGTGAAAATTCTAATAAGCTCAGTAGCTTGATATCTAAATTACCATTGAGATCCAGCCAATTAAATTTATGTTCAGAAGATCTGAAGAATATGTTCAATTCCACAGTTCTTATAGAAAAACTGTCTTTTTCTTTAAGATTTTCCATAATTATTTTTCATGAACTTATTGATTGCGAATAAATGAATATTCAGAACCTTTGGTGTAATAACAATTCAAGAAAACTGAACTACCAAAACATTTCAAATTCGTCAATTTACAATCAACGCGCGTCTCGTCGTCAAAGTTATCATGTTCAGGAGCTGAAAGCTTACTCGTCTTCTTATTCTACCCTAATTCCATTCAGAACAAGAAAAGATTATTTCGATTGCTTGCCAGAGAAGGAAGAAGCTGATAGTTCATCAGCTTTTCTAATTCCTGCCCAGCAAGTTTACCGGGCAGGAATAACTCATTTCATTACCAGTCTCTGAAACAGTGGTATTCAAAATGCATGCTGGATATCTCTCAATAAATGGGTCCAAAATGAGCAATAAAATCAATGAAATGAAAACAAACTCCAGGATATCGATTGCAGTCCTTTGTGAAAGATATAATATAGAGGTTGTTTTGATATTATAATTTGGTTTCTGATTTTTTATAAATCTGATTCAGCATCTTTCACAAGCGAGATCTATTTTACTATGTACGAGGATATATTGAAGAATTCTTATCCTACTATGCCACCAAACCAAATTTCAATGTCAAAGTATTTTATTACTCAACTTATTCTCCTCTTAATTGGATAGATACATTTATTACAGCGAATCTGCAACGTCTCTAGACCTTTCCATAAAAATGGTTCTTCTTGCTCTGCAAACCAGACCTCCACTGCTTACGACCTTTCAAACTTTTTTTCAGTTGACGAAAGAGATGATAGTCGGACGGAGCCAAATCTGGTGAATAAGGGGGGTGTTCTAGTAATTCAAACCCTAAATCAAGAATTTTTTGCATGGCAACATGAGATTTGTGTGCAGGGGCGTTGTCCTGCAAAAACAAAACACATTTGGATAGCTTTCCGCGTCTTTTCTCTTTAATTTTTTCCCGCAGAGTGGTCAGTAATGTCAAATAGTAATCTCCAGTTATTGTTCTGCCCTAACCAAAAACATCAATCATGATTACTCCATGGCAATCCCAAAAAACTGAAGCAAGAACTTTTCCAGCAGATTTTTGGACATGAAACTTCTTAGGTCTTGGAGAACCGGAATGTCGCCATTCCATCGATTGTTGCTTTGTTTCTGGATCGTAGAAATGTACCCAAGTCTCATCCATAGTAACAATTCGGTTTAAGAAGTCTACATCGTTTTCAAATCGAGCACAGATCGAACGCGACTACTTTTGGTCAACATTCAAACATTTGGGGATCCATTTTGCAGCAATTTTTTTCATGTCCAAATTGACGTGAACTATATGATGGACGCGTTCGTATGAATTATTCAGTGCTTCATATCCGTTTTAGCCCAATTCGACGGTCTGTTAAAATCATGTCATGCATCGATTATCGGGGACTGAAACAGAAACTGGCTTTCCCGATCGGTCATCATCTTCAATGGAAAATTTACCTCTTTTGAAGCTTGCAGTCCAATTTTTCACAGTCGCATACGAGGACATTGATCACCAAGGGTATTAGGCATATCTTCGTACATCTGCTCATCTCTTAACCCTTTCAAATGATGGCTCGATACTCCAATTTTTCGATTTTCACAATTACAGTGGACATATTTTTTCTTTTAATTTATTGCGTAACTCTGATTTACTTTTTTGACGTCAAACTTTACACTGACACTTTTAATAAGTTATTGTTTGTTGCTATGGTAACGCAATATTTTGTTTATGCAGGGAACTGGTCTAGGCTAACTAGATATCAATACATCCTCGTATGTATATGAAAACTATTTCATCAGCGAAAGTGTTTCGCACAGCACAGTTCTTTCTTTTCAGGCTATTCAAATGAATAATGAACAAAATGGGATCGAGAACGGTTCCCCGAGAAACTCCACATTCAACACATCTTTTCTTACTTGTACAAAAAAATTCTATATCGGCATTTGGTAATTTTTTTATGCAATTTTTTACATTTTTTTCTTGTTTTAAAGATGTGAATCATTTGATATTCGGATAGCACATACATTTGGGATTACTATGGAGTGTTAATTTTCTCATAGGTAATATAATGTGCCTATGTTGAATGAAGTGTCGATCGTTTTTATGTATAAGCTGCGTTATTAGAAAAAATCATGTGTGTATTTCGAGCACAAGGTATCATTGCCGCTCTCTAAAGATTACCGTGCTCCTCTTCGAGTCGCGCGGTAACTTTAGTTGTGGAGCGGCAATCAATCAATTTTCGCTCTAAACACACAAATAGCTATTTCTGTCTGATGAATAGCTCCGCATAATGACTGTTTCTCTCAATCTTTCTTATCATGAATTTGCGTTGATTTGTCGAAGAATTGTGTAACTGACACAGGTAACATTGTGTATGGTGATTCACTTTATGAAATGATTACTCAAAAGTATTTTCTGTGACTTAACAGGGTTGGCGCTGATCATGGGCAAGAAGAAATGTACAACGATGGATTACCGCTTGAAAATGGACACGCCGAAAAGATCAAACCTGAACAAACGAACAATAATAGAGGTACGTACAATAGTGTCTCATGGTCAAATAGTTTGATCAAACTTCCTTGAAGTGACGTCATTTTGGTTCAAATTGTTCGAAATGAACGAATAACTTCATTCGTTGGATTCAAATTTTTTAAAACATACCTATGAAATCACCTCAAGGCAGTTTGAACAGTTTGAATGAAGTATTTAAGAGAATAATTGAAATATGGATGGAAAAGTTCCCGAACGGTGCTGGCTATTGGTTAATGAATTCATCGTAACCTTCTGTATAGAAAGCATATGACTCTGTATTATTTCAACAACACATATAGTAATAGTAGTGATAGTTCTTGAGGAGGCTGCTGCCGCAGCCAGGCAAGTAGGCCCTCATGGACCCTTTTGGCCATTTCCTGTTCTCCACTTATCTACATTCATCCTCCTAATCTTCGTTTTCGAACCTTTGTGCCCTTCTAATCAAAGGACAGTATGTCCGACCACTCTGAGTCCCCTAGTTCCTCTTGTTGGAATTTCCCAACACCGAAGGTTCGAAATCTTTGCCGATGAAGTGGGATGAAGTTTCCGTTTTCTTCGCATTTGCGGCAAGTGGGGCTATCTACTATACCTATAAGTGATAGGTGTATGGCTAGCTTGTTATGTCCTGTTACTATTCCTATAAGGAGGCGTAGTGCTTGGCGGTTTCTGCCTGATAGCCATGTCGTCCTTGAAAGTCTTTCGACTGCCTGCAGCCGGTATTATCCTTCCAAAGTTTATTCAGCTCTTCTTCCACCCACCCGTCGAGGGCTCAAGGGGTTTGGCTTCTTGCAATGCCTAGTACAGGCTCCGGCCGACAGAACGGCGTGGCGTATCCGGTTCTGGCAAGTCTGCCATCTCGTTTCCGCGCAGTCCTCTGTGACCCGGGGCCCTCACCAGCTGAAATGTTTTCATTTCAGCTAGTTCCTCCAGTGCAGCTCTGCATTCCTTTACAAGTGGTGACCTTGGTTTAGGATGACATATGGCTCTGAGCAAGGCCTGACTATTCGAACAGAACGGAGTATCTTCGAAAACGTACATAAGTTGAAAGGAACTGGAATCGCCCTTGCGAACGACGCTTCATTTGAGGATAGACAAAAAGTCACTCATCCATTATATGAAGTTGGCCCGGGAAGAAAATACTACAGCTAAAATTAAAGGAGGTCGATTACAAGTAGAAAACAGGCTCTACACACTTGAGGAATAGGAAGAAAGCTTTCCGACGAGGATTCTGCGTCTGAGCAGGAAGGTTATTCAGTCCCAGCTTCTCAGAAATCTACAATGAAGCCTGGAAACAAAATTCACCAAAGAAGACCCCAAACACGTATAGCAGGAAGCCGTAACCTAAATAGCGAATAGCACATCTGAATACCAGCATTACATTTTTTTTCTCTTTCATTTATTCCTCTGTTATTTTGAAGAAGGCTTGATACATGAATATAGGGTCAGTTTACTATTATCCGATATTAAATTGTGAAATATTATTGCTTATTTACCAATAAATAAGTTAATATGTTATCTAACGGTCGTTACTTAGGGCACTTGAATATTAGATCCATTCTTCCGGAAATAGTTGACTTGAGAACTCACATCTTCGACAACGATTATGATGTTTTTTGTGTATCTGAGACTTGGTTGGCACCTGATGTGGATAATCACTTAGTTTCAATTGATGGGTATAACTTGGAAAGGAGAGATCGTATGAATCGAAGAGGTGGGGAAGTTTGCATATTTATTAAAAACAATATTAACTTCACTATTGTTAATTATAATGATCATATCGAACAATTGATTATCAAGTTGAAAACAAATAGACGCCAGTTAGCTGTAACTGTTACATACAGACCACCTGATCTCATTCTCGGTCAATTCTTGGACATTTTCGAACCAAATATCAGTTTTCTGATTGCGAATGTTGACGATATCATATGTTTCGGAGATTTTAACGTGAATATGTTGAACATGAACACCAATATATTCAAGAAATTCAACACTACACTAGAAGCTCTAAACTCATTCCAATTAATCAATTCACCCACTAGAATCACATTAAATTCTGAAACGCTAATCGATCTGATTATCGTTTCCTGCTAAGCATCAATCGAATCCTCTGGAGTTCTGTCTGTTGATCGTATGTCTGATCATGAGCTCATATTCTGTAGACTAAATGTGAAACACATAAAAACAAATGTGAAACACAAAGAAACAAATGTAGAATTTAAAACAAAAAGGGGTTTTGAAAATTTTTGCCAAGATGAGTTCACGACAGACATATGTTCACTTAACCTTGACTCAATCTATGATATGGAAGATGTTAATGATATACTGAATTACTTCAATAACAATTTGTTAATGTTGTTTAATAAACATGCACCTTTCGAAATGATAAAAATAACAAAGAACCATAGTCCCTGGTTAACAGACAACATTAGGTTATTCATGACATTACGTAACAAAGCTAAAAATAGGTGGAAACGCACTAAGAACCAGAGCCATTTTGACTAATACAAAATGTTACATAACTATACCACACTCGCTGCAGAAATGAAAAAAAGCATTCATTGAACATAGAATAAGAACTAGAGGCATTAATCATATATGGAAGAGTCTTCAATATTGGTAAAAAACAGGTTGCCATTCCCAATTACTTGAAAAATGTGGATGAAATAAATAAATTGTACTCTGAAATTGTTCCTTACCAAGAAGAAATATTGAATCAATATCTCAACATTCCACTTGATAGGGAAAAATTATTCTTCAGAGAAGTTCTCGAACTCGAAGTTCAAGAGATACTGTACATATTTGAGTCAAATGCACAGGGTTATGATGGACTGAATATCAAAATGCTACTCTAATGTTCCCCAATCATTTCACCATACATAACTCATTCATATTTGGTAACCCATTGTTTTCCAGATGCATGGAAACAAGCATCAGTCATACCCATACCAAAAACGAGCAAACCATGTGACTTTAAAGACCTACGACCCATTAGCATATTACCAACCCTTTCGAAAGTTTTGGAAAAAGCAGTGGAAAAACAACTCAGGTCATATGTTGCTGAAAATAATATCCTTCCCGAATTTCAATCTGGTTTCTGGCCATCTCACAACTGTGAAACTGCTCTGTTACAAATAACCGATGATATTCTCAAAACAACGGACTCTAGTAAAACTACTATCCTTATGTTGGTAGAATTCTCAAGAGTATTCGATACCATAAACCATGACTCCATGCTGGCTATTTTGAAATCCATTGGTCTTTCAAAATATGCGGTGAACTTTTTTAGAAGCTATATGTCGCACAGAACGCGAAGAGTGAAAGTTGATGAAATTTTATCATCTTCTGCTCAAGTTTCTTCAGGCGTACCACAAGCTTCAATATTAGGCACTTTATTGTACACTCTATCCACTTCTAGTATTGGTAGTGCCGTGACCTTCTGCAAGATGCATCTATCGGCAGATGAGGGAATTGAATGAAGATTTTGTCAATATCATTAATTGGTCGAAAAATCATTCGCTCAAAATCAATCCCACACAAACTTCTATGTTGGTAGTCGGTCTGAAAAATGCGAGAGCAGAAGTATCAAGACAAATAGTTATACAAAATGATGGAAACCAAATTATACACGTGGAGCAAGCGCGAAATCTTGTAATGATATGTGACACTAAACTCAAATTTAATTATCATATCAATAATTGCATCCGCACGGCCTATGCCAATATCAAAACGATATTCCAAAATAGGCAATATCTTAATAGGAATGTTGAAAAGATGCTACGTGATGCCCTAGTTTTGAATGCACCTGATATAAGGAGAATTCAAGTGGGACAGAATTCCTGTTTAAGGTGGAGTGAGAAGACGTTATCATATCCCTCATAAACTCAAGGACATGAGCTGGCTGAACATGGCGAGCAGACGACTTCTACACGCAGCATGTCTTTATCATAAAATAATGAAAACCAAGGAACCTCAGTATCTCACACATAAAATAAAGTATCGCACTGACGTACACAACCATAATATGAGATTCAAACATCTTCTCACTCCCCCACAGCACCAAACGGAACAATTCAAAAGCTCATTTTCAAAGTATACAATGAACTGCCCGCTGGATTGAAGACTAAGTCTCAAATACCGTTCAAGAAGGTTCTTATGAACCAACTTCTAAGTAAAAAAAATTAACTGCCTCCAATCAGTTGAATGTTTTTTTTCTCGTTTCTCTCTCTCTCTCTGATATACATATATTATGTTAAGAATCTATTTTTTCGTTTGTTTCTTATGAGTATGTTGCTGTGGTTGTGCTTAAGATGAAAAACAGAGGTAGTGCTACTGGTCTACACCTAGTAGTGCTACCATCTGATCTTCGGCATTTTCTTCTTTATTGAGATATAAAGTCCTTTATTATTATTATTATTATTATTATTATTATTATTATTATTGTTATTATTATTATTATTATTATTATTATTATTATTATTATTATTATTATTATTATTATTATTATTATTATTATTATTATTATTATTATTATTATTATTATTATTATTATTATTATTATTATTATTATTATTATTATTATTATTATTATTATTATTATTATTATTATTATTATTATTATTATTATTATTATTATTATTATTATTATTATTATTATTATTATTATTATTATTATTATTATTATTATTATTATTTCCTTTAAGAGTGTACCAGTCAGGTCCTGTCTCCGGTGCTCCGACCCATCCGGAGGACGCGCTGGTGTCGTTTACCTCAATAACCACTCCCTACGTCCGTAGGGTGAGTGATTATTGGGTCCGAGAGTCATGTGTTCTGAGCAGACGAAGGGAACCAAGGATGACGGCCTTCTGCATTCGAGCGGCTAGGATTTGTGCCATATTACGGCAGGCCGGTATCAACTTCAAATTAGAGAGCAGTGTGTCCATCATTCCACCAAGGACTCCTATAATCAGAACCACCATTTTGACAGAATGGTCCGGATACAACCTGCGGAGTTCAAAGAGAAGATCTCGATATTTAGTCCGTTTTTCCTCCTCTTTCCGAACGATATTCATCTCGCCTGGAGCGGAAAACTCCACGACGAATATCGTTTTACTTTGACGGTCGAGGAGGACAACATCAGGCTTATTGGCTTGTATTTGCCTGAGGGTGGGGAATGAGTAGTTCCAATAGATTCGGCACCTCTCATTCTCCACCACGGACTCAATATCCCCCGGAACATAAGGCAACACCGGTGTCTCGTCTATACCGTACGAGTGTCTTAGATGGTAGTACAACACTCGTAGCGCCGCGTTATGCCTGTGGATATAGGCTGAGACCGCATAAGCTGGACATGCTGATAGCAAATGCATTACGGTCTCAGGTGCCCCACGACATTCCCTGCATCGGGTGTCAGGGACGTCTATACCCATCACGCGACTACGGTAGACGAGGGTGTTGAAGACACCATCCTGGCAGGCCATTATGAATCCCTCGGTCTCCGACTTTAGCTCACTCGAACTGAGAAAGGCAAAGGTCAAGCTTTTGGATAAGCCAAGGTCTTCGATGTTGTTGAAGAAAACACCATGCATTGGCTTATCCATATGCAGCTGTATGAGGACCTCTGTCTCCGCAGCTTTAATGTGAGCTTTTAGCTGAACGGGTCCCAACTCGGTGACAGAGTTTGGGTTAGCCCGTTCAGTGTCGAATACGAGACCAAGTTCATCGGCTGCACGGGTTGCTGCCTTAAAGAGAAATGCTCCAATCCCTGCTTTTTCATGGTCGCGGACCATGCAGAGAAGGGGATCTGAACTCCTGATGACTTTACAGGCCCCATCCAGAACCATTCTGTTATGCAGATACTCCAAACTCAAAAGTCCACGGCCTCCCCGTTGTCTGGGAAAGTATAACCGTGGAACAGACGATTTAGGATGCAAGCTCCTATTGAGATGCATCATTTTGCGAGTTTTTACGTCGAGTTGTCGCAGCTCTTCCTGAGTCCACTTCATCACTCCGAAAGAGTAGAGAAGGATCGGAATGGCAAGCATATTAGTTGCAGCAACTTTGTTCTTCCCCGACAGTTCTGATGACCAGATCTGTCGGAGTTTATGCTGATACTTGCCGCGGAGAGAGTTCTTAACTGTGATTACCTCTTGGGAGCGGCGTTGCGCCACCCCTAGGTAAGTATAAGTCTCTCCGGCATCCAGATGATGTAGGATGCTTCCGTCTACGAGCTGGACATCCTCTCCGTATTCCTCGCATCGTCCTCTTTTGAGATGAACCGTGGCACATTTGTCGATCCCAAATTCCATTCCGATAGCATGCGTATATTCTTCCACCACCCTAAGGGACTGATGTAGGTCCCTTTCTCCAGAGGCATATAATTTTAGGTCATCCATGTAAAACAGGTGGGTGACTGTATGCCTCCGGTTGCTGGGGGTGCCGCAGCTGTACCCACGGGTATTCCTGAGTGCAACGGACAATGGCAATAGTGAGATGCAGAAGAGAAGAGGGCTGAGGGAGTCTCCCTGAAACACGCCTCTTCTAATGATGACCTGCTCTGTTTGGACTATGTCTCCACCAGATTTTATAGCGAAGCGAGTCCTCCAGAGCGGCATCAGTTGTCCAATGCATCCCACTATTTGATCGGGTACCTCAAGGCATCTGAGCAAATGCATGATTAACTCATGCGATGTTGTATCAAATGCCTTGCGATAATCGATCCAGGCCATCGAAAGGTTAAGCTTATACTGCACGGAGTCCTGCGTGATACATCTATCGATGAGCAGGTTCTCCTTGCAGCCGGCGACCCCTTTCTTTGACCCTCTTTGCTCATATATCCGTTCATACACCGGATCAACTGCGGAGAGAATGCGCGTGTATAAGATGCGCGTAAACACCTTATAACACGCATTCAAGCATGTTATCGGTCTGTAATTCTTTGGATCAGACAAATCTCCGTATTTGGGGATGAGCACGGTTCGCCCCTCGACAAACCACTCCGGAATCTGCTGCTCCCCATCTAGCCATGAGTTGAAAACTCTAGCCAGATGGCGGTGGGTTGCTGGAAACTTTTTCCACCAATAGTTATTCAACCCATCGGGTCCTGGAGCAGCAAAGTTCTTTGAGCCTTTGAGGGCTCTTTGAACTTCTTCCGGGGTTATCGGATTGCGCAGATCATTGAGCTCAGGCTGCCGAAGCCTCCAGCAGAATGCTCTGAATTGCGCTAGGGCTGGAGTATCTACATTGATTGGTTGCGGATACTCATAGATGTTCTTCCAGAAGGTTTCCACCCGATCAACAGTCGGCGGGTTATCAACAACACGTGGAGGCTCTTGAAATAAACGAGAAGGTTTATCGCGGAACTTGAAGTTTTCCGCGACTCCTCTCGCTCGCCTCACTAGTGACTTCTTTGCAGCCACTAGCATTCGTATCCTATCAAGACAGTGCTGTTTGATGGTAAACAGCACCCCTTGATTCAATGTGTGGTGAGCTCGTCTTAATTTTGCGGCAATTCGCCGCACTGCAGGTGTGAAAGGCCTATTGGCTGCCACGTAGTCCACCACACACTGGATACGAGACGCGTGTTGTCTCGCCGACTTGATCTTAGCTTCCATCTTGTGTACGCGTCGTTCATGCCTCCCAACTACAGCGGTGGTGTCTCTCCTCTGCGTTTGGGTTAGATCATGAGCGGCGTCATACACGACAGAATTGATCTGCCAGATGTCAGCCTCTTCTGGAAGAACATCGCCGATCTCCGCATCCACTCGTGCCAGTTCTTGTGGCTTCAGGGGCTTCACATGGTGAAGTGCCCTGCGAGTTCTGATGTCCTCCATCGGTGGTATGATGCGAGCATTCTCCACAGCCAGACCGACACGTGGCATAACTTGTGCCACTTCGTTATTATTATTATTATTATCCATATGTTGTATTATTATTATTATTATTATTATTATTATTATTATTATTATTATTATTATTATTATTATTATTATTATTATTATTATTATTATTATTATTATTATTATTATTATTATTATTATTATTATTATTATTATTATTATTATTATTATTATTATTATTATTATTATTATTATTATTATTATTATTATTATTATTATTATTATTATTATTATTATTATTACTATTATTATTATTATTATTATTATTATTATCATTATTTTTTTATCCCGTTGGGAATGTACCAGTCAGGCCCTGTCTCCGGTGCTCTGATACATCCGGAGGGCGCGCTGGTGTCGTTAACCTCAATAACCACTCCCTACGTCCGTAGGGTGAGTGACTATTGGGTCCGAGAATTATGTGCCCTGAGTAGACGGAGCGAACCAAGGATAACGGCCTTCTGCATTCGCGATGCTAAGATTTCTGCCATATTACGGCAAGCAGGTATTATCTTCAAGTTGGAGAGCAGTGTCCATTATTCCACCAAGGACTCCTATGATCAGAACCACCATTTTGACAGAGTGGTCCGGATACAACCTGCGGAGTTCAAAGAGAAGATCTCGATATTTAGTCCGTTTTTCCTCCTCTTTTCCAACGATATTCATTTCGCCTGGAGCGGAAAACTCCATGACGAATATCGTTCTACTTTGGTGGTCGAGGAGGACAACATCAGGCTTATTGGCTTGTATTTGCCTGAGGTTGGGAAATGTGTAGTTCCAATAGATCCGGAACCTCTCATTCTCCACCACGGACTCAATATCCCCCGGAACAAAAGGCAACACCAGTGTCTCGTCTATACCGTACGAGTGTCGTAGATGGTAGTACAACACTCGTAGCGCCGCGTTATGCCTGCGGATATAGGCTGAGACCGCATAAGATGGGCATGCTGATAGCAAATGCACTACGGTCTCAGGTGCCCCACGACATGCCCTGCATCGGGTGTCAGGGACGTCTATACCCATCACGCGACTACGGTAGACAAGGGTGTTGAAGACACCATCCTGGTAGGCCATTATGATTTCCTCGGTCCTCGACTTTAGCTCACTCGATCTGAGGAAGGCAAAGGTCGAGCTTTTGGATGAGCCAAGGTCTTCGATGTTGTGAAAGAAGACACCATGCATTGGCTTATCCATATGTTGCTGTAGCAGGACCTCTGTCTCCGCAGTTTTGATGTGAACTTTTCGCTGAACGGGTATCAACTCGGTGACAGAGTATTGGTTAGCCCGTTCAGTGTCGAATACGAGACCGAGTTCATCGGCCGCACGGGTTGCTGTCTTAAAAAGAAATGCTCCAATCCCTGCTTTTTCATAGTCGCGGACCATGCAGAGAAGGGGATCTGAACTCCTAATGACTTTACAGGCCCCATCCAGAACCAATCTGTTATGCAGACACTCCAAACTCAAAAGTCCACGTCCTCCCCGTTGTCTGGGAAAGTATAACCGTGGAACGGACGATTTAGGATGCAAGCTCCTATTGAGATGCATCACTTTGCGAGTTTTAACGTCGAGTTGTCGCAGCTCTTCCTTAGTCCACTTCATTACTCCGAAAGAGTAAAGAAGGATCGGAACGGCAAGCATATTGGTTGCAGCAACTTTGTTCTTCCCCGACAGTTCTGATGACCAGATCTGTCGGAGTTTATGCTGATACTTGCCGCGGAGAGAGTTCCTAACTGTGAATACCTCTTGGGAGCGGCGTTGCTCTACCCCTAGGTAAGTATTCGTCTCTCCGGTATCCAGATGATGTAGGATGCTTCCGTCTACGAGCTGGACATCCTGTCCGTATTCCTCGCATCGTCCTCTCTTGAGATGAACCGTGGCACATTTGTCGATCCCAAATTCCATTCCGATAGCATGCGTGTACTCTTCCACCACCCTAAGGGACTGTTGTAGGTCCCTTTCTCCAGAGGCATATAATTTGAGGTCATCCATGTAAGACTTTTTTTCACAAACGTGTGTTCTAAAATTCACCCCCTCCTGCTACAGACATCGCATATTGTCAGAAAAAAATTGTAAATTCTGAATGGCGTCTATAATTATGCATCAAATTTTCGTAAAATTTACAGACCCTTGGTTTATTGGACGCTCTATTCATTCAAAAATAAGATAACTCTGATTTGACGAGGTGAATGAGGGTTGCCTATAGTTTTTATGTCCAAAATTTTCTGTTTCCGCCCAAAATATTCAAACTCAAATATCACCATTGTATTGTCCATGAAATAACCTAAAGTTTTGGCGTCTTGCATTTTTTTGTATCAGCTAATAGTTTTCTAGAAAATCGCTAGTACCTAAATGAAAGGGGAATAAGTAACAAACTAAAATACTTAGTGGGCTATGAGTTTTTAATTTGTTTCCCATTTTGATGCTTTTGACTTTCAAAATGCAACATAGCACTTTGATTCACTTGCTAGTTTGACCTTTGTTGAACGGTTGAATTACTATTTTTTTCAAGCAAATTGCTATGTCTGTAGCTTGGAGGGGGTGGATTTCAGGACACATATTTGTGAAAAAAAAAAGTCTTATTTTGACCCCGGGAATACGCCCTTGTAATATTTGTATTGAATTTGGAAACACCCTGTATATTTAGTGACCCGAAAATCGTATTTAATTAAGAAGCAGTCCAAGTGAGTAGGAGCTGATCCAATAAAGAGTGTTGTTCCAATACACCACTAGGCCAAATAACCAAAGACTAATTATATATTTTTTTACATTCCAGTTAATGTGTCCATGTCACCATATTACACAAGTGGTTGCGGCTTGGTGTGGAATCAGTTCCGAGCGATGTTCATGAAAAAATTTGTTTCGACCATTCGCTCTTGGATTATGCTATGTATACAGTTGGCCTTGCCTACCATTTTCCTGATAATCACGCTTGTAGTGGCGCGAAACACGAACCGAACAGGAAACTTACCAGCGATGCCCTTGAATCTCGCGAGATTTGATAATCCAATAATACAAGTTCAAAATAATATTGGAATCGATTACGGATATACTGATATAATGAACGATCGAGGGTACTCTGTCCGACAGGAAGCCAACGTAACAGATAAAATGCTGGATTTGGTAAGTGCTTTCATTTCATTTCGAACTACACCTTTCCAAGATGTAAATCAGAAAGCGTGAACTAAAATTCAGAATAGTGAATTGAATTTCAGAATGTGTTCATTGCAATTCAGAAAGGTGAATTCTATTTCAGAAAGTGTAAATTGAAATTCAGAATAGTGAATTGAATTTCAGAATGTGTTCATTGTGATTTAGAAAGGTGAATTGTATTTCAGAATATGTAATTTGAAATTCAGAACTGTGAATTGAAATTCAGAATATAATAAATATAATAATAAATCGGCTTTTATTAATAAAATCAATGAGGTACAAAAAATAAATGACATAAAATGGTCCACAATTTTGGCGAAGTCTAGCTTATAGCTACTCATACTCAACCAAATTAAGGACACAGATTCACAAATAACCAGCATACATATTTATTACAAATAAATATACCGGGTGACACAGAAGACATGTAGCAGCCTGTAGTTTTTTTATTTGAAGAGACAAAAATCTGAAATTTGCAGAAGTTACGTAATCAATTTTGAATTTAACGACAATTTTTTTCAACTACCTGTTTGATTGGCAGTAACTCCAACTTCTTTTTTTTTTAATGACACCCTGTATATTTATCTAGCCTATCTTATTTGTCTTGAAATTCACTATTCAACTGTGTATCACAAAGTGGCATTCGTTTCTCAATTCGCAGATGAATTGCATTTTATTGAAAAACATCAGGTTGGCTGTTGCCCGAATTCGATAATCATTCGACGCTTGGTAGGCTTGGAAACCCAAAGAGTATCAGTTAAGCGATATAATTTCAGTTTTTTCCATACCTGATCACTTCCTACAGATTCTCAATAATTTCTTTAATAAAAAAAAAAAACATCTGAAAATAACTCACGATATTGCGAAAACTGAGATAGGAACATGTTTTTTTCAATTTGGCTACTTGTGAAGGAACTATCTGTCTTTCTCTTTGGCCATGTAACCATGTCATGATCTTTCCATTTGGAAACATAAAATTAAAATTGTTCCCCTGATCCACCAATTCACAAGTCTATTAGTCTAGATATTTTCAATAATATTTTGCCTAGTAGGCGGTGTACACAAAATGTTTGGTGTTTTACAGGTAAACATCTTTTGATTGCAATGATTAACTCCGTCAGTTTTATACTGATTGAAATTGCATCGTTTAATTAGATACTAAATATGTATTCAAAGAACGAAAAGGTCGATATGTTGTTGATATTCGGAGAGTGCAAGAGAAATTGTAGAAAGGCTGAACAATTATTGTAAGTCGAAAGATTTCCGGAAAGACGCCATCCGCCTAATAATTATTTCGCTAGAACCGGAAAATCAAAACAATCTCCAATACATTGTCGATGAGGAAATGAAAGTAAACGTTTTGGCCATAGTACATGCGGATCCGACGAAATCACTGGGACAAATTGGGGACAAAATCGGCGTGAATCGAGAGACCGCTAGAAGAGTTTTGAAAAAAACTGCTCTGAACTGCTCTGCTACTTTGGCGAAATAATTATCAGGTGGATGGCGTCTTTCCGGAAATCTTTCGACATACAATTTTTCAGCCTGTCGACAATTTCTCTTATGTAGCAGTGATTCAAGTTGGTTTGCATAATATTTGCGTTAGTCCATAAGATTCGAAACAATTATACAGATGCGGATTTGAAATATTTAAGAAATCATAATTAAGATCTCCTATGCAGATTATGTCATCATATAAAGGACTAATATATGAGAAAATGTTATCAAAATGTTATCTGAATTGATTTTCAGAAAGCGTAAATTGCCAATTCATGAGTTGAGATGAGAGTGGCTAATTATGAGCCCAAAAATTTTCCATCGAATTTTTAATCGAAGTATGCCTAGCCACGCTCCAAACTTCGTTTCTATCGATATGTATTCATTTATTTCCAAAATTGAATTCTTTTGTCAAATACCACGTTGTTTCGTATGCCAACTTTTATCTATCGGAGATAACAGAGGCTTGTATATCTTGAAGAGATAAAGAATAGAAACGTTGGTTGAGATTGCGCAAGGGCTGCACAGCATAAAGACGAACGAATAGAGATATCCATATAAATTAAATACAAGTTTATTACTTGATGGCGGGTTCTATATACCTATGGAAAATCTGCTGTGAAAAACTTTCTACTAGCTGAAAGATATCTTCGTCATGTGCGTTATACATGGTCGTGTATCATAACTTTTCATATCTTGATGGATTATTTCAGTACGTACATATAAAATGTTAGCAAATCATATATTTTTGAAATCCAAATGATATTTTCTGATTTACAAATTGCCTTTTCTTAATTTGAATTTACACATTCTGACATTCAATTCACTATTCTGAATTTCAATTAACACATTCTGAAATTCAATTCACCTTTCTCAATAACAAATCACACATCCTGAAATTAACTTTACTATCCTTAATTTCAATTTATACTTTCTGAAATACAAATTACCTTTCTGAGTTACAGTTCACGCATTCTGAAATTTAGTTTATTATTCTGAATTTCAATTTATACTAAGTATCTGAAATACAAATCATCAATCTGAATTACAACTTACGCTTTCCGAAATTAACATAACCGATTCTGATTTATAACTTGAGAAGGTGTAGATCTTCATTTGAATTCTGAAACAATTCCAATGTGTTTTATGAGACGAATCACTCTTTTTTCATTGAAAACTTTCTCCTTCATCTGAAATATTGACGAAAATCAAAAACAAAATTATCAAATTTCGAATATTTCAAATGATTACAAACGCTTTAAAAGTTCACGTGTCTGCAATGAAATGGCCATGATAACTGCAATTCTAAAGAGTAACTCATCACCAGGACCCGATAAAATGAACTCAAAGGCACTGATATCAATTCATACCAATATTTTAGTCCTCTTTGTCCACATCATCAATCAAATATTCTCAACGAGCGTCATACCTTGGCAATGGAAAATCATCAATTTAACACCAATTTTCAAAGCTGGAAAAAAATCCCAAATTAATAACTATAGACTCATATCTGTCATTAATGAATAAATAAACACCATATAATAACCGACAGACTATTTAGATTCCTGAAAAAAAAATCAAACACTGAAAATGACACCAAATACTTGGCCGTTTTCCTGGACCTGGCCAAGGCCTTCGATACACTTAATCACGAAGTATTGATGAAGAAATTGAATAACTATGGTATTCGAGGCAATGCATTGGCATTGATGAAGAATTACCTATCAAATCAAACTTGTGAAAATTGGGAAATAAAATGAGTGACGAACTAATTGTACAAACTGGTATACCACAAAGGACCATGTTGGGACTGATACTCTTTCTAGTTTACATTAACAACATAACAAAAATCAACAATTCCAAAGGTGATATAATATGTTACGCCGATGACACAGCATTAATTTACAAGAGAACATCGTGGCAAGAAATAAGAGAGACAGTAAAAACAAATTTACAAAAAGAATACATGTATTTTTTTCTGATTGACATGGCCGTTACTTGATGGATATTTATAGTATATGACACTAAGGTAAACACGGTTAAATTTCCACATATATATTGTCTACGCGTCATGTATCGATACACAGTATCTTTCTCAAGTGAATGTTATATACTAAATTATTCCACGTTCTAAATACCCTTCTTATCAAATGAGGTAATTAGGACTCACCTTTAATAAAAATAAAAATTAACAATACAATGTAGGTGGAAATCTCAAAACATAGCTACTACTCAATTAATTGAAAAGGTTTACCAAGGGGGAACTATTAAGGTCCAGTTGATCACTTAGGTAAACAATTCGAATTTTTCAATTTATTAATTTCCAAAAACTCTAAATAATTAAGTATAATACCCTAATTTTCAACATGAAGGATTTCAAAGTTTCATAAATATATTAACACTATTCACCCCAACATTAAATTCACAATAGAAATAGAAGTAGAAAAATAATTAAATTTTCTAGATTTGACAATAGGCAACACCAACAACAAATACCATTTTCCTATTCATATTAATTCGATACATCCATATATACATGAAATATTAGCATACCATAGTATGATACATAGATTAGTTAATATTCCTCTTTCTGAAGAAAATTTCTGCAAAGAATTAAAGATCATAAAACAGAAAGCAGTTAACAATGAATATCAAGTCAAATTATTAGAGAATATTCTTGCTGAAAAATTACATAGAAAGGCTATCCAAGAAGTGTACCCCACTATGAGGAACCTTGACAATAATTACAGAACTTTAACTTATTCAGGACCCGTTTCAGAGAAAAATAGCGTAGTTTTTGAAAAAACATAATTTAAGAGTAGCATTGAGAACCAATAACACGTTTGGAAAGTTTATCAAAAATAGTAAAGATAAAACACAAACATCTGAAAAATAATGGACTTCATAAATTGAATATGTTGGCCAGACTGGTAGACCATTCAAAAGCCGCGTACATGAACACCGTATGAATTATGTACAGAATAAAACACATTCAACAAATGCCAATCAGATTTTGGAAGAAGAGCATGACTTCGATGAAAACTTCGAAATTCTTCATGTTGAAAATAAGGGTATTAGACTTAATTATTTAGAATTCTTGGAAATTATAAATTGAAAAATTCGAATTGTTCACTAAATGATCAATTGAAACTTGATAGTTCCCCTTTATTAAACCTTTTCGACCAATAAAGTAGTAGCTATGTTTTGAGATTTACAGGTACCTACATTGTATTGTCAATTTTTATTTTTATCATAGGTAGATCCTAATTACCTCAATTGATAAAAAGGGTATTTAAAACGTAGAATAAATGAATGTATAACATTCGCTTGAGAAAGATACTGTGTATCGAAACATGTCGCATAGACAATAAATCTGAGGAAATTTAATCGTGTTTACCTTATTGTCATGATATACATTTAGTTAAATAATAATGAACTATCACTGAATGCAAATAAGTGAATAAGTATCTGAGCTTTTCCCCCACTCTTCATGATCAACCCAAAAACTTCAAAATAACAATGCATTTACCGCCTAGTAATAATCAAGATACTTGTGACTGTCAGACCGTAGAACAAATTACCTCTATAAAATACCTTGGAGTTATACTAGATCAGCACCTGAAAGGGGCGGTACAAATCCAAATCATCTCCTTTATCAACGCACTAATGTACAACCAATCGTCAAGAGATTGAAAAAATCATCCCAGAAGTTTGCTATCAATGAAAACAATATTCAAATTATCCAAACCCAATCCATTCAAAGAGACCTGACAGTGAACCCAAGATTTAAGTAACCAGCAAACACCTTGGTCGAATGCCTCACCACTTTAGCAGAATGGCCAGAAAATTCACAATGTTATTTTTTTTTACAATCCTCAAATTGATGCATAATATATAAAATAACATAAAATAATGTAAATATCAACTAATGTAATGCATTATAACAGGCTGAAGGAATCCGGTCGGTTGCCTATTGGCTAACCAATAAAGTACTTTAATTATTATTATTATTTTTAACTAAAAGATATAACATACTTCAAGCTAATTCAAAAAATGCGAAAAAATATGTACCTAAACACCCAGAAAAATTTAAATTTTCATACTGAAATAAATTGTTCATATTTGTGTATACACTATCAAAAATTCACAATGATATACCATACCAAGTAATACGAAGGTTATACCCCAATCAATGTGTTTCAAATTGTCTTATCTCATTTGAATTCTATTTTCAATGTATCATATTTTTTCTCTTCTCACACTTTCTCTATATCCGCAAAAATGTAAGTTAACTGCACTTGCCATTCGAATACCATAACATAAAACATACAGTTTCTATAAACTGTAACACGCCACGTATGCCAACATTATTGAGACGTTCAAGTAAAATTGTGTGACAGTATTTTACTTGACCGTCTTTATAGTGTTGGCATACGTGGCGTAGCACTGAGTCTTTACAAACAAAATAGTTTCATTTGTTTTTCACGTCATCCGGCAGTACTCCTAAGAGCAATCCTCAAGTATTCAGTTTTCCCAAGAACGGTCAAGATTTCTTGCTGAAAAATGTTCGTCTTATCTCATTCCCTAATTTTCATTGATGAATCTGGCAGTTGCCAAATCGGCTCCTAATTGTCACCAAGCTTGCAGAGATCTGTGCCAGATTGGTAGTTTATTACTTAAAATAAATGAACTTAAAATATACTTTTTAGAAAGTAGCTTTTATTTAAATGCACTAAAAATAAGAGAATACATTTTAAAGTGTATTGAATTTTGTTACATTATAAAATTTTAACTGATATGAAAGCTTGTCGCGAAAAGTATCTATGTAGTTCTTATTGTAAATTAAATTCAAAATCACCTCAGGATTTATCCTCGCGACAAGCTTTTTTATATCATTTCAAATTTTATAATGTTAAAATGATGGGTTTAATTCACTTTGAAATTTATTTTCTTCTTTTTAGTTCATTTAATAAAAGCTTTTAACTACAATATATTTCTTTGATTAGGAGACCTTTCAGTGACTAGACCCTACTTAAAGCCTTATATACTTGGCCTGCAGCGAAGAGCTTTGGGCCTAGATTGACAACGGCATGGGTCAAGTACTACCCTGCATTTTTTGTACTGGGCAATCCCAGCATGATATATTTGGCAACTTTCTTCGTTCAGCAGTACCGTGACCATATGAGTTTTTGCTACTTTAGGAGGGTCTGAGCATCTTGAAAAATATTTTCTTCTTTCATAATTTTCATCGTCCGAAACAATCAGGAAAGTTCTAAATTTTCTACTCATTCTCATTCTACATAGGGAGATACAATTTTTCGAAACTACGTATATTAGCTATTCGATGGTAAGATATTTTTCACTATTTTTACGGATTTTTCCGATTTTGTTTTCACAAGTTTCCGCAACTTTTTTGAAAAGAGGGGAGTGAGCTAGCCCATCGGCAGACATATTTTTTTCCTAATTTTCCATGTATGAGAAGGTTGGGAATTTTTCCGAATTTCTACGTGTTCTCTACCAAACTTTCGAGGGGGACAGAGGGGTAATTTTTTTTTGAAACCATATCACTCAATGGTCAGATGATTTTCACTATTTTCACGTATTTTTTCGATTTCTATTTCGTGAATTTTCCTAATTTTTTTCGTGACAGGAATGTGGGGCGAGCCCCCGATCGATTTTCATTCAATTGTCATTTTTCTTGTCTGAAACTGTTGAAACATTTTCCAAATTTCTTTGCGTTCTCTTTCTAGCTTCTGAGGGGAGACAGGGAGGGTGACATTTTTTTAAACCATAATATTCAACTGTCAGATATTTTTCACTATATTTACAGATTTTTACGATTTTAAATTCGCAAGTTTTCCAACTTTTTTCTAGAAAAGGGGAATGGCGAGCCCCCATACCTAATTTTATTCGTTGTATTTTGTGACGTCTAAATCCGTCAAGAAAACTTTCGAAACAGTAGGAGTTCTCTCTCTAGCTTTCGGGGGGCAAGGAGAAACAATTTTTTCGAAATTAATGTATTGTCAGCGGAACAGAACCAACATGTGAAATTTAAATTATTAAGGATAAGAGGAAGTTGTTCTTATTAAGCTTGCAAGATTTGTACCCATCTACCAAACACATACACAAAGAGCAATTTAAATAAAAGCTCTTAAGGTATTTGGAACGCTAGAGCAGTTTTCTTACAAATACAATGAAAATTTTTTATGATATTTCGCGACAGTGGCTTCATCAGCACAATTTTTTGAGAATTTTCATCCATATAGAATCGGAGATGATTGTACTCAAAGTTGCTCCCCAATATATTTTTGAATCATAGCACCATAGGCCAAATGCAATCATTGTTTAAAATAATAATGCTAATAACCAAATATGGAAGAATTCGTCCATCAAATAATCGAAATACAAGCTCCCAAAGTCGGCAGTGTTTTGATCGATGATAGCGTAAAAATTACCACGTCAAACCAGCAAACACAAATACGTGTCTGATACGTGACCAATATATTTTCTTGTTAACATCCGATGTTGCAGACATGTAATTTTTACAGATAATGTATCTTGCATGTAACGTCAAATTTTCGCCTCCTTGGATATGTCCTTCATATGTCTGACATATATTCAGTGTTTCCAAAGTAATATTCCATTGATGGATCAAACACATCATCAGTAACGAATTCTTACTGTACAGATACTTTAATGAACGTTACAAAGTAATGCATAGGATGAATTAACAATAACATACTAGTTCATTTCAGAAACTATACCTACTTGTTTGTAGAACAGCATATTCTTGATTGTTTAAAATGAATGGGTCGTGTGAAAAGAATACTTCACAATTCACACAACACTAACATTTATTGCTAAAAATTGTTCCGACACACTGTGTCATCTTCTGAGCGAGATATACATTAAGTGAATCAGTTTATTACTCGCTCAGAGGTTGACACAGTGTGTCGAAACAATTGTTAGCAATAAATGTTATAGTGGAATTATGCAGCAGTCATAAGTCATAAGTTTTAAGTCATAAGGAAGAATATTCGTCAATGATTGGTTGGTCCGTTTATTCCAACCAATCATTGACTAATATTCTTCCTTATGACTTAAAACTTATGACTTATGACTGCTGCATAAATCCACCATTAGTGTTGTGTAAGTTGTGAAGTATTATTTTCACTCGACCCATTTATTTAAAATGAATTTACACATTTCAAAAGCCGAAGCTGTAGAACATTTCTTAATTGTTCTTAATATTCCTAGAAAAACCATGGTCTCTAGTTTCACCAACGACTGGAAATAATATTTGACGTTTTGCCTTCGTTAACATAAGTAATCTTCGGCAACTTGCTCGAATTAAAATTAATTCGAAATCAAGTACTATTAACTGAGAAAACATTATGTTAATAAACACCAAATTCGTACACTTAGTATGATCAATGCTAAATAATTCTTCAAATGCCTCAAGTCTTCCCAAGAGTTGGATGGAAACATATTAAACATGGCCTGAACATCCTCATGCGTGAAAATGATTCAGAACTTTCAAGATTAGTCTGCCTCTATATTTTTTCCAGTGTTTGATCGAATTCAACCATATATTCAAGTTGACTTCTCGTAAGTAATCGCCTGAAACAAAAATTCTGTGGTGAACCAAGTATTAAACTAAACACCGGCTGTGGAACAATTTTGATTAATATTCCAACTCAGTCTCTGCCCTGGATGAAATTTGTATAGATTCACTTGCTGTAGAAGGCATGATCTGAATGTTTAAATTAAGATCAATGTTATATCAACAATACCTATTAACGGGCATATCAAGAATATCTGAAAAACTGTTTTATTATTTCTGATGCACCTGCCTTTTCTAGATTGTTCATTGAAGCCACAGTTACATCATTGATTTCTACCTCCATACGTGTGTACATCTTATTCAGATTCGTTCGTTTTGAAGACGTCTGGTGATAGTGTAGATAAAGCCATTCATCAGCAGGGCTATCATCAGACTCAAAAACCATGAGCAAATCATTTTTATTTGTTATTTCGCCTTTATACCTTTAACTCAGGTGGTAAAAATATATCTGAGAAATTTCAGTATAACTTTATAACTATACTATTACGAAAACACATCATTCAATGCTGAAATTGTCTGAACTAACCTCAAAATATAATGTCTCAAATTATGTTTGTGTAATAAACTATCAAATGTCAACTCATACAAATTCGAATATTGCATTGATATAAAAATTTTGGCGGTCGGGACATAATCTTGAATAGTTAGAAGATGTTTCAAAAACCGAACCAAATATACATTTCAGTTACATAAGAAAAACGTAAGTGAAACATGCGATTTTGTTTTTTTTTAACCATTCATGTATAATTCAATTTAAAAAGTTTTTTCTTGGCATTTATTGCATATTTTTTTGTATAAAAAGTAACATAACAAGAAACATATCGTACATAATATGTTTATTGTTATGTTACTTTTTATACAAAAAAATATACTCCATGAAATATAACGGCTACATTACAATTATGTAGCAAGGAAATATTACACCTGAGAACCTGAACAATCTCCATTTGCCATATGGCAGACATATGTGTGTTTGCTGGGAAGAGCAATGGCAATAACGCGCTGCAGCTCGTAAGGAAGACGAGAAATATATCTCGACATAAATAGACCTGGAAATATAGAAAATTGAAATTGGAGAATTTGGCAGCCTCCCAGCCCATATTTTCGTCAGAATATATTAGTATATGGAAATTTTGGAAAAGGTTAGACTTGGAATTGGAATAATTTTCTGAACAAAATGGTCAAAGAAAATTTGTGATAACTTTTTTGGTTTTCGTTGTATATTTTTCCTCCCTTTCTAGTTTGGCACAATTCCATTTGCGTCGGAATTCATGATTTTTTTCTTGAAGTTTTTCACATTTGCCTAAATCAAGAGTGATCATCATATAACTTTCCAATTTCCATTTAAATCTTTTTTTTGCAGCCAACATCGCTGCCACTGCATTGCGACTTTTTTTCAAATTGGTTCAAGCCATTGCGTTAACACTTTATCAACAGTAAAAACACAAGAGCTTTTTTTCATCGGATAAATTTCTTTTTGTAACGAAATAATTTTGCCAATCAGTAATTTTACGAGAAAAACTGACATGACAAAATCGCGAGGCCGAAGGTCGAGCGATTTTGTCAAATGTCAGTTTTTCGAGCAAAATTACTGATGGAAAAATTTTGAGTTAAAAAGAAGTTTATCCTTAAAAGAAAAGCTCGAGTTTTTTTTGGCAAGATAAATTAACGACCGAATATAAATTGTCTCCATATTGACGCTTTAGTATTTTTTGTAGATTGCGGGATTGCTTTTTCTATATTTTTTGTTATTTGTTGAGTCGAAACTTCCCCAAAACGTCTCATGTTCTGATGTTTCAGTATCAACTATCAACAATACTCAAATAACTGACAGGGCAGAAATGACACATTCTATACAGGAGTTAATTTATCAAATCACTTTTAAGGAATCTGATCTCGGGACTATGAAAGTTTCTGACACTAACGAAAGAGCAGTGTTTCCTAGCGTCTCCAACATCAGATTAGATGGTTGAAATCGTACAGTCGGAACACCAAATTTACTTTTATGATCGGCGTATGTCCAATGGGCCGCAAATAGAAAACTTTTGGCGCATACCTTACCGTTCCAAATACCTTAATAAGATTTTATATAGCAGAATAGAAGGTTTGAAAAAAAGTGAACTTTTACAAAATCAAGGAATTTGAGTGATGAGATCTGCCACTTCATGATATAAAAATCTACAAAATGAGTCTAATGTGCATGATGGGACATATTTATGGTTATAATTAATCTAATATGAATTTTTAATTTCAGACAAAATCAACTCCCAATACAGTGCGAAGGCGTTACATCGTCGGTGCATCTTTTGAAGAAACCACTCCAACTCTCTTAGGAACTACTAGAGCTATCACAGCTTGGTTCAACAATGATCCATATCATAGCCCCGGGACAGCGTTAGCTTTCGTTCTGGACAGCATCTATAGTACGTTTGTTAATGCTATTGATGGAAGTACAGATAATAAAATTGAATACATAAATCACCCACTTCCGTATTCGGCGAAAACCCAACTGGATAAACTCATGAACGGCCAAACTTTGGGGTTCCAGCTGGCATTCAATATTGGGTTCAGTATGAGCTTCGTTTCCTCCTTTTATGTCCTCTTCATCGTCAGAGAAATTGTATGTGGCTCTAAGCACTTGCAGTTCGTCTCCGGAGTTAAAGCTTACGTATTCTGGACCACCCATGTTCTATGCGATTTGTTGACGTATTTGGCAACGATTGCGTTGTTTCTCATTACGCTGACGTGTTTCCAGGAAGATGGATTTTCTACTCCTGCCGAAATTGGTAAGTTTTGAGAAATAGGGGACTCACACAGAGAAAACTCTATCATAATATGAAAGGGATACTCATTCATTCAATGATATACTCCATTCCATATTCCACGAGTAGAGTAACACTTTAGTCAATGAGAAGATTATATTTGGATATCAATTACATTATATCATTGATTTGAAAAAAAAGGACCCGTTGGACCATTGGACTCACAATTGGTATTACATTAAAAAATGAACTAGGCCAAAAAACAGAGCAATTTTTCTACTAAAAGTTCAACTTAAATTGCTCCGACGATTTCTTTTTTGCAATTCGCTCGTCACGGAGGGTTGAATAATTAGCAATAAAGTTATCACCCCCCGGGGGGTGCAATCCCCACAAAATCGTAAAAACTTTTTTCTGGAAGGTATTTTCTTGACATTTCAGCTATGGGCAATAAATATGAGAGGAAATCGTTATTAATAATAGGGGCGAATTGTTTTCAACACTTAAACCCCCTCCCGGGGCATCAACCCCTTCCCGATATCGTGTTTTTTGGGGTATTTTCTGTGAATATGTAAAATTGTCAGTCCTGATTAATGAAACTGAGCGAAAATTTGTGAAAATAATAGGTATAAATTATTAGAAACGATTTTCCCGCCCCCGCATTCGGTGCATATACCCCGCATCGCGGAAACATTGGGGTGAGAGGGAAGAGGGAGAATATTTGAAAAACTCTCAAACTACTACTCTCAGATATAATTGTGTGTAAATAATCGTTGAGAACTGTCGTTATTGAGATTTAGAAGTATTGTTATGAAAATTATTCGCAAATTCGAGAGAAGATCAACTTATTGTAAATCAAACGCGGACCGAAGGTAACGAAATATAAGAGTGTTTTTCAATGATATCGAGAAAGGGTATGGAGAAATGAATCCACAAGTAATTTCCATCAACAAATGTATAGGAAAATATATTTATTCACTCATACAACTCATCATCTACTTCATCTTCAGTCTCCTCGTCTTCATCTTCACAATCCAGAACAATCACTGCCAAAGTTCTACAGATATCTGTGGTACATTTATTACAAACATTGGTACATTTTAGACCACACTTTTTGCACGTGCAGGAGTCTCTGATGCAGCCGATCGTGCAGTTACAAAAATCCATTTTCTCCTGAATTACTAGGTGGACCTTTGGAATTTTGGAAATGTAAGTCATATCTGACATTGCGATATTTTGAAACAGAGCTGAGTTGAACGTGAAACAAATATTCCAAAAATAAACTCACCATTTTCAATTAATAACAGTGACAAAGCACTAAGAGATGTTTCCTCGTCTAGGACTATCGATGTTATCCCAGTATCCAGTGTTTTCTGCACAGGAACTTTTATATTACTTTATATGTTACGTATGTTACGTTTATGTTACGTTTACATAGAGCACTGTTGACTGCTGTACACTACACAGCGGCGCGCTATCTGCCGTACTGACTGAAGGTCCCAAGCCGATATTTTTCAGGTTTTAGAATCTCAATGAGTTTAAAGCAGATACACTTAGGGACAGTTTCCTTTGGTGTAGTGTCTTCCTCGGTCCCGAATCCCCATATTCCATCAAGGACTGATTTTATTTTTTTTCCATAGAACAATGATGCGATCAAATGCCGAGTAACCCCTATTTTAAGTACTTAAAAGATTGACTGGATGGCATTTAATATTTGTACAAGTAACTGAATTTGTATGAATATTTTCAATAAGAGCAGGTTTTTTTCTGCAAACTGGCTTTTCGTACATGTTGATACGTGCTTTTATCTCTGAGTTCTCAGCCTTTAAATTTTTAAACTCCCTCAAGATTTAGTAACCTAAAATATGTGAAGAATTAAAAACACTCGTATTTAAAACCAACATTATTTGGACCGGTTAAAAGTTATACAATTTGACAATGAAGTATTCCTCAAAGGTTCATTTTTCTTGTGACAAGTGATAAGACATTATTTCGGTAATCACAAGCATTATCTCACGAAGTCAGGAACTTTAATATTATAAGTTTTTCAATTGCAATTTGCAGCTGGCAACTGCGCGTATGAATATTAATAATATCAGAATACAAAGCTGCGATCTTCATCCTCAAAATGACGTAAGATATATCCGAATTGAATATTTACGTGAGGAGTTATAGAACTTTACTTCACGAGCTGGTTGAAAAAATGCACGTTGGCGGGAGCCGGGGCATCACCTGCCCCTTTGCGAAAGCATATAACTTCAATAATTTTTTTCAAGAATACCGTGCGATTTCTCAAAATTTTGAATGAGAGACTTTTTTTGTAAAAATTTTTGCCCTTCCTGAATATCAAGTTAATTTTTTGATTTAAAGTAAATATTTTGAGATATTTCGAAATTACCTCAAAAATTAATTTTAACGCGTTTTTTGGGGAGTTCCACCCCCCCTTGAGGTGATAACACCCCCCTGGAGGTGATAATTCTTCGCAGAAGTAATGTGCACACTGTGTTCTACAATTTGAAAATAAATATCGGCGGAGCAATTCAAGTTAAGGTTGATAGCCCTGTTGATTGGCCTAAACTTGTTGATCTCATCTTTTATTGAGTTTAATTCAAATATAGTTAGTTCTTGAGTCATAATAATATAGTATATTACATTTATTGAAAAATGTATCATTGACTTCAACTTAGTTCTTAGCACATTTGGCTATTGTTGGTAGAAGGATATTTATGATTCTAGTGATAACATTATTGATCAGCATCACATATTATATAATTCATTCAATTGAATGAAGCTTTTACTGACACAAAGATTTCTTATGTTTTACACAATGGTTGATTCTCCATTGCTTCAACTTTATGAAACCATAGGTTCGAAAATTGAACATTTTTTAAATAATCTCATAAAATAATGACTTCAATAATGTTTTCAATTGAGCTCACATATATAGGGTGTTAATTAGTTACGTTGACAAACTTCATAAGCTGAATCTTTGAATAATTATAAAATCAACTTGTCCGCAAATGTTTCGTTTCAGAGATACAGGGTGTTGAATTTTATTTTCAGTTATTTTGAATAACTTTTGCAAAATTAAATTTCGGCCTAAAATCTGGGGATTTCTTTGAGGTGAAAAATCTGAATTTAGTATTATATTTGATGTAGCTCTCAGAGGACGCTGCGTTCGCCATCAGTATTTATTTTAATTTGCCATAACTTTTTTGACAGTGAACTTTTGGAATTTTTTATATTCAAATTTCATTTCCACGCCTTTTCTAAGCAAAAAAGTATACTTGTGTCAGAGCTGTCCCAAAGCACTGTGCTTAGTGCTCGAGAAACCGCTTAAAGCATTTTAGTGCTCGTAAGCACTGTGCTCCCGAGCACTTTTTGGATTCAGTGCTTAGTGCTTCGAGCATTTTACAAAAAGTGCTCCCAAGCACCACAGTGCTAGGGAGCACTTTTCTGGATTACTAAGCACTAAGCCTTTTCTCAGCTATGGATCTATGAATGTTGTTGAAAATATAAAACGTGGTCAGCTGCACCCCACCCCAAGAACTACTGATTGCGTCCTTATATTATGCACATTCAAGGTTCGAGTGCTAAGTCTTGACATAAATGTAGTTGAAAGTGTTTATAGTGTTCGGAGTGAATTTAGTGCGCAGTTAGGTAAGTTCTAGTAAATTATATTTCATGGTTACGATTGTAAACGATGATATTCTATGTAGGAAGTTTTAGAACAGTTGTAGACTGGACCAGACAAGTGACTCTACATCGAAAATATGCCTAACCAAGTTACGTTAATAAGCAATTCTGAAATAACAAATGATATCAACGACATTAAGCCGGCAGGTGGAAAATGGTCAATTAGGGTTAGTGAGGATGTACAAAATCCAGATACCGTAATTATAGCACAAGACTATCCAAGTCAAAATAAATACAATCTCCGCAGACGGAATCTTCAGTCATCTGAGATTATTCATGATGGATAATCCTCTGAAGAAGCCTGCCACTCGCGCTAGCGAAACGTTAGGAAGAAATTCCAAAAAACGCTAAAACCCGAGTGAAAATTATGACACTGGAAACTTAGGCCGCGAAAGCCTCAACCATTTAGTCTGAAGTTGTGCCAATTCCCAATCAGAAGATTCTGCAGTTGCAAAGGCTTTATGAAGAATGTGATACCAACAATTTTTTTCTCACAAAGATGTGTCGAGAAATAAAGGGTGGTGAATTTAAAAAAAAATCTCTTTTTCATCTTGCATGTTTCTTGAAAATGAGATATTTTTAGATATACAGTGTGTCAATTTGAAAATGTATCACCCCGAATATTTTAGCCCCCGCAGAAAATCTAAAAATATGCAAAAACACGTCAAATTTATTTTTATTGGAGACATTTTGTAGGATATTTTCCATTCAAATTACGTCAACCCTGAAGCGGGGGTGGAAATAACCCCTAAAATCTTAGATGGAAAGGGGGGTCGAGTGATACCTCATTTTCAAGACCGTTCAATTTCCTTTTCAAAAATACTACATACTTGATATTTCTTTCGAGTACCTTTGGAGATAGCAGGTGTAAACTCAAAAAATGTTTAGGTAACACGTATTTGCAATCAAACTAAATAAAATAACAAAAAGAATTTTATTTCATAAAATTTTCGAAATCTAGACCATTACTTTGAGAACAGTAATAAAGTAAACTCTTCTTTACCGCTATAAAAAACTTCTACCTGAATTTATCTATTCACAGCTTCTATTCTTCTCTCTCTTCAAATTTTCCAAATCTCGAGGTTATATTTTGCTTACAACTGATTTTAGATGCGCCTATCGGAAGAAATCTAGAGGCTCTAAGTCGGGTGATTGTGGTGGCCAACAACAGTAATCATAGCGTGTTAGAGGAAACATTCGAATTTTTTCCACACCCTGCCCTGGTCAAGTTTGAAGTCATTATTTATGAAGATTGGCAGTGACGATAGTGAACTATTTGAGCACTGGCTACCAAGACTCACACTATGTGATTTCATTAATCTCTTGTGAGCGAAGGGCACTCATTCGCAGCTTTGAGACCATATTTAGTCCATTATTTTTTCTTTGAGTGAAGCTATTTCACGTTTTTAGATAATTTTTTTGTACATACTAAGTAGTTTCATAAGAACTCGGAATATTCTTGATTTTCAATCGTCATATCATTTTTTTTTGGTTTAATATCTTATTCAAAAGTCACTGAAGTTCCCAAATTTACATTAATGCGTTATATCATTTGTACGAAAAAAGTCGATAGAGAAAAAACGAAGAAATAAAACCGATGACAGTTTCATCGAGGTAAGTTTACTCTTGAATTGATTCTCTTCGACCAATCCATTTAACAAGAAATTTATCATTGAGCCACTGTCCAACAAGATGGAGATCCACCATCTTGCTACTTAAGAATCAATACCAAATTTTGATTTCTCACTTCAAAAAAATCCCGCTTACCAAATTTTATGGAGAATAATTATTTTTTGCAAAAGTTATTCCAAATAATTGAAAATAAAATTTTAACTTCAACACTCTGTATCTTCGAAATGATACATTTGCGGACACATGTTCATATGAACTTTTTATTCCAAAATTAGTTACATATTTACCTTTTGAAGTTTGTCAACGTAATTAATTAACACCTTGTATATTCCTTTTCATTGAAAAGTAGTATTATATACAGGGTGTTTGATAATAGCATGCTGATGGTTCATAGATGATTTAAAAAAATTGATACAGGTTCTCAACCTCTTTATGTTTGGAATACATGCATTGGAAATATAAAAAGTATCTAGAATAATTTTGAACCTATTGAAGCAAATACAGTATATTTTCAATATTTTCAACACCGTTATCAAAAATAAAGAGGTTAATGACAACATGACCGTTTTTTTTTATTAAAATCATAGAAATACCCTGAAGTATTAGCATGCAATTATAATACACCTGTATATGAGAGAGTGATTTTTTGATACTGATAACCTAATTTTTGGTAACTTTTTCAAAATACAATGTTTCTTATGGGGAGCAACAAGGACACACGATAAAGTGCTGAACTGATTTTGTTTGATCACTTAGAGCTTTGGCCTTCAGAAGGCCCAATATCAACTTCTTGTCATATTACCAATGTTCTGAAAAATAGCTAATGTGATTTTTTCAAATCATTGTGGTAAATATTTGGAAGACTGAAATTTTAAAATTCAGAGAGAAACATGAGTTAAACCCATTTTTACATCTACCAAAATCAACGAAGAACCCACAAATATATTAATTTAAATTTTTATCAGTTGAAGTCCGAATTTCAAATCTTGATTTCTTCTTTATTGTACCTATTCTGGATACATTCTGCGAAAAGTTCAAGATGCTATGTTGTGAAAGTGTAAAACATGGACACATGCCACAGATATGGTTGTTTCTCCTCCACTCCACTTCACTTCTCGTGTAAATCCAAATATTTCAGAAAACTTCTGAGTTATCAATATAAAGATAAATGATATTTCAGAGACTCGACAGGATATTTTATGGAAAATTTGACATAATCATCATGGATACCTTCAGTTACGTCTTCAAGTCCATGATTCAAAGCACTCCAATCGGTACAGACTATTGCAAATGGGCCCATCGCATTTTCTAATTTGTTTGGACCGGAATGCTAAAATTAGAATAGGTCAATGAAAGTATAAGAGCATGCAATTATTAGCAATTTAAAAAATAGGTGATTCATGTGTTAGACCTCATACAGAAAGTCAGGGATGCCTCTTCATATATTTTAAAACAGGATTTTTATTACGTTCACTTCTTCTGTTTTCTGTTTTACTGTAATGTTCGCAAGCTCCATGTCTTCCAACAATTGTTAAGACAAAATAATCATCTAAAAAATTCGCTTGACTCTCGAACAAAGTTCAATGAGGGAGCTTCTTAAAGGCACTTCAAAACCTTATAAGATGTTATATCTATATTACCATCAAAGGAAAGTGCAATTTGTTAGTTGCGCAAAAATAAAGGAGTATGATAAATTCATCAATTTTCAACTTGCTCTAGCTCCTCTACCGAACATACTTAGTTCAAAAACTTATTGAATTCAGAGTGACTTGTGCCTCTTTCAACATTTCTAGGGATATTTTTTCAAAAAAATACATAGTGACGAATTTATGGGTAACAAACTGAAAATTATGCTCTACTTTCGATATTTATTACAATTATTTTGAAAATCTGAGATTGTGCACCCGAAAAAACATAAAGAACTGCAGAGGAACCGACTTCTTGAATTTTGTTAACGTGCAACTACCATGTAATTCGGCTATTCCCGAACAGAAAGTGGACACAATTCGCCTTATTTCAAACGGAAGGCAATGTATTTCATTACATTTTTGAAATCTACGGATTATTTTGGAACAATTTGTATATAATGTCCCTATAGGCACTTTGATGCCTTGTCATCAAAACTAGCAAAAATGTGTTAAGCACTCTGCATAACTTCTCAACAATGTAGCAAAGGTATTGTTAAAAGTCTTTATTTTGGCTGTTTCCATTCGAATCTGAAATATGGTATAATGCACTGGGGAAATTCTACAGAAGCCTATCGAATATTCACTTTACAGAAAAGAGCTATCCGTATTTTAAGTAAAATTGGACCAGTGGACTCATGTAGAGAACACTTCAAAACCCTGTCAATTTTAACAATGATTTCGGTATATATCTATGAAGTTGTTTGTTATGTTTTCAAAATAAAAAATTACTTCGAATCCGAAATGGTGCAACATAATTATGGAACGAGAATGAAAAACAGATTGCTATACCGTCTAAACATTCATCTACCCTATATCAAAGAGGCCTGTATTATAATGGCTGTAAATTGTTCAATGCCCTTCCTAAATCTGTAAAAAGACCTGCAGAATATATGCATCTTCCAAAGAGAGGTGAATAAGTCCTACTACTCCTTAACAGAACTTTATAGTGATTTTTAATCATTTTATGAGTATGTTAACCTTTATTTATTTTTGTGCTTTACATCTACATCTTCTTATTTATAGAGTGATATTGTCACATTAGTGAACTATATAGTATCCGTACTGTATTGTATTTCTTTTGTGACTGAAAATAAATGAAATTAAATATAGTAGTTCCCAACCGTTGTCGCGTTATTACGAGTTTTGTGATTTTTTTGAAGTTTGTTTTAAATATGCATTTTATCTTCAAAAGTTCAATCACTGAATCTTTCAAATCTCCACCAGAACCAGTATACACAATGAACTTCGAAAGTTGAATTGTCAATTTCATCAAAAGGTATGCGGTGTCGTCAAAAATCTCATGTCATTCGGAGCTGTTTGAAAATCGTGAAAGTACAACATTTTATCAAAAATCCAATGAAAATTTTATTTCGTGTTTTATCAATTGAGCTTTGTGGATATGAAGGAAACTGTGCAGAACCTTGAATATGAGGCATAATTTAACCTTTCATTTGAGTGAAAGCAATTGGAAATAGTACAATTACTTCCAGACGAATGACCGTTTCAATAAAGTAAAAAACCGCCATCTTGGATCATCCGCCATTTCTATTAGCTACCACTTCAACATGGCAATGATAGGTTTCTGCAATCCTGTATATGTACTCATACAAACATTGCCTGGAATAAAATTAGTACCCTCAAGTTATACCAAAATCTTGGCAGGCCAATTAATAATCAATTAGTTTTCACTTGATGAGTAATTTTGTGAATCTTAAGTAACTTTTATATGGTCCAGAGACATGCATAAATATTGTTTTGTTTTCTCCCGAAAACAAAGAGAGGTAAAGTGCTCGATTTGCCACAAAGTTGTATTATTAAATGATCAATTCAAGAATTAACTAATGAAATATCTGTTTATTTTTCAATGTGAGCTAGTTTGAACCCCAGAACACCATTGGGCACTTAATTCAATAAGTTAGATGTATTTCCATTCAACCAAGCCTCATACTAGTGGTCACAAACTTCCAAGGAAATTATTTAAGTAACGATTTTTCATACAAAATATCCAGAGTATCTTGAAAAGTCAGCATATCAGACTGAATGTTTATATGGAATTTCAATCACTTATATATGAGATTCAGTTATGCCCTGTATATTTCGTTAGTGAGACAGTAACCATCCCATATCTTGATAAATACTCGATTCTAATTTGGTGTTATTTTCAGGACGGATGTTCTTTTTATTACTGATATTTGCTTGGGCATTTTTACCAATGGTATACATTGCCGGTTACTGTTTTGTCGACCCTCCAACTGGTTACAGTAGAATGACGTTAATCAGCATCTTCACAGGTAAGAAAATTGATATTTCATATATTTTTATGTAGTTTGGTATAATAAGGTCATCATTGAACTAAGCACTTGATATATAACGGAAATCAAGCTGGTTAAAGCCTAAAAAATGGGATATTACTGAAAGTGACTTAGAGAATGTCGATTTTATTCAACAAAAAATGGATATTTCTCTCATCATTTCATGAATTTTCAAAGATGTCTAAACAGAAATGAACTGATATGTGAACATAGCAGGGGATTAGGATGATTCGTGATAGTCAATATCAAATTAAACTATCTCTTATTTTTTTGTAATATTAGGTGGCAATTCTATAAACTTTTCAGTTGATAACTCCAAGAGAATATTTTGAGTTCACGCAAATATAGGTATAAATATGAAAACAAACAAAAAAAATATTTACGATTCGTCAGTTCCACTCATAATATCATAAATCACTGCTATTCTTTTAACGAATAGTAGGTATAGTAAGTTTTCTTGAACATATGAATATTTTTTTGAGTCCTGTATAGCTTCAGGTAGAGTACTGAATAATTTGAAACTATTGCATATCCTGTTGGAATAATTTATATAGGTTGGAAAAAAATAATTACCAACCATTTTCAAGAAGAAATCAACACCGGAACACATTTTCATCACCCTTCTTTCGTAATTCTCTGACCGGTAATATTTATTTTCACATCTGGCTCCCACTTTGGTTTCCTGAAAATCGTTCTAGTTTCAAAGATCTAAAAAAAAAGTTGTTGACCATTTGGAAATACGTGGGTGATGCTGAATATTTTTTGAAACGTAGTATGTTATGCCAGTAGCTAATAGTCAATGTGACTTCCGTTAAAGTCAGTTTTTACGTAAATTTCAATCAATTTACTTCGGTTTAACACTAACTTGATGAATATTGAAATTGCAGGAAGTAACATTTCTGCTTGAAATTTCGGACGATGGTTTTCTACGATTTTCTTTGTTGTCGAATTCAAAAACTTCATCTGTCTATGCATGGGGGATTGAGCACTATCCTACAAGTAGAGTATGCTAGAAGACTTCTGCCCCATGTACTTTCTAAATTGATAGAAAAAAGCCTATCGGCTCACCTAAGACGTTTAACCCCTACCGACAAGTGAGGAGTCTGCATTGTCGACAATATGCAAGCCGTCTAGTTGCCAAAATCCGCCAAAGAACCGCTAAGAGCCGCCAAAGGGTCGCCATCAGCTGATCGATGATGACGAATTGTCCGATTGTCGGTATAGTCCAAGCAATAGGGAAAAGTGCGTGCAAAAATTAATACTCAAAAACAAAAAATATGAGCGTATAGGAATTTGAAATTCAGCATGAGTTTCTATTTCATGCGACTCGATCGTCATTACCGAACATAACCTAAAAAATTGGCAAAGCTGCGAAAAGCGGTTTTTTATTATAACTACAGCTCCCATCGAAAAAAATCAGATTAGGAAATTGTAGGTATCAGAAAGATCTATCAATTAAATTACTTATAATTTTCCGATATCGTTGATACTTTTCGAGTTATATCGGAAAAACCGTGAAAAATCGGGTTTTCTATAACTCGTTAACTGTAAGGTATTCAAACTTGTTACATACCGTTATGTGTGGCCTATGACAAGCCAAAAAAGTATTTCTTTGAAAAATAGGTAAGTATCGATTGATTTTCAAAATATATTAAGTTTTCTCAAAAAAGATGCACTCTCAATATGGCTACTCTTGCTAACGATTCATCCTTATTTTTTTCTATAAGAGTTGTTCTTTCATATTATAGAATAAGTATATTGATTTTTTTAAATTTTAAGTGTCAAAAAATGACACAAAGTTTTTACATGTTTTTTTTAAATACATTGCTCTATTTTGTTTTTATATAAACGACTTTTATAAAAATGGTTTCCTAGCATGATTTAAAATATTAAAAAAAATTAATTCCTACGATCACTAGGAGCCGAGATAATTTTTTAATTTCAAAAAAATCTGGAAGACGCAATAATCATCGTACAGCAGTCACCTTCATGTATATTAAGGTTGAATACCAGCATTTTCAATAAAAAAATACTAGGATATGTCTAGTTCATTTGCAGTATTATTGATTGATGAATAAAGTGAGGCGTGCAGGCGCGGATCGCGATAGCTGTAGCGGGTGGCGGAGTGGGGATAGCACTGAAAACTTATTTCGTGCGTTCAAAGTGGCTTGTGCTTGAACAATATTGAGTATCTCGGCTTGTTGTTCACGTACATTTTCTTTTGTAACGTACACTAGTACTTGAAATTGAACCAATAACTTTTCTTTCCGTTTTCAATAACACTGTCAGGACGAAAGTGTCTTTAATGTCAACAGTATTTGTATCCCCACTGCGCCACCCGCTAAAATTGCATGGCATCGCGCCTGCACGCCTCACTTTGTTCATCAATTAATAATACTGCAAATGAACTAGACAAATCCTAGTATGTTTTTATCGAAAATATAGGTATTCAACCTCTATATTCTTCCAGATTTTTTTGAAATATAAAAATTATCTCGGCTCCTAGTGATCGTAGAAAGTCATTTTTTTTAATGCGTGAAGTCATGCTAGAAATCTATTTTCATGAAAGTAATTTCTATAAAAACAAAATAAAGAAATTTATTTAGAAATAACATGTAAAAAAATTGTGCAATTTTTTAAAGTAATTTTTTGACTCTTAAAATAAAAAATTTCAATGTACTTATTCGATAATATGAAAGAACAACTCTTACAGAAAAAAATAAGACCTGAATTGTTACTGTAGCATTATTCCCCGAGCAAGAGTAGCCATATTGAGAGAGAATCTTTTTTGAGAAAACTTCATATATTTTGAAAAATTATCAATATTCATCAATTTTTTTGAAAAAGACTTTTTTGGCTTGCCATAGGCTACACAAAACTGTGAGTAACTTTTTTTTATCGGAGTTGTAATTTTTTAATTATCAACAAAAAACCGCTTTTCGCAACTTTACCAATTTTTTAGGTTATGTTCGGTAATCAGGATCGAGTCGCATGAAATAGAAAGTCATCCTGAATTTCAATTTCCCATACGCTCATATTTTTATTTTTCGGATATTAATTTTTGCACATTTAACATTGGGCCGCTTCCTCGTCTCTTGGACTAGTAATACAAGAAAGCCAAGCAACAACGGTTGTGTTACAAAAATGTCCCAAATGGACCTTAGCGTTTATTTTCATTAATGTACATGGGAAATGAGATAGACTCCTCCTAACATACTGGTTTGCAGATTTCAGGTGGTTCCGTCTCAGTGTTAGATTTCGGAAGGGTCATTCAGTGTTTGTCAACAAGACATTGATGCTGTACGTACCATAATTAAAACCGATCAGCTTGTGACTCACTTTGAAATAAATGCATTCTTGGGCATTGGTATGAGACAAATAATTCATATTGGTCTTAGCCAGGGGAGTAGTTGTTTTCTGTCAGGTACTTGCCTTAATGAGCCTACTTAGTAGATGTATATAGGAGTAAAGGGTTCATCATCGGTCGGCAACGACTGTTCCTTACTAAACGATCTCCAAGATAAATCTGTTTTCTTCGCATAAATATGTTAACCCGTAGATTCGGAGTGTTCTTCCTCTGCTCGCTAGATGGAGCAGCGTAGAAACCGCTTTATCGCGTGAACCAGAGTTGGCCAAGCAACAAAGTGTGTATTGGTTTGGACGGGGAACAGATGGATTTAGTGCTGTCTGTGTTGACCTACCTGATGAGAGGCAAAAACCTCGAAACTAGTCTGCAGGTGGTCACCCTGTCCTAATTGAAACATAATTCTGCTGTTTGGTCACAGAGGGCACTTGCAATTGCATCCTCTGATAATTTGAAGAACGTTGCACAAGTGTCTGTTAGATTTAATTCAATACCCGTCGTGGTCTTAGCCACGGGAGTAGTTATTTTCTGTCAGGTACTTGCCTCAATGAGCCTACTTTATAGGTGTATATGGGAGTAAAGGGTTAATCATCGGTCGGCATCGACTGTTCGTTAACAATCGTAATTGCCTGAGCAATAAGCTGTGTATGTTAATTATCGTAAAATTTCACGAAACAAAAAAAAGCTTGCGTCAAATGGAGCAAGAAAATGCTCAAGAAATTCAACCCAAAATCCGTATCGTTATTTTAAGGAACATCTATGATATAATTGAAAGGAGTTTTGGACATAAACTGGATATCCGATCACTGATCACGACGGATGAATATAACGTACCTACCCGGTGAACATTCAACTTTACAATTATAAGTTATATAATGGTTTTCATCAGATGTCTCATGCGTTATGTTGAATGAACCTAACCGATACGTATATCAAAAATCGGTCATACTCATGACTATATGATATACCAAAATTAAACCATTTTACGTCGAACGTTCGCTTTAACAGATTTCAATTATGCTGTATTTTTGATAAAATTAAACGATCAATACTTCATAATCACGAATGTATCATTTGAATGATGATAACTTTGAAGATTGCATATAAACATATTTTTTATGTACTTTTTCAAATTTTGTCTCTTCAATAATTTACAGACATCAAGATAGATATGAAAATATCTAACTTTTTCAAATATAATCGTATATACATCTTCGTCAATATAATCAATAGTATGACCAAATAACTACGTATTAATGCATATTTTGTCAGACGTAATTTATGTGCCCCGAAAAAAATATATATTGATTGAAATAATCAATAAAAACTATTATATCATTAGTACATATCTTGAGTGACGAAAATAGACGTATTATTTATAATTGTATAAACTAAAGACGATTTGATCTTCACAAACTTTTATTTCACCACGACATGTTTCGCTATCACAGTAGCTTCTTCAAGTGATTATACAATAAGCTACGTACATCCATTTATATACCTTAAACATTAATTACAACTAAAAACACCCTTAACCAGACAGTTGATAATTCTAATTAACAATGGTATACCTGCCCTACCTGCATTAATAAAATTGTATCCGAGATGACAAAAGTAAACATTCTAGTCTTAAAATAACAATCAAGTGAAGGAATTTTTATTCAAAAAATATTAATTATAACATAATTTAGCAGATTGATTATAAGACTATATGCACATTAGTTCTCTCTAAGAAAAAAAATTCAACAATGGTGAATTATTCAAATCAAGTTGGTCATTGAGTAGTAGGTTTGTATTTTTAAGTTTATTTATTTCTAATGATTCTAAATGATTTAGCTTTAATCCTTTATTTTCTATGTGTAAAATCTCGAATTCTTCATCAAAAGTGTGTTTTTGTTCTAAAAGATGATTTGAATATGTTGAATTTGTTTTCTTATTCACATAACACATATGATGTTCAGTAAAGGACCTAGGACAGTTCAAAAAGTAAGCTTATGGGAAATAACACGGTAAAACCTCTAAGGTCCATTTCGGCAATTTTTACTCTTTTTGGGGTGGGGGGAAAAATCGGATCGTCGCTGCTTGGTGTTCATCGAGTCGCGATAGATCCCTTAGATTGATAACAATTATCCAGTGCCGAGCGCGATACCATCATCGGAAATACTCGGGTGTTGGCTAGACGAGATCGGTAGAAGTCGGGCGTCGCTGCTTTGCGTTCATCGTGTGACGTAATCGACACGCCCCTCCCATCACGTCACTCGAAGTCGTCAGTTTAGCGGCAAATTCAAATTTCATATTTTCTGCTAGCGGATTTTAATTTGAAATGATGTCGATGTGTGGGGATCGAAGCGTAGCGAACCAGCAATCTTCGGATTACGAAGCGCACGTCTACACAACTAGGCTATGAGACCTCTTAGTGAATGTTGGTTGAAATGTTGTTTATACAGCGCGAGCCGCCTATCCGCCGAGTCGAGTGATGTAATCTTGCCGCAAGCCGGGTGTTATCAAACCGCAAGCCGAGAGTTGGAATAAAAACAATAGTAATTGTGAATGAATTAATTCGAATTGTTAAAGTGGTATAATAATAATGATGTTTGGTAAAATAGGAAAAATGGCGGCGGGTAACGGGAGTGTAACGTTTCAACGTGCGATTCCAATGAGGAACGTATACAGGGTGTTTGAAAATATATGATTTAAGAGAAAAATCAACAGGGAGTCTCAAAACAGTCATCAATTGAGAGAAAAAACAACAGGGTGTTTCAAAATACATCATTTGAGAGGAAAAATATGGAATGTTGGGTGGGAGACATGAATCATCGCATCATTGGAGCATCGCATCATTGGGGCATGCAGGTATTCAGAAGTTTTCGTTTTACGTATACAGGGTGTGTCAAAATACATCATTTAAGAAAATAAAAATAAATACAGGGTGCCTCATAAACGTGCATCGTGATGGGGTTTGCCTTTTAAGAAAAAAATATATACCAGGTGTTCCAACGTGCCAGTTGAGACAAAAAAAATATATACAGGGTGTCTCATAAACGTGCGTCGTGACAGGGTCCGTCACTTTTAAAGTGCGATTTGGGAGTACAGTTGGCATAAATATATATACAGGGTGTACCATCATAGTATTTAAGAGAAAAAAACATGGCTGCTGCCATACAGGGTATACCAACTTGACATTTAAGAGAAAAAAACATGGCAGCTGTCAAATTTGGTATACCGGGTGTTTCAAAATACATCGATTAAGAGAAAAAACATGGCGGTTGTCAAATTTGGTATTCCGGGTATCTCAAAATACATCGATTAAGAGAAAAAAAACATGGCTGCTGCCATACAGGGTGTACCATCATAATATTTAAGAGAAAAAAACATGGCTGCTGCCATACAGGGTGTACCATCATAGTATTTAAGAGAAAAAAACATGGCTGCTGCCATACAGGGTGTGCCATCATAGTATTTAAGAGAAAAACATGGCTGCTACCATACAGGGTGTACCAACTTGGCATTTAAGAAAAAAAAAACATAGCAGCTATGAAAATTGGTATACCGGGTGAACCAACGCAACATTTAATCGAAAAAAACATGGCTGCTGCCATACAGGGTGTACCAACTCGACATTTAAGAGAAAAAAACATGGCAGCTGTCAAATTTGGTATACCGGATATCTCAAAATACATCGATTAAGAGAAAAAAACATAGCAGAGTCTGATTGGTCAAAGCTCATTATAGTTGTACAGGGACATCTCACAAAATTTTCCATTTGGGTACAAATATATATACAGGGTGATTTAAAATCCTCAGTATTAAATGTTAAATGGGAAAATGGATCGACGAAAAACTTACCATTGTGGAAAAACATATACCGAGTGTTTCAAAAAAATATCACTGGAAATAGAAAAAGATGCGTAGTCGTTTAGAGTGAAAAAAGACATGCCCGCCATTTGACATCATCATAAAGGCATTATTTTTGGAAAGTATGTTAGTGCCATTGGGTATTTGAAGTAATCACCAATAGAATGGTATCTGAAGAGTACAGACAGAAGGTTGAGGATTCTTTCGTTCCAAAAAACAACCAAAATAACAAACGCTAAAATGTGTAAAAAATTTGACGAATTCAGCGGTTTTCATGTTCCAAAAAATGATTAAAATTATCGTTTTCACGTCCCAAAAAACAAGTAGAATTAGAAGCGTTAAAACACGTAAAAAATGCAACGAAAATAGACGTTTTCGTGTTCCAAAAAACAACCAAATTTACGAACGCCAAAAATTTACTTTTACATGTATTTCTTATGGAGAATTGACATTTCAAAATTGCACAAAATTATCGTTTTCGCGTCTCAAAAAACAACTAAAATTTGAAACGCTGAAACACATAAAAAATGTAACAAAAATAGACGTTTTCGCGTCCAAAAAAATGCTTGAAATTAGAAGCGTTGAAATACGTAAAAAAATGCAATGAAAATAGACGTTTTCGTGTTCCAAAAATCGAATAAAATTAGGAGCGTGAAAACTCGCGAAAAATCCGATCAAAAAGTACCAGCTATCACACTTATATAGTAAATTTTTCCCAATTGCACTTAGCTTTGGGTATTTTGGTGGTTATGAGGCTTCAACTATTTGCACTCAGTTGTGGACGTTTTTGAAGGTTATGAGGCTTCAACTACTTGCTTCTGCATATATGAGGTGATGTAATATATGTTATTTGGGTTGATTAGAATGATTTTGATCATTTACCAAGGCTTGACGGTAAATTTAGGATTAGGCAATCAGCTTTTTTAATAACAGATAACATCGACTGGCGCGTTTTAATGCCAACCGCAGATAAACTGATTAACGGAAGTGATAACGCCGTGGTTGTTTGATAATCTTATATTTCTGAAACGAACGAAATTAAACTAAATTCGATTTGCAAAAATTTTTATTTAAACCAAATTATCCATTTTTTATTTGCCTGTACAATTATGTCTTGCAAAGTCCTCATCAATACACATGCTAATATCGTAGATACTATAACTACCTAATCTGAGGCGGCAACTCGATGTAGGAAGATCCAAGCTGGGGAGTAAATTTGTTGATGTTAACTCCCAAGTTAACCACCTTCTTCAACGCCCAGCCTGAATCGCGTTCCTGGAACTCCTCAAGGTCTTTCATGATAGGAGCGATTACCTTAGACTCAAACCATTCATTCAAATCCGTATCAAGGTAGATAGCTGAGTTGGATGTTGTGAAGTATTTGTATTCAGTAATCGTCTTGTTCGCCTTAGTAATTTCAAATTCTCCACAAAATATCTCATTCACCTTCACCGATCCATCCTTTTTGAGAGCATTTTTAATTCTATTTCTGAATATGGCTTTGGAATCAATTAGGAATGATCGTGGATCCTTGTGTTCAAGGTTGGAAATAACGCCAGTTCTGATTCGACCATTGAATGCGGAGTCGGAATCATCCCAGTGCACACGTTCTCTCGCTCCTTCAGGTCGAGGAGAAATCCCTGCCCCTTTTTTCAGCATGGCTTTAAACTGGTTCCTCATAGTCTTAATATTCCTCAAGTGGGCTTCTAGGTGTTGCTTCTCACCCACGGAAGAAGCATAACGCATTGCATTCCTAATTTTCTTCAAACCCTTGACACATTCCACCAATCCTTGGCGTATCTTCGCTTCATCTTTCGGGGTGATGAGCCCTAGTAAAGCGGCGATGTACTGAACTAAATCATCAAACATAGACATTGCTGTAATATAATGAAAAAAGTCAAGTGTTGAACGTTTAACGTTGTAAAGTTAACTAATGAAACTTAGTAGAGCTAAGCATAATGTAAACTCGAGTCGGACGGAAGACTGAACGGCTTCAAAGGCCCCAGTTTTCATATAATGTGTGCTTCAATTTCCATAAGAATACACATCGAAATAGTGCATTTATCAAATATCGAGGGATTTGTAACATTTTTATGCTTTGATTCCCATAAAAAATGTATATAAACTATTGCATTGAAACATTTATGAAATAAAGACTCAAATTCAACTCAGACGGAAGACTGAACGCTTTCAAAAGGACTCAGTCGGAATGCCTCCAGTTGCACATTTTCGAAATATCGCATGATTTGCATAATTTTAAAGCTTTGATTTCCATAAAATGCACATCATTGATAATGAAAATAAAATCAAATTCGATCGGAAGACTGAACGATTTCAAAAGACCTTAGTTTTCAGACAATGTGTTCATCAGTTTCCAAAGTAATGCAATTACCATATATCATGGAATTTGTAGCATTTTCAAGCTTTGGGTTTCATTTATGAAATAAAAATCGAATTCAACTTTTCAATCGGACGGGCTGAATTTTATATCATAGCCACAGATCCAGCCTGTTGTAATACATATGATCCGACTTGTTGTTGAAACTCATGAAAAAATCATATGAGCCAACCAGAGTTCGATCCTAGTCTCAATATGAAATTTGATCCAACACTTCATGTTACACTCAAATGTTGCACACATCTCGAGTTCAAGCCCCCTTCGCTATATTGTTTTAATCCAAGGATCAATCCCCCTGAGTTCAATTCCATGCGTCTCAAATAGCCTTCCAAATTCGAATGTCCACCAAAATTCGACAACTCACTTAGCGATCTTCGATGAAGAGATGAAGCGGCGAAACTGTAACGACCATTGTGTGACCATGTCACACGCATGTCAAGTCAGCGTCGACGATGAATTAATATTACAAAAACCAAGTACACTCAAAATTGTTCAAATGCCTTCATATGTCACTCCAAAATCATATAATGACAGTTTAATGAAAATTGGTATATTTTTTTATTAAGTGAAATATTAAATGGGTGTCTGCAAGATGCTACTTTCAACACTTCATGATTCATACCTTATCTCACTTTTTACTTGATGCGTTCTCGGCATTCTAAGGTTTCGATTCTTGCATGCATGCATGCAAAGTGACACATGTCGTTTGCTTATTTTCCCAATACATGGAATGACCAATCTGTGAACTTTTCAGCAATTGACAATTTTTAATTTAACTTGATCCAAATAGTGTTAAATTCTAGAATGTGTACGTGTGATCAAAGTTTTTATTGATTGAAAGGGAGGGGGTGATGATTAAAGGTTTATTCGCTAGAGAAAATCTCCATCAGTCAATTGATTCTCAGCAGAAGATGGAAGCAATACGGTTATTTTATGGTCATCAAGCGGCTAAGAAAATCAAACATTTGAATATCAAAATTGATTTGATTCAGCAGTGGTATTATGACAAAGAAATCTGCTGTTATATTATTTACACCGATGATAAACCAGCAGCATTTGCGTTGCTCTCAACCATGGATTTTGACCCTTTGAAGAAACATACCAATCCTAAAACTATCAATTACATTCATACGTTGGTGGAGTATCGCAGAAAAGGATATGCAGCTGAACTCATTACTCACATTAAAAATCGTGAAGAATTTACAGCTTTTTGTAGTAACAAGGAGTCTGAACAGCTATTTGAGAAATGCGATTGTACTTATTGGGGTGGAATGATATGTTCAATGTTTAGATATCCATAATAAATAATATCAAAATTTCTAACTCTTTTTCTTTTTCATTATCATCCTAGTGAATAATGATAAATCATTGAAATGCATTTTCAATTGAGTATTTTTTGGTTATAAATTATTTTAAGTTTTTTTTTTCTGTATTATATCTAATTGTTTCAAATGAGTATTTATAGCGCCTCCCCAGCTCAATATTGCATACTGCAAGCGCGACTCCACTGGAGAATACTACACTGTTTTCAATTGTGAAAGGTGAAAATTTACATCAGGTATTTGAATTTCAGTAGCAGACACCTCAATGTTTTGGTAACGTTTGAGATTTGGTAGCTCCATTTTAGATGCGAGTCAATGATAATCCCCAAGTATTTCATTTGATTGACAATTCGTCTTTTGGTAATGTATCGTTATTCTCCAAATAATATTCATGCATAGCAGATTTTCAATCTAACGCTACTCCAACTGAGCTATTTCTAGCTATGAAAACGCTAACCGCTTTATCATTTTCATAACGTACTGAGATATTACCAATAACATATCCATCGTTGAATCGTAGACCATAAGTATCAGACTCGATCATTCTTTGCTGTTTCCCATGATTACTACCCTCCACCTTCATATTTTCACAAACTGTTCGGCGCAACATATTGAATACAACTGAATTGTCTACATTCCAACAAGTCTCATATAACAACGACATACTGCACCATACTGCGACATACTGCGACATACCGAACATACCCATACTGCATCATATGGTGACAAACCTAACCATACCGAACATGCCCATACTGCGACATACACTGACATACTCAACCATACAGAACATAACCATACTATGACATACGGTGACATACAGAACATAACCATATTGTGACATACACTGACATAAAGTGCCATAACAAACATACACATTGTACAACATACGATAACACACCTCGTTTACCGTAAGTATGGCATACTGTGATATACATTAACATACTCAACCATACAGAACATAACCATACAGCTACATACCGCGTTTTTATCTAACCTCACTTTATGTTGAATAAATAACGCTAGCGAAAACGAAGAACGCCGACATATATTTTTTTGTTTCTTCTAAATAAACAGTTGGACGGAAGACTGAACGGTTCAATAAAAAAAACACGCAAAAATGTGATAAAATAAGACGTTTTTCGCGTTCCAAAAAAAAAGACCTAAAATTATCAGCGCTGAAACGCATAAAAATATGTAACGAAAACACGCGTTTTCACGTTCCGAAAAACAACTGAAATTACGAACGCTAAAACTGCACTTTTACATGTATTTCTTAGGGAGATTCGACATTTCAAAATTGCTCAAAATGTTCGTTTTCGCGTTCGAAAAAAAACACCTCAAATTTTAAACGTCAAAACGTGCGTAAATGTAACCACAATAACCCCTTTTCACATTACAAAAAAATGACAAAAATTTAAAATGGTAAAACATGCACAAATGCTACTAAAATAGACGTTTTATGAGGTTATTTTGAATATTCACCCTGAAAAAATAACTCCTCCATACATAAACAAAATTGAATATCTTTCAATCTGTCTGTCTCCTATCTGTCTGCCGCGTTGAGGTTTTTTTGAAACGCTATACCTAGTCTCCTAAACAAAAATATCAGCCAAAATCCAAATAATATGCCGTATCTCCGAAATTACTTGACACCACCGAAAATTTCAATTTGAGAGGTGGCGTCTAACTCGTTGAACAGCTTGACTGTAGGTTCAAAACTCCTCGCAGGACTCAGCCCACAATGTACGTTGTAGTCAATCAAATAAGATCAAAAACACCTCGATAATAGGCACAAAAGTTTAAAGCATCCAGCATGGCGATGCGGCCGAACAGCACTCCCCGATGTGTTTCCAGAATATCGTCTACATTTTTCTCAGACAGCTCCAGGTTCACAGCGTCCTTGGCAATGGACATTTGTTTGGTGCAGCTTTCGAGCGAAATCAATCTATTTTTTAGGTCTCCAAGTAAGCGATGACGGTATCTGCTCTACCAAGGAAAAGGTGCAAGCAATAAAGAATGCACCGGCACCAACAAGTGAAACGGAATTGCAAGCTTTTCTCGGGTTAGAGAATTTTTATCATGTCTTAAAATTTGAAACGCTGAAACATGCAAAAATGTGACCACAATAACCATTTTTCGCATTCCAAAAAACTCACTAAAATTAAACCATAAAAACTGTATGTTATTCTTATGGAGATTTGACCTTTCAAAATTGGTTATTCTTATAGAGATTTGACATTTCAAAATTGCTTAAAATGATCGTTTTCGCTTCCCAAAAAACGAGTAAAATTAGAAGCGTTGAAACACGTAAAACACGTAAAAAATGCAACGAAAACACATGTTTTCGTTACATATTTTATGTAATTCAGCGTTCGAAATTTTATGTTTTTTCGAACATCAAAACACATGTTTTCGTTGCATTTTTTACGTGTTTTAACGCTTCTAATTTTACTCGTTTTTTGGGAAGCGAAAACGATCATTTTAAGCAATTTTGAAATGTCAAATCTCTATAAGAATAACCAATTTTGAAAGGTCAAATCTCCATAAGAATAACATACAGTTTTTATGGTTTAATTTTAGTGAGTTTTTTGGAATGCGAAAAATGGTTATTGTGGTCACATTTTTGCATGTTTCAGCGTTTCAAATTTTAAGACATGATAAAAATTCTCTAACCCGAGAAAAGCTTGCAATTCCGTTTCACTTGTTGGTGCCGGTGCATTCTTTATTGCTTGCACCTTTTCCTTGGTAGAGCAGATACCGTCATCGCTTACCTGGAGACCTAAAAAATAGATTGATCTCGCTCGAAAGCTGCACCAAACAAATTTCCATTGCCAAGGACGCTGTGAACCTGGAGCTGTCTGAGAAAAATGTAGACGATATTCTGGAAACACATCGGGGAGTGCTGTCCGGCCGCATCACCATGCTGGATGCTTTAAACTTTTGTGCCTATTATCGAGGTGTTTTTGATCTTATTCGATTGACTACAACGTACATTGTGGGCTGAGTCCTGCGAGGAGTTTTGAACCTGCAGTCAAGCTGTTCAACAAGTTAGACGCCACCTCTCAAATTGAAATTTTCGGTGGTGTCAAGTAATTTCGGAGATACGGCATATTATTTGGATTTTGGCTGATATTTTTGTTTAGGAGACTAGGTATAGCGTTTCAAAAAAACCTCAACGCGGCAGACAGATAGGAGACAGACAGATTGAAAGATATTCAATTTTGTTTATGTATGGAGGAGTTATTTTTTCAGGGTGAATATTCAAAATAACCTCATAAAACGTCTATTTTAGTAGCATTTGTGCATGTTTTACCATTTTAAATTTTTGTCATTTTTTTGTAATGTGAAAAGGGGTTATTGTGGTTACATTTACGCACGTTTTGACGTTTAAAATTTGAGGTGTTTTTTTTCGAACGCGAAAACGAACATTTTGAGCAATTTTGAAATGTCGAATCTCCCTAAGAAATACATGTAAAAGTGCAGTTTTAGCGTTCGTAATATTTTTATGCGTTTCAGCGCTGATAATTTTAGGTCTTTTTTTTTGGAACGCGAAAAACGTCTTATTTTATCACATTTTTGCGTGTTTTTTTTTATTGAACCGTTCAGTCTTCCGTCCAACTGTTTATTTAGAAGAAACAAAAAAATATATGTCGGCGTTCTTCGTTTTCGCTAGCGTTATTTATTCAACATAAAGTGAGGTTAGATAAAAACGCGGTATGTAGCTGTATGGTTATGTTCTGTATGGTTGAGTATGTTAATGTATATCACAGTATGCCATACTTACGGTAAACGAGGTGTGTTATCGTATGTTGTACAATGTGTATGTTTGTTATGGCACTTTATGTCAGTGTATGTCACAATATGGTTATGTTCTGTATGTCACCGTATGTCATAGTATGGTTATGTTCTGTATGGTTGAGTATGTCAGTGAATGTCGCAGTATTGGCATGTTCGGTATGGTTAGGTTTGTCACCATATGATGCAGTATGGGTATGTTCGGTATGTCGCAGTATGTCGCAGTATGGTGCAGTATGTCGTTGTTATATGAGACTTGTTGGAATGTAGACAATTCAGTTGTATTCAATATGTTGCGCCGAACAGTTTGTGAAAATATAAAGGTGGAGGGTAGTAATCATGGGAAACAGCAAAGAATGATCGAGTCTGATACTTATGGTCTACGATTCAACGATGGATATGTTATTGGTAATATCTCAGTACGTTATGAAAATGATAAAGCGGTTAGCGTTTTCATAGCTAGAAATAGCTCAGTTGGAGTAGCGTTAGATTGAAAATCTGCTATGCATGAATATTATTTGGAGAATAACGATACATTACCAAAAGACGAATTGTCAATCAAATGAAATAATTGGGGATTATCATTGACTCGCATCTAAAATGGAGCTACCAAATCTCAAACGTTACCAAAACATTGAGGTGTCTGCTACTGAAATTCAAATACCTGATGTAAATTTTCACCTTTCACAATTGAAAACAGTGTAGTATTCTCCAGTGGAGTCGCGCTTGCAGTATGCAATATTGAGCTGGGGAGGCGCTATAAATACTCATTTGAAACAATTAGATATAATACAGAAAAAAAAATACTTAAAATAATTTATAACCAAAAAATACTCAATTGAAAATGCATTTCAATGATTTATCATTATTCACTAGGATGATAATGAAAAAGAAAAAGAGTTAGAAATTTTGATATTATTTATTATGGATATCTAAACATTGAACATATCATTCCACCCCAATAAGTACAATCGCATTTCTCAAATAGCTGTTCAGACTCCTTGTTACTACAAAAAGCTGTAAATTCTTCACGATTTTTAATGTGAGTAATGAGTTTAGCTGCATATCCTTTTCTGCGATACTCCACCAACGTATGAATGTAATTGATAGTTTTAGGATTGGTATGTTTCTTCAAAGGGTCAAAATCCATGGTTGAGAGCAATGCAAATGCTGCTGGTTTATCATCGGTGTAAATAATATAACAGCAGATTTCTTTGTCATAATACCACTGCTGAATCAAATCAATTTTGATATTCAACTGTTTGATTTTCTTAGCCGCTTGATGACCATAAAATAACCGTATTGCTTCCATCTTCTGCTGAGAATCAATTGACTGATGGAGATTTTCTCTAGCGAATAAACCTTTAATCATCACCCCCTCCCTTTCGAATAAATAAAAACTTTGATCACACGTACACATTCTAGAATTTAACACTATTTGGATCAAGTTAAATTAAAAATTGTCAATTGCTGAAAAGTTCACAGATTGGTCATTCCATGTATTGGGAAAATAAGCAAACGACATGTGTCACTTTGCATGCATGCATGCAAGAATCGAATTCTTAGAATGCCGAGAACGCATCAAGTAAAAAGTGAGATAAGGTATGAATCATGAAGTGTTGAAAGTAGCATCTTGCAGACACCCATTTAATATTTCACTTAATAAAAAAATATACCAATTTTCATTAAACTGTCATTATATGATTTTGGAGTGACATATGAAGGCATTTGAACAATTTTGAGTGTACTTGGTTTTTGTAATATTAATTCATCGTCGACGCTGACTTGACATGCGTGTGACAAGGTCACACAATGGTCGTTACAGTTTCGCCGCTTCATCTCTTCATCGAAGATCGCTAAGTGAGTTGTCGAATTTTGGTGGACATTCGAATTTGGAAGGCTATTTGAGACGCATGGAATTGAACTCAGGGGTATTGATCCTTGGATTAAAACAATATAGCGAAGGGGGCTTGAACTCGAGATGTGTGCAACATTTGAGTGTAACATGAAGTGTTGGATCAAATTTCATATTGAGACTAGGATCGAACTCTGGTTGGCTCATATGATTTTTTCATGAGTTTCAACAACAAGTCGGATCATATGTATTACAACAGGCTGGATCTGTGGCTATGATATAAAATTCAGCCCGTCCGATTGAAAAGTTGAATTCGATTTTTATTTCATAAATGAAACCCAAAGCTTGAAAATGCTACAAATTTCATGATATATGGTAATTGCATTACTTTGGAAACTGATGCACACATTGTCTGAAAACTAAGGTCTTTTGAAATCGTTCAGTCTTCCGATCGAATTTGATTTTATTTTCATTATCAATGATGTGCATTTTATGGAAATCGAAGCTTTAAAATTATGCAAATCATGCGATATTGCGAAAATGTGCAACTGGAGGCATTTCGACTGAGTCTTTTTGAAAGCGTTCAGTCTTCCGTCTGAGTTGAATTTGAGTCTGTATTTCATAAATGTTTCAATGCAATAGTTTATATACATTTTTTATGGGAATCAAAGCATATAAATGTTACAAATCCCTCGATATTTGATAAATGCACTATTTCGATGTGTATTCTTATGGAAATTGAAGCACACATTATATGGAAACTGGGGCCTTTGAAGCCGATCAGTTTTTCGATCGATAGATTTTTTTCGTGAAATAAGTCAACACCCCCCACCCTTTTATTCAGCGTTCAGTCTTCCGTCCGACTCGAGTTTACATTATGCTTAGCTCTACTAAGTTTCATTAGTTAACTTTACAACGTTAAACGTTCAACACTTGACTTTTTTCATTATATTACAGCAATGTCTATGTTTGATGATTTAGTTCAGTACATCGCCGCTTTACTAGGGCTCATCACCCCGAAAGATGAAGCGAAGATACGCCAAGGATTGGTGGAATGTGTCAAGGGTTTGAAGAAAAATAGGAATGCAATGCGTTATGCTTCTTCCGTGGGTGAGAAGCAACACCTAGAAGCCCACTTGAGGAATATTAAGACTATGAGGAACCAGTTTAAAGCCATGCTGAAAAAAGGGGCAGGGATTTCTCCTCGACCTGAAGGAGCGAGAGAACGTGTGCACTGGGATGATTCCGACTCCGCATTCAATGGTCGAATCAGAACTGGCGTTATTTCCAACCTTGAACACAAGGAACCACGATCATTCCTAATTGATTCCAAAGCCATATTCAGAAATAGAATTAAAAATGCTCTCAAAAAGGATGGATCGGTGAAGGTGAATGCGATATTTTGTGGAGAATTTGAAATTACTAAGGCGAACAAGACGATTACTGAATACAAATACTTCACAACATCCAACTCAGCTATCTACCTTGATACGGATTTGAATGAATGGTTTGAGTCTAAGGTAATCGCTCCTATCATGAAAGACCTTGAGGAGTTCCAGGAACGCGATTCAGGCTGGGCGTTGAAGAAGGTGGTTAACTTGGGAGTCAACATCAACAAATTTACTCCCCAGCTTGGATCTTCCTATATCGAGTTGCCGCCTCAGATTAGGTAGTTATAGTATCTACGATATTAGCATGTGTATTGATGAGGACTTTGCAAGACATAATTGTACAGGCAAATAAAAAATGGATAATTTGGTTTAAATAAAAATTTTTGCAAATCGAATTTAGTTTAATTTCGTTCGTTTCAGAAATATAAGATTATCAAACAACCACGGCGTTATCACTTCCGTTAATCAGTTTATCTGCGGTTGGCATTAAAACGCGCCAGTCGATGTTATCTGTTATTAAAAAAGCTGATTGCCTAATCCTAAATTTACCGTCAAGCCTTGGTAAATAATCAAAATCATTCTAATCAACCCAAATAACATATATTACATCACCTCATATATGCAGAAGCAAGTAGTTGAAGCCTCAATAACCTTCAAAAACGTCCACAACTGAGTGCAAATAGTTGAAGCCTCATAACCACCAAAATACCCAAAGCTAAGTGCAATTGAGAAAAATTTACTATATAAGTGTGATAGCTGGTACTTTTTGATCGGATTTTTCGCGTGTTTTAACGCTCCTAATTTTATTCGATTTTTGGAACACGAAAACGTCTATTTTCATTGCATTTTTTCACGTATTTCAACGCTTCTAATTTCAAGCATTTTTTTGGACGCGAAAACGTCTATTTTTGTTACATTTTTTATGTGTTTCAGCGTTTCAAATTTTAGTTGTTTTTTGAGACGCGAAAACGATAATTTTGTGCAATTTTGAAATGTCAATTCTCCATAAGAAATACATGTAAAAGTAAATTTTTGGCGTTCGTAAATTTGGTTGATTTTTGGAACACGAAAACGTCTATTTTCGTTGCATTTTTTACGTGTTTTAACGCTTCTAATTCTACTTGTTTTTTGGGACGTGAAAACGATAATTTTAATCATTTTTTGGAACATGAAAACCGCTGAATTCGTCAAATTTTTTACACATTTCAGCGTTTGTTATTTTGGTTGTTTTTTGGAACGAAAGAATCCTCAACCTTCTGTCTGTACTCTTCAGATACCATTCTATTGGTGATTACTTCAAATACCCAATGGCACTAACATACTTTCCAAAAATAATGCCTTTATGATGATGTCAAATGGCGGGCATGTCTTTTTTCACTCTAAACGACTACGCATCTTTTTCTATTTCCAGTGATATTTTTTTGAAACACTCGGTATATGTTTTTCCACAATGGTAAGTTTTTCGTCGATCCATTTTCCCATTTAACATTTAAGACTGAGGATTTTAAATCACCCTGTATATATATTTGTACCCAAATGGAAAATTTTGTGAGATGTCCCTGTACAACTATAATGAGCTTTGACCAATCAGACTCCGCTATGTTTTTTTCTCTTAATCGATGTATTTTGAAATATCCGGTATACCAAATTTGACAGCTGCCATGTTTTTTTCTCTTAAATGTCGAGTTGGTACACCCTGTATGGCAGCAGCCATGTTTTTTTCGATTAAATGTTGCGTTGGTTCACCCGGTATACCAATTTTCATAGCTGCTATGTTTTTTTTTCTTAAATGCCAAGTTGGTACACCCTGTATGGTAGCAGCTATGTTTTTCTCTTAAATACTATGATGGCACACCCTGTATGGCAGCAGCCATGTTTTTTTCTCTTAAATACTATGATGGTACACCCTGTATGGCAGCAGCCATGTTTTTTTCCCTTAAATATTATGATGGTACACCCTGTATGGCAGCAGCCATGTTTTTTTTCTCTTAATCGATGTATTTTGAGATACCCGGTGTACCAAATTTGACAACCGCCATGTTTTTTCTCTTAATCGATGTATTTTGAAACACCCGGTATACCAAATTTGACAGCTGCCATGTTTTTTTCTCTTAAATGTCAAGTTGGTATACCCTGTATGGCAGCAGCCATGTTTTTTCTCTTAAATACTATGATGGTACACCCTGTATATATATTTATGCCAACTGTACTCCCAAATCGCACTTTAAAAGTGACGGACCCTGTCACGACGCACGTTTATGAGACACCCTGTATATATTTTTTTTGTCTCAACTGGCACGTTGGTACACCTGGTATATATTTTTTTCTTAAAAGGCAAACCCCATCACGATGCACGTTTATGAGGCACCCTGTATTCATTTTTATTTTCTTAAATGATGTATTTTGACACACCCTGTATACGTAAAACGAAAACTTCTGAATACCTGCATGCCCCAATGATGCGATGCTCCAATGATGCGATGATTCATGTCTCCCACCCAACATTCCATATTTTTCCTCTTAAATGATGTATTTTGAAACACCCTGTTGTTTTTTCTCTCAATTGATGACTGTTTTGAGACTCCCTGTTGATTTTTCTCTTAAATCATATATTTTCAAACACCCTGTATACGTTCCTCGTTGGAATTGCACGTTGAAACGTTACACTCCCGTTACCCGCCGCCATTTTTCCTATTTTACCAAACATCATTATTATTATACCACTTTAACAATTCGAATTAATTCATTCACAATTACTATTGTTTTTATTCCAACTCTCGGCTTGCGGTTTGATAACACCCGGCTTGCGGTTTGATAACACCCGGCTTGCGGCAAGATTACATCACTCGACTCGGCGGATAGGCGACCAACATTCACTAAGAGGTCTCATAGCCTAGTTGTGTAGACGTGCGCTTCGTAATCCGAAGATTGCTGGTTCGCTACGCTTCGATCCCACACATCGACATCTTTTTTCATTATTTCAAATTAAAATCCGCTAGCAGAAAATATGAAATTTGAATTTGCCGCTAAACTGACGACTTCGAGTGACGTGATGGGACGGGCGTGTCGATTACGTCACACGATGAACGCAAAGCAGCGACGCCCGACTTCTACCGATCTCGTCTAGCCAACACCCGATTATATTCGATGATGGTATCGCGCTCGGCACTGGATAATTGTTATCAATCTAAGGGATCTATCGCGACTCGATGAACACCAAGCAGCGACGATCCGATTTTTCCCCCCACCCCAAAAAGAGTAAAAATTGCCGAAATGGACCTTAGAGGTTTTACCGTGTTATTTCCCATAAGCTTACTTTTTGAACTGTCCTAGGTCCTTTACTATGTTCATGAGTGCGATTTCTAAATGTTCTACCAGTTTGACCAATATATACCTTAGGACAAGTACCACACTTCAATTTATATACCCCTGATTTCTCGAATATGGGAGTTCTGTCTTTATTATTTTTGATAAACCTTCCCAACGTATTATTTGTTCTATATGCGACTCTTATATCTTGTTTATTTAAAAATGAAGCTACCTTTCTTGTTGGTTGTCCAAAATATGTTAAAGCTCTATAATTCTGATTATCTGTTTTTGTGACCGGAAAAACATTGTGAATAGCTTTTGCGTGGAGTTTTTTAGAAAGTATTGTATCTATTAATTTACTATTGTATCCATTGTTCACTGCAAATTGTTTTATACTGTTGAGTTCTTTATTGAAATTTTCTGCTGAAAGGGGCAAATTTACTAATCTATGAATCATGCTGTTATAAGCTGCTACTTTATGTTGAAAAGGATGGGTAGAATCGCAATGAATAGTAATATCTGTGTGGGAAGGTTTGTGGTAAATTGAAAAATCATGCTTTTTGTTTATTTTACTTATGGTCAGATCTAAGAAATTAATTGAGTTTAAATTTTCAATTTCAATTGTGAATTTTATGTTTCTATGAATATTATTAAAATATTCATGAAAAATGTTTAATTGCCTGTTAGTACCTGTGAAACATACTAAAACGTCATCCACATATCTATACCAATACAAGAAATGCTTAATTAAAGGATGTTTGTGAATCAACTTCTCAAGGTTATCCATGAAAATTTCAGCGAGTAATGGACTCAAAGGATTTCCCATGATCAAACCTTTTGAAGAAGAATAGATTTTATTATCAAATTGAAAATAATTTTGTTTCAGACATAATGACAAAAGGTCTATGATCTCTTGTTGGATAATCGGATTTACTCGATTTTGTCTAATAATTCTCTGACTAAAGTTATAGTATCCTCAGGAGGTATACTAGGAAAAAGATTCTGCACATCGAACGATATTAATTTAGCGTTATCTGGAAGAGTAACATTTTGTATTTTATTCACCAAGTCATATGAATTTCGTAAACTGAATTAAGGTTGAAATTTGCAATGGTTCTTGATGATAGTGATTGATTTCTCCGATAAATTTACTGACGGTGCTGTAACAAAGGAAACTACGGGTCTAATAGGATAATTATCTTTGTGCAATTTTATAAGTGAATATAATTTTGGGGTTTGAGGGTTCATTAAAGTTAACCTGAATTTTTCTCTTTCATCGAAAAGTACTTTTGAATTCTTCAAATAATCCTTTACCTGTTTTTGATAAGAATTAGTAGGATCACGCTTTAGCATGTCAAAGTTACCTGAATTCAAGAAATCTAGGGTTTTCTGGACATAGTCATTTCTATTAATAGCAATAACCGTGTTACCTTTATCTGCCCTGGTAAATGTAACATCATCATCGCTAATTTTAATTCGTATAGATTCAACAAGCGTCATTTTATTCATAGAACTACTGTCTTTCAAAAATTCTGATTTTATTATATTAGATACTTGGTATTTATTATTTATGTTATTCAAAGATCCCCTTGATGCAATTTCTGATTCATTACCTAGAATTTTAAAGTTGTTAGTACTATTTCCGTTTGCAATATTATTTTCAATTTGATAATAAAATCTATTCTTCTTCAAAAGGTTTGATCATGGGAAATCCTTTGAGTCCATTACTCGCTGAAATTTTCATGGATAACCTTGAGAAGTTGATTCACAAAAATCCTTTAATTAAGCATTTATTGTATTGGTATAGATATGTGGATGACGTTTTAGTATGTTTCACAGGTACTAACAGGCAATTAAACATTTTTCATGAATATATTAATAATATTCATAGAAACATAAAATTCACAATTGAAGTTGAAAATTTAAACTCAATTAATTTCTTAGATCTGACCATAAGTAAAATAAACAAAAAGCATGATTTTTCAATTTACCACAAACCTTCCCACACAGATATTACTATTCATTGCGATTCTACCCATCCTTTTCAACATAAAGTAGCAGCTTATAACAGCATGATTCATAGATTAGTAAATTTGCCCCTTTCAGCAGAAAATTTCAATAAAGAACTCAACATTATAAAACAAATTGCAGTGAACAATGGATACAATAGTAAATTAATAGATACAATACTTTCTAAAAAACTCCACGCAAAAGCTATTCACAATGTTTTTCCGGTCACAAAAACAGATAATCAGAATTATAGAGCTTTAACATATTTTGGACAACCAACAAGAAAGGTAGCTTCATTTTTAAATAAACAAGATATAAGAGTCGCATATAGAACAAATAATACGTTGGAAAGGTTTATCAAAAATAATAAAGACAGAACTCCCAAATTCGAGAAATCAGGGGTATATAAACTGAAGTGTGGTACTTGTCCTAAGGTATATATTGGTCAAACTGGTAGAACATTTAGAAATCGCACTCATGAACATCATATGTGTTATGTGAATAAGAAAACAAATTCAACATATTCAAATCATCTTTTAGAAGAAAATCACACTTTTGATGAAGAATTCGAGATTTTACACATAGAAAATAAAGGATTAAAGCTAAATCATTTAGAATCATTAGAAATAAATAAACTTAAAAATACAAACCTACTACTCAATGACCAACTTGATTTGAAAAATTCACCATTGTTGAATTTGTTTTCTTAGAGAGAACTAATGTGCATATAGTCTTATAATCAATCTGCTAAGTTATGTTATAATTAATATTTTTTGAATAGAAATTCCTTCACTTGATTGTTATTTTAAGACTAGAATGTTTACTTTTGTCATCTCGGATACAATTTTATTAATGCAGGTAGGGCAGGTATACCATTGTTAATTAGAATTATCAACTGTCTGGTTAAGGGTGTTTTTAGTTGTAATTAATGTTTAAGGTATATAAATGGATGTACGTAGCTTATTGTATAATCACTTGAAGAAGCTACTGTGATAGCGAAACATGTCGTGGTGAAATAAAAGTTTGTGAAGATCAAATCGTCTTTAGTTTATACAATTACTATGGATCTTCATCAAGTAACAGCCGAATCAATCAAAAAGTATTATTTATATGTGTTTCCGAGAATCGTCTCTCCATAGTTTTCCTGGCATCAGGCAAAATATAAATATTTTACATATTTCCTTATATAGTAGTGAAAATATTATATTGTATTCGATCCATTCAACGTCCGATTTACTATGTATTTTTGCATACTTCACCCGACGTAAGTTGAATGACTGAAGAATTATATTCATTTATTGACCAAAATAATCGATTTAAACTAATCCATCGTGGATACATCTCCTGGGTGATAATAATTTTGAAAATCGAATGTAAAAATATTATTTATATATGTTACCAAACTTTGTCTCTCGGAAGTTATCCTGGTGTCAGACAAAATATGTTTACTTTTCGTTTTCCATGATATGGTAATAAAAACGTTTCAATCAGATCAATACATTTTCTGACCAAATAACCATGTATTTTTGCATACTTTTTCTAACGTAAGTGAAATACCTGAAAAAATATGTTCACTTATTGATGTAATTAATCAATAAAAAGTATTATATCATTTATTTATCTCTTGAGCGATGGTAATTTTGAAAATCGAATATAAACATATTATTTATATATGTTTCCAAAGTTTTTCTGGCAACTGGAAAAATATGAAAATTTCACAATTTTCCTAATATAGTAATGAAAATATTATATTAGGCTAGATACATTTAACGACCAAATAACTATATATGACGTAAATTGAGTATCTAAAAAAATGTATTCATTTATTGATCAAAATAATCGATACAAACAATTATATCATAAATATATCTCTTGAGTGATGGTAATTTTGAAAATCGGATATAATCATATTGATATGTTTCCAAACATTGTCTATCTAACATTGTCTCAAAATTTTTCCGACATCAGGCAAAATATAAATATTTTACATATTTCGTAATATGGTAATGAAAATATCATATTTGAATCGATCCATTTTATGAACAAATAACTATGTAAATTTGAGTACATTTTTGCATACTTTGCCTGACGTGAGTTGAATATCTAAAGAAATATGTTTATTTATTGATCAAAATAATCAATATAAACTATTATATCGTTTATATATCTCCTGGGCGATGATCATTCTGAAAATCAAATGTAAACGTATCGTTTATATATGTTTACAAAAATTGCCCCTTCAAAGTTTTCTTGGTATCAGACCAAATGTGCATATTTTTCATTCCTCATAAAATAGTCATGAAAATGATTCATTCAAATTGATACATTTTACGATCAAATAATTATGTATTTTTGCATACTTTGCCTTACGTAAGTTAATACATTGAAAAATATGTTCAGATATTGATTGATCAATATAATCAATATGAAGTGTTCTACCCAACGATAGGTGTCGCTGCTATTGAAGTTACGAAGCATCATTTCAAACTCAGTAACAGTATATGAATACTATCAAAAGCTTTTGTGAATTGTCCATTAGTTATTGGACCTCTTGGGTTACCATGATAACATGCACAAAAGGCCTAATTGACTGCTCAGCTTGAACCTACAATATACCATGATAACCATTGTCTTTGGACATTGTGCATAATACGTCATTTTGATAATGAAAATATGATCAATGAAGTATGACGTCGATTCAACGCTGAAACTTATGACATATCGCCTCAGAAAGGACCGTAGTCTTGGGAACATGACTTTTTAACCACTTACTTGATATCTATTATATGTTCCTTGGACATTGTGCATTACACGTCATTTTGATGATGAAAATGAGATCAATGAAATATGACGTTGATACAACGCTGAAAGTTGGGACTTATCGCCTCAGAAAAGACCGTCGTATTGGAAACATAAGTTTTGAATTAGTTACTTGACATATGTTATATTATGCTATTTAACCAATGAGCATGATACGTCATTTTGATAATGAAAATATGATCATTAAAGTATGACGTTGATACAACGCTGAAAATTGGGATTTATCGCCTCAGAAAATACGTTTAATGGATACATATTGATGATGTTGACCATCATTCATAAGACATTAAGTTTATGTTCCACATATGTAACAATTTAAAAAAATTTCACCGGGTACTACCACGGGCCGTTAGAAGTAATTTGTACAAATTATGGATGTCTTTCGATGATGTCCCATCGCTGTACAATGGAGGACGTCTGTAAGAATCACATTTTTGGGTTCCTGACGCTTAATGGATATAAAACGGACGTCTCAAAAACGTATTGTACTATTTCGGAAGAACATACCAACACACCACAATATGACTTCATCCACGACACCGATCGGCAAGGCTTTTCTGGTAAAGAAGACTAGAAGATAATCATGATCCGTGGTCAGGCATTCTCACTTATGCATATGCCGAATGAAATATCGCCACGTCGCCAGGTCATGATAGACTGGTGCCTATAATTTTTGTGAAAAAGAAAAAAGCGACAGGCAAGGGCCAGTTGGAAAATGTCGTTTGAGGTTCTAAATCTCAGGGAAAAAATATTTAAACACGAAAACACTCAAAATGGTGGAATGGGGATGCAGTTTAGGAGTTGGAAATGGTTTTTTGCGAATTGCAGAAAAATGTGACTATCTAGAGAAAAATATTCAATGAAAAAGTTGTAGGTAATAAGAAAATTCAAAACTTATGTTTCAAACACTTTTAGGCATAAACCGGCAAAATGGCGGAAAAACTGATTTTTCAGTATTTAATTCTTTTCTCGATTATAAATTATTCAATTTAGATAAAAATTTGTTGAAATATGTATTTTTTGGTGTATGCATGATTTTTTCACATTTCAGAAGACTACTGTTAGTTTTTGACCCATGTTAATTTTTTGAAAAAACAAATCCCTTTTCTTCCACGAACAATTGCCCTGATATTTTTTTGTATTTTGAAGGTCTATAAGTGATCATTTCAATTGTTGAAATGTCTTCTTCCAAATGGTCTATGTATCTTGGTAGTGAAATGGTCGTTAAACCACTTAAAATTGAGAAAAACCGAATCATAATTTTCTCAATATTTTCAATGATTTTTAATACTTTTAAAAAAGAGTAAAAATTATTTTGATAAATTAATAATATATTCAAATATTTTAACATAAATAATTTACTATTAACCACTTTTTGTTATAAAATAATGAAGAAACTCGAAAATTATTGAAAATCGTGATTCAGAGAGACTTTTCTTCCCAATTTTAAGCGGTTTAACAACCAATAAGCCACCGAGTTACATATAGTTCAGTAAATTCGTCTCCGGGTTACATGTTTCAGGAAAAAAATACAGTAGTTTGTTTTTCACTCGTTACATATGTTTTCTGGGAAAGTGAATCTGAATTTCAAATTTGCTACCTCCCACGGATATGGCTACACAACGAAAAACGGAAATATCTTCCAAATTATTAACATTTTTTCAGTTTTTGGCCAAAAAGTCATAAAACTACGCAATTTTCAAGGTAGACCATTCAATACAAAAATAAAGTAAATAAAATTTTCTACAAAAATCATTCCTCAAACTAATTTTTGGTTCAACGGTTTGGCTGCTGAATAATGGACAACATTTCCTACTTCGTGGAAAATCCAGTTTACTAGTTAGTTTTTCGCTTGTAACTCAAAAACTAAGCTTGTTATTACAAAAAAAACTGTAATAAGGATACAACTACATTGAATTCCCTTCAAATTGTTTAGCGTAATCACTTGTTTTGGCCAAACCGTGTAACCACTAGAGCACGTTGAAATTTTATATCATAGCCATATCCCTTCACCCAAAATTCAGCCGAGACCTATTATAATAGTCACTATTTATTTAGTCTTCATAATTACTACATATAAATAATATCCACTTTTCGTCCAAAGCATGTATGGGTATTCAGACTCATAAAAGTTACATAAAAAGTTTCACAAAAACAATTTTTATAAATTTTTAAATCAATTATAAACATCGATACTTCTAAGTTGCTGAACGAAAAAAATGTTATGGACAGCTACCGTCTAAGACGCTTAACAGTTGAAGGCCATGGTTGCTATTCTGGAAAATGAAAGGGAAATTAGTAGCATTGATACTAAGGATGAATAGCTGCATTTTTTCAGTATGTCAAATATGTCATTGCCTTACTTCTCAATAAAGCGAGTTCTAACTGTTTTCTAGTGTGGGGGTTATCACCATCAATCTTGCTCAGAAGTTCCTCTGAGGTGAATTGGCACTCTTCATCACTTCTTTCGAGGTAATTGAATTCTGCTTGTAACTGTCTATCTACTTCATCTTTAGGTCGACCACGATCTCTGTTGACTCCTAGGGGAGGGGCACGGATGTGTAGGTTTTTCATGCAAGACGAATGGTACTGTCCATCAGCAGCTACTAAGTCTGGAAATGATTGTAAACGGTGTATGATTTACAATATTCATCATTACATTGTGTGGTCCGTCTTAAAACATTCGCCCTCAGGTTCAAATTCCTAACCAGAAACAAAGGATTCCGTGAAACTGGGATTAACTTGTTTTGTTTCGCTTGAAACACACAAAAACCAATTATTTTTTAAATCAAATATGGGTTTGCATGATCGAAGTTCGTGACCCTGACTGTATCTACCCTCCTCAGCCCACTTGCTGGCAGCAACAATACACGTTTCTTTCATATATTGCTTCCTACATCAATCATGCACTTCGATCGAGGATACCATTTTGAATGAATTGACCTTACCATCCTGTCTTCTCAAACTAGCTTGAACGAATGACTTCAACCCTTTTTTTTTCACCAATGCCTTCGGGATTCCATCTGTCAACATTCGATCACAAATAGCACAATTTGTATCGGACATAGCTATTTATTCTTATAACTGCGTATGACAATACTGACGTTCAATGTTTTTAACAAAACACGCTCGTAATATCGACATTGACATGCCACTCGAAATTTTACTAAATTCTAAAGATCACAAAAATGTTAGGTCATATATAACTTCTGTTCTATTGCGTGTTATAAAGACCAAATAAACAGTTTTTGATGAATAGATAGTGATAATACTGAATTTTTCGTGAAGGGCTACGGTTCCGCATAACATGACATAAAATCAGAATGCGTTCTAGTGGCTACACGGTTTGGCCAAAATAAGAGATTATGGTGTGCATTTTGTTAAAAAATAAATGTCATTCGAGCAGAAGCTAAGCATTCTTGTAGTTACAAGCATAGTTTTCGAGTAACAAGTGAAAAACTAACGAAAAAACTGGGTTTTCACAAAATAGGAAATTTTGGCCTTTTTTCAACGCACTCTCGCGGCCAAACTGTTCAACCAAAAATTATATTATGGGGTGTTTTTTGTAGAAAATTTGATTTACTTCATTTTTGTATTGTGTGGTCTACCTCGAAAATTGTGTAGTTTTATGAGTTTTTGGCAGAAAACTGAACGAACATTTTGATTTTTTTACGATTTTCGTTATGAAGCCATGTCCTAGGGAAGTAGCAAAGCGAAATTCGGATCGAATGAGAAAACAACTACTATATTTTTTTCCTGGCCAAAACACCGTTTGATTGGACTAATAGACCATTTCAAAGTAGACATTTCAAGAATTGAAATGATCACTTATAGACCTTCGAAATACAAAAAAAAAACATCAAGACAATTGTTCGTGGAAGATAAGAATATTTTTTTCGAACTATGTACATAACTCGAAAACTAGTCGGCTTCTGAATTGCGAAAAATACTCCAAATAAAAAACATTTTATACAAAGTTTCATATAAATTAAATCATTTATACGCAAAAAAAAATTAAAAACTGAAAAATTGTTTTTCGCCATTTTACATCTCAGAGATGTGAGAAGTAAGAATTTTTGAGACATCAAACCTCCACTGCGATGTTCTGCGAATACAAAAATAGAACTTGTATGTAGATGCAAATGTCCGACGCACGCGGCCATTTTTAGGATGTTCCTAGGACATCACAAAAGGCATTTCTTCCATGTTTTTTCCAAAGCCTGTTTAAAGACACAACATAACATTTTCAAAGCTTTTGCATACATTCAATCACTGTATATATGTTTTTTTTTGTCATTGATCGTACAAATTAACAATAGTCAAAATAAGCAGAGGGCTCTGGGGCGATATAAAAAAACTCATAGATAAAACTTATTTTAATTGGAAGAACACACATACAAATTAAACCTAAAATATTTTTTGTTTATGCAAATAGATTGTTTTTGAATACTGTAAATATCACTAACACTGGTTGATGTTTGGTTCAACTGAATTTGAACAAAACTGTCAATAATACAGTCTCCTTCACTAATCAATTTACATGGAGAAGGTACATTATGATTATGATGATGATGCCACAAGTCAGAACCGGTATATGTGTTTGAGGTTATATATTTTCTGAATATCAACAATTCATTCCTTACTTTGCAGTTCGTGATCATCACTTGATTACTAAACATAACATTCTGTTAGGTAAAAACTAGACACCATACTCTCCGTCAACGCTAACATTACTTAGATCACATCTGCGATTGCTCGAACGCTAAATATGTTCTCAGTGAACGTCTCAAGGGTGAACTATGTTATGCCAAATTAAAACATCCACAAGATAATATTTTGTGCACATCTCCGATACATTCCTATTGGCAGTAAAAAAAACGCCACAAAAGAACAAAAACAGAACATTGAAAATCCTTGACAAGTATATATTACCTCTCAAAGAAACATCGGTGTGCATACATTTTTGAAACATCTCAAAACCTCCCAGAGATGTTTATGCTCGCTGGGTTAATTTTAGGTTATGTCAAATAAGTTTGAAACTGAAGTTTTCGATTTTTTTATTATCTACAACATTTTTTCGAACATTTTTTGTTAGGAGGTCACGTTTCGCCGCAAATCGCAAAAAACTGTTTTCAACTCCTAAACTGCGTCTCCATTTCACCATTTTGGGTGTTTTCGTATTCAAATGTTTATTTCCCTCAAACTTGGAATATCAACAAAATTTTCCACCTGGTCCTAGTCTGTTACTTTTCGTCTTATTTTGACGTTTAAAATTTGTTTTGGCCTATGAGACGAGATTGTAATGGTTGAACCAACTCATACCAATTATTTTTTATTCGGAATGAAGATTTCATATTATCAGTGAAGATATGACGAACGTATTCGTGACAATATGAAGGTACATGAAGTCACTCCAAATCGCACTTGTTGATAATGATTGAATTTACTCTCAACGAATCTTTTGTTGTTTGTTAACGACTCATATCCAAATGATGACATGATTGTATGAGGTAATTAGCCGATTTCTCCACTATAAGAAAACCTTTCCTTCAGATTTTCAAAAATAAAATTCACAAAAAGCGATTTTAAATACCCGAAGATGATTTTTAGTGGAAACAGTGACTTCAGAATTAATTGGAGCATATTCAAGAGTATACAGATTTTGAAAAATGTAGCCTCGTAGATAGCTTCCTTCATTCTCCATAACACATCTATCTATTTCAAGGTAATGCTGCATTCATGGTGGTCCAAGTGCTAACAAACCCAGGTCTGGATTTGGAACACATCGGCAAAGCTCTACACTGGGTATTTCTTGTCATTCCTCATTATTCCCTTGCTAGCGCTATCAGCGAGAGCTACACGTTGTACTCGTATAACACTATTTGTAACAAAATTTTTGAGAGCTGTGGAAATATAACGAAAGAAGAATGTTTAGCATCAATGAAATCATCACCTCAGATCATAGATTTATGTACAGGTGAGTAAAATTACATACTTCCCAGGTAGCACATCATATTGGCTGAATCTTCGTTCCATATTAGGCCAATATAGATATATTGTAAATGAAAATTCAATATTGGTCTAATATGGGTGAATATTCAAAAAACAATATTATATTAATAATATTGGTGAACTAGTTTTGAATGTAGATTATCACATGAAATATTGCGTCAATATTGGTTGAATAATTTCTACCAATATCGATAATACAATGTTGGTTATATATTGTTTTCCACATCTAGAATAAATATTGCAAACCAAATATTCCAGTCATATCGATTATAGGAAAAAATAACTATATTGTATTTCCAAGTTTGAAAGCATATTGGTTGAATATCATTTCCACTTTATTTGACAAATTGTAATAACTCATATTGAGTCAATATTGGTGGAATGATATTTACCAATATCGATAAAACAATGTTTACTTCACATCGTTTTCAACATCTAGAATAAATATTGCAATCCCAATATTCCCCTCATATCGATTCTAGGAATAAAATCTATATTGTATCTCCAAGTGTAATTACACATTGGTTGAATATCATTTCGCCAATATTCAACAAATCTTATTAATTGATATTGGGTCAATATTGGTTCAATAATATTTATCGTATCATATTGTTTCCTACATCTAGATTGAGATGAAATTTGAATATTGGCCGAATATTCAAAGGAACATATTAAAATTATATCATGATCAAACCTGGATAAAAATCCGCTAGATGGCTCTACATATAGAACGTCTTCTAAAACCTACGAAAGTATATTAAATACTTCCCTTAACTTGTTTTCAAGACAGCTCACTCAGTGGTTATGGCGATCAAAAGACAGACTCTGGTGTCACCTTCATTAACTAAAAGACATTTAATAATTTACCAAGGTATATTGACATCCTCCAATATATCCAAGTGATATTGTACCAATATCGATAAATATTTTGAGGCCATTATCGCTTCGAAAATATTTCACCAAAACTATTTGTGAAATATTTAAACAATATTTGACCAATATCGCAAAATGTTGACATTCTACTTCTCGACAATATAACTATTGAATATTGTGCCAATATTGTCAGAATATTGTATCAGCGATATTGTACCAATACCGCCGAACATTTTGAGGACAATATTAGTTCGAGAATATTTCGTCAATATTATTCAAGTAATATTGGACCAATATCGCCGAATGTTCACATTTTTTTTCTCGCAAATATTGCATTTTAAATATTTCGCCAAAATGTTCAGAATATTGTACCAATATTTTACCAATATAGGTGTGCTACTTGGGTTAGTACCTACTAGAATTAAGAACAAGATATAATCTACGAATAAATTGCAAGTAATCATGTTGAAAAGTATATGGATTCGAGGACAACATATTCCAGTTTTTTGTGTAAACCTATACCCAATATCATCGTTAGTGTTAGATTATGTTGTTCCACTCATTTATTAGGTCATCTTGATAACATACAAAATCAGTTATAACAAATAGGCTTTTTGATATTTATTACACTGGGGAAAATTTGTAATAACCATACCTAGTTAGAAATAGTGACAGGACTTAGGATAGCTCCATGCTACATCCTGCCTCTCGTAAGAGGAGACTGAAAGGATAACCATAGGTTTTTAGTTTCCACCAATGCCCGATGAAATACCACCATATTGACTATATTTTCGTGAGAGATACGAGGTTGGTTAAATGACACCAAATGTGGAGTTTATCAAGGCCAACTATAAGGTGAAAAAATATTTTGATAAAATCCATTCGTTTTTGTTTTATACGCAAAAAACAGATTTTGATCATTTTTATGTCACCTCCTTAACTTCTTTATTTATGAAAATATTCGAATAGAAATTTCACATTCTCATGGCAGTTTTTCATTGAGACTTCGAAAAAAATATGAAATTTATACCAACTCTTCTAGAATTTGAGATATCAGCACCAACTTTCATTTTTCAAATGTAGGTCATAGCTCACTATGACTTAGTTATGCATAACTTTTTTTTCTCTTACATATGATATGTCACAGTAATAGTTTTTTGTTGATAACAACGGAGTTATCGTCATTTATACAAAAACAAGAACAATTTTTGAAGTCGCCATCTTGAATTTATAAATTTTAACAAAAAAATCATGATCTCCGACCTCAAAAACCAATTTTGAATGGAATCGGACCATAATTACAAATCTCGTCCGCCATATTGGAGAAGCTGCCATTTTTCATTTTTCATTTCAATAAAAATTCCGTAGTGCATCGTCACCGGAATTATGAACATCTGCCAAATTTCAAGTTATTAGGACCGCCAGAAGTAGGTCAAAATTCACTTGCAAGAGACATGTAAATGATCAAAATCTGTTATTTGCGTATAATACAAAAACGAATAGATTTTATCAAAATATTTTTTCACATTATAGTTGGCCTTGATAAACTCCACATTTGGTGTCATTTAACCGACCTCGTATCTCTTACCATTAAAAAGATACCCATGGTGAGCATGGTAAGTGGGATAGATGATAACATATTTCAGTGTTTGGTCAATCACTTCCGGAAATATTTTTCCTTTCCTTGCCCCTTTCATTTTAAGGTTCACGATTCAGATTCTAAGGTGGTGTTTGGCTTTATACAGCAAGATCCCAGGGCCGTCTGACGTTACTTATATTCAAACGAACGAAATATGTACGATTGAGTAGTGTTAGTATGTACTATGTTCGCATGCCTACCTGCTAGCTTGGCCAGATGACCATTCTTCAGATATTAGGGAATCAAGGTACGTAAAGACATTACTTACTATTAATAATAAAATGGATTAAGCAATCCAGACTTCTGCATTTAACCTAGGTTAAATGCAGAAGTCTGGATTGCTTAATCCATTTTATTATTAGTTTAATGGGCTTCTGCCAAGTAGTGTCATAGAATATTTTCTTCTGAATTTACTTACTATTGTTGAATCGCCATTATACAAAGACACTTCTGTAACGCCTAATGGGTTGGTAGACAGTGCCACATGGATCCACCCCGGAGCACCGAGTTCAAATCTCGTCTCCGACAACTTTTTTTTCAAACTCAGCAAGATGCGTCACATTAGTCAAGATTTTTGTTTAAAAATCCTCCCAGAGTCGTTTCCAACCGAGATGGCTGATTCTAGTGGGACACGTCTGGATAGGCGCTGTCCACCAACCCATCAGGCGTTACAGAAGCGTCTCTGTATAATGGCGATTCAACAATAGTAAGTAATGTTTTTATGTACCTTTAGTAGTAGTAGTACTTTATTGTTATCCCAAGAAACAATTTTGTTTATAATAGGGATATTAATAATTAATTACAAAATAAAATCCAAACTTATTTGACACTAATACATACAATTAATACAAGTATAATTCATAGCAAATAAAAATATAATTAATGCTACCTAACCCTTAGATTTTTATCCAGAATAGTTAGATTGAGAGTTGAGAGACATTAATGAATCAAAATAGAGGTAATGTTGAAATTGATATAATGAAATTCTTTTATTATGAAGATCAATGAATCCAACTAAGATTCAATAAAGAAAATATTATTTGATTTTATTCTTGAAAATCGTCACTTTTTTTATAATTTGTATTTCAGATGGAAGTGAATTGTAAATTACTATACCATCATGGTTCATTAATTTTTTTCCAAAGTTAGTTCTGAAATTTCCCAGGCTTAGGCAGTTTGCTCGTTTTGTTTCATGATGGTGTATACTATTTACTTCCGTGAAATTTTAATTAGATACTTTGTTTGATTCGAATGAAGTGAATGAATGAACAAAATTTCACTTTATATAGAGATTTCAAATCCAGTAAACTCTTTGGCTTACACATGTTGGCGGTTGGTTCTAAAAATAGTAGGTTATAAATACATTTCAATGATTTATTTTGGAGTTTTTCAAGAGGTCTTAATACTGAAGTATTAGCAGTTCCCCAAATGGAAATGAAATACTGTAGGTATTCCCTAATATCTGAAGAATGGTCATCTGGCCAAGCTAGTAGGTTGGAATGCGAACATAGTACACAGTAACACTACTCAATCGTACACATTTCAATCGTTTAAAAATAAGTAACGTCTGACGGCCCTGGGATCTTGGACTATGATTCTAAGACTAACCTTTCATGCCAACACGAAGAGAGTTTAGAGTGGAAAGATGTTGACTTGATGTGATTCAAGCTGGATAATACCAAATAGTCCAAATCCCTTTCCTGTGTCCACTAATCACCCAATGAACCATCCTTTAGAGACCTCTTAAGAGTTTTTATCACTCAAATTGGACTCTACTCAACATGGTCGTCGAGCGGAGTCCTTAGTATTCATGTATAGAGTAGAACAACTGGTCGAGCTTCACACACGCATTTCTGATTCAACAACCAGTTTACAGAAATACTTAATCTTTTTCTCGTCCACCAATTCTGATCAATACAATAAAGAAGTGTGTGCTGAGAACACAACCTCATCTCCACTTCCTACTCTTTTCCTACAACATTGAACATCACAACACTACCCCGTAATATGTGGCACAACAATTCCATAGGAAAGAGTGTGTTTCTCTTTTGGAGATCCAGCACAAGAGACAGCGCTGAGACATTTTTCGGAAATCATTATGCTGTGGATGCAAACACGTATACCAAGCTTGCCAAGAAATCATCTTCTGATGAACCCTGGTTCAGCAGGAATTGCCCCAGAGTGCCCCAGAGTGCCTCCAAGCAGGCAGCATATCATCGATGGTTCAAAAGGCAGAGCCCTGAGACCAGATCAGAAAATGTTGAATCTACAGACATGTGTAAAGAAACAACCAAGATACGGTCAAAACTCGTCGAGTGTCCTAACGGATCCCGCTTCTTTTTGGTCTTTTGCCAAAGCTGTGAAAAGAAACTTCACAACAAGCTCATTTCCTCTTCTAACCTACCACTAGCCACGAACGCCCAGAAAAAAACCCAATATTTTTGCAATTTTCGCAAAGATATTTGTGAACTTTTGTTGTCTGCTTGAGAGCACCACATTTCTCCTTATTCAATATAGCAATATTCAGGAACATCGAAGAATATGATAAACCAGATGACGGACAGTGTTGAGAGGAGAAAAAACAGCTGCTAAAGCAATTTCAACTGCAGATCGTACACCCAAACGTACCAAGGTCACTGATAGGGTTGCCAGAAGCCTATTATTTCCTCCAAGAACATTGTTTGTTATTTTTTTTTGTTTTTTTTTGAAGAATGACGAATTTTCTTATCAACAGTCCGGAGACCTCATTCATCACTCCATTTTGCGCTACAATGGTGCCAAAAATGCTTGCAAACATGAATGAAAACGGCTGAGTTGAGTGGTAGAAGAGACCGAGAGATATGTGTATGAATTATGTAATGGAGGCAAGTTGGCAAGTTGAGTAAGACCTCTAGCGCAGCTAATAGAGTGGTTCTCATGGCCCCGGTAGAACTCAGACATGCTTGTCTCTTCAATCCTACGAGAAATCGAACTACTCATACATGCTTGGTATTTGGCTACCATAGGTACCACCGACCCATATTTTATCATGCGTCTGATAACTCTGGCATAGATCAATGTAGTCATTTTGGTTGTGGAACCGATTTCTTTCTGTACATTTTCTTGCACAGATTGTAGGCAAATGTACTTGCTTTCTATGACTTTTTGAAGTACTTTGCATTTTGGTTCATTACAGGTGACACGAGTCCTTCCCTTTTTTCGTGTAAATGTTACTATTGTAGTGTTTACTGTCAGTTTATTCGCTTTTCTCCACGTATCAATTATATCTAGGGCTGTTTGGGTTAGCTCCGCGACTGCCCTTGTGAATTTTCCTTCTCAATGATCGCAATCTCGTCGGTATATCCTAAGCCTTTCAAATAATCCGTCCATTAGGATGGCCCAGAGTAGAGGCAATAATATCCCTTCCTGCAAACATCTCCTGTCTGCTGTAGCTGTTAGCAATATTTCGCCAATTTCTGATATGTTGATCCTCTTTTTCAAGTTGACATTTATCCACTGGCACAATGGAGAAAGTACATTTTTCACTAGAGCGTTTGCTATAGACTCAGTGGATGCATTGCTGAAAGCAAGTAGAAATAGGTTTACTTAAAACAACCCCCTCCACTCCTACTTTTAGCCTCGCCTCTCCCACCATCGATCAATCAGAGCACTCGTCAATTAGAGCTCACGCCATCTGTCGTTTACCACTTCAGTTGTCATCCATCTCTGTCATCTGCCACTCCAGTTGTCATTCTTCATCCGCCACCTTCTTCTTTTTCTTTTGTCACCTGCCATGTGCCACTTCAATTGTGATTTGTTTCTGTTATCTGCTACTTCAGTTGGCATTTGTCCCTCTCATACGCCACTTCAGTAGTCATCCTTTTTCCGCCATCTTCTCCTTCTTTTGTCATCTACTCCGTCAGTCATTTGCCACTTCAGTTGTCATTCGTCCTTGTCATCAGGAACTTCAGTTGTCATCCTTCATCTACAACATTCTTCTTCTTTCGTCATCTGAAAGTCTTGTTGTCGTCCATCCTTGTCATCTGCCGCTTCAGTTGTCATTTGTCCTTGTCATCTGTTGCTCCAGTTGTCATTCATCTTCGTCTTATGCCATCTATTTCATAGGTCATCTGCCACGTATTCAGTTGTGATTCTTCCTCATCATTTGCCACTTCAGTTGTCATTCTTCATCCACCATCTTTTTTTTCCTTCAGCCATGTACTTCATCAGTCGTCTGCCACTTCACTTGTCATCCGTCCTTGTCATCTGTCATTTCAGTTGTCATCCTTCATCCACCATCTCATTCTTCTGTCATATGCCATCTACCAGATTTGTTTTCTGCCATCTACTTCATCTGTCATCTCCCACTTCAGTTATCATCCGTCCCTGTCATCTGCCACTTCAGTTTTCATCCTCCTCTGGCCATTTCCTTTTATCTTCTGCCATCTACTCGGGAGATTTTCCAGGTCTCCTCTGCTATTTTCCAGATGCCTGTAAAAATGCGCCATTCTGCCTCCTGGTGAAGACTTCTTCACTTCTTCTGCTCCTTGTACACATTCAATTTAAATTTTTGCAACAGGTCGTGCTCTTCCATTTTTACAAAACTGTCAATCTCTCCACACCTTCTTTACTGAATACCTCAATCTAGGAATCTAGAAGTTCTGCCTTATTGCATTTTGGTACAATATCCTCGCAGATCCTTTTATCAAGTATTCGTCTATTTTTCTGCAGTATTCATTCGCGAAATTATCATCCATTTCGATCTTTTTTTCCATGCAATATAGTCGACTCAGGACATTTTGGCGATTCTCTGGAAATTCAACACTATCGGTTTTCCATAATAATCCTGTCTCGAATCTGGGACCAATTCTCCGAAATTTTCACCACAAAAAAATCAATACAGAACGATTTTTTCTTCATCCTTTTCAAAATGCAAATATGGTACATAAATGCGTTTCGATTTTGAACGTCTACCTGTATTCTACCATGAACCTATCAACGTTTTTGAGACTATTACACCCCTGTCATGTTCAATAGTTTTTTTGAATTAAGCAGATGACAATGATCTTGACCGATGAGAAACAGTGGTTGTTGATTATAATATGAATCAATGCATTCAAGTTCACGTACATTAGGGTATTTATTTCTTAATCTCCTGAAGTCTAGTGTTTGTCTTGGTAGCTGCATATCTTCAATCGTTCGAACTTCTCCCAGTTGATTATGTTTGCAAGGATATTGTGGGTTGGCCATCTCTATTTCTGCTTCCCTGGTGTGGTGTGGTGTTTTCTTCCTGACGGGTTATACCGTTTGTACTTTGATAGAATTCTGTTTTTCCGTCTAATTGTAATTGTTGAGCCAAGTTAGCATCAATTAGGGATATCGCCGATCCTCCATCATAGAATGTGATTTCTCCTTGCTGAGATTTTATTTTTATTGAGAGGACATTGTAATTCTCATTTTTTGTGAAGTTAACATGTTCATTGACCTTCATGATATGAAATTTCATCTGGAGTTACATTTTTGTGAAGTAGAAAGTGGTGCTGACATTCACAATAATCTATTCCACAATAGTTTCTCTTATAACGTTTCGATTTGAAATGATTTGGTTTGAAACAACACATATATAACTTTTTCTCATTGACAATTTTCCAACGTTCATCTGGAGATAATAGTTTAAATCTCGCACAATCTTCCAGATGATGATTTTTCTAGCACCTAAGAGAACTCAAAATATTATTCTTTCTGACTTAGAAATGGCAAGAACAGTGACTCTTTTTCTGAAACTTGGTGGACTCCTCCTTGACTCATCTCTCTTTGCTAAATGGCTTTCAATATAACACCATATTTTAGTGTTTTCTCTCAGCCATTCCGAAAATGTCTTCAAGTTGGCGTTGTTGGGTTGTTGGGTCAAGACCTAGAAAATAAGGCAATTTTCTGACTAGTTCTTCTAGAAGCTGTAGGTTATTGAAATGGGAGTTTACTTCGAGAACTTTGAATCAAAATACATAAACAAGATGAATGAAATCAAAGAACAATATCACAATCAAACCTTCCTTAACAGTTACTACTATGTTAAGTTAGCTCTTTTGAAATCACAAATTACGTTTTGGTCTTTTTCAGACCTGGATGATGACTATTTCAAATGGGAGTCTCCTGGAATAGGGAGAAACGTGGTCTACTCCATTCTTATGGGATGCCTGTTTTTCATAATATTGTTTGCCATCGAGTACCAAGTATTTTCAAGAGTAGTCTATTACTTCGAACAGAAGTTTTTCTCAAGGAACCCAGTAGAAGTAACTGATGAAGATTCAGACGTAGCTGCTGAGAAAGACAAGATTCGAAATGCAACCGATGTTGACATCAGTTCGACATACCAGCTCGCCATCCGAGATTTGACCAAATATTATAAGAAATTTCTGGCGGTCAATGGATTGTCTCTAGGAGTGAAAAAATATGAATGTTTTGGCCTACTTGGTGTCAACGGAGCTGGTAAAACTACAACCTTCAAGATGATGACTGGGGACGTGAAAATCTCTTACGGAGATGGTTGGGTGAGTACGCATTTGAATCCATATCACATTTTAACGGGCCTCAATAGTTGTTAGAGTTTAAACATTTTCATAATCATCTTTTCAGAAAGCATACTAATCACTTGTTTTTTTTATGTTCTGGTTTCCACGTATAGAAATATCTGCCAAATATGACATTAATCTTTGATGACGGAAAGTATATTGTCGATCATTCACTATTCCTTCAACACCTTGACTGCCGAGAAATTCATACTGATTTTCCCATGGTGCCACAGAGAACGGGTACTGTGTAGCAATGATATATGAGATAAGCCTACCATTCAGTTATCGCTTCACATAGAGATTTCAAATTTGAAGTGGAGGTATAGGATTGAAATATACGAAATTTTAGTGAAATATTTCTGACCTAATCCTACAGGACGAGTCAGAAGTTCTGACAACTTTTTTATAGAAAATTGCACCTTGTCCATTTTCATCAGCTTAACAATTTTCTCAGAATACCCATTAAAAAAATGTATGGTTTGTTGATATTCGTCCACTAGATGGAGCTGAAATCGAAAAAGTTTAATATTCGATTCGAACAATGCGAATGTAGTGGGTAGGGTGTAGGGATGGATTCATACACATATTTCTGTCTTTTCAGTCCAAAATAATAATAATTACAGAATAATATATATTTACTGCCAAATAAAAAGAATAAATAGTTCACAAAAAGAATAAAATTCGAAACGTAAATATATTATTGATCAAGTTAGCATCAAAATGATGAATTCTGGTGAATTATTATTATTATATTGATTAGAAGTTTGATTTTATGGAGGACATTCGGCCCCTGAAATGAATTTTGTGGGTTAGTAACCTTCCACAGTCTAAAAATGAATTAATGTTCTCAAGATAATCTATAAAAGTGTAGAATGGCAAATGAGTAAATTGTATAATGTGCAACAGGAAGATATCCAACTCTGTAGTAAACTTTATAAACTGAGAGTTTATAAAATATAATATCCAAATTGGCTTTTCACAGTGGCTCTTCAAGTCAGCGGTTACAATTGATTTTTAGTAGAATGTTGTTATTATTACAGAAAGTAAATTCACTGATAGGCAGCTTATTCATAATATTATTAAAACATGTAAGTGTCATTCATATTACGAAAAAGTAGTGATTTTACATAATCTGAATATTTCTTGGAAGACGTTCTGGTATTCCCAATAAATATCTGAAAACATTCAAGAAAGGTAAAAAAAACTGAAAAATTTCGTGGGCTTTGACATCTGAATAATCCAAAAAAGATACAAAATGATGATGAATGATGAACCAGAAAATTAAGAAGCTATATTCAATTTTCAAAATGAAAAAACAGACGAATCTGAAGCCATTACTGTGTCTGTGTCAATCAAATTTGGTTGAATGACAAAGATACTTCTACTCAGTCAAGGCTTCATGAATGGACCTCAACCTATAGAAATGAAATCCTGGGATTTATCAGATTCACAGGGTATATGAAGGGATAAGATCATAAGCTACATGTTTTGCCAACTATTGGCCAACCGATTTGTCCTTTCGAAACCTGTTCGCTCCACAAATCGTGACAAAGAAAGGATTTCAATTCTTCTTGAGTGTGTAATTTTCCATTTTACTGGCACATTACAAAAAATGATATTCATAACTGTGGAAACATTATGTAATTATGTGGATATAAAAATATCGCCAGTTCCATTCAGAAGACGGTTGATTATAAAGCAATATTTCCCAGCAATATTTCACAGGTATGTAATAAAACTATTTAAACTGTGCTGTGGAAATTAAAATACCCACCTACATGAAATTTGAAAATATATTTTGTGAAAGAACGGGTTTCTGATCCATCAGTCGCAACAAACATTGTGTTTGTTGTTTTTGTCTGATAAACTTTCATATTCCAGAAGACCCATTGCTGATAATTTTGATAGTAGTGCATCGCTGGATACCAAACTTGTTGGTAAAATAACTCACTATATCATAATTTTTCAGGCACTGAGAAAGACGAAATCGAAAACAAAAGTTTGCGAAAAGATGATATTTGTTTAATACAGAATGATCTAGTAATTTATGTCATTTAGTGGAAGATTAATTTGGATATATTCGGTCTAAATACTAAACACCGTCAAACACGGTATCAATAAGTCATAAATTCACAACTTGATGAAAGCGAAATGGAAATCAAATAGATCGAAAAATTACGATGTGCAATTGATGAACCAGGAGCAATATTATATAGCATGATAAAAGGAAAGCTTATGCAGATGTTTCTGATGTATCTGACTATAAAAATTTTCAATAATTTTCGATATAACGCTAGTTCAACACAATAGATTTATCCTAAAATAAAAAAGCCCATCAAAAGAACACAACTCCTACGTGTAACCCATGAACAAGATACACCTCAATCAGTTATAAAAGATCTTTGAATAAAGTCCATCGTCTACTCTAACAGAACGAAATGCCGTAAGAGTCAAAAAATTTATTATTTATGTTATGACCCAATTTTTCAGTAGTAAAATCACTTATATATTTTTTTGAAGAATTAATTTAATTTTTTACATTATCCATTGTAATAGACTGTAAACCTTCCTCACAATTCTTACATTTACAGTCTTGTCCTAGTCTGCTTTCGGTGTGGTAAAATATTCTTACGTTTTGAGGTGAATCAATATCATTACCTCTCCATCTCTACTATTAATTGTGTCGTGAAGTTCACAGACATTTATCATATATTTTGTGATATTTGAACCAGAAAGATAGAGAATTGAATAAAAATGGAGTTGAAATAGAAATGGATTTTCACAATAACTTGAAATTTTAAAAGTGGACAAATTTGCCTGCAACATAACCAATTTCCAATTTAAGCTTTCTAAGTCGATGATGTTCCATTCCGTGAATATAAAAGATCGATACCGTTCTCTTTTCATCCATATTCACAAACGATTCATGTGTTGATTCATCACTTACAAAAAAATTACGAGTTCAATTTGACCTATATTCTGTATCACCCAGCACAATGACAGAGTTTTAAGAAATATCAATTTGAGATTAAATGTTTTCATATAGATTACCACAATCCCTTTGTAGAAAAAGTGTTTGAAGCAGCCGTAGTAGAGGGGCAAAATCGGAGGTCATTATGACCGCTATGGCACCACAGGAAAGTATCGTAGCGGTCATAATGACCGCTATGGCACTCACGGTGTTGATGACATTTGCTTGTTCAAGATATTGACAAGCAATAACGAACATGAAACACTTCAAAACTCACACCTAATCAATTTATGTTCATAAAACTATTTGTTTTACTATTAACATGTTCAGTAAGTATGATTTCGCCCATGCACTGTAACTTTCTTCTGTTTCATTTCTCAATATGGGAGGTATTTTATTATACAGTTTCGGTCCCCAATGATCAATTCCATGTTGTGTCTTTTCCAACCGATGAAGTGAGATTCTTTTAGGTCGTTTCCAAATCTTGTAGGATAGGAGTGGCTTTCTGAGTTCATAATGAATCAATCCCTATTTAGAGGGACGTATTTCAGGCAAGTGAATATACAGGGTGTCCAAACGAAAACTTTCCACCCGGATTTACTGAGAAATGACAAATTATTTTCGGAAACGCGAAAACATGTCGATTTTAATTTCTAGAATGACACATGTTAGTAATGGATTTAGTCGAGCAACTTCATCCCCCTGACGGGGGCGGCTACCCCCTTGCGAATCATCATAGGGAACGTGGGTCGAGTGATACATCATCTTAAAGCTCTCTTTATTCTCTATCCAAACGTCTATAATTTTTTCAAAATCGAATGAATGGTAACTGAAATTAGTGTTGTTGACAGGTTCAATGTAAATAGTCAATATCTTACCTGTTCCTATTCAAATTCAATTTATGAACTATTTTAAGACTCAATGAGTGGACAGATAGACAATGGCAACATCCCATCCGGTCAGGTAACCCAGTCACCCCACGAAAAACGAAAACAAATTAGTCAAAACAAAGTATGTAGCCAGGCTGGGACTATTAATTGCGAAGATCTTTCAACCAAGTATCAGTTTTATGTCGCTATTCGCGAATACAACATTACAAGCGGAAGATGCCCACCCCAATTGTGAGCGAAACGTGCAAAGGAACCTCCTCCACAGAGGTGAACCGACCACGGCACTGAAGCCCGGAAACCATATTTCTTAGTTTTTCTTCTGTTGACTTTTTCATAGACAAAAAATACCTCTTTTTTATGGTTCTCCTGCGCGTATGTTCTCAGCATGAATTCACATTTCGCATGATTCTTATGGAAATATCATTTGATTCGTATTCTGTGAGTTAAGTTTCTGCCTGACAATGGTTTACGCATTAGAAGAACGAATTGAGTTAGTGAAACTTTACTACAAAAATGATGATTGTCTAAGAGCTGCAGCTAGAATTTTCAATACAAGGCATCCAGGGAAAAATGCATCTCATACCTATGTTCAAACGTTGATTGAGAAATTCGAAAGAACTGGGTCTGTGGGAAACCAGAAACATCATCCTGAATGTCTGATAAGGAACGAGGCTGTTGAGGTAGCGTTTTTGGGACACGTGGCTATGGATCCTACTCAAAGTATTCGAAGCTTGGCTGACGCGTCAGGTGTAGCGCGATCGAGTATTCAGAGAATTCTCAAGTCACATCGATTCCATCCATACAAACTAAAACTTGTACATGAACTGAACGAAGACGATTTTGACAGACGTCAACAGTTTTGTGAGGAAATGTCTTAGCGTCTGACAACAAATCCCAATTTGCTCTTCAATATTTGTTTTTCAGACGAGAGTACATTTTTTGTTAATGGAAACGTAAATGCCGCTACTGGAGCGATACCAATCCCAGGTTGATACGTGAGGTCCACACACAAACTCCGCAGAAGTTGAATGTTTGGTGTGGTATTTTTGGCAAAAATATTATTGGACCACTTTTTATATATGATAATTTGAATAGACAAATGTATTTACATCTTCTTGAGAATGCCATCGATCCCATGATAACGGATATTATCGAAAACGATGGAGATTATTCGGAAGACAACCTCCATTTTCAACAAGATGGAGCACCACCTCACTATGCAGTGGCGGTTAGAAACTTTCTGGATGAACGATATACCAATCATTGGATAGGGCGACGAGGACCAATTGAGTGGCCAGCTAGATCACCGGACCTCAACCCGTTGGATTATTTTTTATGGGGGCATCTCAAAAGCAAAGTTTTTGCCACTCCGCCAGAGTCACTAGAGGATCTACGTGGTCGAATTGTAAACGAGTGCGGCAGAATAACTCCAGAAGTATTGGAAAACGTTCGTAATAGTTTCGAAAGTAGACTTTATCATTGTATGGAGGTAGGAGGGGCTCATTTCGAGCAATTAATAAATTGAATTTCGTTAAGAACAGGTACGATATTGATTATTTAAATTAAACCTATTACCACACTAATCTCAATTACCAGTCATTCGATTTTGAAAAAATATAAACGTTTGGATAGAGAATGACGAGAGCTTTAAGATGATGTATCACTCGACCCAAGTTCCCTATGATGATTCGCAATGGGGTAGCCGCCCCTGTCAGGGGGATGAAGTTGCGTGACTAAATTCATCACTGACATGTGTCCCCCTAGAAATCAAAATCGACGTGTTTCAGCGTTTCCGAAAATAATTTGTCATTTCCCAGTAAATCCGCGTGGAAAGTTTTCGTTGGGACACCCTGTATATATATGCCTGGCACTGTCTTCATACTTTCAAATTCAAAGAAATTCCTGCATGATTCTCTGTATTTCAGGCCACATAGCTCTTTTTGAGTATGAAGATTAATTCCGCTTCGGAGGTAGTCTCCCAGAGGAGTATACCGTAACTAGTTATGCTATATGCTGTATTGAGGCCACTTTTTTTCATTATTTATGTTAACGAGCTAAGCAACTTTATGACCCCCTTCAAATGTGTCTTTTTTGACGATGACACGTCATTTATTTACTTTTTATTGGATCAATCTGAAGAAATTGAAGAAAAAGTAGAGACATGGTTCAGATCTAACAATCTAAAACTAAATAATGTCAAGTCTCAGAGGCTACTCGTAACTCCCCGTCAGGATGAACAGAGAGAACAGAAGGTAAAATTACTCGGTGTTACCTTGGACTATAAATTAAATTGGAATACTGTCTCTTCTGAGACAGCTTGAGCATATTCCAAATTGCGATACTATGATATGCGATACAGTGTACTTCTCACTTTTTCATTCTCTCATGGCCTACGCCATTTCACTGTGGGGTAATTCTGAAGCTGCAAATGTTATTTTTATCCAACAAAACAAAGCAATAAGAATATTAGGAAATTTGGGGTATAGAGATGAGTGTAGACCCTTATTTATTAAATTCAGAATTATGACTCGTCCTTATATGTTTACAATTCACTTCTTGAAATAAATAAAATATCATCTAACCTTACCACACATGCTGACATCCACCATCATTAGGTACACCAGAAACTCTGATAATATCAGAATTCCTAGATATAAGCTTTCTATTGCACAAAAAGTTCTCTAGATATTAATCTTTATAATGCACTACCTCATCAAATTAAAATGTTAAGTGAGAATAAGTTCAAATGAACCATCAAATCGTAATTGGTTAATAACAGTTTTTATTCTGTCGACGAGTACCTCGAAGGAATTCCAGGTGCAACTTTTTGCCTTTGAGAAATACTTACCGTTTTTATATCTTTTATTTTCATATTTATATTTTAAATTGTGAATCAGTTTTGAAACTATTGGTATATTTCTTACATTTTTTTCCTTCATGTTTTTTCTTGTTTTATATGTTGTACCTAATTGTGAAATTACACATAACGTATTGCTCAGAGTAGAAATATCAGCTGTCTAGTTAATATTATCTAACATCAAACCTAGAAACTTTATTGGGTTTTCCGCAACGCCTTTTGGTGACATCAATAGGTGTTGAGTTTTCTCAGTACCTTATAAGAGAACATTTGCTGAAAAACATAAATTGGCCTCTGTCAATGTGATTGATTTTCTATTTCTTCAACAGTTCTACCTTTCACTAGGAAGGTGGTATCATCTGCATATATTACAGCACTAAATACGTCAGTTTTAGCTGGCAAGTCGTTCGAATGGATTAGGACGAAAATGAATCACTGATTCTGCTTGTGATGAATAATTTTTCCACCAAGTTGGCTCAAATTGATCAGTCAAATAGGACTCGATCAAACGATGCGGAATTCGTCTTATTCCATAATAGTATGGCTCATCATGAAATACGTTGTGACTAAAGGTGGGATTTCTTAGCGACGTCTAGCGTTCGCGGCCCGCATCGACGTTCAGCAGTAACGGCTGGCCGCGACGATTGTTGGATTTGCTTTTTTGTAATGAAATTTTACCTCCAGCGTTTTGTGTTATGGTTGACTGCAGTAAAAGTGAAAATTGCTTGTTGTAATAATGAATGGGAATGTTCTAGCAGTATTAATGTAACAGTTTTGTATACCTTCTCGAATTTCGCAATTTTTCTGCGAATAAAATGGATGCCAGTCATGCTGGACCAATCGTTGATGCAGAACCATGTCCATAGTCATTTTATTCGCAAAAATTGCGAAATTCGCGGGGCATGAACGAGACTTACTGATTGAAGAGAATGATGACGACTATAAATAATAATACTGAACCGACAATAATTATCTGAATAAACTGACAATTATCCAACTTATCGATAAAAATATTGGGGGAACACAAAGAAACTAATTGAATTCATGCCTCCCTAGATACTATTCACAAAACTCAATTCTATTAATGATCTTTTGTGAACCAAGTAAAAAAAAACAAATAATTTTTTATTTAAAACTCGCAGCCCATGGCTAAAACTGTGCAAATTTCATTCCACATATTTTCCCGAATTTGACAATATTTGAAGTCGTCTGTATTGGTAAATTTCTGTGACACGCTTATTTCACATTGAAATAATGTTACTGCTGGTGTCGGCGTTCGCGTCTTGACATGTTTTTGAGCAGTCGGGACGAGGCCGCCAACGGCCTGCCGCTGAGACGATGAATCGCGCCGCTTCAAACAGTTGCATTGAAAATTCGTTGTATGTGTCACTAACGGCCAGACGTCGCGGCGGGCGGGTCGCTAAGATTACAACACTGCATCTGAACAGATTCGTATAGGGAGTGTTACCATTGTAGTTTTCGATTAGTGATTCACTTCATTCAATTACAAAATTATCATTAGATTAATGAATTTTTTTCAAAACTTCTGAAAATAAAGTATATTTTGATTTGGATAATCTTTTTCTTCAATTCATCTGCTGACTTTATATCTTCCAACATACCACTTTCGATAATACTGAGTTTGCTATGTAGTATTTCAGAATCCCTCCTCCTCTTATGATGACGAAACCACAACCAGGAAATTATTCAAGATTGCTTTTTGGTTATAGGTAAACGGAAAGAGCATCAAATCTCAACTGAAACAAATACAAAAATCTATAGGTTACTGTCCGCAGTTCGACGCTCTCCTTGAGGATATGACTGCGCAAGAGACAATTGTGATGTTTTCCCTATTGAGAGGCATCAAACTGGAAGATGCTAATAAGGTGGCACAATATTTGGCAGGAGAGTTCGACTTCCAGAGACATTTGAATAAAAAGGTGAAAGAATTGAGCGGAGGAAACAAGAGGAAATTGAGCACAGCAGTTTCATTGATCGGAGATCCACCAGTTCTGTATCTTGATGAGCCAACCACAGGTGAGATCACTGTGAAATTATGAAGTAATTTTCTAGATATCAAATTACAAACCACATGTGTATTCATTGTTCAACTAGATTTTTGTTAAATTGTTAAAATTGTTTTTTCCGTTAACCAGCTGTCGTCCCCTTACGAACGGCAACCCTCAGAAGTCGAAACTTGTGCGAGCCAAGGATTTACGGGGTCTTACCTTTTTACGTGCGATTCCTAGATAACCATCAACATTATTGTGTATTCGCACGAGATTTGTAAACAGGGTGGTTTTTGGCCAATTACGGAAAAGAAAATAATGGTGTTCTAGTCTATCATGTAGAAAGATCACGGATTTCTTCAAAATTGTACATTTTACAATTTTGAAAAAATCCGTGATGATTTATTTTATTTTGGTTTGTCAACCCTCGAATATGCGCCACTGAATCAAATACCTCCGTTTCGCCTCTCCCGATGATATCTTGGCGATGTTCAATGTCTATCACTGACCATGGTTCCATGCTCATCAGTCGCCTTACAAATTCGCGTGCAGTGATTCCTAAATATCTCATGATGTAAACGATGCCGCAATTTCTGATCAGGATATCGGAAATAATAAATGATCGCAATGTTTATCTGAAAATCACCCGTGAGTATAGTTATCACCGTTGAATAAAGTTGCCTTGCAACACGCTACTTCTAAACACATGTCAATTAAATCTATCATTTTGAAAATGTCCAAAATAATTTTTGTCCGAATACTCCTCGAGCAGAGATGAATAGCTTATAATTTTATCACAATGCTGAAGTTGCATAAAGTTTTCAAAAACCTATCTATAAGAGCATCTGTAAAGTTGTTACGTCCATTGTAGCCAACGTTTAGCAAGTACCCTGCAAACATGACATTACATTTGTAAAGGTTTCATTTGCAAACTTATCAAAAATTCAAGTGACTCAGATACTGACTTTCAGTACAGTTACAAATGCTGATTTCCAGCAAATAAATATTGGGGGGGGGGGAGGCATAAGATGTCCGGAGGACTGCTCACTGCTAAAATCCTATACAATAGGAAAGTTGGGTCGAAAATCCATCAGAAAACAACTACTTTCCTGGCTAATGCCACGACGGACATTGAATTACATCTGATGAAATTTCCGTGCAGAGTTCCTACAAGGTTCTCTCTGCAATTGCTTGGTTGCATGGGAATGTTCATCGAAACATTCGGACCACCTATATATCGATTTCGGAGTGTTGCTCCTCATCAGTATAGGGTAGGTCTAGCAGTCAATAACTAATGACTGCAACGAATGAATCGACGACCAAACCCATTTACAGACCGAAACTGAGATCGCGCCCGCACAGTGGATTAATTCCAAACTGCGAGCGCCATCTCAGTGCCGGAAGCCCAACCAAAGCAATACCCATGACCACGATCGTCAAGACCGTATATAAACAGAAAAGAAAACTGTAGGTCACAATGAACTTATGACAAGAGGCATAAGATGTCCGGAGGACTGCTCACTGCTAAAATCCTATACAATAGGAAAGTTGGGTCGAAAATCCATCAGAAAACAACTACTTTCCTGGCTAATGCCACGACGAACATTGAATTACATCTGATGAAATTTCCGTGCAGAGTTCCTACAAGGTTCTCTCTGCAATTGCTTGGTTGCATGGGAATGTTCATCGAAACATTCGGACCACCTATATATCGATTTCGGAGTGTTGCTCCTCATCAGTATAGGGTAGGTCTAGCAGTCAATAACTAATGACTGCAACGAATGAATCGACGACCAAACCCATTTACAGACCGAAACTGAGATCGCGCCCGCACAGTGGATTAATTCCAAACTGCGAGCGCCATCTCAGTGCCGGAAGCCCAACCAAAGCAATACCCATGACCACGATCGTCAAGACCGTATATAAACAGAAAAGAAAACTGTAGGTCACAATGAGCTTATGACAAGGGGCATAAGATGTCCGGAGGACTGCTCACTGCTAAAATCCTATACAATAGGAAAGTTGGGTCGAAAATCCATCAGAAAACAACTACTTTCCTGGCTAATGCCACGACGAACATTGAATTACATCTGATGAAATTTCCGTGCAGAGTTCCTACAAGGTTCTCTCTGCAATTGCTTGGTTGCATGGGAATGTTCATCGAAACATTCGGACCACCTATATATCGATTTCGGAGTGTTGCTCCTCATCAGTATAGGGTAGGTCTAGCAGTCAATAACTAATGACTGCAACGAATGAATCGACGACCAAACCCATTTACAGACCGAAACTGAGATCGCGCCCGCACAGTGGATTAATTCCAAACTGCGAGCGCCATCTCAGTGCCGGAAGCCCAACCAAAGCAATACCCATGACCACGATCGTCAAGACCGTATATAAACAGAAAAGAAAACTGTAGGTCACAATGAGCTTATGACAAGAGGCATAAGATGTCCGGAGGACTGCTCACTGCTAAAATCCTATACAATAGGAAAGTTGGGTCGAAAATCCATCAGAAAACAACTACTTTCCTGGCTAATGCCACGACGAACATTAAATTACATCTGATGAAATTTCCGTGCAGAGTTCCTACAAGGTTCTCTCTGCAATTGCTTGGTTGCATGGGAATGTTCATCGAAACATTCGGACCACCTATATATCGATTTCGGAGTGTTGCTCCTCATCAGTATAGGGTAGGTCTAGCAGTCAATAACTAATGACTGCAACGAATGAATCGACGACCAAACCCATTTACAGACCGAAACTGAGATCGCGCCCGCACAGTGGATTAATTCCAAACTGCGAGCGCCATCTCAGTGCCGGAAGCCCAACCAAAGCAATACCCATGACATTAGCCAGGAAAGTAGTTGTTTTCTGATGGATTTTCGACCCAACTTTCCTATTGTATAGGATTTTAGCAGTGAGCAGTCCTCCGGACATCTTATGCCTCTTGTCATAAGCTCATTGTGACCTACAGTTTTCTTTTCTAAATAAATATTGGTTAATTTATTTGAAACTTTTCAGTTTTGTAACGACTTTGTGCTAAGCATGCAGATGCAAACTTCCAGTACAAATTATTTTGCAAACTTACCTGCAATTTACTTACTTTCGTTGTAGGTTTACAGTATAGTTACAAAAGCTAACTGCTAGTAAATTAATCTTCAGTCACTTACCCAAAAATTCACTCACTTCTGTCGTAGATTTGCATTACAGATATCATTTTCAGTTTCAGAACATATTATAAGAAGAAGTGAAATACAAGCTGGAAAGCACTTCTTATTTTAACCTAGTTTGAACTAAATAAGTATCGTGAATTTCTTCACACACTTCAGGAAACAACCATTTTCTCCTTCAATACGACTTGTGAAAACAAATGGCTGGAACTTATAATCAAGGATTCAAGTTAAACAACAGATTGATTGTTTTGACTATTTTAATATTGATGGAGTATTTCTATATGAAAGATTGACAAATTATATATCTCTAGAATCCAAGAGATATTCACTCATTCACAAATTATACTGTTTCTGAATTACAAATCATTCTTTCTGAGAACGGGCCAGGTAGTCGAGTGGTTAAAGCGCCACTGTTCAATCACTTTGATTGCTAGTCGAAGGTTCGACCTAGCGACTGCAGACATTTTTTTTGATGGCCCGAGAAAGTGCTAGGAATCGCACGTAAAAAGGTGAGACTTCGTTAATCCTTGGCTCGCACAAGTTTCGACTTCTGAGGGCTGCCGTTCGTAAGGAGACGACAGCTGGTTAACGGAAAAACAATTTTAAACAAAAAAAAAAACTGTTTGAATTAACACATTCTGACATTGTATTTACCATTCTAAATTTCAATTTACATATTCTGAATTACAAATCACCTTCCTAAATTACAATTCACGCATTCTAAAATTCACTTTATTATTTTCAATTTACACTTTCTGAAAAAAAAAATCAATATGCGCTTTCCGAAATTAACTTTACCGTTTCTGATTTGTTACTTGAAAAAGTGTAGAACAACTGAGAATTTTTCGACTACAATAAGAACATTCAACTTTCTTGTGTTGTTTTCTGCAAAAATCATTTCTATTTACAATTTTCAGTTGGGTATTAGGCTTTATTTGAAACCACCACTTTTGGTCCATTATTTGATGAAGAAAGAAGAACACTGATTGTGACTGTCCTCGTCCACATGTTTTCATCTTGTGGCGGTGCTTTCCTACACATTCAAAGAGTTAATTTTTATCCAAATTTAAAATTTCCACTTCGTTTTCCACTTTTTTGATGTTTTGATGGGGGGAGCACACTGTATGATTTTCCGTAATTGGCTATAGTTCACCCTGAATATTGTTAGATATCTAGTGTTCATTATGTTTATGTCATATTATACGAATCGTTGTTGTTGTATTCAAGAACCAATAACCACTAATTTGAATCTCTTCTCAGGAATGGATCCGGCTACGAAACGTTATCTCTGGAACGCTCTCTGTAAAATCCGAGACAACGGAAAATGCATAATCCTCACATCGCACAGCATGGAAGAATGTGAAGCTCTATGCACACGAATCGCAATCATGGTCAACGGCAATTTCCAATGTCTGGGGTCCACACAACATCTGAAGAACAAATTCGCAGAAGGAAATACTTTGACAATCAAAATGAAAAAATTGCCGGAGAGTTCCGGTCTCCAACATGCTGAAACAGGCCCGGTCGAAAGGTTTATAACTGAACATTTTCCTAAGGCTCAAATCAGAGAGAGGCACCAGGAATTGTTGAACTACTATATTACTGACAAGTCGATTCCTTGGTCGAAAATGTTCGGCATTTTAGAGCAAGCCAAACGAAGTGATCTGAATATCGAGGATTACTCCTTGGGACAGAGCAGTCTCGAACAAGTGAGTGAAATAATTCTTCAGTATTTTTTAAAATCTGCTTCGTAGAATTCCAAGGACCAGCAACGTATTTCAAGTTGTCATTTTTTGAGTTGTGACATGTTTGGTATTGAATCTCATAAACCTACTTGTTGAACAATAAAAGTCAAGTAGTCTCTTAGTCCTCAGCGGCCGGGTTATTTCAGAAAAAAAATAGTGAAATAGTGAGAAATAAAACTTAATCAATTTAAATTATTCATATGAACATACTACGTAGAGACATCTAGGGGCGTAGCGGTCTAAATTAAAGGTACCAGGTCTGAGCCTGACAAATGGTACTTTTTTTCTTTTTATTCAACGAGGATACTTTCAATTGTGTGTTTGTATTCATTGAAGCCATTTACCATGGGTATCTTTCGACTTGCCGTTTAGATGTAGGGAAATAAACTTGTAAGCACCATGCTACTGCACAAGGAAAGTCGAATTTAGGAATCCTTTCCGTTTCAATTTACTTTTGAAGTGGTAGTAGTGCATAAAATACAAAAATACTACTACCATATTTGCAGAAGTGAATGGAAAATTACTTGAACAAATTCGATACTCTGGATCAAAACTGAATTTTGGTAGGATATCCTGTTGTGTTAATGGGAGTAACTCCTTGATGCAGTGTAAAAATCGCTTTAGATTCAATCACTCCACTAAAAAATGTGGGAAAGGAAAAATGTCCTTTCTGTGGAGAAAATCATGATCATGTCACAAATATGACATAAAAAAAAAATTCCAATTTTTCGACAAAATCAACTGTGAAAAACTATTGAAGAACGAAATTTATTCAACATTAACCTTTGCAACTGAGATATATGAATATACACGAATATGATACTTTAGAGAATAAAAGTGTGTATCAGCCAGTATATCAAATTATATCAAAGGGGAATGAAGGGATTCAACTTGAAGTTATTTTTATAGACATAAAACCAGATATTCTAATCATACCTGAAACATAGATTAACCATAGAAATGTACTATAATTTCAAAAATTTCCAGTCAATATCTATGCTAAGAGATGTACTCGATGAGGAGGTGTTGGAATTTCCCTAAAAATAGTTTGAAGTTTGATATAAAACTAAAGAAGAACCTTAATTATCTTATATTGCAGTTGAAATAACAATATTTTTGAGATTATTCATTGATGAACAACTTTCTTGGAAAAGCCATATTGGAAATTCTCGGAAAAAAAATTTGTCCCAAAATTGTTATTTTATTGAAAATGCGATATTAAATTCGGTTGAATTATCTAAAAATTATATAGTTTGGTTCAATTTATTCAAATTTATAATATTTCATATCATTATGGAGAACTGACTATTACTGAACCACTGTCTTGTATCTATTTGAATCTTTGCAGAACGAAAGTGTCAAATGTATTGTTGAAGTAACATTCCTTGAATCTACATCCCAATCATTTGCTCCAAACAATCTTTTGGGCATCAATTCTTCCTACAAATTGTACGAAGTGGACTGTGATTATGAGATAAATGTCGTTTTCGCTAACACACAGAAATGATAAATTTCGTCACTCACCCGTTTGACTCGCAAATCCGTTCTTCGTTTGACAAGGTCTCTACTTCTAATCTTCCTGGCGGTACCGCCGCTAATTATATGCACTTCTTCACACTGATTTGAATTGTTTTCTATTTGATGTATATACGAGGCCTAACAACTATATGTTGGAACACTTAGTTACTTTGGGAATGAAATGCCCGTTTACCGAAATTCTTCTATTCTAATTATTTTTAATTGTAAATATGAAATTAGCAAAATTTTTTATGATGTATGGAAGTGTTTTTACGGTTTAATGATCTATTGCATATATTTTATATAGATTACTATTCAGTTAATTGTTTGATAATCGAAAAATGCTGACAACTAAATATTGGAACAAATTGTTTTCAACATATTAAAATTAAAATTAATAGGGCGTAACATTGCCCTTAGCTCGAATAACAACCTGAACTCTATTAGGCATTGTATTAACTAGGCCCTCATAGAGGTTAAACCAATAGAGACACTTTGGCATAAAATGAAACAATTAGGCATTGTTTCATTTTGTGCTAGAGGGATGTAACAAAACCTTAGTGTCATGCTCTCCCATCAATTTTTTAGTGAATTCAGCAGTGTGGCATAGAGGCACCGTCCTGTTGAAAAATAAAATCTGCAGATGGATATAACTTTGCTGCACTTGGTAAAAGCGAATGTTCAAGGATATCTTGGTATTTGTCTGCGTTTACTGTGCCTCCAATGAAGTGTAACGTTCCCAACCCTTTGGATGGCATACAACCCCACACTATGATGCCCTGTGGAAACTTCACAGTCCTCTTGAGGCAGTCCTCATGGAATGCTTCTTCTTTTTTCCCGAATCACCCGCTTTCGGTAATCTCCCACACATAGATCAAATTTGTTTTCGTCGCTTTAGATAACTCTGTTTCAGTCATGTTTGGTCCACGAAAGCTTTGATTTGGTCCAAATGTACCGTTTCCTTTCTTGAGTTTCCGTCAACAATGGCTCTCAGCTCTTCAGCCTGTAACTCAAAAAAATTGAAAATTTATACCGCTAAGAAGTAACTATCATCCATACCTTATAAAAACTAAGACCATCCAACATCCATCCCAGTTTGCCTATATACGTTGCAGTTACTTCTGGTAGTGTATTTTTTCTTCCAGACTAACATATCCTATTCAAATGCCTTACACTCCGTTGAGAAACAGCTTTTGGACGGCCTGAGCTTTTACCGCGAACATTAATACTGGCAGTTTCACCATATTTTTTAATTACATTAAACACAGTAGTTGTTGTTAAAGTCAAGTCGCTGGAAATTTCAAGCATTGTTTTCTCTTTATAGCACTGATTAACAATAGTTTCTCGCACTTTTGGATCAGTAGGTTTTCAACGTAACATTATTGTAATTTACTCCTTTGCGTCGATTAAACTAAATAAACGTGAGGAACAGCAAAACATTTTCCAATATTCAGTTGTCAGCATTTCTCGATTATCAAACAATTAATTAACTAGTACTCAACATAAAATATATGCAATATATAATTAAACCGTGAAAATACTTCCATACAACATAAAAAATGTTGCTAATTTGATATTTAAAATTAGAAACAATTCGAATAAAAGTAACTGCTTGTTCCAACATAAAGTTGTTAGGGCTCGTATAATTCATGAGAACATTACAACAACCGACAACGAGACACACACCAAATCTTGGTCATCTCTTTTTTCTTCTTTCCTTCCTTCCTTCCCTGTTTTGTCCTTTTCCCACTCCCCGGTGACTAGCTTACCAATCTGTGTGATACTTCACGCGTAAGATCAACGTTAAATATGAAAAATTAAATTAAATAAAAAAAGAAGAAGGCGTTGTGCTTTACGGATCACTTTGACACCCGAGTCCAGGTTTCGGAATCCTCGGGCGCCACCTCTGTTTAATGTGGGAAGGCCACTTGCTCCGGGCAGCTTCAGTAAAGAATGAAATACTCCAGGGGTCGCTATGGTACCGACCTATTTACTGTTGGCCAGAAAGGCAGGCTTTAATTGCCCTTGCTGTGTTCGATTCCTAGGAACTTGCTGTTTTAAGATGAAATAAATGAAATGACAATTGAAATTAATGACGTTTATTCATATCAACTAATGCCGGGTTAAAGCTCGATAGAAGTTCGGGTTAAAGTTCGGGTAAAATATCGGTTTGAATCTCAGATTAAAACTCAGGTCAAAGCTCGGGTTAAAGCTCGGGTTCAAGCTCGGGTTAAAGCACAGGTTGAAGCTCGGGTTAAAGCTCTACTAGCATACACAAGCGGACTTTCAAATCACCCTCAGGCACGAGATATTCAGAAATCGAAAGCTTAGAACTTGCAACTTTGCACTCGGGAGTAAAATGCACGAACAACAGTGAGCTTAGCAGACAAAACTTCTTAAGTTCTAGAATTGCGGAAGGTGGGACTGCTTTTCAACTTGAATATGATACCCGGGAGTACAGCTCCCTGCAATGCCAAGTTCAAGCTGATGCAATGAATTCAACTTGAATATGATACCCGGGAGTAAAGCTTCCTGTAATGCCAAGTTCAAGCTGATGCAACGAATTCAACTACCAGTCTGCTATTGCTCGACGGCCAGCTTAACAAACACGGCTATGGCTTTTACTCAATAGTGCGGAACTGTCTTTTCAGCTTGAGGATGATACCCGGGAGTAAAGCTCCCTGCAATGCCAAGCTCAAGCTAATGCAACAAACAGGGACACCCGGGAGTAAAACTCCCTGTAATGTCTTGATCTGATTAGTATAAGAGCCGTTCTGTTAAACTGGATGATTTCGAAAATGGCAAGTTCAAATAAATAAAACAACTAGCATGTTACCATATTGAGATATATTCCTTGTGCCTGATAGGACTTACTCCACCAAATAATTCACCTTGTACCTTTACTCGGACAACCTGTTGATTCGGCGGCGCTTACTACGGGTCCAATTGGGCGACTTCGGGTCTGGTCGACTGGTCTCTCTGGACGGCTCTGGTTGACTGCTCTGCTGGTCTCGCTCCGGCTGGCTGGCTGGACTAACTGCCGGCTCTCTGCGGATTCATTAGTTTTATATCTTCGAGCTGACGTCACACTTCGTTACAGCGTTGAGACGCAACACAAATTGAAGATATGCATATTCATACATTCTCGTATCAATAATAGGAAACATTGATCCCTGGAATTTCATTCAACCGATAGTATTCACAATCACCAAACTACACAATCAAACTTCATATTCAATAATTATACCCAATAATACAGAAAAATCGTTTCAAATTACGTTTTGAATATATTAATCATAATGATGCTTTTTTTCAAACTAATGCAAATATTTGCAACTAGAATTTTTGTTGTTCATGTATACAATTGGGTTTGTACATAGGGATCTCGTAAATGATAAGAGATGGAGTGTCAGTTAAATTGTGGCAAAGTTTTAGAGACCTATTCAATGATTTGAGGATATCGAATTTACCTCTTTTGGTTCTGGAAATATACAGGAAAAACCAAAAAATCACAAATAATTTTTTTGTCTTTATCTTCTTTATTCGCAGACATATTGAAAACCTGTTCATATTTCGCTATTGGCACTTGATGTGGGCTATCAGAATATGTCCATAAATCTTTTATACAGGGTGTCATCTGACTTGAGCCAACCCCATCTTTGAATTTTTAAATATGGATCTGTATTTTTTGTTGTAGTTTTTGGATCGTCGACGTTCACTTCACACTGAGAAATTAAATTTAATTTTATGTTTCGGGATATTTCGGAAATATTTTGTTATAATTGGGTGAATTATTCCCTTTTAAATTACGTGCCTGGAAATTGGTTGACTGAGTTAAATAAAAACACAATAGCAACTTTCACGTCTCCCCATGTTCCATAGTGTTTTTAGAGAGTATTTTTCTCATTTTCAGGTTCTAATTTATATTTCTTTACATTTTCAATGCTCTTTGAGCGTTTTCCATAATGAACTTCGAAAAGCAAAACCTTTTATGATTATCTGAAACATATCTAAAACAAAATAGATATATGTATTTTGATAAGCTGAAAAAAAATTTATAGCAATAATTACATCCGAAACGAACACTACAATTGTAATGAAAATTGAAATGAAGTAACTTATATACACAAAAAAATTAATAATAAAATATATAAATAAATAAATAAATGCGTGAAGCTGAATGCACTTGTTTAAATAAATGAAGTGAAGTTTTGTATAGAAGTGTATAAATTCTCTTTATTACAAAGCGCTTTCGACTTTCGTCATCTTCAGTGCTTCCTGAAAGAAAATACTCAGTTGAGAGTACCGAAATTGAATTTAAAAAAAGGGGTTATGAATGAATGAATAATTTTCCAAATTTCATAACCTCTTTTTTATTTAATTTAATTTCGGTACTCTCAACTGAGTTTTTACTCTCAGGAAGCACTGAATATGACGAAAGTCGAAAGCGCTTTGCAATAAAGAGAATTTATACACTTCTATACAAAACTTTGCTTCATTTATTAAAAAAATTCTTCTTTCATTTCGAGACATTTTTGAACTCGTTTTTTCATATTATTTATTGACCTTAATATGCTGCATGCTGCATTGTTGCGAAAGCATTTAAAATCTTCAATCTCAAGTCATCCACATTTTCTATCTCTCCGCCAGCGTAAATCCTATTTTTCAACGTCCCCCATAGAAAATAGTCCAAAGTAGTAAGATATGGTGATCTTGCAGGCCATCTTATTGGCCCATTATTTGCTATCCATCTGTTGTTGAATGTGGTATTCAGAAACTGATTAACCTCTCTTGTAGAATGAGGACGAGCTCCATCATGTTGAAACCAGATTTCATTCATCCTACCGATTGTAGTGAAGGTGCTCCTTAAGAATTGCAAATAGGTAACGTTCGCCATTCAATGTCTCCTGGAAAATATATGGCCCAAGAATTTTATTATCAAAAATACCTACCCATACATTGAATCCAAATCGCACTAGGGGACGAACTTCTATGAAATTATTTGCATTGTCTGAGACCAGACATGTTCATTTTTCCTGTTGAATACACCGCAATTTGTGAAACGACTCTTATCGGTCCAAATGATGTTATTAAAAAAATTCCCACCTCTTACGATTTGTCTACGCAACCAGTTGCAGAAATATCTTCTTTTTTCGAGATCTGGATCTGGATATAATTTATGAACCGTTTTAATTTTATAACATCTAAAATTATGCTTCCTGAGAGTGCACCAAACTGTCGTTTGTGGCAAATTCAATTAATCTGCAATTTGTAACGATGATTTCGATGAATTTTCATTAATCTAAAATTCAGTGATATCACTGAGAGTTTATTAAAAAAAAAAACAATACTTTCCTCTATTTCGGCTGGAGTTCTGTTACCAGCGAGGCTTATTGAATGGTCCAAATTCGCTGAGGTATTTGTCTAATATCTGGAACAAAGTTTCATGCGATTGACGCCTTTCGGGATAAATTTTCATATACCTATGGGCTGTAGCATAACTGTTTCTATGGTTTTCATAATAAATTTTCATCATGTCCCGATTTTCTTCAGCGGAAATCATCATTTTAATACCAGTAAACTCAAAGATATACAACAAATATGACAAATGTCAAAATATTATCGACAATTGTTCTCATAGCCTACTGAGATTTCATAGGTATTAAAAATGGTAACTGAAGACATTAGCAACTTATAGCTAAGTATTATAGTAACTAGCGAAAATGTGATGTTAGGATCTTTCTATCTCCAAGAATCACTTATTGTACAAGAAAATGTGGAAGACTCGAGATTGAGGATTTTGAATGCTTTCGCAGCAATGCAGCAAAGAAGTGTATTAATGGCAATAAATAATATAAAAAACGAGTTAAGAAATGTCTCGAAATGGAAGGACTCCAATTCGATCATTTATTGCCCATTAATTTTTTTGTGTATATAAATTACTTCATTTCAATTTCCATTACAATTACAGTGTTCGTTTCGGATGTAATTATTGCCATCATTTCTTTTCCAGCCTACCAAAATATATACAATTTATTTTTGTTGTAGATATGTTTCAGATAATCATAAAAGGTTTTGCTATTCGAAGTTCATTGTAGAAAGCGCTCAAAAAGCATTGAAAATGTGAAGAAATATGAATTGGTACCAAAAAATGAAAAAAATACTCTCAAAAAACACTATGGTTAATGAGGGAATAATTCACCTAATTATAATAAAATCTTACCGAAACATCCCCAAAAATAAAATTTAATTTAATTTCTCAGTGCGAAGTGAACGTCGACGATCCAAAAACTACAACAAAAAATACAGGTCCGTATTTGAAAATTTGGGGCTGACCCAAGTCAAATAACATCCTGTATAAAAGATTCATGGACACATTCTGATAGCCCATACATGAAGTGCCAATATCAAAATATGAACAGATTTTCAATATGTCTGCGAATAAAGAAGATACAGGCAAAAAAATTATTTGGGATTTTTTGGTTTTTCCTACGCAACTTTGCCACGATTCAACTGCCACTCTATCTGTTATCGTTTACGAGATCCCCATGTACAGAAACAAATTTGAATAGCCATCTCACAGATATTTTTAGTTTTTAAAACTCTTCAGACAGTAAAATTTTTGTCAGAAGCCCATGCTTGAACAATTTTTCATTTCATTTATTTGTTTCAGGTATTCTTAACCTTTACTAGAAATCAAACCGAGGAGACATCGTGATGATTGTCTTCCTCACTTCTAGGAAAATTTAGTGGTTCTCCACCAACCGTACTTCAGGAAACAAAAACACAAACTACACAAGTGGAGAAAGATCGTACACATTTGTTGTTGAATTGATTGCAGTTAGATATTAAGTAACATTTTTCTGAGATATAAAAATATATCAACATCTAATAGGTAAGAAACAAATGGTTTGCGAAAACATGTAAAATATGTTCATCGAAATTCTATTTGAAAAGACTCACTATAAATAAAATTCAAAAATAGTTGAGAGTCTGATTCGTACAAAGCCTTTTTAGTGTGCAGATTCCGCCTCAAACAGTGCTATACTTAAATCAATTGGTCGTACAACCACAGTATACCTCATACAGTATTCCTTCTTTAGCCAAATTCTGGTTGGAATTTTCACTGCACACACCCAGGAGTTTCGAATCCTGGTTGTGCGCAAACGACGAATTTGAAAAAGGATGCAATCCGTACATGGTTGACGCATTTCAGAAGTTTTGGCCCATTCTACAGTAGTCAGCGTTGCCAACTCTAACAGCCGTATGCATAGTCAATCGCCAGCGACTCGCCAGAGTTTCGCCGTTCGCTACACAAGGATTATAATGCACAGTCGAGCTCCAAAAGAGTGATAACTACGCGAGTCACATTTTGGCGAAACGCTGGCGATGTACCACTTTTTTGGAGCTCGACTGTGCATTGTAGTTCTTGTGTAGCGAGCGGCGAAACTCTGGCGAGTCGCTGGAATTGACTATGCATACGGCTGTAAGACTTTACGTAGATCTACGTACACCAGACCTTTCATGCAAATCTACGAAATTCATTCCCAGAATCTACGTATTTTCTATCAAATCGCACAAATTTGCAAAATAACATAACTCGTTAGGCTGAAAGGGCATAATTTTCTTTTCTCTCTTGAAAATAATTTAAAAGATGGTCTGTTTCATTACATAATAATGCACACACGCCACACTACACGTCGCGTCATTGATTTAATAAACAAAGTGCCCATTCCATACAGCTGTGCCTGTGTAAAACAAAACGTCTCATAGTGAACTTTGAAGGAGACTCGTTGTTTCTGATGTAGATATGGTCCAGCTTCCAGCTCAATTCAATTGAATACAAATATGGAAATGAGCAGTGACAGTGACTCATCTAAGAGTGCTATGAACTCAACCGGGGCTTGGCTGCTGAGTAGAACAAATTTTTTCGCCCATTTTCAAATTACAATTCCCAGAATCTCTTCATACAAACGTAGTTATTCAATACAAAATCTGTAGAAATCGCAGTTGTTGATTGAGAAGTCTGTTGCTATAGAAATGTATATGTCAATAATCACCGTCAAATCAAAGTATGACAGATATATTTTAATGTTAGCTAAAAGGTGGGCGAAAAAGGAAAATAACTTTCAAAAATTATTTAACTATCAATTGTTAACAATAACTAAGATTATTTTAAACATTTTTGGAAAAAATAAAATTGTCGTGTGTCTTTATACATTCCTTGTCAGAAGGAGTCAAAAGCTCAGTTGCCTTAGAGGAACTGATGCAGCCTGGTGGGGCTGCAGCCCCCAAGCTACCAATTATAACCATTATATTATAACACCTAATTGACGATAAAAAAAGCTATTTTTGATAAATTCTATGTTCATATCTCCCTAACCTGAAATCCTGGCTAGAAAGTGATTCTGTCCTAGGCAGGAAAGTAATACTTTGCTAATAATTGTTCACCATCTTCAATTTTTCAATAAAATTTAAATGCGTTCCCAAAACCACAAAGTACCCCCAATTTTGTTTAGAATCGGACAATAAATGACGAACTCATCTGCTATCATTCAATTTTAGGAAAAAATCATTATCTACTACCCCAGGAACCCTGCATTATCAGTTTTGAATATAAATCGTAGCATAAATCAGAAAACTCGCCGACCAGCTTGAATTCTCAAATTAACAAATAAATATGATATTTGGCCCCAAAAATAGCTACAAACCAATTTTGAATCATAAAACTAGTCCAACATCTAGTTGTTTTTTTTATAAAAATTTCAGAAGCTTAGAGTTACTTGAATACTACACAATTATCATTTTTTCTAATTTTCTATACGTCCGCCGCAATTTCAATCCGTAGTTTTGCGAGCAGTTTATATCAATGGTTGATATGTTGAGCAGTTTATATTCAGTGTGGTTGGGATCGTGGTAGGGAGAAATGTCATTAGTGTCAATGCGTCAGCATTATAAAAAATGAAACTCCTGGATACCAACATCAAAGGTACCGACGCTAAGTCGGACTACTGTATGTGTTAAACTGTGGTAAAACGCTGGGTTTAACTTTAGAGGTTTTTTTCCATTTCCATTCCAAATATTAGGGAAGTTTATTTGCCGACATTGCTTGACAGTATTTTTAGGGTTAAGTTCTAGATATTTATTTTATAACATCACTTAAAGTTGAACAATGCAATGAATATTCTGCTGGTGTTTGCATAATTTGATATATGAAATGTTCGATAGATTGGATATGACCCTCCAACACTTCAATTAATTTTAGATGTGATTAAAATATCTGCGAGGTAGTTTAATCTAGTTTTTCAGCGTTTATATTAAAATACAAAGAGAATAATTATAATTTCGCACAATTTCAAATTTAAAGATGAAAGAAACCTTCATGCTTTCATGGCAAAAATATATTTTTTTTCTGTTGTTTTCAACTGAACCCATGCAACCACTACGGAATATTTTCAATAAAAGTGTATATCTACTTAATTAAGATAATTTCTTTGATTCTAAGGATTTCTGATGTATTCATTCAAAGAATATTTTGTAATGCGTGATCATTATTATTCCAATGATTGATGTTGGCATATGAATATTTGTTGTAATTTTGAAATAAATATTGTTAATAATTATGAATTTTTTTCTTAAGATGGTATTTAGTTGATTCCTTGTACATTGTTTAATGACATAACGTTCGTTTATATCTTAAACGATAATAACGGAGGAATTTTGCAATTTTAGAGATACAAGTAGGGTGAATGGTGAACAATTTCAAAAATGATTGGGTTCATGGAACATGTGTTATACAGAGTGTTCTAAAAATACTGGGCTTACTTGGGAAAACGTTCAGTGAAAAAAGTAAAAAAAACGTGAATTTATCAAAGTTGATTACACTGAATTTGGGAAACCCATTGCTGAAGATTTAAAGAGATATCAATGTGAAAAATCACTTCCTGAATCTAAAGGTTCATCTGTTGTTGAAACATATTACATAACCCGTGTAAATAATGATTGGATCACCAGCTTCATTAATCATGAAATCAAAATCAGGAATAAGGAATTCGAAAATGTGGAACATAATATTATTGATCAAAAATACAAAATTTAAAAAATAGAGAAAATGCAATGATTAGGACAGCAAACTCTCTCAATATATGTAATGAACAATTTTGAGAATGGCAAGGCAATCTTCACAAAATGTGGGTATTGAATTATTACAATTGGAAGGCAATATCATCACCAATAACCTGTGAACAGCAGATTCAATGAATGTATAGGTACTCTATTTCCGCATTGGCGAAAACAAAGCAAATGACTTAAAAGTGTTGTGTAACAACATGCCTACTGAAAATATTTTTCCACTTCATAACAATTCTTCAATGCTTCTATTTCCAAGCGACGATCCTGAAATATTAGAAATTATAAGATCTCTCAGAAGAACATTCCCTGGCCCTGATAATTTTTTCATTAGGGAAAGTTTTTTTCTCAAATGGCATCTTGGTAGGACCTTTCACTGAATTAATTAATTGATTAGTGTTTCTAGACCTTCCCATAGAATTTTTCGAGGGATTCTAAATGTGCCACGGCGTTTCTAGAAGAATTCACGATCTTTTCTGTCGAATACTAGGTTCGTAACACTGCCTCCTTTAGGTGAGTCCGAGTCAGAGAACACCATCACCATTTTGGATGTCCGTCTGGAAACAATATGGTGGATCGTGGCCTTGGCATTCTGTTAACCTTTCCACATGAACCGCCTTTGGTTATTTTTCGTGAGAATGGCTTTCCCAACTTAATTTTTATATTTAAAATTTTGAGGTTAACATAAAAATTTAGCGTAAAAATCAAAATTCAGTGATAGTTTTTGAATTTCACTAGAATTTGGAGTTGATATTTGTGACTGAGTAGAAAATTTTAATATAGAGTGATCCCAGACAATATGAAATCAGGATTAGCTGTTGAAATCCACCCTCTTCGAGAGAATAAGAAATATATGGATTGTTGTAACTGACTCATAGATAAACTTTGATTCGAAAACCATGAGACATTTTAAATTTCTCGTTTCATTATATCAAAACACCAGAACAAAGCACCAAGATGGTATAACCTGGAAATTGGCTCCAGTAGAATCATAAGTTGTAGAGAATAACCTAATTTGATTCAGACGTTTATAGGGAGACACCTTAAAATCAAAGGACTGGCAAAAGCCCTATGAAAAAATTGTCACCATTTAAATCTTCTGAATTTTTGGTATTTTGTAGAATATGACCTCCTGAACAAGAGTCCATGGGTCAAACTCAATCCTATGACTAGTTTTAAAAATACAGGGTAGCGATGTTGGAAAAAAGTCATTTCTTTAAGGTTCATATAAAGAAAATTCGAGTTATTTTGGCATTCAAATTGAATAATTAGAGAGATGTAGAAGAAAATCTGAATAACAGTTTTCGAGGAAAAAATAAAAACCTAATATTTAGAGGTTTTTTTAAGGTTTCCCATAAATCATCCATCAGATAATATTTCAAATATCATGACATATCAATGTCAAAGTAGAAGATAATCAAAAAATTTTTCAGAATTCTCAACTTCCATTCCCTCACAATTTAAAAAAATTCTGAAAATCTTGTTATAAAATCAGTTGAGAAGTTGAGAAGAATCGCTTTTGCAAGTGATATTCATTTGAAATTTAGAAGACTGAACATTCATACTATTTTCAGATATAAAATCAAACGATTTATATTTTTAATAATGATTTTCCAAAACCTTGGACAAAAAACGGTAAATCGCTCCAGTAAGTGAATCCTCTGTAGTACATGAACGAAAAGACAAAAATAGTTCTGATACTGTCCACAAGGTATTACACAGAATTATTATCACTGTCATATTTACTGTACAGCGTTGCCAGTAGTTTTAGGCTATATAATTTGTATCATTTTTCGAAAATGAAAGTTACGTCGATGGGAGTTTCTCAGTTGATCAGTTGGATGTTGAATTGGTCCGCCTAAAGCCTTGGAGTCGTTGGTCACAATTGAAGAAGTATGTAAGTAATGACTTTTATGTTCTACGATTCAAAATATCAGTTTTGGAAATAAAACAGGACGCAAAACAGAATAGAAACTGATGATAATAATCATAATAGCGTCTTTATTGTCCATCCAGTTCTTATTGAATAACAATAATTTATACAGGGCAATTCAAATTCGACCCCCGCCATTGGGATCTCCTAAACTACAGGAGATACGTCGAAGCTTGAATTGGGGCAAAGTTGCGTTTTCTGTTGCTTAACAAAATACTGTTTTGAAACTTGGAAAATTCCGAGTATTTCTGGAAATATCGGGAAAAACTGAAAATCGGAATTTTCATTTTTAATTTTTTTCTATCGTTATTTGACAACATAGCTCAAAACCAAAAGTACATTTTCATTGATACTATTTTTCAGCTACACGTTTTCATTTCAGATTTACTATCCGACGTTTCGTCTTCTGGTATTCATCATCAACTTTTTTTTCTGTTATGGGCGCTGTAATTAATTATAATAGGTGTAGACTTAACAATCCTTTCCGGTAGTGGTTGGTTTGTGCTTCGATATAATTGGACTGTAGATGATCCTGCGTGTTTCAAATCGAGTACCAGAAATTTGAGAAATTGACAGCCAAGTCACACATTATAACTTTTAATAAACATTCAATCTGGTTACATCAGCAAAAAGGACCACCTGTCCACAAGACAGGAAGGAAATCAACAATCAGTGTCGGTGACACAAAATGATGATACGTAAGATGTATATAGACATCTTAATGATACGTATCTGTATAAATACCTTACAGGAAAGCTCAGCTCTTGCAGGACAATGTACATTTAACTTGTCAAGTTTGACAACGGAAGATACCAAATTCAGCTTTACCGCTTTTTGGAGATACATTTGCATGGATCTTGAAACATTAACTCCACAAACTCTATTTATGGATTCAGGAACATATATTATGCTTTTCTGTTGCAATTTATAAACGTTTTCTCATCAAATACAGTGCAGTTTTTTAAACGTAAAAAGGAAGCGTCAGAATATTTGCATTCTATTCAACAAGACTTGACACCCGCACACTTGATTCCGCTATACAAAGCCCAGGCATGCAATTGAGCAGGATTGGCTTTAAACAACTTTATAGGACCTTTTCCAACATATTCCCTCCTTTGAAGTCAATGACTTCAAGAAACACTTTATTCTAATTTGGGTAAAGGACAGACCTTAGTCACCGGTCTAGTGAGAGTGGAATGAGAGGTTTTTAATTTGATGGCTCGGATCTTGTTGTCACGGCCTGGAAAGATTTCGAGAATCCTGGCACGAGGCCATTTCAAAGGAGGAGTGTCGTCTTCTTTCAAAAGGACAATATCATTCACTTTGAGATTTTCAGAAGGAGTCATCCATTTTGGTCTATTTTGTAGTCTATTTAGATATTCTACTGACCATCTCTTCCAAAAATGTTGTTGGATTTGGACACATTTCTGCCAGAATGATAATCTGTTTTCTGGAATTTGGGAAATATCTTTTTCAGGATAAGACGTCAAACTGGTGCCAATCAAGAAGTGACCAGGAGTTAAGCATTGTAGGTCAGAAGGATCATTCGACAGTGGACAAATTGGGCGGGAATTCAAAATAGTCTCAATTTGCGATAAGATAGTACTTAATTCTTCAAAGGTTAGTTTCGCATCTCCTAGAATGCGGTTTAAATGGTATTTTGTACTTTTTATTGCAGCTTCCCACAGTCCTCCCCAATGAGGACTATGAGGTGGAATGAATTTCCATTGAATATGGATGTCAGAAGTGAAAGAAACTATACTATTCATATTTTTAGGGTGTTGGAAAAAATCACGCAACTCTTTCAATTGATTGTGAGCCCCAAGGAAGTTTGTAGCGTTGTCGCTATAAATACATGCTGGATTGCCTCTTCTGGAAATGAATCGTTTAAGTGTATGCAAAAAGGCTTCTGCTGAAAGAGACGACACAAGTTCTATATGAACAGCTTTAGTGGCCATACATACAAAAACTGCCATATAACACTTCATTGTAGGTGCTTTGCGTAATCTGGAAGATTTTAACAAAAAGGGCCCTCCGAAATCTACACCTACTTTTTCGAAAGGTCTACAAATAGATACTCTGTCTTTAGGCAAATTTGCCATGATTTGACAGGAAGGTTGGGCAATGAATCTAAAACAGGTTGTGCAGTTGTGAATAATCTTTTTCAATTGTCTGAGACCGTTCAGCGGCCAATATTTCAGACGGAAGTTAGAAAGAACGGTTTGGGCTCCTGTGTGTCCCAGACGTTTATGTTCATGTGCCAGCATTAAGAGGACCACATGGTAGTTGGATGGAAGAAGAATTGGGTGTTTCTGACTCTCAGGAATGTCAGCATATTGTAGGCGTCCACCTACGCGAAGAAATCCGGAAATGTCCAAGAATGGATTCAGATGAAGTATGTTTTTGTTGGAAATCTGTTTATTTGATTTTAATTCAGAGATTTCTTCAGAGAAATGTAATCGTTGGACTTGTTTTAAAATTACATATAAAGCAGCATCGTTTTCTGCAACAGTTAGAGAGCCAGTAATTTTATGTGATGGATCTTTACAATTTGAAATGAATCGAAGGACATATGCCACTGAATGGGCTAATCTAGCGAACTGAGAAAATTTCATGAAGTAGTTGTGCCAAAAATCTTTTTGGAATAATGATACTGGAGAACTAACATGTAAAATTGTTTTTCTTTGTTCTGGAATTTCCATGAGGGAAAATTCATGATCAGACTCATTGGGCATATCTAAATTTGGATTAGACAGGAATGGTGGTCCATGCCACCAAATATCAGACTTGATTAATTCTTGTGCTAACACACCACGTGTCAGGAGGTCAGCAGGATTTTCTGTGGATTTTACGTGATTCCTCTGCCAATTAGATGACAATTTTTGGATTTGTGAAACTCTGTTTGATACAAATGTGGACCAACGTGATGGATGTGCTTGAATCCAGCATAGAGCAATTTGCGAATCTGTATAAAGATGAACCGATGAAAAACACAACTTATTTCGAAAAATTGCTATGACCTTCTGAGTCAAGTTTGCCAGGAGAACCATGGCACATAGCTCAAGACGTGGCAGGGTGATTGTTTTGATGGGAGCCACTCGTGATTTCGAAGTGACCAAATTACAGGAAATGGAGCTATCCGAACATACAGTTCGAAAATAAATACAGGCAGCATAGGCCTTCATGCTGCTGTCTGCAAAACCATGAAGTTGTATGTGAACAATTTTCTTAATTGGAAATAAAAGACAAGGAACTTTTAAAAAATTTAGGGAATTTAGGGAGTCGATGAATTGTAGCCATTCAAAAAGAAGTGGTCCATTGAGATTTTCATTCCATGTGAGTTTTGCAATCCACAACTTTTGCATGAATATTTTGCCATTGACTACAACTGGACCAATTATTCCAAGTGGGTCGAACATTTGGGCAATAATGGAAAGTGCTATTCTCTTGGAAACATTATTTTGAATAGATATTTTGGGAACTCTGAATGAGAACATGTCGGTAATATTATTCCATGATAATCCCAAAATTTTATTGGAAACATTATTCATAGTTATATCATAATCCATGGAAATTTTATGTTCACTATATCTCTTACGAAATTGATAGGAATTAGAATTCCATTTGTGTAAATGGAATCCAGCGGAATTAAGGAGGGCATTCAGTTGATGATAAGATTTCTCTAGTTCATCTTCCGAATGGCAACCATACAATACATCGTCTACATAAGTTTGCTGAAGAAGTGCATCAGCAGCAAGAGGAAATTCAATCTCTGAAGTGTTTGCTAATTGAGTTAGCGAACGAGTGGCAAGGAATGGTGCACAATTTGTACCATAGGTAACAGTTTGGAGTTCTATGCATTTTAACGGTTCTGATGGTGACTGTCGCCAAAGAATATTCTGGAGAAAATTTTGATGTGGATTTGTTTTGATTTGCCGGTACATTTTCTCAATGTCGACTGTTAAGACGTATGGATGCTGACGGAATCTACAGAGGATGTCATAAACGTCTGGTTGAACTTGGTAACCCTTCAGGGTAATATCATTTAGACCTGTCGAACTTTTGCTTGATGCATCAAACACTACACGAAGTTTAGTTGTCTCATGGTCTTCTCTAATAACGCAGTGATGTGGAAGGAAATATTTCACTTCGGAATGGAAATTGTCGTTTGGAAATGGAATGTATCTAGCATGATTCAGAGAAACATATTCGTCAATAAATTGTTTATAATCTTGGAACAGGTTAGAATTTCCATGTAACCTTTTTTCTAAGGCTTGGAATCGCCTTTTCGCAATAAAGAACGATTCCCCTAACCGTTCAGTTTCGGCTGGGGTTTTCAAAGGAATGTTAACTTGAAATCTGCCGTTCTCTAGGCGCTTATGTGTATCAAGAAAAATTTGCTCTGCGAGCTCTTCATCAGGAGTTAAAGGAGTTTTAGAGTTAATTTCTTCTATTTCCCAAAATTTGGATAAACTTTCATTTAGTTGCATATTCAAGTCACTCTCTGATTCAGTCAAGTGGAGAAAAAACGTTCTCACACTTCTGTGTGGACGTGATTGAAGATATTTTCCACCCACTATCCATCCTAAGTGGGTTTTTATCAAATTAGGACAGTTTTTCCCTAAACTAATTTTTTCGGGAAGTAGAAGATCATAATATTGATCTGCCCCTATCAGCATATCGATGTCTGATGGAGTGCCAAAATCTGGAGCAGCCAGACGACAGTGTACAGGAATATTGAACGACTCAATATCGATTGGTATATGAGGAAGGTTGGACGTTATGGACGGCAAAATGCTACAGGTTATCTTGCATTTAAAATGATTGACATTAGAGTGTACAATCACATCTGCAACTTTACTGGAACAAAACTGTATGTTTTGTACTCCAAAACCTTGCAACTTCATGTCGTAGGTTTTCAAATTCAATTTGGACATAAGGTTTTCAGTCACGAAAGAAGTTTGACTACCTCCATCAAGCACAGCTCTCACTTGGACAGGAGTTCCAGTTTTGGAATATGTTGTAATTATTGCTGTTGCCAACAACACATTAACGTTATTAGTACGTGTAGAGAGGGATGTTGAAGAAACGGGAGCTTCCGATAGAGGAATTGGTTGAGAATGATCTGATATAGGGCATTGGTTATTGGGAGATCCATGGAATGGTGAATTTTGGGCTCTGGAGGTTGGTCCCACACTTTGGGAACCTGGAATTAGAATTCCGCTTGTGGCATTGGATGCCTGGAAGTAGGAAGAATTTTGATTCCTGCTAGGATTTCGGGAAACAGCCCCACGATTAACTTGAACATAGGACCGAGAAACAGGATTAGGTGGAGGAATCCCACTTTGGGCAGTTGACCTGAATTGGTCGGAATTTGACTGATTTTTGTCATAGTGGAGGATTGTGTGGTGTTTTTTACCACATATGGAACAGCCTCTTGACTTACATTCTGTCAGCATGTGTTTTGCTCCCATGCAATTGAAGCATAAAGATTGGGACCTTAAAAATTTGTACTTATCATCTAATGACATATTAGAAAAGTTGGTGCAGGAATATAAATCATGATTTGGAGTTTTACAATGCCAACATTTCCTTTCGGTGGAATTTTGAGTATGGAGGAATGTTTTTCTAAATGGTTTAGGAGATTTATCTTTTTGAAAAGGATTTGTACTTACAGACTCTAAAATATTAGATTGTGCTTCTAATATTTTAAAAAACTCATCTAGAGTTGGATCAATTTTTGTGTCTCGTTGAGACTGATAATATTTCTTAGAATTAAAATCTAATTTACGCAACAAAATATTCAGGAGAAGAAAATTCCATTGATCTACTGGACATTTCAAATTCTTCAACGACTCTAAATTCTTTTTTATATTTACTGTGAAATCTCTCAAATTTTGAGCCGTACCTTTTGTTATAGTATGAAAATCAATTATCACATTCAAATGCGAGTTTATGATGGCTAAATTGTTATCATATCTTGCTTCAAGAGTTTCAAGAGCAACTCGAAAATTGTCACTGGTAAGTTCCAATGACTCTATTAAAGTTAAAGCCTCTCCACGAAGGTACGATTTCAAATAAATGAATTTTTGGATATCCGTTAAATGTACATTTTCCTTTATCAATGAAGTAAACAACTGATAAAAAGGAATCCACTTCTGGTAATCCCCTGTAAATGGAGAAATGAAAATTTGAGGTAGTTTTACCCCCAGGTTGTTACAATTCAAACCTTGATTACTAACAATACTATTATTAGTATTATTAGCTGAAAAAACTGGCGGGGTTTTGAAAGAATTAATTTTCCTTTGAATTTTAGCAATAATTTGATAGAAATGATTTTCCACAATACTTCTGTCCTCGATATCAGTGTTGTTAACGTCTAAAACCTTGATTTGATCTTGAATATCTGAATATTTAGAAAAACTCTCCTGTAAATTTTTCTCTCTGGCTTCTACAACAAAATTGTCTGTTTGATTATCTAAATTATTATCCAACCAATTGGAATGTCGTGTAATCGAGGCCTTAGCGTGCTTACGAGCATTTTTTAATACATCCATTATGAACTAAATATTATTTGTCAATTGTAACAATAGAAAACCCTTTTATATGTATGAAACACCGGAAAAATAAATATTTTTCACTAATTGCACTGCACTTATTAGTCAAATTAGCTAAAAACTAACATCAACAAAGTTATTCAGATAGCAAAGACCTCTAACATATATAAATATATAAAAAATACCAAAAGAAAACAAACCAGTTTGGCAATGAAAATGAACCTGTGCTCCTTGAAATTTGTTAAAGTCAATTAACTCTCCTATCTCTCGGAAATACTTTGGATTATCTTCTGCTGGATACCTGGCTGACGTTCTCACAATACCGCTCCCAAGCGTAGGGTTACTCGAAAATCCGGCTAAATGAGACCATGTAATTAATTATAATAGGTGTAGACTTAACAATCCTTTCCGGTAGTGGTTGGTTTGTGCTTCGATATAATTGGACTGTAGATGATCCTGCGTGTTTCAAATCGAGTACCAGAAATTTGAGAAATTGACAGCCAAGTCACACATTATAACTTTTAATAAACATTCAATCTGGTTACATCAGCAAAAAGGACCACCTGTCCACAAGACAGGAAGGAAATCAACAATCAGTGTCGGTGACACAAAATGATGATACGTAAGATGTATATAGACATCTTAATGATACGTATCTGTATAAATACCTTACAGGAAAGCTCAGCTCTTGCAGGACAATGTACATTTAACTTGTCAAGTTTGACAACGGAAGATACCAAATTCAGCTTTACCGCTTTTTGGAGATATATTTGCATGGATCTTGAAACATTAACTCCACAAACTCTATTTATGGATTCAGGAACATATATTATGCTTTTCTGTTGCAATTTATAAACGTTTTCTCATCAAATACAGTGCAGTTTTTTAAACGTAAAAAGGAAGCGTCAGAATATTTGCATTCTATTCAATAAGACTTGACACCCGCACACTTGATTCCGCCATACAAAGCCCAGGCATGCAATTGAGCAGGATTGGCTTTAAACAACTTTATAGGACCTTTTCCAACAGGCGCTATATTATTTTTTTATGATGTATAATTTGTTATGATTTTCACTTCTGAAACCACAGATTTAAAAAAAAAACAACTTCATCTGAGATGGGCATGATTCAATCGAAAAATTTTGTTTAATATACACTGGTTGTCAGAACTCATTAAACATCATAAGTTTGCACAAATGCCTCAGTCAAAATGTCCTCATTCTCAAATGAAGAAAAACGAGATATGTTGAAACTTTATTATAAATTTGATAGGAATAGTACGAAAACAGCACAAATTAATTTTGAATTATATCCGGAAAGACAACAGCCGGATAGAACATTATTAGGAATTTTGGACAAACACTTGGCTGATTACGGTGCGTTTCAAAAACCAAGAATGAAATTTGGAAGCAGAATGGAACAAAATATTAGACGTAACTTATTAGCCGAGGAAAAATAATTGTTCATTCCATATTCGAAGAAGTATAATTATTTTTGGTACTTCTTTAGATAAATGCAGATCCTTCCAAATCAACACATCAAGTCCCGGCAGAAGTGGATGTGCCACAGACTAGCGTTTGGAGGGAATTCAAAACAAGTGGTTTGAAATGTTATAAGATACATATTTCACATAAATTACATCCAGGTGATCCTGAGAGAAGGATGGAATTTTGTAGCTGGCTCTCGAATAGGGTAGACCCTACAAACTTCTTCAAAAACATTATTTGGACCGACGAAAATACTTTTTCGAACTGTGGTGTTTTTAATAGAAATAATGAGCACATTTGGAGTGAAAATTGAAAATAATCCACGACACTTCAGAGAAGTCAGACCACAAGTTCGGTTTCGTTTGAATGTGTGGGCTGGAAATTATGACGACCAAATACATGGACCTCATTTCCTCTCTAATACTTTGAACGGGAAAACCTATCTTCGGTTCTTAAGAAACGAATTCGAAGAATATATGGATACGTTTCCCATTGTTAATTATAACAGCTGCTCGTTTCCGCATGACGGGGCTCCTCCACACAATAAAAGAGCAGTTTGTGAATATTTACACCAAAGATTTCCTAATAAGTGGTTAGGAAATTCTAGACCAGTGAGGTGGCCGGCAAGGTTACCTGACCTTACAGTTTTGGATACTTTCTTGTGGGGCACTTTAAAGAACAGAATCTATGGAGAGCAAGAATATGACACAGTAAATGAACTTAGATACAATATCATCACGCAATTCAGGTCTATCAGAAGAAGGGATATTGTTAGGGCTGTTCTTAATTTGAGACGACGAGCTCGGTTATGTATTCAAGGGAAGGACACCATTTCGAACACTTGTTGTAATACTTTTTGTACATTTTTTACAAGCTCATGATTTCATTCTTGTTTCTTGAAACGCACCGTACTCAGCCAAGTGTTTGCCCAAAATTCCGAATAATGTTCTTTTGTCTTTCCAGATATAATTCAAAATAAATTTGTGCTGTTTTCGTACTATTCCTATCTTTATAATAAAGTTTCAACATATCTCGTTTTTCTTCATTTGAGAATGAGGACATTTCGACTGAAGTATTTGTGCAAACTTATGATGTTTAATGAGTTCTGACAACTAGTGTTTATTAAACAAATTTTTTCGATGGAGTCATGACCATCTCAGATGTAGTTGTTTTTTTTTTTAATATCTGTTGTTTCAGAAGTGCAAATCATAACAAATGAAATCAGAATGAGAATCATTATATTTCTGTATAAAAAAACAATATGGCACCCATCACAGAAGAAAAAGTTGATAATGAATGCCTAAAGACGAAACGTCGGATAGTAAATCTGAACATGAAAACGTGTAGCTGAAAAAAGGCATTACTGAAAATGTACCTTTGGTTTTGAGCTATTTGTCATATAACGATAGGAAAAAATAGAAACGAAATTTCCGATTTTCAGTTTTTTCCTGATATTTCCGGAAATACTCGTAAGTTTCCAAGTTTCAAAACAGTATTTTGTTAAGCACCAGAATACGCAACTTTGCCTCAAATCAAGCTTCGACGTATCTCCTGTAGTTTAGGAGATCCCAATGGTGGGGGTCGAATTTGAATTGCCCTGTATACATAAAAAATAACGGCATAATAGGCAGAACTCAGCTCACAAAGTTGAAAAATATTGATAAAGATAAATTATAGTGAGTTGTTCATATCAGCTGATCTTTTTGAATTTTACCAACAATATTGTTGTTTGTGCTAAACGCAAATCTAATCTAAGCAAGACAATATCTATAACAAACCCATGGACACTGCAACCCCGAATATGAGAAACACAAACGAAATTAATGCAATACAGATGAACCAGAAAAAAGTGGCAATGCCAAAGATTCCCAAGATCTCATTCCACAGGAAAACCGACGGCACAGGCATCATCAACAAACCAAAATATAAGAAAATGGTCCCCACCTTTGGAAACACTAAAAGCGATTGAAAATATACCCCTTTTAGAACAAAAAGGGGTCTCTATCCATGGTAAGCCTAAATGTTCTGCAAATTTTTCGAAATTTGCAGACATGTTTCGGCACGGGGGTTAAGCTCGAAAAACGAGGGCGCTGCAAATTTCCTAAAATTTTCAGACAGGACAAGGCAAGGAACACTGAATTCGAACTTTCACCAAATTCACGAATAACGAGGTCACCGAGGTCTCCACTCAACAAAATTATTGAGGTGAATTAATTTTCACTTTTTTGAATTTGTAGTATCTTTTCTGGTTTTCTGTTGGGGGGAAACCTTGGAGGCCTCTGCTGAATTCTGTTTACGAATTTGGTTGAATTGGTAGTGCCTCCTTTTTTTTGTTGGGCTGAGACCACGGGGACTTCGTAATTCGAATTCAATGGAAATTTCAGGAAATTTGTTGAGCGCGCCCTCAGGTTTGTTTTTGATGGAGACCTCATTGTTCAAACTCAACACCTCGTACAGAGTTATGTGTGAAAGTTTCACAAAATATAATAGGAAAGTTTGAACCGAAATTATTATAATAAATATTAAACAAGGAATTGGATGTTTTCATAATTCATGACTTTGTAAGTGTCTCATCAATGTTGACTTTTTACTATCAATCTCATGTTCAATGTTTTGATGAAGAAAATAACCATTTCCAAACGCTCGACCAAATAACAAAGAGTATTTTTTTTTAAACAGCCCAGTATCTTGACTGCTTCCTCAAGATCCAACTGCATTTTCCCTCAACTGTAGTCAGTCAAGACTAACCCTTTGCCTTATACATATTATATATATATATATATATATATATATATATATATATATATATATATATCGCTTTATTCAGCATTTAATTCCCTTTCTAATGACATATCACAAGTTGGTATCTAACCAGAAACTAGATCAGAAAAAAATTATTATTGAAATTCACCGAGTAGGCAGTGGAAGCAAAATTAAAGCCAAAAATTGAAAAGTTGGCTATGGAAACCATACGTCACTTGATAACAGTTGCTACTACTGTGATATATTATTTTCATTCGTCGGCGTTATAAAAAGCCGCCAAAAAAAATATTGGAAAAATTGGGAAAAAAACAATACTCTGTAGGTCCATAACTTAAATAGGAACATACATCTTTTTCTTGCCTGTACTATTCAGCATAACCATTCCTTTCTAATGATATAATAGAAAATAATTTTTTGAACTGAGATACCGAAAAATCCAATTATTATTCTTCAAATAACAAAACAGATTATCGCCTTACGCAAAAATAAAATTAAAAATAATCTGGAATGATAAATTATATCCTGTAGGTTCTAGGTTAAATAGGAACATAAACGTACTTGGTCTGTGCCATCGTCCATAGATATTCTAATATCTACCTATGGACGATGTTTGTGCTATTCAGAATAATCATTCCATTGCAATAATCATTCCAACCAAAATATTAACAAGTAGGTTAATTAAGATGTATTTTGGAATGAAACAAAAAAGAAATGAGAGCTGTCACGAACGCTGCTATCCATATTATTTTGACGTTCGAAGTAGTGTTTTTCATTCTGTCATTTTAAAAGGGTTTGGAAATTGAAATCAGTTAGTGGAATATTCAAAAAATGCCCCGTTATTCACGAACCGAACAAATTGACATGCTTCTCATTTATGGTGAATGTTTAAAAAATTCTTATGCCGCTGAACGATTGTATTTAGAGCGATATCCAGGGAGTCAGCAACCGTCAAGAAGGTATTTCCAGTGGCTTGAAGAAAAATTAAGAACTGAGCCTGATGTTCACGAAGACCAAGAAGCATTTGTTATTAATGAGGAAACTGAAATTAATGTATTAGCTTTAGTACAATATGATAGCACAATTTCCTCAAGGCAGATTGGCGCCGAATTAGCTATAAGTAAGGACTCTGCTAGGAAAATTTTGAAAAAACATCGATTGAAATCCTTCAAGTATCAGTTGCATCATTATTTGTATGAAAATGACCGTGAAAGGCGCCTGGAATATTGTAATTGGTTTCTTCGACGAAATGCTGAGAATCACCTATTTAACTATTATATCTTGTTTACGGACGAGTCAAGATTTACCAACAATGGATTATTCAACAGGAATAATACAAGGTAGGTACTGTACTTTATTTGGATTATTGTCGATAGTCGAAGTGTAAAGTGCTAAAAGTGTGAACGGTCTTTTGTTCCAGGTACTGGGCGATAGCAAACGAGCACCGGTTTTGACAAGGCGGCTTCCAGGAGAGATTTGGTGTGAATGTTTGGACAGGAATAGTTGGAACTCATATTGTTGGCCCCATTCTTTTTCAAGGCCAACTAACCGGAGAGAGATACTTTAATTTTTTAACGAATGAAATTTCGGAATTCATTAACAACCTACCAGCGGAAATAACTGAGAGAATGTACTTCCAGCAAGGTGGCGCCCCTCCGCATAATTCAAGAATAGCGAGAAATTATCTTCAAAATCGCTTTCAAGAGAGACTTATAACAACCCATGGTCCAGTCGGGTGGCCACCAAGGTCACCTGATCTTACTCCGTGCGACTTTTTTCTATGGGGGCATTTTAAAAATAGGGTGTATTCCACACAGCCTACAACTCTACATGAGCTAGAAGTAAAAATTCGTAGAGCTTTCCAAGATATCACGCCCCAAATGTTGAGAAACGTTTTACATGAAAATATCACCAGAGTCAATAAATGTATTGACGCTGAGGGAATGCATTTCGAACATTTGTTTTGAATTTATTTTATCTTTAATCCTATCAATTTGAATTTTTTTTTCGATAATTCTGTTTTTTCGTTATTTGTAGAATAATAATTGGATTTTTTGGTATTTCATTTCAAAAAATTACTTTCTATTATATCATTAGAAAGGAATGGTTATGCTGAATAGTACAGGCAAGAAAAAGTTGTATTTCCTATTTAAGTTATGGACCTACAGAGTATTGTTTTTTTCCCAATTTTTCCAATATTTTTTTTGGCGGCTTTTTATAACGCCGACGAATGAAAATAAAATATTACAGTAGTAGCAACTGTTATCAAGTGACGTATGGTTTCCATAGCCAACTTTTCAATTTTTGGCTTTCATTTTGCTTCCACGGCCTACTCGGTGAATTTCAATAATAATTTTTTTCTGATCTAGTTTCTGGTTAGATACCAACTTGTGATATGTCATTAGAAAGGGAATTGAATGCTGAATAAAGCGAAAAGAAAAAAAAAAAAGTTTCCATTTAAAATAAGAAAGTTGATGTTACTTCTGGTCAGACCGGAAGTTAACTCCGACATGTCAATATGCTGAAATTCTAGCTCTTATGTCATTATATCGACGCTCCAAATTTCACAAACCTACTTCATACAATAACTGAGATATTCCGTAGGCAATACTTCCGTAGCCACCCGGTATATGTAATGTATGTAATAGAGTGGATCAATAATTCATCTCCACAACGAACAAGAAATGTAATAATAATAATAATTATTATTAGTAATCCGGCTATCCGTACTATAGCTACATAATTCATTGGACCACATTACCACAATTGATACCAGATAATAATTAATAGTCCTGTGAGCTATTTCGCAGTACTCCGAATAATGTTGATATTTGGCAACAATGCATTAGCATTTGGGTTGACCGTTGGATATTCGGTAGATATTCGACTAGAAAACTGTAATTTATTTGGAAATATTATGAAAGATCGCTGTCACTATGGTTTGAAAAACATGTATTGTCAGTGCCATCTTACAGATCAGAAACGCGAAATATTTGACTTTATATGAACCTTAAAGTAACATTGTTCGTTGGAAAACATCTGGAATAAAAGAATTATGCGCGACAAATAAAACGACGCTAGCGGATTTGCGAAATGTCGGGCGAGCGCGCTCGCGTACTTCTTGTCTTAGTCTTCACAAACAAATAAGTAATGAAAGTTTCTTCTCAAAGTGTAGGAATCGATAAAGTAGTAATGAGAAAAAATCGCTAAAAACATTTTATATTCATCAGTATGCAGGAATTTTTGCAAAAGTAGATAATTGGTTGAAAAATTAAACTCCCTAAATCATAGCAGAAATTGACACTATTGATATTAAATTAAACTATGGACCAAATATTTCCATTTCAGTTTGGTTGTATTTTGAAGTTCAAAAAACTCCATTTACCGCATGGAAATGATTTTGAGCTTATAGTTAAAATAAATATGAGTATTATGGATGTAATTGAAGTTCGAGATGGAAATATTTAACGAATAGGTCGTACAACGAGTTTTATTTATACAATAGAAATGGTGAGTTCATATTGATTCTCAATTCATTGATAACCTCTGTTAGAGCTCCGTTTCAAAATTATATTCTATAAAGAAGGAAACCAGAAAAGAAGATGATGAAGGTGGGTTCCTATTGATTTGAAATAAATTTGGTATCTCTGTTGAACCTTCCTTTTATATCTACTAGTAAAGTGGCGAAAGTTCAAAAACATCAGTGGGATAATATAGATTCTATTCTATATGTCTATCGATTTATGTGTGATGATCAAAGAAAAATTTACCAGAGAAACATCAAAAAAATATTTTTCTGTTTCTACTTGTTCCCAATCTTCAAATATGCAATTTTTTTTATAATTCTGGTTTATTATTTAGTTCGTTCACTCGAAGCTGCTTCAAAAGTGGAAGGTGTTAGGTTTTGGAATCACTTCTTCATAAAAATTTTTACACCCTGAAAAAGATTTCTGAGACAAAATCATTCAAGGAATTCACATTTATGATAACTCCATTATTCCATTTGAAATATTTCTGCCTAAATAATCTTCCAATAAGATATAATACTGCTTGCGCCTTATTCCATTGTCTGTTTGGGCTGTGGAAGTTGTTAATTCAAACAAATTATTCATAATGACTATAATTTTTAATAATGAAACATAAAAAGTTATAAACTTTTTACAGAGATCTAGGGAATTTAAGAATAATTTGACTTCTACTGGAAACCCAGTTAACGAACCGCTACTGTTCAGGGGTGACATAAAGACTAGAAAGTGTCAATAATTTCTCTTCGTTTTGTTGCACTAAAATTCTGTGAAACAAATAGTGTTTGACGTGCATATTCGTGGTGAATATTCAAAAATGGACAGGTAATAGAATCAGATTAAACGTAATACGATTTTGATTCCTGGAGAATACAGACAAAATAGAAAAGCTTTTATTTGAGTATATCGTCAACGATTCCCAAACAGGCTTTGAGAGGTGATGCAATGTGGAGAACTGGAATCAGTATTTCAATTGCTGCCCAGAAACCTTTCAAAAACTACAAGGTAAGTCATGTATTTTCTTCAAATAGGAATGGAATAGGGCAGCGAATATCTAAATAACTCAAACGATAAATTACGAAGTTTTCCAGGGTAAAATTCCGTTAACCGGGCGCTACAAGCTACAAAATTTTTTTTTGGGACTTACGTAGTTTGACCTACTGAATAAAAAATCCAAATGAAATTTTTGGCGGTCTCAACTAATTTCGGAGATACGGGCCTTATTTTTAATGAAAATTGGCATTTTCTGGTACACGGTTCTTCTTTCAAAAATATACTCAAATGCCTCCTTATTTTCACCAGCACAATATACACACCCTAATTCACTAGTTTTGCACTTTTTTTTTATTGAAAACAGTTTTTTATCAACAAATTGTAGCTTTGGAAAGGTAAGCTTATCGGGCTCATTCTCGAAACAAAAAGAAAAGTGGTGTTACTTACGTAGTTAGTTATCTCTCTTATACTTTTCGAGTTATGACCTTTTGAATCTCGAAAATCGACCATTTTCAAACACGATTTTTTCAGTAAAATATCGAAGAAAATGCCTCTTTCTTTTTGTTGACACTTTTTTGAGACCATAATCAACTCATATTTCACAATTGCAAGCACTAAAACCAAACGTTTTATACAAAAAATCAACGTTCTTATAAAGTATACACAAACCTTCACACATCTCTAGAACGAACGCCAATGGAGAGTGAGGTTAAGAATAGTGTGATATAAGAAGGAATTTTTTTTGTAAAACGTTTGGATCTGGTGCTTGTAATTGTGCCATAAGAGTTGTTAGGGACTGAAAAAAGTGTCGACAAAAATAAGGAGACATTTTCTGCGATTTTTTACCGAAAAAATCGTGTTTGAAAATGGTCGATTTTCAACATTAAAAAGGTCATAGCTCGAAAAGTATAAGAGACTCCCACAAAATACTTTCGAGTTCGTATTCAGGAGATAAAACTACGTAACACCACTTTTGTTTTTGTCTTGAGAATGAATGAGCCCGATAAGCTAACCTTTACCGTAGCTTTTTCTAGCAAATGAAAAACAACAAATTCATGCTGTTTTGTTTAGTAAATATCTGTCATTTCAGATGTCAGGTTGATAACAATGGAATTGACGGAAGGGCGAAGCTCATTTTGCGACTTTGCCAATGTGATTCCAGAAATATTCAATTCACGTATCACATGGAATATTTTAGTGAATGAGTATTAAAAATTAGTTGATATAACCACAACATTTTCCCATCAAAACTCTGATTGCACATTTGAAACAATGGTACTCATACTGTTTCTAAATGACTAGCAAAATTCAAAGGACGAGACAGATCACGGAACTGTGCGCAAACAAGTATGAACATACATGCGCACAAAAAAATAAAGAACACTTTACACATAAAATAACCTACTTTAATGACTACAAATCAACCCGACAGACCCGATCTTATGCAAATCTAACCGAGCTTACCCGACTATACGATATGGATAGGTTGCGTATTTTCTATCTGTTTGCGCATGCACATATACCAAAAATGAATGTTTGTGATCAGACACGTTTATTCAGGTAAATATTTGTTAACAAAAAATGCCTGCTACATGCTCTGTCTAAACATATCTTTTGTGCATTCAAAATATTATTACCAAGATTTTTTTTCCAATCCAGTTATCTGACAACGAAATGGCTTTGTTCATAACAATGTCTTTTATTGACTCAAAAACAACAATGAGTCTCAATAACTTTATAAGAGTACAATGCGACGTTGTCAGATTCCCTAAAATTCCTGCATACTGAATACTTTTGAATATGAAATGTTTGTAGTAAATAGTTTTCGGAAGTATTGGCGCCCTAGAGACTGTCAATTTTTTCATCAATAATAATAATAATAGTTCCTTATAAACACTCGGAGAGTGAACCATTCTTAGTGAAGATATTCAGCAAAAGATATACGCAAGCAAAGCGAGCACACGCATTCCTATTACTACTTTTGTAACTTATCTTTTATTTCTTGGTGAAGATATCTGCGAGAGAGACGCGAGCGAAGCGAGCGCGCGCATACCCATCACTACTTTATCGATTTCTGACAACTTTGAGTAGAAATTTTCATCCCTTATTCGTTAATGAACAAGACCAGAACAATGCGAGCGAAGCGAGCGCTCACGCCTGACAAGATCAGAAATACGCGAGCGAAGCGAGCACGCCTATTCTCTTCAAAGTTGACAGAAATCGACAAAGTAGTGATGGGAATGAGCGCGCTCGCCTCACTCGCGTTTTTCTGGTCCTGTTCACTAACGAATAAGGGATAAAAATTTCTAATCAAAGTTGTCAGAAATAGATAAAGTAGTGATGGGAATGCGCGCGCTCGCTCCGCTCGCGTATTTCTGGTCTTGTTCACTGACAAATAAGGGATTAAAATTTTTACTCAAAGTTCACAGAAATCGACAAAGTAGTGATGGGAATGCGCGCGCTCGATTCGCTCGCGTCTTTCTCGCAGATATCTTCACCAAGAAGTAAGAGATTAGTTACAAAAGTAGTAATAGGAATGCGCGTGCTCGCTTTGCTTGCGTATTTCTTGCTGAATATCTTCACTAAGAATGGTTCACTCTTCAAGTGTTTATTAGGAACTATTATTTTTATCATTGATGAAAAAATTGCCAGTCTCTAGGGCGCCAATACTTCTGAAAACTATTCACTACAAACATTTCATATTCATGAGTATTCAGTATGCAGGAATTTTAAGGAATCTGGCAACGTTGCATTGTACTCTTATAAAGTTATTGAGACTCATTGTTGTTGTTGAGTCAGTAAAATACAGATCACGGAACTGTGCGCAAATAAATATGAACATACATGCGCACAAAAAAATAAAGAACACTTTACACATAAAATAACCTACTTTAATGACTATAAATCAACCCGACAGACCCGATCTTATGCAAACCTAACCGAGCTTACCCGACTATACGATATGGATAGGTTGCGTATTTTCTATCTGTTTGCGCATGCACATATACCAAAAATGAATGTTTGTGATCCGAGACGTTTATTCAGGTAAATATTTGTTTACAAAAAATGCCTGCTACATGCTCTGTCTATTTAAAAATATCTTTTGTGCATTCAAAATATTATTACCAAGATTTCTTTTCCAATCCAGTTATCTGACAACGAAATGGCTTTGTTCATAACAAAGTAGCCAGCATCAATGTCTTTTATTTACTCAAAAACAACAATGAGTCTCAATAACTTTATAAGAGTACAATGCGACGTTGTCAGATTCCCTACTTTGTTATGAAAGAAGCCATTTTTTGTCAGATAACTGGATTGGAAAAAAATCTTGGTATTAAATTTTGAATGCACAAAAGATATTTTTAAATAGACAGGCATTTTTTGCGAAAAATAATAAGCTAAATGAACGTGTCGGATCACAAACATTAATTTTTGGTATATGCGCATGCGCAAACAGATAGAAATGACGCAACCTATCCATATCGTATAGTCGGGTAAACTCATTAAGGTTTGCACAAGATCGGGTCTGTCGGGTTGATTTATTCATTAAACTAGGTTATTTTATGTGAAAAGTGTTCTTTATTTTTTTCTGCGCAAGTATATTCATATTTGTTTGTGCACATTTACGTGATCTGTCCCGTCCTTTGAATTTTGCTAGTCATTCAGAAACCAGTTTGAGTACCATTGTTTCAAATGTGCAGTCAGAGTGTTGATGGGAGAATTTTTCATACTCATTCACTAAAATATTCCATGTGATACGTGAATTGAGTATTTCTGGAATCACATTGGCAATGTCGCAAAATTAGCTTCCCCCTTCTGTCAATTCCATTGTTACCAACCGGACATCTGAAATGACAGATATTCACTAAACAAAACAGCATGAATTTGTTGATTTTGTATTTGCTTAAAAGAAACTACAATTTGTTGATGAAAAACTGTTTTCAATGATAAAAAAAAAGTATAAAACTGGTGAATTAGGGTGTGTATATTGTGCTGGTGAAAATAAGGAGGCATTTGAGTGTGTTTTTTCAAAGAAGAAACGTGTACCAGAAAATGCCAATTTTCATTAAGAAAAAGGCCCGTATCTCCGAAATTACTTGAGACCGTCAAAAATTTAATCTTTTGTTCAGGAGGTCAAACTACTAAGTCCCAAAAAAACGTTTGTAGCTTGTAGCGCCCGGTTAACGGAATTTTACCTTTTTCAGCTACCTCAGTGAGCAAATCGATGATTACTGATTAGCAAATTCAGAAGTAGACTACAATTTGGAGTGGTTTATTCAGGTAATTAAATTCTGGTAAAAAAGTATAACAATAAACAGCAATATACACACATACACATTCATATAAATATATAAAATATAAATAGGACGTATACATGTGGTATAGATAAAAGCACTTTTAAACAATCTCGATACAGCCACAGGGTGGGGTGAAGGATGGAGTTTAAGTACTTTAAGGGATGAACGGTTTAGAACTGCCCTTCTGATGCTTTCAGTGGGCGGGCGAACCAACTCCCGTCTGTCCTTGGACAGACCCTACGTTGTGATGTAGGCTCGAATGCTGTGTTGCTTAGTCGCTTGGCTGTGGGTTTTCTGCCTCTTTCAAGTTATGCAGAAGATGGTACTGGTTTACATGGTTGACATCAGATCATTGGACTTTCCTTATTGATGTTTCGATGAGGTCCCGGGAAAAAACCTGCAGTAAAAACCGGGTTGAGACATTGTGGTTGACCTGTTGGTCAGTTACTCCTCTTCTGGAGTTTCATGGAAAATATCCAGTGCCTGGTAAATGAGCCCCCCATGCGTATTTCGCCTGTTATGGTGGGCTCGGACTTCGGTGATCCCTCTAGTCAGTGGACTTCCAAGGATGGAGTATCTGAGAAAATGCTAATTCTCATTAAAAAAAGGCCCGTATCTCCGAAATTACTTGAGACCGCCAAAAATTTCATCTTTTGTTCAGGAGGTCAAACTACGTAAGTTCCAAAAAAAAAATTTTTGTAGCTTGTAGCGCCTCAGTGAGCGAATCGATTATTATTGATTAGCCCATTCAGAAGTAGACATCTACCTAGAAGTACCTAAATTTCTAAAAAGGAACACTGCTTCTTCTTCATATAAAAGATTTGGAAGTAACATCACGCCCAGTGCATAGTTTTGCTGATGATACCGATATCAGCCCGTTTGTAGGAACGTTACCAATTCAAATATGGACCTTAAAATAGTTATCTATGTACCAAGGGTATAAATAGATGTATATGCCCTGAGGGCAACAATTTACGAACCCGAGGGCCTCTGGCCTGAGGGTTTGTAAGTCGCCCGAGGGTATACACATCTGTTTATGCCCGCGGTACATACATAACTTTATGTCATCTTAGTTCGTTATTGCAATCCAATCTCAATACAAATCAGTATTTTAAAAAATCGGTTTGAATTGATAACATTGACATTTTATCATAGTAGACACTATCGTTGCTAGGTTAATGTTGGCAAACGTAAATGTCATAAAATCACAATAATAATTATATGTGTCAAAGTTAGAAGTCAAATGAACGAAGATTTTGGAATACCTGACGTAATTATTGAAAAAGCAACTGAAAATCTGTTGCCAAAAAAGTCTAAAGAAGCTTAACTATCACCGGATGTTTTCAGAACGGCCATCGTTGAATGAATGATGGTTTTTTGGGTTTTTAGGCCGACGTTTATTTAGAGAAAATCTCGACGTTTCGCTAACACGAGTGGTTGGCATTTTCGAAAGAAATGTTTACAGCTTCGATCACTGAACACTACTTGTTTGGTATGCGTTGTCTCAGCCAGTATTTATGGGTCGACGTACTCGTACCTGCGACCGGTGCCATCGTCCCTGCGTCGGGTACCCCCTCGGGTTCATTAATTACTCGGTATGGTGTTATTACCGTTATCTTGAGAACATGTAGCCATGCTTTGTTCAGTTGTAACCCCTCTTCAGTTCTGTTGAAGTTGTTGGGATGTTTTTTGATTTTGTTTACTTCTCGAAACAGTCTTGAGTAATATGCATGTGTTGTGGCAATTACTTGGGTTTCTTCGAACTTCACTCTGTGATTGTTATTGTTAAGCGCATGTTCTGCGAAAGCGGATTTTTCTGAGTGTCCTAACCGGCAACTGGCCCTGTGTTCCTTTATCCTGGTATTTGTGGAACGCTTCGTGGTTCCGATATAAACGTTGCCACAAGTGCATGGAATGCGGTACACCCCAGATGAGCTTAGTGCATCACGTCGCCGATCTCAAGTGATCCTTCACTTTCTTTGAAGGTTTATAGATGGTTTTGATATCATACTTTCGTAGTATACGGCCATTCCGATCTGTGACCCTAGGAACATACGGCAGGAATGCTTTACTTTCCTGCTAAAATAATGTTCATCGAATATTTACATATACCAATTACTATATTCCATTTGTAATTTCATTAATGAAGGTTATTAAATAAGTTAAACAAAAAATTATTTCTCTTCATGCCCGCGGGGGCCATAAAGTGAACTTTATTTCCGCACGGCCATAAATTACGACATTAGATAGTTGGTAACTAAGCAATAAAAACACAATAATGACCTAGTATGACATAAAAATTATTAAACTGAAACTGGCATCCAAAACTGGCAGCCGCGACTTGACGTATTTCAAAACATCGTTATATAATTTGCTTTCAGGGCCTCAAACAACAAAGGATTTTCTTTAATGGTGGATTTATGCAGCAGTCATAAGTCATAACTTTTAAGTCATAAGGAAAAATATTTGTCAATGATTTGTTGGAATAAACGGTTCAACCAATCATTGACGAATATTCTTCCTTGTGACTTGAAACTTATGACTTATGACTGCTGCATAAATCCACCATAAATTTTGTATGAGGGACTAAATGGAAATATTTATTCCAAGTATACAGGGTGAGTCAGAATAAGACCAACAAACTACGAATACAGATTCCTCTCCTCATTTCGAGGTGAAAATATCCTACCAAAGTATATCCTAAAATGCATCCCCTCTGAGATACAGGGTGTCAAAAGTACGAAAAAAATTAGGATTTTTTTTTCTCCAAATGAAGGTTCATCAACATGATAATTTGAAGTTGTAATTTCTGATTTCCATAAACCACTTGTGTAGTTACGTTGGTATGTGGTCATATCTTCCTTCATATTTTCTTTGGACAAGTCAGCGTTTGACATCAGTATTATCAGTATTATCTGGCAAAAGGATAATTTATCGGTGGTTATACCACAGGAGCTCAGATTTGGTAAGATATTTATTGTGGTTGTTTTCGAATACTTACTTTCATTGGCAATTTAGCGAGAGCTGTTCTGATCGAGTTAAATTACCTTCATGAAAGTAAGTATGAGAAAACCACCGGAAAAAATATCCTGCTAGGTCTGAGCTCGCGTGGTATTTGGTAAGACATTCCCATGAATATCAATTCAATTAAACTTTATTTAATAAACTAATAGAACAACAAGTGGAAGAATGATGTTTCGAAAGAACAATACTTAAGGTGCAATTAGTCAACATCATTTTAAAATTCTGCTTAAATATATGTCAACAGCGAAAGTTGAATCTGTTATATCAAATGGCGCCATTTATACAACAATGTTTATGCTAAAAACCTTTGATGTTGCCATTACGTTTATAATAATACTTGTGCTAAAGTTGACTAAATCCACCCTTACTGGAATATTATGCGCTGTTTAATTCTGTTTTGACATTTACAATTGTCAAACTGACGCGCAACGCTTGATAAACGAACAGTAAATGCTAGCGTTGCTACGGTAACGTAATTTATCCGATATTTTTATCCACTTGCATTTCTTTTTCTTCCTATTTAGCCGATAGCAAACTACAATGGACATTTCCATGACATATGAGAGAATACTGTGATTAGAGAGTGTATGCGCTAATATCACTAGGGAATTTTTATTTATTTTATCTGATCGCTAGTTTCTCTACGAGGATATATTGAAAAATTCTTAGCCTACTATAGAACCAAACAAAATTTCAATGTCAAAATATTTTATTACTCAACATATTCTCCTCTTAATTGGATACATTTATAACAGCGAACCTGCAACGTCTCTAGACCTTTAAAAAAATGGTTCTTCTTGCTCTGCAAACCAGACCTACACTGCTTTTATTACGTACTCGTTGGAAGAAAATTCACGACCTTTTAAACTTTTTTTCAGTTGAGGAAAGATGATAGTCGGACGGAGCAAAATCTGGTGAATAAGAGGGGTGTTCTAGTTATTCAAACCCTAAATCACGAATTTTATGCTTGGCAACATGAGATTTGTGTGCAGGGGCGTTGTCCTGCAAAAACAAAACACCTTTGGATAGCTTTCCGCGTCTTTTATCTTCAATTTTTTCCAGTAGAGTTGTCAGTAATGTCGAATAGTAATCTCCAGTTATTATTCTACCCTTATCCAAAACATCAATTATAATTATTCCATGGCAATCCCAAAAAACTGAAGCAAGAACTTTTCCAACAGATTTTTGTACACGAAACTTCTTAGGTCTTGGAGAACCGGAGTGTAGCTATTCCATCGATTGTTGCTTTGTTTTTGGATCGTAGAAATGTACCCAAGTCTCATCCATAGTAACAATTCGGTTTAAGAAGTCTACATCGTTTTCAAATCGAGCACAGATCGAACGGGATGCTACTACCCTTGCACGCTTTTGGTCAACATTCAAACATTTGGGGATCCATTTTGCAGCAATTGTTCTCATGTCCAAATTGACGTGAACTATATGATGAACGCGTTCGTATGAAATAATCAGTGCTTCAGATATCCGTGTTAGCCCAATTCGACGGTCTGTTAAAATCATGTCATGAACTGCATCGATATTTTCGGGAACTGACACAGAAACTGGTCTTCCCGATCGGTAATCATCTTCAATAGAAAATGTATCTCTTTTGAAGCTTGCAGTCCAATTTTTCACGGTCGCGTACCAAGGACATTTATCACCAAGGGTATTAAGCATATCTTCGTAATTCTGCCTACCTCTCAACCCTTTAAAATACAGGTACTTGATGATGGCTCGATACTTCAATTTTTTTATTTTCACAATTTCGGTGGACATATTTCTTCTTTTAATTTATTGCGCAACTCTGGTTTACTTTTTTGACGTCAAACTTTACACTGTCCCTTTTAATAAGTTATTGTTCGTTGCTATGGTAACGCAATATTTGGTTTATGCAGGGAAGTGGTCTAGGCTAACTAGATATTAATACATCCTCGTAAATACATTGCTGTTTTTATAGCACAAAACATACGAAGGACATTGATCACCAAGGGTATTAAGCTTATCTTCGTAATTCTGATTACCTCTTAACCCTTTTAAATACAGGTACTTGATGATGGCTCGTTACTCCAATTTTTCGATTTTCACAATTTCGGTGGACATGTTTTCTTTGAATTCATTGCGTAACTCTGGTTTACTTATTTGACGTCATATTTTACATTGACACTTCTAATAAGTTATTGTTCGTTGCTATGGTAAAGCAATATTTTGTTTATGCTATATGCTATATAACTAGATATCAATAGATCCTCGTATAATCAGAAGAAAAGTGGTTTCGTGACGTCACGTTCATCAAAACTAGACTTGGCAACGTTGTACAAGTTGTGCACCGTGGAACGTCAAATTCGCATTTGAATATAATGTGTCGTATGACAGTTTTCATTTGATACTAGATGGGTTCGTTCGTCTGTTTCACGGATCATCAATAAGAATCGTTTGTCTCTGTTTAACTCGTTTGCCTACTTTAAGATTTAATACAAGTAGAGCAGTTCCATCAAGTATGTATGCTGCAAACGAACAGGCCATACTTGATTTATTTTTTGAGGTTAATGCTGTTTTCAAAGTTTTGGGATTTTTTTTCCCAATTCCTGTATCTGTATTCCTGCAATAACTGTGAATATTGTCGTGAATTGGGGTTGATTCACGACTAACTAGGTAGATACTGATCATTCATAGATTTAAAATACTTTAGAAAAATATAAAAACATTTATTTTACAATGTACAAATATGAGATTAAGACGATTGAAATTAATGAAGGAAATAATCAATAAAGAATTAATGAATTAAAGAATTGATGAATTAAATAATTGATGAATTAAAGAATTGATGAATCTCTCCTAGACTGGTTACTTTTGTATAAATTATTTTAGAAAGATCTATACTTACAATACATATTGGCTTAAACAGTTTATCAACATTTTCCATTTATTTAATACCGAATCTTCCAAACTCCCTCCATAGCCCTCACTAGCTGCGGGCACGGCAGAACTCTAAACTCGACTACTAGATCGAACTATCAGTGGCCTTTTTGAAAACTCTTGTTTATTTTCTGTTGAGGACAAGTTGTGTCTCAAAATAAAATATCTTCGCTCACGTACTGAATTGTAGAAGGTAAAAAGGTTACCCACGAATTGAATGATAATGAAATATTTTAATGTTCAGGATGTTCCATATATTTTTGACAATACCCCCCCGTTCAAAATCGCGCGCCTCGAGCGATTATATTAAAACCAACTGACAATTCGATACAGGTTTACAAAAACTATGAAATTAATACCATGTAAATATAAATATACAAATAAATATGCGCAGAAGAAGTCTGCTTGCACCATCTCCATTTGAATTCTTCTCCTTCTTGCTGCCTCTTCCATCTTTGACTGGTTCATTTCGGTTCCATTCCATTGTACCATGGTTCATCGTTGCCTGGGTACAATAATTGGCTCATCAGTTTAGTCAGGCTTGGATTGGCATGGCTGGACCAGGTATGGTATGACCCAAACATACTGGACAAACTGTATTTAACATCAATCTGCCTGCCGGGACTTGACATGGCTTCAGTGGACTTGACATGGATTTGCCTGCCTGGACTTGGCATGGCTTGGTACTGTTGGACTCCATTTTAGCTCTGCTTCCCTGTATTTGGCATGTATCTGCCTGCCGGGACGTGGCATGGCTTTACTGGACATTGGCACTGCTTGGTCCGGTTGGATACCCTATTTTGGCTTAGCTTTACTAGACAACATGGAGCTTGACATGGTAGAACTTGGCTCTGCTTTATCTCATTGAATGTGAGAAGGCTCAACTCGACATGGCTGTGGAAACTGTGGCTTCATCACGATTCACCTGGGGATTCTCTTGGAGTGGTACAAGGTTGAAGACTCTTCCGCGTTCCTTACAGGAGTACAGTTCCTATAATACAAAAATACAAAGTTTAAACGTAATGCTATCATCTTATTCAATAAAAAATACCGTGCCCCAAAATATATCAAATACCAATCAACCTCATTCTTATTGAAACATTATTATACAAGTATATGTCACCAATTCAATTTCGAAATACTTTTTCAAATTTTTCGACATCAATATATAATTATTACACCATACTCATACTTTCATTTTCGAAGTATACCAATTTTCACATTATCCATTTATCCTTGCTATTCTTATTCTCTTTTACAACAAATAAAAATACCACCATCTCTTTCATTACGAGGCTAATTTTGTGATGCGATACCCTGCAATTCTTTTCCTAGGATTAGATACAGAATATCACAACACAATTTCACACTCGCTTTTCACATTCAACAATATTCATTCAATTCTTTTCGACCTTATTCATATCACTCATTATCCACTAAACCACTGTGCAAAATTGTATCATCAGGCAGTTTCATACTTCACCCTTCAATTTATATTAACATGTTGGCCATTGCCTACACCCTTTTGTCGTTTTCCTACGAACTCTTCTTTTTCATGTAGTTCCAAATCACTCTGAAGAACTTTTGTGTGCACACTTCTCTCATCATAGATATTCCTACAACATAAAATAAATCATCATAATACGCTCACTCAATACGACTTCCTCTCTCTGATAAAATCGTGTATATAGCATACACCAAGGATTCAACAAATTCCTTTCTCATTATTCTGACAAATCGTATTCTGCACCCATTGGGTAAACGCCAAAATAATGCATCTGTCCATGCATTCTCTGAAGCACATCTCTTATGATTCTTCAAAAAAAATCCATATGAGCTGAAGTTTCAGTGTAGAGTAGTATTAAATTTTTAAATACTCGTAGTTACTCTCATTAACCGTATACCCAAGATATAATAATTTTACACAAATTATTCTTGTAAAAATCAATAGGGAAAACAACAAAATTCAAATAAATATACTGAAAATAAATCGTTAGAACTTAACATCAATAGCATTTTTATTTAATCTTCATAAAATTCTCTGGAGTTTATTGCGTACGAAATAGCGTACTTTCGTCAAATAATATTTTTATTCAGAAATGCTATTGTTGCACAATACTTGGGCGAGATTCATTCAGAAACAAAACATATGGATCAGCAATTTCTACCTAGTTGTACCGGATCTAGGTCAAGTTCAACGTTTATGAACTGCAACGTAAATACGATTGAGTTGAATTTATCACTATACTTTCAAATAACTAACAAAATATAAATTGGACCATTATGAAGAATGAATCCAAAACTAAAGCACGGCAGCCTCAACCACTTGTCGTGAATTGGGGTTGATTCACGACTAACTAGGTAGATACTGATCATTCATAGATTTAAAACACTTTAGAAAAATATAAAAACATTTATTTTACTATGTACAAATATGAGATTAAGACGATTGAAATTAATGAAGGAAATAATCAATAAAGAATTAATGAATTAAAGAATTGATGAATTAAATAATTGATGAATTAAAGAATTGATGAATCTCTCCTAGACTGGTTACTTTTGTATAAATTATTTTAGAAAGATCTATACTTACAATACATATTGGCTTAAACAGTTTATGAACATTTTCCATTTATTTAATACCGAATCTTCCAAACTCCCCCCATAGCCCTCACTAGCTGCGGGCACGGCAGAACTCTAAACTCGACTACTAGATCGAACTATCAGTGGCCTTTTTGAAAACTCTTGTTTATTTTCTGTTGAGGACAAGTTGTGTCTCAAAATAAAATATTTTCGCTCACGTACTGAATTGTAGAAGGTAAAAAGGTTACCCACGAATTGAATGATAATGAAATATTTTAATGTACAGGATGTTCCATATATTTTTGACAATATGTCGAAAAGGTGCTTCATACCTGGTTTTCTGAACACCAGAAAATATTCTAATAAACAATTTTTTATGCTCCTAAATACCTATGAAGCGAAAAATGTGGTTCGAAGCAATGAATAAACCTTGTGAAAAAAGCGGAAAAATAATTATGTTTTTGTGAAGAACATTTCCAACTGAATATTACTGTATTCAAGCAGCGTTCAAGGAACGATTTTAAATTTTAATCATTGCAAAAAATAAATTCATATTTGTTGAATAGAAACTGTCAATCATCTCATAATCTACCCTCGGTAAATTATCCGAACTTCCCTTCACGAAGCCTTTCTATATTTGGATGATGTTATGCAATAAAGGGTCAAGCCACAGTCAGCTAGTTTCATAATAAGAAAATATCGAAATAGTTTAGCAGATATAGGAATGATGGAATGTGGCTTAATACTATCTATCGTTAGTGGATGGAGCCGACTTACAATTGCGGGTTGAATCATTTTTGCTTATTGTAGAATAACTCTTTAGCAGTTCTTATCCACCACCATCCATTTAATACACAAATACATTCATACCAGATCGGTCATAATAACACCTCGCTACAGTATTAATGAATACATCAGTTAAATGTCGAATGTAAAAAAAAACAAACATTAACCTCAAATCTCGAGATCAATTTTGATGCAAGAGAACTGTCATAATGATTTGCGGTGTTGTCAATGCTCGTTCTTCATCAAAAGGATGGTCCGTTCAGGAAATTTGAAAGTTACAAATACGATAAGAAGTAGCTGATATGCGGATTTTTTTTCTATGAGTTGATCAAGTGACGAAGTTTCAATTATTGCTCAATGGCTTATACCAAGCTAGAATCTCTATTTTTGAGGAGAACGGTATTGAATGTTTCGGAACATGGGTTATGGTGGGGGTTTTTTCCGATGAACGTGACGTCAGCGGCACACTTTCAAATGAGATATATTTCAATTTAAAAAAAAATATAGCGGAACTCTTTGTTAAATGGACGTTTTAGACTAGAATCTATCGATTTAAAAGAGTTTTGCAATTTATTTTTCATAAGTGTAAAGGTCCATTTTTGTATTCACAAATGGAAATTATTATACATGAGTGGGATTGTCAGAGGAATAACACTATTCGCAAGTGAAAGGGGAGCATTTTTTTCAAAAGATTGCTCTGTGTGTGTGGGTGTGTGTATATGTGTGTGGTACAAAACTTGCAAGCTGAATTAGAACCACTTCCTCTCATCAAATGGAATTGTAATTTCACATGTTGGTTCAGTTCCGATGACAATACATTCGAATGTCAAAGAAATTGTCTCCCCTGCCCCCGAAATCAAGAAAGAGAACGCGTTGGGTTTCGGAATTTTATTTGAAGGATTTGGACGTCAAAAAATACAGCAAAATTAAGGTAGGGGGCTCGCCTCCTTTCCCTTTTCTAGAAAAAAGTGGAAGAACTCGTATTCCGTTCCTAGTTGATGGATACATCTGTTATTGTCCTTCGTGCGTTGTTATCTACTATGTCTGTTCATTTTAAACATATTTTGAGGATTTTACCTCAAAAAAACAAATAATTTGAAGACCGGATGATGAATTTAATGAAATTCGAAACGTTGGCAAAAAATCAACAGTTTTTCTTCGATTCTACTGATTCGAACCCCAACAAAATTTCTTGAAACGTAAAATTAAAACCGGAAAAGTCCGTTAAAGTAGTAAAAAATATCTGACCGTCGAACGTTATGGTTTAAAAAACATCACCCACCTTGCCTCCCCTCAGAAGCTAGATAGAGAACGCGTAGTGTTTCGGAAGTTATCTTGACGGATTTGGACATAAAAAATTACAGCAAAAAAAATAGGACTCACCCCTCTCCCTTTTTTAGGAAAAGTTGGAAAACTCGCGAAATTAAAATCGGAAAAATCCGAAAAAATTGTGAAAAATATCTGACCGTCGAATATTCTGGTTCATAATGGTCATCCTACTTGTTCCTCCTCAAAAGCTAGATAGAGAACGCGAAAGAATTCGAAAAAATCGATCGGAAGGCTTTACTGTTACGAAAAAAATTGGGAAAACTCGATAGAGAATAGAAATAAAAAAAATCGTAAAAACGATAAAAATTATCTGATCATTGAATTGGTTTAAAACAATTTCATCGTCCTCTCCCCCTAGAAAGCTAGACAGAGAACACGTAGAAATTCGAAAAAAAATTCTGTGCAACAACCGTGCAATAATGACGCATTAAATTGAAATGAACAGACTAAGAACCCTATCCACAGTAAACTAACAAAGAAACTAATAAATAAACTTGAAGAAGAACTTTAAAGAGAAGAGCTTTCATTTGAATGCATTGAAAAGGAGAAATAAAATTTTAAGGTGGTCCTAAGTATAATGGAATACGATTCTTCAATCATCTCCCCAGTGATATCAAAAATGAAAAAAGTATTAATAAATTCAAAACAAGAATATAAAAATATTTAGTGGAATCCTGCTTTTATGACCTTAGTTAGTGAATATTTTGATAATTCATAATTTTTTTGTTGGCTGGTTTGTATGGACGATATGTTTAAAGTAATATAAATATTTGTTTATCGTATATACAGGGTGTTATTTAAGTACGTGGCCAAACTTGAAGGGGTGATTCTTTGAGTGATTCTAAGACGAAGAGTTCATATAAACATAGATCCGGTAATACTTCGTTTTCAAGATTCAGGGTGTCATAATTTTTAAAAGAAATCGTTTTTGTCGTAAATATCTTAATAACCCTTCAACCGATTTTATTGAAATTTGGCAGTGTTATTGAAGGTCGTAAAGGGCAAATTTAACTCTAACTATATCAAAATTATGATGTCCAGTGGCGTCCCGGAAGGCACTGTAACCAATATTTTTGACAGAAAACATGTGCACCACTGATTTTTTGCAATTTTTGTATTTGTTTCACATTGAGCAACTGAAACTACAACTTTTTTATTTCCAGAATTTTTTTCGTATCCTGCTTTGTTTTTGAGAAAAAACATAAAAATCACTTCATTGCACGTCCCTGGCACAACACAATAAAAAATTGTTTTTATAGGGTTTTTAATGATTACAGGTGAATCTGTTATGATTAAAAATTGTTTGTTTCATTTGGCCAGTGCGTGCATAGTGATAACGCCGGAAATGCCAAAGCAACATCAAACAAGAAACACCCTTTATTAAAACCACACTGAAACAAAAATGGTACCTAGGCAATTTGTTTCTGTAAGAATACATTCAATAATAACTAACACAAAACTTACAATAGTTGCTCAAAACGTCCTCCTTCAACTTCAATGCAAGCATTAACTCGTATTAACATCGATTCCCGAACACGTTGAAATATTTCCGGCATATTGTTAAAAAATATGTGACCTGGGCGGCCATGACTGTGGACCTGCGCGACCGATCCAGTTTTCTCCATAACTTTCATCCAGAAAATGACGTGCTACTATGCTGAAGTGAGGTGGAGCCCCTTCGTGCATGAACCACATTGCTCCTCTTACTGCCAGTGGGACATTTTCTAGTAGTACAGGTAATACAAATTCCAAAAAATGACGATATTCTTGACCATTTAATCTCGGGGGTAAAAAATGAGGTCCAATGAGATAATCGCCAACAATACCAACCCAGACATTCACGGAAAACTGCTGTTGATAATTATTTTCATTAACCGCATGGGGATTTTCTTCTGCCCAGATATGCTTGTTATGAAAGTTCATAATTGAATTGTGGGAAAAACACGCTTCATCGGTAAATAATATACTGGATAAAAATGTCGGAGATGCAAAAGCCACGTAGTATAAACAACTCGCTTGGGAAAATCCGCAGGAAATAACGCTTGAACACGCTGTATGTGGTAAGGATACAGTTGGTGCTCTTTCAAAATCTTCCATACAGTAAAGTGAGAAATGTTTAATTGTTGTGCAATTTTGCGTGTGCTTGTATCGGGGCAACGCTCAACTTCATGTAGAACTTCTTCCTCCAGCGCCACTGTTCTTACCGTTGCAGGTCTCCCAATAAGAGCAGCCGACCTTTGAAAGGTGCCTGATTCGCACAGCCTTTCATGTATTCTCACAAATGTTTGCCTATTTGGAACATTTCGATGAGGATATCTTTCTTGATAAATGCGTCTAGCCGCTCTGGAATTGCCTTGGGCCATTCCATAGACAAAATGCATATCGGCCATTTCCGAGTTTGTAAACCGAACCATTGTCAGATATCAGTCACAAATTTTATATCTCAAAACTCTTGAAAACACATCAAATAATTACTATCAAATAATTACGGATGTACCGTTTCAATTTGTGACAGTTATGAAGTTAAATTTGTTTGAACATTTGTTGTTCCTTCTATGGCCCTCTTACTTTAGTTTCAAAACACTGCAGTAATACATAACAACATTATTTGTTTCATCGAAAACAGGTAATATGAGCGAAAAAAATTAAAAGATGACTTCCATGTAATATTAATTGTTTAATCATAAATAAAAATGTCTTTATTGCATGTCCATGGACAACAATGAGCCCATTTTGCTGCACGAGCCGAAGCCAAGAGCCGAAGACAAGTGCTGCAATTCATGCATACATATTTTTTTTTTCATTGCATTAATTTTGATGAAAATTCTAAGACTAGAATAGAGTATTGATATGAAAAAATATTAGTAAGACCCCAGTTTTTGATGGTTTAGTAGTTGAAATGTTTTATTGTGTTGTCACAGGGATGTGCAATGAAGTGATTTTTATGTTTTTTCTCAAAAACAAAGCAAGATACGAAAAAAATTCTGAAAATAAAAAACTTGTAATTCTAGTTGCTCAATGTGAAACAAATACAAAAATTGCAAAAAAATCAGTGGCGCACATGTTTTCTGTCAAAAATATTGGTTACAGTGCCTTCCGGGACGCCACTGGACACGATAATTTTGATATAGTTAGGGTTAAATTCGCCCTTTACGACCTTCAATAATACTGCCAAATTTCAATAAAATCGGTTGAAGGGTTATTAAGATATTTACGACAAAAACGATTTCTTTTAAAAATTTTGACACCCTGTATCTTGAAAACGAAGCATTACCGGACCTATGTTTATATGAACTATTCTTCTTAGAATCACTCAAAGAATCACCCCTTTGAGTTTGGCCACGTACTTAAATAACACCCTGTATATACAGGGTGACCCAAGGGTGTGCATGGTCCATAACTTTCTTTCTATGCAAGCAATCGACTTGATTTTTTTTTTCAATCGATAGGTTCAACAATGAACACATTCTGAAAATATGTTCATCGATATACAAGATGTTTCAAAATAAAATACACGACTACGTTCCATTTTTTTTAAATGGCAACCCTCCTTTTTTATTCCATTTTTGGATTCGCCACAAAATTGTTAATATAACGCACCCTGGTTTCATATACCTATCTTCAATAGTTTTTGATATATGTCAATTTATTTGTCAAAATCGCGTCGTGCATGGACCAACAGAAAAATTTATGATTTCAGAACCATTCAAGACAACTCAACCTAGTTTTTCCCAGACTATTCCTCAAGCTTCAGAGCATCTTTTGAAATGCTGGCGAACTTGAAGTCAATGTTCAATCGCCTACTACGATTTTTTTCAAATGACCATTTACAAATGGCAATAACTCGATTTTTTCAAATACAACACCCTGTATTTTATTGCACCATTACATGGCATTTTTAAAGAGCTTTTCGTCAATATCGGCTTTATGGGGTCTACTTTGTGTAGTTTGCCAAATATGTTGAAAATAAGAAATGTGGATGGTTCTTGAGGAATCTAGGAGGTCGCTTTCGTGAAATTTGACACGTTCTTAAAATTATGGAGAGAATATGTTTTTGAAATTGTAATATAAACAGGAGTACATTACAAAGAAAATAATTCTAGTAATAGTTACAATAACAGGAAAGAGTGATTAACAATAAACCATGTAAAAATTTTGGGGAAAGGCCACTTATAAATGCTCGAATGGGTCCCCATCATGTTCCACACAAGCTGCTAGTCTTCTTGTGAATGAGTCCCGAACTCTAGCATGCATTGCTCCATTAGTTGAACAGAAGGCTTCCGTGATCCTATTTTTCATATATTCTGCAGTTGTCGGACGATCTCCGAAAACGTTTTCTTTCACGTACCCCCAAAGGAAGAAATCTAGAGGCGTAAGGTCTGGGGATCGCGCGGGCCAAGGAATAGTACCTCCTCGGCCTATCCAACGATTAGGATAGGATTGATCTGAAAATTCTCGAACTATACTATGGTTTTGCACCGGCGCACCATCGTGCTGCAACCACATGGTTCTTCCGGTATTCAAACCCACTTCTTCTAACATTCTCGGAAGATGTTCGCGAAGGAAACGTAAATATCTTTCACCATTTAGCACATTGTCGAAGAAGTAGGGACCAATAATGTGATTTCCAATAATTCCTCCCCAAACATTAAGCGACCATCGCTGTTGGTGGTCAAGGGTCCTCAACCGGTGAGGATTTTCGACTGCATAATAATGCATGTTGTTTTTGTTGACCGAACCGTTGTTCTTGAAAGTTGCTTCATCAGAAAACAGAATTTTGTTTAAAGTATTATAATCCTCATCAATCATGCCATTCATTTGAATACAGAACGCAACTCTATTGGCAAAATCATCACCATACAATTCTTGATGTAGGTTCAGATGAAAAGGGTGGAACTTATATTTCAATATTATTCTGTTCACACTACTTTGTGAAATATCCGTTTCCGCTGCTATTTCCCTAGTGCTAACGTTAGGATTTTCTGTAGCATTTTCCTCATCAATTCGACCACCAACAATTTCCTACTACTGAGTTCAAACCGATCTCTCAACTTTTGGAATGAAGACACCCGTGGAGATCTTGCTTCCGGATATTTTTCATGGTAGATTCTGCTTGCTAATAAAGAATTTCTGTCAGCTTCGCCAATACAGTAGACCATTTTCACTAATTCTTCGCGAGTGAAATTCATTTTCAACAATTTTACGTGTACAATTATTGATAGTACAAGGATGTCAAATTTTACGAAAGCAGCCTACTAGATTCCTCAAAAATCATCCACATTTCTTATTTTCAACATATATCGCAAACTACACAGAGTAGACCACACAAATGCTATATTGGCGAAAATCTCTTAGAAAATGCCATGTAATGGTGTAATAAAATACAGGGTGTTGAACTTGAAAAAATCGAGTTATTGCCATTTGTAAACCGTCATTTGAAAAAAATCGTAGTAGGCGATGGAACATTGACTTCAAGTTCGCCAGCATTTCAAAAGATGCTCTGAAGCTTGAGGAATAGTCTGGGAAAAAGTAGGTTGAGTTATTTTGAAAGGTTTTGATGTTATGAATTTTTCTGTGGGTCCATGCAAGACGCGATTTTGACACATAAATTGGCATAAGTCAAAATCTATTGCAGATAGGTATATGAAACCAGGGTGCGTTATGTTGACAATTCAGAGGCGAATCCAAAAATAGAATAATAAAGAGGGTTGCCATTTGAAAAAATTTAACGTAGTTGTGTATTTTATTTTGAAACATCTTGTATATTAATGAAAATATTTTCAGAATGTACTCATTGTTGAACTTATCGATTAAAAAAAATCAAGTCGATTGCTTGCATAGAAAAAAAGTTATGGACCATGCACACACCCCTAGGTCACCCTGTATGTACCTATATATGTCTGTGTATATACATTTTATGACTTTTCCTATATCATGTGTATGATCTTAAAGGATAAATAAAGTTTATTATTAAACCTATCATTTTGGTAAGTACATTATAAACTTTTAAATGATTTAAAAGCTTGTCGCGGCAATAAATCTTGAGTTAATTTTAAATTTAATTACAATAAGAAATACATAGCTACTTCTCGCGACCAAATTTTATATCAATTAAGATTTTATAATATAACAAAATGATAGGTATAATTCACTTCAAAATTTATTTTCTTCTTTATAGTGCATTTAAATGAAAGCTCTTCCCTAATAAGTTTTTTTTAAAGTTTATTTATTCCTCTTCCTGTCAGTAAAATTTATTCCGAACAATAAATCTAGATATTTGGAAGTAAAAACACCTAACATAAAAGTAATCCGCAGCTCCCAAAAATTATCAAAATATATTATGTTTCAACCAAAATCAGGAATTTTATTATCACTTTCTTTACAAATATATTTTTCAGTTTTAGTAGGTTGAATTCTGTAAAAAAGAGAAATATCACAGGTTTCAACCAGTTTTCATATTATAATTTGCTTCACAATAAATCTGATGTTTCAAATTACAGACTATTACTGTGTTTCACTTCCAACATATAAATGAATGCCTAATGTTGAATTGTTTTTCAGATACGATGGGAAAGAAGTGGGATAAGTTCATCCTCCTCATGTGGAAAAATTGGGTTCTTCAATACCGTAGACCAGTTCAGACCATCATAGAAGTCGTCACTCCTGTCATTTTGTGTGCCATTTTAGTGATTATAAGAAGTTTGTCGATTCCAACGCCTTGTGACACCATAACTTTTGAACCCTTTTCGCCTCTACCCAGTTTTAACCAGAGCAGTTCTTTCCTATTCTCCCCAGCCGGTGCAGAAAAGTAAGATGATCAACTAAATAATTTGAGAAATATGGTCACGTCTGTGCATAAATATCCCGGTTAACACAAACATCTAGGAGATGTTGCTTACTTGATCATAATGGTAACAAAATGACTTGCATTTTGACATCACTATTACCACTTACTGATGCCAAATGTTATGAATTGTCCACAATTTTCTTCTCGGTGGTGTCGCGTTGAGGCACAAAATCTGAAGAAAATTGCAAAGCACATTACCATGAATTTTGGTTTCATTGCGATTTTGTCGGTGAATTAGGTTGGTAAAATAATTGAGCATGACATGACCATCACGACACAAAATGGCCAGAGTTGTTTGTCGAGTCGAGAGTCAAGTAGAATTTGTATTTGGTTGACGCCATTCTTTAAATATTCTATAGGTACTTCTGATAGTGTTCTGTTTGATTCGTATCATTTCAATAGTTGAATCGAATGTGTTTATTACCATTGCCCAATTATTATTTCTACCAAGAAGTGTGTCCCTTCAAGAACCGGAACGGTGAGTAGAAACCCCAGATTGAAGAAACAGGAGAAAGAACATGATCAACTGCGCAGCCTGCCAATTTTACCTGATATCCCTACTCCTGGGGAATGCCAATCTAATCGTTTATCCCTCCGAGCAATAAAAAATATAGAGGTGCCATTTCTATATAAACAACACACGTTGTTATGAGAGCTGCATATCACTATCCTTTGTGATAGAATGTGGGTGAGGGGTAACCTCCGAGTTCGGAGGGGGAGATTTGTTATTGTTATGATATTCGGATGTAAGATTAGAACCAGTTGCGGCGTGCTGATTTTTTTCCTGTTTAATTTTTAACTCTAGACGACAACATGCCTGGTTGAAAACCACGTGTGTTGTCAATCAAAGATACTGTATTGTGCGGAAACTTGTATTATTGCTGTTAAAGCAAACAATGAGGTCATAAATACTGAAAAAATAAATAAAAGTGCTGAAGTAAAAAAGTAAATATATTCAAATTATTGGATCACATCAGTAAACTATACACTATACCTACACTATATATATCATATACATGCATTATAATACACATAAGAATTTACACATAAACTATAATACACCTACCCACTAAGCAAGGTGAGGTTGCATAAAGTTTTCAAAAACCTATCAAGAGCAACTGTAAAGTTGTTACGTCCTTTGCAGCCAACGTTCAGCAAGTCCCCTGTAAACAGCAGATCTTCCCCCTCATGGCATTACAATTGTAAAGGTATCATTTGCAAACTTGTCAGAAACTTGAGTGAGTTAGATACTGACTTTCAGTACAGTTACAAATGCTGAGTTCCAGCAAATAAATATTTGATAACTTATCTGAAACTTCTCAATTTTGTCAAGAGTTTGCGCTAAGCTTACAGATGCAAACTTCCAGCACATACCATTTTGCAAACTTACCTGCAATTTACTTAATTTCGTTGTAGGTTTACAGTATAGTTACAATAGCTAACTGCTAGTAAATTAATTTTCAGACACTTGCCCAAAGTTCATTCTCTTCTATCGTAGATTTGCATTACAGATATCATTTTCAGTTTCAAAACATACGAGAGGAAGTGAAATACAAGCTGAAAAGCATTTCTTATTTTAACCTAGTTTGAATTATATGTTTCGAGATGTTCTTCACACACTTCAGGAAACAACTATTTTCTCCTTCTATAGGACTTGTGGAAAGTGAAAACTGGTGGCTGAAACTAATATTCAAGTATTCAAATTAAACAATAGATTGATTGTTTTGTCTATTATTTTAATATTAGTTATTTTGGTAATGTACACATATTAGATCTTTCTTAATTTGTCCGAGGGATTAGCTATAAATTCACCTTTTGTTTTGACGTCAACTGCAAATCAAACTTTATGGATTTGACGATATGTAGCAGGCGATGAGGTTGACGCCATCTTGAACTCAAATATTGTAAGAGAAAACTAGTAAACTCACCATTTTATCAATTGAATATACCTACTCACAAAATATTATTATTGTTTTTGTTTATCTCAACATTCCAAACACTCGGAATAACACACAACTGACACTTACTAGACTAACCTATCTCTGTCACTCCGTCTCTCGCTGCCATAACGCTGTGCTGTGAAACGACCTGACGCGATCGGTCACGAACAAAAGCTATGGGCAGTGTCTGATGCAACATAGTGAGCGCCAAATTTAAATCAGTGTTTTGAATATTTGTGATAGAAATTAAGAGTTTGATAACGTGGTTTCAAAGTTGTTATGTTAGGATGAACCGGAATGTTTATTAGGAGATTTCAAAATTATCGGGAGTTCTAGAAAATGGATATTTATATCCATTGCTTTTATGCCACTAACAGGCCGGTGGGTATTCACATACCTAATATTCTCAAAAACGCTTTGAATTTCGTTTGCAATGTAAAATTTGTTTTTCACTTTTTTCCTAGGAATAGGTTAATATACCTATAACACATATTCTTATAAATTGGTACAGGAGTGACATCATGAACTTCTAAATACTATTTCCGCTGTAGATAGGTACTCGACCGCAAGCTTGTGAATGTAATGTTCATGATTAATAATATTTAAAACTTTTCAGCAAATCTGATTGGGTAATGTTGTTTCAAAAGTTTGTGGCGAACTATTTCTTGTAAATTCCTTGAAAGTGAAAATTTGCAAATGAATGACAATCTTCCTGGTTTAAGTTTGCATGTGTCAAATTCCGGCAACGTTACAATTGTACAGTTATACAAATTCACAATTGGAGATATACGAAGAAGTTGCACGGGCAATATTGCAATTGTAAGGTAACAGTAAGTGTTAACTGGAATACTTTCAAATGATTCTTGACAGCAAATATTTGGAATGTCCGCACAAACAAGTTCTCAAATGATGCATTTTGTAACCTTATCGCAAACTAGTGTAACTTACCGTGCTTAATGGGTAATGATTTATGCATAAACTATAATACACATAACATGTTACATTCAAATTTATGTTGAAGGCGTGTTATTGAAATACTCATACAAAGTGTAGTTAAAGCCTTAATAGCTGTTTAACTCTTATTCTTATGTTTTTTTTTTCTGAATTTAGATTATTGGTATCTTGGGGCAGATAATCAAAAAGTGTTTTAGAGTTGTCAAAAAGTGATTTCTCTACTTATGTAGAGTTAGGCTCAGGAAGCGATCGATATTACAAGTCTGCCTGGTAGAAAAACGAGCATTTCTCATGTAGTCATTATTTAACTCCTGTTTCTTAAACATCAAACAGGTGAGAGTCATTGAAGTTTATGAGTTGAATAGGGGTCGACATGTTTCTCTGAAGACATCTCTGCAGGCATACCAAACAACAGCTCTATTTTGATGTAGTCTTGATTTGCTCACAGGGTGGAGCGATGACTTGCTTATTGTAAATCGTCTGTCTAGTTTGAAACAAATCAAAATTTTGTATTGCATTTTTCTATTCTTTTGCTGGAGTAGTTTAATTTTTTGTATCTGACGGATTATAGTTCTCGTTGCTACTTTTAAACACATTTTTCTGGTATCATCTTTGTTCATATCATCGGTTTCACAATCACGAATTCTTCTAAAATAGCATACATTTCAAAAACACACACATAACGTCCAAGTTATTATGATGTAATAGTTGCAGAACAGTAAAGTGAATCCCATGTCCATCAAATTCAAAGAAAAAAATATCACTAAACTACCTATCGTCGTTGATACTGCAATACGAGCAACATGTCCAGAAACATTCATTTCACAGAAGACTGTAGATAATAACTATCTATGACCATAGCAGTCGATGCCAAAACACCGAAGAAAAAAATAACTACTACATAAGAATTTCTCCCGGTCATTGATTTGGAATTCAAAGTATTATTTAATCGCGCGTAGAAGTTTTTATGTAGTACCTATTATCATTTTACAGTCTCCTGTGAAATAAATGTTTCGTGACATAGCTCGTATTGCAGTATCAACGATGCAATGTTTTAAGTACTCGAAAGACATTCCAACAAGACAGAAGAGTTGAATTTGCTCATTTACTTCTTAGTTTACCCACACTGCAATAAGTTTTTTCCTAATTACTGATAGGTTATCGTTTTTAAGGTAGACTTAAATAAAAACAATGTTTTATTTCAACAAATAGTGTATTTTTTTCTCAAAATCGGGATTATGCCATGATTACCATGCTGCGACGCCCATGGTTTGATTTGACAAGACGACAAATAAGTAGTAAACGGACGTAAACAAACATGATCGCCAAGTTAAGAGTGAATATAACATGGAATTCTAACCTGGTCCCCGAGTGCAAACGGATATATCCGACAGTGCCCATTTTTATCATGATTCGGGCTGAGATGTCTGTTAACAACGTTGGATATGTTGCTTTCAAGAAAGAGACAGATAAGCCCTCTCTATATCCCTCTAACGTACCTGCTTCGAATTATGGGATTACCTGTCAAAGTTTGACTTTTTGAGGTTATATTTAGATTGAAGTGAAATTTTGTTTGTTTTATTTTGTGTTTATCACGGTTGTAATAAAAAAGTGTCTCGGAGTGTTTGGAATCAATGCAAATACTCCTGTAGTGAAGTATACAAGATGGATATGAAATTTGTTCATCTATTCCCGTAAGTTTGTTATGGATTTAGGGGGAGTAGTCAAGGTACTAGGGAAATGGTCAAGGTACCAGGGCCATATTTATCCCATTGTCGAAAATATCAATTCATATTACCCACCCCTACGTACCCTAATACATGAGACCCAACTGGATATAACGCGGTGATATTTTCGTTTCGACCTTCAGGGAAAATTGTATTCCATTAAAGACTATTTCAATTATGACACCTAGTGAAATAATATATAATCATGTGCAGTGAAAGGATAACGGAGGAATATGGTGACATAGAAATAACAGATATTTTCCATGACAATGTATTCGGTACCAGTTCGACAGAGTATGAAGAAGAAAAAGTCATATACCGTGTGTCCGCTGAAAGTTGACTTTTTTGTTTTTGAAAATAATGGAATGAAATTTAAATGATCTGTATAAGACAATAACCTGCATCTTCTGACAAGTAACTCAAGTTCATTCAACTTCCGGTTTCACCAGAAGTGACATAAACTTAAACATGAACCTGGTATATTTTCACTTCTCTTGTATCTATTTGACATACTGAATACAACCATGTGTTACTTGTCACTATTCTTAATCGAATTTTATTTTTATTTCGAAATTTATTCTTTACTCTTCAGTCCTAAAATTTGTCGCGACTAGGGCTACTAGGGTAGCATCCTGAGTCGTATAAGGGGTTGTTTCCCTTATACCAAATGCGACTTGGGGTGTAGCTACAGATGGTAGCTATAGTAAATCAAGGAGTAGTAACAGAACATAAATATTTATTAAATAACAACTGGGATACGGGGGAAAGCTATATACACATTTGAAATACGGGATACTCAATAGGCCATATTTATAAAAATGAAGCATTTACTTGCAAGTAAAAGGTAGAAGCAAAAGGTAGAAGTAAAAGGTTTTGCTTTAATTCGTATTCATAACCTCTACCTTTTCCTTGCAAGAACATGCTTCGGATAAATAAAGTAAAAGGTATAGCGATTTGGACAGGTTGAGACTTGCAGCGTGCAATCGGCGCGAATGTGTTCTGCGAGCGACAGCGGATTAGTTTATTTGTTTTATACTTGAAACTATTCGAAAGTGAATTGAGGTGAAATTGATCTTCTGATTTATTTGTGCAGTGTTTAAGGTTATTATAAATTTAAAATGTCTGACACAGAGTGTGAGAGTGAACAGGAAGGTAAAGAAGATTTGAGTACTGGGATGATGTTTATTGCTGAAAGAGTTCAAGCATTTCCGGCAATTCTTGAAAAATCTCAAGTTCCAGCGATGAAAAAGAAGAAAACTGCTGCATTAACTGAAATCGTTAACAATTATGTGACTCTGTTTGGTGAGGAGATGGAAATTAAAGCTTTCATGAAGAAAGTAAACAATATGAAAACACGATTGAAAAAGAAAACATATAAAAATAGAACAGGGAACAAACCTATTGGCCTTCTGTCCTGAGAGAAAGTAATGTTGAAGGCCATGCATGCAGACATAAATCCTGTACTAAGTCGGGTACCAGGTGATAAATACATCCGTATCCACCATTACTACGTACTGACTATATAAATATTTTTCTTAGGGGCTCTGGCAATTGGTGTGTCAACCGAACCTTCTGTAGCTACGTCAAGGGATGACATTACGGAAAGTGATGCCCATCAGATAACTGCGCCTGTAGTGATAGCTACCAAAAAGAGATCGCACATATCAGTAGAAGAGGTTGCTCAAAAAACAAAACCTCCAAAGCCTACAGTTGTTTGTGAATGACCAGAATAATCTGATGAAACCAGGACCTTAACGACAACCCAGCTACAACGATTAGTTTTACTAGAGCAACTGAAATTTGCTCGTCTTCAACAACAATATTTCGCCGCCAAGCTACAGAAATTGGATGAGACATCCAACAAAGAACCTTCGAAAAGGTATAGTGTCGTGGGAGATCAAACTTACCATAACCTGTAATATATGTATGTGGAATTTAAATAAGAAAGAGAGACAAAATAAAACGATTTCTTCCAAAGTGAAACGGGTAAGTTTATTATTACGTCACGAAATCCTTGTGGGCTCTTAGTAAACAATATTTACATGGTATCTTATGAAACTTTTTTCACATAATTATAGACCGATATAATTATTGTTAATAAGATGAGCCAATTCTTCTCGCCGTTCTTGTCCTTGTGCACGAAGAACATCTACATTTTCGTCCTCCATAATATATCTCAAGTCCTGTTCCTCTTCTTCATCTTCTTGAAAATCAACATCTCCTAGATGCTTAGCTATGTTGTGTAGCACAGCACATGCAATTATAACGTTTGGATTTTCTGTATTTGGGTAGCGGATCCATTCGCCGCTCTGTTGAACCAACCGCTCAGCACCGCATGAAATATTCTTGATACTGTAGGCTGCGTGCATCCCAATTCTTCAGCAATCCTGATCTGGAATCCAGTGTTCGCACAATAACGCAGAAATATCTTTATTTTCATCACAGGTGACAGGGCTGCTCCTCGAGTTTCGGGATCAGCGCCAAGAAAGTGGTCCGCCACACCACATTCTGTTCCTCAAATCTGAATAACGTTTTAAAATCCGATTCACGTGGCGTACGTCTCGGTTTATAGTATTTTCTTGTACATAAATGCACCATATATGCCTTAACAAAGAGAACACTGGGATCACACAACCAAAGTTCACTTCGTATACTAGCCTTTCCAGGCGAAAGAACTCTTAAAAATACTCAAGTTTTACGTTACAAGCTGTGTGATAACTGGGCAACTACTAAAAAGAACGAGAAAAGTTGCTGTAGACCTAGATTTCTTTTTGCCGAACCAAATCCTTCAGTTTTGGAGCAAATGCTTCTTTTTATAGATACGAAGAACGTAAAACCTTTTCCTCTAAAGCAAATCCCTCGAAGCAAAACCTTTTCCTTCACTTCTTTTTATGAATATACCTTGAAGAAATTGCTTTTATTTTTGAAAGTAAAAGGTAAGGCTTCTTTTTATAAATACGGCCTAATAACAAAATATGGGTTACTCAAAACAACTCTTACCTAAAACTATTACTAAACCAATACTTACAGCTAAGGCCAAAAGGGCCTAGCCTATAAGGCAAAACCAAAGTCGTGATTCCTTAGTAATTGTCTAATTGTGTAAGGTTTGAATGCATTCGGACTAGGTGAGAAAACTGATATGATTTCTTAAATCGCGACTTGGAGAACCCATTCTTTTGGTTGGTAACTTATCAAGATTCTATTATTATTATTATAATAGACAACTATTAAAATTATTAAATATTTATATTTTAATGTGTCTTTTGTTTGAAGTTGGGGTTGAATCTTTCTTTCAGCATAGTTAAGGTCTTCCTACAGAGATTGGCCTGGGAATTAGTTTTTAAAATCATTTATCACTGTAGATGGCGTCCAATAAACACCATAATTAATAAGAAACTTATTCTCTGTGCCACAAATTGGACCTTTTGAAAATCATCGAGTGACGTCGACTTACGCCCTTGCCTCCGAAAATCAAAAAGCTAGCCTGGCCAAATGTGTACCTAAGATAAGGTTACACTATATCTTATCGTTCCATTCCTTCTGAATTTATACAAGGAAATGTTTATATCATTCGGTCAACGATTTTAGCTCGTCACGCGACTTTGCGAATTTCAATATCGGTCGTAAATGGCAACGAACTACTATCCTGATCGAATTGATAAATACAAGACGAATGGATCGATGCACTAGAACAATTCAAATGGCATTACTCGATATTTACGACAATAATACAACTTTACTCTTTCAAAATGTAACAGTAAAAAGTTAGGAATGATACATGGTTGTATTCAGAATGTCATGTGGAGACAAAAGAGAGAAAATATACTGAGTGTGCCATTAAATAAACGAAAGTTTAATACACTTCTGGTGAAACCGGAAGTTGTATGAACTTGAATTATTCGTCAAATATCGCAATTTTAGGTCGTATGTGGAGCTTCTGAATTTCATTCCATTATCTTCAAATACAAAAAACTTATAGGGGCAAGCCACCTCCCGTGGACACCCGGTATAAGTCTGGAAATGTTATTCATAAAATTACAGAAATTGGAGACTGTATTGGGGGTCTCATAGGAGATAGAACAGACTTTTTGTTGTCATTCATCAACCAAAAAGATAAATGTGACACCTGTCTCGGTGATTTCATATGCACAAATGCAAAAAAGGTTTTGCAGGACAATTTTAATGAAAATTTCACCCATCTACTTTTTAACTAATAATATGCCTTAATTTTGACTAGTTACCATGGCCACTAAAAAAAATCGGGGAAGTTTTTTCGTGGCGCCACGATATTTAAGTGGAATTTTTTTGACAGTTGAAAAGGTGAACATATGATTAACAACTATTAAATATTGTAGACATACCTGTGAATAATGCAAAATTTCTATAAGAATTAACATTATCATTTATTATTCGCTACAAAGTTTCATTAAACAGAAAACACAAATTTGTTTTATTATTATGCATTAACAATGTATATTTCAAAATAACGTAGGATCCACAAACATAGTGAGATTCAAATGTTGCTTGAATTCTAACCAATCCTCTCTTCCTAATGGTGAATAGGAAGGTGGCAAATTAATTAGATGTCTGTGTTTTAAGACATATATGTAATATTTTGAAACAAACTTGTTCAAATCTCTTCTACGCAAAAGGCCATATTTAAGGTGCATTTAGTCAACATCATTTTAAAATTGTGCTTAAATTTATGTTAAAAACGAAAGTTGAATCTGTTGAATCAAATAGCACCATGTATACAACAATATTAAGTTTATGCTAAAAACATGTCACTTTGAAAATCCCAACTTTATAAGAATCTTCCTTTTACGATAAAAATATTGTCCATAATTCATGTGTACCTGAAGTTTCATGTCATAAAATGTACCTATCATTCTTAAATGTATGCCTGAATCTGAAACTCGTATAATATTAGGTCTCATACAAAATTATTGTCAAGGTTATGTTTATGTCAGTGCTTATGCTAAAGTTACGTTTATGTTGACTAAATGCACCTTTACTTGATATCTGAAGTAGACTTTCTTGGATTTTCGTAAACAAACCATTCAACTCTAACGCTTCCTGGTCGCAATCTTCCATTAAATTCGTTAAATATATTAATTTTGGATGACATATTTGCACTTGACTCAATTTGCAGTATTTACATGAATTGTACTTTTCAAAGCATTTCATTTTTCTCAAATTGTTTAACGCAAATGCTTACAAGAAATATCTTACATAAGAATATCTTTGTTTGCTGATTTACTATACAGTAACTCAATGTAATTTACCAATATAAACCTCATCTGTCAAAAGCATGGCCGCCTATATCACGGCCACCTACTGCACAAACCATGTTAATATTATATTTTTTACATTAGAAGTGTTATGGATTACTTTAACAAAAAATACATTTCTACCACCTTTAGTAAGCTAAAGTTATGAAAGGGCGATAGACTGATCTAATAATTATGCTGTGAAATTTTCTTACCGAATACCACGCAAGCTTGAATTATTCTTGAGAATTTTCTTTCGGGCACGAATATTTTAAGAAAATTTTCAAAATATTCGTATCCTCAAAAAAATTTCCGGAAATAATTTAAGCTCTTGTGATATTATAAGTGAAAATAATCCCGCATGCTTTGTGAACTTGTTCACAAATGTATCGAATATGTTGTTGAGTCATAATTTATTTAAATCTCTTGAGGTATACTTCAGAGAACCAACGCTTTTCTCTTCCTATTCCAGCAATCTGATAAAATTCATATGCTCAATATACACAAACACTAGGGTGCACCATTGCAACAATTTTTTTTCTTGTTTTGGCATTGACTGCCATGGTCATTATAGCAATGTGTTTTGGGTAGGCCTTGTAACTTACTTCATACGCCCCTCAGGAGCAACACAGTTGATTATTAAAGCCACAGTGAATCATGGAGGAATATTCCCAGCCGGCACGAGATTCAATCATTCAAAATTTCACATCTGAAATTGAAAAAAGTCCGCACCAGCTGGAAACCGAGCCTTGGACCTGTTAGCTAGTTCCCGCCAAAAATTTATACAATTAATATGAAAGTGATAGATCAGGTTTTATTAAAATTTTACTATTTGAAGGCCAATAGCACTTAAGTTTCATTTTATCATCGTGCTCGAATAAATGAATATTTCGACTCATTGGTGAGAATACAATTCAGAAGAAGTTTTTGGTGAAGGTGGTTATATGAACTCATATTTCTCATGAAAATGCACGCCCGCCCATCCCAAATGAATACAGATTTTTGTGAAATAATAAGTGACGTTTTCCCTGAATACGAATCTGTGCCGCGTCCCACTCCTCAGGAATAACTCAAAATATTTGGTAGGCTTCGCGCACGCTAATTTGTATAGCCGTGTTTAATCTTCAGTTTCGTTAATCTAAGGTAGAAACTCAGAAAGGTGAATTCAGTGATTTACAGAATTTGACATTTTCAGGATAGGTATACCTATTTCGCCGAAAAGAAAGTGCTGTTTATTGTTTTTTCTTCATGATTTAGACAGAGTTTGATAGTTTTTGTTTGTTTGTGAAAAGTATATACTACGGAATCAACTCACGCATTTGTTTTCTATCATTCCATTCCATATGAACCGTAATTCATTACTAAGAATAATAATATTGAGGTATAATTTATATTTATGTTGAAACGTGGTGAGCTTTGTTTTATTCTTGACATACATGAGAATCAGAAAGTGAAGCGCATTTTTAAAAAAGAACCAGTACATTCAATTTCACATCGTTACATCGAAAGGGTCTCAATGTGTATTCGATTCCGAAGTATAAAAGGACTCACATTGGGCTAATTTCGAGTCATATTTCGCATCTCATTTTAATGTCTCGACCTGACCAACGGGGCACCGTATAGACGTTTATGCGAAAAAAATGGAAGTTACTTTGCGATTCAGTGGTGTGATCTGAAACATGAATGTGAATCCCACTACCATCTCTGAGACCATCCTGTGTTGACTGGGCCCAGAATTTTGGGTATCGTTGCGAGTTTGTCAGTATAAACGGAATTAGGCTGTTAAGAAAATTGAGCATGACAGCCCCATCACGACACAAAATGGCCACAGTTGTTTGTCGAGTCAAGAGTCAAGTAGAATTTGTTATTGGTTGACTCTATTTTTTAAATATTCTATAGGTACTTCTGATAGTGTGAAGTGTTCTTTTTGATTCTTTTTATTTCAATAGTTGAATTAGATGTGTTCATTAACATTGCCTAATTATTATTTCTACCAAGAACTGTATCTCTTCAAGGACCGGAACAGTAAGTAGAAACTATGAAAGGTAAATTCAGAGATTTATAGAATTTGCAAAGAAAATGCTGTCCAGAGGATTGGAGTGGAATTATAGATTTTTCTACATTTCTGTATATTGTTTTTCCATGATTTAGACAGTTTGATAATTTTTTTTGGTTGTGAAAAGTATATGCTACGGAATCAACTAACGCATTTGTTTTCTAGCATTGCTTTCCATATGAACCGTAATTCATTATAAGGGCCGGTCTTTTCACCTTACAATAAAGTCTCTGATAACTATCTATCGGATGAACTTCACAGGTTTACATATCCTCATCTGATAGATAGAGTTATCTAGGACTTATCTATAGGTGAAAAGACCGGCCCTAAGAATAATAATATTGAGGTATAATTTCTATTTATGTTGAAACATGGCGAGCTTAGTTTTATTCTTGACATACAGGAGAATCAGAACGTGAAGTGCATTTTCAAATAAGTACCAATCCATTCAACCAGTCCAGTCAACTCCCAAAAAACTTCCATTTCTTGTATTCTTGAAACTCGACTAAAACCTGGACTAAAGGGGTTCTCAGAGTCGCTGATAGCGAAACTGGGACCAGAACTGAATAATTCAAGTCAGTGGTCCCAATATGGCGCTTCAATGACCAAATGACTTTTTTGTGGAATTATCAAATTCAATGAAAACATGGCCCAGTGGTTAATAGGGTCAGCTGTCACCAGACACCCTATGAATAATTAAGTTGGTGCTGCCATCGACATGAGTTTGAACCATAGAAATATATAGGGGTATGATAAAGTAATGCACAAAATTCATAAAACGTACAACGATCACTTTTGAAAAAAATGCAAAAACATGTCAAACTGTTTTTTTTAATCCGCATCTTTTGACCTAAGTTACAAAAATAACACGTCAAAGTTGTCAAAGTTATGACGTCATCAAAAATTTTTTTTTAATGGGAAGCTAAGATTTTTATTACATTATGTGATGGAGCTTGTGTTTTCACACAAGAGAAAAATAGTTGTTCACATAGGGCTCACATAAGAAAAAAAAAACGAGAAAATGAATAAAAAACGAAATAAACGTAAGTTTCATAATAACTTTTCAATTAACTAAACAGGCAATTAAACCAACTTTGAAGTGTTATTTTTGTAACTTATGTCAAAAGATGCGGAATAAAAAAAACAGTTTGACGTGTTTTTGCATTTTTTTCAAAAGTGATCGTTGTACGTTTTATGAATTTTGTGCATTAATTTATCATTACTTTATACTTACCCTAGAAAGCTAATCCCGCCAATTTTCAGGGCGAAAAGCATGCCGCGTATGCAACCCGTTTCCTATGTGCGCATGCGCGTCATCAGTGTAGTTTGGGTAGATCATTGCCAAGTTTGAAAATAATTTGGTGTTTTTTGTTATAAGGCAATAAAACAAATGTCATTTGAAAGAGAGAAAATTGACAGCGCATTTAGGACTTTTTAAAACCGAAAAGAACCTTTTAGAGATAGATTGCTCCGAATTTCAGGAGCGAAAGAAAATTATTTAAAACAGTAATGTACCCTACGCTACTGTAATTATAATGAACGTGCAACAGTGCTTTTTCATCAACAGTAAGACTTATCACTAAGATCTGCCACTCCTGTCAAAGACAGAGACGGTTTTTAGAATTTCAGATTTTCTTTTGTCGTTTTGTGTGGTGTTTGTCGTCGTTGGTTATTCTTTCATCTTTCGTGAATCTGCATTAATGTTGTCCCTTAATAATAATAATAATAATAAATATACTTTATTGTCAAAAAATTGTCAATTTTGTAGACAAAGCATAGTAGGAATACATTAAATATTGTGATAAGACGATATACACGTTTAAAGACAATTTCTAATAAAGCTGTTTCTTCCTAAAAATAAACAATGAACTGTTTAGTGTTGTGTAAAAGAAAAAGACCTGAAATAAATCATTTTTGGTAGATAATGAAATTTTGTATGTACCTATATGCTTTGCTCAAAATAGCTCAAATACTATTTTAGCTTGACAAAAAAGGCATGAATTTTGGTTATTGTATTTAAGAAGAGACCCCAGCAGGACATTTGAGTAAGAAAATTAGAATTTGTTGCAGACATTTTCCTCATGAAGATTCATGTGGAAACGACAATAGAATAATTTAAAACCTAGTGCAGTACCAATACTGTATCTGCGTTAGCATACATGGCAAGTGATACAACTTTCTACCACACCGCTTATATTGTGAGTTCTAGATTCATACAAAAAGTATTAAACATACACAGAATCGCACTTTTTTATGCACCCCCATTGTGAAAATTGCACTAAGGTAATACAACCAGAAATACTCGTAGAAATATCATGTTACTCTCTTCAAATGATTTAAATTAAATGCAGTTGCGTATTTTAACATGAATCGTTCTAGAAAAAAAACCTCGAGCTTCCAAGCATTCTATTTTATAAATCCAATTTGAGTTGAAATTATTCATGATATTAGCTGAAATAAATTTTCATAATTTTTTGTACTTTCAATTTATTTTTCAATACAGTGCTACCTTGAAATTCGCACCGACGATTTGGGTTTGTTCCTTATGTTTTTGTTGGTTAACTACAGCTGTGAAGTGAATGTGTTACCAAAATTCAGTCGCTTCAGAGCGGTAAATAATAATAATAACCGTACTCTACTGATGGCATTTGCTGAATATTCAGGATCATAAATATGTGAAAATATGTATTCAAATCGGCTGAATACAAACAACAGCACAATGTGGTTTCGAACCTTATTCTCTGAGATTTAGAATTAACGTTTGTTAATCTTTACAAGTAGGTACCATAATATTTTACTAAAACCGGGCCAGTTACAAAAATCGCTAATGACGCGCTTGCCCATTGCGGACTAGCCTAAACTTTTTACAACACTTTTGGCATGGGGATTAGCATTCTAGAGTAAGTATATAATATATATTTCTATGCGTTTGTTCTGTGGTTTGCGAAGCGACTTCCGCCAACAAAATCATAAAGGTCAATAAAATTGTATTTCACCATTCATTTGTTTGGACTAATCTCATTTCTGGTTCTTGAACAGACAGATTTCGTGAATCAATTTAATGATAGTTGAATGAAGCTACCTATATAATCGAATTAATATTCCAAGACTGCAGGTTCTTGTTCCAGATACATAAGCAATGTTTATAAGGACTAATGAACCTGCATCAGGATATTTGTGGTCTCAACCTTTAATAGAATACATTACACGCAGCACGTGACCCAGGATATTTGGGGTCCGTAATCTATATGTGGTCACAATTTGAAAATTCATGTTGATTTCTTCGAAAATATGAACAGGATGTTCATAAAGTCAGTTGTGGAATCAATTGAGAATGTTTCTCTTCAAAACATCAATCCCTTCCAAGAGAGGTTATCTTGTACGATGGAAAATAGCGACTTAATTCCAACTTTCAGTCACAGCTGATTACAAAACTGACTTTATGAACATCCTGTTCGTATTTTCAATGAAATCAACATGCCATACCCATGACAGGTTTTATGTCAGAAAAATATTTTCAAAGTTTCACCGCACAAGAAATAGTCCAACAATTCCTCATTACAGTGTGAAATTGCTTCTGAAGAGTATGTTTTTCAATTCTTCCGAACTCCCTTATGATATTAGAAGAGTGAAATAGATTTTTGTCAATGGAATGAGTGATTTTCTGTGAGTGATACTTCTGAATAACATTCTCCCTTATCTCATTTATAGATAAGAATCTCCAATGGAAACTGGACATTTCATAAATAATCAACTATCTGAATGAAAATGCAAATTTTCACTTTCAGATTTTTTTTTCAAGTTATATAGTGTCTTTTTCAATATCTATCAGATGTAGTTCAATGTCCAGCGTGGCTTTAGCCGGGGAAGTAGTTGTTTTCTGTTAGATATTACAAAAAAGTAACTTCAATTTTATTGTAGGGTTTTTCCATTTCCAGAGGAGTCATGTATTGATTCAAGTTTCAATTGAGAATGTTTCTCTTTAAAACATGAATCCCTTCCAAGAGAGGTTATCTTGTACGATGGAAAACAGCGACTAAATTCCAACTTTCAGTCGCAGATGATTCCACAACTGACTTTATGAACATCCTGTTCATATTTTCAATGAAATCAACTTGAAAATTCATGTCCGCCCTCTAATATGACCCAATCTTTTAATTAACCCAAACTGGATGAAATTTTGACCCAGGGGGTTCTCGGGTTCGCTGAACAAGAATCTGGAGACAGTATTCGAAAATAGATGTCAGTGATCCCAATATGGCCCACAAAATGGAAACATTTTTCGATTTTTCCTGATAAATCAGCATTCTCTAGGAGGCGTTACGGAGATAGCCGACCTCAACTCCATCAATTTTCCAATTATTACCCAAAATTTGTTATTAGCGAATGAAAGCCACTTTGGTCAAGTTTTCATCAAGTTTCCATAAAATCAAAATATGGACATTTTGAAACCTTCGACAATAATTTCTCAATTCTGATCCTAAATTTGTTATTAGCGAGACTGAAAACCACCTGCTCCAAGTTTTCATGAAGTTTCTGGAATATGGAGTAGTTAGACCAATCGATATGCAACCACCACTGATAGCTAAAAACGTCAATTTGATAGCCTCTCACCTGGATAATCTCAAAAACTGTCCATTTTTAGACCTGATGCTCATGGAGACATTTAATCATTACATTGAAATCTGCAATGTCACAAAGTTTCATCCAATTTTACACAGAGCTATTTTCCATAAGGTTTGTTCCAAGGAAGGTATACTTTGCTATCAATGGCCAACCCCATTAGGTTAAATAACAAAATTTTCAATCAATCAATTTTCAATATTGAAAAACAATCTCATCACAAATTCGGAGCTCTTTCGAATAATCGGAAAAATTACAAGGTTACATTTGAAGAAAAAGTTTGGGTTCACTTTCGGCTGAAATGGAAGAGGTAAATTCCCCGTGGTGACGTCAAAATAAGCGTATTCGGATATTATAGTGACATACCAAATTTGAAAAATGTATCATCCAAACTATAGTAGAATCAGAGGGCGCACTTCACCTTGTGGTCACCCGGTATGCTTTATTGTAATAATGCATGGTTTTTGTATAAAACTCGTTACCGAAAATCATATACGTGAACACAAAAAAATGTGTTGAGTTTTTGACACCGGTAAAATTCGTTTTATTTTTTTAAACAATTCATATATGTATTTATACATATGATTTTTTTTTTTCAGGAAATATGACATGGTCTATTCGCCAAGTAATGAACAATTTCAAAGTGTAATGAACTTTTTCAAACTCGCATTCAGGAACGTCACAGGTTTAAAGAACTCAAAAGAATTGGAAACTTACTTTGTGACTCATTCTGAAAATTCTACATTTGCTGCTATCGATTTCGGCGATTCCTATCAAAATATTAACAACCTCAGCGACATTAGGCATTGGAAGGTATCCATAAGGTGAGATTTTTTTTCCAATTCACAGAAAATATTCGAAAAAATGCAGGCTAGATTTACATAGAAAAATTCATTTGACAGGTGGTATGTGTAAATTATCAACACATTTCAAGTTTGATAGCCGATATCTATAGTACTCTATCACTGCAGATAGCAGTTTCAATAATTTAATGCAGATGTAATTTGAACCGTGTTATTTCTATATGCACAACACACGTTGTTATGAAAGCTGCCTTTTACTATTTTTTGTGATAGTTTATCGGTGAGAGGTAACCTCCGAGTTCAGAGGGGGAGATTTGTTATTGTAATGATATTCAGATGTAAGCTTCTAACCAGTGGCGGCGTGCTGATAAATTATTTTCATGTTATATTTTTATCTATACACACATGTCCGGTTGGAAAGCACGTGTATTGTCAAGATGTTAATCAAAAAACTTTATTGTGCGAAAAGTTCGATTCTTGCTGACAAAGCATAGAATAAGGTCATGAATACTGAAAAAATAAATGCAATTGCTGAAGTGAAAAAGTCAAAATATTCAAATTATTGAATAACATCAGTAAATTATACTATACACCATACAGATCATCTCACAGTACTGCGAACATAGGTAGAGTTAAAGCAATTGATAATTGTCCGGCCTATTTCCAAACTTTTTAACAAATATTACTTTAATCTGACGCAACGTACGTCCTTGATCCTTGAAAATACCATTTGACAATTTGCACTTTCTCAGCAATTTCGTAAATCGTGTTCAACAAATGTTATATCGTCTTTAATTGAACTACCTATGAGTTTTTTTGCTAGATAATAATTAGGATGTCACGTTGACAGTTATTGTCATCGTCAACAGCGAAGTCGAAAACGGCGAAGACTGAAGGGGTTGGACGATAGTTAATTGGTCACATCCTCTCCTATGTTCGCAGTGCTGTGAGATGATCTGTATACCGGGTGGTCCACATAAGACTATCCACCCTCAATAACTCCTCAAAAATTGATTTTACAAAAAATCGCCGAACACGTCGATTTTTGTTTGGGAGAAGACACCATTTGGCGAGAAAATTATATTTTATAATTCAACCCCCTACTCCCCAGAGCAACCCCCTCTATAATTTTGATAGGAAATGAGGGTCGTGTCATACATCAATGTGAAAGTAATTCAATTCTGATACTAGCTGTGCAAAATTTTCTGAATTTGAAAAAGGCATTCTCGAGATATTCGAGTTCAAATGGCACATTGTTGAATTGAGAGTAAATACATTATACGAAATAGATTATAAAAAATGTATCAACAAAAAATGTTCAAAATGACTTCCATCAACTCCCAGACAGTGGTAGAGTCAATTTACAAATTCCTCCTGCACCTTTGAAAAGGTTTCTCTGGTTATTGCCTGGCAGTCAGATATAATTCTTCTTTCCAAATCGTTCAAGTCAGTAGGTTGAGTTTTATAAATAACGGATTTCAAATAACCCCAGAGGAAAGAATCATTGGGTGCCAAGTCCGGCGAGCATGCTTGCCATTCTATTGGACCTCGACGACCTATCCACTTGTTTGGAAAAGCCATTCTCTCACCTATAATACGGAATAAGGTGGTGCCCCATCTTTCCGAAAATAAATGTTTTCTGCCAATAGATTTGGATTGCCATCATCACCAAGGTCCGTGTTAACAGCATCCAAAATGAGTGGTTCAATCAGATTCTACAGCATATCCAAATAAACCGCACCATTCAAATCACCTTGGATAAATATTGGGCCATTGATTTTATTACCCAGAATCCCTGCCCACACATTCAACTTTTGGGGCCATTGTGTGTGCTCTTCTCTAAGTAGGTGGGGGTTGGTCTGACTCGAATAGCGAGAGTTGTGTCTGTTCACTAACCCATTCAAAGAAAAATGAACACTCATCACTGAAGCAAATATGCTTAATGAATCCGTGGTTCCTCTGTATCATTCTTGTAACATTTTTGCAAAATTCAGATCGTCTGTCCATGTCCTCCTCATTCATTTCATGGTGAAGATGCAACTTATACGGATGGAATTTGTGCAATTTCAGCACCCTCATTATGGAAGTTCTCGATATGCCTGTTATCCTACTTAGTTGCCGTGTAGACAAAGTTGGGTCAACTGCAACTTGTCCTAAAACTTATATTTGATTCCTCTCGTTTGTAACAGAAGCCATCCTATTCTTTTTTTCCATTGGCGACTGATCCAGTCTCACGGAATTTTACCACAAGATACAAGATATATCTAGAATGATCAAAAAATACCAAAACATTTTCCTATAACCATTTGTCCTAATACTCACTTGTGAGTTACGTTTCTGTTTTCGTGTCTCCCATTGAAGATCCGAGCTGTTGCTCGTGCACACTCATTTTGAGCAGCAAAAATAAAAATCATTCCAACTTTCTCGTCGTTTGTGAAACCATCGCGATACAAGTAGAATTGCTGAAATACGTGGTCACTTTTCGATGCTACACTATCACCATTTCACAAAAAAGTGGTTCTCAGAGATTAGTATTTCTTCTTTGACAATCATGTTGACAACAAAAAACTAAAACGTGTACTCGGTGAGCAAATAAAATAAGACAATCGGTGTATAATTACGACTGAACTCTACTAGTGTATGGAAGACAATAATGAAGATCATTTTGAACAATGAACTTGAATATTTCGAGAACGCCTCATTCAAATTCAGAAAATTTTGCACTGTTAGACTCAGAATTGAAGTACCTTCACAATGATGTATGACTTGACCCTCATTCCCTATTAAAATTATAGAGGGGGTTGCTCTGGGGAGTAGGAGATTGAAGTAAATAAAATCTTTTTTCGTCGACCTCTGCAAAAAATGACATTTTACGTACTAATTTCCGGACGAAAAATCGACTATTTTTAAAGGTAAGTACTTTTCGACCACAAACACTTTTCGTCTGCAAACTCTTTTCGTCCGCTGTGGTCACTATGATACGGCACGGTACGAGAGCGGTGATTGAGTCATTTTCGTAAATCCACGTTTTAATTAATACATAGGCGCCTGTGACAATAACGAAATTTGCTAGATTTTACGTGTGAATTTAGACCGTGGTGTGAATATTAGTGTTCATAATAATCAAGAATTGATCGAGTCTGCAGTTCGAAGAGTTGGACGTAGCTGAGGCCAGCAAACATGCGAGTACTTACTTTCATAAAGGTATGTAGAGGTCGACGAAAAAATGTAATATGCACCTCGGCGAAAAACTGTCTACTGTCTCGCCTGCTTGCTATCCTCGGCTGCGCCTCGGCTATCAATTTGCAGGCTCGACTATAATAGACAGTTTTTCGTCCTTGGTACATAAATAACTATTTCTCGTCAAATGGTGTCCCCCACCAAACAAAAAACGACGTGTCTCGGCGATTTTGTGTAAAATCATTTTTCTGGGATGGATAGTCTTAATATATATATATATATATATATATATATATATATATATATATATATATATGCTATCCTTGCATTTAAATACACATAAGAATTTACACATAAACTATAATACACATAAGATATCACATTCATATCTATGTTGAAATTGTGTCATATTTATTCAAAGTGTAGTAAAAGCGTTAGTAGTTCTTCAACTCTTTTTCTTATGTTCTATTCTGAATTCAGATTATTGGTATCCTGAAGCAGATAATTAAATAGTTTTTTAGAGTTGTCAAAAAGTAATGTCTTAACTTGTGTAGGGTTAGGCTCAGGGAGATATTGATATAACAAGTCTGTCTGGTAGGTGTGGAGGGGCAGCAAAGCTACCAGTAATAGATCTTATAATCAAAGCGCGATTTCACCTCAAAATATAAAGGAATTCGCGAAATTAAGAAATTCCATCGTGAAACTAATAAACTATGATGAAATAACAAATGTTTTCAAATTACAAACATATTTGGATGCCATATGTTTCGGGCAAAGTGCACCTGCACGCAAACTAGCCATTTAAAAAGATATAAATGTCGCGAGATAGTTATTTGTATTCTAAGGCCGCGAAATACCTTTTTAACGTACCGAAAGAACAGTTATCGCCGAGGCCGCTTGCGGCCGAGGCAAGATAATCTTGAGGTCGTTAAAAAGTTTCGCGGCCATGGCATACACACTATTTTTCGTGCAATCGTTGAAATTATTAAAATAGATAGATGTAAATAAATTTATTATTGCTCTAAAATCAACAGCAGTTCAATTTATTTAACAATATCACCGTGTGCTATGGAAATGATATGTTTCAATATATACAAAATATTTTGACAGTTCTTGTCAAAACGCAAAATGTCTGATACTGATAGCGATATTTCAGTACCTTCCACTCCTCCTGAACTCAAAAGCGTTGTAAATTCGGCGCTTTCCGTTTTAATACCCGAAAAATCTAAACGGCAGTACGAAAAATGTTACGGCGAGTTTGAAGATTGGTGTGACAAACAGAATGTTAAGACGATGTCTGAAAACATTTTTGAAAGTGACGTTTGGTTTCGCGGCCGTTGCTATGGGTAACGGCCGCGAAATTAAATTTCGCGGACTGTGCTGAGAACGCGAAATACTGACTTCGCGTGCGATTGCACGAGAAAGTAATTTATGCATCATAAATAAGATCGAAACTGGCATTGTTGACGTCAGATGACAATAAAAGAAGAGTTATGCGCGGTATAACTGCCCGAGAAGCGAATAAAATCACCGTATTCATGTCAACACTCAAGTAAAAGAGTTAATTATAGATGTGTTTCCGCGATTCGTGACCATCTGCTTGTCCATAACAGATGAATTATGGGCATTGCGGTAATATAAAAACCCACCGCGGCGTATTTTCAAGATAGTTATAGTTCGATCTTAGATGCGGATCAAAGTCTTACCTCAGTGCGTTTTCCAAGTGAATTTTTCACTTGTACGGGAAATTAGCATGTAGTATCAGTTACAGTTTTTTGCCTACCATTTAAAGTATAAAAAAATTATTGACCAAAGTATTTGTGTGTGACTCTACAAGATATCAAGGTTTTCCACGGAAGAGAGTAGGAATTTCTACCTGTCGACTAATTTGTGCAGTCACCGCCGAGAATGGTTTATTCAAATCCTCCTGTCGAGGTGTTTTTCTCTACACGACAAATTCTCACAGTTGAGATAGTTGTCAACACCTCACCAGAATGTATTTCGGATGCGAGTAATTTTACCCGCTACGATTGTTAATAAATCATTCCATGCGTTTCGCACATGTTTTTCGTAACTCTCAAGATATTGAAGCCATCAGCTGATGTTTCCTTTTTGTACCGAGCAACAAATGTAAATGTGTTTATTTGACTTTATTTTGATTTGTTGGTATTTTACGAAATATGTATAAATAAGGTCCTTATGACAATTGAAATAAACATAACAAATTCCTTTGTTTTCAAAGAGTAAATAACAGATGTTAATCCTCGAGTTCGTATACATATTGTTTTTTTATACACAAGGCAGTATATGCCAGATGTTCCAAGCCTCTGAGTTTTTTGAGGTATTACCTTTGTTTGTTTTGTAACTTCAAAATACACGATGTTTTCTGTCAGATTAACACCGGGTTATCCACGTTTTTTGTTTATCAATTTAAATTGAATGATTTTGTGTTTCTTTTGAATTTTAACTGAATGTTTAATCGATGATTTTGCTCTTGTTTTAAAATGAGTGTTTTCATTATTATGTGTTGTATTAGGTTTAAAAGAACATTTTTCTTTTATGTTTATTTTATATTTGCAAATATTTGTTTTGATGCGCTGCTATTTATAGCAGGGATGTGTGCATGTTAATTTTTCAAGTACACTGTCGGTCTGATCATATACAAGATGTTCCTATGGGTTTGCACAAGTGAACATAAACGTATATTTTATATTTTTTTAATAAATTAATTTTAGTTATGTCAATGATTGAGTTTTCTTTCTCTTCTCATATTAACAAGCATTCTATACTACGTGTTGTGACGAACCAAAAATAAAATCAGTGAAACTTTCTTTCAGCGCTCGATGAAGGTTTCCCGGTACTGCGACGTATCAGTGTTTTTCTTTCGTTTTGACACCCGATTAGTCTAGTGTCAATAAGAGTGCGCTGACTCGTCAATGTATCGTTTCGTGTGTAGCACCATACACAGGGTGTTCCACATAGGAACACGAGAATTTCTCATGTAGTTATTATTTTATTTCTGTTTCCTAAACATTGAACAGTCTCTAGTATAAATATTGAGGTGAGAGTCATTATAGTTTATGAGTTGAATAGGGGCCGACATGTATCTCTGAAGACATCTCTGCAGACATACCAAACAACAGCTCTATTTTGATGTAGTCTTGATTTGCTCACAGGGTGGAGCGGTTACTTGCGTATTGTAAATTGTCTGTCCAGCTTCAAACAAATTAAAATTTTGGATTGCATTCTTCTACTTCTTTGCTGAAGTCTAATTTTTTTGTAATTTTTTGACGGATTGTTGTTCTCGTTGCTATTTTTAATCTCTTCTGGTTTCATCTGTGTCCATATCATCGGTTTCACAATCATGAACATACACACACACACACACATAACTGCCAAGTTATTATATTGTTATAGTTGCAAAACCAACAAATTCAAACTAAAAAAATATCAGTGAACCATGTATTACGTACTCGAAAGACATTCCAACAAGACTTCACAATCTTCATGAATAACTTGGCACAATGTTATCAATAGAATAGATCATAAAACATATTTATGGCGTGCACTTCTCTTTGAGGCTATAAATCTAATAAAGTAACCAGCAATTTTCTCATACAGATAAGAAAGCAAACCTATTTGGAATTTCTCAGAATATTTCCATCGTATGTTAAAAGTCCCATATGAAGCGGGACATTTTCGATCAATTACAGCAAAAAATTCCTGGCGGGACATTTTCAGGCTGAAAATTACCAGTTAGGTATCAAAAATTTCCCGCTCGGTCCCTGTATCTATAGTAACGATTGTTAAAATGTACATTTGTCATCTTGACAGGCATAAATACTGAATTTTAACTCCGGAAATATTCTACCGAATTACACTAGTGCATCAAAATAAACCTGATAATTTTCCATTCAAGCATGTTGTCAGTAAAAAACTGTATTCGGTTATTTTCATATTTTGCTAAAAGAGCCCTCCTCTATAGGAGTCGGGCTCTTTCGACAAAATATGAAAATGAACTCATGCAGTTTTTAGACAACATGCTTTCATGGAAAATTATCGGTAATTTTGAAGCACTTGTGTTATTACTCCCGAAAATATTATTCTTCAAAAAAATCCTGCATCTTTTCAAACTCGGAATTCACTATTCAACGTGTGCTTATTTCCATTTGTCTAAGAGGGACATGAAAAATCAGAAGTACAATACACAAAAAAGTCGCTGAAGAAGTGATTCATAAACAGGGTGTAAATTTGAAAACTTTCAATGCCAATATCTCGCGAAATAAAAAAGTTAGAAAACGCCGTTTGGCACAAATGCTACAGAGTTAGGGGGAACTAGAACCACCATATTTCAATAAAGGGATGAGTCACCCCTTCGTCTCGACACACCCCAACTTTAAAATGTCATAAGGCACTACCTCTTTTGTGATACCCCAAATGAACGGTCTCAGTCAGTAGTATTCCCCTGTACAAGACTTTTTTCCACCCACTACATGGTGTAAGAAAAACATAAAGTCGAATAAAATAAAATGTATTGTGTTAAAAGGATATTTTATTCGATCTGATGTTCAAAATGCATTCCATTCTGTTGTAAGCAATAGAATAATCGATGTTCAAATGCCATTCTAACATTTTGGAACACATCTCTTGGAACAGATCTGCATTCTACAATAATGCGTTGACGAAGAACTTCTATTGACGTAGGTTGTGTTTTAAATACGACGGATTTCAAATGTTCCCAGAAAAAAAATCGAGGGGTGTTAGATCGGGAGATCTCGCTGGCCATTCGATTGAACCTCTCCATCCAATCCACTGACCTGGAAAAGTATCATTCAAAAATTGCCTGACGGGCAAAACGTAGTGGGGTGGTGCGCCATCGCGCTGAAATGTATTATATCTTCCTTCAGGTTCCTATTTCCGTCAATGTCCAACTGATTTTCTATTTTGGCAACAGATGAAGATTGAATGGTAGTGTTTAACATTTTGAAATTAGTATCGCCATTAAGATTGCCATTAATAATTAATGGCCCAATCACTGTGTCACCTAAAATTCCCGCCCTGACATTTAATTTTTCTGGATACTGCGTGTGTCCTTCCCTGAAGACATGCGCATTTTCGTCACTCTAGTATCTACAATTGTGTTTGTTCACAGCACCATTAAAAAAAAAGTGTATTCACCGAACATACTGCGTGTGTCCTTGCCTGAAGACATGCGCATTTTCGTCACTCTAGTATCTACAATTATCACAGCACCATTAAAAAAATAGTGTATTCACCGGTAAAACAAATATTTTCTAGCAACTGGGGAGTAATACGTAAAATTTCGGTCATGTTCTCTCAAAATTGAATTCTTCGATCGGGGTCGTCCTCCCGCAACTCCTAGGCATGTGTGAAACTTATGAAGTTTGAGTACCCGACGGATAGCTTGAACCTTGATGTAGAGAAATTGTAGGATTCATAGCAAAATGTCCTAAAACTTCCACTTGTGCCGCTTCATTAAGTACTCTTGGATTGGTCTTTTTTTTGTTTGCCACTGATCCTGTTTCTTCAAATTTAAGAATCAGTTGTCTGATGTAAGTATGACTTACATTTTTTCCGGGGTTTCTTTCGTTGAATGCTGCAGCAGTTATTAAGGCACAATGATTTTTAAAACCATAGATGAACACCATCTGAATTCTTTCCGGCAAACTGTAAACCATGAAGAACAGAAAATAACAGTTCGCAATTCGTTTGAGATAATTTCAATTCGACGGTTTCCTGACTTTACAGTAAAACCTTGCACAAAGGACTAAATTTTTACCAACATTGATGGGTAGGTACGAACCCGATAAAAACAATGCTACTTTTTCGAGTACTTTTTATTTATTCTGAAAGAATGCTCCAACATGATTTTGTTTTTTGTTTACAACAAACTGGAATACATGGTGACCATCTAATGAAATGAAATATCCTCTTAATAATAAGAACCGAATTTGAAAATCGATTGTACTATTGTTTAGAACTGAATGGACTGCATTTTGAATATCTGATCAAATAAACTATCATTTTTACACAATATAATTTATTTATTGGAAAATGTTTTTGTGTGGATGGATGGTGTTGGATGAAAATGAAAATTTTTGTACAGGGGAATTCTAATAAAAGACCTTTCATTTGAGGTATTACAAAAGAGGTAGTGCCATTTGACATTTTACAGTTGGGGTGTGTCGCTCCTAAGGGGTGACTCGTGCCTTCACTGAAATATGGTGGTTTTAGTTCCCCCTAACTCGTTAGCCTTTGTGCCAAACCTTTATCTTTTTCATTTCGCGAGAAATTCGCATTGAAAGCTTTCAAATTTACACCCTGTATGTTTTTGAGAAAAAGTTTTATATAGGGAATCAGCTTTCTATGATGAAGTAAGTTACAATTTTGGAGTCCATCACTTTTCATTTACGGATTGAAGGAATTCAATGAGGAATATCCTGGAATTGGGAATATGGACTCTCTCAAAAGATTAAAAATAATACTCAACCCATTGATAAGATTTTAATCTTGCGATGATTTACAGCTTTCCATTTACAATAAAGAAGTTTTTGTCCACGTCCGGATCAACCGGAAACGCTATGACACTGGAAACATTTCAGATCGATTATTCATGTTGATATATGTTATATATATATATATATATATATATATATATATATATATATATATATATATATATATATATATATATATATATATATATATATATATATATATATATATATATATATATATATATATATATATATATATATATATATATATATGTGATATTTACAAAATGTTATTTAATTGGGAACATCGAAAACTTCTGATGGACCGATTACTTACTTGATACTCCCTATAATAATCCCTGTGATGATCCAGTACCTACCCATCAGATTGTGTCTATGAATGCTAGTGACTTATGATTTGAATTTGGTTATGAATGGTTGAGTTTGCTTAATTACTTGCATACTTTTTAGTGTGCCTACACGGCAACAAGTTTTTCCTAATCATTGATATGTATCGTTTTTAAAGTTGACCTACATAGTAACAAACTTTTTTTACAGCTATTTCAATAAATAGTTTATTTTTGATTTTTGACTCAAAATCAGGATAAAAATTAGCAGATTAATGAAAAGTCAACTCATAATAATACCACTAAAAAGGTCGATACGGAATGCCAACTAAATATGGTTTATGCTATGATTACCTTGCTGCGACGCCTATGGTTTGATTTGAAAAGTCGATAAATAAGTCTTCTTCTTCTTTTATATGGCTATTGCTACCCTGTGATGCGTCACTAAGGTAAACACGATTAAATTTCCACAGATTTATTGTCTACGCGACATGTTTCGATACACAGTATCTTTCTCAAGCGAATGTAATACATTAAATTATTCTACGTTGAACATTACTTAAATACCCTTCTTAACAATTGAGGTAATTAGGAGCAACCTATGATAAAAATAAAATTGACAATACAATGTAGGTACTTATAAATCTCAAAACATATCTACTACTTGATTAGTTGAGAACAAAGGGGAACTATTAAGGTCCAATTGATCATTTAGTAAACAATTCGAAATTTTCAATTTAATAATTTCCAAGAATTCTAAATAATTAAGTCTAATACCCTTATTTTCAACATGAAGGATTTCAAAGTTTTCATCGAAGTCATAGTCTTCTTCCAAAATATGATTGGCATATGTTGAATGTGTTTTATCATTTACATAATTCATACGGTGCTCTCGTACGCGGCTTTTGTATGGTCTACCAGTCTGGCCTACATATACTTTGGAACAAGATCCAGAATTCAATTCATAAACTCCTGATTTTTTAGATTTTTCTGTTATATCTTTATTATTTTTAATAACGTGTTATCTGCTCTGAATGCTACTTTTAGATTTTGTTTTTTCAAAAATAACGCAATTTTTTCTGAAACGAGCCCTGAATAAGTTAAAGTTCTGTAATTGTTGTCAAGGTTCCTCATAGTGGGATACACTTCTTGGATAGCCTTTCTATGTAATTTTTTAGCAAGAATATTCTCTATTAATTTGACTTGATATCCATTGTTAACGCTATCTGTTTTATAATATTTAATTCTTTGCACAAATTTTCTTCAGAAAGAGGAATATTTACCAATCTATGTATCATACTATGGTATGCTGATATTTTATGTATATATGGATATATCGAATTATTATGAATGGTGATGTCAGTATAGGAAGGTTTATGAAAAATAGAAAAATGGTGTTTGTTGTTGGTTTTACCTATTGTCAAATCTAAAAAATTTAATGATTACTCTACTTCTATTACTATTGTTAATTTAATGTTTGGGTGAATAGTGTTAATATATTTATGAAAGGTGTCTAACTGTATGTTGGTACCTTTAAAACAAACTATAATGTCATCCACATATGTGTATCAATACAAAATCTGTTACTAGAGTGGGTGCTTGTGAATTATTCCATCAAGGTTGTCCAAGAAGATATCAGCCAGTAGAGGACTCAGCGGATTTCCCATGATCAAACCTTCAGATGAAGAATATATTTTTCGTACTTCCGGGCCTAAAGTGACAACTTCACTCCCTTGTGACAGGTACTAAAGTGTCACATTTAATCCCTCCGGGATTAAATATTGACGAAACTCCCGGAACGATTAAATCACAAACAAACGAATTTAAGGGATATTTTATTGAAAAATATAATTAATTAGAATGGTAATTAACGTTAATATTCAAATTAATATTGTGACAGTTCGTCATATTGACCAGTCTTTCCTGGGTTAATGCAGCAGGTAACTGACGAGTAACAGATAGGTCCTTTTCATATTGAACTGGTGTTTGTTTCGAAGATCCTGCGGAAACAGGAAGCGAGAATGAGGACTGTGGCATAACTATAGTGGACGAATCGGCGACTTGACCAAATATTTTATCTGAAATTTTTTGTTTATTTTTAATAGACGATTCAATATATCCCTCGGCCACGTTGGAGGATTTCCATCCTCCATGTCTCTTCAGCACGTCTATTGTTGCTCCCGAATCAGCTAACAAAGACGCAGATGTGCGTCTAAAACAATGTCCCGTATAAGACGTCGCATTTTCTAATTTCAAGAAAGCTGCTATTTGCCGTGGAAATGTACCAAACATGTTTTTTCCTACTACTCGCGTAGTACATTCTTTGTTGATGTATTGAACAAAAAATTTTGAATGAGTTGTCCCTGTCTTTCGCAATGCCACATATTTCCGAAATATCGCCACAAAACTGATGGCACTGTTTTCTGAATTTTTGATCACAAAATTTCGGTCAATTTTATTTTTGGTGTTTCTAATCGCAATTAGGAAGGAATCGCCCAAATCTCTCACATCGTCGATTTCTAAATCAACCAACTCTTTTCCACGACAAGCTCCCGCAACGCCCAAAATAAGTGCAACCTACAAAAAAATTGATTTCTTAAAATTTCTGAATATAAACAAATTTCCAAATTTACCTTAAGCATTAAATATTTATCATCCGGAGCCTCCCGTAAGAACTGATCTACCTGCTCAGACGTGAGAATTCTTGACTTCTTTGGCTTAAATCCCTCATTTCTTCTCTTCAAAAAAGCTAATAATTTTGGAAATTTACTTATATCAATATCTTCTCTAATGTTAATAACCGATTTCAGCATTGAGTAATGTGCCCAGAGAGTTGAGGCACAAACCGCTTTTGATTTATCATCGAAGTAGACTAACAGCGCATTTTCAGTAGGTTGTCTCACATTTTTTAAGCGGCACCACTTTTTAAAAGCATCGTACTGCTGCTCGTATAGTTTTCTAGATTTCGGTGGTAACAATTCTTCACCTACTTCGGCTGCTCTTTCATCAATATCAGATACACCTTCTTCACTCATGATACCAATAATTATCAATAACAATGTTTCTTTACAATGACACTAGTAATGACAATGTTTCTAAATTATAACTGTCACAACGCAATGTTACTATGGTAACTTATTTTAAAGACAGTTTATTAAATGAGTTGAAGAGAGAAAAAACTGATTGAAATTATTGAAATAATTAATAAAATCATACCGGAAGTACGAAAAGTATCGTATATACCTTGCGACTGAAGTACATTTAATCCTTCAGGTAAATTATGGCCCTCCCTGCGGTCGGGCCATAAACTTTACCTTCAGGATTAAATGTACTACTTCAGTCCCGCGGTATATAATGTACTATTATTGTCAAATTGAAAGTAATGTTGTTCAAGACATATCGACAAAAGGTCTAATATCTCTTGTTTAATAACTGGGTTGACATGATTTATATCTAGTAAACCTTCAACCTAGACTATGGTATTTTGAGAAGGTATACTAGGGAAAAGATTTTGATCGTCAAAAGAAATTAATTTCGCGTTATCTGGAACAGAAATATCCTGAATTTTATTTATCAAATTATAGAATTTTTAATGCTGAATTTCGGTATAAATTTAGAATAGTTTGTCATTAAATGTATATTAACTTTCTTGATAACTTAACTGATTGTGATGTTACGAATGATACTACTGGCTGGACAGGATCGTTTTGTTTATGCAATTTCATCAAAGAATATAATTTCGGAGTATGTGGATTCATAAGAGTTAGATTTAAATTTGACAATAGGTGATACCAACAACAAACACCACTTTTCTATTTTTCATAATCCTTCCCATACTGACATCACCATTCATAATAATTCGATACATCCATTTATAAATAATATATCAGCATGCCATAGTATGATACATAGATTAGTAAATATTCCTCTTTCTGAAGAAAATTTCTGCAAAGAATTAAATATTATAAAACAGATAGCAGTTATAATGAAACGCTATTCCGTTGAAATAGAGTTTCATCACAGCTGATACTATCAATTGTTAGGCCGAGCGGTGCCTTTTTCAATATTTTATAGGAGCGTTTATATAGGAACACATCAGGAAAATTATACATTTACTTACCTATTAAATCTCATCTCCGGCAGCCATCAGGAAGCTGCTACCAGCTTTGCACACACACTAGTTTTAATTATTTAAGTTACTTTATTTATTATTATTTTCAACACTTTTCTGGATTTCAATCTATTCAAATACTTCTCAAATTGTTAATCAATATTATCTGGGCCGAAGGCCTAGGTGGAAGATTAAATTTAACTGAATAAAACAAAGAAATCGGCCAAAAACATTTATTGTGCCGAAAGAAAAAAAAATAGAACGCCGGAATAACTAAGAAGTTATAAATTTATAAGTTATTAAATCAACCCAATTAAAAACCAGTGAATTGAATAAAATTTTATGACATTTACGTTTTTAAACTACTCAAAAAGATATAATTCTTACTAAAATATTGAACTGATATTTTGAAACAGATCATTCACCAGAAAAGGTCACGTTGCTAACAAACATCTAACACTCTCAAGATTTAAAACAGGACTGCCGTTTACAAGCATAAAATATATGTCCTTCAAGTTAGCTTGGGTTTCGAAATCGTTTAGGCAGTAAATATAAAGGTTGTTCGAAAATTAAATAGTGAATTGAATTTCTTTTTCAGTTTCTTCTACAATCGGCTTATGCATTAAATATTTTATAACTCAGATATTCCGACGTTACGAGAAAAAAAACATAATGCAAATTTGTCGCATTATGAAAAAAACTCTTTATATCTATACAATTGATCTTATTTCTACTTATTCTATGTCATGGATCTTTCTGTAACACTCGGTTATGGTTTGAATCAATTCTATTAACGGAAATATGACGTTGAATTCATAATGAAAACTGATTATTGGACACAAAATATTTGGTTCGAATTTATAAATACCCCTCGTAAAACTCTCGAAACTGTGTTGGAACGATTTTTATAGCAACCATATGGGCGAAGGTTTTGGTGCCCTTCTCGGTATCGTAAACTAAATGCTGAATTTAATGGCTTCCGGATGTAGATTCAATGGTTGTCCTCTTCGAGAACTTTTAATGAATTTCAAGATTACGTTTTGTTACACAGTTAACAATGGATATCAAGTCAAATTAATAAAGAATATTCTTGCTAAAAAATTACATAGAAAGGCTATCCAAGAAGTGTACCCCACTATGAGGAACCTTGTCAATAATTACAGAACTTTAACTTTTTCAGGGCCCGTTTCAGAAAAAATACCGTCATTTTTGAAAAAAACAAAATTTAAGAGTAGCATTCAGAACAGATAACACGTTGGGAAGGTTTATTAAAAATAATAAAGATAAAACACAAAGATCTGAAAAATCCGGAGTTTAAAAATTGAATTGTGGATCTTGTTCCAAAGTATATGTAGGCCATACTGGTAGACCATTCAAATGCCGCGTACGTGAGCACCGTATGAATTATGTAAATAATAAAACAGAGAGAACCGATAATTTTGGAGTAAAAAGTTGGGTTGTGTTCCTTTTGAAAGTCAAAATTTCAAATGAGTAAATTAGGTAAATCATATTCAATTTAAATGGATAAAATGATGAATGGATTGAAACTGTCACGTTTACAAATGACTCGAATTACAAAAAAAACCTCTACTTCTGGGCTCGGCCCCGATATTCTGTTGTTCGGCCACCAGCCATTATGGGACTTGCAGATACAGCCAAAGATCCTACGCTTTGATACAGCCGTCGACCATCTCTGCTGCAGGCAAGAGTTTCTTTTAGAAGGGCAGAACCAAGTGTTGTTTTCAAATGATATGTAAAAGTGGCCAATTATTGGATTCCTTTATAAAAACACTGAAACTTCTCCATTAATTTGGTTCATTATTCAAAATTAGAGGTTATAGTTCTCCCAAATACTTCTTAGTCAATATATACCATTGTTTAATCACCACAAATTTTTAAAATTGAGTATCCATTTGTGGTACCTACTGCTAATATCTCAAAAACCAAATAATATCGATTATCTTACAGAAGTGCCTAGCATTCGTAAACATAACACATATCAAATATATTTGCTGAAAGCCTCTCAGATGAAATCAAGCTTGGGCAAAAAACTTATGGCAAAAACTAATATCAGACAGATATTACATAACATCAAAAAACATATTGATAAGATTGAAATACTGCATTACTAACTCACCCGTTTTCAATCTTACATTTTTGTACATTCTTATTTGTATGAGTATGAAAGTTCCTTTATATACCTAACGAACTATTTTTTTTGTATTCCTATCAAATCACGAAGTTTATTGAGATATTGAATTATGATCTTCACATGGCATGGTTGAAACAAGAAAATATAGCCATTCACTTCAATGAAACAGCTTTTCTGAAGGGATTACGAATATACTAACACTATCTTTTATACAGGGTGTTTCATAATAAATGCGCAGGACTTCAGTATGTGATAGCTCGTCCAAAAATATGAAAAAAAGTTTTTATTAACTTACCCTGTAAAATGCATCATTTTCGAGATACAGGGTGTTGAAATTAATTATAAAAAATCGTTTTTAGCGAATATCTCTGGAACCGTTCATCGCACATAGAACAGATTTTGTAGGCGTCTTCTACTCATAATGAGCTATGTTTTGTGCGGATTTTTTATTTTTTCAAATTCATAATTGGTTGAAAATTTTGAAGGGGTAGTGGGTGTTTTTTTCTCCAACTTCTACGCCACTGGAAAAACTGCAGTTTTGAGCCTCTTGGTGTTTTTGATCATAAGCTCTAAAGTTGACCGTTTTCAAGAAAAATCAACTTTCATGTTGTTTAAATAATGTTTTTTCCTCGAAAAATTGCTGCGTGCATTAAAGGTAACGGCGGACATTTCCAACAACTCAACTGAGTATGATTGTTAGTGTTTTTTTTTTTATTTTGCAATTGAGAAGTCAACGTTTGGTTTTGTTACTTGTTCTAACGTTTAAATAAATTTTGTATAATTAGGAAAAAAATTATTTAAAAAAATGTACCATGTTTTTCAACAGAACGTTGATTTTTCTTGAAAATGGTCAAATTCAGAGCTTATGACCAAGAGTACCTATTTTGTGTAGAAAACATTGGCGGTTCGAGTAGGCGGCTCAAAATTATACTTTTTCCAGTGGCGTAGAAGTTGGAGAAAAAAACACCCACTACCCCTTCAATATCTTCACCAATTATGAATTTAAAAAAATAAAAATCTGCACAAAACATAGCTTATTATGAGTAGAAAATGCATTCAAATTCTGTTTCTTGTGCGATAAACGGTTACAGAGATATTTGCATAAAACTATTTTTTTTTTTTAATTTCAACACCCTGTGTCTCGAAAATATTGAATTTTAGAGGATAAGTCAATAGAAACTTTTTTTCATATTTTTGAACGAGCTATCATATCTGGAAGTTCTGCGCATTTATTATGAAACACCCTGTATTATGGTCTAACCAATTTTCTCAAGATAAACGTCAATATAGAATTTTTAACCTTGTTCGAAAGAAAAGGTTCCATTTTTGCAATTTACAACTTTTCCATTCTAGGTGCTTAATCGAATTGTCCACTTTTTCAAATGCCGTTTTTGGGTCTTTGGTTCCAAAATGAATCTGAAAGCTGATGAAATGTGTTGATGATCTGAACAATTCAGAAAAAACATGTCAGTCCTAGTGAACACAAAAATATCAATACTTACACTGCACACACTTTACTTTATTTACTGATCCCAAGAAACATTCTTCATTATAAAGGGATTACATTTTTACATAAATTGTACAAAGGCAGTACATATAAAATATAGATTGATGAAGAAATCAAACAATTATTAGAAAAGGAATATGAATAATTTATAAAATGAGTAAATAAGTCATATCAAAGCAAAAAGAAACCAAAGCAAAAATAGTCAAGGGTGAAACATTGTTATATATATATATATATATAGGAATTGAAGTCATCTGTTAAGTATACATTTCAAGTTTCAGTCCTAATTTCTGTCACAATTTTCCACAAAATTATTCAATATTGATAGTCATTTCTTTCTCAAGATTTCATGTTTCAATCCTGAAAAAAAAGTTTGTTTTGAAATATAATCTGTAATTGTCTTTAGTGACGAAAATGGAAAAAATGTGTTTTTCAATCTACTAATCAACAAGTTATAAACAAAATGATCTTGAACTCACCTCTGAGAACATAATATAATTTATGACTTTTGTCAGTATTCTTCACTGAAATGAAATTATAATACATATTATAATTTCATTTCAGTGGTATTCTTGCAGGTTTTCACTGCATGATAGGTACTTCACTTTGAGAAGAAAGGAATATTTGTATCAGTAAAGAAAGTAAACAACATATTCCTAAGTTGTATCAGTGACAGCAGGGCTCATTAGAAGATTTTGGGACAATCTGCTTTTTTTTTCGTTTCTGTGAATCTGCTACAACTATTTTTGAACATTTCCAATGTCATAAACATTTTTAAACATCGGACCTAATTTCCGTGGTGTTTTTGGAACATTGGAACTATTTAGAGTCCACCCATTGGTCATACCCGTAAGAAGGCCAAGGATTCATTGCTCGGAGAATTGAACCAGCTAGATAAATAGTAGTCCAGTAATCACAGACAAATTTGAGCCAACCGTAAAGGACGAATTGCAGCAACATGAAACTCGTAGTTTTCTGATAATTCAATTGTTCAATGTTACCTTCCATTTGGATACAGGGTGCGCTATAGTAATTTTTTTGTATTACTTACAATCTTTTGAAATGCAAATCTTAGAAACGCAAAATACAAACTTGACAAAACTTTCATATAATATAACAGTCAACATTTTCAGAATTGTGTGAGTACAATTAGGTGAAAATTAACATGATTTTTTTTGAGATATTCAATAAAAACTTTTTAAATATTGAACAATTGAATTCAGAAAGCTACGTCATCTTTTGTTCAATCAGCAGTAGCCATGCATTATTTTTTTGTCATTTCAAATATTTTTTTTTACATAATATGGTACCTCGAATCATGATCCGTGCTTATAAGATAAAAATAACCAAACTTTTGTATTGATGTAACTTTTTGGTTCCGAGTCAATAAACTTTTTAATGTGAAAGGCTTTCGCGGCCATCGTTGAATGAATGATAGTTTTTCGGGTTTTTAGGCCGACGTTTATTAAGAGAAAAACTCGAAAACAAGTAGTGTTCAGTGGTCGAAACTGTAAACATTTCTCTTGAAACTGCCAACCACTCGTGTTGGCGATACGTCGAGTTTTTCTCTAAATAAACGTCGGCCTGAAAACCCGAAAAACCATCATTCAAATTTTTTAATGTTTTATTATCTATTTATCAGTTGCCTGTCAAGATTAGATTCTTGCCGACAAAGCATACAATAAGGTCATTAATACTGAAAAAATAAATGAAAGTACTGAAGTAAAAAAGTAAATATATTCAAATTGTTTTGGATCACATCAGTAAACTATACACTATATACGTACACTATATATATGATATACATGCATTATACTACACATAAGAATTTACACATAAACTATAATACACATTAAATAATTTACACATAAACTATAATACGCATAACAGATTACATTCAAATTGAAATACTCATCCAAAGTGTAGTAAAAGCCTTAATAGCTCTTTAACACTTTTTCTTATGTTTTATTCTGAATTTAAATTATTGGTATCCTGGAGCAGATAATTAAAAAGTGTTTTAGAGTTGTCAAAAAGTAATGCCTCTACTTATGTAGAGTTAGGCTCAGGGAGCGTGCGATGTTACAAGTCTGCCTGGTAGGAAAACGAGAATTTCTCATGTAGGTACTTATTACTTTACTTCTGTTTCTTGAACATCAAACAGGTGAAAGTCATTAAAGTTTATGAAGACATCTCTGCAGACATTCCAAACAACAGCTCTATTTCGATGTAGTCTTGATTTGCTCACAGGGTTGAGCGCTGATTTGCTTATTATAAATCGTCTGTCCAGTTTGAAACAAATTAAAATTTTGTATTGCATTCTTCTATCATTTTACTGGAGTGGTCTAATTTTATGTATCTGACGGATTATAGTTCTCGTTGCTACTTTCAAACACTTCCTTCTGGTATCATCTGTGTCCATATCCTCAATAGCATACATTTCAAACACTCACACACATAACTGCCAAGTTATTATAATGTTATAGTTGCAGAACAGTGAAGTGAATTCCATGCCCAACAAATTCAAAGTAAAAAAATATTACTAAACTACCTATCGTCGTTGATAATGCAATTCGAGCTATCTCCAGAAACAATAATTTTACAGAAGGCTGTAGATAATAACTACTAATGACCATAGCAGTCGATGCCAAAACACTAAAGAAAAAAAAAACTACTACGTAAGAATTTCTTCCGGTCACTGTTTTGGAATTTAAATTATAATATAATCGCACGTAGAAATGTTTATGTACTACCTATCATCATTTTAGACAGTCTCCTGTGGAATAAATGTTTCGTGACATAGCTCGTATTGCAGTATCAACGACGCTATGTTTTAAGTACTGGAAAGACATTCCAACAAGACGTAAGAGTTGAGTTTGCTTATTTACTTCTTAGTTTACCTACACTGCAAAACAAGTTTTTTTCCTAATTATTGATAGGTAATCGTTTTTATGGTCAACATAAATAGTAACAATGTTTTATACAGCTATTTCAACAAATCGTATATTTTTGTCTCAAATTCGGGATTATGCCATGATTACCATGCTGTGACGCCCATGGTTTGATTTGACAAGACGATAAATAAGTCGTAAACGGACGTAAACAAACATGATATAACATGGAATTCCAACCTGGTCCCCGAGTGCAAACGGATATATCCGACAATGCCCATTTTTAACATGATTCGGGCTGAGATGTTTGTAAACAACGACGGGTATGCTACTTTCAATAAAGAGAGAAGCCCTCTCTATATCTTTTATTGCTCGGAGTTGATATCCGTTTGTTTAATAATATTTTGAACTCGATATTATCAATTCAATCGTTAATTTTAGATTTCCGGCAGAAACAAGGTGGAAATTTGATCCATCAGAAGAGGAAAACTGGAGGACGAATCTTATTTATCCACTATTCCAAACTCCCGGTCCAAGAATGTATAAATATCCAACTGGTGGTAACCCAAGTGAGTAATTTTCACCCATGAATTGAATAAACTTATGTCAATCATTCCGAAGATGTTCTTCATTATAGTAATTATTTCCGTATGAGAATAATAATATCCATCTATTTCATTGCGTTTTACAGACTAGCGCTACAACTAGTCTTTCTGCCCTTGAAATGCACAATAGCTATTTACATAACAAGGAAGGAAAATCATGCTTTTCCTCTCGCGACGCGACGCGACGCGACGCGGAGGGCATTAATATCCGCGGCAGGAAAAGCATTTTCCTCCTGAGGTATGTATATAGTTTTTTTTACTACCTTTGAGGTCGTTATTTTTATAACGTCCTTAAAATTATAATGCGTGCATACTTATAAGAACAACTGCAGAAAGTTGTGGAACTATATAATGCGGCTATATTACAAAATATTAAGTAAGCGTTGCGTCGTCGTCATCGTGTTGACAACGATTTGTTGTGTAGAGAATATTCTATTTTTATTTGAATTTCTCTATAAGGAATGAAAAGACGTGAATTGTAGAATACGTCGAAAAGTTATATTGGTTTCCTAGTAACAATTCAAGTATGATAATTTTACCTACAGTATGTTATCAAAATGTAAGATCGTTGTTTGCTAATACAAACATAACAGTTGTCATAAGCTGTCACGTTGTTTATCCTTTTAAGTTGCTTCTAAGTTTTGAAAATGAGTTCTGGTGAAGACGACCTGCCAAAAGATCTTGCTGAAGAGGCAAAATTGATTTCAATGCATCTTCTTCCTGATAAATCGAGTGAAAAACTACTATTTTTCTCCCGGTGGAAGGAAAAGTACAATTTTCCTCCCTTCTTCAGGGGTCGAAAATAAAATTTTCCAGTGAGGTGGTAAAAAAATTATTTTTTTTTTCAAACTATGCATTATTAATTCTTAACAAACGCATAGGGCAGCACTGCTGTACACTTTAAGCCGGCATCCCACGGCGCGTGGATCGTCGAGCCTGGCTCGTGGCTTGGGCTCGTCAAGGCTCGTAAAGGCTTTGCTCGAAATTATGGCTTCGCCATTTGTATGCGATCCCACGACGTATGTGAGTTTGTAGGGAAGCCTGGTGTTGGCTTGTACAAATCTTGCTTTTGGTCTTTCCAGTGGTGTTGCACAGTGTACACTTCTTCAGTCCGAACATGAAGAATCGACGAAGACGAGTTGCATTTTGTGTTGCTGCCACCTATTACATCATTGATAAAAATGGCGGAGAGTGATGATGTGCCAAAACTATTTAACTGTGAAAATTCGCAAATAGACCAATTAAAAATGATACGTTGCAATAAAGATGCTTCAGTATATGTTAGTATTAAGTGCTTACGTGTAGTTCACAAAAGTTGTGCAGTGAGAATGAAAAAACTAAAGGTAATCAACGAATTCCACGTGGAATGTTGTGAAGGTGAAGGTCAAGGTAGACAAAACGAAGGAAAAGAATCACTTAAAATCATGGAACTGACAAACCAGCAAGTAAAAATGGAGAACCACTATCTAAAACAAATACTGAATGAAGTTCATGACAAAAATAATATTCTTGTAATGAATAATAGTCTACTACTAGAAAAAATTGTAGACTTGGAATCCATCATGAGGAACTGGCAATGCCCGCGTGTATTGCCGACTGCACAGACATTAAACACATTAAACAATAAAAATCAGACAGAGACAACAAAGTTAGACGTCATTTCCAGTGAACAAACTGGGACAACAAAAAAACAATGAAACAAAAACAGAGAATACCCAACATATGATAAAAACAAGGTAAATAAAGAAATGGGAATTCCCAGTGAACAAAAAAGTGATACCATACAACTGTACTCAACAGCATTAAGAGGATCTGAAGAAACAGATATTCTGAGATTAAGAGGACCTGGTCCAAATGATCATCTTGAAAATTCAAATCATATTTTATCAACGGTCCAAGAAGAATATTCAGATTAATCGGAAGGCTGGAATAGGGTAAAAGGCAAGAGGAAATTTGTAAGAAGGGGTGGAGCTGACAATTCAGAAGGGAAATTCAAAGGAGAGAACCCAAAAGTGTATTTGTACTTACACAGAGTTAAGCCAGAAGTTTCTGAAGAAGATATCGTGGAATACTTGAAACAGAAAATCGATGATGATGGAGCCAAATTAATTGTGAAGACACTGAAAACATCAGAGGGAAGCAGGTTCAAAGAATTTATGGTTGCTGCGGACTTCAGCTACAAAAACACTATCTATAACCCTCAATTCTGGCCAAGGGGGGTTATGTTCAAATGTTCGACTTCAGACACTATTACGATAAGTTTAATATCAAGAATGTTATGAACGGGAAGGAAGAAACTAGGGCAAAATCTTTTTTAGGACCACAGAAGAAAATAGAGGAGATGAACGAATGAAAGCATACAAAGGAGTGGAAAAAAAGCAGTTGTTGCTCTCAAACTCATTCATTCCAACATACAAGGTATATTCGGAAAATCAGAACAGTTAGAAGTATTATTGGATATGAAGTCCGCAGATATTCTCTGTTTTAGTGAACACTGGCTCAGATCGAATGAAATAACATTTTTGAAAATTAGGGGATATAGATTAATAAGTTAATTTTGTCGAGAGGAATATAGTCATGGAGGGGTATGTATTTTAGCAAAAAACAGCATTATTTTGAATGAATTTACATGTAACAAATCTGTAGAAAAACACTTCGAGGTAACTATAGGTATACTTGATATTCTTGAAAACAAATCAAAACTATATATAATAACTGTATACAGGACTCCAAATAGTAATGTTAACTTATTTTTGAACGACCTGTATGAGGTAATGTGCGAGATTTACCAATCAAATTATTACTACATTTTTAGTGGAGATATACATCAATACCCTAGTTGAAAGCAGAGAAACAAAAAATATCAATGACCTCTTCAACGAATTTGGCATGACGAATCATATTGAATCTCCTACACGTATTACATCTACAACATCAACATCCATAGATAGATAGATGTGGTATTCTCAAATTTAAATGTCAACTCAGTGCTCATTGAGGGTTCACACCTTTCAGATCATACATTTCAAATCTGTGAATTTCAACTCCAGAAACATTCAGAGCAAGTACAGTTGATGAAGCATTTCGGGCCTTTTATTCAACCTTCAAATTTCATTGGAATAATGTTTTTCCCATAAAAAAAATCAAAATTATTCAGAATGAAAAACCTTGGTTCAACTCAGAAATAAATTAGTCAAATCTACCAACAATAACATCATTAAAGAAAGATATGAACAACTAAGAAAACTATATAAAGAAAATATTACTAAATCTAAATTGGAATATAATAATAAAAGATTATGCAACACTAATAATATCTCTAAAGAAAGTTGGAGAATCAATGAAACAAAAAGTAAGTCCTTTGTTAAATCTCCTACAGAAATTATTGATAATGAGAAAATAATCACAAAAAAAGTTTCAATTGTTAACCATTTCAACGATTTTTTTTATGAAAGTTGAAAATATCAAACCTGATGTGAAAGATATTCTACTGGCCCCGTTCTCAGATTCTTCAATATTCTTGTATGCGTCCACACCATACGAAATAAAAACACCATAGATAAAACATCACAAAAACCTTCTCCAGGTATTGATGAAATTAATGGTAAAGCTGTGAAAGTAGTCAGTGATATAATTTCGTTTCCACTCTCTAATGTTATTAATCTCACATTTTGTGAAAGGAAATATCCTTGTGATTTGAAACTATCCAAGTCAATTCCAATATATAAAAATAAAGGATCTAGGAAAGGGGTGAGTAACTACCGTAATATTTGCCTTCAATCACAGTTTGCAAAGGTCATTGACTACACATATAACATACGTTTGAAAGACTACCTAGAAAAACAACTTCTGATGACAGATTGTCAACATGATTTTAGAAACGGAAGGTCAACTGAATCTGCAATAAAAGAACTATGTCAAGTCTATGAATGCCTGAATCAGAAAAAAAAATCCTATTGCACTGTATTTTGAATTAAGTAGCGCATTTGACACAGTTGATCACAATTTACTTCTTTAAATGCTGTACCGCAGCGGTGTTAGAGGTGTGGCCAATAATTGGGCAACATCTTATTTGCAAGAGAGGACACAAATGGTTATGTTGGAATCTGTCAAATCTGATCCGTCAAGGGTTACAATGGAAGTTTCTCAAGGATCAGTTCTGGGTTCTTTATTTTCCGTTATATTCATGAATGATATCATATACTCTTGCACTTCTCCAAACAAAATGATCATCTATGCTGATGAAACAAACCAGCTTATAGCCGAAAATGATTTAGAAACATCAGTAACTAAGGTTAATGAATGTGCTCAGGAATATCTCAATTGGTGTAATACGAACGGCTTATTAATAAATACATCTAAAAGGCAATACATGTTATTCTTACCAAAAAATGTCAGTTACGATTATAGTACCTTGATCAAAATAGATCATATGAGCATCAAATGAGTTTTCGAAACTAAATTTCTAGGTAATTCAGTGGATCAAAAGCTAACAAGGGAAGCACATGTAAATAACATTGTATCAAGATTAAGTAGTGTTTGTTCTGGAATTAGACAGCTAAAGAATACAGTATCTCTTTATGTGCTCAAAATGGACTATCATGGGTTAGTGCTATCTGTATTGACCTATGGTCTGATTTTCTGGGGATACTTAAGTCATGCCTCTAGAGCTTTTATCATGCAATAACAGATAGTAAGATGCCTGGTGGGTGCCCACCCTCGTCGACAAATTCTGCATTTAGATGCGATAACAGATGGGGATATTCCATGTGATATATTTTTTATTTCAGAACACTGGCAGAACAGTATACAGCTAGATGCGATGAAGATGAAAAATTTTAGTTTATGTGCCTACTTTTGCAGAAATATAACGAAAAATGGTGGTGTAGCAATTTATAATCGTGAACAGTTTAATTAAAGTATCAGTGCTTGATCTTACTGCTTTCTGTGTAGAGGGAGTGTTTGAGTGTTGTGGTATTACGATACAGACAACCAGGACAGTTCTTGTATGTACTTATAGACCACCATCAGGTAATTTTAACTCATTTTTAAATTCTCTTAATGGGCTATTAACTCTTGTAACTAACAATAATGATAACGTGATAATAGGAGGGGACTTCAACATTAACTTTTCTGTCGAAAGTATGAATCTAAATCTACTCCGAGATCAGCTGGCATGTTTTAATATGAAATCTACTATTTCTGAACCAACAAGAGTCACTGCCAGCTCAAGGACATGTCTAGATAATTTTATTATCAAGGATGAAATAGAATATAGGGTAGTTGTCAAAGATCTTAATATGTAGGATCATTTTGCACAAATCATACATCTTCCGATTAAAAAATTCGAAAATCAGGGTAGTAAACGTCCTCATTATGGAAGAGTATTTGCAGAGGATGATATAAATAATTTCAAAATTTTCTTAGAAAAGGAATCCTGGGACGAACTTTACAGAGAAACTTGCCCGAACAAGGCCTACGATGATTTCCATAACATTATTCACTATTATATTGAACTAGTTTTCTCTATGAAACGTCTCCAAAAACAAGCTGGTAAAACCAATAGCAATACTACTCCGGAACTACGCGAACTGAAAAATCTAGTTTCTCTATACTCAGAATGCGCGAAAGAAAATGCGGATTACAGAGGATTAAGCAAGCAAATAACCCAAACATACAGAGAACAATTGAAAAAGAATCACAAGCAAAGAATGGATAAAAAAATATCGGTTTCAAGTAATAAATCATAAACCATGTGACAGACAGTAAACAATATTAACAAAAAAGCTAACAAATCTAATGAAATCATTATACATGATGGTAATATTGTTGTATCTGAAACTGAAATGGCTAATAATTTCAAGTGTCAATTCTCTAGAGTTTTGAAGCAAGATGACATTGACGAACGCTTTATGGAAAATAATATATCTGCCTGTCAAAGCTCTTTTTTCATAGACCCAGTGACCGAGCATGATGTAACAGAATTGATAAAAGAGTTAAAAAATTCCAACGCAAGAGGTCATGATGATATCCCAAATAATCTTTTAAAAAAATGCTCCCATGAACTGTGTTACCCGTTGAAATATCTCCTCAATCTGTCCGCTGAACACGGGATTTTTCCTGAAAAACTAAAAATAGCTTTAGTCACACCAATTTCTAAAAAAGGTGATTGTAATTTATATGAGAACTACAGAGGTATAAGTCTACTCTCAAGTATGTCGAAAATTTTCGAGAAAAATATAAAAAAACAACTAGTCTCATTTTTCTCCACGAATAAAATTCTCTCGCCAAACCAACATGGCTTCACTCACAAAATAAAAGCACTGAAACTGCACTTTATGAATTCAGTGAACACATAATAAATGCTCTAGACTGCAAGTTTCAGGTCTGTGGGCTGTTCATTGACTTCTCCAGAGCTTTTGATTGTGTGAATCATAAGCTCCTACTGTTAAAAATGGAGCGATATGGTGTGAGAGGGATTGCTTCGAAACTGATGAATTCCTATTTGAGCGACAGAACCCAGAAAGTTGTTATCAAGAGTACCCGGAGTCAATCAGCGACTATCAAACAAGGTGTACCTCAAGGTTCCATACTCGGGCCATTACTTTTTCTCATATATGCAAATGACTTGATAAACTACTTTTATGGTCTCTCATCAGTTCAAGTGATTGCATATGCAGATGACACAAATTTCCTGATCAAGGATAGAAATACGTCAGCCCTCACAGAAAGTACAGAAACTATTTACGAAAGAATAACTACTTGGGCAAACAAAAGCCACTTGGAATTAAATGTAGCTAATACAACTCTAATGAAATTCTCCCTGGGTAATTCTGCTGAAACCCTTAAAATATTCGACAATAATGAACTACATGTTGAATCATGTACAACAAGTAAAATGCTGGTCCTCACTTTGGATTACAAACTGACATGGACACCGCAAATTGACACACTATGTGAGAAACTTCGTAGGAATTGTTATGCGCTAAGATTTATGGAGAACCACTGTGGTAAGGAAGTATTGTTGAATCTTTATCATGCAACCATCAATTGTCACTTGCGTTATGGGATTCTGAACTGGGCTATGGGGTCTTCAGCTAACTGGGTGTTCATACTTCAAAAATATGCAATTCGAATCATTGCTAGTTTGGGATGGCAACAATCATGTAGAAGAGCTTTTGAAGAGCTTAAAATACTCACGGTTGCTGGTCTATATATCTATGAAATATGTGTCTACGTTTATAAAAACAGAACTGTGTTTTCCTCCCACCGACAAGTTCATGAATATCCAACTCGTTCGAAAAATTTACTAGTACCCAATGCACATCGAACCTCTCTCTATCAAAAAAGTCATCTTTATTTAGGACCAAAACTATATAATAAGTTAGATGAATCAATTAAACTCTCACCAAACATAAATATTTTCAAATCTGCTCTGAAAAGGAGTTTTATCGATAAAAATTGCTACACCATCGACGAATTTTTAAACTGATTTTTAATTATGAGATTTTATTGTTGTTCTAGTGATTTTTAATATGTGATTTTATTGTTGTGCTAGTATTATTTTTATTTATTTACTTATTTCGTCGTTGACATTCTAGGATGTATGTTTGTACTCATACGTTCTAACAATCGTAGTATTAAAAACTCTCTTGACTTTTTCCTAGTCATTGTACACTTGTAATTGCTTTGCTCCTACGATGTACTTTTTAACTAGAGAAATAAATATATTATTATTATTATCTGTATGCCATTTTCACGACTTGGAGTGTCACAAAATTCGCACTTTCACCAAGGTGTAATATGTTACAACCGTGCGGTTGGTATCATTGGAACTATTAGCAGTTTTAATTTGTTCAAATCAAGACTACTCAATTATTTGAGTGCTAATGCTTTTTATTCAATGAAGGAATTTTTAGAATGTTATTTGTGAATATAATTTTAAATGTTTTATTTTATTTTTATCGTCTTTAAGGCATGTGTGTATGTCTGATTACTGTTTGACTAGTCTGATAAGATCTGTACTATCAATGTGTAAAACTTCAATGATGAATGAATTTTCTATATATCTATCTATCTATCTATCTATCATGTAAGGTAGTTAGTTTCTTTATTAACAAACAGTAGTAAAAGAAAAGGCGTTGGTAGAGAGTATCTTTGTACAAAAGCCGCAAAATGTAAGTACCCATACCGGGTACCTTTTCAATCCTGTACTACGCGATTCTGAGTACGCCTAGGGTACGTATCAGTCGATTTACGCCCATATGGACCGTTTTCGCGTTTAATCCAGATCAACTTAACCGGATTAAGTAATCTTGGGTTGAGTTATATTCTCCGATATATGAAAAGTGCGGATTACTTAATCCAAACAACAATTTGGCATAATTGCAAAAATCTGTACAACTTGACGTTTTTAATATTATCTCATCAAACTTTGATATCTCAAGAGAGTCGCGCAAACTCAAAATAGTTCTGAAAATTATAAGAATCTGATAACAAAAATGAGCGAACGTTATGAAGGTATGAAAAGAGTTCGAAATTCATTACATTTATTTTCATTTTACTGAAAAAGTAGTGTTGGAATATTGTTGATTTTCAAGATTCAAAGAGTCATAGCTCGCAAAGTATTAGAGATACCACACGAGATTCTTCCGGTTTCGTGTTCAAGAGATAAAACTACGTGAGTGACACCACTTTTATTTTTTACCAGAAGACGACTGCGGATAGAAGCAGTTGAAATATTTTATTTTATACAAAATACGATTGAAGTCTGATTGTACTCACTTTTCTTTTTGTTTCGAGAGAAAGCCCGATAAACTTACCTTTACCATGAAAGATAGCAGAGACTTTTGACTGGATGAGGAACGATGCCAAAAATTAGGATAGGTTAGGTTGAAGAAACGTGAACAAACCACAAAAAGAATGTTTTAAAGAAACTTATAGCTATCCAATCAGATGCAACTGAAAAATTAGGCAACATTTCTGAAATTAGATCAGCCACTTTTTCTTCATTACATTAAGAAAATGTTTAAATGATTTGATGATCTGATTGTAGAGTGGAATACAGTTATTTCTTCATCGTGTATTCATTAAACACTCTCTCATTTCCTAAAAAGTTAAAATATATGACTTTCAGATTCGTAGATAGTATGAAGTTGAACAACTTTTCACATTTTTGTCACAAGTGAAAGATTTTGTGTAACTACAAAACCTTTCACGAGTACAAAATCTTCCACGAGTATTCATGAAAAGTGCACAAAGAATTTAGAGAAATATATTAACGAACTATGGAATATTTACAACCAAGCAAAATAATTATTGAATGAATTTTCTCTACGATTCTAAAGAATCCTTCAGCCTTCCTTAGAACCAGAAGAGTTGTCTCCTTTCGAAGTTTGAACATTCAAAAGGAAAACATATTTTCTATGTCATATGGAAGTATTCCGCCCAATCATATTATCTTCTAGGAAATCTAAAATCAATAACATCAGTGATATCTCCGTCATCCTCATTTTTCCTTCTTTATTGAGGAATACAAAGATACATTAACAACCAACCCAACAGTCACACGTGCGTTTGCTAAGCTTAAACCTCGAAAATCATTGGATTAAAGTTAATCGCGATTGAGGCGTATTTCAATACGGTGCATACAAATAATTAGAGTTAATCGAGCTTGAATTAAAATCTCGTTTAAACTACTTCGGTGCATACGGCTGTTAACCCAACTCAGATCAGTTTAAAAATGAATAGTAACACTCCTATTCTCATTACATAACGGTCCTATTCTCATTACATGAGGTTTAAATACGTCCCGAGATCCAGATCCAGTTTTCGATGCTTTCACTTTCTGGAAAAGCTTTCGAAAAGTAGCCATTAGGCTATCCTTTTTTCTTCAGTTCTACGATGTAAAACTTCACAGAAGTTTGGTCTTCAATGTGTTTTCATGCATCATGGACCAGGTTCTCATGATCTTGGTCCTTAGTGTTTCTCACTGCCGGCTCTACTTCGTAAATTGATAGGATCTCCAACACCACTACTCCATAATTAGCACCTATCACGACAAAGTTTCAGACGCTACTGAAACTCCGTACTACGCTTCGATGGTCGTTGGATCGGATTGAAAGTGTACGAGACAAGCCCAAAGTGCAAAGCCTTCCCTTTGACTCGCGTCAAGTTTACCGACAAGAAGCGGGAAAGTCCAAACCGCGCCAGAAATGAAGAAGCCACGCCAGAAATGGCGAGCGCCATTCATACGGCGCGTAGTTCGGCAAGTCACGAGCAAGGTTCGCCGATCCATGCGCCGTGGGATGCCGGCTTCAGCGATACTTCAAAAGAAACCCAAGCGCTCATGGACCTATATTGTACTGGACCTAGCTGTTTACATCCTGGTCTGAAGTCGTGGATGGTCACATCTCGTGTAGGTGATAAGTCGTTTTCATAGACAAAATTGTTTCACTATACGTATTCCATTCGATAACAATCAAAGAATGAAGGATGGTGATGGTGACATTATCATACACCTTAAACCTGTATTAATCACAAGTTTCAAAATCCAAACTATCGAAAAACATCATTACTTGCGTCTTCAAATGGTTGTGTAGTTTGTTGTGACTGGTCATTTGTAAATGTTTATGTTTTCCACAAAGTAAACTTTTGACATTTTTCACATATTCTGTCATTGCCTTTTTGTGAGATTATTATTGAAATAATTATTTTCGAACTCATTTGTGAAATAGATCGAATTTATAAATATATGGGATTTCACGTTTTTATATATTTGGAACGCTTGAAACGTAAATATATTGCGTTTGATCGAAAATAAATCTATCTGAAAGCAAAATAAAAAATAACACTTTTTACCCAAACGCTGCCTCATACAAAGATGCGGAGCAAGTCAATCCAATTCAAATAATTACCATATTAATCACTTCGAACAGGCTTCATTTATATTTATAATAATTAGTTTAGGTGTCTAGTAGTTTGGTGATATGTCCGAACATATTGAAAAGTCGAAGAAACGGAGGGATCCTATATTTAGTATTGATGATAAGAATATTCTGATTTATTCAGATATATTTCCAAATCGTCGAGAACAAGAAGACTGACAATGTAACCATGAATTCTAGAAATAGTTTTTGAAATAACCGGAGTTTTGAGTCTGAAATATAACCCTACTGCCGATGAGTTCCAAACGAACACTTCGGCAGTAAAACGAGACACACAGGCTAATAAAAAGCTTGCAACTAGGCCTTCAACTACAACTACAGAAGAAATAGCACCAAAAAAAGCAAACATAATATAGAAAATTTTACGAGGCACTTGCCAAGCAGAAGGCAACCTGTTATAGCACAGGCCAAAAATTAAGACCTTGAAGCCAAAAGGTTGAAGGACTCAACATCGGTGACTTGTCATGCCAAAAAGAAGCATCAGATGGTGATGGAAATTCACCATGAAAAATTGAGACAGGAGAGAGTTTGAACAAGAATTCTCCTCCTGAAATTGAAACATACCAAGAAAAGCTTCAAGTTGAAATGATGTTTTTTTATTTTTTTTTGCTTTCTTATTTTCATTTGTTATTTTCGTTCAGATTATAATGAGTTGACTTCTGTATTTGAGTGAATAACAATTCATATTCCTCAATGCATAGGTATGTAATTATTATTTCTTCAAGTTTACATTTGTAGAATTTTGAAAATTAATAATAAAAGTCAGTAAATAATCAACTCTTTATCTCAAACAATCAAAATCCAAAATATATCCAGATATTTTCATCTATTGCCTTACTTCTGGATTTTGAACAACCACCTCGTTTTCCTTATAACCACTGTTTCTTTCATTGTATCTGTGCTGCTGCTCCAGTCTCAATTTGAAATAAACACATACGATATCAGCATCAGTATTGCTATTTCAATAATTCCATTATTCAAATACCTCCCCGCCACAAACACCAACCTTGTGAAGTATTATCTAACAATAGTTTGTCTTTCACGATGATGAGGGTAATCTCTTCTTCTGTTCAGTGTCTCACCCAAACCTACAATAGGATTTCCACCCATGTCCCCTTGAGCCATAATGGTTTCCCATGGTGCCGGTAGGTTGTCCTCAAACTCGGGTTCGAATGGTTAACACCTTCTCCTCGGCGTCGTAGCTTTGCCACTATTATGGGAAATACTTTGTCTAATTTTACTCTCAAACATAATGATACCACAGGAAATCGTCTCTTCAACACACCAATAATTCGTTCCACAGGGTTCCTAGTTCTGATCTGTGACTCGTTGTATAACTGTTCAGCAGGGTTTGAACAATTTTCAAACAGGGTCGTCAGATGTTTTGTACAGGAATACCCACTATCTCCCACTAGGACAGCAATTCAATCTGGAGCTCAATATAACCAAGAATTTGAAGCGCAGCTACTTTCGAAAGACGAAACCTTCTTTCAAAATTAACATCATCCAAATTCTTAAAATGATTATCCCGTTCATTTATCCATCGAGGCGTTAATCCCGATTTGAAGCTTCACCTCAGAACTGAATTGGGATTAAGGATGTTGGTGAAACCGTGCATAAACTAAGATGATCACAACTGCTGAATGTATGAACAGCCAAAGGAATGTTGATTATAGGCCTAGCGAAAGATATGCAATTCATGCATCAATGGAATAAGCGATTTTCTGTGAGTGATACTTCTGAATAAAATTCTCTATTATTTCATTCATAGATAAGAATCTCCAATGGAAACTGAACATTTAATAAATAATCAACTATCTTAATGAAAATGCAAATTTTCACTTTCAGATTTTTTCTCTCAAGTTATATAGGGTCTTTCTCAATATCTATCAGAGATCTATCAGCGTGGTTTTAGCCGGGAAAGTAGTTGTTTTCTGTTAGATATTACAAAAAAGTAACTTCAATTTTCATCCTAGGGTTTTTCCATTTCCAGAGGAGTCTTGTATTGATTGAATTTTCAATTGAGAATGTTTTTCTTTAAAGCCAAAGGAAGTTTCGTTCACTCAGTGCGTGGGAAGCTGACTCGACATGTTGAACATCAGAACCAAACACTCCATGGAAACAAAACGCCGTCATTTTTGATAGGGGCAGAGTGAGGACTATGAATACTATGAGAAAACCCGTAACTCATTTATTTGACAAATGGGCAAAGAAAATTCTTCAAGATGGGGGGTATGAGATTTGACCCAGAGACAAACAATTTTGGATTCCATTCTGATATCTTCCTGGGAGACCTTGACCTTTCTTCTCATTAGCGACGATACAACCTAACTGATCATCGAGTGAGGCGCTCCTATGGCCATTGGTGCAGCCCTTATAGTCGCTGTCTTCGCCTTGTCAAATGCGCCGTCCACATCAAGAAATAATAATAATAATAATAATAATGTTTATTCGCTCAGAATTTCATATCGATTTACTAAATATGTTTTCACATATTATAAAAGAGGAAGCAAACTACTAATTCGAAAAGCTATACAATACGAATAAACAAAGGTGTACCACTAAGGCTAAGTCAGCGCGTGGTATAAAATGTCTATATATAAGTAACACATTTTCGAAATAAGTGTTGTTTCATTTGAACGATTCGTAAAATATGACAAGAAACTATTACTAACTATATACTGATTAACTAATAATTTTCAATAATAACAAGTGATAATCAGTTAAGAAATCCACTATTCGGGTCTATTACATTATGGGTGTATATCCTCTCTGTTATAAGAAGATAGTTCTTTATGTTTTTTTTTTAATGAAAAAATTGATGTTGATTCTTTGATGTTCCTCTTTGACCAATTGTTTTGAATGAGTATTCAGTGCGGAACATGATTTCCTGTTTTGCTCTAGTGTTGTAGCAGTGTTCAATAGGCTTCAAATTATTCTTGTTTTTATATTGATCTATAGCCATACGTAGGAAATATAGTTGCCAAAGGTCTAATATCTTACTCTCAGAAAATAGTAAGTTCGGAGGGTAAGTACGATTTTTATTGAAACATATTTTAAGGAATCTTTTTTGTAGTACGTCTAAGAATGTTATGTGACTGCTGGCTACACCTCCCCAGCCTAAGATTCCATACGACAATCTCGACTCTACTAGTGCATGATAAAGAGTTTTCATTTGATGGGTATTCAATATATTTTTGAAATATAAGAATTTATAGAGGATACTCCTCAGAGTACTCAACATTTTCTTTATGTGAATGTTCCATCTCAAATGTTTGTTTATATAAACACCTAAATATTTGGCAAAATCAGAAGAGTTCAGTTGAATTACATTATTGGAGTTTTGTATTTCCAGGTGATTAAAATCTGGAAGGTGGGAAGAATAACAAGCGAATGTGAGGAACGATGATTTTTCATAGTTAATTGTTAGTTTTTTCTGATTGAAATAATCTATCATTTTACCTAAATCTTTCTCAACTTTATTTTTCAACATCTCCCATGATTCATCTTCGTAAAATATTGACGTGTCATCTGCAAAACTTATAATATCTCCGGTGGTTTGTGAGGTGAGTATGACATTCATGTCTATAATGAAAAATATCGGACCTAAAACTGTTCCTTCAGGCACACCATATTGCACAGTTCTTTCTTCACTCAATTCGTTATCAATTTTTACTCGCTGCTTTCGGTTGATTAAATAGCTTTCTAAGAGTTTATTCACATTCCCTCTGAATCCAAGATCCTGCAAGTCCCTCAGAAGCTGTGCATGCTCAACAGTATCGAAGGCCTTTGCAAGATCTAGGAAAATGACTAGAGAACATTTCTTTTTATCCAAACTGTTATAGATTTTTGAGGTTAGTGAGCTATTGGCATCCTTCCATAAATTTTCCTTCCTTAAATCCAAATTGTTTTTCAGATAGAAGTTTCTTTTTATTCAGATAGTTCACCATTCTGGATTTTAGTATTTTTTCGAATATTTTCGCAATGTTACTAATAAGAGTAATTGGACGATAGTTCAAGATTTCATCGTGTTTACCACTTTTAAATAAGGGTTTTATAACACCCAGTTTGAGCGCCTCTGGCCATTTTCCATCCTCAAAAATTTTATTGATTGGGAACGTGAGAGCTACCGATATCTCATTCCGGGAGCTTTTTGATCTTTCAGGCAAAATATTACACTAACTAATTCATTTTTAGTTACAGGCGTTAGGAATATTGAAGATTCTACGCGATTCACCGGACCGGGCTATGTGTGAAAATTATAATTTAAATACATTGCATTCGGTGTCGGCACCGTCAATGGCACCGGTTTTGCCGGTGTGTGTGTGAAAACGCTCTTAACTTAATGTGGTTATTTTCTATGACGCCACCGGCATTAAGCCGTGACTATTATGATTTTTACTTCAACCTACCACATGGAAAAACGAATGAAGACTCGGGTGAAGAGGATGATTAAAATTTCTGTTAATTTTGTTTTCGCGTTCTAACAAAAATATATGCAAAATGGATTTCATTCAAGCTTTATGTAGCCTCTTTTTTTGTTATCTCTGGTATATTCGCATAATTTAATTCAGGTTTGAGATACAATTTTCTGTGCAATAAGTAGGTAACTTTTGTTTTTTCGTTAAAAAATATGTAAATTTTTTGTTTATTATTTTGTGTTTCTTTCCCCATGTAATCTTAAAGTAATAAAAAGACCTCTAAAAAAATTGAGTTATTTCATCGAAATCTATCATTTCCAGATCATTTCTAAGACCTACATAATTATATTTTTGCCAATAACTCAAAACAGTGCAAAATCAGTTACCCAGTTCTTACATTCAGGCGGCGATATGCAAGACGCACTGACAACAACTTACTTAGGTTTCAACTAAATAAATAATATTGTAAAAGGAAAAAAGATGAACAGCGGATATCGGAAAGTACTTAATAGTGGAATTGACAGTGAGGTTTTCATGATTGTTCAAGTAAGCTTTTCTTTAATTTTACTTTGAATATTTTTCATTCAATTTCTTCATATTATTCGGCAGCCGGTTATACACAGAGCAGATTTGGTATGTGAAGGATCTTTTGAAATATTCATGGTAGTGTGTAGGAGGTGTGTGAAGATTTTTGAAACGTACGTTGAGATTATGTATATCCGTACGGAAAGTGATTTTATCGTAAAGATATGGTGGTGTTTTCGTCATTATTATTTTGTGATACAGGCATGATGAGTGTAGTTCCCTTCTTTTTTCTAAGGTTAGCCATCCTATTTCCTTCAACTTTGAAGAAATTCCCTGTCTCCGGCGAATCCCATATATGAGACGTAAACAAGAATTTTGAATTTTTTGAATCCTCTGCTTGTTAAGTGAGGTTAAACTCGGGCCATACAAGGTATCAGCAAAGTTGAGGTTAGATAGAACAAGACTTTCACACAGAATAATTTTGGTTTCTTTTGTTATGAATTTCCTATTGCCATATATAAGTTTCAATGAGGAATATGCTTTTTGAATCAGTTTATTTATATGGGAATCGAATCGGAGATCAGTGTCCACGAAGACGCCCAGGTTTCTGGCTCCCTCTGTAATTGATTGCTCGCTAGAATCAATGTTTAATTTTATCTTGGCTTTGATCGTATTCTTTGCCTTTTTTCGGACCAAACACTAGTATTTGTGTTTTATTCAAATTGTTTATCAAACAAAAATCATTTGACAGAGAAGTAAGTGAATTTATTTAGATCGTGATTGATATGATTGCACGCCTCGTCTACGTCATTTGGGTCGAACGAGTAGTAGACTTGGGTGTCATCGGCATAGAGATTAGCTCAACAGTACTGCAGACATTTCACCAATTGACTGGTGTAAATGCCGTGGAAAGAGTTTTCAACTGCGGTTACCTCTAGGGAATGCCGCTGATTCACCCATAGCTGAATAAACGTCTCTTCATTATCAGAATGAAGTTGGCCTTACTTCCCTTATTCCGCGCATCGTTAACTTTTGAGACAAAACATAATTTTGTCAATCCTGAGTTTCCTGCTATGTCAGTAAATCTCGTTACGCTATCGCATTCTCTATTCGTACCAGAATATTCTTGTTTCGGTTATTCTTCGTTTCCATAATGACATTTTTGTGGAATAACATCCATACCAATTCAATTTCTTTCTTTAAGGCTACCAAAACGAAGGATTCCTTGGACTCCAGTTTTACCTCACCGTATCCCTCATATTAGTTAGAAAAGGTCACACATATACTGACCAAGTCACCACTTCATCAGAAATACAACAGTGGATTACTGATGAAAATATTCCTCCTATTAACATGAGGCGGTTTCCACATTCCGCATGGTCTGAAGATTCTCTACTCGAAGTACTGGAACACGTGATTGGTCTCATTATCATGATGAGTTTTGTGTATACTTGTATAAACATCATTAGGGCTATAACAACAGAGAAGGAGAAACAACTCAAGGTAATGTCTAGTTTTCTACTTACTATTTGTAATTGCTGTTTTTTTGATAGAAGAAAGGACCACGCACGTTTTTTATGGAAAATGGCTTTGCGTGAATTTGTCCTAATTTTTGCTATGGTGTAGATCTGGATGCACTGATCAAAAGTGTCCATTGCCAAAAACTCAAAAATGGTCAGTTTTCGAGATATGGCTCTATCAATGTAATTTTTTTGCATTTTTTGGATTTTGACACATAATCAGTTCACTCTCATACAAAACCGAGTTTCAATGACTTCACTGCAGGAATTGATTGAAGAATAATTCTTTCTCCGTTTCAGATACTGCCATTTGGAGAAATTATTATACACTGCTCGTCACTGACGATGTAACTGGACTATTATTTTCAATTTCTATAGTCCAGTTTTTGAAGAAACATAAGCTTCTGAATTGCTCAAGGTATCAAAGAGTCACATATATTCAACACCTTTTGATAGGGGCACTAGAAGAATAATATTCGATACACACTATAGGAACTGAATCTAAGATACTTTTTTTAAAAATAGTTTCCTAGTCGTCAAAGAAATAGTGGTAAATGCAAAATGAGCATATAGAAAATCGTTCATAATGTAGGCTGACGACATAGATACTCGTATCGAATGCAGTTTGTTCATACCGAGTGTTGAATATCGATAGAAACAAGGGAATACATACCCAATGATCATTTCTAATCGCTAATCGAACCGTTAAGGCAAACGGATCCGTGAAAATGTCTGAATATTTGATATAATGTGGATTTCGATGCACTGATCAAGTGTCTATCATTGCTATAGACTACAAATATGGACAGTATTCAAGATTTGGCCGTATCAATATCTGATTTTTTTCGTTTTCTAGATTGTGGCCCATAATCGCTTAGCTCTTATACCCAACAGGCCAACAAAAACGGAATTCTATCGATTTCTGCGCAGGAATTGACTGAAAAACAGTTGTATTTCATTTCAGATACATTCATTTGGAGAAATTAGCATACTCTGCTCGTCACTGGCGATGTAGCTGGGCTATTATTTTCAACTTTTGTATTTTCGTGTTCTTAGAAACAGAAACTCTTGAATTGTTCTAGTTCTAACAAACATACTTATATCCAACATAATTCAATTGTGGCATTTGAACGATATACATGATGCAGCCGATAGAAATCCACAATTGCATCCGAATGATGTGTTCATTGTGGAATAAACAAACAAGTAAGGAGTTACTTGAATACCTAGTGAAAAGCAAAAAAGTATTAATTTCTTCTAGTTACCTCTAACAAATAGAATGAGATCACAATAGCAACCACATCATTGTATAGTACCCTACCCGATTTTGTTCAAACTATACATTTTTCGTTCAATACCCTAATAGCACCATGAAGTCCGATGGTAATCCATAGGACATCCTCTCAGGACATTCGGGACGTCCTTAGGATGTACAAAATTGGTACCGCGGACGTCCATTGGACATCCGTGGGAAGCACCAATGTCTCGACTTCTCACCAAAATTGTACGTTCTATAAGGATATCCAATGGACATCCACCTGGGATGTTAATCGGACGTCCCCGAATTACATCAATCGAAAGTACATCTTGGACGTCCTTAGGACGTGCAATATTGGTACGTCCTTAGGACGTGCAGTATTGGTACCGCGGACGTCCATTGGACATCCGTGGGAAGCACCAATGTCTCGACTTCTCACCAAAATTGGACGTTCTATAAGGATATCCAATGGACATACTCCTGGAATGTTAATCGGACGTCCCCGATTTACATCAATTGAAAGTACATCTTGGACGTCCTTAGGACGTGCAATATTGGTACGTCCTTAGGACGTGCAGTATTGGTACCGCGGACGTCCATTGGACATCCGTGGGAAGTACCAATGTTTCGACTTCTCACCAAAATTGGACGATCTATGAGGATATTCAATCGACATCCATCTGGGATGTTCATTGGACGTCCCCGAATTACATCAATCGAAAGTACATCTGGGACGTCCTTAGGATGTGCAGAATTATCAGATGTGTTTGTTCCTACATCTCTTTCAGGACTAAGATTATGATATTGTTGTGGATTACTGGAGATAACAATTTGGATGGAACCAGATTTACTTACTAGGTAAGCTCAGCACTCTCCCAGAGTCATTCAATTCGGTTTTATACATGTTTAAAGGATACACACAACTCTACTTGTCTTACGGAAACATCTTTTTCAAAACAGTTTTGAATAGGTTAGTAATAACTATTGAATAGTATAACAAAACTTTTATTTTCATTTAACTACACTGAATGAACACAAAATAACTTACATAACAGTCACTAAACTAATTAATCACAAAAGACGATAGAAAAGCCCCCATAGCTGGTAAATACTCAACAATTGTCTGTCAATTCGTCAACACTTCACTTGAACACAGAACACAGAACACAAAACACAGAAAACAACTTTATGCACGGAATCCATACATAGAGGAATTGTTCGGTTTCAATCCGTATACCAACTAGAGAGACAAACATAAAATTTTTATTTTCATTGTTGTGAAACAGTGAATCTTAATCTTATTGGCATAAGCACAAACTCGAGAATATGGACCCTGATTACCTCAATGATAGTGAAAAGGGTTTTATTTCAGATGGGTTGTTTTCGCTGTAATGTTTAGCCCTATTGTAAATATACGATCCATTTTATACCTCTTCTGTAAAACCACTAGCTGGGATGTATTCTTTGGATGGATTGCACCTAGGAAACATTCCGAAAAATGTTCAATCCAGGACATCCCAAGGAAGTCCTCGCTGGGACATTTTCTGAAATTCACTGATTGGGATGACGTCCGATGTACATCCATCAAGGACGTTCCAGAATGTACCCGTACCAGGACCGCCATAGGAAGTCCTTTCGAAGACATGCCAAATACATGCCAACCAGGACATCCAATGGATATCCTAGAAAATTCTAAAAAATATATCCGAACCAGGACATTCCAAGGAAGTCCTCGCAGGGAGATATTCTAAGATTTACCAATTGGGACGTCCAATATTCATTCATGCGGGATGTTCCTAAATGTCCCGTACCAGGACAACCATGGGACGTCCTTTCAAAGACATGCCAGGATACTTACTAACAAGGACGTCCGATGGATGTCCTAGTAAACATTACAAAATATATCCGACCCAGGACATCCCAAAGACGTCCTCGCAGAGACGTTTTATACGATGTACCGATTGGGACATCCATAGGAAGTCCTTTGGGGAAATTCATGAAAATTCACAGATTCGGACGTCCCAAGGACAATGATTTTAAGTCCCGCACATTCGGACATTATTTGTACCAAATAGGGACGTCCCTGGGACATAGTGTGCTATTAGGGTAGTTCTTCATTTAGTGAATGCACCTACATTTCACTTTTGTAAAGATGATCACTGTCAGATTTTTGTGCCTTGACTCTGTCTGTACTCTAAAAAATTTGGACCAACTTTGGAACAACTTTATTTTACGTACTATTATTCTTACTACTATCATCATCACTTTGGTGAAGAATTGATATTTTTCATGAATTAAATAGGGTTACTGTTTTACAATTTTTCCATTTTTAGTTATATATTCTTCTCATGAAAAGTCTTGTTTGTTAGAACTAGAACAATTCAAGAGTTTTTGTTTCTACGAACACGGAAATACAAAAGTTAAAATTCATAGCCCAGTTACATCGCCAGTGACGAGCAGTGGATGCTAATTTCTCCAAATGAATGAATCTGAAATGAAATACAACTGTTTTTCAGTCAATTCCTGCGAAGAAATCGATAGAATTCCGTTTTTGTTGGCCTGTTGATAAGAGCTAAGCGATTATGGGCCACAATCTAGAAAACGAAAAAAATCAGACATTGATACGGCCATATCTTGAAAACTGTCCATTTTTGTAGTCTGTAGCAATAGACACTTGATCAGTGCATCGAAATCCACATCATATCAAATATTCAGACATTTTCACGGATCCGTTTGCCTTAACGGTTCGATTAGCGATTAGAAATGATTATTGGGTATGTATTCCCTTGTTTCTATTGATATTTAACACTCGGTATAAACAAACTGCATTCGATACGAGTATTTATGTCGTCAGCCTACATTATGAACGATTTTCAATATACTCATTATGCATTTACCACTATTTCTTTGACGACTAGGAAACTATTTAAAAAAAGTATTTCAGATTCAGTTCCTATAGTGTGTATCAAATATTATTTTTCTAGTGCTCCTATCGAGAGGTGTTAAATATATGTTACTCTGTGATACCTTGAGCAATTCAGAAGTTTTTGTTTCCACAAAAACTGGACTATAGAAATTGAAAATAATAGTCCAGTTACATCGTCAGTGACGAGCAGTGTTTATTAATTTCTTCAAATGACAGTATCTGAAACGAAGAAAGAATTATTTTTCAAACGATTCCTGCAGCGGAGTCATTGAAACTCGGTTTTTCTTAAGTATGAGAGTGAACTGATTATGTGTCAAAATCCAAAAAATGCAAAAAAAATTACATTGATAAAGCCATATCTCGAAAACTGTCCATTTTTGGAGTTTTTGGCAATGGACACTTTTGATCAGTGCATCCAGATCTACACCATACCAAAAATTCGGACAAATTCACAGAAAGCCATTTTCCATAAGAAACGTGCGTGGTCCTTTGATATTCGAAACTAAATTTTTTTTGATCTCAAGTATTAACGAAACTTCAATTAGCATGGTAAATCTCAGAAAAAGCAGTGATAAGAATAATAACAACAACAATAATAATAATAATGTACGGGCTTCGTTTCTCAGTCGCTGCGGGCTTTTTTCATTTTTAGGGCCGGTTGTTCAGTCCATGCTAAAATCCAAAGATTTATCAAACTTGGATTGGAATCGAATCCTAGATTACCGTCAAATGTGTTGTTCAGTAGAAATTCAACCATGGATAATAAAAAACCAAGATTCTGCAGTTCATCTGACTTATTTCATGAAAAACAAGAATTTACTAATTCATGTCAAATATAACCAAACAATTGTTTCCTAATTTCCTGCCATTTTTCGGAAAGCTTGGTAGAAAATAGAATCACTGAAGGCGCCTAGCACATCAAACAATAATAACGAATGAAAATCATGAGCAAATTATCCTATGTAATGGTTCTTTTAAGGTTCATATAAACCCATGAAAAAATTAACGGCAAGTTTAAAAATTCTGAAAAAAAAATAGCCATTTCTTTAAGGTTCATACAAACCCATGAAAAAATTAATGGCAATTTGAAACATTCTGAAGAAGATTCGAGTTATTTTGGCATTCATATTAAATAATTAGAGAGATGTAGAAGAAAATCTGATGAACAGTTTTTGAGGATAAAAATAAAAACCTAATATTTAGAGATTTTTTTAAGTTTTCCCAAAAACCACTCATCAGATTCCATTTCAAATATTAATATATATTATTATATAATATTAATGTCAAAGTGAAAGATAATCAAGATTTTTTTTCAGAAATTTCAACTTCAACGTTTCCTCACAATTTAAAAAAATTCTGAAAATCTTGTTATAAAATCACAGTTGAGAAGACTCAGTTTTGCAAGTGATACTTATATGAAATTTAGAAGACTGAACATTGAGAAACTATTCATACTAGTTTTCAGATATAAATTCAAACGATTTATATTTTTCATAATGATTATCAAAACTTCGGACAAAAAACGGTAAATGGCTCCAGTAAGTGAACCCTCTGTAGTACATGAACGAAAAGACGAAAATAGTTCTGCTACTGTCCACAAGGTATTGCACAGAATTATTGTCACTGTCATATTCACTGTACAGCGTTGCCAATAGTTCTAGACAGCGGTAACCGATGTAATTTGTTTAATTTTTGGAAAATGAAAGTTGCTTCGATAGAGATTTGTCAGTTCATCAGTTGGATGTTGGATTGGTCCACCTAAATCCTTGGAGTCCTTGTACACAATTGAAGAAGTATGTAAATAATAAGTTTTATGTTTTGCTATTCAAAATATCAGTTTTGGAAATAAAACAGTACGCAAAAAAGAATTGAAAAATAATAATAATAATAATCATAATAGCGTCTTTATTATCCATTCCAGTTGTTTTTGAATAACATTATATTATATACATAAAAATTACGACATAATAGGAGGAGTTCAGCTTACAAATTTGAAAAATATTGATGAAAATAAATTATAGTGAGTTGTTCATATTAGCTGCTAAAAGCAAATCTAATCTAAGCAAGATCAAGGATGGACTGACTATATCTATAACAAACTGCACTGCACTGCAACCCCGAATATCTGAAAACCAAACGAAATTAATACAATAAATAATATACAGGTGAACAGGAAAAAAGGAGCAATACCAAAGATTCCCAAGATCTCCTCCCACAGGAAAACTGTCTGCACAGGCATCATCAATAAACCAAAATCTAAAAAAGAGTATGAACCAACTTTAAAGAAAATGGTCCCCACCTTTGAAAATACTGAAACCGATTCAAAATATAACCCCTTTTAGAACAAAAGGAGGTCTCTATCCATGCTAAGACTGGATGTTCTGCAAATCAACGGAAATTTGCAGACAAGGAAAATACATCACTGTTTCTGAAAAATGTGGTGTACACCCATTACAAAACTGAAGACTCCTCAAATTTTCCAAAACTTGCAGACATGATTCGGTACGGGGGTTAAGTTCGAAAAATGAGGCCTCCACCCAATACAAATCTGAGGGCGCTACAAATATCCTGAAATTTTCAGACAGGACACAGCAAGGAACACTTAATTCAAATAATGAAGTCTCCGATGTCTCCACCCAACAAAAACCAGAGGCACTGCAACTCTCACCAAATTCACAGACTCGGCAGAGGCCACTGAATTCAATTAACGAGGTCACCGAGGTCTCCAGCCAACAAAAAAGTGAAGACACTACAAATTCAACCAAATTCGTAGATATGACTTAGCAGAGGCCCTCAGTATTCGAAAAACGAAATCCCCGAGGTGTCCACCCAACAAAATTATGGAGGCACTGTGAATTCCACCAATTTCACAGACAGGACTCAACTGATCTAGAAAAATTATTTTCCCGAGGTTTCCACCCAACAAAAAACTAGAGGCTCTGTTAGTTTCACTAAATTCACTGACAAGGCTCTGTAGAGGTCGCTAATCAACAGTAATGAGGCCCGCGAAGTCTACATTCACAAAAAAGACGGAGATACTGTAAAACTGAAATTTTTTGTAAACAACTGAACAGTAAAGAAGTAAGTAAGTATATTTCAGGAAATTTGTTGCGCGCGCCCTCAGATTTGTCTTGGATGGAGGCGTCATTGTTCAAAATTAGCACCCTATACTTAGTTATGTGTGCAAGTTTTGAAAAAATATAATAGGAAAGTTTGAACCAAAATAATTATAATAATGATTAAAATAGGAATTGGATGATTTCCACCATCATGAATCATGACTTTGTATGTGTCTCATCAATGTTGACTTGTTACTATAAAGCTCATGTTTAATGTCTAGATGAAGAAAATAAACATTTCCGAAAGCTCAATCAAATAACAAAGAGTATTATTTTAAACAGCCCAGTATTTTGACTGCAGTCACCCGCATTTTTCCTCAACTAGTCAGTCAAGACTACCCTTCGCCTTATACATATTAATCATATTCTATATCTCTAATGTAGATAATACAGTAAATAAATAATTCATTATTGAAGAGAAAGAAATCACAAAAGCATCCCCACAACGAACAAGAATTGTAATAATTATTATTATTACTAGTAATCCGGCTATCCGTAATATAGCTACAAAATGCATTGAACCTCATTACCATAATTAATACCAGATAATAATTAATAATCCAGTGTGCTATTTCTCAGTACTCCGAATAAAGTTGAGATTTGGCAACAATGCATTAGCAGTAGGGTCGACCATTGCAGAAAACTGTAATTCATATGGAAATATTATGAAAGATAGCTGTAACTATGGTGAGAAAAACATATCTTGTCAGTGACATCTTACAGTTCAGAAACGCGAAATATTTAACAATAAATTTAACAAATTTATAGGAACTAGGATATTCACCAATTCAATAATATGGTAAAATTCCGTTAACCGGGCGCTACAAGCTATCAAAAATTTTTTTTTTTGGGGATTTACGTAGTTTGACCTCCTGAATAAAAAATCCAAATGAAATTTTTGGCGGTCTCAAGTAATTTCGGAGATACGGGTTTGTTTGAATGAAAACAGGCATTTTCTAGCACACGTTTCTTTTTCGAAAAACACACTCAAATGCCTCCTGATTTTCACCAGCACGATATACACACCCTAATTCACCAGTTTTACACTTTTTTTTTCATTGAAAACAGTTTTTTATCAACAAATTCTACATTATTTTAGCAACTACAAAATCAACAAATTCTTGATTTTTTGTTTAGTTAATATCTGTCAGGTTGGTAACAATGGAATTGACGTAAGGGCGAAGCGACATTGCCAGTGTGATTCCAGATATATTCAATTCACGTATAAAGTCTTGTTCATACCCTCGCGAATTTCGCAGTTTTTCTGCGAATAAAATGTCTGCCGACATGATTCTGCATCGACGATTGGTCCGGCATGACTGGCAGCCATTTAATTCGCAAAAAAATTGCGAAATTCGCGAGGGTTTGAACAAGACTTAACATGGAATATTTTAGTGAATGAGTAAGAAAAATGAGTTGATAACCACAATATTTTCCCATCAACACTTTAACTGCACCTTTGAAACAATGGTACTTATACTGTTTCTAAATGACTAGCAAAATTCAAAGGACGAGACAGATCACGGAAATGTGCGCAAACATAACATGAATACACATGCGCAGAAAAAATAATGAGCACTTTTCACATAAAATGAACCTACTTCAATGACTATAACTTATCCAGACAGACCCGATCTCATGCAAACCCAACCGAACTTACCCGACTATACAATACAGTTAGGTTGCGTCTTTTCTATCTGTTTGCGCATGCGCACTTACCAAAAATGAATGTTTGTGAACCGACACGTTTATTCAAGTAATTATTTGTTCGCAAAAAATGCCTCCTAGCTCTGTCTATTTAAAAATATCTTTTGTGCATTCAAAATATTAATACCAAGACTTTTTCCAAATCCTGTTCTCACAACGAAATGGCTTGTTTCATAACAATGGTAACAATGTCTTTCATTGAATCAACAACAGCGAGTCTTAAAAACTTTACAATACAATGCGACGTTGTCAGATTCCCTAAAATTCCTGAATACTGAATACTCATGAAAATGAAGTATTTGTAGAGGATAGTTTTCAGAAGTATTAGCGCCCTAGAGACTGGTGCTTTTTTCACAAATAATAATAATAATAATGATAGTTCCTCATAAACACTCGATGAGTGAACCTTTCTTAGTGAAGATATTCAGCAAGAAATACGTAAGCAAAGCGAGCACGCACATTCCCATTACTACTTTGTAACTTATGTAACTTATCTCTTACTTCTTGGTGAAGATATCTGCGAGACAGACACGAGCGCGCGCATTTCCATTACTACTTTGTCGATGTCTGTCAACTTTGAGTAGAAATCTTCATACCTTATCTGTTAGTGAACAAGACCAGAAATACGCGAACGAAGCGAGCGCGCGCATTTCCATCACAACTTTGTCGATTTCTGTCAACTTCGCGAGCGCGGATTCGCGAAATGTCGGGCGAGCGCGCTCGCTTCTCTCGCGTATTTCTGGTATTGTTCACTAACAGATAAGGTATGAAGATTTCTACTCAAAGTTGACAGAAATCGACAAAGTAGTGATGGGAATGCGAGCGCTCGCTTCGCTCGCGTATTTCTGGTCTTGTTCACTAACAGATAAGATATGAAGATTTCTACTCAAAGTTGACAGAAATAAACAAAGTAGTAATGGAAATGCGCGCTCGTCTGTCTCGCAGATATCTTCACCAAGAAGTAAGAGATAAGTTACATAGGTTACAAAGTAGTAATAGGAATGCGCGTGCTCGCTTTGCTTACGTATTTCTTGCTGAATATCTTCACTAAGAATGGTTCACTCTTCGAGTGTTTATGAGGAACTATCATTATTATTATTTTTTGTGAAAAAAGTGCCTGACTCTAGGGCGCCAATACTTCTGAAAACTATCCACTACAAACACTTCATATTCATGAGTATTCAGAATTCAGGAATTTTAGGGAATCTGACAACGTCGCATTGTATTGTAAAGTTTTTAAGACTCGCTATTGTTGATTCAATGAAAGACATTGTTACCATTGTTATGAAACAAGCCATTTCGTTGTGAGAACAGGATTTGGAAAAAGTCTTGGTTATAAAATATTTTGAATGCACAAAAGATATTTTTAAATAGACAGAGCTAGAAGCATTTTTTGCAAACAAATAATTACTTGAATAAACTTGTCGGATCACAAACATTCATTTTTGGTAAGTGCGCATGCGCATACAGATAGAAAAGACGCAACCTAACTGTATTGTATAGTCGGGTAAGTTCGGTTTGGTTTGCATGAGATGGGGTCTGACGGGATAAGTTATAGTCATTGAAGTAGGTTCATTTTATGTGAAAAGTGCTCATTATTTTTTGTGCGCATGTGTATTCATGTTATGTTTGCGCACATTTCCGTGATCTGTCCCGTCCTTTGAATTTTGCTAGTCATTTAGAAACAGTATAAGTACCATTGTTTCAAAGGTGCAGTTAAAGTGTAGATGGGAAAATGTTGTGGTTAGCAACTCATTTTTCTTACTCATTCACTAAAATATTCCATGTTAAGTCTTGTTCAAACCCTCGCGAATTTCCCAATTTTTCTGCGAATAAAATGGCTGCCAGTCATGCCGGACCAATCGTCGATACAGAACCATGTCGGCAGACATTTTATTCGCAGAAAAACTGCGAAATTCACGAGGGTATGAACAAGACTTTATACGTGAATTGAATATTTCTGGAATCACACTGGCAATGTCGCTTCGCCCTTACGTCAATTCCATTGTTATCAACCTGACAGATATTAACTAAACAGAAAGGCATGAATTTGTTGATTTTGTTATTGCTAAAATAAAGTAGAATTTGTTGATAAAAAACTGTTTTCAGTGAAGGTAAAGTTAAAGTTATCGGGCTCATTCTCCAAAAAAATAAAAAATAAGTGAAACTTACGTAGTTTTGTCTCCTGAACACGAATCTGAAAGAATTTTGTGGAGGTCTCAATTACTTTAGGAGTTATAGCCATTTTAAAGTCGAAAATTGTATATTTTCAGACACGAATTTTGCAGTCAAAATTTGCACAAAATGCCTCCTTCTTTTTGTTGACACTGTCATTAAACACTAATCTATCCATATTTCACGTTTTTAAACACAAAAACTATTTTTTTCACACAAAAAATTGAACTTCTTTTACTGGTGATTCTAACCTATTTGTTAGTTATTTACATGCTCATAAGAAGTTGGTATCACTGAATCTGCGCCGTCAACTATTCGAATTCAAATATGAGCAATAACTTCCCCTTCATTCTGTTTTGAATAGTTGGCGGCGCAAATCTCAGGTAACCAACCTACTGCAATTGTGAAAATTACTAAATACCAAACAAAAGTTGGGTTAGAATCGCTAGTAAAAGAAGGTCAAGTTTTTGAGTATAATTTTAATTTTTGGTGTTTGTATTTGTGAAATATAGATAGATTAGTGTTTAATGACAGTGTCGACAAAAAGAAGGAGGCATTTTGTGCAAATTTTGACTGCAAAATTCGTGTCTGAAAATCTACAATTTTCGACTTTAAAATGGCTATAACTCCTAAAGTAATTGAGACCCCCACAAAATTCTTTCAGATTCGTGTTCAGGAGAGAAAACTACGTAAGTTTCACTTATTTTTTATTTTTTTGGAGAATGAGCCCGATTACTTTACCTTTACCTCAGTGAAAAAAAAAGTTTAAAACTGGTGAATTAGGGTGTGTATATTGTGCTGGTTAAAATCAGGAGGCATTTGAGTGTGTTTTTCGAAGAAGAAACGTTTGCTAGAAAATGCCAGTTTTCATTCAAAAAAAGGCCCGTATCTCCGAAATTACTTGAGACCGCCAAAAATTTCATTTGGATTTTTTATTCAGGAGGTCAAACTACGTAAGTCCCAAAAAAAAATTCTTGATAGCTTGTAGCGCCCGGTTTACGGAATTTTACCAATAATATCTTCATCTTCAGTCAGTTTATCGTTATGAGCATTTTTGTGAAGTGATTTCTGATTATTCTTCCAAACTATTTCATATAGCAGTTCTGATGTTGTTATGTCAGTCAGTCAGTTGTGTCAAACCTGTGTTGATAGCTTAATCCACCAATTTTGATGGTTTAGCTTAACCTGGAATCAAACTAGGATTCAAGTTCTTACTTAGCAGTGAAAAACTTGATAAACCAAGATTCACCTAAAACTGCAGATCATCTCTGACTGAACAACCGGCTCTTAGAAGTGAAAGCCTTAAATGATTGAAGTTCGTAAACTATTTTATTTTCATATAATCTTTACGAATCTTCCAGGTTTTTCTAGAGTATAGCCATTTTTAAACTTTACTGCTTCTCATTATAAGATATCAATAGAATGAATGGTCGCTTGAAGTAGGGTGTGAATCAAAGTTAGTAATTTTTTCCTGAAAAAAAAATAATTTATAGAAATTTTAGTTTATCATATACTAATCTAATTTCAGGAAGCAATGAAGACTATGGGTCTACCAAGCTGGCTGCATTGGTCAGCATGGTTTGTGAAGTGCTTTGTGTTTCTTCTCATATCTGTCATTATAATCGTAGTACTGCTGAAAGTCAAATGGTATGCCGATACTGATAACGCAGTTCTCACTGAATCTGATCCGTTGGTGATTTTCTTATTCATGGTTCTCTACATTACTGCATCCATCACATTCTGTTTCGCACTCAGTGTATTTTTTACGAAAGGTAAAGTATGATTTAGTGATATTTACACTCCGTGAATGTGCATTTCTCATTCAGAGTTCTCCGTTCCTCAAGTAACAAGAAACAGTTCGAAATATGTGTACTGCAATTCACATTTGAAACAACCTCAGAGTGGTCTAAATAATGACACTGATGTAACTGATTATCACAGCAAAAACAACAAGAAATTAAAGAATACTTGGAAAAAGTAAAGCTTTGCCGAATTACTACTTCACCAAATACTGTTTTCAGGTCCTTCAGATGGCGTGAAGCCACACGTAGCAACCATAAATCATTCAGACTCGAATTGCTACGATTGATATATATTTTCAGAATAAAGGGAGAAGGGACCTTCAATACTATGGAGAAAGAGTAGATCATACAGTGTACGTCAAAATTATGGAACAAATTCGATATTTCGCGAGCCATGTACTTTTGACAAAAGTCCTGAAATAAGTCTATTTTTATTTAGAAATGCCGATTTTTTTAAGTATATTCTGAAGAGGTTGTCACTGGTTTTGACGTGGTGAAGTATTGGGTTATTTTTTTAAATTGGGATAGATGTCTTGTGATAACTCATCTGAAAAGTCATTCAATACTGCATTCAATGATTACATTAATTAGATTTTTCTTACAAGGAGAACAAAAATTAATATTTCATTTCAATAAGAGAATAACTTTATATCCAACAAAATAGAACAGTTAAATAAGGTGTTCGATATGCCATCCACCAGTTCTTTGACACTGAGCAAATCTACGGCACATTCCTCTTGCACATGGCAAATAAATTCCGTAGTATGTCTGTTAATTTCGATCCTAATTCGATATCTCAACTCTTGTAGATTTTGCGGCCTATCCAAATAATCCTTCGATTCCAAATAATCCGACAAGAAAAAATCCTGAGGCGTAAGATCTGGAGATCTTGGGAGCCATCAGTCCTAAAAAAACAGTTATTCAAAAACTCCCATTATGGCATTTATTTCTGATTGTCTTTTGTTTCGATTCTAGACTAGAAAATAGCTAACTACTAATATTTGGAAGTGAACCATTGTTGTAAATATTTTTTAAATGTGGGAAGTTGGTTATTCTGTGTGTATAAGATTCAAAAGCTTGCCGCGAGTACAAAATAATAATAATTCATTAATTTATTCACAATATCTCAAGAAACAGGTATGTTTATGGTAGGGATACAAAATAATGATATTAATAACAATGCCTTAGAAATCTACAGAAAAAATAATAAGAAGTAGTAAATTCGTGAGGTTGCAGTCAATTGGTGAACTAATTAGAAATACTCTTTGAAATTTGTCGAGCTTTCGACAATGTTTATTGTCTTCTTCAGGACGACTACAAAATGTATGGTTTACAGTTGGTATAAATATAAATATAGATGGCTACTTACTAACGTGAGAATTAAAATGAAATTGGGACCAAACGAGCAGAAAACATGATATTAGATGAATGACAATGATGATGACAATTTCTATTTGATAACTAATCAAGAAGGAAAATTCTGATACTGGGTGAAATATATTATTTGTTCAATTTGAGGAGGTAGGTATAAATTTGACTGAGATTATTTACATTTGTTTTTTTGATCATCGATTCTTTATTTTCATTGATGTGTATCATTTCCTGGAATATCCTTTTTGTTTCATTACTTTCAATATCTAAAATAATTAGATCATTATAGTTCATTATATGGTCATTTTGATTTACATGTTCCGATAAGGCACATGAGTTCTTATTACATTTACAGTCACTTTTATGTGAAATAATGCGACTGTTGAGATTTCTCGATGTTTGACCAACATAAGATTTGGAACAATCCATACAAGGTATTTTATAAATGACATTGGATTTTTGTTTATTTTCAATGGGTCTTTTAACTTTTGTATGTTATTTTGAAATTGGTTTAACATTTTTTTTTGCAATTATAATACTTTCGTATTTTACTACATTTGATAATTTTGGTTTAAGTTCCTGGATATATGGCAATGACCGAAAATCAGGGGTTCTTTCATCTGAAAAGGAATTATGATGTTGTGTTTGAATCATTGATGAATGATATTGATATTCCACATTTATCAGCTGATCTTGAGTACATCATAGAAAAAATCGATAATAATACACAAAATCTATACAGATCCCAATTTACAAATATAATCACTAATTACTTCCATGAAAACGAAGGAAATTCACATTTTTTAAATGAATTATATAAAAAATCAAGTAAATATTTGAAAGATAATCCAGAAATTATTATTACGAACAGCGATAAAGATAACGTAACTGTTGTAATGTATAAAAATGAATATACTGAAAAGAGTTAAACATTATTTGAAGATAAAAAAGTATACAGTCCACTTAAAAGAGATCCTACATCCACAATACAGCAGAAAGCCAACAAAATTGTTTCTAAGCTCAGAGATTCCAAAACAATTGACAATCCTTTAGCAAAATCCCTCATGATTTATAATTCAGTAGCTCCTCGATTCTACACACCTAAAATTCATAAACCAACTTTATCCATGAGACCAATAGTATCATCCATCGATAGTCCTACTAGTAAACTTTCAATATTTTTGACCAAAATACTAACAAATGCCTATTATACAGACAATCCGTTCTATGTCAAAGATTCTTTCACTTTTAGTGAATTTTTCAATGACTTCCAAATTCCAGAAAATTATAATTTAATCAGTCTTGATGTAAAATCTCTCTTCACTAATTTACCTATTTCATTAATTCAAAAATGTATTATACCAAAATCTTCTTTCATAGAAATACTAGAATTTATTTTTGATCCAACATATTTAGTTTTCAACAATGAAATATATAAACAAATATTTGGAACACTCATGGTAACTTTTCACCTATTTTGGCCAATTATGTGATGGATGAATTGATTGATTGTGGTATTTCACAAATACCATTTGAGATACCATTTGTTAAACGGTTTGTTGACGATTTGATTTTATTAGTACCATCTGATGGTATTGATGAAATTTTATCTATTTTCAATAACTTTGACACCAACATTCAGTTCACAGTTGAGGGAGAAATAAACAATAGTATACCATTCTTAGACATGACTCTAATTAGAACTCAACGGAACACAATCATCACAAAATGGTACCGAAAACCAATTTGTAGTAATAGTCTGATCAATTTCCATTCATATCATCCACTAAAAATGAAAATTACCATGATTAAATCTATGATAACTAGAATTTTGAAAATTACCCATCACAGTTTGAAACAAGAATGTTTAACTGAATTTCAAAAAAAATTATTAGAAAATTCATATCCAAAGCACTTGATAAATAAGTTACTTCTTACTACAACGCATTCATCAATGATTCGAACACAACATCATAATTCCACTTCAGATGAAAGAATCCCTGATTTCCGGTCATTACCATATATCCAGGAACTTACACCAAAATTGACAAATGTAGTGAAATACGAAAATATTATATTTGCAAAGAAAAATGTTGAAACAATTTCAAAATTACATACAAAAGTTAAAAATCCCATTGAAAGTAAACAAAAATCCAATGTCATTTATAAAATTGTATGGATTGTTCCAAATCTTGTGAAAAGTGACTATAAATGTAATAAGAACTCATGTGCCTTATCGGAACATGTAAATCAAAATGACCATGAAATGAACTATAATGATACAATTATTTTAGATATTGAAAGTTTTCAAACAAAAAGGATATTTCTGGAAATGACACACATCAATGAAAATGAAGAATCAAAGAACAAAAAAAACAGAAATAAATAATCTCAGTCAAATTTATACCTACCTCCTCAAATTGAATAAATAATCTATTTCACCCAGTATCAGAATTTTCCTTCTTGATTAGTTATCAAATATAAATTGTCACATCATTGTCATTCATCTAATGTCATGTTTTTTGTCCGTTTGGTCCCAATTTCATTTTAATCCTCAAGTTAGTAAGTAGCCATCTATATTTATATTTATACCAACTGTAAACCATACATTTTGTAGTCGTCCTGAAGAAGACAATAAACATTGTCGAAAGCTCGACAAATTTCAAAGAGTATCTCTAATTAGCTCACCAATTGACTGCAACCTCATGAATTTACTACTTCATATTATAATCAGTCATGAAAACTTCCTACTGAAAAAATAATATACCACTAATATAAAAACAATTCATAAACAACTTTAAAAAAGAAAAAGTAATCCATGTCAATTCAAAATAGTTGGACGGAAAAATAAAATAAATTATGGAAAAAAATCATTTTAGACTAATTGATTCTATTTTTAAAAATTGCCACTTTTGTAATTTTTTTTTATTTCATTTGGTAGTGAATTGTAGATATCTATACCATTATGGTATATCGATTTTTTTCCAAAATTTCTTCTGAAATTGCTGAGGCTTAAATAGTTTGCTTGTCTTGTTTTGTGATCATGTATATTATTGATTTCAATGAAATTTTAATTAGAAACTTTCTGTTTCAATCTATTAGAGTGAATAAATGAACAAATTTTTACTTTATAAAGGAAATTCAAATTTAGTGAACTCTTAGGTTTAAATAAGTTTAATGTTGGTTCTAAAAACGGTCTGTTGTATATGAATTTCAAAGATTAATTTTGTAATTTTCTTAGAGGTTTCAACACTGAATCATTAGCGGTTCCCCAGATTGATATCAAATACTGTAGATTTGAATAGATAAGACAAAAGTAAATATTTTTAAGGTATTTGATAGGCACAAATTTTCTTATTTTGAACAGTACACCAATGACTGGGTATTTATGTGCGGTAAAATTTTGATTCTGTTACGTAAAGAATAACACACATCTGAAAAAAACTATTATTTCTTTTGAGCTTATTTGTACAAAACCTTTTATTATCACTTTAATTCATTTATTTTAGTCATACTGGAAACTTGTAAATCTCCCATATGCCAATTTGAATCAATTCGTGCCAAAATTTCAAATTTTGCCCCCCCATCTTGGTTTTTTGCTTCGACAATAAAATCATATTTTAAAAATTTGCGATCATGAAAATTCCCACGTACTAATTTTGATTAGAATCGACCGTAAATACAAATTTCGTCCGCCATTTCGGAGCCACTGTCTTGAATTTCTGCTTTGACAAACAGATTATAATTTCCCACCCTGAAAACCACAACATTTCAATTTTGAATCGAATCGGACCCTAAATGCAAATCTTGTCCGCCATTTTGGAGCCGCCATTTTATTTTTACCCTTATAAAAATTCCATAATGCATCGTCACCGAATTTATGTCAAATCAGCTGACAAATGAAGTATCACAATTTGGAATTCGAAACAGTTGTTTTTCCCGCAACAAGGTGCCAAAATAAAAAGTCATGTAGCGAAAATTGACATGGCTGAATTTCTTATGAAATCACCATTTCAATGATGTGTCACACTTACTACTTTCCCCTAATTGTTTGGATGATATTGACCAATGGGTGGGGGGAGAGGTGTGATAGTTGAGATTATATGAGGAGATTAAAAATCGACGTGTTTTTGCAATTCCTTCAAAACATATGCGTTTTGAAGATATTCGATCTGTTTCGTTTTCGGTGCCCCACCCTGTATATCTATAACGCCTGAAAGGTTCGTGGACAGGGTTACCGATAACTTTTTTTTCAAACCCAGCCAAACGCGTCAAACTAGTAATCCATCTCGGTTGGAAACTCTCTGTTTCAATCTGAAATGGGTTATTTATAAAAGTTGCAGAAATGAAGTTGTCAATCTAATGAAAATAAAAAAAAAAACAATTATTATACTGATTAAATGAATAATTGCTTGAATGACTCGAAAGAAATGTGGAAAACCCTAAAGGCACTAGTCAAACAGAAAAATGATTCACTTCCACATACAATATTATTTCCAACAGCCCAAGGAGTGATACCTACTGAATCATAAAAATCAGACTGTCATAGTGAAGTACTCAAATAGATTACTTTATCTTACTTGGAAGAAGACCACAGAAATAGTGTATTTGTCGTTTTTCGTTTGCTTGGAGTTGTTTTGGATTGTTATACGATATTGGTTCCATCAGACTGGAGAGTATTCACTACTTACAACATCTTCAAATTCTGGCAGTTCTACAATTTTGAGAAACGTCACATGAAAATATTTCTCTGAACGTTTACAGGATGGTTCAAAAATAATAAAAAAGATGACCAAGAAAAAAGAACGAAGGACTGAAAATTCCATAACTTTTAATAACGATGGTGATTCCCAACTTTCCCAAAAAGATCCTGATTTCATAAAATTAGTTTATGATAAAGAAAAGGATGACCATGATCAAGATCTGAAGAAAGAAAATATTATAGAAGAGATAGAAAAATTTATTGAAAATCTTTCAAATGAGAAGAAAATGCTCCAGGAAAACTATGATTTGATTGTTTCTAATATTGTTGAAAAGGAAACTATCATGGAAAGTTTGGAAAAAATTCATAAAAAAATTGAAGACGTGGAGAAGAAATGCGAAAAACAAAAACCGACATATTCTCAAGTGACACAGTATAATAATAGTAATGATAAAGGCAATCTATTCTGAATCAAGTGTTGTAATCAAGCCAATATATAATCAGAGTCATGAAGTGTCGAAAAGAAGTCTTGGAGGAGAAATTGATCCAGTTAAATTAAAGATTAAAATTAACAAAGTGGATAATCTACCAGGAGGAGCAATCAAAATTCAGTGTGATTCAAAGAGTGATTCAGACAAATTGAAAGAAGAAATTTCCATTAAAATGAAGACTCAATTCGTCATACATGTGAATAAACTGAAGCAGCCAAAAATTAAAATTACTGGAATCAAATTGGGGAAGCAGTTTTCAAATGATGAACTTCAACAATGTTTCTATAAACAAAAACACTTACACGGCGTTCGCAAGAGTAAATGAAAATCTATTTGAAAACATTATCAATTCAGGCAATAAGCTATTTATTGGTTGGCAGTCTTGTATCGTATCTGATAATGATGTGTTAACTCGATGTTTCAAATGTAGTGGATTCAACCATACATCTAAAAATTGTAAAAACCAGTTAATGTGCCCTTTTTGTGCTGGAGAACATACATTAGATCAATGTGAAAAGCAGAAAAATGATAGAAAATGTGGAAACTGTTTGTTATCCAACCAGAAATTTCAAAAAAATATAAAATAGACCATTCAGCAGATGATATTGATAATTGTGAAAGTTTTAAACATTTATGATATGTTGAACAAATCAAAAATTGCTTTTCATGAGTAACAACTGTACTCACACTTTCGTTAATATGAAAACCAACATCACCCGAAACTTTCAGTCTTTTAGGCACCAACACAAAAAACAACTTCAGAGAAACAGTAAAATTATGGAAGATATTAGTGATTTAGCGTCTGGAAAAAGTTGTTCTACATTTAGATTGAACCAGTTCATATTTTATTCGCATTTCAATTATGACAAGCAAGACAAAAAACATCAAAATTTGTGAATTATCATCAATTCGAGACTATCACTGTCATGAAGAGAAACACTTCAGGATTTTATACCTAAACTCTAGATCAATAAAAAATAAGATGGATGATTTAGAAATAATAACTCAGGACCTGAAAGCAGATATTGTGATCACAGAAACTTGGTTGAGCAAAGAAGAAGAAAAATACTACAATTTTTATTCTTTTTCGTCAGTATACGCCAGCAGGAAAGAACGAGGAGGAGGTGTAGGAATTTTCATCAGAGATAGGATTGAATTCGAAGTTAAAACAAGAGTAGAAGATCAGCTAACATTTATTGCCGTAAAACTTAAAAACCCAGATTTTATGATTTGTAGTTTATATTGTCCTCCTAAAATGAATTCGCAAAAATTTCTGGATTTCATGGATAAAACACTTGAGAGTCTTAACGAATGCAACTGTGAAATTTTCTTCTTTGGCGACATAAATATTAATATTTTATCCGATAGTAAGTAGAAAAAACAATTGATGGCATATACAGGGTGTCAATTTGATACTTCCCACCCTTAATATCATCCTTCCAGTAAACAATATGAGTAATCGAAAAAACAGGTCAATTTTATTGTCAAGGGGGACACTTTCACGGACTATTTGTAGCCCTCGTGGTTCAACCCCCTAGGAGGGGTAGATGTTACCCTTAGAATTTTAAATGGGAAGGGGGGTCAAGTGGCACATCATTTTGATGGGCGTTCAATTCTTGTTCCAATGGTACCCTGACTTATTATTTTGTGATGAGCATTTTCCGAAAAATTGCGTTCTAAACTAACAGAAGTAATTATTAGAACGCCTATACTGAGATGCATTATTGTATTGACTCCCTTTAATAAAAATGGTTAGAAGAGTAGGTGGCACCGCTCCAACCCTTGAATGACAGGAATAAATTTATTACGCATTGGATTTTTTATTTGGTGGTTATTTTCCTTCTACACAATAAAATTTAATTTGCGAGAAAGACATTTCCAACATAAAATCTACTTACGCTTATCTTATTAGCTGTTCGAAATGTTGTCCATTTTGCTCTAAACAGTAATACAGTCTGTTTTCGAACTCCCCTCTAACATTACGGAAAACTTCACTAGGAATTGACCGGCATGCTGCTGTAATTCGTCTTTTAAGTTCGTCAATATCAGAAGGTTGTGTTTTATAAACAACGGATTTAAGATGCCCCCAAAGAAAGAAATCTAAGGGTGTTAAATCCGGTGATCGCGGAGGCCATTCAACTGCTCCCCTTCTGCCAATCCATCTACCCGGAAATCTCTCGTTTAACCACTGTCGGACGGGAAGAAAATAATGAGGTGGAGCACCGTCCTGCTGGTAATGTAACAGATCCTCCTGCAAAAGTTCATTATCTTCTGCATCAATTTGAGTTTCTAGCTCGTGAGTTATAAGAGGATCGATAGTCTCTTCAAGCATATCAAGGTACAGATTGCCACTCAAGTTTTCTTCCAGAAATAATGGACCAAGAATGGCATTTCCAAGAATACCAGCCCAAACATTAACTTTTTGTGGGTGTTGTGTATGCCCTTCCCGAAAAATATGTGGGTTTTCGTCACTCCAATAGCGACAATTTTGTCTATTAACATTGCCATTTAGAAAAAATGAACACTCATCGCTGAATCAGATGTTTAACAGAAGATTAGGGATGGTATTGACTCGATGAGACATGATTTCACAAAACTCTATTCTTCTATCATAATCATCCTCGTGGAGCTCTTGAAGAATCTGCATTTTATATGGATGAAATTTATGCATTTTCAATGCTTTTCTTATAGTCTCGCGTGACATTCCCGTCTGTTCTGATACTGATCGTAAGGAGCTCGTGGGCTCTGCAGCAAATGTTCCCAAAACTTCAATTTGAGCTGCTTCATTTAGTACTCTGGGGTTATTTCTTTTTTTATTTGTCACTGAACCAGTTTCGTAAAACTTATTCATCAAATCAAGCACATACCGGTGACTTACATTACAATTTGGATGTCTTTCGTTAAAAAGACATGCCGCCCTTCGTGCGCACTTTCCAACTTCGCCATAAATTACAATCATTTCAATTCTGTCTTGAAGAATGTAAACCATTTTTACACTTTTATACACTTATTAAAGTAATTCCTAAACAGCCCAACAGGTACAACGGTATTCACAATACTACCACATAGTTCAAAGGACCCCGCACTAATCTTATGGAAAACCGGTTTCGGTGAAAATCGCTGAAATTTCAATATGATGTAGCCCATGCCATCCTGAACAAAAGTTACCATTGCGCCAACTCTCTGAATGCCCGCGTTTGGATTCTACAGGGGGTCAAAGTTCGATATTTTGACGATTTTTCAAAAAATCCGGAATTTCATTTTCATTGTATCGATCTGAATTTTTATAATGAAATAGTCCACAATATGTGCATCAAAAAGTTTAAATGACAAAAGTTTCTAGAATCAAAACTGGCGGGTATACAGAGTGTTGAACTTTGTTTTTGGTAATTTTTATCGAACTTTTTTTGAGAAAATATTCGTTTTCCTGCAGATCCATGTGCAATTGATGATACTTACAGTACATAAGAGGGCGATCATATTTTGCATTTGAACTAACCATCCAACTTTAAATATTTGAAAGATACGGGGCGATCAAAAATATATTTTCAATTTCGGAAAAATGTATCCCTTTGTATAGTCAGCTTTCACCAATATATTTAGCTGATGTTTTGAAAGTATGTAGCTAACATACATACAAATGTGTCACCGTCTGTGCTCATTAATCTGAATCCAAATAAAGTTGCGGCGATGGTCCAAAAAATATGGAGAAGGGATGTTTCGGAATAATTTTGAAATGATTTCTAAAATCGTCCGTGAATTTTTTTTATTTTCTGATATAATGTAGATGAGTCATTCTTGATCAAAAAGTTCTACAGTGCCTACCACGCGAATGCCACGGTTTGAGTTATACAGGGGTTTGAAGTATAGTATTTCCTTGATTTCTCGAATAATCAATAATTTCTTTGTAACGGAAAATAACATTGTTTCCTAGAGAAACTTCGAAACATTTCAATGACCAAATTATCTTAAATGAGAATTTATGAATATACAAAGGTTGGTCCAATAAAAAAATTTTTTTTCAAAAATATAAGTATCCGTTTAGTATTCATATTTTTCATATATTCAGAAACTCTATTAGGACCAGGACCACTTTGTCTCCACCCGATGTTTTAGGAAAATCCAGTATGAAAACAATATATTCTCAAGAAAGATCGTGTGCGGAAAAACAAGTAGAGAGAAATGAGATGATTTGGTTTATATTCAGGTCTTCGCAACTGCCATTGTCTTCAAAAAATTGTGACCGCAACTGACAGATATATGAAATATGAATTAAAGTAAGTACATAACATGAATTCAGCACGATTCCAAGCATATGGGCTGATTCAGAGAAAACAGAAATGATGATAGTACCACAACAGCTACTGAACTGAGTCGAATCAATTCAGCAAGTACATTTTTTCCATGAAGACAGCCTTTCGGACGATTCATATTTCGTTTTCCGAAACGAGTTATACCGGTTTCGGGGTTTTGCCCCTCATCAGTGTAGGGTAGGTCTTATATAGATATCACTGAATAGAGCATGCGACATTCTTAAATAATTGGAAAAATCTTCCATTACAATGATTGAATCTGCAGTTAATTCAATTGCAATGAAGAATGAGGATGCAAGTGATTTCTATCGCAATAAAGAATTAGACTTCAGACGAAATGTCATGCATCCAAATTGACCACCTACATACCGGTCTTGGGTTTTTTGAGGTGTTATTCAAATAAATTGTGAGGAGTTTATTCACCGGCATGACTGTCATCGTTTCACTACCCAACTATTTCAAGCGCACCATCAGGAACCATTTGTTGTGGTCTATTTGCCGCGTCCATTACTGAGTTTAGTAGGGAACTTGAGGGGTATCGACTGTTGGGGTCATGTCGAGCATGACCAAGATACCATAGAACACTGGCAACATGCGCACATGTTCCTAAAGTTCTGGCGCAGGTTTTACAAGTACAAAAATATCCTAATATGGGCTCGTTTGGTTCATCAGGTTCTTCTCCATCATTATATTTGATCCACAGTTGATATTTTGTGGCATTTCTGAACCTCGAAAAAACCCTGACTCTCATGAATCCAGGTTCCTCTTCGAAAATATCGACCTGAAACTCTTCATTTTCTTCCCTTTGCAATTTATCCTGTATATACGAAGGTGAAAGTTTAACTTGGTATATACCTACGGTCAAATCTCTTAGATATTCTATCGTAAGGCGAGGAAAGTTTGGAATTAGGTTTCCATTCATACGGACCCATTGACCATTTCTCAGATGAAGATTGTCCACTTCCACTCGAGCCTGGACGACATTTACCTCCTGTGATTTTCGTAACAATTCTTGTGCCAGCTGAGCATTGGCACCTCTCATTGAGACTGGGGGGTGGAAGCTGTTGATGAGTGCACCAGCGATTTGATATAGATCGCTAAGATTGTGTACGTGTGGCATTTCGATAGTTTTATCAAAAAACTTAAACATGCTTTTCAAATGTCCATTTCTTGCTTCAACTATCCATCTAGTTTTCGTCACTAATCGAGATTTATTTGCTTCCTCAGTGGAAAGCTGTTGTTGCCCTCGTGGAACAATCGCGGGCATTTCATATTGTATGCCAAGATTATTCAGTAAGGGTATGGCATCTCGATAACCCCGATCCACAACAAAAATGTCACCTTCATTAAACCATCCCCTCATGTCTTCTAAGTTTCTTTCAAACTGATTCTCCAAAATTCTTGCGTCATTGTTGCGAGCGTCTGAGAAATAAGGTCCTTGAATACTCAGTATATATCCATCCGGGGCCACAATCAAAACTGGTTTCACCAGATGATGTCCCTTGTACCGGCAGAAAGATTGGCGCAATATCCTGAAATTACAACTTTTATTTATGGCGGCGTATGATCCGTCGATGTAAACGATGGCCTTCGGGTTGTCTGGGGTCGGGTTATATAAAATATTGGAAAACTCACTCACATGCCTTCTAATATACACATTCCTATCGATGGCTGCAAAGCCGATATTCGATGGAACGAATCTTTGCATCAAAGACTGTCTTACTTTAGAAATTGCTAAGCTGGTGGCTTGCCTAGAGGGATAATGGAATATTACCTTCAAGAAATCATCCGACAGACCCTGACGCAATTTACAGAGGAATGTCATAAGGTCTTTTTTCGTTATATATCTATAACCATGTTCCTGCGGAACCATATCACAGAACATAAAAAGACTACGAAATTGTTCTTTGGTTATAGGAGATATTGCCTGAAACTCATCCTCACTGAAATTGTTCTCATCTTCATAGCTGGAGTGTTCAATAGCCACAAAACGAAGCCCTTGAAGGAAAATGGATAGTTGCTGTCCCTTTATCACATAAGGTCTATTTACAAACTGGATTCCTGGTAATAGAAATGGCAAAATGAAACCGTTATCATCGAGATGATGTCTGCACGCCTTCACGTTATCCGGGATGAATATATTTCGATGAACAAAAACATTGGCCCTGCATTTATTGGATAGAGTTTGCTGATCAGCGGCGGCATTGCAGATGAAGCATGTATGGCTCGATGTTTGTGTCAAAACATTAAGTCTTATACAAGTTGGATCAATCGTCAAGTCCCTTATTTCATTCATAATAGATCGATTACAGTTTAAACATATTCTTGTTTCTTCTCCTATGATGAGAGGGGGACCACCTCGTGCATCCCGCCTAGAAATAGCTATTTGACACTTTTCCAAATGTTCTTCTCCATGAAGAAGATGTGACATTCGAGCTGGTCTTGATCGGGTATCGCATACAAAGCAATTTACTTAATTTTGATAGGCCATGATGACCTGGGAATATTCCAATATGAGATACAATTAAATATAATGATTATCTCACCTTATTTAACTTCGAAGAGCAGAAAATAAAAGAAAACAGGTAATTGATGACCAAAACATCAACCGATTCTCTAATTATTAGAAAATACTAACATTTCATCTACGTTCAACACATCAAAATATGTTTGCTATCAAAAACATCCATAACTCTGACAGCAATCGAATGACATTCCAAGGACTGCTCTATTTTGGATATGGAATAATACAGTTACTTGCACAGAAAAGTAGTAGGTACAAGTCTTGGAAACGAAAATGTTGTTATTTTAGTACAGTAAATTGTGTTAATCTGATCTTTTAAAATTGTCTTTGGCTTTTTAAAAACGTTAAAGAGGCACAAAAGAAATATGGCAGTTATCAATTTTAGCAAGTCATTTCGTAAAGAATAAACAACACTACTTGACGGAAGACCATTAATTAATAATGAAAAATGGATTATATAATCCAATCTTCCGCATACAACCTATACTATAGGTAATTCGTCGGCAAGTATACAACAGAAAACAGTACAGCAGTTGTTGTTTTCTGTTGTATACTTGCCGACGAATTACCTATAGTATAGGTTGTATGCGGAAGATTGGATTATATAATCCATTTTTCATTATTAAGCAAGTCATGTTTACACTGCTGAAATTAAGTGTACTACTTTTCTATGAAAGCAACTGTACACAATTCGGGAATATATAAAACCTGAACTACCTGAACTTGAAACTAGTATATCAAAAGACATCATTTGAAAAATAAAATAGTTCTGGGATTGCAGGGAGATGTACGCCCCTTCTACTTGGAAAACTCTGCAGTAACTTGGCCATGCTTGGCATGGCACTTTACTGGCAGACACATTCGAAGCATTCCGAAAATTGTTTTCATCCTGTATTTTCCTGGAACATAAAATGAAAATGATGGTCCTTATAGAATTTGTATTATATTTTCATACACCGTATGAAACATGAATCGTATTCGTATGCTCATGCATATGTCCGAAAATATATTTACATAATGAGACTGACTTGCAACCTTTGTATATTCATGAATTCTCATTTCAGATAATTTGGGCATTGAAATGTTTCGAAGTTTGTCTAGGAAACAATGTTATTTTCCGTTACAAAGAAATTATTGATTATTCGAGAAATCAAGGAAATACTATACTTCAAACCCCTGTATAACTCAAACCGTGGCATTCGCGTGGTAGGCACTGTAGAACTTTTTGATCAAGAATGACTCATCTACATTATATCAGAAAATAAAAAAAATTCACGGACGATTTTAGAAATCATTTCAAAATTATTCCCAAACATCCCTTCTCCATATTTTTTGGACCATCGCCGCAACTTTATTTGGATTCAGATTAATGAGCACAGACGGTGACACATTTGTATGTATGTTAGCTACATACTTTCAAAACATCAGCTAAATATATTGGTGAAAGCTGACTATACAAAGGGATACATTTTTCCGAAATTGAAAATATATTTTTGATCGCCCCGTATCTTTCAAATATTTAAAGTTAATTGTTAATTAATTGTTAATTGTTTTTTCCGTTAACCAGCTGTCGTCCCCTTACGGACGGCAGCCCTCAAAAGTCGAAACTTGTGCGAGCCAAGGATTAACGAGGTCTTACCTTTTTACGTGCGATTCCTAGCACTTTCTCGGGCCATCAGAAAAAATTCTGCAGTCGCTGTGGTTTGAACCACCGCCGACCGGCAGCCAGTGACTAAAACAATGTCGCTTTAACCACTCGGCTACCTGGCCCCATGGATGGTTAGTTCAAATGCAAAATATGATCGCCCTCTTATGTACTGTAAGTAACATCAATTGCACATGGATCTGCAGGAAAACGAATATTTTCTCAAAAAAAGTTCGATAAAAATTACCAAAAACAAAGTTCAACCCTCTGTATACCCGCCAGTTTTGATTCTAGAAACTTTTGTCATTTGAACTTTTTGATGCACATATTGTGGACTATTTCATTATAAAAATTCAGATCGATACAATGAAAATGAAATTCCGGATTTTTTGAAAAATCGTCAAAATATCGAACTTTGACCCCCTGTAGAATCCAAACGCGGGCACTCAGAGAGTTGGCGCAATGGTACCTTTTGTTCAGGATGGCATGGGCTACATCATATTGAAATTTCAGCGATTTTCACCGAAACCGGTTTTCCATAAGATTAGTGCGGGGTCCTTTGCTAACCAATTTTTTGCCGGAAAACAGAAACTTTTTACAGCAGAAGTAGCAAAAAAGGAAGGCTATCTGTACAATTTTTGCGATGACACTTAAAAATTCAGCATTTAATAAACACAACTTTACTACCATCTACGTTTTACTATTAGACTACTTTTTTATGTAAAGTGTTTGGAGCTAATGGCTAATGTTACCCCTAATAAAGCGTTGGAACGGTACCACCTAATATTCTAACCAGTTCTGGCCAAACCATGCATCTCAGTATAGGCGTTCTAATAATTATTTCTGTTAGTTTAGAACGCAATTTTTCGGAAAATGCTCATCAAAAAATAATAAGTCAGGGTATCATTGGAACAAGAATTGAACGCCCATCAAAATGATGTGCCACTTGACCCCCCTTCCCATTTAAAATTCTAAGGGTAACATCTACCCCTCCTAGGGGGTTGAACCACGAGGGCTACAAATAGTCCTTGAAAGTGTCCCCCTTGACAATAAAATTGACCTGTTTTTTCGATTACTCATATTGTTTACTGGAAGGAAGATATTAAGGGTGGGAAGTTTTCAAATTGACACCCTGTATAGATCAAACAATCTATTGTTAGCTAATGAAACCTTTCCTACCAGGGAAGTAAGTGGTAGTTCTTCTTTAATTGATCATTTTATTACGAACACCAAAAAAAATTGAAATTTCAATCACAAACGCTTCTTTGAGTGATCACAAAATGTATGTAACATACATAATTGAAGAAAACAATTCAAAATACTTTGATAATTCTTTCACTGAAATTAAAATATTCAATTGTGATAAACTCAAAGAGGAATTAGTTGAACTGAATAATAGAATTCACCTTCACCAAGATCCAGATTTGGCTTATGAGTAATTAATAAAAACATTTGACTCCTGTTCATTTATGAAGAAAATTAAATGTAGAAAAAAATCTAAATCCCCAGTCAGAATATTTTTTGGAGCAATATTCTCAATTCAATAAATTAGTAAAAAAAACTATTAGAGAAAAAAAATACAAATTTTATAAAGAACAATAGAATAGAATAGAATAGAATATTTTATTTAACTACGTTACATGTTATAAAATGTGTGTAGCAAGTCATGTTTGGTTTATGTATGAAAAATATATAAATTAAAATTAACAAGTAAACAGCGTTACAACACAACTTTACAAACACAAGAACTCTGTAATTATATTTCTTCTTAAATTAAAGAGAAGCAGTGACATGTGTGTTACCACAAAAATGTGTTCTGAGTTCATCGACAGAATAGAAGCAATACCTCAACAAATAATTTTTCAATTTCCTCTTGAAAGTTTTCAAACTGAGCTCCTTGAAATCTTGAGGCAGGATATTGTACAGAGAATAATCTAGTGAATTTTTTTGCGATACGTGCAGATGAAATCGATTTATTCTAATGTGATGGGAGTTTCGTGTATTGTGTCCGTGAATATGAGATTGTTTCGTCAAGGATGATTTCTTCTTATGTATCTCGATCAAAACGAAATATAAAAATAAAGTTGGCAGTGGCATAATTCTAAGTTTTTTGAAAGTTTCTTGACAGTGATCTCTGTATCCAATATTAGCCAGTACTCTCAATGCCTTCTTTTGCATCCTAAATATTTGAATGGAGTGACATGAATTTCCCCAAAGTTGTACAACAACAATTCATTGAGTGCTAGTCCCAAGGTGGTTTGGAATGGAATCAAATCATTACTGCATAACAAAACTAGCTCTCAGGCAGTAAATATAAAAGCCATTGAGGTGAATGATACCAAAATTGAATTTCCAGTTGAAATATGTGAGGCTGTGAATAATCATTTTGTAAGTATTGGAAAGACTTTATCCTCTGCTATTTTAAATACTTCAGAATCATTCGAAGACCAATCAAATGTTTTGTCTATGTTTTTAGAACCCACAAATTTAACTGAAATAGAAAATATTATAGATCAGTTAGATTCTAAAAAGGGATCTGGTTTTGATGGGATTAGTGTAAAGATTATAAAAGTTGTCAAATTCGAAATTTCACCTAATTTATTGTTCATTATATCTCGATCATTAGAAACAGGAATAAAAATGAAAATTGCAAAAGTATCTCCCATCTATAAAAATGGCAAAATAGAGATTTGAACAACTATCGACCCACTTCTATACTTCCAATTATTTCAAAAATTTTAGAAAAATTGATCAATTTTAGACTTTTCGATTTTCTTGAAAAAAATAACTTACTATATAGTGGACAATATGGTTTCCGCAGATCTAAAGACATTGAGGCAGCAGTGATGGACGTTGTTTCGAATATTCAAATTCAACATGATAAAGATCAGAAATGTACCATTTTGTCTTTGGATTTGTGCAAGGCATTTGACACAGTTGATCACGATATATTAATCAAAAAATTATATAGTATTGGTGTTAGAGGGAGCCTACATAAATGGTTTCAAAACTATTTATGTGATAGAAAACAATATGTTTTCTTAGGAAATAATCGAAAATCTTTGAAATATATAAATTGTGGTGTACCACAAGGTTCTATTCTTGGTCCGGTTTTATTTTTGATATATATCAACTCATTATCAAAATTGACTCTTAACCCTTCGTTACATACGTGGATAATTGTTGCATCAGTACATACGTGGGGTGTGACAAACCCCATTTCCTGAAAAATCGTATTTTTTTTATCTTGTTCTTTTTCTGATATTACGTTGTTCCATAGTATCAGGGGATCATTTCGGAACAATAAAAACACGCAAGGAATAATCAAATAGACTATATTTCAAGAAATCTGATATAAACTGAAAAAGGCTAGTTTTTCATGTACCAAAAAACACACCGCGACAAAAAAAATCATGTGAGATAAATGAACATCTCACCCCAGAATGAAAATTTGGAAACTAAAATTTGATTATGATGAAATATAAATAAAATAATTGCAGATTGAATAACAGAAAGGAAAAAAATTAATCGCTGTCTGAGCCATGCAATTTTGGCAAGTAATCACACCCCAAAGCACTTAAGTTTCCTATAACTTCACTCAGTGTCTACAAGATACTGCGGAAATGCCTGAATTCGATGATGCAGACATATTTTGGAAGCTATTAGGAGGGGCGTACGCATAAGTTTACGTTTGGCATATTTTCAAAGCGATATTCGGCGGCTGGGGTCCATCACACCCCACGTATGTAACGCAGGGTTAATGGAGTACTTTCGTTGTTTGCAGATGACACAACGATTATTTATTTTTCCAATAATCATAATGAAATAACAAATAAAATAAAAAGTGATATTGGTAATATTTTAATTTGGTTACAAAAATATAAATTGAAACTAAATTTTAACAAATCTTCTTTCATGAATATTTCAAAAAAGATGTTGAATATTCCAACACCTCCAATTAATTTAAATGGTAAAACTATAAATTATCAGCAAACAATTAAATTTTTGGGCTTGTATATAAATGAAAGACTATCATGGAATAAGCATATTGATAAAATCAGAAGTAAAATAGCACCACTGATCGGAATTCTTTTTAAAATAAGAAAGTACATTCCGTTGAAATTTCTTAAAAATATCTATTTTGCTCTGATTTATTCACATCTTCAATATGTACCTGGTTTCTATATGGGGTACTGCAAGTTTTTGCATCTTAAATTGTTTGAGGAAACTTCAAAATAAAACAATCAAATGTATCTTTGAATTGAATTATATGGAACCAACAATTAATTTATACAAACCAAATGATTGGCTAGATCTGAACTCCCTTTACAAGCTGAAAATTGGTAGTTTCATCCACATTTAGTTTTTACTGAAGTGAATATTATTCGCATTTATAATACCAGAAAAACAAAATTGTTAGCTGCTAGTAATTTTAGAACAAATTTTGGAAAAAAATCTGTTTTTCATTATGGAATAGTAAATTACAATTCGATACCTGATGAAATAAAATCTTATAATTCGTTAAAGAAATCCAAAATCAAATTGAAAAAAGAAATTTTGAGGTGATTTATTCAATGAATTTGACCACTAGAACTTTGAAATAGTTTCGATATAAGTTGAAAACTGCTGAATTTATTTATATTTCAATATTTATTATTTTGTTTATATTCACCACATTGTATTTTGTATTTTGAGCAAATGTATTGTCAGATTATTATTATTATTTTTTATATTTATTGATCACATCTTTGTATGCTTATTTATTCAAGTTATTTTTGAGATTTTTTTTATCCCTTCCATAAACATGTAATGTTTCTTGGGGAAATAAAGTTGATTGATTGATTGGTCAAGTCACTCATGATATAGAGAAAGCAGAGAATTTCAATTGTTTCTTCATTGATAGTATAGTAGACATTGAGAACACCATTCCCCATTCTCCCCTATGGAATAACAATAATCTCCCACCTATTTATTGTGAGATATCTGAATTCAGATTATTATCCATGTCAGAACTTGGGACTGTTATTAGAAGCTTTGACAATAAATGTAATTCTAATTATATAAACAACAAAGTACTTAAAAGTGTTCTTGAGGCAATCGGTGGAGTATTATTAAACTTGGTTAATACCTCACTCAGAACTGGTAAAGTACCACAAAATCTAAAAAATAGTACAGTGATTCCTGTACCAAAAATCAACAATACTGATGAAGACATCAACTTTCGATCGATAAATACTTTATCTCCCCTTGAAAAAATTATTGAGACGGCAGTATATGAACAATTGATTTATTACATTGAAAGTAATAAACTGATTATGATGAACCAATCCGGATATAGACAGAGTCGGACTGGGACTATTTGGCCCACGTGGCAGTGTACCTATTTGACCCAACACTTCCCCATTGAAAAAATTTTATTTATAACAAGTTTTGGCCCATCACTTCCACATTAAAAAATTTATTTATAATGAGTTTGGACCTCCATCATTTGCCAACTTTTATTAATAAATCTACTAAATTACAAAAATAAATTTTTAAATTGAAAATTAAAATAACAAACAAAATATAAAAATGGTAATTAAATTAAAACACAAGTAAAGGCTTTTTAGGATTCCAACAAAAAGGTAAATATTCGTAATATATAAAAATAAAAGCGGTAAGTAGGGAGTAGGGACAGAAAATAAAATAATTTCAATAAATGTAAAATATAGAGAACACTACAAGAAAAATTTGCTTCTAGGGGTTTTGTTATGGTACGCAAAAAGTACAGGAACATTAGTCTTTCTTCCCATGGTAAAACCTAGCAACTTTGAGAAGTTACTAGAAAATTAAAAAATTAAAAATTAGAAAACTGAAAGTAGAAGTTGAATAAAAAAAATCATGGCATGCGGCTTTGACATCATGGAATGGGTCAAAATTCAAAATATTCGGTGAAAGCTTCATGAACATTTCACATATTGAATACAATTCAGAACCTAATAACTCCAGTTTACTTTATTACAAACTGGAATTGAAAGATACTACTAAATAAGTGTTATATGGCTTCAAGAGATTTTAAACGATTTTGCTACTTGTAGCAAGTTCAGTTATTTCCGTGTTATTTATTATCAATATTTTAAAGCAAATCTCTTTCAATGTTTATTACTAGCAATGATTTCAACAGATTATCACCTAACGCAGATCTTAATCGAGTTTTAATTAATTTTAATTTTGAAATTACCCTCTCAAAGTTCAGCGGCGGCGACGGCGCGGGTAGTGGCTGAGCTGAGCAGAGCCAGGCCAGCGATAAATAATATTTCTATTTTTATTTCGAATTAAGGTTCATATAAACCCATGAAAAAAATTACGGCAAGGATAAAAATTCTGAAAAAAAATCGAGTTATTTTGTCATCCAAATTGAATAATAAGAGAGATGTAGAAGAAAATCTGATGAGCAGTCAATGTCAAAGTAAAAGATTATCACGACTTTTTTCAGAATATTCTACTTCAACGATCCCTCACAATCAAAAAAAAATCTGAAAATCTTGTCAAGAAATCAAAGACAGTTGAGAAGAATCGCTTTGCAAGTAATATTTATATGAAATTTAAAAGACTGAACATTGAGGAATTATTCATACTATTTTTCAGAAATAAAATCAAACGATTTATATTTTTAATAATGATTTTCAAAACCTCGGAAAAAAAACGGTAAATCGCTCCAGTGAGTGAACCATCTGTAGTACATGAACGAAAAGACTAAAATAGTTTGTCCACTGTATTATTGTCACTGTAAAGCGTTGCCAATAGTTCTAGACAGCGGTAACCGATGTAATTTGTGTAATTTTTGTAAAATGAAAGTACTTTGATAGGGGTTTGTCAGTTCATCAGTTGAAAGTTGGATTGGTCCGCCTAAAGCCTTGGTGTCCTTGGATACAATTGAAGAAGTATGTAAGTAATAAGTTTTGTGTTTTGCGATTTAAAATATCAGTTTTGGAAATAAAACAGGACGCAAAACAGAATTGTAAAATAATAATTATAACCATAATAGCGTTTTTATTGTCCATTCCAGTTTTTTTTTTAAATAACTTTATATTATATACATAAAAACTAAAGTCATAATAGGCATAGTTCGGCTCACAAAGTTGAAAAATATTGATAAAAATTAATTATAGTGAGTTGTTCATATTAGCTGCTCTTTTTGAATTTTACCAACAATATTGTTGTTTGTGCTAAAAGCAAATGTAATCTAAGCAAGATCAAGGACGGACTGACTATATCTATAACAAACCCATGGACACTGCAACCCCGAATATCAGAAATACAAACGAAAAATACAATAAATAATATACAGGTGAACCGGAAAAAAGGGCAATACCAAAGATTCCCAAGATCTCCTTCCACAGGAAAACCGACGCGGCACAGGCATCATCAATAAACCAAAATCTAAGAAAAAGCATGAACCATCTTTAAAGGAAATGGTCCACACCTTTAAATGAGGCCCGCGCTACATTCACAAAAAAAACCAGAGATACTGCAAAACTGAAATATTTCGTAGACCATTGAACAATAAGCCTATACGAAGGGCTGGAAAAGAGAAGAAAAGAAAATAAAGAAAGAACCTTGAAAATGTAGCTCAGAAAAAAAACATTAAACTCATAATTCCGAAAAACAATGAAATAAACCACCAAATTACAAACGGTAGAGAAGGTATGGATACAATCGTTACTAGTTCACTTCAAAATGGAAAAAATAATAGAAGAGAGATGGCGTACATTTTTTTTTCTCACAACCCCCTGGACAATATAGCTACATAATGCATTGAACTACACTACCACAATCGATACCAGATAATGATTAATAATCCGGTGAGCAGTACTCCAAATAATGTTGAGATTTGGCAACAATGCATTTGCAGTAGGGGTGACCGTTGAATATTCGGTAGATATTCTAGCAGAAAACTGTAATTTATTTGAAACTATTGTGGGAGAACGCTGTCACTATGCTAAGAAAAAATATGTCTTGTCAGTGCCATCTTACAGTTCAGAAACGCGAAATATTTGACTTTATATGAACCTTAACGATTGCTATCAACTTGAAGATGATAAGGGATAAGGGTCAATGATCAGTGGAAGTGTATACTATTTAGTTGTGTTTGTGTCATTTTGTATTTGGCCCCACATTTTGCTTTTGGCCCCCCACAATTTCTAAGGTTGGCCCAGGCGGCAACTGCCTCCCTGCCGCCCTGTCCAGTCCGACTCTGGATATAGATCTAAGCACTCATGTGAAACTGCACTACAAGTTTCCATATCCAAATGGAAATTTGCTGTTGATGATAATAAATATATTGTGGCAGTGTTTATAGACTTTAAACGATACAATTGATGTTACTATCCTACTGAAAAAACTCAAATATTATGGAATTTCCGGTTCTGTACTTGAATGGTTTGAAAGCTTCCTCTCTGGCCGAATTCAGCAGACTAAAATTTACGGGACATATTCAAACCAAAAAGGTGTCAATAATGGTGTACCTCAAGGTAGTGTTTTGGGGCCGCTTCTATTTGTACTATACATTAATGACATCAACTTTATTAATGGATGTGAATTCATCAACCTATTTGCAGATGATGCTCTGATTGCAGTAAGTGAACCCGAATTACAAACAGCTACTGATAAAATGAATGATATATTGATCAGAATATCTGATTTCCTCAACATTAATAAGCTCAAGATCAATGTCAATAAAACGAAAGCAATGATAATTACAACGAAACATAACCATAATTCAATTGACAAAACATCTATAAGTATAAATATCTACAATTAAAAAATTGAAATTGTCGAAGAATTCAAATATTTGGGGTTCATCGTGGATCAAACACTGAATATGAAAAAACATTATAATTATATTCGCAATAAAATTGCTAAAAAATTATTTTTCTTCGGCCGTGTAAACAGTTGCTTACCGTTTCAGATTTCAATTACAGTTTTCAAATCAATCATTCAACCCCATTTCGATTACTGTGCTACTTTGCTATCACAACTTGATGCAAATTGTTTGTCCGCATTGTAAAAATTACAGAATAGAGGCATTCGCCTAATTCTAAGATGTTATAGATATACGCCAATTAAAACAATGTTGGAAGTTCTGGATTGGCTTTCTGTGAAAGACCGTCTGTTTTATTTTACCATGGTTTTCATCTTCAAAATACTGTCTGGTAATGCACCCCCATATTTTGATCAATTTATTGTTTTCCATCACCAAATTCATAATAACCCCACTACGGGGAACACTAATTTATATGTACCACGATTGAACTATACACAATCCATGAACTCCTTATTCCATAAAGGACTATTGAACTACAATAACCTCCCGCTTGAGATAAAACAAAGTCAAACTATTATGACATTCAAAAAAGGACTTGCTTGTCATTTGACGATACAACATCAACATCAATATTTTAATATCATATATATCTAGTATTTGTAATTAATATTGTTATTTTTTTGTTATTTTCTATTCTTTGAATGCTTGAATAATTCCGAGCATACATATTTTATTGCCGTGAAGATGGACTGTGACTTTGTCCAACGAATTTTAAAAATGTTTTTTTTTGTATATTAGGATGCATATTTGAAAATAATGATTATTATTATTTAAAGAGAAATTTGACTTGAGAACATAATTTTGGCAGATAAAGATTTTGTTAAGATTTCCTTATAAGTGAGATCCCAGGGCCTTCAGACATAACATTTTGAAAAAGATGAAGACTTACGTTCTGAATAGTGTCTCATGTACTTTTAACACCTGCCAGGTGAGAAAGGTAACTAAAAATAAGAGTCACCTTACAAATTTGTATGGCAGATTTATATATATATATATATATATATATATATATATATATATATATATATATACAGGCCGTTTCTTTTATCATGTGGTAACATTGCTATATTCTAAACCGTAACAGATACGAAGACGATTAAATGGGAGAAAAGGTAACTATTGTGGAGAACAGTACAATGGTCGAAGAAAATTTACAGGGAGTCTCGCCCTTCCCGAGTTATACCGGGAAAACCAAAAATGCTGTTATTTGTTTTTTACGAATAGAACTGTTATTTCTGAAAATATAAAAAAATTTATAATGAAAGTTTTAATGTATTTAAAATGAACTATGAAAATGTAACAATGAATCTTTGATTAAACGTTTCGTGTCAACACGGCCAACATCAACATTTTTTTTTCAAATACGGACCTGTCTATTTTAGTACAAATATTGATAAAGCGATAAAATCACAATTCAGTGGTATATCACACTTGATATTTTTATAACGTTTCATTTAAAATAACTAGCATCCTCAGTGACAACAATTTTTAATTACGGTCCTGTCGTTAGTTCTTTTGTAAATTATTTTGATTTCTTCAAAACCTATTCAACTATTGGCATACTTCAGACTTCAGCCAATAATTTCGATAAGAAGATACCCCAACACAACGAACATTCGTATTTTTCCTTCTTGGGCATTTTTGTATTACAGAAATCCTTGTTTCAAGGCTGATTTCTTCTGAATCAATTATCATACTGAATATTTCTATAATTCTCAATCCTGGAATTAACGAAAATATTAGTTTTTGGTCAAAATACGACTATTGTGTGATATGGTACAATTAAATAGCATCTCACTTCATTAACCATTTTTAAACAAGTAGGCTTTGCTTGGTTTCTATGGCAGGACAAATAAATGAGTTGTTGATACTTGTTAAGAACTGTCAGTCGTTTATACACTCAGTCATATCAAAGATGTATTCAGATGACGAAAGGACTGATATGCCATTTGCTTATGCAAAATCAAATAGATATCCTCTTTTGGCAAAAAATATGTATGGTGAGCTATACCCAAATCGTCGTATTCCAAACATTCAAATGTTTAGACGATTAGAAAGAAATTTGAGAGACTGTGGTGCATTTGATAGAAATAAAACTATAAAATGTGTTGTTACTGGAAGTATGCGGAACCAAATAAATGTTTTAGGTAAGCAAATATTACTTCATAAAGATTAACAAAGTGACGAAAATATTTTTTTTCAATTTAGGATTGGTCAGTTACAAAAATATTTCTAATCAAGATTGTTCTTTACGAGAAATTGCCCACGAACTAGGGATTTCTGTAAAATCTACCAGAAATATTTTGAAAAAGAACAAATACAAATGCTACAGGATACGCAAAGTTCATCACCTCAATGAATGGGATTACGGAAGGAGAGTACGATTTGCGATGTGGTTGAGACGTAGAAATAGGGAAGTTGGAAATATTTGTAATAAAATAGTATGGGCGGACGAATCAAAATTCACCAACAATGGTTGGTTTAACAGAAACATCCATTATAGGTGAAATAATACAAATGAACATTTACATAGAGAAACTAATTTCCAGGAAAGGTTCGGAATAAATGTTTGGTTCGGAAATTTTGGGAACAAACATACTAGGTCCTTTCTTTTACGACGAGCATTTGAATGGTGGAATGTATTTACATTTTTTATCCAATGAGTTTGATGGCTACTTAGATGAATTGCCACTGCACATCCGCCGTGAAATACAATATTTTCAACAAGACGGTGCCCCTCCAAATAATGCAGCAATAGTAAGGGAACATTTAGATGCATTATTCCCAAGAAAATGGATTGGAAACAATGGACCAATTGCCTGGCCAGCTCGATCCCCAGACCTGAGACCTTTAGATTTTTTGTCTGGGGATACATAAAGGATAAAGTTTTTTCGACAACTAGTACAGATATCGACCATCTCAAACAAAAAATAAGAGATGCATGTAATAGCATTACACCCATCATGCTAGAAAATTGCCACAGAAATTGTATGGACACACAACTTATGTGCATTCAACAAAGTGGTCGGCAATTCGAGCATTTAATGTAGGTTATCATGAATAATTCATTTTCTGTATTGGTTTTATTTTCACTCAAAAATTCAATATGAATTGAATTGTTTTCTGTTTGTTTGATTTCTTCTACTCTTAAGTAAGTTTATTTCCGAGGTAAATTGCTATCGTTCGTCTCTGAAACTACAGATATATTTTATTATAGTGTAAACATAATTTTAATAGATACATTTATTCAAAGCGTCACTGATAAGTTTTATATCGGAGAGTTAGGTTTTGTGGAATCCATAAACGACCTAACGACAGGACCGTAATTAAAAATTGTTGTCACTGATGATGTTAGTTATTTTAAATGAAACGCTATAAAAATATCAAGTGTGATGTACCACTGAATTGTGATTTTATCGCTCTATCAATATTTGTACTAAAACAGACAGGTCCGTATTTGAAAAGAAATGTTGATGGTGGCCGTGTTCACACGAAACGTTTAATCAAAGATTCATTGTTACAGTTTTATAGTACATTCAGAGTACATTAAAACTTTCCTTTTCCATTTTTTTATATTTTCAGAAATAACAATTCTATTCGTAAAAAACAAATAACAGCATTTTTAGTTTTCCCTGTATAACTCGGAAAGGGCGAGACTCCCTGTAAATTTTCTTTGACCATTGTACTTTTCTCTACAATAGTTACCTTTTTTCCCATTCAATCGTCTTCGTATCTGTTACGGTTTAGAATATAGCAATGTTACCACATGATAAAAGAAACGGCCTGTATTTTGTAGAATATCATTCTCAGGTAATTTCAAAAATGTCAGACGCTTTCCATGGACCAGCACTTTTGTCAGACGCTCTGAAGCTCCACATGCAATCAATTATCGTAGTTGAAAATTGTTAAAATTGTTATTTTCGTCAACCGATTGCACCCCTACGCGCAACCCTCAGAAGTCTCCGAGAAACTTGTGTGATCTATAGGAAAGACGCATACACATACACAGTAGACTGTCTCTCGCTCTGAAACGCATGCATGGTGTTCTCGCGCTCTTACTCATGGTTAAATAGTTTTGTGTTCAGAGGATGTTTGGTCATTAAATTTTTTCTGGCTGATTGAATACAACTTTGTAATAGTTGTCTTAATAACATATTTGAAAATCAGACATTTAAAAATAAGTTAGGTTTTTTTGGAGCTTTAAAGCGGCTAGGAAAAGTTTTGGTCTATGAAAAGCGTCTGACACTTTTGAAATTACTTGAAAGTGATATTCTACAAAATATATATAAAAATCAGGCATACAAGTTTAAGTTAGGTAACTCTCATTTTCAGTTACCTTTCTCACCTGGTACCTACCCAGGTGTCACAGAGCAGACTCCACAAGCACGCAGGTATTAAAAGTACATGAGACACTACTCAGAACGTAAATCTTCATCTTTCTTAAAATAAGTTGTCAGATGACCCTGGGATCTTACTTATGAGAAAATCGTAACAAAATCTTTCATTCACCAAAATTCAATTTTCAATTCAAATTTCTTTTTAAACAAAAATCCTCTCAGATTCGAGCCGTTTCCAACTGAGCTGGCTGACTAGTTTGACGCGTTTGGCTGGGTTAAAAAAAAAAGTTATCGGAGACGGGATATGAACTCTGAGCTCCAGGGTGGTTGCCTGTGACCCTGGCCACGAACTCATCAGGCGTTAAAGAAATATATCTGTACAATAGCTATTCAACCAGAGTAAGTAATGTATTAACGTACCTTGATTCCCTAATATCTGAAGAAAGATCATCTTGCCAAGTTATCAGATAGGCATGTGAACATAGTACATACTAACACTACTCAATCGTACACATTCCGTTTGATTATGTATAAGTAACGTCTGACGGCCCTGGGATCTTGAACTTATCATATCCAACAATTCAATCAGACACAGTTCTATCCACATGCGATATTTATAATAAGGTTCTATATGCAATCAGTTAGAACTTGGTTGTAGTTAAAGTGTAGTTAGAACTCGGAGTTTTATGTCGGGGAGTGGCGCAGTGGTTAGAGCGTCCGACTCTGAGTCGAAAGTTCTGGAGTTCGAGCCCCAGTTGCGGCTGGGATTTTTGAATTTAATTTGACCTATCAAATTATTAAAATCTCGTGGCTCGACTGGGGTGAGTCCTGTACGATTCACTGTCGCGTTCCAATTGACAGTGCTGCTCCTAAGGTGGCGTATGGAGTTAGTGACAAGGCCTACCAGAACACATGGCTAATGATGACCATAGCAGTCAATGCCTAAACACAAAAAAAGAAAAAGAAAGAAAGGAAAAGAACTCGGAGTTTCTGAATATGTACTGACATGTTACTGATGTTAGCTGCAGACGAGAACTAATCATAATTACGATTTTTTGTACTGAATTCACTATGATAATTGAACATTGATGTAAGTGGCAGATGGAAATGTTCAATACATCGATTCCTTCAACTGTATGTGCTCTGTAGAATGGAAATAGATGTCGATTGCAGATAAAACTCTTGTATTATTACTGGTAAAAATGTTTAATAACATGGTTATATCTAAATATCTTTATTGCAAAATCTTGTGTAGTATATATAAACATGCGTATATTTGAATTTATTCCTATTCTTCTTGATTGGGATAACACACAAAAATTTTCCACAATATAAAGTTATATAAGCTTTAATCCAATATAAACACACGTCATACAATCTTTGACGACGATTTTCTCATGACATTTGTGTTCAGATAGAACTTTCTAGAGCAACAGGAGAAAGTCTATACAAATGAGGGAGCAACCGTAGGTACTATTCTGCAAAAAGTACACTTGTCAGGTATCAGATAAATTGGAATTTGATGATATCACGTTTCCAGTTACATGTCATCGGTGAAATTAATTTCGGGTCCAAAGACCTATTTCAAGGTTAATGAGTGCACGAGCCAGATATCAACTCACCCGGAATTCACTGACCCCATTGTTCCGGTTACAGATGGGTCGACGAAATTCAATACGGACTCAACGACTCAACCAGAACTAAGGCATGATCAAGTTTCAGATAACCTGATATGTGACACGTGCAATCACCAACCTCAAAATAAGTCATTGAACCCGTATCAAATTTTGCTGACCTATCTGTAATCGGAACTATGACGTCAGTGAATTTAAGGTGATCCGATATCGGACACCTGCACTCATCGAATTTGGAATAGGTCATCGAACCCGTATCAAATTTCGCTGACCTATCTGTAACTGGAACTATGGCATCAGCGAATTCCATATGATTTGATATCTGACACGTGCATTCATTTATCAAATTCCATGTTATCTGATATCTGACACTTGCACTTTGTGCTGGCGAATTCCTCCAGTTGCTTTCTTATTTGTACAGTGTCCTTCATAAAGTCTGCATCATATGGGAAAAACTTTTATCAATGATTTATTTTGAAAATCGACTTGGGCGTTAAGTTGTGCTTTGAAAAATATGAAAAATGACCTACTCGGATGTGGTCACGTGACTTTCGCTACCTGTCAAAAGTAACATTTTTTCAAAGTAATCGCTGAAAATAGGCTTATTTATTCGAATTTCCAAAAATTTTAAGGGAAAAAGTTGTTTCTTTTTCATTTTACACCTAAATCTCAAATTTGAACGTTCTATTGCAACTTTCACTTTTTGCCATTTTTTTGATAATTACAAAATTTCTGGAACATTAAAAATTTCATAACTTCGACAAAACTGTTTTATACCAGTAGCTCTAATATGCGACTAACTTTCAATCACGAATCATCAAAAAAATATGTGAAAATGAGAATTACTGGTCAACATTTCTGTTATGTTTGATGCAAAGTTGACGTATCTTCAAGCATGTAGGATAAGAATTTATTTAAGTGGATTTTTTCAGTATTAAAATGATATGAAATTATTTCCATTGACTACATTTTTCATTTGTTTCCAAAGCCTACTTCACCAAATTGATGAAAGTTTCATAACCGAATTAGTAAGAATTTAATTTGAGATTTGAACCGTGAAAAGTCATAAACTTTGGTTAGATAAGTAAAGAAGTTTGATGATGTTTTGAATTATGACGTTGGTATCATTTTAATACTGGAAAAATCCCCTTAGATGAATTCTTATCCTACATGCTTGAAGATACGTCAACTTTGCATGAAATATAACAGAAATGTTAACCAGTAATTCTCTTTTTCTTGAGAAAAACATTTTTTTTTTGATGATTCGTGATTGAAAGTTAGTCGCATATTAGAGCTACTGGTATAAAACAGTTTTGTAGAAGTTTAGAATTTTTTAATGTTCCAGAAATTTTGTAATTATCAAAAAAATGGCAAAAAGTGAAAGTTGCAACAGATATTCGAATAAATAAGCCTATTTTCAGCGATTACTTCGAAAAAAATATTACTTCTAACAGGTAGTGAAAGTCACGTGACCATATCCGAGTAGGTCATTCTTCATATTTTTTAAAGCACCACTTAACGCACAAGTTGAATTTCAAAATAAATCATTAATAAAAGTTTTTCCCATATGATGCGGACTTTATGAAGGACACTGTATAGACCCTCCTCCCGTTGCACTCTCATTCTTTCTCTACTCTGAAGGTATCGATAAAAAATTAAATATCTCACTTAGTCGAGTTCATAAGACTTTCATGAAACTTTCCAGTTGAGATGATATTCCTGTTAGCAATATTCATTAAACTTATGGAACTTATACCGGGTGACACAGCAGACATGTAGCTGCCTGTAGTTTTTTTATTTGAAGAGATAAAAATTTGAAATTTGCAGAAGTTACGTAATCAATGATAGCGCTTCATTTGAATCCAACGACAACTTTTTTCAACTACCTATTTGATCGGCAGTAACTCCAACTTCTTATTTTTTTGAATGACACCCTGTATATTTATCTAGTCTATCTTATTTGTCTTGAAATTCTCTATTTAACCGTGTATCACAAAGTGGCATTCGTTTCTCAATTCGCAGATGAATTGCATTTTATTGAAAAACATCAAGTTGGATGTTACCCGAATTCGATAATCTTTCGATGATTGGTAGGCGTGGAAATCCAAAAAGTATCAGTTAAACGATATAATTTCAATTTTTTCCATACCTGATCACTTCCTACAGATTGTCAATAATTTCTTTAATAAAAAGAAAAAACATCTGAAAATAACTCACGATATTGCGAAAACTGAGATTGGAACATATGTTTTTCAATTTGGCTACTTGTGAAGAAACTATCTGCCTTTCTCTTTGGCCATGTAGCCATATCATGATCTTTCCATTTGGCAACATAAAATTAAAATGGTTCCCCTGATCCACCAATTCACAAGTATATAAATTAGTCTAGATATTTGCAATAATATTTTGCCTAGTAGGCGGTGTACACAAAATGTTTTGTGTTTGACAGGTAAACATCATTTGATTGCAAGGATTATCTCCGTCAGTTTTATGCTGAATGAAATTGCATCGTTTAATTAGATACTAAATATGTATTCAAAGAACGAAAAGGTCGATATGTTGTTGATATTCGGAGAGTGCAAGATAAATTGTAGACAGGCTGAACAGTTTTATGTCGAAAGATTTCCAGAAAGACGCCATCCACCTGATAATTATTTCGCTAGAGTAGAAGAGCAGTTCAAAGCAGTTCTTTTCAAAACTCTTCTAGCGGTCTCTCGATTCACGCCGATTTCGTCCTCAATTTGTCTCAGTGATATCGTCGTATCTGCATGTACTATGGCAATAGTATATTACGTATCAAGTGTTGTAAAAAGCATATTTCGCACGAATGGAAAAATTGCGCACGAGCCGCGTAGCGGTGAGTGCGGTAATTACATGAGTGCGTAATTGCTTTACAACACGTAATACGTACTATACTTTTTCTACGACTCTTATATACTGGATGGTGCGTTTGATTAAGCTTTAAGTAATAAAAAAATGAAGGTAACTAACGCAGTTTATGGTTTAATTTCCAACAACAACAAATTAAATCTAAGAAAATACAATTTTGTACTATATAGCATAGAAATGATGAACAGAGCGAGGAGGGTTTAAATGTTTTGGTCAATATATTAAAATAGGCGAGCAATACATTTTCGGAGTACGTACTCACGTGGTTATCCATACTCCATTCCATAAATTTTTGATAGGCTTTTTCATATCTATCCTTTGATTTTTGCGGCAGAATATTCTCCATAGCAGAATCAGCCTGAAGAACAATTTCCGGTGGCGTTGCGCTCATTTCATTATCGGAGTTGCTCATATTTGTAGATATAAAATTAAAGATCGGATTATAATTTATGAAGTATCGATTTGAACTTCAAATCTCAAAAAGTGACAATGTCACTGTCAAATATTTAAAACGCAAGACAGATAAATGTCACGATTTGAGTGGTTCAAGAGGCAACTTGATTGTTACCTATTATACTAGCCATCATATCATGACGCACAGTTGTGCGTTTTTATTCTTTACGCACAGTTGTGCGTAAGAATGGATTTACTTATAGAGTGAACTGTTTGTAAAACAATGTTTACTAACATAGGAGTAGAAAAAAACATTTACTTCCATTTCCTCGTCGACATTGTTTTGGAGATTGTTTTGATTTTCTCTTCTGAACTGCTCTTCTACTCTAGCGAAATAATTATTAGGCGGATGGCGTCTTTCCGGAAATCTTTCGACTTACAATTGTTCAGCACAATATCTCTTGTACTCTCAGAAGATCAACAACATATCGACCATTTCGTTCTTTGAATACATATTTAGTATCTAATTAAACGATGCAACTTTAATCAGCATAAAACTGATGGAGATAATCAAGGGTAATATAACAAGACCTTGATAAATAGTCGACTATTTTTATTGCATCTAAATTTCGACTGTATTTTATAATAATTCAACGAGACATTATTTTGGCATTAATAATCTGATGAGAGCCCGAGAGCGAAGCTCGAGGGCTTTCATCTCTGATTATTAATGCCAAAATAATGTCGAGTAAAATTAATAAATACAAGAGAAATTTAGCAGCAATGAAATAGTCGACAATTAATCAAGGTCGTGTTATATTTGAGAAGATTATTTCTTGAATCTACTTCTTTATATCAGTCATATGAATGAATGAAAATTAAACAATTTGGAATAATTTATTCAAAATATCAAGAACAAAGCACAAAATCTAAACAAAAACAGCACCATCTTTATAAATTATCAATTGAAATTAAAAACACAATTATTGTATGTGATATTTCCACCATGCGTAATTTGTGACATTTGCTCAGATTTTGAAGAACTTGCAGTATTAACCGTAGAAGGTCCACATTCATTCTCTTATACAGCTTCAACACGATTGATTTTATTTGACGTTTAATTATTTATTTAGAGTACTGTCAGATGCTCAGGCTCCTTGATATGAGTATCATGCTGAATAGTCGGTGACTATTGTGCATCATGTAAATAGTCGCTAATAGAGCGTGTTGATTGGTCCTGTCAAACAGGAAACAAACGTATGATTGGTTGATGACTGATATTTAATAGACGAAGGAAATAATCAGTACAATCAAATGATGTTTACCTGTCAAACACAAATCATTCTAAGTACACCGCCTACTAGGCAAAATATTATTGCAAATATCTAGACAATATACTTGTGAATTGGTGGATCAGGGGAACAATTTTAATTTTATGTTTCCAAATGGAAACATCATGATATGGCTACATGGCCAAAGAGAAAGACAGATAGTTCCTTCACAAGTAGCCAAATTGAAAAAAACATGTTCCTAACTCAGTTTTCGCAATATCGTGAGTTATATTCAGATGTTTTTTCTTTTTATTGAAGAAATTATTGACAATCTGTAGGAAGTGATCAGGTATGGAAAATACTGAAATTATATTGTTTAACTGATGCTCTTTGGATTTCCAAGCCTACCAAGCATCGAAAGATTATCAGAAGAACAGCCAACTCGATGTTTTTCAATAAAATGCAATCCATCTGCGAATCGAGAAACTAGTGCCACTTTGTGATACACGGTTGAATAGAGAATTTCAAGACAAATAAAATAGGCTGGATAAATATACAGGGTGTCATTCAAAAAAAAGAAGTTGGAGTTACTGCCGATCAAACAGGTAGTTGAAAAAAGTTGTCGTTAGATTCAAATGAAGTTTAAAAAAAAAATTAAAAATGTGTTTAAAATTGTTTTTTCCGTTAACCAGCTGTCGCCCCCTTACGAACGGCAGCCCTCAAAAGTCGAAACTTGTGCGAGCCAAGGATTAACGAGGTCTTAGCTTTTAACGTGCGATTCCTAGCACGATCCGAGGAGAATATCGAAAGGAGGTCCGTTGTCACCCATCCAAACCCTTGCCTCGCTTACCGTTGCTTGGCTTCGGATATCGGTGAACCGGCGCTCTCCGTTCGAGCTATCCCCGCGGAAGTGCTATCATTGACTACGTAACTTCTGCAAATTCCAAATCTTCATCTCTTCAAATAAAAAAACTACAGGCTGCTACATGTGTACTGTGCCCGGTATAGCAGAGTGGTTGACTTGGTTCAGTGGCACTCTATAAAAGTATCACCATTCCGATCTGAGTTGTTACTTGTGTGAACTATTGATTTTCTCTGAACCGACTACTGATCATTCTCAGATATTTGAAAACTTTTCACCTTTTTTTCCAGCGAATGCAGCTGCAATAACGGCTGGTTTTTTGTGGTTTTTGTCATTTGCTCCATATTTATTCACGCAGAAGTTATATGAAAGTTTGTCTCTATCCACAAAACTCCTTTGTAGTTTGGGACATAATACCGCAATGGCTTTTGGCTTCCAAATGATGATCATGTATGAGGGATCCGGAGAAGGTATGTCATTCTGAAATTAATTTCAGTTGATCTACCCCACATAGCACATGTAGGGTTAAATGGGGAAAATGCGAGTACCAGAACTGGAATGACATATTCAAAGAAAGATAACTTTTAAGTTAAAATAACTGTAAAAATTTCAAATGCCATGTGTAATTGAGCAACTGAATGGCTAACATTTAAAGTTATGTGTCGAATTAAAAGTAATTAGATTTCAGATATTAATCAAAGTTTAAAAAAAGGCCAACTTATTATATTTACCTCGTGTACAGGGGCAAATGTAATAATCTTGTTCAATTTCGTACTGCTGTAAATAGTTTCAAGTCAGAGGTAAATGCAATAAAATAGGAATATTGAGTTTATTTTTGGTTTTTATTTCAAAGAGATCCCGTGAGAACTGATAGAGATATGAACTTTTTCTTACAGACTACACAATTATTCTTAAAACAGCGAAAGAAAGGCTTACGGAATTATCATATTTCTGAACCTAAAATCAAAGTATATTATTCCACGCTTTGTTATTTCTGGATCTGGTAATATTTTTACTATGGCATCAGCGGTGACTACATCAATATACTCTACTGTAGGCCAAACAAAGTTTGCACCTTTGCTTCGTACAAACTTTACTACCCAACGAGTGTCAGTTTTGTTTTGCACGATGCCCACATAATATTTTTGTTCTTTTGCCAAAGTATATCCAACAATCACCCACTTATTAATACAGATATTTTTCTCTTCCTCTACCATATTTTCTGTGTCATTCATTACAGATTCTTCTATGAGCTCTTCAGCTTCTTTTTCTACCCAGTCACTTTCGTCAGAGTTTGCATTTTGCACTTCATTATCTGAACCAACATCTGTCCTCTTCTGAATCTTCATTCTTTTTCTTCTCTTTGCCTTTTTTGTGCTTTCTTGTTTCCTTTGTTTTTTTTCTTGTTAGCCCTTTCATTTTCTTTTTCCTTTAATAATTCAAGCATCTTAGCAGATGTAACAACTTCAGCACCTGGGGCAACCTTGCGTTTCTCTTGTTTATTTGCAGGCAGATGTTTTTGCCGTATAGTTGACAGAATAATCTCTTTCAATGATATTGTTGGCGCAGCGTTTTGGGCTTGTATTTCATTTGAATGAGGAATTGGTGCTACTGATATTTGTAAATGTGCTTCGTTGGCAATTGACGACTCAGAATGGCTTCCTCTTGCACTTGTGAAGCAAGTGAATTTTTAATTGATGATGACGAGTTATTTGGACGACTAATATCAGGACCCGCTTCATTTTGTCTCACTCCTAGCTCAAGATCCCCCGCAAGGTACTTCACCCATCGCTCTAAAGCATTCTTGCAGAAATTTTCTCTTGGAACGACATCAGAACTGAATGGAAATATCCCTGATTTTCTGAATCCACTCACGATAACATATTCACAGGTGTTGATCTAAGTTTCTCCCAAAAATTGTGAGAACAGTGCTTTCGGTAGCTTTTGACCAATGTTTTGTCTCTGCCAAGTCGCAACAGTTTGGTCCCATTTTTGTTTGAATGAATTGAACACAGCAACGTCTAATGGCTGAAGTATGTCACTTGTGTTGGCTGGCAATTTGAGAATTGTTATGTTATTGGCCAAAGCAGTTTTTACGAGGTTGAGAGAGACATGTGTGGAGTGGCTGTCGTATATAACCAAGACTGGCCGTTCATCACACAAAGCTGGAACGAGGACTTTTTCAAAATAATTCTTAAACACCTCTGTTTCCATCCAACCATTCGGAGTGGCAGCGTGGGTCGTACCGGGATATTCCTTGTCTGGTTGTGCCTTCCACTGGTCCCGCATATTTTTGGCCTTGAAAATGATTAAAGGTGGAGCTCGACCACCAGCAGCATTAGCAGCCAGCACGAAAGTTGTATTCTCTCTTCCAGATGTGCTGACAACTCTGGATGAGCTTTTACCTTTTTCTCCAACAATTCTTGATTTTGACGGATCTATACTAAGGCTGCTTTCATCCAAATTCCAGATCTGTTTGGGCTGGTCTTCCAAGTTTATTTTAGTCAGAACTTTTCTCAAGAGATCAAAATATCCATAGATGATGAATGGATCCGTGGTAGCTTTTTTTTTCTCGCATACTCTAACGGTTCTGGCTTCCGAATTGATAAATGATGTCTTTTTTTGAAGTTGAGGAGCCAGTCTTCTCCTGGAAATTCGAATAATATACGGGGTGTTCTATTAAAAAAAATATATTGAAAATGGTGCTCAGCCGCCATTTTGAAACTTTTGGATTTGATTTTTTCATGAAAAAGTTGGTTTTTATCTCCTATTGAAGCCCTCCAAATAAAGTTGCGATATACCAGGTGGTTCAAAAACTAGTGGGGGGGAAAGGACTTCAGATGGGAACTGTATGTGTACAGGGTGTCCCAAATTCGAGCTTCATCATTGGGATCACGGAAACCAGAAGAGATACGAGGTAGGTTTAATGGAGGCAAAGTTGCGCAATTTGGTGCTCATTGTAACGCCGTTTTCATATTTGAAAAATTCCGAAGATTTTTGGAAAAAAAAACGATTATTCGCGATTTCGTTTTAATTTTTTTGTGACTCTATTTGAATAGATATAGCAAAAGTAATTTCACATTCTCGTTGCTACTTTTTCTGTTCTACAAGATGGTGTTATCAGAGTTTCAAACAGACGTTTCGTATTTGAGCTGCCATCATCAACCTTGTTTTTTTAAATACGGCCCTGGATTTTTTATTATAGTTTTTAAAAGTTTCTAATGTCTCAAAACAAATGATGTATCACACTTATTCAAAAAGTTTATATTAAAAGCATTTTTCATAAGAACTCATGAGTTAGAGAGAGACAAAAATTAGATTTTTAATAGAGTTAAAACAAACTTTTTTTGCAATAACGCACTGCACAAAACTCAAAAACTAACATAAAAGTAGGTGGTTAATAAATAATATAATTGTAGTGTCATCCCTCAAACTCTAGGCCCTAGGCTATATTTATAAAAATAATTGCATTTTATCAAAGTGTCTGTGCATCGTGCATTCTGGCTAACTTAGTTCATTTGTTAATGTTTAAATTATCCGATATTTTGACAGTTCACTGTTCGTTCAATAATCGTTAACGCTTATTAAATGAAAATGACTTTTTCTAACGAAGAAAAACGAGACATGATAAGGATTTATTATATTTCGAATCGAAATTCAAAAACGGCTTGTGAGCGCTATCTGTTGGAATATCCAGAAAGACGGCAGCCGCATTATAGTTATTTTGCTAATATTGATAATAATTTAGCTCAGTACGGAAGTTTTGTTAAGCGAAGGGTTGAATATGAAACACGAATCGATCCAGAAGAGGTACAAATTATCTTGAACAATGTCACTGTCAATAGAAAACCCAAGGCAGAATCAAGAAGTAAGACCTCAGGGACGACAATCATTTAACGTATGGGTCGGTATGTGGCAAAATAAAATTATCGGCCCGTTTTTCATTCAAGGAAAATTAAATTCCAATAGATATGCAGAATTAATAAGGACCAAAATATTGGATTCCTTAATAGAAGAACCTTTGGGCGTATTACGTCAACTATGGTGGCAACAAGACGGTACACCACCTCATAATGGGAGATGTGTTAAAAATTTATTAAATGAATTATTCCCTAATAAATGGATTGGAAACCAAGGTCCCGTACGTTGGCCAGCTAGAAGCCCCGACTTAAACCCTCTAGACTACTTTGAGTATTTCTCAAAAACCGTCTTTATTGAAACACGCCATAAAATCTTGAAGTATTACGACAAGACCTAATAAGGGATAACACGGACCTAATAAGGGATAACATAAACTTCACAGACTGACACGAAAATGCATTCAAGCAGGTTGATTACAATTTGAATATTTGCTTTAAGTTTCATTCATTGGGTATTCAATTTTATAGTTTTTGTTTGACTTTTTTTGGAATAATTAAAACTTCATGCCTATTGTTGAACATCACACATTGTTTTATATCAATTTTTAGGAGCTTCTAAGGTACTTAAAGCAATGATGTATCGTTCTTTTTCTGTCTCTCTCTATCACATGAGTTCTTATGGAAAATGCTATTATTATAAACTTTTCGAATAAGTGCGATACATCATTTGTTTTGGGACATTAGAAGATTTTAAAATCCATAATAAAAAATCCAGGGCCGTATTTAAAAAAACAAAGTTGATGATGGCAGTCTGTTTGAAAATCTGATAACACCATCTTGTAGAACAAAAGAAGTATCAATGAGAATGTGAGATTTGTTTTGTTATATCTATTCAAATAGTCACAAAAAAATAAAAATGAAATCGCGACTAATCGGTTTTTTCCAAAAATCTTCGGAATTTTTCAAATATGAAAGCACGTTTCAATGAGCACCAAATTGCGCAACTTTGCCTCCATTTAACCGACCTCGTATCTCTTCTGGTTTCCGAGATCCCAATGATGAGGCTCGAATTTGGGACACCCTGTACATCTCATATGGATAAATCAAATGTTCTTCACATGAAATCGAAAAAAAAATAATGAGTGAAATATCTTTCAGGAGTCCAGTGGAACAATGTCTTTAATTCAAATTCTCCTGATGACACACTGACGCTTGGTTTGATAATGCTGATGATGGCCATAGATTCTATCATTTATTTGCTTCTGGCACTGTATGTGGAAGCAGTCATGCCCGGAGAGTACGGCGTTGCTCTTCCTTGGTACTTCCCTTTCTCATCTTCTTATTGGTCTGGACCGAGAAACACTGGTAAGATGGTTCAATAACAGAAACATCAATCAGGGAGTAATTCTAATAGTAATTTTCCGAAGAGAAAGACTCAAATAATTCCAAATGTGGTGAAAAATGCAATATTTACCACGAATATTTTTAAGGCAGAAGGTCAAAAAAATGTGTTACAACTTTCAAATATACTCTGACTACACCACTGAATTTCTGTATTTCATGAAACATTTTAAGTTTGAAGGGTACTATAACATAACAGATCCTCTGTTGTTTTATAGTTCCAAATTTGTGATAGAGTTGATATACATCAAAATTAAAAAGGGGCCCAAAATCGATCCTTGTGGTACTCCACACTTTATGTCCATTAGTGCTGCTAATACCGTCAACTAATACATATTGATTTCTATTCATAAGGTTATTTTGAAACGGTATCAAACGCTATGCACAAATTAAGAGATGAAAGGATTTCTGGTTGTTGTCAATTTGAATCTAAATATCTGAAACAACATCTAAGATTGCTGTCTCTGTGTCTCTTGACCTGCGAAAACCATATTGATTCTGACTCAGTAAACAATTTTTCTCAAGAGAATTGAAAAGCCTGACAGTCATTATTTTTTCTAAAATTTTGGAAAACACTGGTAAAACTGAAATAGGGCTGTAATTATTAATGTCATCTCTTTTACCACTTTTGAATATTGGTGAAACTTTAGCATACTTCATTTTTTCTGGGACACAGCCAGTTTTCAATGATTTCGATATTAAATCAAGTAAAACAATTTTCACAATTGGAGCACTGATTTCGTCAAATCCAGAATATTTATGGATATCCTACTTATCAATGATTTCTTTAATTTCATCAATATTTACTGGTGTCAAAAACATAGACAGAACACTAGATTTATCCCTAATTGAATTATTTTGTATATCAATTGCTGAAGACAGTTTTGGTTCAATAGTTACAAAATGATTATATAATTCCTCACATATATGAAGAGGATCACTAAGTTTTATTTTATTCATGATTATGTGTTTGATTTCCTTCTTGGTGTAACTTGAGTTATATATGCATTTATGCCCTTCCAAATCTTTTTTGTGTTATCATTGAAAAATACATTTTCATAGAATTTGCGTTTGTTTCTCTAATGATTTTTTGCACTAATCTACTATAATGATCATACTCTTTTTGGTATAAATCAGAATAAGGGTTCTGTTTTCTTTCATGAAATAATTTATCGCGAGCTTTATTTAAAAAGGTGTGCAATACGCTTATTAAACCAAGGTTTAGAATCATGTTTCTTATTTACATTTCTGGTGAAGGAATGGTTTTCAAAAATTTTGAGGAAATCCTCGTATTCTTCATTTGGATTTTTGTAATCTACAAGGGTACTTCCAAATTCATTGAGATCATGCTTTGAATTTTCTATGTCATATAACTTGATTATTTTTAAAATTTGTTGAATTTTTGTTTTTGAAGTCTGTTATTGATACACGCTATGTACATTTTGTGGTCACTCAATGCAGAAATGATCAAACACAAATCTATTTTTTTCTTCGAATTTGTTATGAAATGATCAATAAGGGTTGAGCTATTCGTTGTTACTCAAGAGGGGAATTCAATATTACATATCGAAAAATTATTTGAAATATACAGGGTGTTTCATAATATATGCACAAGACTTCAGGATGTGATAGCTCGTCCAAAAATATGAAAAAAGATTTCCATCAACTTACCCTCTAAAATGCACCATTTTCGAGATACAGTGAGTTGATATTAAAAAAAAATTATCGATTTTGCGAATATATCTGGAACCGTTTATCGCAGAGAAAATAAATATCGTAGGCATTTTCTACTCATAATAAGCTATGTTTTGTGCGGATTTTTTATTTTTTCAAAAATTTTGAAGGGGTAGTGGGTGTTTTTTCTCCAACTTCTATGCCACTGGAAAAAGTACAGTTTTGAGCCTATATGAACCTCCAATGTTTTTTATACAAAAAAGGTATTCTTGGTCATAAGCTCTAAAGAAAAATCAACTTTCATGTTGTTTAAATAATGTTTTTTCCTCGAAAAATTGCTGCGTGCTTTGAAGCTAATGGCGGACATTTCAAACAATTCAACTGAGTATGATTGTTATTGTTTTTTTTTTTATTTTGCAATTAAGAAGTCAACGTTTGGTTTTGTTACTTGTTATAACGTTTAAATAAATTTTGTATAATTAGGAAAAAAATTATTTAAAAAAATTTACCGTGTTTTTCAACATGAAGTTTGATTTTTCTTGAAAACGGTCAACTTTAGAGCTTATGACCAAGAGTACATTTTCATAATCAAAATCATACTTTTTCCAGTGGCGTAGAAGTTGTAGAAAACAACACCCACTACCCCTTCAAAATCTTCACCAATTATTAATTTAAAATAATAAAAAATCAGCACAAAACATAGCTTATTATGAGTAGGAAATGTATTCAAAATTTGTTTTTTGTGCGATGAACGGTTCCAGAGATTTTCGCAAAAAACTATATTTTTTTTTCAATTTCAACACCCTGTATCTCGAAAATGTTGAATTTTAGAGAGTAAGTTATTGGAAACTTTTTTCATATTCTTGAACGAGCTATCACATCCAGAAGTCCTGGGCATTTATTATGAAAAACACTGTATATATCCTATAACTGTTTTGATTCATTATCATCAGGTAATAAATTATTGTTCATATCAACAAAAAAGAAACATTCACAATCCATATACAATATTTTATCTCTGATTTTGGGGAACGATATAGGCCACATACTACAAATGAAGGAGATTTTGTTTGAATAGCCAAATAGGTAACTGGATTTACCTGTTTTTCAATTATTTCAAATTCAATATCTTTTTGAATAAATATTCCTACACCACCACTGCACTTATTTCTACTAGAATAAGCGGAGTTAAAATTCTTGAAATTATGGTATTATTCTTCATCTTTTCTCATGCAGGTTTCTACGAAAGCGTAGAAGGGCCACATAAAATAAAAAAATTATAATTCCAACTTCACAACTCGGAATTATACTAATTCCGACATTACAACTTGGAATTAGTATAATTCTGACTTCACAACTCGGAATTAGTGTAATTCCGACTTCACAACTCAGAATTATACTAATTCCGACTTTTCAACTTAGAATTAGTATAATTCTGACTTCACAACTCGGAATTAGTTTAATTCCGACTTCACAACTCGGAATTATACTAATTTCGACTTTACAAATCGGAATTAGCATAATTCTGACTTCGCAACTCGGAATTAGTATAATTCCGACTTTAAAACTCGGAATTATTATAATTCCGACTTCACAACTCGGAATTAGTATAATTCCGACTTTAGAACTCGGAATTAGTGTAATCATTGCGATTTCATTGAAATTATTGTGAAAGTTTGAACATTGATCCCTAATGTCCAAACTCGTCAATTCATGTGCATTTGTGTATATAGTTATTACTCAATATTATCAGAACTTATCTTTGCCGCACGCCTCCTTGGCAGTAGCGCGCGGGAAAGTATAACTTTCCGCACTTGTTAAGCATTTTTAATGGAAAAGAGTATACTTTATTTAGAGACAATCGTAAGAAAAGTACTAGTTTTATGCTTAGCAACTTTTCTACTTAGCAACTCGTTTATTATTGATCATAACATTATTTATTTTCATCTTGCTAATCTGACAGATTTTTCTTTTATAAATTGATGCGTTTCCATTAAAAAAAAAAAAAAGAAAAAAACATGCTGGATCCAGATCAAACCAAAATAACAGAAACAAAACATCATCTCAATGTTTTTCAACAATTTAACAAAAAATCTGAAACTTCTTTTCAAAACGTGTTGTGATTTTGGATGCAACAAACTTTTCGCGTTCCCATTTTCATTTAAAAAAGGACTAAAACACGTTTTCAACTTTTAAAGAGAAACATTCTCGATTGAAAATTGAATCAATACATGACTTCTATGGAAATGGAAAAACCCTACAATAAAATTGAAGTTACTTTTTTGTAATATCTAACAGAAAACAACTACTTCCCCGGTTAAAGCTACTCTGGACATTGAAGATTGGAGATTCTTATCTATGAATGCGATAAGGGAGGATGTTATTCAGAAAATCGCTCATTCCATTGATGCGTGAATTGCATCTCTTTCGCTAGGCCTCCAATACATTTTGGTAGACAGAAATCTATTTCACTCTCCTAAGATCATCAGGGAGGTCGCAAGAATTGGAAAACATACTCTTCAGAAGCAATTTTACACTGTAATGAGGAATTGTTGGACTATTTCTGGTGCGGTGAAAATATTTTTCTGACGTAAAACCTGACATGGGTATGGCATGTTGATTCTATTGAAAATATGAACAGGATGTTCATAAAGTCAGTTGTGGAATCATCTACGACTGAAAGTTGGAATTTGGTCTCTATTTTCCATCGTACAATTCCTCATTACAGTGTAAAATTGCTTCTGAAGAGTATGTTTTCCAATTCTTCCGACCATCCTAATGATCTTAGAAGATTGAAATAGATTCTTATCGACCAAAATATATTGGAGTCCTAGCGAAAGAGATACAATTCACGCATCAATTAAATGAGCGATTTTCTGTGAGTGATACTTCTGAATAACATTCTCCCTTATCTCATTCATAGATAAGATTCTCCAATGGAAACTGGACATTTAATAAATAATCAACTATCTGAATGAAAATTCATATTTTCACTTTCAGATTTTTTCTCTCAAGTTATATGGGTCTTTCTCAATATTTATTAGATGTAGTTCAATGTCCAGCGTGGCTTTAGCCGGGAAAGTAGTTGTTTTCTGTTAGATATTACGAAAACGTAACTTCAATTTTATCGTAGGGTTTTTCCATTTCCAGAGGAGTCATGTATTGATTCAATTTTCAATCGAGAATGTTTCTCTTTTAAACATGAATCCCTTCCAAGAGAGATTATCTTGTACGATGGAAAATAGAGACTAAATTCCAACTTTCAGTCGTAGATGATTCTACAACTGACTTGATGAACATCCTGTTCATATTTTCAATGAAATCAACGTTTTCAACTCTTATGCCGTGTCCACATCAACCCAAAAAAACACAAACAAAACATCAACTCAATCTTTTTCAACAATTTAACAACAAATCTGAAAATTTTCTTAAAAAAAACGAGTCTGTTGTGTTTCTGGTTGCAACAAACTTTTTGCGTTCCTGTTTCCGAAAAAAAAAGGAAAAAACACGTTTTCAACCCTTATGCAGTGTCCACATCAAACCAACAAAACAGAAACAAAACATGTTTTTAACAATTTAACAACCAATCTGAAACTTTGTATCAACAAAATGTGTTGTGTTGCATTAACTTTTCGCGGTCATGTTAGAAGGCGGTAAACATCAAAGGTTTTCTGCTTTGTTGTCATTGCTGGCAACATTTTCGGTGCTGTGTTTACTTAATTGAAAAACAAAGAAAAACAGGAACCCCTTCAGTATGTCTTTGCGAACTCCTAGGTGTTGTGGATGATGTCAGAAAATAAATATGCAGTATGTCGGGTGAATTGGTACATCAATCTATGATTAAAGCCGCGTTTTATTGACCATCAGAGTTTATATCTACTAGTAGAAAAAGTAGAGTATCATAAAAACGTAATATCAGGGTTTCCAGTAGAAGTCAAATGATTCTTAAATTCCCTAAATCTCTGTAAAAAGTTTGAAACTTATATGTTTCATTATTATAAATGATACAGTCATTGTGAATAATTTGTTTGAAACTTCCACAGCACAAACAGACAATAGAAGAAGGCGCGAGCGGTATTATATCTTATTGGAAGATTATTTAGGCGGGAATATTTCAAGTGGAATAATAAAGTTATCATATTTGTGCATTCCTTAATTAATTTTGACGCAGAAAACTTTTTCAGAATGTAAAAATTATTTTGAAGAAGTGATTCCAAAACCCAACACCTTCCGCTTTCGAAGCAGATTTGAGGGATCGAATTAGCTAATTTACCGCAATTATCAATAAAAATTGCATATTCGAAGATTCAAAACAAGTAGGAACTGAAAAATATTTTTTTGCTATATCTCTAGTCAACTTTTCTCTATTCATCATACATTAAACGATTAGTCGATTTCTAAAAGGATTCATCAGATATACTGAATGAATTTCAAATCAATGTGAACCCACCACTCATTTCCTTTTCTGGTATCTATTTGTATAGAATAAGATTTTGAAATGGAGCTTCTACAAAGGTTCTGAATGAATTGAAAATCAATCTGAACCCACCTTCTATATTCTATAAAACTCGTTGTACAACCTATTCGTTAATTCCATCTATAACTTCAATTACGTCTATAACACTCATATTTATTTCAACTAGAAGGTCCTTACTATCAAAATCATTTTAATGTGAGTAAATGAAGTTTTTTGAACTTCAAAATACAACCATACTGAAATTAACAAATATGGTCCATAGTTTAATGCAATGTCAATAGTGTCAATTTCTGCTATGATTTAGAGAGTATAATTTTTCAACCAATTATCTACTTTTGCTACAATCAAATTCGATCGTAGCAAAAGTAGAGGAAGTAGATATATTTGGTGTCAAAAAAACAGCTAAGTCAAATTCTACTTCTACGCGTAGAACATTTCTGCCTACAATAAAACGCTCCTTAAAATCTACAATTTCCAAAAATCTTAGTGGTACCGCCAAGCATTCAACCACATAGCATATCTAAAATTGCTATATTCCTTGATAGATCTTAGGGCCAACCATCAGCTGTATTAAATCTTCAAAATTCTCGCTGGACGTTTCAAGTTTACATTTTCACATAACTCCAGCCAACTCGTGGAATCGTAATGATTACACTGATTCCGAGTTGTAAAGTCGAAATTATACTAATTCCAAGTTGCGAAGTCAGAATTAGGCTAATTTCGAGTTGTGAAGTCGGAATTAGGATAATTCTAAGTTGTAGTCAGAGTTATACTAATTTCGAGTTGTAAAGTCAGAATTATACTAATTCCGAGTTGCAAAGTCAGAATTAGGCTAATTCTGAGTTTTTAAGCCAGAATTAGGCTAATTCCGAGTTGTGAAGTAGGAATTATACTAATTCCGAGTTGTGAAATCGGAATTATACTAATTTCGAGTTGCGAAGTCGGAATTAGCCGAAATAATTTTTTTATTCATTGTGGCCCTTCTACGCTTTTGTAGGTTTCAGTTACCACCAAAATTTTTATTATTAGTTCGCTTATCATCACTTCCAGTTCATCCATTTTGTTTCTCATTGATCTTGAATTTATGTATCAAATTTTCCAGTGATTCTTGTTGAAGCATTCAAAGTCTAACATCGAATTCAATTCATATAATTTTACATTTTCTTTACGTTTATTCATTGTCAATTTTCTGAATATTTTGTATAGTGGAAAGTTTTAAAATCAGGATTCTTTTTATCACGAGTTGTAATCAATTTCTGAATCAAATTGGTTTTGATGGTATATAAATGTCGGACAGTTCTGACCTGAAGCTAGATGGTCATGAGGGTGGGTGGTTTTATATAATGCCGGGTGACACAGCAGACATATAGCAGCCTGTAGTTTTTTTATTTGAAGAGATGAAGATTTGAAATTTGCAGAAGTTACGTAATCAATGAAAACGCTTCATTTGAATCTAACGACAACTTTTTTCAACTACCTGTTTGATCGGCAGTAACTCCAACTTCTTTTTTTTGAATGACACCCTGTATATTTGTCCAGCCTATCTTATTTGTCTTGAAATTCTCTATTCAACCGTGTATCACAAAGTGGCATTCGTTTCTCGATTCGCAGTTGAATTGCATTTTATTGAAAAACATCAAGTTGGCTGTTACCCGAATTCGATAATCCAAAGAGTATCAGTTAAACGATATAATTTCAGTTTTTTTCATACCTGATCACTTCCTACAGATTGTCAATAATTTCTTCAATAAAAAGGAAAAAAATCTGAAAATAACTCAAGATATTGCGAAAACTGAGGTAGGAACATGTATTTTTCAATTTGGCTACTTGTGAAGGAACTATCTGTCTTTCTCTTTGGCCATGTAGCCATATCATGATCTTTCCTTTTGGAAACATAAAATTAAAATTATGCCCCTGATCCACCAATTCAAAAGCTTATTAGTCTAGATATTTGCAATAATATTTTGCCTAGTAGGCGGTGTACACAAAATGTTTTGTGTTTGACAGGTTAACATCATTTGATTGTACTGATTTTCTCCGTCAGTTTGATGCTGATTAAAATTGCATCGTTTAATTAGATACTAAATATGTATTCAAAGAATGAAAAGGTCGATATGTTGTTGATATTCGGAGAGTGCAAGAGAAATTGTAGACAGGCTGAACAATTGTAAGTCGAAAGATTTCCGGGAAGACGCCATCCGCCTAATAATTATTTCGCTAGAGTAGAAGAGCAGTTCAGAAGAGAACCGGAAAATCTAAACAATCTCCAATACATTGTCGACGAGGAATTGGAAGTAAACATTTTGGCCATAGTACATGCAGATCCGATGATATCACTGAGACAAATTGAGGACGAAATCGGCGTGAATCGAGAGACCGCTAGAAGAGTTTTGAAAAGAACTGATCTGAATGAACTGCTCTTCTACTCTAGCGAAATAATTATCAGGTGGATGGCGTCTTTTCGAAAATCTTTCGACTCACTCAGCCTGTCTACGATTATTTCTCTTGCACTCTACGAATATCAACAACATATCGACCTTTTCTTTCCTTGAATACATATTTAGTATCTAATTAAACGATTCAATTTCAATCAGCATAAAACTGACGGAGATAATCATTGCAAACAAATGGTGTTTACCTGTCAAACACAAAACATTTTGTGTACACTGCCTACTAGGCAAAATATTATTGCAAATATCTATACTAATAGACTTGTGAATTGGTGGATCAGGGAAACAATTTAAATTTTATGTTTCCAAATGGAAAGATCATGATATGGCTACATGGCCAAAGAGAAAGGCAGATAGTTTCTTCACAAGTAGCCAAATTGAAAAAAATATGTTCCTATCTCAGTTTTAGCAATATCGTGAGTTATTTTCAGATGTTTTTTCATTTTATTAAAGAAATTATTGACAATATGTAGGAAGTGATCAGGTATGGAAAAAACTGAAATTATATCGTTTAACTGATACTCTTTGGATTTCCAAGCCTACCAAGCATCGAAAGATTATCGAATTCGAGTAACAGCCAACTTGATGTTTTTCAATAAAATGCAATTCATCTGCGAATTGAAGAACGAATGCCACTTTGTGATACACGGTTGAATAGTGAATTTCAAGACAAATAAGATAGGCTAGATAAATATACAGAGTGTCATTCAGAAAAAAAAGAATTTGGAGTTACTGCCGATCAAACAGGTAGTTGAAAAAAGTTGTCGTTAGATTCAAATGAAGCGCTATCATTGATTTCGTAACTTCTGCAAATTTCAAATTTTTATCTCTTCAAATAAAAAAACTACAGGCTGCTGCATGTCTGCTGTGTCACCCGGTGTATTAGAATGAATACAATTATTACATTTAAGTACTTCGGTGTTTTTACAAAATAGCAGTTTATGTGAGTCAGAACATAGGGGGCATGCAAGTTCATTTTTGCAAATTTTATGGGTATGTTTGGATCTAAAACATTTCCCACATCGTGTAAGGGTATTATTTTGATACACTTTTAGATTTTGCCATCCTATAAATAATTTTTCATTATTGATCGACACAATAAATTTCAATTCACTTCAGCAAAAACAGTGAAACGGTCTTTATGTTCAAAATGTTTGATAAATTGAACAGAGGTGGTCCATTTCGTCAATTATGGTGTTCTGATTTATGATCGTCTCTTCAATTTCTTCTTTGGTTATTGGATTACAAATCGCTAAATTTGGAATTTTGATTTTTGTTGTCAATAGTTTTTTGACTTCTGTCTCATATTGACTTGGTAATTTTTGTTTGATTTCTTGTTGAATTTTATTCTTTGCGTCTACATTTGATCACTACATTTCCATTGTGCATTTGTTTCAGTGAGTTTATTCCAACGCCTAACTTGCTAATTTTCACAATACTATCTAAATCATATTTTGTTTTTACAGATGTTTGTTCTGTTTTTGGTTTTATAGTTATTGTTTTATCTTGGGTTTTCTTATACACATGTGTGTCATTTTTTGTTACATCTGCATATGTTTTGTAATTCACACTTAGATTTTTCGAATTTGATTTAAATTTTTCGATTTTATCGTTAATTCTATTCAAACTTTCCGTTATAGTTTTTTTATCTACGATATTTGATAATAAAAATTCATAATTTTGGTGTAAGCAATCATTTTCATTTGTTAATAGTTGTACGTTTTTTCCTTTTTCTTGTATTATTAGTTCCTTGTCCCTGATTATTTGTTTCAATAATAAAATTTCTGGTCTTAAAGTTTCAATCAACTCATTTTTGTGAATATCATTATTGCTGTTTGAATAGGATTCACATACTGGTAATTTTTCAACATAATTCACTTGAAGTGTGTACTCAATGTATTTCAGTGTTGAGAGAGAAAAAGAAATTTTAAAAGAAGTAATTGACAGTATTGACACTTGAAATTTGATGTCTTGACAAATGAATCAAATGAAAAGCAATCATATAGATGGTTATGAAAAAAAATATTATTTCGAGCGATACTTTATATCCTCTTAGTCCGTCAGCCCGCTGCTAAAATGTGTAATGATTTTACGTCTGTCTTTCAGGGCTTTGGTAGTTATAAATATAATGATCAATGAACAAGCAAAATTAGCGATAACCCGTGGAAAATAACAATTATAATAATGCTTAGTTTTTTTAAAATACATGCATAAACACGTATAGAATTTGTCAGAAACTAGTTGATTATTGTTGATTGCATGAAGAAATTATAGTTTAGCGTATGACTTTGGTACCAAACGATATTTCATCGAAAAAAAAATAATTTGGTCACCTCTCACTTCATTCCACTTATACTTTTGTTTCCTCGGGATACATTGCTCAGTGGCCATAATCTTCTGAATCAGAAACGGAAATATATTCTTCATCACTAGATACTGCGTCATTGGTGGTATGGTTGGGTACATATTCAGCATCAAAGTCTATTAAATTCTCATCTTCGCTACCGGTTTATAGATCAACAATATCCTCACTGAAAGAGAGAATGCATTGATAGTTCATTACGTGATGAATATAATCATTGTTATTCCAAATCAGGAACGAACTTATTTTTCTCCATTGATTGTTGTTTCTGATTTGAAACAATGATATTTTCTGATATGGAGACAAAAATAAATAAAAAACTTCAAGCAAATTCAGCTTGAAACTGTTCTTGTACAACGTACCAACATTCCTGAATATCATTTTTACTTGGTGTTTATGAGAAAATCAAGGAACACTGTTTCTAGTGTTCCCATTTAGGAACATGAGACCTTGAGGGGTCCACAAAATAGCAGTGATTCACAATTGAAATCCGTAATCATCCAATTATTCACCACAACTAATTCTCAGGTGCGGAGGATACAAACGAGGAATATCCAACTGTTGGGGGTGAATTCCATGAACCTGAACCGAAGAATCTGGAAGCTGGCATTCAGATCAAGAACCTTCGAAAAGTTTTTGACCAAAAAGTTGCTGTGAAAAATTTCTCACTGAATATGTACCAAGATCAGATCACCGTTTTACTAGGTCATAACGGTGCAGGAAAAACTACCACCATGTCAATGCTAACAGGTATGTACATCATATTCAAGGTGGACCACCAAAAATAGTACTAGGCCAATCAACAGGGCTATCAACCTCAACTTGAATTGCTCCACCAATAATTTTTCATTTTTAATTGTAGAACTAGTGTGCACATTACTTCTGAGAAAAATTATCACCTCCAGGGGGGGTGGAACACCCCAAAAAACGCGTTAAAATTCATTTTTGAGGTAATTTCGAAATATCTCAAAAAATTTACTTTATATCAAAAAACTAACTTGATATTCAGAAAGAGCACAAATTTTGACAAAAAAACTGTTCCTGCCAAAATGTTGAGAAATCGCACAGTATTCTTGAAAAAAATTGTTGAAGTTATATGCTTTCGCATTGGGGCAGGTGTTGCGCCGGCATTTTTCCAACCAGCGCGTGAATTAAAGTTCTATAACTCCTCACATAAATGTCCAATTCGAATAAATTTTTCGTCATTTTGAAGATAAAGATCGCAGGTTTGTATTCTGATATTATTTATATCTATACGCGCTGTTGCCAGCTGCAAAATTACAATTGAAATTCTTATAATATTAAAGTTCCTGACTTCGTGAAATAATGCTTGTGATTACTGAAATAATGTCTTATCACTTGTAGCAAGTAAAATAAACAGTTGAGAAATACTTCATTGTCAAATTGCATGACGTTTAACCGGTCCAAATAATGTTGGTTTTAAATACGAGTGTTTTCAATTCTTCGCATATTTTAGGTTACAAAATCTTGAGGGTATTTATAAATTCCAATGCTAATAACTCAGAGATAAAAGCACGTATCAACAGGAATGAAAAGCCAGTTTGCAGATATAACCCAGCTCTCATTGAAAATATTCATACAAATTTGCTTACTTGTACAAATTTTAAATGCAACCCAGTCAATCTTTTAAGTACTTGAAATAAGGGTTACTCGGCATTTGATCGCATTATTGTTCTATGGAAAATAAAATAAAATCAGTCCTTGATGGAATATGGGGATTCGAGACCGAGGAAGACAGTGCACCAAAGGAAACTGTCCCGGAGTTTACCTGCTTCAAACTCATTGAGATTCTAAAACCTGTAAAATATCGGCTTGGAACCTTGTCAATGCGGCAGCTAGCGCGCCGCTGTATAGTATACAGCGGCGCGGTTCTGTCGGTGCGCAGTGGGCAGCAGTCAACGTTTCTCTATGTAAACGTCAGATAATATTAAAGTTCCTGTGCAGAAAACACTGGATACTGGGATAACATCGACAGTCGGAGACGAGGAAACATCTCTTAGTGCTTTGTCACTGTTATTAATTGAAAATGGTGTTTATTTTTGAAATATTTGTTTCATGTTCAACTCAGCTCTGTTTCAAAATATAGCAATGTCAGATATGACTTACATTTCCAAAATTCCAAAGGTCCACCTAGGAATTCAGGAGAAAATGCCAGTTTGTTATTGATATTTTATTGAATGGAACTTGCTTAAAATGCATAAATGCTCAGGAATGTATACGCTCATTCAAAAATTTACCTGCAGAATGTAAATGTTTGCCTAGTTGACCAAGTTTTTTCTATTCAATGAAAAGTGCCCAGTATTAATGTTGTTTCAGAACTTGGCCATGATGTTACTCAAAATTTTCAAATTTTTAAAGGTCCAAGTAGGATTTTAGGGGAAACTACCAATTTGATATTGACATTTTTGTGAATCAAACATGCTCAACACTCCCATAAGTGTACCCGCTTTGATTTTTATGTGCTATATTAACAAAATTACTTCAAGAATATGAAACTTTTGTCTGATTAAGCAAGTTTTCTCATGTTTTCTTCTGAATTGCGTAGTATATGGCTAACATTCTACACCAACATTCCATAATTTCTCTATTGACGATATATGTATTCCTTAAAGGATGCCAGTTGTCATAGTACCAGTAGCACCTCTGCTGGAGACGGGGCCCTCTACAATGGATGACGATCATCAGGAACCCCCTGCCTCTTTGACCACCAGTATCATATGCAATCAAGATTCACATGTAGAAGATACTGTGTAGAACTGTGTAGATACTGTGTAGAACGATGCTTGGACACAATTAGAAAATCTAGTACTGAAAGAAAAGATAACAAAGAGAAACTTTTTCGGGGGATTACATCAGTCACTATCCATAAATCATACCGGGTCAAGTACACCACAAGAAGGAAAGGGCAGTTCATTTACCAAAATATTGGTAGGGTCTAGTCGGAACGGGTACATTTGTAAATAAATATATTTCCCTATACATTTCTTGATGGTGATTACTTGTGGATTCATTTCTCCATACCCTTTCTCGATATCATTAAAAAACACTCTCATATTTCATTGCTTCCGGTCCGCGTTTGATTTATACAATAAGTTGATCTTCTCTCGAATTTGCGAATGATTTCCATAACAACACTTCTAGATCTCAATAACAACAGTTCTCAACGATTATTTACCCACATTTATATCTAAGAGTAGTAGTTTGGGAGTTTTTTCAAATATTCTCCCCCTTTCCTTTCACCCCAATGTTTCCGAGATGCGGAGGATATGCCCCGAATGCGGGGGCGGGAAAACCGTTTCTAATAATTTACACCAATTATTTTTACAAATTTTTGCTCAGTTCCATCACTCGAGACTGACAATTTTACACATTCATAGAAAATACCCCAAAAACATGATTTCAGGAAGGGGGGGATTTCGGGAGGGGGTTTAATTGTATAAAATGATTCGCCCCCATTATTAATACCGATTTTCATTCATATTTATTGCCCAGAGCTGAAATGTCAAGAAAATATCTTCCAGAAAAAAGTTTTTACGATTTTGGGGGGGTTGCACCCCCTAGGGGGTGATAACTTTATTGCTAATTCGGCGAAAGTTGAACTTTTATGAGAAAAATTACTCTGTTTATTGGCCTATGAATCAAGTTTAAATATAGCTGTATAAACATAAATAAACCTATACAGTGTGGCTTTTGATAGCCCCCCCCCCCCCCACTGTTAACTTTTGAACGGTTCGACGTAGAAACATGAAAAAAAAACCGTTTCGAGGGTTTCACCAATACTACTTTTTGAAATAAAAAAAATAGTGATTGCACGATAGGGGGCGCAGGGGGGCCCATCAACTCAAAATTTTTAAATGGCATGTGGAGTCAAGTGTCACATCATTGAAAAGAGAATTCAATTCTCTTTACAACCATATAAATATTTTTGAATTTCGGTAATATTCTTTTGTAATTCAAAATCGAAATATCAAATACAAATGCGGATCTGAATACTACTCATACCTCGGTAAATTTGAACGGTTGGATGTGGAACAATGAAACCAATTTTTTTTTTTGAAGGGTATTACCGATACTACTTTTTGAGAGAAGAAACATTGCAATTACTCGACAGATGGTGCTGGGGGCACAATAATTTAAAAATTTCGAATGGTTTAAAAATCGAAATTGGGAAAAAAAATTATAAACAAAATTCAAGAATATTCAGATGGTTGTAAAGAGAATTGAATTCTCTTTTCAACGATGTGACACTTGACCTCACATGCCATTTAAAGATTTTGAGTTGATGGGCCCTCCTGCGCCCGCTATCGTGCAATCACAATCTTTTTTATTTCAAAAAGTAGTATTGGTGAAACCCTTGAAACATTTTTTTTTATGTTTATACGTCGAACCGTTCAAAAGTTAACAGGGGGGGGACTATTAAAAGCCGCACTGTATATAAACACACAAAGAGACACATATACTTTTATATGAAAAGTCACAATTATAAATTGTGAAAGGCTTTCGCGGCCATCATCACTTACATGGTAGTTCTTCGGGTTGTAAGGCCGACGTGTGTTCAGAGAAGAACTCGACGTTTCGCCAACACGAGTGGTTAGCATTTTCAAGATTTATTTTAAAAAATGTTCGCTTTCTGTAGTCGCTGTCAAATGCTTGACATTTGTTATACGTTGTCTCAATAAATACCTGTGATTTGACGTTCTTACATCTGATTGGTCCATAGCGTTAGCAGACATCATAGAATCGTTCGTACCGTTATTTTGTGGGTAGGGAGCTAATTGAGAATTTTTGAGAACTGGAAGCCAAACCTTGTTCAATTGTAGTCCTTCTTCGGTTCTGTTGAAGTTGCTGTGGTGTTTCTGGATTTCAATTGCTTTCCGGAAGAGTCTTGGGTAATACGCAGATGTTGAAGAGATGACTTGGGTTTCTTCAAATTTCACTCTATGGTTATCGTTGTTGAGAGTATGTTCTGCGACAGCGGATTTCTGTGTGTACCCTAACCGACAGCAAGCCTTGTGCTCTTTGTTCTTGTTTTAACGGAGCGTTTCGTGGTTCCGATATAAACGCTGCCACAGGAACATGGAATGCGATAAACCCCAGAAGAGCATAGTACGTCTCGTTTGTCCTTCGCTGATCTAAAGTGGTCTTTCAGTTTCTTTGAAGGTTTATAAACGGTTTTAATCTCATATTTTCTTAGAATACGGCCGATACGATCTGTAACTCTGGGAACATATGGTGAGAATGCTTTTCCTTTTTCGGTGTTGGTTTGACTACTACTTGGTTCACTGGATGGACAGTCATTTGGTCTACTATTGATTCTTCCGTCTCTGATTTCTCTTCTATTTTTCATACACCTCTCAATATCTCTTTCTCTGTATCCATTAGAAAGAAGAGCGTTTTTTAGATGTTTCAGTTCAGCTTCCAGGTATTCAGGTTCGCAAATTCTTCTAGCTTGATCAACTAATGTCTTGATTACACCTTGTTTTTGGCACGGATGATGGTTTGAGGTATTGTGGAGATATCGATCAGTGTGTGTTGGTTTTCTATATACCGTATGCCCCAGACGTCTTTCTTTTCGAGAAATGAGAACGTCTAAGAATGCCAGTTTCTTCTCATTTTCAATTTCCATGGTAAATTGAATATTCGCGTGTATGTCATTGATATGGTTAAGGAATTCATTGAGTTTTTCTGGTCCATGGCTCCAAATTATAAACGTATCGTCTACATATCGTAACCATACCTTGGGTTTTGAATTTACTGTTTCAATTGCCTTTTCTTCTAGTTTTTCCATAAAGAAATTAGCAATAACTGGGCTAAGTGGGCTTCCCATTGAAACACCATCTAATTGCTGATATATTTTGTTATTGAAAATGAAATATGAAGATGTTAAGCATATTTTGAAGAGATTGGATATATCACTTGGGAAAAGTAGTTCAATTTCCCTCATGGCTTCATCTAGCGGGACCTTTGTGAACAGGAATACTACATCAAAGCTGACTAGAACGTCATTTGGATCAATGGTAATCTCTTTGATCTTTTCGATGAAATGTGTGGAATCTCTTACATAGGAAGATGTATTACCAATGTGTGGCTGTAGTATTGTGGACAAATATTTCGCAAGTTCATAGGTTGGTGATCCAATGGTGTTGACTATTGGTCGGAGCGGCACGTTGGTTTTGTAAATTTTTGGTAGACCATACAGCCTGAATGAGAGCCTCACTTCTACACAGTCGTTTTTTGGTGTTGTCATCCATTAAAGAAGATTTGATAGAGCGATTTACAATTTGGACGGTTGCTTGTGTTGGGTCCCGTTTCAGTTCTTTGTATATCAAAGGTTCCAGTAAAACATCTATCTTATTCAAATAGTCCTCTTTGTTTAAGACAACGGTTGCATTACCTTCGTCAGCCGGTAGAATCAGAATTTTCTCATCTCTGTTCAATTCCCTGATGGCCTGCACTTCGGTTTTCGACAAATTACTCTTGGGTGGTTTAGCCTTACGTAGTATTTGTGTACATTCTGTGCGAATTTCTTCTGCCTGTTTTTCGGGAAAGGTTCTAATAGCAGTTTCAATGTTGGCTATTATGTCTTCATTGGGTATTCGTGTTTGTGATATTGCAAAGTTTCCGCCTTTGGAAAGAACGGCGATTTCAGTGGAAGAGAGAGTGCGGTCAGATAAGTTGATTACAGTGTGTGACATGTCTACCTTCTGTTGGTTATTAATAAGTACATTGTCAGCTCTTCTAAGTTTCTCGAACTTGCTTTTCTGTCTATCAGTGTTTCTAATGAGTTCATTTTCCATATTTCGATATGAAATTGCATCGATTTTGTCCCAATCATACCTATGCATGTTGTTAGCTAGTTTATAACTGATGTCCAATAATTCTTCGTCTGTTTGGGCTAGTACTTTCCTGGTGTAGTGGATTCGTTCTCGTAATAAGGCTTGCTCTGCTCTGATATATATTCTTCGAGCTTGAGTGGATCTGATGTTGTAATTGAGTTTTAAGAATTTGGGGGTCACTTTCTCATCGCGACAACGAGAGAGAAAAGTTAAAGATGAAAGTAGTTGGGCTTTCTTCTTCCTCAGCTGGTCCAATCTTCGATAAAGGGATAATATCTCCTCCCCGTAGAGGCGTCTGATAAATTGTGAAAGGCTTTCGCGGCCATCGTCACTTACATGGTGGTTCTTTGGGTTGTAAGGCCGACGTGTGTTCAGAGAAGAACTCGACGTTTCGCCAACACGAGTGGTTAGCATTTTCAAGAGTAATTTTAAAAATTTTTCGCTTTCTGTAGTCGCTGTCAAATGCTTGACATTTGTTATACGTTGTCTCAATAAATACCTATGATTTGACGTTCTTACATCTGATTGGTCCATAGCGTTAGCAGACATCATAGAATCGTTCGTACCGTTATTTTGTGGGTAGGGAGCTAATTGAGAATTTTTGAGAACTGGAAGCCAAACCTTGTTCAACCTTGTTGAAGTTGCTGTGGTGTTTATGGATTTTAATTGCTTCTCGGAAGAGTCTTGGGTAATACGCAGATGTTGAAGAGATGACTTGGGTTTCTTCAAATTCCACTCTATGGTTATCGTTGTTGTGAGTATGTTCTGAGAAAACGTATAACAAATGTCAAGCATTTGACAGCGACTACAGAAAGCGAAAATTTTTTAAAATAACTCTTGAAAATGCTAACCACTCGTGTTGGCGTAACGTCGAGTTCTTCTCTGAACACACGTCGGCCTTACAACCCGAAGAACCACCATGTAAGTCACAATTATGTCAAGATCAATGAAATAGTCTTAATCATATAACAAAAATTTGTATATAACATATACAACGTCATATATAAACCGATACACATCTAAAGCGAAAATAACAGTACAAATCGATATCAAAACTCGATTACTTGAAAAACATCATCATAGAATTCTTTCAAATTATAATATGCTCTATCTAGCAATAACTCACTTGACAGCCTTCCTGAATCTATTATGTGTCACCAAGGATCTAATATGTGAAGGCAGGTGGTTAAATATTTTTTCAGCATTATAAATTATTGACCACATTATCAAGGAGCTTCTGGTAATTGGTAGGGACACCGTGAAGTTATCACTTCTCGTCTTGTGAGTTGACAAAGATTGGATATTATTGTAATATTTTTCATGGATTAAACATACACTGTCCAGAATAAAGATACCAAGGATATGTCTGAAGCTATGTGTTCATTCAGTTCATCACTGCTAGTGCCGTGCCAAAGTAGTGTAGTATCATCTGCGAACGTAGTGAATTCACATGTGATATTGATGCTTGCCAGATCATTGATATACACCAAGAACAAAAGGGGGCCAAGCACTGATCCTTGTGGTACCCCACTACTCATCAGTTGAGATTTCGAACTTTCACCTTTGAGCGAGACCATTTGTGTGCGTTCCGTTAGGTATGATTGAAACCATCTAAATGCTACATCTCCAAAACCATAAGTTTCTAATTTTTGAAGGAGTATCTTTTGATCAACACAGTCAAAAGCTATTGTTAGGTCGCAAAAGATTGTTGCAACTGCATCACCCTCATTGATTTTGAGATATAAATTCTCCAGTAAAGCAAACATGGCATCATTTGTGCTTTTCCCTGTTTGAAAACCAAATTGGTGAGAGCTGAGCGCATGATTATAGATCAGAAATGAAGACATCCTTTTTTTAACTAATTTTTCAACTTACTTTGCCAAAGTTGGCAATAGTGAAATAGGCCTTAGATTAGATATTATATCACAGTCCCCTCCTTTGTGAAAATGATTTACTACCGCTATCTTAAGACATTTCGGAATTGTTCCATTCAAAAATGATCTATTGATTGCCCCAGCTAAAGTAAACATTGCATTATGTGTTAGGTGGAGTAAAACATTAGGAGAGATCTCATCTCATCCAGAAGAATGTTTATTTTTTTATATCCTTTAACATTTCTTTCACTTCCTCTGGGCTAGTGGGTGATAGAAAGAAGGAATCTTGCACAGATATACCCTTTGAATACTGCCGTCCTAAGCAAAACAGCCGTACCTACAAAAAATGTAGATGTGGTGATATTGGTTTCTATAAATTTAACTTTCTTCAAAGAAAAAATTACGTGAACTAGATTCAAATAGCCAAAGTTAATCAATCATTTTGCCTTCAGTACACAAGTTCAAGACTTTTCGTACTCAAGATGGTCGAAACTCAGCTTCAGAGTTATTGCAGATACGGCTTTTTTGCTTAGGACGGCAGAATAAGTGACTGGATCTTCTTGTGTTTTAATATCCCTAGATAGAGTTTCGGAATAGAGCAGTAATAATTATTGATTTCATCAGCCGATAGAATGGTATTTACGGGTGGTTTACTATTTTTTTCTCTAAGATCACTATTAATTGCCAAACTTTCTTTACACATATTGCTGGACTTACTTATTAGTTTCCCAAAATATTGTTGTTTTGCTGGTTTTGTAACATTTCACATTTTCCTATAATTCTGTGGAGCGATCTGTTTTGAAATTTGAATTAGAAAAAGAACAATTCGTATAATTCATTTCAGTGATTTTACTTTTGGTCTTTTAATGATTGTTTCCGCATCGAGGGCCTATCACAGTATTTCTACAATAATTCTTTGAAGAGTTTGAAAATGACAACTTTTGAAACACTGTGTTATCTGGTTATTTTCATATACGTGTAAATTTTTTCAACTCATGAATAATTTTCCATTATTCTTTTTATACATTTTTTCATAAATAGTGAAACAATTTTTATGGCTGACAAAATATATTTGTAATTTATCATTTTCATTGATAAATTGGTTTCATTTTTTAACCATCTCGCATACAATTTCTTTATTTGGTGGCGTTTCTTGCTTCAGTCCAACAATTTTGATCCTTGGGTTTGGCACCTTTATCCTTTACATATGAGAGAACTTTGCAATTAGAAAGTGTATACGCAATATCACTCGGCATTTTTTATTTATTTTTTCTGACCGCTACTTTCTCTATAATCAGAAGAAAAGTGGTTTCGTGACGTCACTTTCATCAAAACTAGACTTGGCAACGTTGTAAAACTTGTGCACCATGGAATCTCAAATTCTCATTACACTGGATTGTGTCGTATGACAGTTGTCATTTGAAAGCAGATAGGTTCGTTCGTCTGGTTCACGGAGAATCAATAAGAATCGTTTGTCTCTGTTTAACTCTTTTACCTACTTCAATATTCAATACAAGTAGAGCAGTTTCATCAAATATGTATGCTGCAAACGAATAGGCCCTACTTGATTTCTCTTTTGAGGTTAATGCGGTTTTCAAAGTTTTGTAATGTTTGTGTTGTTTGTGCTCTAAATTTCTTTCTTAATTCCGGTATCCGTATCCCTGCAATAACTGTGAACATGTCAAAAAGGTGCTTTCAACCCGGTTCTCTGAACACCAGTGAATATTCTAATAAACAATTTTTTATGCTCCTAAATATTACGCGCATTGTAAAATGTGGTTCGAAGCAATGAATAATCCTTGTGTAAAAAGCGGAAATATAATTATGTTTTTGTGAAGAACATTCCCAACTGAATATTATTGTATTCAAGCAGCGTTCAAGGAACGATTTCAAATTTTAGTTATTGCAAAAAATAAATTCATATTTGTCAATCATCTCATAATCTACCCTCGGTAAATTATCCGAACTTCCCTTCACGAAGCCTTTCCATATTTAATACACGAATAAATTCACACTAGATCGGTCATAATAACAGTTAAATGTTGAATGTAAATAAAAACAAACATTAACCTAAATCTCGAGATCACTTTTGTTGCATGAGAACTGTTATAATGATTTGCGGTGTTGTCAATGCTCGTTCTGCATCGAAAGGATGGTCCGTTCAGGAAATTTGAAAGTTACAAAAACAATGAAGAGTAGCTAAAATGTGGATTTTTTTCTGAGTCGATCAGGTTTCTCAATGGCTTATACCAAGCTGGAATCTATATTTCTGAGGAGAACGATATTGAATGTTTCGGAACGTGGATTGTGATGGGGGTTGTTTCCGATGAACGTGAAGTCAGCGGCACACTTTCAAATTAGATATTTTTTCAGTATGAAAAAATATAGTTAAACTCTTTGTTAAATGAACGTTTCAGACTGGAATCTATAGATTCAGAAGAGTTTTGTAATTTATTTATCATAAATTTAAAGTTCCATTATTATTACTTGCGCTGATTTCAATTTTTTATTCAATTCTGATCTGCTTGTTGAGCATGTGAGTTCTGTGTGTTTATTATAATTCCGGATCTTATATGTATATCAATATAATGACTGATCCGTTTGAAAAATACTACTCAATGATTCTTGTTTCAGGAATGATAACCCCCACTAGTGGGACGGCTAGAATCAACGGCTGTGATATCAGAACTAACTTGGACGGAGCAAGGAGTAGCGTTGGACTCTGTCCTCAACAGAACATAATTTTCAATGATCTCACTGTGTCGGAACACTTGTACTTCTTCAGCAAACTGAAAGGACTATCAAAAAGTGAAACCAAACAAGAAATCGATAAATATGTCGGCCTTCTGGAGCTGGAAGACAAGGTATGCGAGATTGAAAATACCTTAAAGAGAATAATGGCCGTTCTTTTATGTATTTCAAACATCATAATTTCATTTCCACTGAAAGGTCCAGTTAGACTGCGGATATTATTGTATTATGCAGTAAATTTAATCAACGAACTGAAACTTTTGATTCACAGGAATACACGAAGTGTAAAAATTGTTAAAAAACAGAACGCCTTCAAGAAAAAGTGGGTCAATAAATGTTTAAGTCGTATATATATATATAAAAAACTTGAAATTGAAGAAATATCCGGGGCATGACAATATTCGATCCGAGGTTTTGAAACAAGTAGCTCATGGAATTGCTCCAGTTTTGGCTCACATAGCTAACTCCTACTTTCTGACAGGTATTTTTCTTAAAGTTTTGAAACATGCCATTGTCAAACCTTCATTTCAAAATGAAGATAAAAGTAAAATTGAAAATTACTGACGAATATCATTGATTCCAAACATTTCAAAGATAATATAACATCTTATAAAATCTCGCCTCACACTTTTCCCCAAAAATTTGAAAATTTTTCTAAAAATCAGTTTGGTTTCAGACAGAACAAGTCTACAGAAGATGCAATTTATAGGCTAACATCAACCGTATATGGGTCCTTGGATAAGTCAATACCCACCATCAGTGTATTTTTAGATCTTTCAAAGGCTTTTGATACTGTGAGTCATCAGAAGCTTTTAAATAAACTACATAAATACGGAACAAAAGGAAATGCGTATACTATTATAGAAAACTGCCTTTCTGATCGGAGTAAAGATATACAAATTGATGAAATATGTTGCAATCCTAGAACAGTAACTTAGTGAGTACCTCAAGGGTCAGTACTGGGACCAGTTCTTCACATTCTGTATACGAATCGCCTACTCACTATGGATAGCACTAGTGGAATCATCAGTTTTGCAGATAACACCGTGATTGTAAATAAGTCGAATATATGGAAAGAAGTAACGAACAAAATTGAAACTGATTTTCCTAGAACTTCTAATTGGCTACAGTTTAACAAACTTACGTTGAATTTGAAAGAAAAAACAGCTATTGACCATTCTCATTATACTCCACTGGCTTACCAAATCTAGGAGATATCAATCTTGGACAAAACTCGACAATTCCAGAGGCTGCGTCAGTAAAATATCTTGGGGTAATTATAGATCGGCACTTGAGATGGGATCTTCAGATGAAATACTTACCAAGGAAATTAAGAGAAATACTCCCAAAATTCAGATACTTAAGAGATTTTTGAGAAATGAAACATTTAAAAACAGTTTTTGCTTTGGCACAGGCACAATTAACTTATGGTATCTTGGGCTGGGGTCGAGTGAATGAATGCTTTTTAGAAAAAATTAAGGTCCCACAGAAATGGATTTTTAAAATAATTTTAGTCAAATAGTCAAATAGTCTCTTCGAAATGGCCCAAGTGCTTGATAGTAGAAAACTTTTTTTTTTGACATATTGTTATTTATGATAGAAGGTAAGATCGTCCTAAAAGAACATGTCTATTCGCACAACACGAGGAAACAAGATGGCGTCTTTTATCCACGTAGCGAGAAAACAATTGGTCAAAGAAGTGTGGATTATATAGCACCTAGGATTCCATCAATGCTACCAGCAAAACTGAAAAAAAATTTGAGATACCATCACTACAAAAAAAGATTGAAGGGACAAGCCTCGGAATTACTTCCAATATGATTTATATAATTTAAATAAAGTAAATTGAATAAATGAATATTAATATAATTACACTAGCGTATGGGCATGTGTATTGTGTATGTAAATATAGTGTGTGAAAAATTGATGTGTGTGCATTGCATCTGCATTACATTGTATTTATATTTGTATGCGTATATTTCCATAAATCTTCTTAATGCATCACCATTTCACGAGAGATAAATTCCAACGTTAAAAAAAAATCTAAACTATGACAGTAAGTACCGAAAAAGACAAAAAGCGCGACTAAGTAAACTGAAAAATGACGATAATATCGCTACCTCATAAACGCTCACATGAGAGTACCCATATAAGGCATAGCCAGTATTGGACGACTATTATTTTTATTTTGCCGCACATTTAAACGATGCCAAGAACCCAAACCATGACATGATAACCGAAAAAAGACTAATGGTAGATTTATGCAGCAGTCATAAGTCATAAGTTTTAAGTCATAAGGAAGAATATTCGTCAATGATTGGTTGGTCCGTATATTCCAACCAATCACTAACGAATATTCTTTCTTATGACTTAAAACTTATGACTTATGACTGCTGCATAAATCCACCATAACTACTCGATCAAGTCCATTATATAAACCTTATTTTATCTACAAACTTTTTTTATATATTTTGCTCCATGATAATATCAATGCTAAGTCATCTTATTATTTTTTTACCTATTACTTATACTACTATTTTCACTTATTACTTTTTTTATTACTTCACTTATTATCTTATTGTGTATCACTCTATAAAAGTGAATCTATAGGAACTTATTTATATAGATAGATGAGTGAAAATAGAGTATATTTCGTTTTAATTCCGAGAGTTCCAGCCTTTGACAGCTATTTCGTGCTCACGCACTCATTAGAAAGGATTTATGGAGCTCTCGAAATCAATACGAATCCACTCAATGATTAGTACCGTGAAGGCAAGACAGATATAACAGAAAGTTACTTATGACATTTACAGTCACTAGTTGAAACTTAATTTGACACGAACCAAGGAATCCAAAGTAGAGGTTTGTCTACAAATTGACAGGCAGCCAACAATTCTGATGAGTGCGTGAGCACGAAACAGCTGTCATAGGTTAGAACTCTCGGAATTAAAACGAAATATACTCTATTTTCACTTAGATTCTGCTTGCGTTCCTCATAACGTACTAAAAACTTGATTGAACCTTGGGTTGGTCAGAACAACGAATTGTTGGCTGCCTGTCAATTTGTAGACAAACCTCTACTTTGGATTCCTTGGTTCGTGTCAAATTAAGTTTCAACTGTAGATGTCATATGTAACTTTCTATAGATAGATATATAGGCTGAGTCAAGTCTCCGGTCTGACCAATATGATTAGACCAGCGCGGTCATTTGGTTGACTTGACGACCTAATTAGAACTGTTTGTATGTGACCAATATTTTCAATCATCTGATCGGTCCGAATCATCGTCATACTTCATACTGAACGCGCGTGCCTTGTCCGACCGGTGACTTGACAAAGGCTGAGTCAAGTCTCCGGTCTGACCAATATGATTAGACCAGCGCGGTCATTTGGTTGACTTGACGACCTAATTAGAACTGTTTGTATGTGACCAATATTTTCAATCATCTGATCGGTCCGACTCATCGTCATACTTCATACTGAACGCGCGTGCCTTGTCCGACCGGTGACTTGACACAGCCATAAGTAAACTCTATTGCCTAAATGAAAAAAAAAACATTTGTTGACAAAGACAAAGTATTACACTGTTAATTCTTAACCTATTAGCCTATGGAGAAAATCTCCCTTAAAGATAAAACTATTTACGTATGTAGGTATGTCACGTACAAGCAGCAAAATTGACTGCTTCTGTGATTTTTCTCTGCTATATTCCGAAATTATACATATATTTTTCTTGTAAATTTTGTTGAATAAACTTTATTATTATTATAGTATAGACAGTAAGTCGATGTAGAGTTCAAACTGAATGTATTCAACAGATATCCAACCCAATTTCACCCATCTTGGAATTTGAGGTTAATAAAGATGACTGTCCTATGAAAAGACCTTTATCATCATACTCGCAACTTTGATTTCAATGTTTAGTTGGAATGTATAACTTTTTCCTCAAATGTACTTCACCAAAATACCATTCTAGAATATATTATATTTTTCCAGAAAATTTTCTTGTTTTGATTATATCCAAGGCATTTGATCCTCCGAGCAATGAAAGATATAGAGGTGCCATTTCTATATAAACAACACACGTTGTTATGAAAGCTGCATATCTATTTGTGGGTGAGGGGTTCGGAGGCGGAGATTTGTTATTGTCATGATATTCGAATCTCAGATTAGAACCAGTGGCGGCGTGCTGATATTTTTCATTTTATATTTTTATCTCTAGACGACAAAATGCCTGGTTGGAAAGCACTTATGTTGTCAAGATGTCAATCAAAATACTGTATTGTGCAAAAAATTAGATTCGTGCTGACAACGCAAAAAATAAGGTCATAAATACTGAAAAAATAAATGAAAGTGCTGAAGTGAAAAAGTAAATATACTCAAATTGTTGAATCACATCAGTAAATAAACTATACACTATATACAGGGTGTCCGGTAAACCTAGTACAATATTGAAACTCGTGATAGACCAGGTCATGACTGTTCAGAATATCGGAATTTAACTTTAGTAAAAATCTCACTGTTTTCGAGATAATGAGCATTTTTTTAATTTCTGGAAAATCACTACCTCACCTTGGATTTTTGAATGCCATGTCTACAAATTGGGACCAATTCAAATATCTTCGCTGCTGGAGATTATTAATGAGTGATGCTTTCAGACGTAAGAAACAGTTTTTCAGAAAACCAAACAGTTTTTCAAGAAATGAGGGTGAAATGCCAGATATGAGTTTCACCAATTTTTTTAACAACATTTTGACATTATTGTTTGAAAAAAGAAATATCCAAGTGGAAGTGGATATTCATTACAAAAAAATGCCCATTTTGTCCAGGCTCTACCATGGTATAAAACATACGAACATTATTTTCGGAAGAAGTAGAATTTCAATTATATTAAAGTGTTATGTTATTCTGAGCTAAAATCAACTCCATCAGACTTTGTCAGTAATGTCTTTTATTTTTATCCTGTCAAGATGGAATGATTCAATAATTATGAGTGATAACTATTCAACTGCTTAGAAGAATTCAATGAGATTTAAAAAAGTAAATACTAATTCAACGTTTTTTTGAATCAACATACGCTATAAACCACAATAACGATTATTCAACATCGCACTGAAAAATATTACAAAAATGTTATTTTCAATCCACTCGTACACAGAGACGACATATTTACAAGAAGAATCTTTTCAAAAGCGTTATAGGTTATAGCCCCCAAATCAGCGATTCTCAGAGCGGCATTGTGCAATCGGATATCGTTCTGCATAGAGCGCTTCTGCAGCAGTATAGCACTACCTCCACATTCACCATGAATGTAGTGCATATGTGCATATTCTCGGGGAGTATAACGTGTGTACGGCATGACAAAGAAATAAATTCCATTGAATGAAACAAGCGGAATAATTTCAAAAAACTACGACAGAAGTCACAAGTTGTTCAAACAAAAGTTTTTAATTTTCGACAAAGATTCATCTATTAAAAAAGTTTGCACTTATTTGGTCACACCCTGTATATCTGTCGGTCTCTGAAACTTCGTTGGAATCTAGATGTTGGACGATTGCGACATTTATCACAAGAATTCGTATTAATCGGTGCCATGTCGGATAATCGACATTTCATTTCGATAATTTTTAGAATTGATTATATGGAAAGTTAATTGACACACTATTTGATGCTACCAAGCAGCCTATTCTTTATTATTGATAATTATTTTCAAATTTTATCTTGATAAAATCGAAATAAAATAATTTTTGACCAAATAAATGAATATTTTGGAAACTTTGGTGTGAATACAATTCAAGAAACAAAGGAACTACCAAAACTACGTCACAATCACACTCGACTCGCGTTTTGCGAACAAAGTTAGCATCTTCAGGAGCTAAAAGTAAGCTGAAGATGCTAACTTTGTTGGCGAAATGCGTGTCGAGTGTGACTGTGATATAGTTTTGGAGTTTGGGTAGTTTCCTTTTTTTCTAGAATAAAAGTTGATGGAGGCCTAGAATAAAACCACGCCTAATTCAATGGAAATCACTTTCTCCAAAAATAATTATAGTTTGTTTCATACCATGGTAGAGTCTGGACAAAATGAGCATTTTGAAATGAATGTCCACTTCCAATTGGTTATGTTTCTTTCAGATAATAATGTCAAACTCTTAATAAATAAATTGATGAAACTCAAATCAGTCATGTTACCCTCATTTCTTGAAAAATTTTTTCACTTTCTGAAAAACTGTCCTTTACGTCTAAAAGCATCACTCATCAGTAATCTTCAGCAGCAAAGCTATTTGAATTCGTCTCAATTTGTATACATGTCACTCAAAAATCCAAGGTTACGTAGCGATACTCCAGAAATTCTTAAAATGCGAAAACGGTGATATCTTTATTGAGGTGAAATTCCGATATTCTGAACAGTCATGACCTGGTCTATCACCAGTTTCAAGATTGTACAAGGTTTACTGGACACCCTGTATATACTATTCATGAATTATAATACACATAGGAATCAACACATAAACTATACATAACAGATTACATTCAAATTTATATCGAAAGTGTATCATTGAAATACTCATCCAAAGTGTAGTACAAGCCTTAATAGCTCTTTGACCCTTTTTCCTATGTTTTTTTTCTGAATTTAGATCATTGGTATTCTGAGGCATATAATCAAAAAGTGTTTTATAGTTGTCAAAAAGTAATGTCTCTACTTATGTAGAGTTAGGCTCAGGAAGCGATCGATATTACAAGTCTGCCTGGTAGAAAAACGAGAATTTCTCATGTAGTTATTATTTTACTTCTGTTTCTTAAACATCAAACAGGTGAGAGTCATAGAAGTTTATGAGTTAAATAGGGGCCGACATGTATCGCTGAAGAAATCTCTGCAGACATACCAAAAAACAGATCTATTTTGATGCAGTATTTATTTGCTCACAGGGTGGAGCGATGACTTGCTTATTGTTAATCGTCTGTCCAGCTCGAAACAAATTAAAATTTTGGATTGCATTCTTCTATTCCTTTGCTGAAGTAGTCTAATTTTTTGTATCTGACGGATTATAGTTCCAGTTTCTACTTTCAAACACTTTTTTCTGGTATCATCTGTGTCCAGTTCATCGGTTTCACAATCACGAATTTCTCTGAAATAGCATGCATTTCAATCACACACACACATAACTAAGTTATTATAATGTTATAGTTGCAGAACAGTGAAATAAATTCCTTGTCCAACAAATTCAAAGTAAAAAAATATCACTAAACTACCTATCGTTGTTGATACTGCAATTCGAGCTATGTCCAGAAACATTAATTTTATAGAAGACTGTAACTACTAATGACCATAGCAGTCGATGTCAAAACACTGAAGAAAAAAAATAACTACTACGTAAGAATTTCTACCGGTCATTGTTTTGAAATTTAGAGTATAATATAATCGCACGTAGAAATTTTTATGTAGTACCTATTATCATTTCATCAACCTGTGAAATAAATGTTTCGTGACTTGGCTCGTATTGCAGTATCAACGACGCTATGATTTAAGTACTAGAAATATATTCCAACAAGACAGAAGAGTTGAGTTTGCTTATTTATTTTTAGTGTACCTACACTGCAACAAGTTTTTTCCTAATCATTAATAGGTAATCGTTTTTAAGGCCGACTTAAATATTAACAATGTTTTCTACAGCTATTTCAACAAATAGCGTATTTTTGTCTCAAAATCGGGATTATGCCATGATTACCATGCTGCGACGCCCATGGTTTGATTTGACAAGACGATAAATAAGTCGTAAACAGACGTAAACAAACATGATTGCCAAGTTAAGAGTGAATATAACATAGAATGCCAACCTGGTCACCGAGTGCAAACGGATTTATCCGAGAATGCCCATTTTTAACATGATTCGGGCTGAGATGTTTGTAAACAACGTCGGGTATGTTGCTCTCAAGAAAGATACAGAGAAGCCCTCTATATATTTTATTGATCGCGTTTGACATCAGGGACTCCTCGCCATGCAAGCTTCCATCACCCTCAATTGTTTTCTCTGCTAAAAGTCAATAACTCAAATCATAAGCCACCTGTTAAATGGTTCAATAAAGATCTAAAAAATATTAGAGACGCATTATCGATTATCAAGCTAATATACGATGTGAATAGGGACTCGAGCACATATAACACATTCAAGAATTATCGTAAATTCTTTTAAGAAATCTATTACTGAACAAAAAAAAAACTTTCTTGTGACAATTTTTTTACCAGTTTTTCGAATAAATGTAGAGACAGCTGGAGACTCGTGAATTTTGAGCGCAATAAAAATAAAATATCTAAGCGAAGTATTTAATTACGTCATTGCCACACATGGATCACGACTCCTCTGATTACATAAAGAACTTAAATTCACCAACTCATTTTTTCTTTTTATCGCCAGTCGCCCCTCAGGAAGTGAAAGAAACCATTCCATACTTGAAAAATTCCTTTTGTCAAGACATTTTTGGTTTAAACTCTTATATTCTCAAAGAGTTGGTTAATATAATAGCTCATCCGTTATCATTACTCATAAATGAATGTTTTTCAAATGGAATTTTTCCCGATTCTTTCAAAATTGCCGTTGTCTTACCGTTACTGAAAAAAGGGGACCCATTGATGTTGAGAACTACAGACCGATTTCCAGCTTTCCTGTTTTAGCTAAAGTTCCAGAAGTCTTAGTGAAAGATAGACTGTGCCGATATTTAGAAACAAATTCACTGTTGTGTCCAGGTCAAGTTGGTTTCAGAAAACACAAATACACGATCAGAGCTATTTTGCATGTCATTAGCGAGATACTGGAAGGCCTTGAAACATTCAATTAATACCTTGTGCGATTTGGCAAATGCTTTCGAATATGTCTCTCATGATATTTTAATAAAAAAACTGGTGTAAGAGGCATACCCCTTACTTTTTTTCAATCTTATCTGAGGGTGAATCTCAGAGTGTTGTGGTAAATTGCTGAACTTAGTCATTGTGTCCCACATGTATCTATATTAGGGCTTTTGCTCTTCATTATTTATATCAATAACTTGTACCATCATAGCTTCCGATAAATACTGTACTATTTGCTGATGACAACACTTTAATAGATTCTGATAGAAATCTGCATATTCTATTTGATTCTGCAAAACTGTCCTTGGAACAAGCCCATAAGAGGTTCAATACAAATAACCTTAAACTGAACAGTGATACGAATCAAGAGTTGAGATATCCTCTCACCCGAACATCCCAGTAGGTAACACTGTTACATTACTGGGTATAGTGATTGATGACAAGCTAAATTGGGCAGCTCACATCGAACGTCTAGGTCGTAAATTATCCAGCACTACTTTCTTGTTTCGTAGAAAGAAATAATTTGTAAATTCTGATGTTCTTAAATCCACTTGTTTATTTCACAGTCAAATGGTATATAGCTTACTTCTATGGGGCAGCTTCCATCATTCTCAAAAAATATTTGTTCAACAGAAAAAGGTCATCAGAATCATGACCGGAGCAAGGTACAGAGACCATTGCAGACCCCTTTTCCGCAATCTCGAAATCATGCCAGTTCCTTCAAATTTAATTCATTTGACCCTTTTGGAAATTGACAAAAACCGAAAAGGTTATGAAGCTGAAACCGTCGGACACAAATATCCTACCAGAGCACGTGATTTGCTAAGAAAGCCCATGCATAGACTAGTAAAGTCGGATTTGAATTCTTTGAATGTTGGGGTATACAGTGTGTACATAAAGTAAGGAATAAATTCATTATCTAGAAAAGGAAAAGTTTTTCGGAAAAATCCTTGGACATATCAACTTTTTTTTCAAGATGCGCATCTTTTGGCGTCCTAGTCGAAATGGTGACGTCATTACTCTTCCAGAAATGTCAACATCGATTTTTTTTCCAAATGGCAACCTATAGTTTTGACAGTGCCATTTGAAAGAGCATATTTTTCTCCACACAGCACATCAAAAGTTTTGTCATGTTACATAAGGAAATTTTCGAGAAAATTAATGATTTTAAGTTAACTTACTTTATTCGGTTAGTTGAACAACCTATATAATGATGGGTTCAAAATAAAGTCCTTCGTAGCTTTGTAAATTTCTCTGTCCACAGGCCACTGGTGTGTTCATTTTTGCTGAGCCCTAAAAAAATTACCCTTTTTATTGTCGTAGAAAGACATGTTACTGTTAGTGATACCTTGCTGATTTAGACGTTTGGTTGACGTATGCCACAGTTTGAAAGTTTATATTTCATTGATTAACTTCTTTTCGAAATAATTAAGAATAAAATGCGCCTTTCTTTTACTCCGAGAATCGAAATTATGATGATGATTGGATACGGTGATAGAGTACGAACGCAACAAGAAGTTGTTAGACTGTTTAATAATAAATATCCGGATAGGCCCATAACTCAATCACCAGTGAGCAAAGTTTAGACAAAGTTTCGAGACACTGGTAGTGTTGATGATCACCCTGAAGCTGGGAGCCCTAAAATCAATGAGGAGGTCAAATTGAATGTTTTATTAGCAATGGAGGAAAATCCACACAACAGCCTAAGAAGCCTGAGCCAAAATCTAGATATCTCAGTTACAACTACACATAAACTTTTAAAATTGGAAAAGTGGCATCCCTATAAGATGACTCTGACCCAAGAACTTTCCGAGGACGATAATGGATTTGTGCAATGCCGACCCTTTGCTAGTAAAAAATATTGATTTTTCTGATGAAGCTACCTTTACACTAACAGGAACAGTGATTCGGCAGAATTGCATGTTCTGGGCTAAGGAGAATCCAAAATAGATGAGAGAACATCACACACAGTATTCTCAGAAAATAAATGTTTGGGTGGCGATTGTAGAAAACAGAATTATTGGACCCCACTATTTCGAAGAGACCTTAAATGGTCCAAGATACCTTCAATTCCTACAGGATTATGTTACACCCATTCTGGTGATCTTATTTCCTATCGCAAATAACCCTGCTATACCAAATGAAAACTTATGGTACCAGCAGGATGGTGCACCGCCGCATTACGCAGCTGATGTTAGAAGGTATCTTGACCAAGTCTTTGCCAATAGATGGACAGGTAGGCGTGGTGCTATTGAATGGCCACCAAGATCTCCGGACCTTACTCCATTTGAATTTTTTCTTTGGGGCCATTTAAAGAATGTCGTGTACAAAACTAGACCAGATAATATCGAGGAATTGAAAACTAGAATTACAAATGAATGTAACAATATTACTCCACGAACTATCACGAAGGTCCAACGAGAGTTTATTGACCGTCTTGGATACTGCCAGGCTCAGGAAGGACTTCAGTTTGAACATTTGATCAACTGTGTAAAATAAATTACTATAAAATCATGATAACATTAATTTTCTCGAAAATTTCCTTTTGTAACATGACAAAACATTTGATGTGCTGTGTGGAGAAAAATATGCGCTTTCAAATGACATTGTCAAAAATATAGGTTGCCGTTTGAAAAAAAATCGAAGATGACATTTCCGGAAGAGTAATGACGTCACCATTCCGACTAGGACTCCAAATTTGACGTGTCCACCGATTTTTCAGAAAAGGTTTTCCTTTTCTAGATAATGAATTTATTCCTTACTTTATGTACACACTGTATAATAAACTACCTAAGGAAGTTTGAATGCTCACGATTTCAAAACAAAAATGACACGCTTTTTTCAAAATTAGTGTTTTTACTCGGTGGAAGAATATCTAAATTGTAATATTCGACAAGTACTACTTGATGAAATAAACGCTCATCGTTCTCAATTATGAATTATGTGTTTATAGTTTTATATTTCATTCGTGCATCCAATGACTAAGTTTTAAAATGTGTGTAATGTTTTTCTTCTTCTTATATTTACATCTCTATTTATTTGTATGTATTGTAACGTAATGTATTCCAATATTTTTATAAGTAATTTTTTTGTATTTTTTCTAACTTTGGATATTATCCAAAATGTAACCTCACATGCTATAAATGTACAGGGTGTCCCAAATTCGAGCCTCATCATCGGGATCTCGGAAACCAGAAGAGATACGAGGTAGATTAAATGGAGGCAAAGTTGCGCAATTTGGTGCTCATTGTAACGCCGCTTTCATATCTGAAAAATTCCGAATACTCCCGAAGATTTTTGGAAAAAACCGATTATTCGCGATTTCATTTTTATTTTTTTGTGAGTCTATTTGAATAGGTATAACAAAACAAATTTTACATTCTCATTGCTACTTTTTCTGTTCTACAAGATGGTGTTATCAGATTTTCAAACAGACGTTTCGTATTTGAGATGCCATCATCAACTTTGTTTTTTTAAAAACGGTCCTGGATTTTTTATTATAGACTTTGAAAGTTTCTAATGTCCCAAAACAAATGATGTATCGCACTTATTCTAAAAGTTTATATTAATAGCATTTTACATAAGAACTCATGAGTTAAAACAAACTTTTTTTGCAATAACGCACTGCATAAAACTCAAAAACAAACATAAAAGTGGATGGTTAATAAATAATATAATTGAAGTGTCGTCCCTCAAACTCTAGGCCCTAGGCTATATTTACAAAAATAATTGCATTTTATCAAAGTGGCTGTGCATCGTGCATTCTGGCTATCTTAGTTCATTTGTTAATGTTTAAATTATCTAATATTTTGACAGTTTACTGTTCGTTCACTAATCGTTAGCGCTTATTAAACGAAAATGACTTTTTCTAACGAAGAAAAACGAGACATGATAAGGATTTATTATATTTCGAATCGAAATTCAAAAACGGCTTGTGAGCGCTATTTGTTGGAATATCCAGAAAGACGGCAGCCGCATTATAGTTATTTTGCTAATATTGATAAAAATTTAGCTCAGTACGGAAGTTTTGTTAAGCCAAGGGTTGAATATGGAACACGAATCGATCCAGAAGAGGAACAAATTATCTTGAACACTGTAAGTTTGAAAACTGTTACAAAGTAGAAAGTAAAATGAATAATTTTAAATAATTTTTTAAGGCCAATAATAATCCTCGAGCTTTAGTTTGAGTTTTCTCAGAAGAAGTAGGATTACCGCAAATGAGAGTTTGGAGAACTTTAAATAAGCGTGGATATAAACCTTACAAAATCCATATTAGTCAAACACTAAGACCTGGCGGTGCTGAGAGACGATTAGAATTTTGTAACTGGTTGCAAAATAAAATTAAAGAAAATGATGACTTCCTAAATAAAACTATATGGACAGATCAATGCAGTTTTTCAACAGATGGACTATTTAACAGACATAACGAACACTATTGGTCAATAAAAAACCCAAGGCAGAATCAAGAAGTAATACCTCAGGGACGACAATCATTTAACGTATGGGTCGGTATGTGGCACAATAAAATTATCGGCCCGTTTTTTATTCAAGGAAAATTAAATTCCGATAGATATGCAGAATTAATAAGGACCAATATATTGGATTCCTTAATGGAAGAACCTTTGGGCGAATTACGTCAACTATGGCGACAACAAGACGGTGCACCACCTCATAATGGGAGATGTGTTAAAAATTTATTAAATGAATTATTCCCTAATAAATGGATTGGAAACCAAGGTCCCGTACGTTGGCCAGCTAGAAGCCCCGACCTAAACCCTCTAGACTACTTTCTTTGGGGATTTCTCAAAAACCGTCTTCATCGAAACACGAAAATCTTGAAGTATTACGACAAGACCTAATAAGGAGATCAGGGCTATCCCCTGCAAGGACCATTCAGCGTGCCATCCATAAACTTCACAGACTGACACGAAAATGCATTCAAGCAGGTGGATTACAATTTGAATATTTGCTTTAACTTTCATTGGGTATTCAATTTTATAGTTTTTGTTTGACTTTTTTTGGAATAATTAAAACATCATGCCTATTGTTGAACATCACACATTGTTTTATATCAATTTTTAGGAGCTTCTGAGGTCCTTAAAACAATGATGTATCGTTCTTTTTCGAAAAAATTAATTTAACGATGTCCTGCTAAGATCTAACCAAAAATCTATTCTCTGTCTCTCTCTAACACATGAGTTCTTATGGAAAATGCTATTAATATAAACTTTTAAATAAGTTTAAAAATTTAAAATTGTTTTTTCCGTTAACCAGCTGTCGTCCCCTTACGAACGGCAGCCCTCAAAAGTCGAAACTTGTGCAAGCCAAGAATTAACGAGGTCTTACCTTTTAACGTGCGATTCCTAGCACGATCCGAAGAGAATATCGAAAGGAGGTCCGTTGGTCACCCATCCAAACCATGGCCTTGACTAGCGTTGCTTGGCTTCAGATATCGATGAACCGGCGCTCTCCGTTCGAGCTATCACCGCGGATACATCATTTGTTTTGGGACATTAGAAGATTTTAAAATCCATAATAAAAAATCCAGGGCCGTATTTAAAAAAACAAAGGTGATGGCAGCTAAAATACGAAACGTCTGTTTGAAAATCTGATCTTGTAGAATAGAAAAAGTAGCAATGAGAATGTGAAATTTGTTTTGTTATATCTGTGCGTTCCCAAAAGGGGTTTGCGATAGCTTAGTGGTTCGAATTTGAAATGGACTGTATATTATAAATAAGAAAGAAATTACTGAAAATGTTGGATAAAATTGGATGTCCGAAATAGTGGCGTCTTTTAAACGAAGCAACAAAAAACTTACCAACCTCAGTAATGGTGCCATCTGAGTTATCTTCTCGAGCTAGCCCTGGAAGTCCTTGCTGTTCTTGATGGTTACGGCACATACACACACAACAGTTAAATTGATAAAAACATAATAATATGCGGAAAAGTAACATATAAGTATTGCAGCGGAGAAAAGATAACTTTTTCGAATGGCGGTTCTACATATCAATGTCGAAGGATTGTGTTCGTTCTTGTCGACCTGCGCGCTGTCGGAAAGGCCAGTTTTTTGTTGTCTATTCACCGATAATGCCACATACACGGTGAATGCCAAAATCGAACAATATCTATTCAAATAGAGTCACAAAAAAATGAAAATGAAATCGCGAATAATCGTTTTTTTCCAAAAATCTTCGGAAGTATTCGGAATTTTTCAAATATGAAAGCGGCGTTTCAATGACCACCAAATTGCGCAACTTTGCCTCCATTTAACCGACCTCGTATCCCTTCTGGTTTCTGAGATCCCAATGATGAGGCTCGAATTTGGGACACCCTGTACATCGGTATGTAAAATAGTGAAAACCATCTATCTATCTATGGAGTTTCATCCGATCTCTACCTATAAATGCTGGTGTTCCGTGAGGATCCCTTTTTTGCACCAACGCTGTTTATTCTTCACATTAACGATTTGTTGAGAGCTATCTCATGCTCACTGCATAGATTTGCGGATGAAATGGTTTCCGTCACACCGCTTTCTCTTCCAAAGTTCCGATATCAGCTTGTGGAACTCGAAGCGAAAGGGGAAGAAACGTGAACGTTATAAATATGGATCTAGCTGAAATTCTAGAATGGAGAACCAACAACTTGGAAGAATTAAATGCAACTTTAACCCAAACATGTCTTTTCTCTATAAAGGCCGATCTCACAGTGTATTATGGTTTTTCCAAAACAAATCAGTTTTCTAGCTTACTTCCGTGAAGAAAATTTACCGGCTGGGCATTAGGCTGACCATGATACTCATTAAACGGGAAGGTGTGCCAATCTTGTCGTCCAGAAAAGGAAATTATCACCAATTCAATCAATCAATCTTCATTTCCTTTTTTTGACATGGTATACATGTTTTGGAATTGTTAATCAATAAAATTAAAATTAAAATTAATAATAATACATAAAAAAAACTATACATAAAATTATATGTAAAATGTAAATGTAAATATAGAATGAGTAAAAAAAAAACACAGATATCACATTCGAAATACATCACGAGGACTAGGTTTCTATTCTGTAAAATAATTAACATTATAAAAACATTTTTCCAATAAAAAAATTCCAATTTACGTTTAAATAAATACAGGTTACTAGTATTTTTAATTTCTACTGGGAATTAGTTAAACATTTTAAGACCCACATGATTTGGTGCATTTGATTGGATTTTCCTTTAAAAAGGATTTATATGAAAATGGTACATATTCCTTGTTTCATATTCATGAACATCAGTTTTTTTTTAATTGTTCTTTATTCTTAAAAACATAAATACACATTTCAATAATGAATAGACTGGGAAGCGTCAAAATATTAAACAATTTAAAAACAGTTTTACATGTTTCTCTGTTAAAAATACCAGCAATACATCTCAAGATTCGTTTCTGGCCTATGAACACTCCTTTCGAACCAGGTGAATTACACCAGAGGCAAATGCCATACCTAAGTCTTGATACAATTTGAGCATGATAAACATTTAACATCTGATCCACTTCTAACACTGATCGTGAATTGATAAAGAGAAATTTAAAAGAATTCAATTTAGAGGATAATTGCTTACAATGGGATTTCCAAGAGAGATGTTCATCCAGCGAGATTCCCAAAAATCTAACCTCACTATGTGAGTTGTACAAAATGTTTTCACCAATTTCAACTTCTAGGTCGTCGATTTTTTTTGACTACAATAAATTCGTAACATTTGTGTCTTTTGAATAATGAAAAGTAAGTCCCTTCAATTAAAGAAAGATGATACTCTTTGAATTGTTTCAGTGCATTTCGATTGTAGACTATCAGTATCTGTGGAAGATATCACTAATGAAAAGTCGTCTGCATATGTATTATAGTCTCCAATGCCAATAACCGAATCCAGATAGTTCACATACAGAATGAAAAGAATGGGGCCCAGGATCAAACCTTGAGGGACACCCATTTCAATTTCCCTGCTAACCGAGCGTAGAGTTTTGATTTGTCTTTCGTGTTGAAACTGCAGCGATACAATTTGTTTTCGGTTCATCAAAAATGATGAAATTCAATTTAGCGGTATACCCCTAATGCCAAAACTCTCTAATATATCTATCAATTTCTGATGGTTTGCACAATCGAATGCCTTACCTAAGTCGCAAAATATTGCAGCAGGGCATTCTTCAGCTTCAACAAATTGAGCGATTCGTTTGTAAAACGAATACATTGCTGTAGATGTTGACATTCTAGCACGAAAACCATGTTGACTATGGCTAATGATATTGTGCTTTTTCAAAAATGATAACAATCTTTCCAAAAATGCATACTCAAATACCTTCGCGAGGCTGTAGGGGACAGTCACCGGGCGATAATTTTCCAAGACAGTTCGATCCTTCTTATTAAAGAGAGGAACCACTTTACCAATTTTCATATTTTGTGGAAAAACTCCAGACATAAAAGACTTGTTTACCAGAATGGTCAAGGGCTTTTTAATGACACTTAATACCTTGTTCAACACAAATCCTGGAATTTTATCCAGTCCAGCGGATTTTTTGTTTTTCAACCGAGAATTCAACAAATTGTACAATTCATCCTCTAGAAACGGTTTTAGAAACATGCCAAAACAATTGAATTTATTTTTAGGTATAGCGAATTCATCATCACATGAAATGTTATCCACTAAATCTTTAGGAGTGTCTATAAAATAATTATTGAATTCATTTGCAATTTTTATAGGGTTTTCTTCCAAATTTCCATTTGAGTTTTTCAGTACAATATTTTTTATTCCCCGTCGTTTGTTCGTCAGTTTAGCCACAACTTTCCATGAACTTTTCATATTATTTCCAGAATTTGAAATACGATTTTGATAATGACATTTACTCTTTTTTTTTGAGCAAAGCAGTGTGTTTCTTTTTCGATTCTTTGTCAACAATTCGCAAGTTTGAATGAAATTTTTGCAGTATATGAAGACCTTTCAGAGCCTCACTAGATCGAATAACCTCACTATCAACCCATTTTTTACCAACATCCCTATAACAGAAAGTTGTTGTTGGAAAAGCCTCATCGAAATGATATGTCAAAATATTATAAAAAATATTAAAAGCTTCATCGAAGTCACCAGCAGAGTCAACATTGGACCAATCTTCACAATCAAGTTTATTTTCAAATCGAACAATATTATTTGTGGTGTTCACTGTAGTTAATAGTCACTCTTAGTACACACTTCAGGTATTCGGGTATTTGGAATAACACTAACACTCTAGATTTGTACCCGCACTCAACTCCGTCGATGTCCGTATCAAGACTGACTGGGCCGACTGAGTCAAGAGCTGGGATTCTTTATTCCCTTAATCATGCATGAGTAATAATCACAATTACGTGTACATCAATCACATCTCTCCTTTTTTCCAGTATGTCTTAATATGAAATACGAAATTCTATTTAGGATATATATATATATATATATATACATATATATATATACATATATATGAGTTATAAACCTAATAATAACAAAATCATGAATACTAAATAATACAATAAGATACATACAAATACAATAAATATTATATACAAATTTAACCATATAGATGACAGGATTTTGATGGTATGGATCACCTGAAATCATAGTATATTTAAGTAAACTAAAATATAAGAATACATTTTGTCTGGAATGTCATAATCAATACATACCGAGTACAACATCATATTTCCATTCGGTTTGTTTTTTTTTAATTTTTTTTTTTTTATATATTTTTTTTTATTCCATAGGTTCATCATTCAGTATTTTCCAGGTTCCTTCTACTTTTTTCAGATAGACTATATTCCGCCGATATTCGTTTCCTGAGTTATCGTCCCTGATTAACGTATCACTTCCGTTTTTTTCTATGACCGTATGGGGTGTCGAATCAAAGTTTGGCGTGGTTTTATTCGGTTTTATCAGATTCTTCTGATATACACTATCCCCCACTGCTATATCTATGTTATCTGTAGCTTTTCTCTTGCAGTCTTCGAGTTGTTTACCTCTTTCTTTCTGAATCCGATCTCTATCTATCGTTTCACCGTCCGTTATGATATGTTCCGTATCAGTAGAGCTCGGAAATTTATCTCTAAACTGACGACGGAAAAATAATTCACATGGAGTTTTACCAGTCGTAGTATGGGGAGTACTGTTGTACATCATTTGGTAATCCAAGAGTTCCTGTTGCCAGTTTTTCTTTAAAGCTTGACTAATTTTGAGTCTTTTCAAAATGTCCCTGCTCTGGCGTTCAACTTCGCTGTTCATTTGAGGCCAATAGGGTATAGTGTCATATAGTTTGATACCATTTTCAATGCAAAATGCTTTTATTTCATTGCTTGTGAATTGTGTTCCATTATCGGATGTTATGGAAACTGGAAACCCAAGCCTAGCAAAAATTTCCTTTAAGACATTGATTGTATCCGTTGTATCCGTTGACGTGATAGATCTCATGATTTTAAGTTCTTTATATCGGCTGAAATAGTCAACTATCACGAAAATATAATCACCATTTAGTAGTGGCCCCATAAAGTCAATGGCAACATCTATCCATGGCCCGCTTGGAATTTGTCTCCTCTTCATCGGGTTAGGAGCCATTGGTGTCGACACAAGAGTGCACCCTTTGCACGATTTAACAATTTTTTCTGCATGTTCATCAATTTTAGGCCACCACACCTTGGTACGAAGTCTGCTTTTCATAGCCACAATACCCGGATGTCCCTCGTGTGCAGCATCTAGAACTCTTTGTCTCAAGATTCTCGGTATAACGATTTTATTGCCCCTTAATAGAATACCCTCACACAAACAAAATTCTGCCTGAAAAACTTGACAATGCTTCACTGTCTCACCCCAAACATTTTGTTCAATGCCTGACTTTATTCCTAGAATTTCCTCATCTGTTTCTGATGATTCACGTATTTCTTGTAAATTAACAGCAGTTGGACGAGAGTACTCGACAATATGGTGAATGTGACCATCGCTTCCAAATGGAGTACATGAATTTGTTTGACATAAACGAGACAGGGGATCAGCGATGTTGCTTTTTCCAGGACGATATAGAATTTTGTAGCTGAATGACTGCAGACGCAGTACCCATCGTTCTATACGGGCACAAGGTCGTGACCTTGGTCCGAAAATTACTTCTAAGGGCTTGTGATCTGTAATAAGATCGAACTCCTTACCGTACAAGTAAATTTTGAAATGTTCGACTGCCCATACGAGAGCAAGAGCTTCTTTTTCAGTTTGACAATAACGCTTTTCGGAATCGGAAAGACTTTTGTTACCGTAAGCAATTATCCTGGGACCGTTCTTGTCAAACTGTATCAACACAGCTCCTAGCCCCACTGGACTTGCGTCTGCCACGACTTGGGTTTTGTCGTTCTGATCATAGTATCCTAATGTAGGAATATTCGCTAAGAATTCTTTGAGTTTTCTGAATGCATCTTCCTGATCGTTACCCCAATGTTTTAAGATGTTAACATGTTTACCCAATTTCATTCTCAATAACACCCGTAATGGTTCAGTCAAAGTGGCAAGATTGAGAATCCACTTTCCGATAAAGTTAACCAGTCCTAAAAAGCTATGAACTTCGTCAATCGTTTTAGGTGTCCTAAACGATTTTATACCATTAATATAGTCCTCTAATGGTCTTATCCCTGTTGGTGATAATGTATGCCCCAGAAACTTGACTTTTTTCATTTTAAAAATGCATTTATCTTTGTTCAGTAGCACGTTATTCTCAGATAGTAATTCCATTGTGAATTTAACTCGTCTATCATGTTCTTCTTCGTTACCACCAAAAATAAGTATATCGTCAATAAAATTAATTGTGCCTTCGCATGGTAGTAACATTTTCTCCAAAATTTTTTGAAATATTTCAGGAGCTGCGTTAATTCCGAAGAAAAGCCTTTTGTACCTATAGAGACCTTTGCTACTGATGAATGTTGTAATATATCTTGACCTTGCCGATATTTCGATTTGATGGAAAGCATTTTTTATATCTAATCTAGAAAAATATTTTGCTTTACGAAAATTTGGCAATAGAGAATCCATTGTTGGGAGCGGATAATTTTCCCTAAGTATTGCGGTATTAGCCTTACGCATATCTATACATATTCTTATATCGCCATTTTCTTTCAAAACTGGTACCATAGGTGATACCCATTCTGAAGGACCTTCAACTTCTTCGATTATATCTAATGAAATAAGTTCTTTGAGTTTTTCATTTATTTTCCATTCCAAGGGAATAGGTACTCGCCTGTATGGTTGACTAACAGGACTCACCGTTTTGTCTATAGGGATACGAACTATTATACCTCTAAATTTAGGAAACGGTTCAGTATTTATATTATTCACATTTAGTCCGATCTTGAGAACTCCTAAAGAAATAGCAGTATTTTTAACTAACAAGTTCCTTTTGCCATTTTTTATTACGTAAAAGGTATCCTGACTCTGTTTAGAACCTATTTTGATAGTGGCCTCGAATGAACCAACGATGCATAAGAGATTTTTTGAGCCATAGGCAAATAGAATTTCATTAGGCTTAGTATTTTGATTTGATACCATAACCTTCTTTTTCTTTAGGATTTCCCAAGTTGTATCAGCTATAATATTAGATTTACTACCTGAATCAATGAGCATGTTAATATTCACCCTACCTACTGCACATCACTATCGATGTGAAACACGTACTCTGCTTCTTCAGGTTCTGAAACAAGATCGACATCTTCTGCTTCTGGTCTCGGTTTTGATTTTAATCTTTTATTGGGTGGAAAGTTTGGTTTGCTCGAAGATTGAAACTTTCGTTTCGACCTGCAGCATTTTGCGAAGTGGCCCTTGAAGTTACATTTTCCACAGGTAATATCTATAGCAGGACATCTTTGTTTGATGCTATGTTCCTGTGATCCACAGCGTGAACATTTCGGCCGAAGGTGTCTATAATTTTTTTGTGATGCGAAGGCATTAACGGTGTTCATTACACTGGTTGTTGGTTTATCGATGAATCCTGACAGTTGTCTTTCTATGGTTTCTAAGGAATTAGCTTCAGCGATGATTGTATTTAGGGTTATTGCATCGCCTTCAGCTAGTATTTTCCTCCTCAGTTCGAGTGATGAACATTTTTCCGTTATTTGATCAATAAGCTGTTCATCTAGATCCTTGAATTGACACTTTTCAGCTTGGTGCCTAAGCCTCACCAGGAACTTTTCGAATTTCTCACTATCATCTTGTTTCAATAATCTGAACAAGTGCCGTTCATTCACCTTGCTTTGCTTAGGGGCAGAATATTCATCCAGTTTTGTTACTGCGATATGAAACACATCGCGTTCTTCACTACCAGATGGATTCACATTTGCTCCAGGAAGATTATAAAATATCTCTTGTAAGGCCAACCCTCCAAAATGTAAAAGGGTTGCTCTCTTCTTGAGTGGGTCAGTGATGCTAGCAGCATCCAAGTATATTAGAAGGGCCCTCTTCCATTTTTGCCATTGTAATCCTACAGAGCTGGCATCTCCATCACAGTCAAAATTTTCCAGTGCAGGAATGTTTGCCATGTTTCTGGAACAAACAGTTTGTTATTTTTTTTTTTTTTTGCGATTTTGCGATTTTGCGAGATACCTCTGTACCTTTGGTACTACATGCAACTTGCTAACTAGTGTGAATTTTCGACTCCTTAGTAATACAGGTGCGAGTTTCCGATACCTCACTACCTTCGGTACTTTTTGCAATTTGCACACAGGTGCGAATTTTCGGCACCTTAGACACTTTATTTTTTCCCACAGGTGCGAGTTTCCGACACCTCAGTACCTTCGGTACTTTTTTTTTTGCAATTTGCATACAGGTGCGAATTTTTGACACCTCAGTTACTCTTTTTCTCAACAGGTGCGATTATTCAACACCTCAGTACCTTCGGTACTTTGTGCAATTTGCAACAGGTGCGAGTTTTCGACACCTTAGACACTTTATTTTTTCCCACAGGTGCGAGTTTCCGACACCTCAGTACCTTTGGTACTTTGTGCAATTTGCTTTATCAATACCTCAGCCCTACCATTCGGGATTTGGCTTCCTTGTCTCATTACATGAGATATAGATACCAATCAGTATGATACTTATCAAAATTTTTCTATCAATGAATGCATTTCGTACTTACAGCCCTTTTCTTTGCTTTATCCTCGTCGCCAATGTGGTGTTCACTGTAGTTAATAGTCACTCTTAGTACACACTTCAGGTATTCGGGTATTTGGAATAATACTAACACTCTAGATTTGTACCCGCACTCAACTCCGTCGATGTCCGTATCAAGACTGACTGGGCCGACTGAGTCAATAGCTGGGATTCTTTATTCCCTTAATCATGCATGAGTAATAATCACAATTACGTGTACATCACATTATTCTTTCGAAAGTCCCTTTTCAAGCATCTACTTTGTTTTGGTTTCACCTGCTTCCGATACATATCAAGTTCCAAAAAAATTGATCTGTGATCTGAAATGTCATTATCGAATACCCCACATGTTCCTTCATTATCAAAACTTATGAAAATTTGATCAATTATCGTGCATGAAGTGCTCGATACACGGGTTGGCCATGTTATGATCGTACTCAAGTTGAACCCTGATAGTAAGGAGGCTAATGTGCCAAAATTGCAATTTTTGTACATGTCAAAATTTAAATCTCCGCAAACAATGAAATTTAATTTAGGTTGATAGAGGTGGTCTAATAAAGATGATAAATTATCAAAAAATGGACTCTCTTCACCACAAGGAGATCGATAACAATTCAAAATAATATTTTCCGAGTTTCCTACTTTGAATGACATGTCACAACATTCGGGTGTTGTTCTACACAATATTGGGACACATCAATATTACTTAATTGGGAATGTGACTGACTCCGCGTTGTTTATCTATCAGACAGAAAGAGCTGATCAAATGGTAGCCTTCAATATGCACAAAATCAAGTGAGCTTGTCTTTAAACCTGTTTCTACTAGACAAAGAAATTTTAAATTTTTAGCAAACCCTATCTCACTTATGATTTGATTGATTTTATCAGTGTTCAGTGAATTCACATTTAGTAAAAGCATACTTGGATCGAATATTACCCTTCTTTGCTGTTCAACTTGCATTTCATAAAAAAACTTTCCAATACAAGAGCCCTCTCAGCTCCAATAATGGCTTTGTCCACATCAGCAATAATAAACTGCCATTCGAAATTTCGTCTCAATCCGAGGCTAACTGTTAAACATTTTTCTCTATATGTATTTATTTTAGATCCATTTGCGGCATAGAGTGGTTTGGAATGAGGAACGAATTCAAGATCTTGTTTTGGCAATATTGAGACATCAGCTCCTGTATCAATTAAAAAACTTATATGAGTTACAGGATCTTCGATGAAAAGGCGACAATTTTTAGAGCCGATTTCGCTAGTCGCCATTAACGATCGGCTCGATTGTTTTCCAGATAATGTTGAAACTGGCACGGTGGAGAACACCTGGTGGCTCTCTCCTTGAATTTTCTATGATAATAACACACCACATATCAACCACATATACACCGACGCATCAAAATCCGAAGAAGGAGTAGTGATTAGTGACCAGGGCAGTGAATGCTACAAATTACCAGGCAATAGTAGCGTTTACACTGGAGAGGTTCATGCAATAGCACAGGCAATTCAAAAAGCAAAGCAGATGAACGGCAATTCTGTGATTTTTACAGACTCTTTGAGTGCTATAGAAGGATCCCGACAGCTTTACCCTAAGTATCCCTTATTGCAACAAATCAAGACGAACCTGTGTGAATTGTATGAAGATGGTAAACATATCGAATTGGTGTTGGTTCCTTCACATACTGGTATTCCTGGTAATGAAAGAGCCGAAGCTATGGCTCGCAACACTTTTGCAAATCTGGAGGCGAAAATAATCAAGAGAACGCCACATGAAGACATATACAATGAAATAAAAACTCACACCTATAAAATATGGAAACATAGATGGCAGATACTAATTAACAACAAATTGTTCAAAATAAACAATAATATGGCAAAACCAAACTATATTGGACTCAGTCGAAGAATCAAACTATCCTAACCCGCAAGAGAATTGGACACACCAAACTTACCCACCAGCATATTATGCAAAGAGAGGCCCCGAAAAGCTGTGAATACTGCGACACTAGAATATCAGTGGAACATATATTCGCCTGCCCAAACTATGAACAAGAAAGAAATAACCTCATACTTACCGGTGACTTATCTTTGACTCTGAATGGTGATCTCGCAAGTGTCATTCTATATATCAAAAAGATCAATTTATTTGATTCAATATGATGATTTTGTACCGTTTTTTTTTTTATGTTCCACCGCTAATGACCATGTGAGGTCGAAGCGGATTAACCAATAAAAAAAAAAATAACACACATTTCTCTGCCGAAAATTCTTAATGATTCATCCAGTTTTCGAATGAGTTCATCTAATTTACTGTCCATTTGAGATCCGACAGAATTTACTTGGGGAACTGTCATAGTCTTCTTCATCATTCCATCTGCCATATCCTTTAATTCTTCATCAGAGAGTTTGTCTTGGAATGCTCTGATCACTTGCCCCACTGCATCCGGTAGTTTTTTAAACCAAGATATTGTAACGTATTGTTTGCTCATTTGTCCTGATGCTAATTCATTCATTTCACGAAACAATTGACTCGGTTTTTTATCTCCCAGCTCACATTCACCAAATTGCTTGATCATTTTTTCTTCAATTGATACGTGATACAATTTGATCAATTGTGCTTTCAAAACCTCATAAGAATTTTTACTGTCTTTTATTTTGAAAATATTGGAATTTTCTTTCACGATGTTGCAGTCCAACGCAGATATAACTTTGGAAATCTTGATTTCATTCAAAGTTATTCCATTTACATAAAAAAGTGTCTCTATAGTGTTGAACCATAACTCAGGTTCTTGTTTCCAGAAGAATGGAAGTTTGACTGATTTTGCCCTACTATTTTGTTCACTCAGTAAACTGATCTCAATATTTTTATTTATGGAATCATTAACCACCTCAGTATTTGTATCACTGCCAGGATTCGGTAGTTGATTAGCCTTTAGTTCCATCAGGATTTTGTCATAACGTTCGAACTTTTTGCAGTTTTCATCAAATTTGTCGATCAATTCCAAACATTTGATTTTTTCCATGATGTGTTCGATATTCACTGGTACTTTATAATTGCTTTCATTCGATGTAGATAACTCAGGATTCGAAACTTTCTTAAATTTGATTCTTTCCAAAATGTCAGTGAAATCAAAGTCATTTGCATTTATTAGACTGTAATTCTCTCTGACAATTGCTTCAAGTCTCATTTTCAAATCGGCTAAACAGCCTCCAGTTGCAGCTCCAAAGAATTCGAGGATCTCGACGGCGTTTTCTCTGCTGATAGAATTCATTCGAATTTTCACCATTTCGGAAACTTAATTTGGGGTCACCAATTATGGCTTTTGATTTGAAAGTTTATATTAGTCAATCAAATATATTATTAAATATTTTATGAACTTTACAACATTTCATATTTTCAAAATTGAAATGAATAACAGTTATTCGAAAAACATCAAGATAAAAATTATCCTTCAAAACTGAAACGTCAAAATGTAACAACCATCCTAAATTCTACCGAGAGATAAAAATTAAATTGATGGCACCACACACATTATGGAGTCAACTGTCTTCCCTGATAAATCACAGTGAATATTGTCATAGATTTTGATGGAAAATAATAGCAGTCCTCTACCATTTGGGTTAACCCTTCGAGTGTTCATGAGGGAGTATTATTATTATTATTATTATTATTATTGCACAATAAATAATGACACAACCTTGCTTCATTCATTCAACTTTTTGTAGAGGTTCACTTCGGATCCTGGGTGCACATAATGATAATCATAATAATTCCCTAAAAAATGCCCAGAAAATTCAGTTTCTATTTATTGTGTCAGCACACTTTTAATGAGGTTTTGAAAAATGACCCGTGTTACAGAGGAATGCAAAATCTTCATCGTTGTCCGGAGGAATGAAGAGGAAGTTGTGCGTGGGCATGGCACTTTGTGGTAATTCAAAGGTGATAATGTTGGATGAGCCCACAGCAGCTATGGACCCTTCAGCAAGAAGAGCTTTATGGAACTTGTTGCAAACACAGAAAAAGGGTGAGATTACTCAATATCCATATTATATTTCACTCATGACAAGATCACCCAATCTAAGTTATAGTAGTAGTACATTATTGTTATTCCAAGAAACAATTTTGTTTATAATAGGAATTAGGGTGGGCCGATTTCAGTGTTTTTCAAAAATTGGAATTTGCATCTATAAAAAAGTTGCAAAACCAAAAAACATTTTTTTTTTCATTTCACGAAAATATATTTTTTAATGTCTTCAACTGCCACAATGACAGTTAATTTTCAAATTTTGAATTTTGTAAATGGCTAATTCTGCAAATTCAAAACTTGTTTGAGACTCAAAAGTGGACATTTTTGTTAAATAAAGTATTTCATATTTTTATTATTTAAACTGCTACGAGGATGTCGAAATTTCAAAGTTAAAATTTAAATATTTGCCAATGAAAAAAAAACATGTAAGAAAAATTGCTGAACCATTTTGGTAGATAGTTTTATTTTATATCTCAATGTTTTAAACTGCCACATCACCGATATCATTCCATTTGTCACAGTCTTTCTCTGTAATTATAATAATCAACCAACGTCCGCCGCTGACCCGTACCCCCACTGAAATGTAACAATTTGGTACAGTTCGGCAAACATAGCTGACTTATTTCAAAAATGAGTAGTTGTTCAGACGAAATAGCGACTGATATAGAAGAATCGGCAAATAGGGTATTAAATGAATTGATACCTCAAAAATCAAAAGCTAGATATAACGTAGCTTACCAAAAGTTTGAAGAATGGTGCCAAACGAAGAGAGTTACAGTTGTTTTCAATATTTTCAAAGAATAAAATTAGTGGTTTCTTGTTCTATCATTACACAACTAGTTGCGTAATGAATATTACACAACTCTTATTCACTTGTCTTAAGTGACAGTTTTAAAAAAACTTTTCGAAACTAAATTAGATAAAAATAATTTTCAAGTTATACCTTTGAATTGAAGTAAGTGGTTTCAAAACTTGTTCGTAAATGCCTCCCAAACCTATTATACCATAGGCCAAGATAGACTGAAAGAGACTATAATAAAAACTTATAATTAATTTACGACTGACAATGTTTCTCGACAATCTAAATTTATATCGCATAATCTAGTGTTAGCTAATGAAACCTTTTCTACCAGGGAAGGAAGTGGTAGTACTTCTTTTTCAGATCATATTATTACGAACACTGTAAAAAAATTGAAATATCAATCACAAACACTTCATTGAGTGATCACAAAATGTATATAACATGCATAATTGAACAAAATAATTCAAAATACTTTGATAATTCTTTCACTGAAATTGAAATATTCAATTGTGATAAACTTAAAGAGGAATTAGTTGAACTAATTATAGAATTCACCTTTATCAAGATCCAGATTTGGTTTATGAGGAATTGATAAAAATATTCGACTCCTGTTCATTTATGAAGAAAATTAAATGTAGAAAAAAATCTAAACCTTGGTTTGATAACCATATAGCATTTTTGATAAAAAAGACAAATATATTATAAAAAAAAAGAAAATCCCCAGTCAGAATATTTTTTTGGAGCAATATTCTCAATTCAATGAATTAGTAAAAAAACCATTAGAGAAAAAAAATACAAATTTTATAAAGAACAATTCACTGATGCTAGTCCCAAGCTGGTATGGAATGGAATCAAATCATTACTGTATAACAAAACTAGCTATCACGCAGTACATAAAAGCCATTGAGGTGAATGATACCAAAATTGAATTTCCAGTTGAAATATGTGACGCTGTGAATAATCATTTCATGAGTATTGGAAAGACTTCATCCTCTGCTATTTTGGATACTTCAGAATCATTCAAAGACCAATCAAATGTTTTGTCTATGTTTTTAGAACCCACAAATTTAACAGAAATAGAAGATATTATAGAGATTCTAAAAAGGAATCTGGTATTGATGGGATAAGTATTAAGATTATAAAAGTTGTCAAATTCGAAATTTCACCTATTTTATTGTTCATCATATCTCAATCATTAGAAACAGGTATTATACCCAAAAAAATTTAAATTGCAAAAGTATCTCCCATCTATAAAAATGGCAAAAAACAGATTTGAACATCTATCGACCCATTTATACTTCCAATTATTTCAAAAATTTTAGAAAAATCGATCAATTTTAGACCTTTCGATTTTCTTGAAAAAAATAACTTACTATATAATAATAATAATAATAATAATAATAATAAATGTCTTTATTATTTTCAATCGGAAATGAAATTATAAACCTTCACAATAGTCATATAAATAGTGATTGAAAAGGAAAGGCGAAGTTCAATTTTCGTGGACAGAGCGCCCACGAAACTTGTTCTTCCACTCAACCTAAATTGTACTGCAGTGTCATTTCGTAATAATAATAATAATAATTTAACAAAATAATATAAGAGTGTTCTTATGTGGATAAAAGAAGTAAGAAAAAGGTCAAAACTATGAATATGTTACATCGCTGTCACCTAGTCAATGAGAAAAGGGGAGAAAAAACGAGAAGGGAAAAAACGTAATATTTAATATATAATATAGCAATATTTCGTGGATGACTTAATGCTGATTTTGCAAGAGATACGATTTTAATTGTTTTTTGAAACGTAAGATACTTTCAGTTTTCATTGATCGGAGAATATCGTTATATATTTTTGAAATTTGATAAGAGAATGATCGCTTAAAAGTTTCCGTTCTGAAAGCAGGTGGTGATAAGGTACCTTTAAATCTCACGTTTAGATTATGCACATCCGATCGAAAAGTTATTTTTCTATAGAGATAAGAAGGGGTTTTATTGATTAAAATCCTATGAAATAGATTCGCACTATGTAGATATCTTCTATTGACCATATCCAAACATCCATTTTCGCGAAGTTTAGAAGAAATCCTTTGATGTCTTCGAATTCCATAAATTAGTCTTAAACATGAGTTTTGTACAATTTGTATTTTATTTCGGTAATGGCTGGTTAAATTTTGACCATAGAGAGCATCCCCGTAGTTGAAAAGGGACAAAACCAACGTTTCACAAAGAATTTTCTTCACAGAAGAAGTGAGGATTCCTCTGTTGTCATAGATGATTCTTAAAATGGAGTATGCGCGTTTCAAAATGCCATTACCCAAGTAGCACACCTATATTGGTAAAATATTGGTACAATATTGTGAACATATTGGCGAAATATTTGAAATGCAATATTGGCGAGAAAAAAATGTGAACATTCGGCGATATTGGTCCAACATTACTTGAATAATATTGGCGAAATATTCTTGAACTAATATTGGCCTCAAAATGTTCGGCGATATTGGTACAATATCGCTAATACAATATTCTGACAATAAGGGCACAATATTCAATAGTTATGTTGTCGAGAAGTGAAATATGAACATTTTGCGATATTGATCGAATATTGTTTGAATATTTTAGAAATAGTTTTGGTGCAATACTCTAGAAGCAATAATGGCCTCAAAATATTTATCGATATTGGTACAATATCATTTGGATATATTGGTGGATGTCATTATACCTTGGTAAATTATTAAATGTCTTTTAGGTGACACCAGAGTCTGCCTTGTGATCGCCATAACCACTGAGTGAGCTGTCTTGAAAACAAGTTATGGGAAGTATTTAATATAATTTCGTAGGTTTTAGAAGACGTTCTATATGTAGAGCCACCTAGCGGATTTTTATCCAGGTTTCATCATGCTATAATTTCAATATGTTTCATTGAATATTCGGCCAATAGTCAAATTTCATCTCGATCTAGATGTAGGAAACAATATGAAAACAATATTATTTTAACGATATCGATAAATATTATTGAACCAATATTAATTAATGAGATTTGTTGAATATTGGCGAAGTGATATTCAATCAATGTGTAATCACACTTGGAGATACAATATAGTTTTTTTTACAAATGATTAACACTTGGGAAACATGTCAGCTTGGCAATCCAGCGAGCTGCGGGAGCAATAAGAAGGAATATCCGTTGACAGCCAGGGGTTTCAAGCTGTCTATGGAAAACAAGGCGTTAATCTACAAGCAGGTCATCAGACCAACGATGACATATACTTGTCCAGTACTTGTTGAGATTGGAGAGGATACAGAATAAGGTGCTCCGTATCGTCACGGATAGTGATAGATACATTCGGCGAGACGCATTGAGGGAGCTAGCCGATATTCCATCCATCATAGAACTTATCAAAGAACAATTTGATAAATTCTACAGACACTTTATCCTTGGAAGTACGCTGACTAGAGATATTACAGCAATCAGAGCCCACCATAACAGACCAAAAAAGCATGGGGGGCTCATTTACCAAGAATTGGATATTTTTCAGGAAAATCCAGAAGAGGAGTAAACAAACACTTATAATCCAATGAAGGCTCGAACCCGGTTTTTTCGTTGTTTTTCTGGGCATTGATGAAAAACTTAATGATGAAAGTTACTGTCCTGATAGCATGTTGCCTTACATATAAACACGTAAGAACCCCTACATAACTTGAAAGAGGTAGGGAGAGTCAAACACCCGTAGACTTGAACTTGTGGCATCTGAGGCCTACACAACATCGTAGGGTCCGCACTAGGGCGGATGTGTGCTGGTTTTGCCAGCCCTCTGGCTTCCCAGAAGGGCAGGACGAAAAACCTATCATTCCCTCCTAACCCTTCTGTGGCTTAGTGATAGTTTTACTGTCATTTTATATATTTAGATGTTGTATGTTTCATATCATTTTATTGTAAATTTAATGAATAAATATTTTTCGATTTGAATTAGTTTTTATTCATAGAATCGATATTAGGGAAATATTGGGATTGCGATATTTATTCTAGATGTTAAAAACGATGTGAAGACAATATTGTTTTATCGATATTGGTAAATATCATTCAACCATAATATTGACTCAATATGAGTTATTGCAATTTGTCAAATAAAGCGGAAATGATATTCAACCAATATTCTAACAAACTTGGAAATACAGTATAGTTTTTTTCCCTATAATCGATATGACTGGAATATTTGGATTGCAATATTTATTCTAGATGTGGAAAACAATATATGACCAATATTTCATTATCGATATTGGTAGAAATTATTCAACCAATATTGACTCAATATTTCGTGTTATAATCTACATTCAAAACTAGTTCAATCAATATTCCACCAATATTATTAATATATGAATGATGGATTTTCGGGTTTTTAGGCCGACGTTTATTTAGAAAAAACCTGAAAAACCATCATTCATTCAACGATGGCCGCGAAAGCCTTTCACAATTATTAATATAATTTTGTTTTTTGAATATTCACCCATATTGGACCAATATCGATTTTTCATTTACAATATATCTATATTTGCCCAATATGGAACCAAGATTCAGCCGATATGATGTGCTTCCTGGGTATTATGTTTTTCAAATCTAAGATCCGCATCCATACAGATGCCTAGGCTCTTCGCTTCATTAACCAGGAGGAGTGGTTCACCATTTATTTTGAGCTCTATGTCAGAACAGATATCACGGTGACTTTTAGGTCCAAAAAGAATCACATCAGATTTGCTGGTATTCATTTTGAGACAGTGTTCTGAAGCTGATTTAACGAATGCATGAATATCTTCATTAATCTTTGTACATGCAATTTCTTTGTCTCTCGAAATTAAACTAAAATAAAGTTGCGTATCATCTGCGTACAGATGAACCGAACAGTTTTCAAGTGATGCAATAATACCTGAAGTGTATATTGTGAAAAGTAAGGGTCCCAAGATAGATCCTTTAGGAACACCTGAATTCAGTCTTAAAAATGGCGATTGCTCTTCATCAATACAAACTTTCTGTTGCCTATTGTTTAAGTAGTTTTTGAATAGAGTTACAACAGATTCCGACAATCCGATATAGTGCAAGATTTTCAATAAAAGATCATGATTTATTGTATCGAAAGCCCTGCTGAAATCTAGAAGAATTAGTGCTGTTCAATTTCCTTGATCGTTTGCTCTGAAAATGTCATCAGTAACATCCAGTAGAGCGGTAGCGCAACTAAAGCCTTTACGTAAACCCGATTGCACTGCGGGAAGCAGTGAAAATTTTGTTAAATGAGTCCTGAGTTGTAACTCAGTAGCTCTTTCTAAAACCTTCGAAAGGGTTGGTAAGATGCTTATTGCTCTCAAGTCTTTGTATTCCATAGGAAGCGCTTTCTTAGGCAAGACTCTCACCAACGCCCTACCCCAGATCTCCGGAAAAACGTTCTCAATCAAACAGTGATTTATAATATGGGTTATATATTGTACTATATATGGGCAACATAGTTTAATTAATTTAATATTCAGCCCATCACATCCACACGCGTTCGTTTTGATGTCACATATAGTTTTATAAACATATAGATCATTAACTTCTTCGAAGTTGAAAGTTGTATCGATTTTGACGTTGGTTTCATAAAATGTTAACAGTTCTTCAGGGGGTTCAATGACTTGCAGAGAATCGATGAAAAATTCGTTGATTTCGAGGGGATTTTTCAATTGTGGAAAAAGCGAAAGTTCTTTATCTGGAATGGTTTTAGCTTTTTAAAGCAGCCCACATTTGTTTTTTGTCAGTAGTGTTGAACTGTTGAGTGAAATATGCCCTCTTTTCATTCTTAATCGCCCTGTTGACAAAATTCCGTAAGTCTTTAAAGTATCTCAAATGAACTTCGGATTTAGTTTTTTTGTATCGCCTAAATGCCTTATCTCTGGTGGTCATCATTTCTTTTATGGTTTCCGTAAGCCAAGGAGCTCTTGGTTTCGTAACCATGGACGTGATGAACGGGGCGTGTCTGTCGAATAAATTAACAAGGCAGTTTACAAGGAAGGCTATTTTTTCACCCACAGTTTGTTGATCATAAATCCTATGAAATTGAGTTAGATAGAGGTCTCTCTGAAAATCATCATTGTTGAAGTATCTGAAATTTCGATAGGTTATCATTTTTTGTTTCTGCAACTCCACAGGCAGTGTAAGCTCACAATATACGAAATGGTGATCGGTAACACTTTTTTGAACTACATTCTTCTCGTTTGTGATAATGAAATAAAGTAGGGATGCAGAATTATCAGTTACTCTCGTGGGACAGTCCACGATTTGACTCAATTGATAGGGTTTCAATACACCATGAAATTTAACAACATTACTATTATCAAAATCAAGGAGATTAATATTGAAATCCCCCATGCAGACAATTTCATCAACACTTGGAAATAGTATGCCTAGATTTTGTTCGAATTCATCTAAAAATTTTGGAGTATCTTGTTGGGGCGGCTTATATATAACGCCAACTGCTAAATGTATGAATTTAATTTTAATTTTAAGCCACAATTGTTCACAATAGTTACAATCTAGTCTGATAATTTCACATCTCAAAGTATTTCTGGTGTAAATACTTAACCCTCCGCCTCTGGAGTTTCTATCTAACCTAAACTATTGATAATCAGCAATATATATCAGATTATCATCTACATCTCCTGTGAGCCAAGTTTCGCATAGGAGGAGAATGTCCAAACAGTGATCAGAGATGATCGCACTTATGTCCTGCAAAGACGGTAACGATCTAACATTTAAGCAGCCAATCTTTAAATTACTCATAGAAAGAAAAAAAGAAAAACAAAATTGTAGTAGTAGTTAAAGAAAAAGTATTATTCAGCTGTTCAGGAACACTCTTTTTTATATTAATCGCTAAATACAAAAAGCACTCCAAAAGAAATGCGACTCAACTGCTCTAGTGCGGTGGATTTAACTTTATTTTGCTTATACATTAACAAACGAAATTTGTGGAATTATCTAAAATGTGAAAACATGGTGATTTGCATATTATGCTGAACCATAAAAGAGGAAAAAATAACAGATCATAGAACAAAACAAACATATCATAATTTATTTATATCCTCGAGGCACCTTACATTTATGATATCTCCTTTATCATTGAATTTGACGAAAATGTTCCCTAGATTGGTCCACACCCGGCCATCCCTGCCGACTTTTTGAATACAATTTCTGTACAACTTCTGCTGATTATCAGTAAGGTCTTCTCGTACGACTATACTAGTGTTTTTCAAGAGTTTCTTGTTTTTATAACAATTATTTTTGTGCCAAGTGATCGAGAATTTTACCATTATAGGTCGGATTTTGTCCTGTCATTTTTTGCAATCCTATAAGCATACTCGTTGTTATTTTCCGTGATGTTTAGATTCATTTTATTGTTCAATATCCCCTGAATAGCCTGTCAACAATTTTCCCTTTCTTTTTCTGGAACTCCAAAGAATCGAGTATTTCTACTTCGTATGTACTTTTCGTGTTGTTCTTGTTTGTCTGATAGTGATTTTATAACTCCCTGTTGGGTTTCTAGCTGTTCCAAAATTTTAGCGTTCTCTTTCTTGAGCGCATCAATTTCCTTGCGGAATTTCTCGCTGATGGTCTCACTTATACTTCGAGTTATTTGATTGATAAATTCCTCGGAAGTACATAGTTTGGTGACCATCGTTATAATGGCTACTTGCAATTCGTCCTCGCCCCCTCGCCTCTGTCGTGAACTCATAGTGAATTGAAATGAAAATGACTTACTGCTTTTTGAAAGATTTTACACAAACAAGGCCCAATTCTCTGATCTATGACACTTCACAATATCACAAAACAAATTACATGTTATTCTTTCACTAATTCCGTTCGTATTCAAGACTTTTAACGCACCGAGCAGAGATACGTCTACTCTCTGAGACACATACAGTACACATATAGTGGACGATATGGTTTCACTGGGGCAGCAGTGATGGACGTTGTTTCGAATATTCAAATTCAACTTGATGAATATCAGAAATGTACCATTTTGTCTTTGGATTTGTGCAAGGCATTTGAGACAGTTGATCACGATATATTATTCAAAAAATTATATAATATTGGTGTTAGAGGGAGTCTACATAAGTGGTTTCAAAACTATTTATGTGATAGAAAAGAGTATGTTTACTTAGGAAACAATCGATGGTCTTTGAAAGATATAAATTGTGGTGTACCACAAGGTTCTATTCTTGGCCCGGTTTTAATTTTAATATATATTAACTCATTATCAAAATTAACTCTTAATGGAGTACTTTTGTTGTTTGCAGATGACAAAACGATTATATATTTCTCCAATAATCATAATGAAATAACAAATAAAATAAAAAATTATATTGGTAATATTTTAATTTGGTTACAAAAACATAAATTGACATTAAATTTCAACAAATTCTCTTTTATGAATATTTCAAAAAAGGTGGTGAATATTCCAACTCTTCCAATCAATTTAAAAGATAAAACTATACATTGTCAGCAAATAAAATTTATAAAAAATAAATTTTTGTGCCTGTATATAGATGAAAGACTATAATGGACTAAGCATATTGAAAAAATCAGAAATAAAATAACTCCACTGATAGAAATTCTTTTTAAAATAAGAAACTACATCCCGTGGAAATTTCTTTAAAATATCTATTTCGCTCTGATTTATTCACATCTTCATTACCTGGTTTCTATATGTGGTACTGCAAGTAATTGCTTCTTAAATTGTTTGAGGAAACTTCAAAATAAAACAATCAAATGTATCTTTGAATTGAATTATTTTTTTTTTTTTATTGTATAAATAACTTCCAGTCAGAACAAGTTCTGGTATAAGGAAGGTTGAATGTACATCAATGATAAAATAAAGTAATCTAATTCTAATACATTATCAAATAATACAAATAATTCATAAAGTTTTGTAGTATTCTTATGAACATCATTTCAATAGTAACATTTCTTTCAAATTTTTGGAAAATGAAGTTATCGTTTTTGAATTTTTTATTTGTTCTGGTAATTTATGGAACCAATAATTAATTTATACAAACCAAATGGTGTGCAAGATCTGAACTCCTTTTACAAGCTGAAAATTTGTTGTTTCATACACTCAGTTAGAAATAAGTGAAACCCCAAAATTTAGTTTTTACTGAAGTGAATACTATTCAAATTCATAATACCAGACAGACAAAATTGTTAGCTGCTAGTTATTTTAGAACAAAGTTTGAAAAAAAATCTATTTTCATAATGGAATGGTCAATTACAATTCGACACCTGATGAATCAAATTCTTATAATTCGTTAAAAAAATTCAAAATAAAATTGAAAAAAGAAATTTTGAGGTGATTTATTCAATGAATTTTTTTTTAAATCAATACTTTATTTACACTCAATATAATATATGCATAAGTTGGATAATATTCAGAATACAATAACCAATTAATTAATATAATAATATACATATCACAGTATAGTATTTAAAATTTACAAATCTTTGACGAGTATTTTTCCAATTAAGCAGTATTGCTTGTGATGGAATATAACACAATCAATGACAGATGTTCAGGTCTTAAAGGAATAAATGCACAAAGATTTACTTAAGAAAATAAAAAAATAACAAAAATTATAAAAAAAAAATATGTGAGTTGTACTCAGAAGATTAACAAAACACACGGACTTACATATAATTTTGTGTACTGATTTGGAATATTAGTTCTTTTTTAAACAATGCATAACTATCTATATTTTTGATAGAGATTGGTAGTTTATTGTAGGTATGAATACATTTTGATATTGGATTATTCGGAGTCACATTAGTTCTTACATTGGATAAATAAATTAGTTTATTTGCTCTAGTATTATGGTTATGAATTTCGTTTATTGAAGTCATGGATGTATTACATTTGACCACTAGAACTTTGAAATAGTTCCGATATAAGTTGAAAACTGATAAAATTATGTATATTTCAATGTTTATTTTTGTGTTTATATTCACCATATTGTATTTTGAGCAAATGTATTGTCAGATTATCATTATTATTTTTTTTATTCATTGATCACATCTTTGTATGCTTTTTTACTCATGTTATTCTTAAGATATTTTTTATCCCTTCCATAAACATGTAATGTTTCTTGGGGAAATAAAGTTGATTGATTGAGATTTTTAAAGATATACGAACTGAAATTTGGACGCTCTTACCATTGCGCCACGCCCCGACATAGCCGCGTGCTATTGCTTTCACGTTCTTTTCATGTATAAACAGACCATCGCAGTGGAGATTTGATGTCTTAAGAACTCTCATTTCCATCATCTCTGAGATATATTTGTACTCGCTGGTTTCTTACTGATTTCCATCGACAACTATAACTCACAGCATTTATCAAATAATATTATTCATTATTCTCAGGTCGAACAATGCTTCTCACTACACACTTCATGGACGAAGCTGACCTTCTTGGCGACAGAATTGCAATCATGGCTGGCGGAGAAGTGCAGTGCTGTGGTTCAAGCTTTTTTCTCAAAAAGAAGTATGGCGCTGGATATAGCCTAATTATGGATAAGAAGCAAAATTGTGATGTTGGAAAAGTAACGCAACTATTGAGGAAGTTCATACCAGATATTAAGGTAGGAATCTGACACATTTCTTCAGTAACGAGACAATAAACTAATAAAACTATAGGCAATAATAAAATTGTTAGTCTGGGTCACTATTGTAACGATGCAATATTGTGGAAAGACATTCATTGAGGTATTTATATTCTAGATTGTATCAACTGTTGAAATTCATTCAAAACGTATTCCTTCCTTCATAGATTACTTAGAGCACTTCCTCTCTTCTATTCCTGGATAGCAATATCTGGAGTTAATGCCTAGATGATCTTCGATAACTTTTTTCCAGCTGATTTCTAAACTTGGACATTTCTATTGGTCTTTCTGGATCTTATATAGAGCAAGATCCCAGGGCCGTCAGACCTTACGTATTTTTAAACGAACGAAATGTGTACGATTGAGTAGTGTTAGTATGTACTATGTTCGCATGCTAAGCTGCTAGCTTGACCAGATAACCATTCTTGAGATATTAGGGAATCAAGGTACGTAAAAACACTACTCACTCAGTTGAATTGCCAGTCTACAGATATATTTCGTTAACCTATGGTGGGTTAGAGGACAGAGTAACTAGCTACCACCCTGGAGCTTCGAGTTCAAATCTCGTCTCCAACATTTTTTTTTAACAGAAGCATCACACTAGGGTCAGCCATCTCGGTTGGGAACGGCTTCGACACTGGGAGGATTTTGGTTCAAAAAAAAAAATCAAAAGAAAACAGAATTTTCAAAAATAAGTTATGCCTGAAGGCCCTGGGATTTTTCTTACGAGGAAATCTTAACAACATATTTTATTTACCAAAATTCCGTTTTCTTTTAAATTTCTTTTTGAACAAAAATCATCACAGAGTCGAGGCCGTTTCCAACCGAGATGGCTGACCATAGTGTGATACGTCTGCTGGTTAAAAAAAAATTGTTGGAGACAAGATCTGAACTCGGAGCTCCGGGGTGGTAGCTAGTTACTCTGTCTCCTAACCCACCATGGGTTGTAGAAGTATATATGTAGACTGGCAATTCAACTCAGTAAGTAGTGTTTTTACGTACCTTGATTCCCTAATATCTGAAGAATGGTCATCTGGTCAAGCTAGCAGGTAGGCATGCGAACATAGTACATACTAACACTTCTCAATCGTACACATTTCGTTCGTTTAAAAATAAGTAACGTCTGACTGCCCTGGGATCTTGGACTTTTATTATCATTTCAGTTATCATCTACTTCCGTGGTTCTACAAATCGTTGCTTCTTATTCCCCTTTTCTAGTCGGCAATGTGAGCAGTCACGTGGGCATGGTCTCCGCAACTGGGCATATGCATTCTTGTGACTATTCCTTTTTCGATGTTTAATTTTTGAGTAAAATTATTGGAGTCTCTTGATCCAGGGAGCTACCTGCCCTCAGAAATGTTTAATATTGAAGCCATTTTGAAGCTGCCTGGTCACTCCTCAACACGAATCTTCGAACATATACGTATTTGTAGACATGATCTACTCGTTTAATTACAGCCAACAGCTCTTCCCTGGTGACAAAGTAATTGCGCTCTGGTTTGCTAAGGGTCTTGCTGAAGTTACCAATGACATTCTCCTGTTCCTTCTAAATCTGAGGCAGGACAGCTCCAAGTGCCACGTTGCTGGCGTTCATGTTCAGAATTCATTTACCACTAGATAGAGTATTGATCAGAACAGGTGCGTTGATCAAAGCTTTCTCGAGCTTCCTGAAGGTGTCTTGGCATTTTTCGGACCAATAAAACTGTGTTTGCCGTTCCGTGAATCTGGTTAGTACTTTAGCGATGTCAGCAAACTCCAGTACATATCGGCGATAGTGTTTGCACAAACCAAGAAACTTCTGAAGCTGTTCATCTACTGCCACTTGTTTTCCAGAGACAACGTGGTATTTCTTGAAGCTCAATCTCAGTTCGGAAATTATTATACGTAGCAATACCTCTATATATCACGTGATCTCCTGATGATCTGCCACTACAATGATGTTATCGAGTTACACTAGACACGTCTTCCATGAGAGTCCCTTCAAAACCGTCTCCATCAATCTTTCGGAGGTGTCCGGAGCGTTACAAAGCCTGAGTGGTATAAAGGTGAACTACCACATCAAGAGCCGATAGTGAATGCTGTCTTTCCTCGATCTTCTGGAGCCAGTTCTACCTGTCAATATTTGTAAAGATTTGACAAATAGTCCTTATATAAGGTATTCAAAATTTACCATGTACTTCCTGACACTAAAACATTCTATTGCTAAACTCCTCTAGTACTCGTTCTAATGTGTCAGTAGAAATTGCTTTACATTCTTCAACAACTCGTTCTGTTAAAATGTCAATACTGTCAGGTTCTGTAGCGCAAAATTTGAATTTCAAGTACTTCCACAGAAATATCCAATGGTGTGAGGTACGGTGACCAAGCTGGCCATTGTATCCAACCAGATAACGCCTTACTGCACCATTATATTATGCAGGAGCACCATCTTGTTGGAACGTTAATGCTTAGTTTCCGAATTCATGTGGATTATCTTCCAGAATATCAAGAAACAACGGGTCAATTACCCGTTAACATTTAGAAAAAGAGGCCCAACTACGTGGTTTCCCAAAATACCTGAAAAATTTGTCGACGTTTCAGGTCTAAATTCAAGAAAATCGTAGAACCTGCCAACGTGCCTAGGGCGTTGTCTAGTTTTAGGAAAGGGTAACTGTCGTTCTTCATCAAGTGGTTCAATTGAAGATAGTCTACGGAGAAGCGTGTCGATCCTTTCTCTTACTTCAACAGTACGGCTGACTGTGGGATTTTTTCATTTGAACGAGGTGGTTGGAACCCTTTATGGACACCTTATCCGGCCTGTTCCACACATCTTATAAGGTGGTGTAGGAGTCCCCTGAGTCCGAATTGAATTTCTCTCAGGTATTGCCACGAAATACTTCACCTTATGCGTGGTAGGCAACCCAGGCTGTCCTGATGACAGACAGGCAGATGACCATTGTATCTTACCATACCACTTTCTCAGGATATCAGAAACACTCTGCAGTCGCTGTGGTTTGAACCAGCGACCGGCAGCCAAACATCGACGCTTTACCAACTCGGCTACCTGACCCTCTATGACTGTGGGTTGGTTCGATAACTCCTTCTCTTCCTATGTCGCTGACTATTTTGCCAGCCTCTTCCTTCTTGGCATGAAAAAGTCTTATAGCTTTTTGTCGAATCGGTCGGGCATTCCCAGTGTCAGTTTTGCACTGTACCATATTCGTTCTATCCTCCTTTTCATGTCCGGTATCGGAGATGTTTTGATACTTCTTTATTTAATTTCTCAATTTGGAATGCTGATATGGTTTTAAGCTCTCTCTCATTTTTTGTCTACTCTCAATTCAGTCCGTAACCGCAGTAACCCTGATTTATCACCACTCACAAAATTTACTATTGAGCTCTCCCCACGAAAAGAAGTTAAAAACCAAAAGGAATTACAAAAATGAAACAAAACGATAACCAGATTAACTTGTAGGAACTCGCTGCCACTGTTACACAATATAATGTTTGTAGCAAGTCATGTTTGATTTACTTCTGAAAGTAACGTGAATTGTATAAAAACTGTAAAAACAACAATAGAAAAACTGTGGAAGACTAACAAATGAACGAATAACAAACAAACAACATCAATCACAGACACAAAAAAAATGTATAATCACATGGATATATCAACCTTTTAAATCAAAGACAAGCAGTCAGATGTTTTTTGGTACAAAAATGAATTCTGAATACATTGACAGAATAGAAGCATTGCCCAAGCAAACATTGTTTCAATGTTTTCTTGAAAGTGTTCAGACTGAGCTTTTTGGAATCTTGAGGTAGAATATTGAATAGAGAAAAATCTAGGGAATTTTTTCTGGATAAGTGAAGACGAAATCGTTCGAGACGTATGTGGTGAGAGTTACGTGTATTATGTTCGTGAATATGAGATTGTTTTGTCAAAGTTGATTGCTTTTTATGTATTTCAATCTAAACATACTATAGAAATAGAGTTGATAGTGGCATAATTTCAAGTTTTTTGAACTTCTCTTGACAGCTATCCCTGTACCCAATATTAGCCAGAACTCGCACAGATTTCTTTTGCATCATAAATATCTGAATGGCGTAACATTAATTTCCCCAAAGTTGTACACCATAACTAATATGGGAGTGAAACAGTGAAAATATGTGGTTCTCAATATATTTGAATTAGTGATGTCTTTCAATTGGCCAAGAGCAAATAGAGATCCCGCAAGTTTTCTCTTCAGTTGAGAAATATGTGCAGACCAGTTAAGTTTATTGTCTATTAATTGGAACTGATTTCTTTCACAATTGGAGATTACTTGATTATTAGCAGAAATCTGGATGTTTTGTGTCTTTTCGCCATTAATTTTCAGTTTATTAGATGAACAACCACTCATTAGCACTGTTGGTAATCTTGTCGAGATGAAACTGTAACTTGTCATTATAATTATCTGATAGAATAAAAGTGCTGTCGTCCGCAAAGAGAACTGATTTATACGGCAACATATAGGTACACAAGTCATTCACGTAGATGATAAATAAAAGAGGGACCAAAACAGATCCTTGTGAAACTCTATGCTTGATAGTGACTAAAGTTATTTTTTCATATAGCAACATCGTTCTGGATATGTTTCATGCTGGGTCAAATGACCCCCCAAAATTGTTATATGGGCTTGTAGTCTATCAGAGAAACATAAAATGTCATAGTTATTATCAATAAAAAAAGCAATGATTTTTTCAACTTTGTTGGATATGCCTTGTTTATTAATGTGAAACATACTCACTAGCCTTCCTTGATTCACACTATCAATGATATTCAAACACTTTGAAGTATCTAAGCTGTTTTGTCTATCACTTGCTTCCGATGAAAATTTTGCAGATGTGGCAGGTGGATCAGTACATTTTGATACTGAAACGGTAGTCAGTTTGCGTACTGATTTGGCATAATTTTCAGAAAATTCAACGCCTGAGACAGGGTCAGCGGAACATCAGATTGTACATCAGGAATGTGGTTCGTTCATAGACATATATATTATATACTTACTCTAGAATGCTAATCCCCAAGTCAAAAGTGTTGTAGAAAGTTCTGGCTAGTCCGCAATGTGCAGGCGCGTCATTAGTGATTTTTTTAACAGGCCTGGTTTTAGTAAAATATTATGGTACTTGTGAAAATTAACAAATGATAATTTTGAATCTCGGAGAATGAGGTTTGAAACCTCATTGTACATACCTGTTATTTATATTTAGCCAATTTCAATACATATTTTCACATATTTATAATCCCAAATATTCAGCAAAGGCCATCAGAAAGTAGCATTGAAGCGACTGATTTTTAGTATCACATTCTTCAGCTGTAGTTAACCAACAAAAACCTACGGAACCACCCCAAATCGTCGGTGCGAATTTCAAGGAAGCACTGGATTGGAAAATGAATTGAAAGTACAAAAAACTATGAAAATTTATTTCAGCTAACATCATGAATGATTTCCATTTAAATCATTTGAAGAGATTGGAAAAGGTAAAGATTATGGGTCCAGCTGGGATTTTGAAACTTTTTTCACAGATGCTCTAAAACGCGATAAAATGAATAAAAAAAAATTAAATTTTGGCGCGGAAACACATTTTTCTATTTTTGTTTTGAAAAAATATATGTGGATACTCACTTTCAAGACAAACATATACTATTTGTTGGATGGGTTATTTTACCAATTATTTCAATGTAAATGAACTGTGTTGTAGTGATAACACTTTCTACATATCAGAAGTATCAATTCATTAGCAGAATAAGCTTCGAATAGTATGGAAAAGGTTAAGAAAAACTAGTTTTATTATGCAGTTATGCACACAAATTAATTTACAATTTGTTGACAAGTGAATAAATTGGAACTGCGACGTTGCCAATAGAGATTTCTAATAGTCTAAAGACTTGTTCATACCCTCGCGAATTTCACAATTTTTCTGCGAATAAATGGCTGTCAGTCATGCGCGCCGGATCAATCATTGATGCAGAACCATGTTGTCAGCCATTTCATTCGCAGAGAAATTGCGAAATTTATGTATACAGAGTAATGGTGGATTTATGCAGCAGTCATAAGTTTTAAGTCATAAGGAAGAATAATGGTCAGTGATTGGTTGACATAAACGGACCAACCAATCATTGACGAATATTCTTCCCTGTGACTTATGACTGCTGCATAAATCCACCATAACTATTCGAATTTGGATTGATATTCCAAATTAGACAAACCAGTGTACTATCATTCTGAATAGCCCATGCAAATTGTCTATATGAAGTCTGGCCGATTGGAACTCTTGCTCTCAGACTCCGATAAAAAAGTTCTTAATCTTTTCCATCCTTGTCGGTAGGGGATTTGCTTTCTGATTGGTCCCTATAATGGCGGGAATTTTAAATGACAAAACTCGTTATCATCATAGTGAACAATGACAGAGCGCGTTCTCTGGCAACAGAGATGAAAAAATTCATAACTCTTCTCTATTTTCAATAAATTTTCAATAAACGCACAATATTCATTGCCAATTCAAAGAAAGACATTGATAATGATTAGTTTTTGTTTGTTAACAGGAATGCGTTTTTGTTGGCAGCTAGGTATCTGGATTGTTATGAAAAATATTGTAGGGTGTGAAATTTCTTTAGATTAAATTATTAGTGGCGAATTTTTGAATGTCTTACTGGAAATTGCATATAACGAGTGAATAAATATATAGGAAATTAATGTGTTGAGTTGAAAAAAGATGAATTTGGAATAGGTGAAGAATGCGCACATTTTCATTACAGGTTCACCTACTTCATATTCACTTTCCCCAATCTATAATCTGATTTGAAATAAGAGCTATTATATAAAATAGACCATACGCGAGCGAAGCGAGCGCGTTCGGCCGACATTTCGCAAATCCGCGCGCGCGGATTTGCGAAATGTCGGCCGAACGCGCTGCTTTTTCTAACTGGACAACAATTCTGTCAATTCATCCTATATAAACCGATGATATAATTTGAACTTTGAAACAAAATTTTATATATGCGAGAGAAGCGAGCGCGTTCGTCCGGGCCGAACGCGCGGCTTTTCCTAACTAGTCAACAATTCTGTCAATTCATCTTACACAAACCTATGATATAATTTTAAATAGAAACCATGACACAAAATAGACCATGCGAGCGAAGCGAGCGCGTTCGGCCGACATTCGGCAAATCCGCTCGCGCGGATTTGCCGAATGTCGGCCGAACGCGCTGCTTTTCCCAATTGGTCAACAATTTTGTAAATTCCACAAACTATTTTACAATTTGAAATGAGAACTCTAAAACAAAATAGACCATATGCGAGCGAAGCGACCGCGTTCGGCCGACATTTCGCAAATCCGCCGGCGCGGATTTGCGAAATGTCGGCCGAACGCGCGGCTTTTCCTAACTAGTCAAGAATTCTGTCAATTCCACAAACCTGTTACCAGTTGAAATGAGAACTATAACTCAAAATAGACCATGCGAGCGAAGCGAGTGCGATTGGCGAACATTTCGCAAATTAGATCGCGCGGATTTGACATTAGACAGAGAACTGTAGGTCAAAAGTTATTTTGAATGTTGATGACAGAAATCTTCAATAAACTCGATTGAGAATTAGATAAATTTTTCATTTTATTGTAGTTTAACTTAAATTTCCATGAATACTTGTTCGTATCCTCGCGAATTTCGTAATTTTTCTACATATAAAGTGACTGCCAGTCATGCCGGACCACTCGTCGATGCTGAACCATGTCGGCAGCCATTTCATTTGCGGAAAAAAAAGTGCAAAATTCGCGAGAGTATGAACGAGACCTAACCGTCACTATTCCATGTAATAGAATTGGCAACGTGACATTACTCTTCGTGCTAAAACTGTTCTGTCATTTCACATTTGTCAAATAAACTGGTTCTTTATGTATATTGAATAAAAATCATTTTGTGTATTTTTTTTATTTTTGAAGTTTATTAGGTACTATGAATTACTACATATGGTTGGATAGAAGTGTTTGTAGTTCAAGACAATGGGTTTGAAATGAAAAATACGTCTACACTCCGTCCAATGGTTTGTAATTGTGTCTCTCAAAAGTAATGCTTGGTTTATGCAACACTTCTAAATTCCTAAGACTAATAACTAGTAACTAAGCACTATACCTAAGAAAGCTATGGTGTTTATGCAGGCTCCTGTTAGTTCTTAGTGAAGAAATTCGCGCATGCTCAAACAAACTGTGATACAATGACAAACTGTCATTGTAAACGAAATACTTCATTCGGCGCATGCGCACTTCCTTTTTTGACTAAGAACTTAGTTCTTAGTTAAAAGTTGACCAACTTTTTGATATTAATTCTTAGTTCTTAGTACTAGGGAGGATTGCGTAAACGCCCTGATTAATTTGCTTGTGTTGAATCCTTAGTTATCAGTTCTTGGTCATAAGCTTAGTTCTTGGGCACGTTGCATAAACCAAGCATAAGTTTCCACACACATTTTATCAAGAGAAAAAATAGAAAATGGTCTTTCCGCGCAAAAATTTTGATTGCTCTAGTGTTTCTACGATGTTTTAAAACGTCTGTAAAATTTTTATCAAAATCCCAGCTGGACCCATATTCTTTACCTTTACCAAGAGATTAATATGCTATTCCTACGCGTATTTCTGGTTGTTTTACCTCAGTGCAATTTCCACAATGAAAAAGTGAGGCCAGAAGCGTTTTCCTTACCATCAAAGAAAAGCATAATACCACTCGCTATGCATACTTACGCAGAAACAGTAATGGTACTGCACTAGGTTTCAAAGTATTCTATTGTCGTTTTCACATGAATCTTCATGAGAAAAATGTCTGCCTCAAATTACAATTTTCTCACTCAAATGTTCTGGTGGGTTCTCTTCTTGAAAACAATAACCAAAAATCATGCCTTTTTTGTCAAGCTAAAATAATATTTAAGCTATTTTGAGCAAAGCATATAGGTACATGAAAAATTTCATTATCTACCAAAAATGATTTATTTCAGGTATTTTTCCTTTACACAACACTAAACAATTCATTGTTTATTTGAAGGAAGAAACGGCTTTATCAGAAATTGTCTTTAAAGGAACAAGATTAATGCAAATACACGAATGATGAAAGAATAACCAACGACAACAAACACCACACAAAACGACAAGAGAAAATCTGAAATTCTAAAAACCGTCTCTGTCTCTGACAAGAGTGACAGATCTTAGTGACAAGTCTCTCTGTTGATAAGAAAGCACTGTTGCACGGTCATTATAATAACAGTAGCAAGTTTCTTTCGCGCCTAAAATTCGGAGTAATCTATCTCTAAAAGGTTCTTTTCGGTTTTAGAAAGTCCTAAATGCGATGTCAAATTTCTCTCTTCCAAATGACATGTGTTTTATTGCTTCATAACAAAAAACTCTGAATTGGAACACCAAATTATTTTCAAACATGCGATCTACCCAAACTAATCTGATGACGACCATGCACACATCGTAAACGGGTCGCTTACGCGGCAGGATTTTCGCCGTGAAAATTGGCGGGATAAGCATTCTAGAGTAAGTAGGTATACAGGGTCGCTGATATGTATGGAAACGGTCGATTATCTCTTAAAGTAACATAGCTAGCGAAAAATGTTGAGATACAAAAGTTATATGGTTTTTCAAAATCCATCATATTGATTAGGTATACAGGGTCAGTCAAAAAGTCAGGACGAAACAAAGTTGCTTTTTATCTAATGGGACACCCTGTATATTATTCCATATTTCGATTTTGCTCGAAATTCTGAACAAAATTGATATATCACATCATTTCCTAAACTCAACTGTTTTCGAGATATCGAATTTTGAAAATAACTAGTTACTACTCTCATATTTATTTAAAAAAAGCATATATTTATTATGAAAGTCACACAAGGTGGAGTACTTGGATATGATTACAATTTAATTATAATTTTTTTTTACAGAAAATTAAAAAAAACATATTTGTTCAGGGTTGATAAAAATTCATGAAACAAAAAGGAGAGAAAACAAGTTTCAATAAACAACAAATTCTTCTTTAGACTTCTATTTATTGCGGTGCTCAAAGTGTTTACTATTTACCTCCTGACAGTAATTAACTTGCTGAACAAAATTTTGTAGTAAATCTAAAACCATGTGAGGAGGAATGGTAGAAATTTCATGCCTTATTCTTTCTTGCAACTCTTCGATATTTGGCGGCCTATTTTTGTAGACTACATTTTTTATGTGACCTTATAAAAAAAGTCAAGTGGGGTCATATCGGGAGACCTAGCTGGCCATTCAATTGCTCCCCTGCGCCCAATCCATTTATCAGGAAAAGTTTCATCTAGATATGCCCGTACCACACGTCCAACATGTGGAGGAGCCCCATCTTGTTGAAACCATATTTTTTCTGCCAGCAAATTGGTATTGCTCTTATTCGGGAATAATCGTCTAAGCTCTGGAATAATATGGTGTTGTAAAAGTGACAAATATCGTTCTGAGGTCAAATTTCCGTTAATGAAGTAAGGTCCTATGACGTGTCCACCAATAATGCCACACCAGACACTTACTTTTTGTGGCCGTTGAGTGTGAACTTCTTCAATCCAATGTGGATTTTGGTCTGACCAATACCTACAGTTGTGTCGATTTACGTGCCCGTTTGAACAAAATGTAGGTTCTTCGGAAAACAGTATGTGGTTGACAAAGTTGACATTTTCATTTAGTTTATCCATAATACCTTCATAGAACTCGATTCTATGATCAAAATCGTCTTCACTCAATTCTTGTACCAAATAAATTTCATATATGGATGGAATTTTTGCAGTTTGAAAATATTTTGAATGGAATATCGACTCATGTTATGATTCAAAGCCCTCTGTTGTGCTGAATTTATTGGATTTTCCACCACATCTAAGTGACATTCAAAGAATTTTCTTCATTTGTAACGCCTACTTTTTGGTCGATCTTTGACACCTCCAGTTTCATGAAAACGCTGCAATATTTTTATAACGGTTGATTTAGAAGTGGGTTCCCGATTGGGATGCAATTCATTAAAAATATCCACTACTTGGTCACAACTTCGTCTTCTATCACCGTATCCTATGATCAGCAAAATTTCAATACGCTCAGTATCAGATAAACGTGCCATTTTTGCGCGAAAATTATTTACACTAAATCTATTTTTGACTTGTGTTGTCAAGATCATCACTGTTAGACACACGAACAACGCGGAGTTGTTATGGAGCTGGAAACTTTCAAAGGTAACGTGGTGAACTATGAACTTAATGGACTAAAACGTTTTTGGATAATTTATTAGAAACTTATTTTCAAAACTCGATATCTCGAAAAGTGTTGAATTTAGGAAATGATGTGCTGAATAAATTTTGTTCAAAATTTTGAGAAAAATTGAAATGTCAAATAATATACAGGGTGTCCCATTAGAGAAAAAAAACAACGTTTTTTCGTCCTGACTTTTTGACTGACCCTGTATACTTTATTTTTCGTTAATATGATAAATTTAAAAAAACCCTAGAACTTTTGTATCTCGACATTTTTAGCTAGCTATCTTACTTTAGGAAATAATCGACCGTTTCCATATATATCAGCGACCCTGTATAATATATATTTTTATGGGTTCGTTGTGAAGTTCATAATCGACTTACTCAAGAAGTGCTTTCCTCGGTTGTTTATTCGTTCTGTTATGAGTGTTCAACCAAGACAACTCGGTTGACGTACCAAAAAAATTTGTAAAATCAATAGCTGTCAAATTTTACCGGTGCTTTCGCACATGATTGACCACTACCCAAATTGATTTTGTGTTAGAGGTGGTAAATCATCCTGTATGAGTGAACACAAGGTCGGTGGATCAGATGTATCGGGTCAAAATTAAATTTTTTGCTGGTATGCGGTGGGGCAAGAAGCTATTTTGCCTCACGTGAAGAGTTCGGTCTCAAATCAATAAATCAATTTGTACACGGAGATCCTGATTCATGAAAAATTGGACTGTCCTAACCAAAATATTGTTACTTTTTAGGTTCACAGTAATATCGGTTCTGAGTTGACATATCTCTTGATGGATAATCAGTCGGCTATTTTTGAGCCTCTATTGAAGGAAGTTGAGAAGGAATCTAATAACATAGGAATTCATGGTTATGGAATTTCTCTAACAACATTGGAAGAAGTTTTCATGAAGTGAGTGGAAATTCTAATACGCTCAGTAGTTCAGTACCAATACAATGCAGTTCTCATAGAACACTGTTAATTCTCCAAGATTTTTCCTATATAGTTTTCATGTACTGAATAATTCTGAATGAATGAATAAGGATTTGGAATTGAAATTGATAGTTATTTATTGTATGAGTGTTTTAGATATCATTTTATTTGCGCGAGAGCGAAGCTCGAGCGTTTAAATTTCTTAAGCAAATAAAATGTATCTAAAACACGCATGCAATACAACGTTTAATTCACAATCACATTCATTTAGAATAAGAATCGCGGAAATTTTTCATCACAAAATGATTTGACGTTTTGCTCTGACAGCGGCTGTCACCTCCTCAAAAATCATTGAAATAACATACAAAAATATAGGGAGGTGTTGAATGGTTGCTATGTATTTTCGATTGTTTATCGACTCCATTTGTAAAAATTTGCGAAGTTCGTGAAAATAAGTTAAATGTGATTGATATTCAAGATTGTATTTTTCATTATTCCACTAGTGGAATAAAGTAATTTCTTTATTCCACTAGTGGATATAGTGGTACTTTATACGGTTCATAAGTGTGGATAAAACTTCAATTATAAGGTGATTGTGGATAAAAATATTTTACCCTCCTAAACACTACAACTATATCAATTTACAATTGAACTCGTTTTGCCGACAAAATTAGCATCTCAAGTAGCTGATAGTTCATCGAATTTTGCGCAAATTACTATTTAGTGATCATGCGCTCTTATTATTAACGCCTTCATCAAATTATTTATTCTAGTTGTGCACCATCTGAATTCACCTGATCAACAACGTATCTGAGTGGTTGAGTGCATTTACTTTTCCCGTCAACATCAAATTGTCCACCCTCATTGTTTTCCCAATTTTTAGAATTTACCTGCTCTAAATTATTCTTTGCCTAGTTGTTTTGGATTTGAAGACACACGCTTCTTGGAAATTGTAGACTTATGACCCCATTGGAGAATTCTACTGTCAAGAAGAGTGCCTGGTCAATCTTTACTTCAATGTTACAAAACACCAGAAATAGTTCAAGCGCAGGAGACTAAATATTCCCAAAACCTGACATTAAATCCCATGCTAATGATTTTTGACACAGAGGTAGAGTAACGATAGTACTTTCAGAAAAAAATTGTTCTGCACGCGGGCTGCTCCGGAAAGTGTCGAAAATTCCCTGAAAACACCCCAAAATCGATATTTGGTTAATAACGTGAAATAAGTTGAGAATTTTGCTATAGTGTTATGAGCAAAGTAGTAGAGCGCAAAATTCTGGCCAAATAAGTATGCACATATATTTCCAGAAAATGCTTCCTGGACGAGATAATAAGCTATCATCGTTGGTCCCAGATTTGCGCGCAAATTCCTATTCCTATTTGTTGTCCGTTTGTTTACCCCTTCTTATAACTACACAGTGAGGACGTAAAAAGTCCCCCCCCCCCTTAACTTTTTAACGGAACTATCGATATCGGGTAAAATTCAGATAGAAAGGTACCACTTTTACTACTTTGTGGCATAAAAATGATTGTGGTCACGTGGCCTCGTGTCAAGAGGGCACCATCAACTTTTTTTTCCAAGTGTAAAGTGGGGTCACATGGATTCTGGTTTTGAAGGTCTTCCGATTCTATATATAAATATTTAACAAATAAATTATTTTAACTATTAATTGTAGCAGGATTTTAACTCCGTTACTGATTTTGGCCGAAAAGCTAATTTTACACTGTGGTTTTTGTTTCAGTTTTTTATACCTTAGTTATTTTGCTGGAGACTCCAAATAGCATTTTATTTCAATCTCAGTCTAATATTGTCGTTAATCCTATCAATACTTTTGACAGTTTTCATAGATTTCAGCATGTCTTTATAATTTTCAAATGCCTCGTCCTCGTCCGAAAAACCGAAGCAATTTTAATTTACGCTGAAGTTGGGCGTAATTACCATGAAGCAGAAAGAATATTTAATGAGCGCTTCCCAAATAATCCAATATCTCGTACCTACTTAAGGGAATTGGTCAGTACATTTCAAAGAACTGGTTGCGTAACGAGGGAAAAAGGATCTGGTAGAAAATCATTCATTTCAGATGATCAGCAAATCGACGTTCTGGCAGCTGTTGTTAATAATCAGCAACAAACAACGAAAACGGTAGCCACGGCTTGTGACGTATTCACGACCACTGTGAAAAAATATTTTAAAAAACACTAATTTCACCAATATAAATTGAAAATTCTGCATCAATCAACAGAAGATGACCCAGATAGAAGAATGCAGTTTTGTGAGATCATGTCTGATCGCATAACCCAAAATCCCGGTTACATTAACTATATTTATTTTTGGGATGAAAGTACGTTTTTTCTAAATGGAACAGTAAATAGACAAAATGTGCGTTATTGGTCAGACGTAAATCCGCACGTTTTTCGAGAGGGTAATACTCAAACTCCAGAGAAGATCAACGTATGGGCTGGTATTTTGGGTGACCATATCATAGGTCCAATATTTATGACAGAAAATTCAACTGGGCACCTGTATTTAAATATGCTTCAAAATCAGATCCAAACCCAAATGAATTAATTCACCATGGATGTTACCTTTCAACAAGATGGTGCACCCCCTCACTACTACAGACCTGTCCGAGAATGGTTTAACGAGAATTTTCCGGGACGGTGGATAGGCCGACGTGGCCCCATTGAATGACCTGATATTACCCCTATGGACTTTTTTCTGTGGGGGTACATAAAATCTAACGTGTACGTCACGCAGCCACAGTCACTCCAGGAATTTATGAACCGAATAACAGATGTGTGTTACGGTATTACCCCGGAAACATTTATTAACGTTCTGAATGAATTCCACAACCGACTTTTTTTCTGTCAAGAAGTGAACGGTGAACATTTTGAGCACTTCATAAAATAGTTGCAATTGTTACTTGAAATTTTGTTGAAATTGAAAGTTATTTAGGTTTTTAATTTATTTGTAAAATATTTGAAGCAAATTCCAAACGCTTGTCAGTTTGAAACGGCTTGGCCGATTTTCACAAAAAAAAAGTGTTGGATAGAGAATAGGAAGACCTTCAAAACCAGGAGCCACGTGACCCACTTTTACAGTTGAAAAAATTGTTGATGGTGCACTCTTGGCACTAGGCCACGTGACCACAATCACTTTTATGCCACAAAGTAGTAAAAGTGGTACCTTTTTACCTGAATTTTATCAGATCTCGATAGCTTGTTCCGTTCAAAAGTTAAGGCGGGGGGGAGGACTTTTTACGTCCTCACTGTATATGTATTTGAAAGGGTATTATTTTCAATATGTACCTATTAGTTCATCAGATATGTTACGGGCGTGAAACATCTCTGCACATTCACTGCTCTCCCAACAATGTATTGCAGTTTATACCAAGGTTTGTATACTATCTTCACATTGCGAGTTCTGAAAATGCCGTTAAAAACCCGAGTTATTCGAGTTTCGTATGGGAAATTACGACAAATTTAGGAGTTTTTTTTTCTGAAAGGTCGAGAAGTTACTAAGATTATTTCTAATAGCAATGTATCATAATCAGTTTGTCTACCAAGTCCGCAAAATTACAGGTCATCTAAGCAAACCAATCTCCTGATATTCATTTCCTCAGTTTTGAATATCTCTTTGTTGAGCAGAAACGAGAATAGGCGATTCACCAAGAAGTTGTTTCCTACCATTTTATGCTGCGTACACTCGGGGTTTCGAAGGCATTTTCAGAACTTTGAATGTGATGGTGTGATACAAAACTTCGTATATACCACAAAAGCTCTTACGTTCCCCTAAAGAAAGGACACAAGATGTATGTGGGTTGAACTAGAAGGGCCATGAAAGTGCGATTCAAAGAGCACATTGCTTATGTCATATATTTAATACCAGAATACTCAAGTGTGGCCCAAAATGCTTTGGATCATTTCCATCGATTTAATTACACCAGTTTAATATTGATTAGACAGGTTCGTGACCAAAGACTTTTAGATATATTCGAGAGTCTGAATAGTAGGCGTGGATTCGACAATAGAAATTGATTTCGATAAGATTGGATTGTGGGGTTAATTTTCCGGAGCGCCACGGATTTATCGGTAGTGAAATATCCGAAACCACCCTGATGGAATGGGACAACCCACTGCACTAATATTACTAGAATATTAAACAATAGATAACTGTAAAGGGTATACTAATAATATATAACTATGTAGAGGTTTTGTCTTCCCTTACGCTTAGATAACTTGGACCAGAATAAAAGAAATAGTCATGTCCCTTACTAATAAAATATATTGATCGTTACACACCCTGTATGTGCACAGTTCAGCTCACCATACAAAAGAAAATGAAATTAATGTTAATATCAACCACCAAGATGAATTCAAGTGAATGCTGTGATTGAGAGTATGGTATTGTTTGAATATATCGATATGAAACCTCCAGTGAGGGCTATGCCTGTGACATCACGATGATAGCTTACAGTTATAGATACTTACGCCTTAGGGGCAGTCTTATTCTAAACTTATCTAATACTATGTAGATATTCTCAAGCATGCCAGTTCACCAATTATTGTGGTTGTATTTCATCAGTGCCTTGGTGTATACAGGTGCACAGTGGGTACGATACAATCAATCAAAGTACATGTACGCTGGGACGAATAGCGAAGGAATGCTGAACAACAGATATACAGCGGGACAACCACAGTCGAGCAGGAACAATCACAGCAGTGGAACAGTGGAAAGACAATCGTATATCAACGAAACAGTGGAACAATCGCATTAGTGGAACTCCAATAAACGGTAGCAGAGTAGTAGCAATAAACCGTAGTGGATCACTACCAGCGGTGAAGCAGTAACAGTAGCAAAGTAGTAGCCAGCAGTGTGGTAGCAAGCACTAGCCACTGCGGAGTAGTAGCAAAGTGGTAGCCGCAGAGGAGCAAAGTAGTAGCACCCTAGAATCAACAATACCAGTCTGACTTCTGATTACACTTGTATGGGGCCATAAGTAGAGCCCAAATGCAAATACTAACCTCTATTAAATAGGAGGGTTCTGATAACAGCTTTGATGGTCTGTTTGCTGTCTGATAGCGAGTTTCTCGTTCCAGTGGCTTCACACAATGATGAAGTGACTTCTAACCTCAAAAATCCGCAAAGCGAACGGAGATTTCTCAATAATATATAGCATCAAAAATCGCAAACAATATGAGAAACTCTCCTGATATGAATTTTCCCAAGATCCATCAACGATGATCAAACTTTAATTGGAAATCTTCAAAATAGGTCAGTCACTCATCAAGATCAAATAAGGAAGAGCAAAATATATTTCAGATGTCAAAGTCAAAACTGTCAATATCTGACAAGGCGCTTTCTTGTTCGTTAGTGTTCGGTGGGAACAGTCCAGGAACTACCTCGAGCTACTTGGAGCTATGAAAAGAAGATTCAGTGTTGCCAACTGAACCAAGATGAAAACGCCAGCCTCTCAATCTCAGAACCAAACATAAACAAACAAACAAAAGGTCAAGTATTCGAATGTGAAGTAAGTATCTCAATGACACAAGACAGAGATAGAGTAGGAATGTTACGGTTTTGTGTTCTAAGCACAAAACAATAGACTAACCATAAGTATGTTTACAAAACAACGCTGTCATACCGCAAAATAGAACAAATGATAACTGTCAATAGCTTAAGGCCGGTTCATGTCCGCTCGAACTAGTACGACAAAGGTAAGTACTAACATTCGGAACAAGCTGTACATGACAACGATCAAGTTGTCTTTTTGATACAGTGGAGTATAGAGTGGAAAGTATATATCAATGACAGAGAATTTCTGATGTTATTGTATTAAAACAGAAAGGGTTTTCTAGTGCAAAATAAACCCGTAACATACTTCCAAGGTTATTCCTCCTCTTATAATAGAGTCATGAGTCCATAAGTTTCGAGAAATGTGTCATTTAATCCAAAACAACTCTGATAAGTAGCAGAGCGGGTGAATTCAGTTTGGGTAAACAAATAGAATGGAAAATTTGTTTTGTGCGTTGATATGATGAGTTCGCCTTACCACCCAGATTAGAGTAGAATGAATAGTTCACCAGGCTTTCAGCTCCTGATAATGCCAACTTTGTTGGCGAAAAGCATGTCGAGTGTAAGTTGACATGATTTTGGTGTTTTGGTTGATTCTATTACTTGAACCAAAAAATTGTCAACACGCCATTTCAGATAAAAATATTTTCGTCTTTAGATGATACTTACGCATCTAATGTGCCAAAAATTCTATGCTGGTATGAAAATGTAACCTAAAAAGTCGGAAAACCCTTCAACATAACACAAAACGATTATTTCAACTGCTTGGTTGCAACACATTTCTAGAGAATGAAGAAGTTGCTGTACTCACTGGGCAGCAATCAATCAATTACTATATTACCAGTCTCTGTAACAGTAATATTCACTATATACTCCAAATTAACAATGAGTTCACTCAATAAATAGTCCAAATCAAGAAATTGAATCGCTGAAATGAAAACAGACTCAAGAAAATCTATAACGTTGTGGCATGTAAATTTTCGCTACTTTACTTTATTAATTCTTTAAAAAGCTTTAGAGCAATGTATTCTCCACCCTGTGGTGACCTGCTTTCAATGAGCTTCAACACAACATACATTCATGTTCATAGTTGGTTCGCTAACGTCATTCATAGAAACCTTATCAACATTCCCATTCCTACTCACTTTGGCATCTAATGTTGTCTTCAGACGAATTTTCGCGAGTGCTTCATATGAATGTCTGAGTTCTGGTTATTAAGAAGGTTCATAAAGAGTGCCTTCGAATTATTGTCTCTGTTTTAATTTTTAGTGTTTAATGTGATTATAAACCAAATAGAGCAAGATCCCAGGGCCGTCAGACATTACTTATTTTCAATCCAACGAAATGTGTACGATTGAGTAGTGTTATTATGTACTATGTTCGCATGCCTACCTGCTAGCTTGACCAGATGACCATTTTTCAGATATTAGGGGATCAAGGTACGCAAAAACATTACTCACTTAGTTGAATTGCCAGTATACAGAATTGTTTCTATAACCCATGGTGGATCAGTGGACAGAGTATCCACCCGTTGAACATTTTTTAAATTGATTCATATGTGGAACATAAACTTAACGTCTTGTGAGTGATGGTCAACATCATCAATATGTATCCATTAAACGTATTTTCTGAGGCGATAAGTCACAATTTTCAGCGTTGTATCAATGTCATACTTCAATGGTCATATTTTCATTATCAAAATGACGTATCATGCTCATTGTCCAAATAGCATATTATAACATATGTCAAGTAACTGATTCAAAACTTATGTTTCTAATACGACGGTCTTTTCTGAGGCGATAAGTCCCAAGTTTCAGCGTTGTATCAACGTCATATTTCATTGATCTCATTTTTATCATCAAAATGACGTATTATGCACAATGTCCAAAGTACATATAATAGTTATATATCAAGTAAGTGATTGAAAAGTAATGTTCCCAAGACTACGGTCCTTTCTGAGGAGATATGTCCTAAGTTTCAGCGATGAATCGACGTCATACTTCATTGATCATATTTTCATTATCAAAATGACGTATTATGAACAATGTCTAAAGACTGAAAATGGTTATCATGGTATATTCCAGGTACAAGCTAAGCAGCCTATTAGGCCTTTTGTGCATGTCATCATGGTAACCCAAGAGGTCCAATAGCTAATGGACAATTCACAAAAGCTTTTGATAATATTCATATACTGTTACTGAGTTTGCGATGATGCTTCGTAACTTCAATAGCAGCGACACCTATCGTTGGGTAGAACAGTTCATATTGATTATATTGATCAATATGTGAACATATTTTTTAAGGTATTTAACTTACGCCAGGCAAAGTATGCAAGAATACAAAATTATTTGATCGTAAAATGTATCAATTTGAATAAATCATTTTTATAACTATATTATGAGGAATGAAAAATATGCACATTTGGTCTGATACCAAGAAAATTTTTAAGGGACAATTTTTGTAAACATATATAAATGATACGTTTACATTTGATTTTCAAAATGATCATCACTCAGGAGATATATAAACGATATAATAGTTTATATTGATTATTTTGATAATAAATGAACATATTTCTTCAGATATTCAACTCACGTCAGGCAAAGTATGCAAGAAATTGCCCAAAGTTACATAGTTATTTGTTCATAAGATGGATCGATTCAAATATGATATTTTCATATCATATTTGATATGTAAAATATTCATATTTTGCCTGGGGTCACAGAGCGAACTCCACAACCACGCAGGTATTAAAAGTACATGAGACACCACTCAGAACCTGAGTCTTCATCTTTTCAAAAATGAGTTATGTGTGAAGGCCCTGTGATTTTACTCACAAGGAAATCTTAACAAAATCTTTCATTTACCAAAATTCTGTTTCCTTTTGAAATTATTTTTGAACAAAAAATCGAAGCCGTTTCCAACCGAGATGGCTAAACCTAGTTTGATGCGTCTGCTGGGTAAAAAAAAAGAAAAAAAAAATTGTTTCAAACGAGATTTGAACTCGGAGCTCCGGCTTGGTAGCTGGATACTCTGTCCACTGATCCACCATGGGTTATAGAAACAATTCTGTAGACTGGCAATTCAACTAAGTGAGTAATGTTTTTGCGTACCTTGATTCCCTAATATCTGAAGAATGGTCATCTGGACACGCTAGCAGGTAGGCATGAGAACATAGTACATACTAACACTACTCAATCGTACACATTTCGTTTGTTTAAAATTAAGTAATGTCTGACGGTCCTGGGATCGTGGACTAAAATGTTTTTATTGCATTCGTGTTTACTTTTATTTTTATTTGTCAGCTGTCCGATGATATTTCAACTGTCAGCTGTCAACTGTTCCATATTTTCAAATATCAGTGTAGCCAACTTAGCTTTTGGGGTGTCTGATCAAAGACAACCAAACACATCATTATTTCTATGCTGGTCAGATTGGTCGGTTATGCATGGAACATGCATATATTGAAATACCTGAATGTTGGTAACCTAACTTCCTGGTTAAAAAAATCTTCAAGGTGGATTTCGTTTCCGACTGAGGGACGAGGAGTCTGATATCAGAATTGGTGGAAGCTACAGGTGTCTAGCCATACAGGGTTTCCTGATCTTGTTCGGCCGACGAATCTTGAATTTGATAGGTGATCCTTTGTGAATAATCCATTCTACTCATCTCACCATCAACTCCAAAGTCCTGGCTTTTGATTGATGCCTATCCTGGACAGTTTCATGGCAGCGACTGTTTAGAACAGCTATTTACTGAAAAACATTTAAAGGGTTGATTTCATTGAAAATATGAACAGGATGTTCTTAAAGTCAGTTGTGGAATCATCTGCGACTGAATTTAGTCGCTGTTTTCCATCGTACAAGATAACCTCTCTTGGAAGGGATTCATGTTTTAAAGAGAAACATTCTCAATTGAAAATTGAATCAATACATGACTCCTCTGGAAATGGAAAAACCCTACGATAAAATTGAAGTTACTTTTTTGTAATATCTAACAGAAAACAACTACTTCCCCGGCAAATGCCACGTTGGGCATTGTACTACATCTGATAGATATTGAGAAAGACCCTATATAACTTGAGAGAAAAAAATCTGAAAGTGAAAATTTGCATTTTCATTCAGATAGTTGATTATTTATTGAATGTCCAGTTTCCTTTGGAGATTCTTATCTATGAATGAGATAAGGGAGAATGTTATTCAGAAGTATCACTCACAGAAAATCGCTCATTCCATTGATGTGTGAATAATTGCATCTCTTTCGCTAGGCCTCCAATACATTTTGGTCGACTAAAATCTATTTCACTCTTCTAAGATCATCAGGGAGGTCGGAAGAATTGGAAAACATACTCTTCAGAAGCAATTTCACACTGTAATGAGGAATTGTTGGACTATTTATTGTAGGGTGAAACTTTGAAAATATTTTTCTGACATAAAACCTGTCATGGGTATGGCAAGTTGATTTCATTGAAAATATGAACAGGATGTTCATAAAGTCAGTTGTGGAATCATCTGCGACTGAAAGTTGGAATTTAGTCGCTGTTTTTCATCGTACAAGATAACCACTCTTGGAAGGGATTCATGTTTTAAAGAGAAACATTCTCAATTGAAAATTGAATCAATACATGACTCCTCTGGAAATGGAAAAACCCTACGATAAAATTGAAGTTACTTTTTTGTAATACCTAACAGAAAACAACTACTTCCCCGGCAAAAGCCACGCTGGACATTGAACTACATCTGATAGATATTGAGGAAGACCCTATATAACACAAAAAAATATTATTCTCGACTACTTGTAAATGCTTTATCAAAATAAATGTTTTATCAAAATAAATATTTTAATCAGTTCAAATGAAGGAAATCGTACAGTTGTTTAATTTAATCTCTCCCCTCTTCCTTTGATTCCACCAATATTTTTTTGAATGGAGGAAAAGGTGAAATTGAACCACTGTACAGTTTTCCTAATTTTAGCTGATTTAAACATTTATTTTGATAAATCACTTACAATAAATATCGTATTTTAAAATAGGGGTTGGGGGTAAGGGGAAGGTTTCAGAGGTTTTTTTTATAAGAAATCACACAATTGTTCAGCATAATCTAAACTACAATACGTAGAGAAATTGTTTCAGCCTATATTAATAAATAGTCTATTCTGAGCAAAATGAGATTTCAACGCCCCCTAGCATCAAAACTATCAATTTTCGGGGTTTGTCACCCAATTATTTTCGATTCAAAATAACTTGAACTACATCATACTAAAAATTCAGAAAAATCCACTGGAATTTTTTCATTTTGTGTCTTTCGGGGGGAGGGGAGATAATCATACAAAACTGTTATTTCCCTTATTAAGGCATATTTAAACGTTCGACGATACATTTAAAAGCACCCAAGAAATATTTTCTTTTTCGTTACGTAATTGGAGTTGGGGGGAAGAAGGAGGGGGGTAAGATTTTTTTTATAAAACAGCACAATATTGTGCAACGTTAGCAACAATGAAACAAGTGAACATATTGTTACCGGATTCGAAAATAAATAGTCTAATCTGCGCTAGGGGTAATTTCAACGCCCCCTAGCAGCAAAACTGTTGATTTTTTTGAGTTTGCGCAATTGTAACATTGGTTGAGAATAACATGGACTACACCATGCCAAAAATTCAAAAAAATCCACGGGGACCCAAATCCCATAAGGTGTTTGCGGGGTCCTCTACATGGTGGTTCCTCGGGTAGTAAGGCCGACGTATGTTAAGAAAAGATCTCGACGTTTCGCCAACACGAGTGATTAGCATTTTCAAGAGAAAGTTTCTGGTTTTTTATGTCGCTGTTAAATGCTTGACATTTGTTATACGTTGTCTCAATAAATACCTGTGATTTGACGTTCTTACATCTGATTGGTCCATAGCGTTAGCAGACATCATAGAATCGTTCGTACCGTTATTTTGTGGGTAGGGAGCTAATTGAGAATTTCTGAGTACTGGAAGCCAAACCTTGTTCAATTGTAGTCCTTCTTCGGTTCTGTTGAAGTTGTTCTGGTGTTTCTGAAAACCGAAAACCGAAGTGCAGGCCATCAGGGAATTGAACAGAGATGAGGAAGTCCTGATTCTACCGGCTGACAAAGGTAATGCAACCGTTGTCTTAAACAAAGAGGACTATTTGAATAAGATAGATGTTTTACTGGAACCTTTGATATACAAAGAACTGAAACGGGAGCCAACACAGGCAACCGTCCAAATTGTAAATCGCTCTATCAAATCTTCTTCATTGGATGACAACACCAAGAAACGACTGTATAGAAGTGAGGCTCTCATTCCTAGGCTGTATGGTCTACCAAAAATTCACAAAATCAACGTGCCGCTTCGACCAATAGTCAACACCATTGGATCACCAACCTATGAATTTGCGAAATATTTGTCCACGCTACTACAGCCACACATTGGTAATACATCTTCCTATGTGAGAGATTCCAAACATTTCATCGAAAAGATCAAAGAGATTATCATTGATCCAAATGACGTTTTAGTCAGCTTTGATGTAGTATCCCCGTTCACAAAGGTCCCGTTAGATGAAGCCATGAGGAAAATTGAACTTCTTTTCCCAAGTGATATATCCAATCTCTCCAAAATATGCTTAACATCATCATATTTCATTTTCAATAACAAAATATATGAGCAATTAGATGGTTTTTCAATGGGAAGCCCACAGCCCAGTTATTGCTAATTTCTTCATGGAAAAACTAGAATAAAAGGCAATTGAAACTTTAAAACCCAAGGTATGGTTAAGATATATAGACGATACGTTTATAATATGGAGCCATGGACCAGAAAAACTCAATGAATTCCTTAACCATATCAATGATATACACCCGAATATTCAATTCACCATGAAAATTGAAAATGAGAAGAAACTGGCATTCTTAGACGTTCTCATTTCTCGAAAAGAAAGACGTCTGGGGCATACGGTATATAGAAAACCAACACACACTGATCGATATCTCCACAATACCTCAAACCATCATCCGTGCCAAAAACAAGGTGTAATCAAGACATTAGTTGATCGAGCTAGAAGAATTTGCGAACCTGAATACCTGGAAGCTGAACTGAAATATCTAAAAAACGCTCTTCTTTCTAATGGGTACAAAGAAAGAGATATTGAGAGGTGTTTGAAAAATAGGATGGCAGCAAGAGGTGAAGTATATAGGACTAACCCTAGACTCAAAACTACTCTGGAACAGACACGTAGAAAAGATCGCTAACAAGGCAAAATCATCACTGATGGTGTGCAGGAACATTGCAGGAAGAACATGGGGCTGTAACCCATCAATACTGCGATGGATGTACACCATGATAGTGAGACCTATGATCACCTACGGAGCAGTGGTGTGGCACTGTAGAACCGAACTCGCCACAACAAAGAAAATCCTAGAGAAAGTACAAAGACTAGCATGTCTTTGCATAACAGGAGCAATGAGGTCAACTCCTACAGCAGCAATAGAGGTCATTCTGGACCTCACTCCTCTCCATCTCATGGTGAGGAGAACTGCTTGGGGAGCAAACCTGAGGTTGGCCAAAGTCGGACTCAAAGGGACAGCACACAGTGTAAGGGGCGCAACCTCCACCGAAAGTGCACACTTTGCGGATCTCTGACGAAATTACCAGGAAATTTGGTTTCGAGAATTTTTTTCGAACGGAACTAAATACCAAGAAATAATGGAGCACAGAATCCATTCGAGCACTGGGTAATAATACCATTACATGGTACATGGACGGGTTTAAAACTCCCGATGGAACTGGAGCAGGAGTATTTGGACCTCGTACCAAGTACTCCGAACCCATGGGACACTTCCCCAGCATTTTTCAAGCTGAAATTCACGCCATAGCAAGATGCATTCATTTCAACCTCGACAGAAACTACCGGAACAAGGAAATTGCAATTCTCTCCGATAGTCAAGCAGCCTTCAAAGCGTTGAGCTCATATAACATCAACTCGAAGATGGTCTGGGAATGCCTAGAAAAACTTAATGATCTAGGCAGGAACAACAAGGTGATCCTCCTCTGGATGCCTGGGCACGTCGGAGTAGAGGGCAATGAACAAGCAGGCACCCTGGCATCAACGCCACTGATCGGGCCAGAACCATTCTGCGGACTTGGAAAATCTTACTTCCAAGAAGAACTCAATAAAACTAAAGAAGCATTGAGAGCAACATACTGGCAAAGACTTCCAGGGCTAAGGCAGGCCAAAGATCTCGGCAATTTCAACCGAGCAAGAACGAAAACACTGATTAACCTCAGCAAAATTAGTCTAAAGACAATCACCGGATTTCTAACGGGGCATTGCAGACTTAAAGAACACCTAAGGAAGCTAGGCTTAGAGGAGGACAACACCTGCAGATTCTGTGGGGAACATCCAGAAACATCTCACCACATATTGATGGAGTGGTATGCTGTACACCACAAAAGATTAAATATACTTGGCTGACTGTGGAAGAAATACCACAAATGGACCCCCTCAAAATCCTAAAATTCCTGAAGGAATTGAGGCTTGAGGGGCTGCTGTAAACGAGAACACCTTGAGATAGCAGAAGAAGATGGGGCACAATAGATCTAACTAGGTCGCAGCGCATCAGTCACCATCCATACCTACCAATACCAATACCGATACCGATACCGATACCGATACCGATACCGATACCGATACCGATACCGATACCGATACCGATACCAATACCAATACCAATACCAATACCAATACCAATACCAATACCAATACCAATACCAATACCAATACCAATACCAATACCAATACCAATACCAATACCAATACCAATACCAATACCAGTACCAATACCAATACCAATACCAATACCAATACCAATACCAATACCAATACCAATACCAATACCAATACCAATAACAATACCAATACCAATACCAATACCAATACCAATACCAATACCAATACCAATACCAATACCAATACCAATACCAATACCAATACCAATACCAATACCAATACCAATACCAATACCAATACCAATACCAATACCAATACCAATACCAATACCAATACCAATACCAATACCAATACCAATACCAATACCAATACCAATACCAATACCAATACCAATACCAATACCAATACCAATACCAATACCAATACCAATACCAATACCAATACCAATACCAATACCAATACCAATACCAATACCAATACCAATACCAATACCAATACCAATACCAATACCAATACCAATACCAATACCAATACCAATACCAATACCAATACCAATACCAATACCAATACCAATACCAATACCAATACCAATACCAATACCAATACCAATACCAATACCAATACCAATACCAATACCAATACCAATACCAATACCAATACCAATACCAATACCAATACCAATACCAATACCAATACCAATACCAATACCAATACCAATACCAATACCAATACCAATACCAATACCAATACCAATACCAATACCAATACCAATACCAATACCAATACCAATACCAATACCAATACCAATACCAATACCAATACCAATACCAATACCAATACCAATACCAATACCAATACCAATACCAATACCAATACCAATACCAATACCAATACCAATACCAATACCAATACCAATACCAATACCAATACCAATACCAATACCAATACCAATACCAATACCAATACCAATACCAATACCAATACCAATACCAATACCAATACCAATACCAATACCAATACCAATACCAATACCAATACCAATACCAATACCAATACCAATACCAATACCAATACCAATACCAATACCAATACCAATACCAATACCAATACCAATACCAATACCAATACCAATACCAATACCAATACCAATACCAATACCAATACCAATACCAATACCAATACCAATACCAATACCAATACCAATACCAATACCAATACCAATACCAATACCAATACCAATACCAATACCAATACCAATACCAATACCAATACCAATACCAATACCAATACCAATACCAATACCAATACCAATACCAATACCAATACCAATACCAATACCAATACCAATACCAATACCAATACCAATACCAATACCAATACCAATACCAATACCAATACCAATACCAATACCAATACCAATACCAATACCAATACCAATACCAATACCAATACCAATACCAATACCAATACCAATACCAATACCAATACCAATACCAATACCAATACCAATACCAATACCAATACCAATACCAATACCAATACCAATACCAATACCAATACCAATACCAATACCAATACCAATACCAATACCAATACCAATACCAATACCAATACCAATACCAATACCAATACCAATACCAATACCAATACCAATACCAATACCAATACCAATACCAATACCAATACCAATACCAATACCAATACCAATACCAATACCAATACCAATACCAATACCAATACCAATACCAATACCAATACCAATACCAATACCAATACCAATACCAATACCAATACCAATACCAATACCAATACCAATACCAATACCAATACCAATACCAATACCAATACCAATACCAATACCAATACCAATACCAATACCAATACCAATACCAATACCAATACCAATACCAATACCAATACCAATACCAATACCAATACCAATACCAATACCAATACCAATACCAATACCAATACCAATACCAATACCAATACCAATACCAATACCAATACCAATACCAATACCAATACCAATACCAATACCAATACCAATACCAATACCAATACCAATACCAATACCAATACCAATACCAATACCAATACCAATACCAATACCAATACCAATACCAATACCAATACCAATACCAATACCAATACCAATACCAATACCAATACCAATACCAATACCAATACCAATACCAATACCAATACCAATACCAATACCAATACCAATACCAATACCAATACCAATACCAATACCAATACCAATACCAATACCAATACCAATACCAATACCAATACCAATACCAATACCAATACCAATACCAATACCAATACCAATACCAATACCAATACCAATACCAATACCAATACCAATACCAATACCAATACCAATACCAATACCAATACCAATACCAATACCAATACCAATACCAATACCAATACCAATACCAATACCAATACCAATACCAATACCAATACCAATACCAACATCTAAATTGTCATTATTCGGTTGCCCAACTTTCCAAGTAAGAAATATTAAAAGTTGCTGTGGCGCTCCCTCTTATTTTTGTGACCATTCTGTTACTGTTCAATGATATAATTCTGTTATAAAGTATAAACGAACCCATAGTGTCTACCGACGAAGAGCTGCCGTCTGCATTGCTCCTTTTTATTTAACTTTAAAGAAAAGAGGGTTGCAACGTAACCGAGTGGAAGATGAACTCAGAATCTGCTTTTATGTTTGATTTTTTTTATACAGCATCTTTTCAAAAGAGTCCCATTCATCTATGTATTTATCATTGTATGTGATGGCTGTAGCATCTGCGAAACTGATATTCAGCCCAGTTCTTTCCTTTCAGGGTACTCAAATAAATATTGAACAAAAAGGGAGCGAGAACGGCACCCTGAGAAACTTCACACTTAACATTTCTACTCTTATCCGTTGGAACAAAAAAAAATCAGTTTGTATGAATAGCGTTGCACTATGAATTCTGCCTGTTTTGAAAATAGATGATTTGAAGAAGAAATAAATGATTCTCACAGATAACATTGTGTATGATGATTCTTCCCCTTTATACTCTATCGTTTTCTCTTTTTCATGACAGGGTTGGCGCTGATCATGGCCAAGAGGAAATGTACAATGGACCTGAAAATAGACAAGCTGAAAGGAATGAACCGGCACAAACCAACAATAATAGAGGTACAATTAATAGTATTTTTATTAAATAATAATTCTGTGGCTCACGGTCAAATAGTTTGCTACAACTCTTCAAGGGACATAATTTCCATATAAGTGTTGGGTACACATTGTTTGGAACAAACAAATAACGTCTTTCGTTGGGTTCAACTCGTTTAAAACAAGCCAATGACGTCACTTCGAAGCAGTTTGTTTGGTTTGACTATTTATAGGCTAAAAGCACGCAAAAATCATTTGGGGGATTAGATGACACTTCAGTCCTGTAAGTAAATATTGTAATGATTTTAGAGAAATAGCTAAGTAAAGTAAGTTTTAAATATTTCAAAAACATAAAATTAAAAATAAACACTTTAGCAAATAGATAACTTTAGAATTATTGAAAAGCCTTATTGATAAACAGTCTGTACCTAATTTGAGAGCACACAGTAATAAAATAAAATAACTTGAAAAAATAATTTTGTTGTTCATAAAATCAAATTTCAATGCATTCAGAACAAATAATTAAATCGTCTTCTACAATGAAAATAAATCCGTTGCATAGTGAAACAATTAAATAACAATAACAGGAATAACTGAATTTAGTTGATAGGCAACGTTTGTTGAAAAAAAAAGAGGACAAAAAATAACAATGCTGGTGGTTGTAAAAAATTTAAATAAAAGTTGATAATGAAAATTAAAACTAAAAATGTATCTGTAGGGCCACAATTTCATCAAAATAGGTTTACCAAGACTCAAATGAACAAATGGATGTGAAATTCCTACCTGTGTGTAATGTAGTATAGTGAAAAATCCAAAGGAACCAAGAAGCCGGTATGCGTCCAAGCCAATATCTAATAATAATAATATAACATACAAATCAGTAAAACGCAAAGTCGTCTCCACTGATTTGTATATCCATACCACTCCACTATGAGATATAATGGACTTCTACCACAGGATAATAATATAAGTTTATTCATAAATGAATACATACATAACTATAAAGTGTAGAATACTTATATGAATACTGAAAATAAACCTTCCTAAGTAACCTTATTGTAAGGTAAAAAAATATTCTACTGAACAACTATTTCAAAACTAACAGTAATTTTTTTTTCATTTTCAATCTTATTTCTGTATAATTTTTTTTCTAATCTGAATATTTCAAAAAAAAAATTATGTTGAAACAAAATAAATTCACTCAATTAATATTATTTATCAAATTATGAAAAATATGTCTTTCTGTAGTATTCAACCAGTCTTTCACTTCATTTTTAAGAATACGTAGACTTAGTCATTTTAATAATGTTTGGTAGTATGTCAAACAATTTTGGGATAATGTGAATGAAATTTCTTGAGCCTATTATTTTATTCAATCTAGTTTTAACAGAGACTGCTCTTTTATGCATCGTCTCATAAAGATGATCACCAAAATTGATATCCTATTTATTTTTGAAAATGTGGATTAGAATTCTATACATAAACAATTGCACAATATCAAATTTTCTACTTTTTTATATAGAAGATCGGAAGGAAACAAATGATTTTGACCATGAGGTGAGACATAAGATGTCCGGAGGACTGCTCATTGCTGATATCCTATACAATAGGAAAAGTTGGATCGAAAATCCATCAGAAAACAACTACTTTCCTTGCTAATGCCACGACGAACATTGAATAACATCTGATAAAATTTCCGTGCAGAGTTCCTACAAGGTTATCTCTGCAATTGCTTGTTGCATGGAAATGTTCATCGAAACATTCGGACCACCTATATATCGATTTCGGGGTGTTGCCCCTCATCAGTATAGGGTAGGTCTAGCAGTCAATAACTAATGACTGCAACGAATGAATCGACAACCAAATCCATTTCATGACCGAAACTGAGATCGCACCCGCACAGTGGATAACTCCAAAATGCGAGCGCCATCCCAGCGCCGGCCACCCAACTAAGCAATTGTATAGGATATTAGCAATGAGCAGTCCTCCGGACATCCTATGCCTCAAGTCATAAGCTCATTGTGAACTACAGATCGTGGTTCATGGGTATTGCTTAGTTGGGTGGCCGGCGCTGGGATGGCGCTCACATTTTGGAGTTATCCACTGTGCGGGCGTGATCTCAGTTTCGGTCTTGAAATGGATTTAGTTGTCGATTCATCCGTTGCAGTCATTACTTATTGACTGCTAGACCTACCCTATACTGATGAGGGGCAACACCCCCCAAATCGATATATAGGTGGTCCGAATGTTTCTATGAACATTTCCATGCAACAAGCAATTGCAGAGATAACCTTGTAGGAACTCTGCACGGAAATTTCATCAGATGTAATTCAATGTTCGTCGTGGCATTAGCAAGGAAAGTAGTTGTTTTCTGATGGATTTTCGACCCAACATTTCAATTGTATAGGATATTAGCAATGAGCAGTCCTCCGGACATCTTATGCCTCAAGTCATAAGCTCATTGTGAACTACAGATTTTTTATCCGATTTTGATCATTTATTATTTTTAAGAATTTTTTTTGAATCACTTCCCAGTTATGACGATGACTTTTTTCAACACCACCCCATCCCGAATGCCATAACTCAACTGAGATTGTACTAAGGAAAAGTACAACATTTCAAGTTGCTTCAATGAGAGAAATTGTTTTAGAAACTTGAATTTGGTTAACAGATATCTCAGTTTTTCAATGACAAAAAATATGATGGTCCCACCTCAAATGGTTGTCAATCATTATTCCTAAGTAGTTGACACACTTGGTTTCATTAATTTTGAACTCACTACCAATTTTGAGTGGACCTAAATTTGGCAAAGAATTCTGATAACAGGTGAAAGGAAGATAATTAATTTTATTGAAAATATGAACAGGAATATAAAGTCAGTTGTGAAATCATCTGTGACTGAAAGTTGGAATTTAGTCGCTATTTTCCATCGTACAAGATAACCTCTTTTGGAAAAGATTCATATTGTAAAGAGAAACATCCTCATTTGAAAATTGAACAAATACATTACTCCTCAGGAAATGGAAAACTCCTACGATAAAATTGAAGTTCATTTTTTGTAACATCTAACAGAAAATAACTACTTCCCCGGCTAAAGCTACGCTGGACATTGAACTACATCTGATAGATATTGAGAAAGACCCTATCTAACTTGAGAGAAAAAATCTGAAAGTGAAAATTTGCATTTTCATTCAGATAGTTCATTATTTATCAAATGTCCAGTTTCCACTGAAGATTCTATCAGATGTAATTCAATGTCCAGCGTGACTTTAGCCAGGGAAGTAGTTGTTTTCTGTTAGATATTTCAAAAAAGTTACTTCAATTTTATCGTAGGTTTTTTCCATTTCCAGAGGAGTCATGCATTGGTTTAATTTTCAGTTGAGACTTTCTTTACAAGAAGAAATCAAAAGTTGTAGTCAATAAATTCCGATCAAAAAGAAAAGGTATTTACACAAATTCTTTATACCCACCATCATTCTCTATTGGAAACCTAGGTCGAGCTCCAGCTGCATCATCCCACCTCATTTCAATCACCATTTGCCAATTAGTTAAAAACACTTCTCATTGGAAATAGTTCTGCTGTCCTCAACCTGCGCAAATGTTTAAAGAGTTGCGCAAATCTTTTTAGTGTTAAAAACTTTCCTAAAGTTGATATCAATCAAAGACAATTCGTACTTAGAACTTGTTGAGAGTACTTCTTCTTCCATGTATTATGGCATTAGCTACTAGGCTACTTCGCCAGTAACGGAGGCCAAAAAAGGAGGGTGCCACGTGGACCCTAACCTCCCTCTTTTTCCTTCCTTCGATGGGCAAACAAGTCTCACTCAGAGTGATATCATGAATGCCCGGAATTCTTCACAAGTGATAAAAGTTCACACCAACTTAAGTATTTGCGATGCTGAAGCAAGTATAACGGCAATGTATACCTATGTATTCTCACTAATACCCCCTTTTTCCGACAAATCCGTTGTCATCCGGCATGGATACCGGCGTAGAGATCCAGGGGAACCACAGCTTCACTCTTGAATGATAAACTGATAAACACATTTGAAAATGGCAAACATTCACAACCTCACATAACATGACTTCCGATCTGTACCACGATCGGAAGGCGAATTGTTGAGAGTGAGAATGTTCAGGTTATGATGAAAGAAACAGGGCTGCCAGAATGAAAATCCAAGATTATACGATTTTCTACCAGAAAATGTACTGAATCTGAACAGCAGGTCAATTCTGAGATTGCTGTCGTATAGTTTGAGACGACATAAGTGATTATAAATCCAATTCGATATCGAAATTTGAAAATTTCTCGATACGATTATTCGACACCAGTGGAGGTCTCGCTTTGTTCAATTCGATATGTCTATCATTTTTAAATTTGAATTTTTCCTTCTTTGTTATTGAATTTGCGAGGTTACACCAAGAACAAATAACTTTATTTTGCGTTTCTCTTTGAACATCGCAAAATAAAGAAATAAGTAATGTTTTTATTCAAATCGCCAAACACTGTTAACATGCCACCTAAATTCTTTGATATGTTTTCCAGGACTGTTTTTGTTTATCTGAGCTCATTTATCGTTTCTTTGTATTCAGTATGATAGTATATTTTTTTCTTTTTTCTGGAAACCCTTCACAAAATGTTCGTAACATTTGCTTCTTTGTGTTTGGTACAGTCGATACATTTTTTGAAAAAGGTACCTCAGGGCAAACTTCTTTGGAGAATGAGCATTCAGGCATATCATTAACTTCTAGAGACATATCATTTCCTTTACCTATAGGTAAACCGTATTCTTTTTTGTCCAAGCCAGTGAAATTTTCTCCTATAATATTCAAAAAATTTAGTTCCAAATCACTTGAGTTGTGGTCATCTGGCGGTCCACTACCTGTTTGTTTCATATTCTTTTTGATCCCAGCTGCCTTTTTTAAAAATTATATTTATAATCAGTCCAAGTCTGGAAAAAGTATAATTGAAACCCAATGCTGGGAATAACAATTACTTTGTAAAAAAACTCATAACATAACATACCTATATGGTGGACTTGTCAGCAAATGAAAAGCAAAAGTGCAAAAGGCAACAAACCAATGTTCACATTTTCTTAAAAAGGCGAAACCCCTCCGAAAATATTAGGGTAAAATTTATCTTTTTATGGTTTCGAATATCTATGATGACCCAAAAGTAGGATAGACTAAATTCACCCCATTTCGATATATCAAGGATATTGCGGTTGCAGTTAATTGCAGATATCTCAGAATCTTTTGAAATTATTTTTCGCTCTTGCTCATTCACTTCTCAAATCATGGGAAGGTAATTGTCAAATTTTACCTACATGATTATTCATGAATCCACCTTCAATAATAGGGAGTAACTATATTATCTTTATAAGTAATATGTACTATATTATTTAACTAATACTTTCTGCCACTTCTCCGGAGTTCGACTGCCTAATCCCAGAGAATTGAGTTTATTTGCGGTTTGAGTCCATAATTTTTTATAGTAGTTTTTCCCATTAGGGCCACAAATTTTCCTGTAGCAGTCACAGAGTTTTCTTCCATGGCTTCAGCAAATACCTCCCAATGAGCGTCTTCTACTTTGAGTGCCATTTGATTTTTCCAGATATAAGCGTCAAGCTAGAATATTTTCATGAAAAATAGAGAAAATCACCAAAACATCATAATTAATCAATCATGAATTAAATATTGTTGATATTGAATTTGTAGTATATTTAACTGAAATGTACTAACATAACCAACTTCCAAAACCAAAAGTACTTAAACATTGGCGGGAAGTTTCAAAATCATATTGAAATACTCCTTTTTTCCATCCTTTCTAGTTACCTTTTCAGACTAATTACGGTTTGAGTACATGTATCATTGGATAACAGACATTCTGGGAACAATTTATTTGATGACTTGACAGCAAAATGGGTTGTCCAAATGTTCCCAAATTTTTATTTTACATTTTAAAGCATATAACCCTTCCTGTTATTCATGTTTTCTGTGAAATAAATCTTATTTTATTCTGATTGTAACTTTCGTACTGAATAAGCTATTCCACATTACCAAGCAGGTATATTCCACATTTACTTTATTCATTTATTTATTTATTGTTAATAATACAATATACAGGGTGATTCAAAATTACTTTGACAAACTTCAGGAGGTGATTCCTCACAATATTCTAATATGAATTGCCCAAATAAATATATGTCCGGAAACGCTTCGTTTCCAAGATACAGGGTGTTGAAGTTTTATTTTAATTTTGGTTTTTTTTCAAATAACTCTTGAAATACTGAACTTAATTAAACGAAACTTGGTAGTAAGAGGTTTTTGAGGTGTCGAATTCGAACCTGATATTATTATTTCTCTTACTCGTAGGGGGCGCCACCTACACGTCTTTTTCTCTTTTGAAGATTCATAACTTTTTTGAGCGTACTTCTAGCACATTTTTCAGTAAAAAAATCGATTCTTCCGTTTTCTAAATATTTGGACTTGAAAATTTCAAGTCAATTATTTGATAATCGATGCATGTTGAAGTTATTACCAATATTTTGCATTTTTCACAAGAATGCTTTGGAAAAGAATTTGACGTTTAAGTAAGTAGTTTTGGTAATTACATATTTTGTGACAGTTAAACGTTTTGTTGAAGTTTCCGTAAGTAGAAGTGGAAAACACTAATTTTGAAAAAATGGATTATTTAAACAATAATGCTCATTTAGCCGATATGCATTTCGTTTATGGCCTTGCGGATGGCAATGCGCGCGAAGCAAGTCGTATTTACCAGGAGCGATTTCCTAATCGAGTTCTGCCTTCAGCTCCAACATTTGCTAGTCTCCACCGTCGTTTGGCAGAAACAGGTAGCTTTAAGAGGGCAGCTGATATTATTGGAAGACCACGAGCAGTCCGAACCCCAGAATTGGAAGAAGCTGTTTTGAACGCTCTCGAGGAGAATCCAGAAACAAGTACAAGAATAATTGCTGAAGCTGTCAATTCTACTCAGTCCACAGTTTGGAGGATTATCCACGATCAACAGTTTTATCCATACCATATTCAAAGGGTACAAGCTCTTTTGCCACGACACTTTTCCCAACGCATTACTATGTGTCAGTGGTTTTTAAGGAAATTGGCTGGAAATCCTCAATTTTTAAGATATGTACTCTCCCGAAATGCTATCACAAACTTTCATAACAACCATGTTTGGGCTCTCGAAAATCCGCATGCAGTTAGTGAAAGGCATTATCAGTATCAATTTTCTGTAAATGTATGGGCGGCAATAATTGATAATTACTTGATAGGTCCTTTCTTTCTTCCGCTCCGACTGAATGGCGCAACTTACAGACACTTTTTAGAAAATGAATTGCCGGAACTACTTCAGAATGTACCATTAGAAATTCGTATCCGCATGTGGTTTATGCATGATGGGGGTCCGGCCCATTTTAGCGTTGTAGCCAGGTAATTCCTTAAAACAGTCTATCCAAATCGATGGATCGGTAGGGGTGTAGAAGAACCTAACCAGCCGTGGGCACCAAGGTCCCCAGATCTAAATCCGATAGATTTTGATTTTTGGGGACATTTGAAGTCACTAGTTTATAAAACTCCAGTAGCGAACAGGGAAGATCCTAGAAACCGAATAGTAGACGCATGTGAAACAATAAGGAACACACCAATAATTTTTGAGTGGGTACGAGATTCAATGACTATAGACGACTGACTGACTGTATCTTCGCTGAAGGTGGACACATTCAACAATTTATTTGAATACAATTTAGTTTCGTTTATTTTAGTTTATTCTACATATTCAAAATTTCCTGAAATAAAATGTTGATATTTCTTGCAAATTTTATTACTATTAATTATTGCTATTGAATTATTATTATTAAATTACTATTTCGCTTAAGGATGTCATAAAGGAACGTACCCAACAGTAATGACCTTCAAGCGAGTAAAAAGTAATAGAATAAGTGGCGCCCCTACAAAAAAAAAAAAAACTGCTTACTTAAACGTCAAATTAATGCAAATGCAAAATAAAGGTAATAATTATTACATGCATAGATTATCAAATAATCCACTTGAAATTTTCAAGTCCTAATATCTAGAAAACGGTTGCTCACAGCGACTTGTAACAAGGAGAGCTTTTCTACGTAGATATGATAGGGGAATCGATTTTTTTACTGAAAAATGTGCTAGAAGAACACTCAAAAAAGTTATGAATCTTCAAAAAAGAAAAAGACGTGTTGGTGGCGCCCCCTACGAGTACGAGCAATAGTAACATCAGGTTCGAATTCGACACCTCAAAAACCTCTTATTACCAAGTTTCGTTTAATTCAGTTCAGTATTTCAAGAGTTATTTGAAAAAAACCAAAATAAAAATAAAACTTCAACACCCTGTATCTTGGAAACGAAGCGTTTCCGGACATATATTTATTTGGGCAATTCATATTAGAATATTATGAGGAATAACCTCCTGAAGTTTGTTAAAGTACTTTTGAATCGCCCTGTATATCTATAATATAAAGAAATAAATTTCTCATGAAAATATGATCAAATGAGTAAAAAACTTGTCCATGATCATGTAAAATTGATAATGAAATAATCGAAATACACATGATAAATATCCATAATACATACATATAAAGAAAGAAAAAAATTGCAAACTGAACTTGAATATATGCTTGGATAACATTTTATAAATAAAAACAATAACAAAAAACTAAGTTGGTACTAATTAAAACATCAAAATTCGAAATTATTTTAAATACAAATAATTTTACAATTTTTTAGAATTCTCAATCAACCAGAATTTGATTTTATTTTCAAATCCCCAAAAACTAGCTTTTTTAAAGAAACTGACAAATTATTATAAATCTTTTTACCTATATAAATGGCATGTTGTTGCATCAAAGTTGTAGAGATCTTTTCAGTTGATATCCAACCATCCATTTTATTCTTTGTTTCATATTTATGTTGTATACGATTATCAATTTGAAATTTTTTTCTAATGTAAACTGTCGATGCTTTATAAAATAATTGTTTGACAGATAGAATTTTTTATTTTTCATAGAGAATTTTATAAGAATAATCAAAGGGGTTTTTAAAAATAATTTTCAAGGTATACTTTTAAATTGAAGTAAGTGGTTTCAAAACTTGTTTGTAAATGCCTCCCCAACCTATTATACCATAGGCCAAGATAGACTGAAAGAGACTATAATAAAAACTTATAATTAATTTACGACTGACAATGTTTCTCAATGATCTAAATTTATAAAGTGTTTTCCTCAGTTTTTTCATCAATTCAATAATTTGTTTATGCCACTTGAGGTTGCAATCTGAATGGACTCCTATATACTTTATAACATCAACTTTGGAAATATGTTCGCTACAGTTACACAGTTCTTCATTTTTTAGGCATGAAATAGTATGGATCTTTAATTTTTCAATTTTTTCTGGTTCCATATTCTCATGCAACGTGAATGTCACAAAATGAGACTTCTTCAAATTAAAAGTTAGTAAATCGTGATTAAAATTATTTTTAAATATTGATATAGCATTTGATACTGTTTCTTCCTAGGTATTCCCACTTCCCATTTAAACTGTATCGTCAGCATAAGAAAACAACTTTCCATTAATTTTCGTATTTAACAGGTCATTGGTATAAATCAAAAATAAAATAGGTCCCAGAACTGACCCTTGGGGAACACCACATTTTACTTTTCTAGAATTACTTTTGATATGATCAATCTGAATAGTTTGTTCCCTTTCGAATAAATAGCATTCAAAAAGCTTCGGCAAATTCCTCTTATGCCAAACCGTTCTAATTTCGATAATAATTTTGTATGTGAAACTGTGTCAAACGCTTTCTTTGAATCTTAAATTATTCCAAAAGTTTTCTTTTGATTATCTAACGATTTGTAAATAGTTTCCGTAACATTAAATATTGCATTCTCTGTTCCCTTTTTTTCTCTGAATCCAAACTAGTTTAAAAATAATTAATTATGTGTTTAGAGAAAATCTGTCTATCTAATTTTAATACATTTCTCTAAAATTTTGGCAATGTTATCAATTGAGGAAATACGTCGATAATTATCACAATTTCTTTTATCTTCCCCCTCATATATTGGAATAACATATGATTTTCTTAGAGATTTTGGGAAAATACCTGTGGCTTAACATAAATTGAAAATATGTTTAATAATAATCTTTATTGACCCCAAGAAACATAAATGTTTATAATAGGGACCTAAATCTATAACTAATACAATAAACAACAAAATTTCAAGTCGAAAATGTTTGCATCAGTTTTTTTAAGTATCATTGTAATAAGTTCTTCTTTAAATGAAATTTGAAACGATCTTTTTGTACGATATTTTTTTAATTATTCGGTATATTATTGAATATCAAAATTCCATTATATAAAATTGATTTTTTCCCAATATTTGTCTCTATTTTATGCGTGATGAGACTATTTGACTGTCTAGTTTGGTGATTGTGTATGGTATCGGTTGAATTAAATTACAGACATGAATGTTTCCTATTATTGGATGACAGAATGTATGAATATACATATTTTCAATTTGTACAAAGAATTGATATCCAAAAGATTGTTTGGAGCATATAAATGTGATGTAGATTCAAGGAATGGTAACTTAAAAATACATTTGATACCTTTGTTTTGCAAAGATTTGATATTTGAAGTGTATTTCACTAAAATCTTCAATAAATTATTAATCATTCTATTTGGGACAGGGGCAGAATCATTTTTAAGTTCATTCATCAAGTTGATTATTTAATTTTCTGTGATAGGCGACCAAAATATATAACTTGAATTATAGGAATTTTCAATGAATATATATTCATTTGTTTCGTACATTTTTTCAGCTAACTCAGATCCTACATCACAAAAATAATCATTTAAAATATTTGCTATTTCATTTGAGTCATCTATAATGATTTGGTTGTTTTCAAATAATTCTACGACTCTGCTCTGTTTCAGTTTCTGCCCAGTTAATTCATTCACCACTTTCCAGATCTTACCAATGTCGCCGTCAGCTTGTTTGATTTTATTTTGATAATATTTCTCTTTTTGATTTTTTATGAGTTTATTCAATAAATTTCTATAATTTTTATAATTTTGAAGAGTTTCATGATTTTTCGAAACTCTATTTTTTTAATTTATCTATATGTTTGATAGATTTGATTTTTTTCTATTTCTTGGGTGAATTTTTCATTTCGCAACATTAATTAATTTGATTATTTATCCTAGATATAAAATTATTGTATGCTATATTGGGATCAGAATCTTTCAGAATATCATCCCAATTTTAATTTTTTACCAATTTTTCTAATTTATCAAAATTCATTAACTTTATATTAGTAGAGTTTTTTTCGTAGGCTTCAGAATCTAGTGATATGTTACAAGAAATTGGAAAATGGTATGTAATATAGGTTTCAAAAACATTGAAATTTATTTCACAAATATTATTGTTCATCCTAACAAAGAAGTGGTCAATTCAGATTGAGGAGTTCCTGAAGATTCTTGTTGGTTTATTCAAATATTTGTCAAAAGAATAAGAATTCAGTATATTTAAATATTTGTTTGTGTCTTTATTATACCAATCTAAAATATTGAAGTTGATATTTCCCGAAAAAAATTCTATTTCTTCGTTTCACTGATCAAAAACATAATTAGAACTTGAAATAAAATTTCCAATATTGGTAGAAGGTGGCCTGTAGATTGTAGTAATTCCTAAGGAATTATTACCTTTATTGCCAATGACCCTTATGAATTGGAAATTGTTATGTTCAATAATAACACTATCCGCATTTATGTCGTTTTTGATGTGAATCAAAAGTCCATCCTTTTGGCAATAAGTAGAACGATTGTGAAATATATCATAGCAATCTATATTGAAACAGTCTAGATTGATTATTTCCCAAGTTTCAAAAAGTATAAGAATATCAAAAATAGTCGGTGCTATTATGGTGGACCATGAATCTTGAATAATATTAGATTATTGAAAAAGATTTAAGAATCATACTAATTGGAATCATGGTGCACCATTGCTATCAATATTATCTACTAGATATTTCAGGAATTGAATATTATTCAATAAATGCTATTATGATGACTTGAATGGCTTTCAGAATAGACATTGAATATTGAATAATTTGAGTAGTCGTTGGGGACTACTAAAGTGCATTGAAAGTTGAAAATGGACTTGAACTTTATATTGTTAATAATGAGAGCTCTCCATAATGAAGAACAATAGTAAGATTTTTGTTTTATAGGTGATTAAAAAAATCATAAATTATTTGCAGTAGGTACTAAAGAAGACAAACGTGTAATTAGAGATACCTCAAACCCATTGACCATACCAGGAGAGAAATTCAGAGAACTTTATAGAGTCAATAGAGAAACTGCACGTTTTCTCATAATTGAAATCACCCCTTTGTTCATGTTGCAACAAACGCATAAAAAAGAAATTATTCTGCCAAGCAAATTAAAAGAACTCAATCGGTTAAATATGGAGCATCGTAGAAAGTTTCATTTGGCCACATACCTATTTAAAGTCATAGCAGAAGGTCCGGAAGACATAAGAAATAAGCTTGTTCCTCGGTCGCGGGTGCATTCAGTTAACGTCAGAAATCCATACCATATAACGGTGCCGCAACACTCAACTGCTCTTTTTCAAAAAGGGTTCGCATATAACTCTATCAAACTATTCAATTCTTTGCCAATCGATGTGATGAATTATAGTAGATACACCTTCAAATCTTGGTTCAAGAATATACTTCTAAATGACCTCTAGGTCCATCTCAATACAACCTCTGCCTTAAAAGATCTGCTGTATTTTCGAATGCGACATTCTTATATTATATTTCAGTAATTTTAAGTTTACTACTCTTTCTTACTTGAATGATCGTTCTGGAGTTCGGTGTAAGAGTAGCTTATGCTAAACCTCGCTCCATAACGACCAAAATGAAAATGTAATTTTTGTATTTCTATCATTCTGTTAATAAAGACGATTATTTTTATTATTATTTGATTGTCTTGTGTGTGCTCTTCACTTTTATGTGCAAGGCTTCTGTCAAAAATCCGTGAGCCAAAGTATAAATATGCCAATGTGCCAAGCATATCTGTTAGCAATTGCATAGAAGTAGTGACATATATATTGAATGATAATTTTGGACAATGTTATCTCATTATTCCCACAATCACACGTGGAAACATTAGAACAGAAGGTAATGTTTATGAAAAGACCCAATGAGTTTCCTGGGATTTTTGGAGCAATAGATTGTACTCAAATAAAAATTCACCCACCAAAAATGGAACATGAGCAGTATCCAGAAATATTATTTTACAATAGAAAAAAATTCTACATTATAAATACCCAGTGTATTGTTGGTGCTAATTTGAAGCTGTTGGCCATAAATGCTCGTCATCCAGGTTCTTTTCATGAAAGTGCGATTTGGTCAACAAGGGTATAAGACAGCATTTACAAAATTGTTTTGAAAATGGTGATAGAAGTTCTTGATTACTTGGAGATAGTGAGTATGTCATTCAAACCCTTTGGAACCATGGTTCTTGACACAAGTTGGAGGAAGATATCATGACAGAAATGTGGCCAAGTATGACAGAGCCCATAGATCAATCAGAAATATTGTGGAAAGATTTAGTGGCATATTTAAATCAAAATTTAGATGTTGTTTGGCAGAAACGGCATTGCATTATGAGCCTGAAAATGCAGCAAGAATCAACGCCTGTGCTATATACTATATAATATTTGCATTGACCGAAGAGATTATGAAGAAATTGTTGAAAATATGTATGAGGATTGCTGATTCGTGAGCGAATAATCAATAACTATTTTTGTTAAGTTGTAATTTTTTATTTCAATAAATATCATAAGTATCTTTCTCGGTATCTGTCATATTTCCAAAAATTGTAACAAAGGCATCTGCAAGAGTCTGAATAGCATCTGTTACTCTTCCGAAAGATCTTTTTATTTTGTAACCTCTGAATTAAATACATGAAGACTTTTCGTGATGCTTCGGCTAGCTCCTGAAAATTTAAAGTGTAAAAAACTATGGCCTTGTATATCTGAGGGCATGGTAAGGACATGATTAGAATTGAATGAGTTACTTGTTACTTCAAACATTTTAGAAACTATCGAAATCAAACTAACCAGAGACCAAACTATAAACAAAGAGCAATCACAAAACCGAACTTTTCTAGTCAAATTAACGTTTCATGTAATGTAGGCAACACTGGGACGGCTATATTCACTCTTGTGTAAAACCAATATCTATTAGATATTTCAGGAATATCAATAAGTGCACCGTAATTGACCAATCTGTTGAATGTTGATATTTTCAGATTTTCAATATTCAATATTGAAAATTATTCAAGGTTCACCATAATAGCACCGATTACCTTGTTTTTTGAAATCTTCCAAAAAAATCTAAAATAGATCTAAATTCTTATTATTACTTCTAATATTCAAATGAAGTAGATTGAGATTCAGAAATTTACAGAGATGAAGGTTACTTTCCCATACACTTTTGAAGAAAATTTGTATGATTATCATTTTCTTCCACACTATTTTCCATCAGTCTTCTCCATAATCCGTCTGTTCTCTCGAAATAGCGGTTCTTCTAGCATATATCGGGCAATTGGGATCGTCACTGGAATGGTTAATATTTTGATTACTTCCAAAGTTTTCTTTTCATTTCGCAGAACATTTCTTATCACACTGATTAACTGAATGTGCATCTGCACAAAAAGATAAATTTTCAATGGAGTTTTTGTACTCGGATGTTTTATGGCCAAAAGCACAACACTTGTAACATCTTAAAATGTTATAGTATCCAAGAACTTTACACTGTCCTCAGCCAATGTTAATTTCCCTGTTCATAATTTTTTCAAATGTTCTTCCATTTGATTCAGCATAGAGTATCCATTTTTTTTTTTAAATTCAATCAATGAAATAATTAAGATCTTTAATTTTCTGCAACATTCATCACTGTTCGTATATTTTTTTTCCAATCTTAACATGACATGTTTTTAATAATAATAATAATAAAGATCTTTATTTTCATCAACCAGATAAACATAAAATACGTTTTTGAGTAATATGAGCACAGCACTCCAGGTTGATAGAAAAATGCCGAAGATCAGGTGACAGCACAATCTGTGGTTGCAGATAGCACTGTCTCTGTTTTTCATCTTTTCCATTGGTGTTATAATTATTGCTTGTTGATTTGTTTTTATTGCCATTCCCCTTTCCTTGGTTTCAACAACTCTTAAAATCCTTGAACATATTCCACATTCTTCTTGTTCATTTCCATGCGTTTCTTTCATGAGATTTTCTGTTCCACACTCTGGGAGATCTTGTGAGCAAATGTGAAAATCTCTCAAACAATTATCATTATTCGGACTTCTTGGATATTTGGGGGTCAAATAGGGTCTTCCAGGAGAGTCACCATCATCCGAATTCCAAGTACATGGGAGAGATGGAGGGAAATCCTTGTTGTAGTCAATTTGTAACATCACCTGTCATGCCATGATAATGACAAAACAAATTGCACATTTCTTAAGTGACTGATGCAAAGAAATATATAAAACTGGGTCCCATAAATGTAAAAAAAATGTTAAATTCGTTTTAACGAAACTTCCTAGGTTTTTGGAGAAAACCCCTCAAAAGCAGAGCTTGTGTGAGCAAGGGGGATCCGGTACCTACTTATATGAAGTTGGAATACGAACCACCTCAGCTCAGTGACAGGCAACCGAGAAATGTAGAATAGTTTCGATAACCACTAGGCCAATAAACAGAGCAATTTTTCTCATGGAAGTTCAACTTAAATTGCTCCGCCGATTTCTTTTTTGCAATTCGGTTGTCGAGGTGGGTTGAATAATTAGCAATGAAGTTATCACCCCCTGGAGGGTTGCAACCCCCCCAAAATCGTAAAAACTTTTTTCTGGAAGGTATTTTCTTGGCATTTCAGCTCTGGGCAATAAATATGAGTGAAAATCGGTATTACTAATGGGGGCGAATTATTTTCAACAATTAAACCCCCTCCCGGGGCATCAACCCATTCCCAATATCGTGTTTTTTTGAGGTATATTCTATGAATATGTAAAATTGTCAGTACTGAGTAATGAAACTGAGCGAATATTTGTAAAAATAATAGGTTTAAATTATTAGAAATGATTTTCCCGCCCCCGCATTCGGGGCATATCCCCCGCATCGCGGAAATATTGTGGTGAGAGGGAAGGGCGAGAATATTTAAAAAAACTCTCAAACTACTACTCTTAGATATAAATGTGGGTAAATAATCGTTGAGAACTGTTGTTATTGAGATTTAGAAGTACTGTTATGAAAATTATTCGCAAATTCGAGAGAAGATCACTTATTGTATAAATCAAACGCGGACCGGAGGTAACGAAATATGAGAGTGTTTTTCACTGATATCGAGGAAGGGTATGGAGAAATGAATCCACAAGTAATCACCATCAAGAAATGTATAGGAAAATATATATATATCCACTCATCCAACTCATCATCTACTTCATCTTCAGTCTCCTCGTCTTCATCTTCACAATCCGGAACAATCACTGCCAAGTTTTTACAGATATCTCTGGTACATTTATTACAAACATTGGTACATTTTAGACCACTCTTGTATATGATGCAGGTGGTCATAGAGGCAGGGGGTTCCTGATGATCGTCATCCATTGTCGAGGGTACCTCTCCAGCAGAGGTGCTACTGGTACTATGCCAACTGGCATCCTTCAATGAATACATATATCGTCAATAGAGAAATTATGGAATTTTAGTGTAGAATGTTAGTTATATACTATGCAATTCAGAAGAAAACTTGAGAAAACTTACTTAATCAGACGAAAGCTTCATATTCTTGTAGTAAAATTTTGTAATATAGCACATAAAAATCAAAGGAAGTGTTGAGCAAGTTTGATTAACAAAAATGTCAATATCAAATTGGTAGTTTCGCCTAAATTCTTACTTGGACCTTTAAAATTTTGAAAATTTTGAGTAACATCATGGACAAGTTCTGAAATAACACTAACACTGGGCACTTTCCATTGAATTGAAAATAACTTGATCAACTAGACAAACATTTATATTCGGCTGGTAAATTTTTGAATGAGCGTATAAAATCCCAAGTATTTATTATTTTTAAGCAAGTTCTATGCAATAAAATGTTAATAACAAACTGGCTTTTCTCCTGGATTCCTAGGTGGACCTTTGGAATTTTGAAAATGTAAGTCATATCTGACATTGGGATATTTTGAAACAGAGCCTAGTTGAACAAAAAACAAATAATTCAAAAATAAACTCACCATTTTCAGTGACAAAGCACTAAGAGATGTTTCCTCTTCTTCGACTATCGATGTTATCCCAGTATCCAGTGTTTTATGCATAGGAAGTTTTATATTATCTGACGTTCACATAGAGCAACGTTGACTGCTGTCCACTGCGCACCGACAGAACCGCGCCGCTGAATACTATGCAGCAGCGCGCTAGCTGCCGCATTGACCAGGTCCAAGGCCGATATTTTTCAGGTTTTAGAATCTCAATAAGTTAAAAGCATGTACACTTCGGGACAGTTTTCTTAGGTGCACTGGCTTCCTCGGTCTCGAATCCCCATATTCCATCACGGACTGATTTTATTTTTCTTTCCATATAACAATAATGCGATCAAATGCCGAGTAACCTCTATTTTAAGTACTTAAAAGATTGACTGGATTGCATTTAAAATTTGTACAAGTTACCAAATTTGTATGAATATTTTCAATTAGAGCAGGGTTTTTTCTGTAAACTGGCTTTCCATTCATATTGATACGCGCTTTTATTTATGAGTTATTAGCATTTGAATTTATAAACACCCTCAAGAATTTGTGACCTAAAATATGCGAAGAATTGAAAACACTCGTATTTGAAACCAACATCATTTGGACCGGTTGAACGTCATGCAATTTGACAATGAAGTATTCCTCAACTGTTCATTTTACTTGCTACAAGTGATAAGACATTATTTCTGTAATCACAAGCATTATTTCACGAAGTTAGGAACTTTAATATTATAAGATTTTCAATTGCAATTTTGCAGCTGGCAACTGCGCGTATAAATATAAATAATATCAGAATACAAAGCTGCGATCTTTATCTTCAAAATGACTAAGATTTATCCGAATTGAACATTTATGTGAGGAGTTATAGAACTTTACTTCACGCGCTGGTTGAAAAAATGCACGTTGGCGGGAGCCGGCGCAACACCTACCCCATAGCGAAAGCATATAACTTCAACAATTTTTTTCGAAAATACCGTGCGATTTCTCAAAATTTTGGTTGGAACAGTTTTTTTGTAAAAATTTGTGCTCTTTCTGAATATCAAGTTATATTTTTGATTTTAAGTAAATTTTTTGAGATATTTCGAAATTACCTCAAAAATTAATTTCAACGCGATTTTTCGGGAGGTTCCACCCCCCTGGAGATGATAATTTTTCTCAGAAGAAATGTGCACATTTCGTTCTACAATATGAAAATTATCAGTGGAGCAATTTAAGTTGAGGTTGATAGCCCTGTTGATTGGCCTACACTGATTTTTTATGATTCGAAACAAAAGGGTATTCACCACCCATACTTTATAATTTTTTTTTTATTTCAGCTAATGTTTCCATGTCACCATATTACACAAGCGGCTGCGGCTTGGTATTAAATCAGTTCCGTGCGATGTTTATGAAAAAATTTGTATCAACCATTCGCTCTTGGATTATGCTCTGTATACAGTTGGCCTTGCCGACCCTATTCCTGATAATCACGCTTATAGTGGCACGAAGCGCGAACAGAACAGGAATCCTACCAGCGCTGCCCTTGAAGCTCCAGAGATTTGATAATCCAATAATACTAATTCAAAACGATATTGGATATGATTACGGATATACTAATGTGACGAAAGAACTAGGTTATTCTGTCCAAAATGAAACAAATGTCCCAGAAAAAATGCTGGAATTGGTAAGTGCTTGCTTTTCATTTCGATCTTGATCTTCTTTCAAATTCTGAAATTTTTTAACATAGTTTCAATTTTTTTTCATTGAGAGCATTTTACGAAAATCAAAAACAAAATCATCAAATCCCCAATATTGCAAACATTGGACATTTCCACGAGATATGAGAAAACACTGTAATAATAATAATGTATTCATAATATCCCAAGAAACAGGTTTGTTTATGGTAGGGATACAAAATAATGATAATAATAACAATGCCTTACAAAGCTACAGAAAAAATAATATACAATTGATATAAATACAATTCATAAAATAAAACTTAAAAAAAGGAAAAGTTATCCATGTCAATTCAAAATAGTTGGACGGAAAAATAAAATAAATTATGGAAAAAAATCATTTTAGACTAATTGATTCTATTTTTAAAAATTGCCACTTTTGTAATTTTTTTTATTTCATTTGGTAGTGAATTGTAGATATCTATACCATTATGGTATATCGATTTTTTTCCAAAATTACTTCTGAAATTGCTGAGGCTTAAACAGTTTGCTTGTCTTGTTTTGTGATCATGTATGTTATTGATTTCGATGATATTTAAATAAATTAGAAACTTTCTGCTTCAATCGAATAAAGTGAATATATGAACAAATTTTTACTATATAAAGGGAATTCAAATTTAGTAAACTCTTAGGTTTATATAAGTTTGCTGTTGGTTCTGAAAACGGTTAGTTGTAAATACATTTCAAAGATTTATTTTGCCATTTTTTTAGAGGTTTCAAAGCTGAATTATTAGCGGTTCCCCAGATTGATATCAAATACTGTAGGTTAGAATAGATAAGACAAAAGTAAATATTTTTAAGGAATTTGATCGGCACAAATTTTCTTATTTTGAACAGTACGCCAATGACTAGATTGATTTTTTTTCTCAATTTATCAATATGATTGTTCCATGATATTTTTTTTTTTTAATAAGAAGACCTAAAAATGTATCCTCTCCGTATTCCTCGCATCGTCCTCTTTTGAGATGAACCGTGGCACATTTGTCGATCCCAAATTCCATTCCGATAGCATGCGTGTACTCTTCCACCACCCTAAGGGACTGATGTAGGTCCCTTTCTCCAGAGGCATATAATTTGAGGTCATCCATGTAAAACAGATGGGTGACTTCATGCCTCCGGTTGCTGGGGGTGCCTCAGTTGTACCCACGGGTATTCCTGAGTACAACGGACAATGGCAATAGTGAGATGCAGAAGAGAAAAGGGCTGAGGGAGTCTCCCTGAAACACGCCTCTTCTATTGATGACCTGCTCTGTTTGGACTGTGTCTCTACCAGATCTTATGGTGAAGCGAGTCCTCCAGAGTGGCATCAGTTATCCAATGCATCCCACTATTTGATCGGGTACTTCAAGACATCTGAGCAAATGCATGATTAACTCATGCGATGTTGTATCAAATGTCTTGCGGTAATCGATCCAGGCCATCGAAAGGTTACGCTTATACTGCACGGAGTCCTGCGTGATACATCTATCGATGAGCAGGTTCTCCTTGCAGCCGGCGACCCCTTTCTTTGACCCTCTTTGCTCATATATCCGTTCATACACCGGATCAACTGCGGAGAGAATGCGCGTGTATAAGATGCGCGTAAACAACTTATAGCACGCATTCAAGCATGTTATCGGCCTGTAATTCTTTGGATCAGACAAATCTCCGTTCTTGGGGATGAGCACGGTTCGCCCCTCGACAAACCACTCCGGAATCTGCTGCTCCCCATCTAGCCATGAGTTAAAAACTCTTGCCAGATGGCGGTGGGTTGTTGGAAACTTTTTCCACCAATAATTATTCAACCCATCAGGGCCTGGAGCAGCAAAGTTCTTCGAGCCTTTGAGGGCCCCTCGAACTTCTTCCGTGGTTATCGGATTGCGCAGATCATTGTGCTCAGGCTGCCGAAGCGTCCTGCAGTAAGCTTCGAACTGCGCTAGGGCTGGAGTGTCTACATTGAGTGGTTGCGGAAACTCATAGATGTTCTTCCAGAAGGTTTCTACCCGATCAGCAGCTGGCGGGTTATCGACAACACGTGGAGGCTCTTGGAATAAGCGGGAAGGTTTATCGCGGAACTTTATGTTTTCCGCGATACTTCTCGCTCGCCTCACTAGTGACTTCTTTGCAGCCACTAGCATTCGTATCCTATCAAGACAGTGCTGTTTTATGGTAAACAGCACGCCTTGATTCAATGTGTGGTGAGCTCGTCTTAGCCTTGCAGCAATTCGCCGCACTGCCGGCGTGAAAGGCCTATTGGCCGACATGTAGTCCACCACACACTGGATACGAGACGCGTGTTGTCTCGCCGACTTGATCTTAGCTTCCATCTTGTGAACGCGTCGCTCATGCCTCCCAACAAGAGCAGTGGTGTCCCTCCTCTCCGTCTGGGATATTGCACGAGCGGCGTCGTACACGACAGAATTGATCTGCCAGATGTTGGCCTCTTCTGGAAGAACATCGCCAATCTCCGCATCCACCCGTGCCAGTTCTTGCGGCTTCAAGGGCTTCATATTGTGAAGCGCCCTGCGGGTTCTGATGTCCTCCATTGGTGGTATGATGCGAGCCTCCTCTGCAGCCATACCGACACGTGGCATATCTGCCACTTCGTTAACCGGCTGAGGAGGAGCTCTAACATAGCCTCGAGCCCGGAGATAGGATACATAATCCCTGAGATTTTGTGCGGAAACGGCGGCATGCTCTGGGTGTCTCTCACACCAAAGAGCATGCATCCTTGCCATGTATCCTCTCCGGGCGGGCTCACTGCACTCATAGCAATACAGAAGTCCATCCCTTAATCTATCCGTCCACTCAAAGCGTCCGTTGTCATTGCGGTTGTCGTCATTTGGCAAATCATCGTTGTTGGCCCCACCACCTTGCCTTTGACCCCTAATCCGAGGGGGTCGGTTGTGGGGGCCTCTTCCCCGATTATTTGGAACCGAGTAAAAGGGTTTACTGGGGGGTTAACCCAGCAAACCCACGGCCGACACCGGAGGGAAAGATGCCTTTTCCCTCCTGGATGCGCATGAGCTGCCAGTCCGATTTTGCATCCTTTGCTCGGGTAGGTGGTGTCGCAACTCACCAGGGCCTCAGGTGTTGGTTGACCCCCCTGCCTATTTATTATTATTATTATTATTATTATTATTATTATTATTATTATTATTATTATTATTATTATTATTATTATTATTATTATTATTATTATTATTATTATTATTATTATTATTATTATTATTATTATTATTATTATTATTATTATTATTATTATTATTATTATTATTATTATTATTATTATTATTATTATTATTATTATTATTATTATTATTATTATCTCCCAAGGAGTGTACCAGTCAGGCCCTGTCTCCGGTGCTCCGACCCATCCGGAGGGCGCGCGTTGGTATCGTTAACCCCAATAACCACTCCCTACGTCCGTAGGGTGAGTGACTATTGGGTCCGAGAATCGTGTGCCCTGAGTAGACGGAGCGAACCAAGGATAACGGCCTTCTGCATTCTTGCTGCTAAGATTTCTGCCATATTACGGCAAGCCGGTATTATCTTCAAGTTAGAGAGCAGTGTGTCCATCATTCCACCAAGGACTCCTATAATCAGAACCACCATTTTGACAGAATGGTCCGGATATAACCTGCGGAGTTCAAAGGGAAGATCTCGATATTTAGTCCGTTTTTCCTCGTCTTTTCGATAGATATTCATTTCGCCTGGAGCGGAAAACTCCATGACGAATATCGTTCTACTTTGGTGGTCGAGGAGGACAACATCAGGCTTATTGGCTTGTATTTGCCTGAGGGTGGGGAATGAGTAGTTCCAATAGATTCGGCATCTCTCATTCTCCACCACGGACTCAATATCCCCCGGACCATAAGGCAACACCGGTGTCTCGTCTATACCGTACGAGTGTCGTAGGTGGTAGTACAACACTCGTAGCGCCGCGTTATGCCTGTGGATATAGGCTGAGACCGCATAAGATGGGCATGCTGATAGCAAATGCATTACGGTCTCAGGTGCCCCACGACATGCCCTGCATCGGGTGTCAGGGACGTCTATACCCATCACGCGACTACGGTAGACCAGGGTGTTGAAGACACCATCCTGGCAGGCCATTATGAATCCCTCGGTCTCCGACTTTAGCTCACTCGACCTGAGGAAGGCAAAGGTCATGCTTTTGGATAAGCCAAGGTCTTCGATGTTGCGAAAGAAGACACCATGCATTGGCTTATCCATATGTAGCTGTAGCAGGACCTGTCTCCGCAGCTTCTATGTGAGCTTTTTGCTGAACGGGTCCCAACTCGGTGACAGAGTTTGGGTTAGCCCGTTCAGTGTCGAAAACGAGACCAAGTTCATCGGCCGCACGGGTTGCTGCCTTAAAAAGGAATGCTCCAATCCCTGCTTTCTCATGGTCGCGGACCATGCAGAGAAGGGGATCTGAACTCCTGATGACTTTACAGGCCCCATCCAGAACCATTCTGTTATGCAGACACTCCAAACTCAAAAGTCCACGGCCTCCCCGTTGTCTGGGAAAGTATAACCGTGGAACGGACGATTTAGGATGCAAGCTCCTATTGAGATGCATCATTTTGCGAGTCTTAACGTCAAGTTGTCGCAGCTCTTCCTTAGTCCACTTCATCACTCCGAAAGAGTAAAGAAGGATCGGAACGGCAAGCATATTAGTTGCAGCAACTTTGTTCTTCCCCGACAGTTCTGATGACCAGATCTGTCGGAGTTTATGCTGATACTTGCCGCGGAGAGAGTTTTTAACTGCCAATACCTCTTGGGAGCGGCGTTGTTCCACCCCAAGGTAGGTATAAGTCTCTCCGGCATCCAGATAATGTAGGATGCTTCCGTCTACGAGCTGGACATCCTCTCCGTATTCCTCGCATCGTCCTCTTTTGAGATGAACCGTGGCACATTTGTCGATCCCAAATTCCATACCGATAGCATGCGTATATTCTTCCACCATCTTAAGGGACTGATGTAGGTCCCTTTCTCCAGAGGCATACAATTTGAGGTCATCCATGTAAAATTGATGGGTGACATTATGCCTCCGGTTGCTGGGGGTGCCGCAGTTGTACCCACGGGTATTCCTGAGTGCAACGGACAATGGCAATAGTGAGATGCAGAAGAGAAGAGGGCTAAGGGAGTCTCCCTGAAACACGCCTCTTCTAATGATGACCTGCTCTGTTTGGACTATGTCTCTACCAGATCTTATGGTGAAGCGAGTCCTCCAGAGCGGCATCAGTTGTCCAATGCATCCCACTATTTGACCGGGTGCCTCAAGGCATCTGAGCAAATGCATGATTAACTCATGTGATGTTGTATCAAATGCCTTGCGGTAATCGATCCAGGTCATCGAAAGGTTACGCTTATACTGCACGGAGTCCTGCGTGATACATCTATTGATGAGCAGGTTCTCCTTGCACCCGGCGATCCCTTTCTTTGACCCTCTTTGCTCATTTATCCGTTCATACACCGGATCAACTGCGGAGAGAATGCGCGTGTATAAGATGCGCGTAAACACCTTATAACACGCATTCAAGCATGTTATCGGCCTGAAATTCTTTGGATCAGACAAATCCCCGTTTTTGGGGATGAGCACGGTTCGCCCCTCGATAAACCACTCCGGAATCTGCTGCTCCCCATCTAGCCATGAGTTGGAAACTCTGGCCAGATGGCGGTGGGTAGTTGGAAACTTTTTCCACCAATAGTTATTCAACCCATCAGGGCCTGGAGCAGCAAAATTCTTAGAGCCTTTTAGGGCCCCTCGTACTTCTTCCGTGGTTATCGGAATGCGCAGATCATTGGGCTCAGGCTGCCGAAGCCTCCTGCAAAATGCTTCGAATTGCGCTAGGGCTGGAGTATCTACGTTGAGTGGTTGCGGATACTCATAGATATTCTTCCAGAATGTTTCCACCCGATCTGCAGCCGGCGGGTTATCGACAACACGTGGAGGCTCTTGGAATAAGCGAGAAGGTTTATCGCGGAACTTTATGTTTTCCGCGATACTTCTCGCCCGCCTCACTAGTGACTTCTTTGCAGCCACTAGCATTCGTATCCTATCAAGGCAGTGCTGTTTGATGGTGAACAGCACACCTTGATTTAATGTGTGGTGAGCTCGTCTCAATTTTGCGGCAATTCGCCGCACTGCGGGCGTGAAAGGCCTAATGGCCCCCACGAAGTCCACCACACACTGGATACGAGACGCGTGTTGTCTCGCCGACTTGATCTTGGCTTCCATCTTGTGTACACGTCGTTCATGCCTCCCTACCAGAGCGGTGGTGTCCCTCCTCTCCGTTTGGGATAGAGCATGAGCAGAATTGATCTGCCAGATGTCAGCCTCTTCTGGAAGAACATCGCCAATCTCCGCATCCACCCGTGCCAGTTCTTGCGGCTTCAGGGGCTTCATATTGTGAAGCGCCCTGCGGGTTCTGATATCCTCCATCAGTGGAACAATGTGATTCTCCTCCACAGCCAAACCGACACGTGGCATATTATTATTATTATTATTATTATTAGGTGATATTTTTCAAAATTAGGGAACTTGGGTGATGAAATCTGCCGCTTCATGATATAAAAATCACGATATCATTATATCTATCGGTCTTTTTGTAACCTCGATAACATGGTATCTGCACTTTAGTATACGAATGGTTCAGAAATTATCTTTTACATAGAAAACCGTTTGTATTTATGGAAGATACTGAAGGATTGCATAAAAAGGTTTTATTTGGAGTGCCACAAGGATCAATCCTTGGACCTGTACTCTTTTTCATATACCTGGTGGCTACGGAAGTATTGCCTACGGAATATCTCAGTTATTGTATGAAGTAGGTTTATGAAATTTGGAGCGTCGATATAATGACATAAGAGCTAGAATTTGAGCATATTGACATGTCGAAGTTAACTTCCGGTCTGACCGGAAGTAACATCAACTTTCTTATTTTGAATAGAAACCCTATTTTTTTTCTTTTCGCTTTATTCAGCATTCAATTCCCTTTCTAACGACATATCACAAGTTGGTATCTAACCATAAACTAGGTCAGAAAAAAATTATTATTGAAATTCACCGAGTAGGCCGTGGAAGCAAAATGAAAGCCAAAAATTGAAAAGTTGGCTATGGAAACCATACGTCACTTGATAACAGTTGCTACTACTGTGATATTTTATTTTCATTCGTCGGCGTTATAAAAAGACGCCAAAAAAATATTGGAAAAATTGGGAAAAAAACAATACTCTGTAGGTCCAAAACTTAAATAGGAACATACAACTTTTTCTTGCCTGTACTATTCAGCATAACCATTCCTTTCTAATGATATAATAGAAAGTAATTTTTTGAAATGAAATACCAAAAAATCCAATTATTATTCTTCAAATAACGAAAAAACAGATTTATCGAAAAAAAAATTCAAATTGATAGGATTAAAGATAAAATAAATTCAAAACAAATGTTCGAAATGCATTCCCTCAGCGTCAATACATTTATTGACTCTGGTGATATTTTCATGTAAAACGTTTCTCAATATTTGGGGCGTGATATCTTGGAAAGCTCTACGAATTTTTACTTCTAGCTCATGTAGAGTTGTAGGCTGTGTGGAATACACCCTATTTTTAAGATGCCCCCATAGAAAAAAGTCGCATGGAGTAAGATCAGGTGACCTTGGTGGCCACCTGACTGGACCATGGGTTGTTATAAGTCTCTCTTGAAAGCGATTTTGAAGATAATTTCTCGCTATTCTTGAATTATGCGGAGGGGCGCCTTCTTGCTGGAAGTATATTCTCTCAGTTATTTCCGCTGGTAGGTTGTTAATGAATTCCGAAATTTCATTCGTTAAAAATTTAAAGTATCTCTCTCCGGTTAGTTGGCTTTGAAAAAGAATGGGGCCAACAATATTAGTTCCAACTATTCCTGCCCAAATATTCACACCAAATCTCTCCTGGAAGCCGCCTTGTTGAAACCGGTGCTCGTTTGCTATCGCCCAGTACCTGGAACAAAACACCGTTCACACTTTTAGCACTTCACACTTCGACTATCGACAATAATCCAAATAAAGTACAGTACCTACCTTGTATTATTCCTGTTAAATAATCCATTGTTGGTAAATCTTGACTCGTCCGTAAACAAGATATAATAGTTGAATAGGTGATTCTCAGCATTTTGTCGAAGAATCAATTACAATATTCCAGGCGCCTTTCACCGTCATTTTCATACAAATGTTGATGCAACTGATACTTGAAGGATTTCAATCGATGTTTTTTCAAAATTTTCCTAGCAGAGTCCTTACTTATAGCTAATTCGGTGCCAATTTCAGTTTCCTCATTAATAACAAATGCTTCTTGATCTTCGTGAACATCAGGCTCAGTTCTTAATTTTTCTTCAAGCCACTGGAAATACCTTCTTGACGGTTGCTGCCTCCCTGGATATCGCTCTAAATACAATCGTTCAGCGGCATAAGAATTTTTTAAACATTCACCATAAATGAGAAGCATGTCAATTTGTTCGGTTCGTGAATAACGGGGCATTTTTTGAATATTCCACTAACTGATTTCGATTTCCAAACCCTTTTAAAATGGCAGAATCAAAAACACTACTTCGAACGTCAAAATAATATGGATAGCATCGTTCGTGACAGCTCTCATTTCTTTTTTGTTTCATTCCAAAATACATCTTAACCAGCCTACTTGTTAATATTTTGGTTCGAATGATTATTGCAATGGAATGATTATTCTGAATAGCACAAACATCGTCCATAGGTAGATATTATAATATCTATGGACGATGGCACAGACCAAGAACGTTTATGTTCCTATTTAACCTAGAACCTACAGGATATAATTTATCATTCCACATTATTTTTAATTTTATTTTTGCGTATGGCGATAATCAGTTTTGTTATTTGAAGAATAATAATTGGATTTTTCGGTATCTCAGTTCAAAAAATTATTTTCTATTATATCATTAGAAAGGAATGGTTATGCTGAATAGTACAGGCAAGAAAAAGTTGTATGTTCCTATTTAAGTTATGGACCTACAGAGTATTGTTTTTTCCCAATTTTTCCAATATTTTTTTGGCGGCTTTTTATAACGCCGACGAATGAAAATAAAATATCACAGTAGTAGCAACTGTTATCAAGTGACGTATGGTTTCCATAGCCAACATTTCAATTTTTGGCTTTCATTTTGCTTCCACGGCCTACTCGGTGAATTTCAATAATACATTTTTTCTGATCTAGTTTCTGGTTAGATACCAACTTGTGATATGTCATTAGGAAGGGAATTGAATGCTGAATAAAGCAAAAAAAAAAAAATAGGGTTTTTATTTAAAATAAGAAAGTTGATGTTACTTCCGGTCAGACCGGAAGTTAACTTCGACATGTAAATATGCTCAAATTCTAGCTCCTATGTCATTATATCGACGCTCCAAATTTCACAAACCTACTTCATACAATAACTGAGATATTCCGTAGGCAATACTTCCGTAGCCACCCGGTATATCAATTCATTAGCCGATTTGGAAGTAGATGGAAATATCAAAATGTTTGCTGATGATACAACCATTATTTATGACGGACATAGTTTACAAGAAATTTTAAAAAAACATGTTGAATGACATTGAGAAAATATCATTTCGGCTAATAAACCATAAACTAACTTTAAATTACAAAAAATCATCATTTATGTTTGTCACCAAAAGATCGACTTCTGTGGATTTCGAAGAACCTATCAATTTCAAGTAGGTATGCTCCTATTTTGAAGTTTCTTGGCTTGTATATTGATGAACATTTGTTATGGTCCAAATTGAAATATTAAAGAAGCAAATATCTCCAGTAATCGGAATTCTTTTCAAAATCAGAAACTTTTTACCTTTGAAATATTTAAAATTAATTTATTATTCTTTAGTCTTTTCCAAATTTCAGTACTTAATCTCAGTTTGGGGAACGGCAACAGAATGTTTACTTGAACCATTGAAAACTCTACAAAACAAAATCATCAAGTGTATTTTCAAACTAGAGTACAGGGAACCTACAAAAAATTTACTCAAACAAAAAAAAATTCTGGATATCCATACTCTTTATAAGTTCAAGATTTGTACATTCATTCACCAAGTCAAAAATAACTAAAAAAACTCTGACTTGGTTTTCAACCTCATCAACAACAATCATAACCACTTGACGAGGCAAGATAATTTGTCAGGAATCAAAGTGAAAACAAATGTGGGCCAACAATCAATTTTCTTCAAAGAAATAATGTATTACAATGAATTGCCAAAATCTTTGATATCCAATGGTAAAATGAGATTTAAAATAAATTTGAAAAAATACTTATTATCATGAATTGTGTAAATAATATGAAAATTAGAAATATCTAGTTGGTAATTAATTTAGTTTATTTGAAAATGTGTTTATTGTTTTTTTTCCCTGTCATAAACAATGTTTCTTGGGAAATAAATAAAATGTATGTATGTATGTATTGAAGTATAAGTTGTTAAAAAGGTCTTTCAAACACGTGCTGTTTTTCGAGCACGACGGCGCAGCCGGAGTGCTCGAAATATCTACGAGGTTTTTCTTTTATTTGAAGTGGCTATCTATTTAATGATGTTGCTATGATGTATTATTGATATTTTATGCATGTAGTTGTTTCAAATAAATACAAAAAAGTCTCTTTTGCAATTTTTGCTGTTATAAATATACTGTGCATTTACCTATAATAGTCAAAAGGTTATGGGCCCAGAGTGCTGAAGCTGTGCCGAGTATAAGTTTCATTGCCCACCACTAGAAGAAATACTTCTCCTGACTTTTCTTAATTATTTTTGAATACGTTCTGACAGAAAGTATGGCTCAAAATATGGAAAGTGTTCGTATCGTAAAGTTTGATGGATCTAATTATCAACTGTGGCAATTCAGCATTACAGTTATGCTGAAAGCAAACGAACTGATGGAGATTGTATCAGGAAAAGATGCAGAACCCCAAAACAATGAACCAGATTCAAAGAAACGGCATAAGAAGAATTACCAAGCGATGGCCATGTTACTGTCGTCGATATGTCTGTCTTTTCTTATGAATTGCCAAAATGCACATGAAATGTGGAACAAGCTTGTCACTATTCACGAACAAAAAACCAAGGTGTCAAAGCATATTGTCTATCAGAAGTTCTACGAACTGAAAATGCTCAGAGGACAAAAAGTTGCTGCATTTGTTGCTGAGGTTGAGTCCGTGGTGAAACAATTGGAAGATATGGGCGAGAAAATCTCTGACAGCCGTAATATCAAAAATTATAAACAGTCTGCCATCCAAGTTTGCAATGTTTGTAACGGCATGGGATTCATTCGATTATTCCAAACAGACGGTCCCAGAACTCATTGCTAGACTTCTCAAAGAAGAACAGAAGATGATGATAGATGAAAATCAAGAGGAAAGTTTAGCACTGCAAATTACTTCAATGAAAGTGAATTCACATAGAGGTTTCCTCAAAAAGCCATATATTGCGGGTCTGAAGAAGAAAACTAAGTGTGGTTTCTGTAAACAGATCGGCCATTGGTGGAAAGAATGCCCTAGCAGAAAGAAAAGTGGAAATAACTCCAGAAAAAGTGACAACACCGAAGCGTTAATGTGTGATGTTGACCAAGAAATGTTTTTCATGATGTGCTCATTTCAGAAGATATTCAGCACATATGGATAGCTGATACAGGATCCAGTTGCCATATGTCATTCCAGAAAAACTGGTTTCAATCTCTTGAGCCCATTGAGGATGGTATAGTTGTGAAAGTTGCAGATAATCAAACTGTTATTCAAGAACACCATCAAGAAAGGAGCAGTGGAAGGAGCTTCGATAGGAGAAAAACAGGATTTTTTCTGTGAAGGTTGTCAATACGGCAAGCAAACTAAAAGAACTTTCTCCCGAACGAATCGAATGGCATCTCATAAACCTGGAGAATTCATCCATTCTGATGTAAGCGGTCCTAGCAATGTAGAATCACCAAGTGGATCTAGATATTTCCTGTTATTCAAAGACGATTGCACTGGTTATCGAACTGTCTATTTTCTACGACATAAATCTGAAGTTTTTGACAGATTCAAGGAATTTGATGCCCTAGTCAAAAAGCAAACAGAAAATACCATAAAAACATTCCGTTGCGATAATGGAACTGAATATTCGAATAAAAACTTGACAGAATTCTTCAAGAAGCGAGGTATTTACTGTGAAACATCTGCCCCTTACGCACACGAGCAGAACGGCCGATCTGAGAGAGAAATAAGATCGATAACAGACAGTGCTCGATCCATGATTCATGCAAGGAATGTTCCATTAGAGCTGTGGGCTGAGGCAGTAAATACTGCAGTATACGTTCTCAACAGAACTCTTTCATCACAAGCGAAAGAAAAGACTCCCTACGAGCAGTGGCATTCGAAGAAAGTTGACATTAAACACCTAAGAGTATTTGGTATCACTGCGTACATGCATACTCCAAAGTGTTTGAGGACAAAATGGAATCCTCGGAGTCGAATAATGATTCATGTTGGTAATGAAAAGGAATCGTCGAATTATCGTTTATGGGATCCCATTAAAAGAAGAGTTCTCATTAGTGCAAATGTGGATTTCAATGAAAATGAAACATATTATGATCGAAAGAAAGAAAATGTTCATGTGAGTCTTCAGTTCGAAAATTAAATTGCCCCAGAAATACGTGGAAATGATGAAAAAATTTAAAAAGAATCTGGTGATGAAATAGAATTATACGACAGCTGCCCAAGGTACAACTTCAGAGATAGAAACAGCATTCGAACTCCTAGATATTTTTCTGCAATGATCGAAAATATTGAAATTCCTTCAACATATCAAGAAGCAGTCAATTCTGAGAACTCAGAAAAGTGGATAGCTGCTATGGAAGTGGAGATGGAATCATTGCATGAAAACAAGACTCCGATTTTGCAGAAAGCTGATTCAGAAATGAATGTCATAGACTGCAAATGGGTATTCCGTATGAACACTGACATCAATGGAAAAGAAAAATTCAAAAAGAAGGAGTCGATTACCAAGAAACCTTCTCACCAGTGGTACGATATGAATCGATAAGAGTTCTCTTGGCGTTTGCTGCTCAGGAGAGTTTAGAAATGGCTCAGTTTGACATCAAGACTGCTTTCCTCTACGGACATCTCAACGAAACTATCTTCATGAGACAACCCCAATGATTCGAAAATGGTTCTCTGGTGTGCAGACTCAAGAAAAGTTTGTATGGACTTAAACAATCACCACGCTGTTGGAATAACGAGTTTCGAAAATTCTTGAGAACTTTCAATTTTTACCAAACTAATGCAGATCCGTGTGTCTATGTGGGAGGAATCCATGGGAACAAGATTTACTTATTACTTTTTGGTGATGATGGTTTGTTGATGTCAAAGTCGAAAAATGTCATTGAAAAAGTTTTAGACGAATTGAGAAAAAATTTCAAAATAACTACTGCAGATGGAAGTTGTTTCGTTGGAATAAAGATCCATTCGAACAGAGAAGAGGTATAATTGCAATAAGTCAAACAAGATTCATCGAAAAAGTTTTGAAGAAATTCAATATGTCTGAATGTTCTGATATGAGTATTCCTGTGGATCCAGGTGTACGTTTGAAGAAAGGAACCGGTCAGTTAGATGTGAAAATTCCCTTCCGCGAAGCCGTGGGAACTTTATTGTTTATAGCAATAAACATACGTCCTGATATTGCATATGCAGTGAGTTATCTGAGTCAGTTTCTGGATTGTTTCACGATTTATCATTGGATTGCACTCAAAAGAATTATGAAATACTTGAGTGGAACGAAAGAATATGGTATAGTATACCAGCGAAATGATGATAGTTTAATCTGACTGGTTATACCGATGCTGACTACGCAGAAGATTTGGATTCCAGAAAATCAAGAAGTGGATATGTTTTCACGATAAATGCATCACCAGTGACGTGGATGTCACAGAGATAGCCAGTTGTAGCCTTGTCAACTACTGAAGCCGAGTAAACCGCACTTTCTTTCGGGGGAAGAGAAGCTTTATGGTTGAGAAGAATGCTTGAAGAATTGGAAATCGTCGAATGCTCCTCAACACCTATGAACGTGGACAACCAGAGTGCCATCAGACTGGCAAGTAATCCAGAATTTCATAAAAGATCGAAGCATGTCGATGTGAGATTTCATTTTGTTCGTGAAATGGTTGAAAAAGGTGAAATCAAGATCCAATACATCAATTCGAAGTTACAACTGGCAGATATTTTTACGAAGCCGTTACCGAAAAGTATATTCGTTCTCAATCGAGAAAAACTGAAAATTTTGCACCTTAATGAAATAGAGGGATTATTGAAATAAATGATTTCATTATGGTGGTATCTACGAGGTTTTTCTTTTATTTGAAATGGCTATCTATTTAATGATGTTGCCATAATGTGTTATTGATATTTTATGCATGTAGTTGTTTCAAATAAATACAAAAAAGTCTCTTTTGCAATTTTTGCTGTTATATATATATACTCTGCATTTACCTATAATAGTCAAAAGTATTATAACTACAAAAAATGTTAATATGTACTAATAATGCAAAATAGATGAATTGGTGATTTGACCGTATACCTTTCTCTGTCATGGAATTAAGAAAAACAGAAATAAATTTGCAATCGATCATCAAAAAATAATTGTTGTCATTGTACTGCCTAAAAATCAATCCTAATATCGATCATTTTAATGCAGAATCGCGGTTAATATGTCAAAAATCTAAAGATGCGCATAAAAAAGCAAATGACATTTCATCAAAATTCAGCAAAAGGTAACATACAGTGAGTCTGCTTAAGTTGGCTACATATAGGAAACTTTTTTATTATTGATTTTACGACAAAAATTTATTCTTCATAAATAGTTTTACATGGTCTAAAACCCATGATGCAACCATCAGATATTGAATTTTATCAATCTTATATGAGGTATGTAAAAAGATATGAATTTTACCCAAGATAACTTTATATTTCACAATATCGAAAATTGTTATTTTGAAAAGTTGTTTGGAATTGAAAACTGTGTCTCAGTATGCAATTACATCCTTCCAATTGGAAAAATAATTTTTTTACCATTTTTTTTTAAATTATCAATATCACATTTATCATTTTTATTTATTACAAACATGTCAACCTTTCTGTTCTGTTTAGAAATTGATAAGCAAATTCTAATGAAACAAAATTTTATAAATGATAAATGTTCGGTATTGCTAATTTGAGAAAAATTTGTGAAAAATAATTTTTACAATTAGAAGAATGTAAATGCATATTCGAACATAGTTTTTAATTCTAACTAACTTTTTGTTAAGAAAATTTTTGATATTGTGAAATATAAAGTTACTTTACTCTTGAGAAAATTTCCTATTTTTTGTCATTCTTCGTATAAAATTAATGAAATTTGATATTTAATGATTGCATCTTGGGTTTCAGACTATGCAGAACTTTTTATGAAGAATAACTTTTTTTCTAAAAATCGATAATAAAAAAGTTTCCCATATGTAGCTAACCTAAGCAGACTCACTGTATGTAAATGAACGAGCAGTTCATTTGACGTTACAAGTTACTGTTGTTAGATCAATAATCAAAAATTTGTCATGTTGACTTCACGTTTCTCGAGTTGTTGATGTTACCACGATAACTTTGAAAAACCAGCAGTTTTGAAAGTTTGATTCAAACACGCTGTGGCGTGCTTCAAATAAATAAAATGGGGCACCAATAAAAAAAACAGAAAATTTCTGGTGGCGTTAGACTGACAGTCTGCCCACTTTCCTACTTTTAACACGATATCAAACTCTAAATGAGTTGAAGCATCATTATAATAGAATTAAGATAGTTAGTCAATGTCTGTGGAATCGGCATTGGACCCAAACGCGAGTGTCATCTACCGTGTAGTTACAAACATGAATATCTGACGTCATTTCAATGCAGGGTTTTTCAAAAAACCCTGATTTAATGATATGCTATTGTTTCAATCAAGTTACGACATGACTTGGAAGCCAGATCACTGAAGTAACGACATAACTTGGATGCCAGATCACTGTCGCCATCTACATGTCGCATCCATTTGAATCCAATATTGGTCCCATAAGGTTGGCTTACTATCTCACTTCTATTCAAACAATGCTTAAAGCCTACTGAGGAATATTTATAGTTATTCTAATATGTATGTTCAATTTCAGACAAAATCGATTCCCCATACAGTGCGAAGGAGTTACATCGTCGGAGCATCTTTTGAAGAAACAACTTTACCTGCCGACGGAACTATCACGGCTTGGTTCAACAATGACCCTTACCATAGCCCCGGGATAGCGTTAGCTTTTGTTCTGGACAGCATTTATAGGACGTTGATTTATGCAATTGATAAAACTACTGATAATAGCATTGAATACATAAATCACCCTCTTCCGTATTCGACGAAAACCCAACTCGATAAACTCACGACCAGCGAAAACTCGGGATTCCAAATGGCATTCAATACTGGGTTCAGTATGAGCTTTGTTTCCTCCGTTTATGTCCTCTTCGTCGTCAAAGAAATCGTGTGTGGCTCTAAACACTTGCAGTTCGTCTCCGGAGTTAAAAGATACGTATTCTGGACCACCAATGTTGTGTGCGATTTATTGACGTATTTGACAACGATTACATTATTTCTCATTACGTTGGTCTGCTTCCAGGAAGAAGGATTCACTACTCCTGCCCAAATCAGTAAGTTTTTAAGAATACGGTACTTTCTTATTCAAAGAACCCCGCACGAAAATATATGATATTTTGGCTCATTATGGCTTCTAGTTATTTTGATGGTGAAAAGACATTTCTCGTACTAATAGGATTGACCAGGGTGTGGGTAAATCAAATACAACGTACAAACGTCAGGTAATAGGGTGGTATAATTTCCTTTCTGAATCAAACAAGGTGTATATCAAGTGTTTACCAAGAGAGCAAGATAATTCAATAGAGATAGCACTGACTAATTGTTGTATGGAGTGGGCAGCTAGATAACCAGCAATGAATAAACGTTCTACTCAAGCCCACTCTACACGCCAAGCAGGGCTGGACTAAGGTAAAGCACTACAAAAGCCACAAGAATTCCCCTTTGAGTATCGATACCTGAGGTGCACAACTAGCGTAAATGTAAGTAATGGTTATGAGCAATTCGTGAATAAAATACTATATTTCACTTGGTTTTAGCATCTAAAAAGTCGGCATTCAGGCCATACGTTGGAGGTAACTTGAAATTAGTAGGAAAGACACAGCTCACTTGATTAAGAGGCTTCTGGCGAGATGGCAAGCAGTGGAAATCATGCAGCGTACTACTAGCAAATAAGGTTTGGCCTACTCAGCATAAATCTACCACTTAGCAACAGGATGGAGTGAGGTTGGCCCCTCTGTTATCATCTCTCGCACTAGCATTAGCGTATCAGGAGAATAGCCAATCTCTACGCTGGAAGAAATACTGCTTTCGAGTGTGAGGAACTTGTGCTGTACCCGGTATGGGAAATGGAGTAACCCCAATTAAACAAAAAGGCCCTGCAATGGAAATGGAACTATTGTAATTGTTAAACGGTAGTTTAGCTGAGTTCTGGTATAATAATGAACCTAACATACCTCGATGTGGGGTGGCCTTGAGTATCTACTCAGGTGAGTGATTTCAATTGAAATTTGGCAACTGTGAGCAAATCCCCTTAGGAACAGTCAGGGGACCTTCCTTTGACTATTATTTTCCAACAAATACCAAGGTTTTCTCAAGAAAATCCGCCAAATCGCGAGACATGTTTCCCAACCTTCCTAGGTCACAAAAAAAAGAACGCCTCGAGAATACCCTTTCTTCTAGCTCAAAAATCCCTCTCCCCTCTAGTTACTTTCAATGGCTCTCCTTAAATTCTAGGTTGAGAATACTGGCTGTCCAAACAGAGAACGAAATTAGTTCAAATACAGTCTGAGCTGTCAAACAAAGTGAGGTTACGTTACTATTGTTATTATTCATAACCCAGATAAATTTGCTATTCATTCCTCTAACTATGGAATATATTCGCCACCACAACTGGTATTCTGCTATACTCAATGTGAATCAACAGGATTATCCAAGCGATGAACCCTTTGGACTTTCAATTACCACGGAAGCAGCTTCGGTGAGTTTTACGTAAGGTTATCTTTTCACTAACTAATCACCTTTTATTTCAGAATTCTCCACGACTGGATTATGGATCTGGTGAATTAATATATTTCAGTCTGATATCTGGAAATTATTATAATAAACTGACTTTTGGAAGTAGTTCGTATAATTTCTGAATAAGTACTATGTATCCTTTGTAACTTTCTGGTAAGCTCAAAGTAACCCGTAACATGCTCTTGGTCAAATTGGCTGAAATTGAATTGAGTTATAGTGATATCAGTCATTAGGAAAATGTATTTTAATGATTTTGTGTGTGTCGTTTCTAAGATGTAAATGGCCAATGTTCGTAAAAACGTCGTAGGGCGTAGGATTGACAAAGAAAAAGACTGTTTTGTTAGTCGAAATGAGACAAATTTGGATGAATATGTATTTGTTGAAACTCTTTGGACATGTCTAACTTTAATCCTATCAATGATAGTACATTAGGGTGTATACGGGGCATATCGAAAAATTACGTTTTTCAAGTTTTTTCTAGCACTATTCTGGAACTAATCAGTTATTTTTGTATTAAGTGCTTAAAATTTTTTCAGTAAAATCGTATTCAAACATTTTTACTGTCTGAAAAAAAAATAAGTCCAAAATAACTAAATAATACTTTTCTTTTGAATACATGTTATATGTACAGGGTGTCCCAAATTCGAGCCTCACCATTGGGATCTCGGAAACCAGAAGAGGTACGAGGTCGGTTAAATGAAGGCAAAGTTGCGCAATTTGGTGCTCATCAAAACGCAGCTTTCATATTTGAAAAATTCCCAATACTTCCGAAGATTTTTGAAAAAAAACGATTATTCGCGATTTCATTTTAATTTTTTTGTGACTCTATTTGAATAAATATAACAAAACAAATTTCACATTCTCATTGCTACTTTTTCTGTTCTACAAGATGGTGTTATCAGATTTTCAAACAGACGTTTCGTATTTGAGCTGCCATCATCAACTTTGTTTTTTTAAATACGGCCCTGGATTTTTTATTATGGATTTGAAAATCTTCTAATGTCCCAAAACAAATGATGTATCGCACTTATTCAAAAAGTTTATATTAATAGCATTTTCCATAAGAACTCTTGTGTTAGAGAGAGACAGAGAATAGATTTTTGGTAAGATCTTAGCAGGACAACGTTGAAATAATTGTTTCGAAAAAGAACGATACATCATTGTTTTAAGGACCTCAGAAGCTCCTAAAAATTGATATAAAACAATGTGTGATGTTCAACAATAGGCATGATGTTTTAATTATTCCAAAAAAAAGTCGAACAAAAACTATAAAATTGAATACCCAACGAAAGTTAAAGCAAATATTCAAATTGTAATCCACCTGCTTGAATGCACTTTCGTGTCAGTCTGTGAAGTTTATGGATGGCACGCTGAATGGTCCTTCCCTGATCTCCCTTATTAGGTCTTGTCGTAATATTTTTGAGAAACCCCCAAAGAAAGTAGTCTAGAGGGTTTAGGTCGAGGCATCTAGCTGGCCAACGTATGGGACCTTGGATGGTTTGAGTAGTGCAGAAATACTTTTTGGATCTTGTCTACGTGTACCTGGAGATATTGTGATTTCAAATTCAAAGGCAGAGTTGTCTCACCAGGAATTTTTGAAAACATTGCAAGAGTCTATGAGGAATATGAAAATTAGAGAACAAGCCCCACCTCACGGTGAAAAGAAAGTTTTTTCACAAAGAAATACTTCCCATGTGTTGTGACGTCTGTTTAGATCTAAATTGTTTCAAAGCAAAAAAAACGTCTGCCTGGTAACCCTTACCTTTGGGAGAGCTGGGTCGTGGTTTAATCCTTCTTATATAAATCTGCCAGGTGTCGGGGGCGCAAGCTACACCTGGGCGCCAGCCAAAATAAAGATTTCGACGAGGAGGGGAAAAACAGATATCAGAACAGCTTGGAATTGAAAACAACTCGTATTTAAAAAAATATAATAAAAATGTATATTCAGGAAATATTTTAACTCAGAGGCAAAATTTGTATATAGAAAATTATATAAGTAAACAAGTATTATTAAGTTTCACTTTGACACAATGAATACACAATGATAATCATATTAATAATAATGATTTCAAAAGAAAAATATAGGGGGTTGGATAATACTTGACTCTGACAAAAAGGGGACGTTACTTATTTGAAAATATAGTGAAAACTTAGCTAGGTAGTTCCACAAACAGCTGTTTGGAGATTACAACAAAATTGCAATTTCTGAACCAAAAAAAAATCAATATATTTAACTAAAATGGACATTAACCCTTATCTGGGTTTTTTTATTAAGAATTCAAAATAATTTATAACTACTCACAGGAGCTTCGAAAGTACTTATCTTACTCCCTGTGCGTGATAGCAGGTCATAGTATTCTGGAACTGGTTGCGGGAATAAGTTTTCCAAAAAAAAAGACAACGCTCTGCTTGCATAACGTTGTAGACGCTCAGGCCACACCTGCCTAACGCTTTTCTATTCCTTGTCTGGGGAAAAGCCAGGGAAATCAATCAGGTGGGTGTCTGGATATAATAGTCGACCAAAAAAACAGGATCACTTCCAGAGATCGCTGGTTTTGAGTACGTATACTCCGATACCGATTCGTACAGTTAAATTTTCGGTATTCACCGTGATCTTGTCGTTTCACGGAGCAAATACACAAAACTCATTAGGCAATACAAAAAACCTAAAGAAAATTTTGTTAGTCGATACCATTTTCAAGAGACTTGAAATTTCTGACCTTAGTTGTTATTAGGTTTCTTTTTCTGCAACAGCACATTGTTCTTTACGACAAATATGTCTTCCTGCTACACAATTCAGTGCTCTTTGCCAAACCGCTGAAATATCAGACAGTCCCCCCCAATACTCTCATTGGTTGAGGTATTCGGATAACGAACTTACTGGTTTTTTAAACTGACCGGAGCTGTTTCCTTCCTGATAGATAGGTGATTATTTTAACGTGCTCGTACTTTGAACAAATATTTACAGGGTGGAAAATTGAACCGTTACAGTGTTCATGAGGATAGATAGGGTTAAAAAACCATTAGAGACCCCATACTCAGGTCCACATAAAGTTTTTGAAAGATCCGAAAAATACTTCACTATTATAGTAAATGGAAAGAAAAAAAAAAATATCAGTAGACAGACTCAAGCCAGCTTTTCTAGAATTTCCTGAAGGTGATGTTTTGGAAAAGCAGAAGGAAATACATAAAAGAAAGGAAATTAAATCATCAACAGGGAGCCAAACTGAAGATTCGGTTCCATCTTACACAACTCGATCCGGGAGAAAAGTTCATTTTCGTTTGTAGTTTTTTTTTGTAAGGGGGGTATAATGTAGTGCCCTACAAATACCTATTTTTGTATACCTTGTATAAAGAATGTTAGGGAGTCAAAAGATAGGATTGTCAGATTTTATTGTCAATTTTGATGAGCAATATACATCAAACCAAAAATCGTATTTTGGTAGTTATTATAAATACTGTCAAGTTGTTATAAAAACTGTCATAAGAAAAATACTTGAAATTAGTTATTAAAGAAGCAGTAAAATATATATCATATCATAAACATACAATTTACTCAAAGTGAGAAGAATTAGAACAAGTATTGAACAGCCCAGCCAGAAACTAATTCAAACCAAGAGATTTTTAAGAGTGACATTTTTTTTGACAAGACATTTCTCGATTTGGAACAGTTTATAGACCAGTCAATATGAATATTAGTGAACCAGATTATATCGGATAAAAAACATGTCAGAAACAAGAAAAAAAGAAAAAAAATGGAAATAATGTTTGCAGAACCACCCAGTGCACTGAATTAGAAGAGTCCTGTAACGGAGACAATACCATGGAATGCACCCAAATAGATTATAAAAAGCAAAATAAAGAAAGTGATCCCGAGGAAACCATAATACATTTAAAAGAAGAAAATTTATTACTGAGAAAAATAATTTCTGACATAGAATCAATTATCACAGAAATGGCAAGAAATATCAAATTATTAACCAAAGAAAATTGTTCCTTACAATAAAATTATGATCTGATTCTTTCTAATATTGTAGAAAATGATACGATTATGGAGAGCCTAAATAAAATAAATGGAAGGATGGATATTTTGGAAAAGAACAATGCCAGTATATCAACACCATCATATTCTGAAATCCTACAATCAAACAACTGTAGAAACAAGATCAGTAAAAGTGAAACATTCATAGTAAAACCAAAAATTACTCAAGAAGCCAAAAAAACTTAAAATGATTTAGAAAAAAATGTTCATGTGAGTGTATTGAAAATTGGTATTGAATCATTGAAAAAAACCAGGGATGGCGGTGTAGAAATTCAATGTAGGGATAAAGAAGATTGTCAGAAAATCAAATAAATAATCAATGAAAAATTACCTCGGCAATATATATCAGAAATCAAACAACTATTAAAACCAAAGATTAAAATTCCAAATTTGAAGATAGATCGTTCGAAAACAATGGAAGAATTAGAGGTAGAAATTAAACGCCAAAATAGAATAATACAGGGTGATGATTATTTTCATATTGATTTCATAAAAAAATTCAGTGATAGAAGCTGTTCGACTGTATTTGCAGAGGTTAGCGGAAAATTATTGAACAAAATTATACAAAACAATAATAAATTGTTCGTTGGTTGGCAAAACATTACAGTGTACGAAAACAATCACTTGTCACAATGCAAGAAATGTTTCCGTTATAAACATAATCATATTAAATGTAAGAATGAAATAACATGTCCACGCTGTGCTGGTAGTCATAGAATGGAATCATGTGAAAACCTTGAAAAATTGAAGTGTGTCAATTGTGCTTTTTCCAATACAATGTTTTAAAAAAAAATATATAATACTGATCATTCAGCTACTGATAAAAATTGTCCACCATACCAGTTTTATGAAAAACAACTAACATCTCAAATTGATTATATCCTGTAGTAATATAAGTCTCAGATAAATTATGGATAAAGACGATTTCAGCAAACTTTTGGAATAACCCTTATTAGAAAGTCAAAAACCACTTGGAGAAAATGAAATTGGCATATTAAATATTGATTCAAGATCAATCAAGAACAAAATGGACACACTTGAAGTTATCATTAATGAAATAGGAATAATACTTATTTATGTACCAAGGACGAAAAACTGTCTATTATAGTCGAGCCTGCAAATTGATAGCCGAGGCGCAGCCGAGGATAGCAAGCAGGCGAGACAGTAGACAGTTTTTCGCCGAGGTGCATATTACATTTTTTCGTCGACCTCTACATACCTTTATGAAAGTAAGTACTCGCATGTTTGCTGGCCTCAGCTACGTCCAACTCTTCGAACTGCAGACTCGATCATAATTTTAATGAATATAAACAAAATGTATTTGAAATGTAACAACTCTCTATTTCAATTATACTACAAAATTAAATCAATCTCGAAGATGAATATTGAACGTACAGTTTGTGCAATTATTGATATCAATTCCTGCTGTCGAAGAAGATGCAAGAGACAAGTTTTGATTTTGGGTACTTGTTGATGCAACTTCAGATGCAGGTGCTCCAACAGCACCATTTCCAAAACTTCTCTCTTGAAGTGCTTTACCTGAAATCTAGCGGATTTCGTAAATAATTAATTTGACAACAGCAAATGACAGTTATTGTCACTGGCGCCTATGTATTAATTAAAACGTGGATTTACGAAAATGACAATCGCCGCTCTCGTACCGTGCCGTATCATAGTGACCACAGCGGACGAAAAGAGTTTGCGGACGAAAAGTGTTTGCGGACGAAAAGTACTTGCCTTCAAAAATAGTCGATTTTTCGTCCGGAAATTAGTACGTAAAATGTAATTTTTTGCAGAGGTCGACGAAAAAAATACTTATAGTAACAGAAACTTGGTTATCTAAAGAAGAGGAACAATATTTCAACTTCAAAAATTTCAATTCTAAATTTTCAAGTAGAACCAAAAGAGGAGGAGGCGTTGGAATTTTTGTTCATGATGATTTGGAATTCGAAGTTTTGGAAACATTAGAAACAGAAGTTAATTACTTAGCGATCAAACTGAAATATCCAGATATGATCATTCCAACAATTTACAAACCTCCAAAATTCAGTAATGTCAACTTTTTAAATATATTGGAAGAAAAATTGAACAATATCAATACCTTCAATAAAAAATGTTTCTTTTTTGGAGATATGAATATCAACATATTGAATGATAACAAAAACACCAAGAGTATACTAGACATTTATACTTCCAACAATTTTAATCTATGTAATAAAATAATTCCAACAAGATGTGGGACACAGAGTGCAACGCTAATAGACCATATATCAACCAACAAAAAAGAAGAACAAAATTTATCTGTGATAGAAAATTCTATTAGTGACCACAAAATTCAAATGTTGAGTACAATTTATGAGGGGAAAAAGAAATCAGTATACCGTGTTAAGGTGGGATTTCCAAGCTACGTCTAGCGTTCGCGGCCGGCATCTACGTTCAGCAGTAACGGCTGGCCGCGACGATTGTTGGATTTGCTTGAAGCGTCTGGCGTCTGCGTTTTTGTAATAAAATCATACCCCTTGTGCGTTTTGTGTTCTGGTTGACTGCTGTTTAAAAGTGAAAATTGCTTGTTGCCATAATGAATGGGAATTAATGTTTCAGTATCGTATACCTCCGCAAATTTCGCAACTTTTCTGCGGATAAAATGGCCGCCAGTCATGCTGGACCAATGACATATTACGGATAGACTTCGTATTTACGTTTCGAGCAGCCGTCACATTCTAAGCACTATTTTTATTGCAGCTTGTTTCGCGGAAAATAGTTGACCAAAAACCCAAAACTCTGCAAAGCTAAGTTTCTAATGTATTACCTGCTTAATTACAATGTATATAAGCAAATAATTGCAGCGAAATAAGCGGCCGTAAAACTTGTCCTTAGAATGTGACTCTGTGTTGACCGCTGCTATTGATGTAAATAACGGAGTACCATGTCCATAGCCATTTTTTTCGCAAAAAAATTCAAAATTCACGAGTGCATAAACGAGACTTACTGAGAGAAGAGAATGATGACGACTATACTGAATCAACAATAATTATCTGAATAAACTGACAATTATCTAACTTATCGATAAAAATATTGGGGGAAACACAAATAAACTAAATGACTCCATGACTCCCTGCTATTCACAAAACTCAATTCTATTAATAATGTTTTCTGAACCAAGTAAAAAGAAAAAAAGAATTCTTTATTTAATACATTTACATGGATAAAAATGTGCAAATTTCGTTCCACATATTTTCCAGAATTTGACAATCTTTGAAGTCTTTGTGTGAATGGTCATGAAGGCAGGGATATTTACATACTTGATTAATCGAAATTTCGTCGCCTGTATTGGTAAATTTCTGTGACACGTTGTAGTAATAATAGTAATATCCACCATGCTTATTTCACATTGAAATAATGTTACTGCTGGTGTCGGCGTTCGCGTCTTGACATGTTTTTGAGCAGTCGGGACGAGGCCGTCGACGGCCGGACGCTGAGACGATGAGTCGCGCCACTTCAAACAAAACAGTTGCATTGAAAATTCGTTGAATGTGTCACTAACGGCCAGACGTCGCGGCGGGCCGCAAACGCTGGACGTCGCTAGGAAATCCCACCTTTAGCCACTTCAAATATTATGATAAAAAAAAGTTGACAAATGAACTATTGAATTTCCAAAATTCTATGGAAAATTTTGAAGATCCCAATTTTTTATATAATGAATTACTTGATATTTTTCATTCCTGTGCCCAATCAAGAACTATCAGAATTGAAGAAGACTCCAAAATCTGGTTCACAAGTGAAATAGCAAAATTGATAAAATTAAGAGACAAATATTTTCGGCAAAAGAAACATAACCCTGGAAATGAGTATTATAGTAATTTATACAACTATCAAAATAAACTTGTTAAGAACACAATAAGGACTACAAAGAAGAAATATTACGAAGAAAATTTGGAAAACAATTGATAATATATTGCGTAACAGTCCCAAGAATAGCAGTTTAATACAATCCATCAAAATCAATGACAAAAAATTGAAAACCCGGTAGAAATTTGTGAATAATTCAATAAACATTTTGTCACTGTTGGAGAAAGGCTAGCATCTAAAATACCTGTATCAACCCAAGATTACCCAGAAAAAACGGAATCATCATCGATATTCCTAGAACCTCCAAGTCAAGAAGAAATTTTGAATATTATTGAGAAACTGAACCCTAGAAAAGCTTGCGGATTTGACAAAATTGATGTTAAAATTGTAAAAATTGTCAAATCTGAAATTGCACCAATTTTAGCATGCATATTTTCAAAATCATTTGAGTTGGCTATAATACCAGATAAAATGAAAATTGCTTTGGTTTCACCCTTATATAAAAATGGTAAAAAAACGATTTAAATAATTTTAGGCCTATATCCATACTTCCAATCTTTTCAAAAATATTAGAAAAAAAAGTTAATTGTAGGCTCTACGAGTATTTGGAAGAAAAAAGTATTCTATTTGATCACCAATATGGATTTCGTAGATCCAGAGATACAGAAAGAGCAACACAAGATGTAATATCCGTCATTCAAGAAAAAGTTGATAGCGGTAAAAAATGTGCCATATTATCTCTAGATTTATGTAAAGCTTTTGACACTGTTGACCATGACATTTTATTGAAAAAATTGGATAAAGTTGGTATTAGAGGGCATGTTCATAATTGGTTTAAAAACTTTTTAACCAATAGAAAACAGTATGTGTGTATTGGAGAAAATAAAAGTCAGTATAAGAATGTGAATTATGGAGTACCACAGGGATCTGTATTAGGACCAGTACTATTCCTAATTTATATCAATTCTATTTCTTTTTTAAAACTGAAAGGGACCCTTAAATTATTTGCAGATGATACAACAATAATTTATTTTGGACCTGAGCTAAAATTCATTGAAAGTAATATCAAGTACGATATTTCCAGGATTATGTCATGGTTACAGTGTCATAAATTAACATTGAATTTTTCTAAATCCTCATACATGTTTATATCAACAAAAATAATGAGAAACACCTTTCCACCTAAAGAATTTGAAAATAATCACATAATATACAAAAATTGTATAAAATTAACATTGATGAAACTCTTAGTTGGCAAAAGCATATAGAAATTGTTCGAAAAAAAATATCTCCCATTATCGGTATTCTTTATAAGATTAGAGGGTACTTAGAAAGAAAAATTTTAATGAATATTTACTTTAGTTTCATATATTCTAGATAACAATATTTAGTATCTATATGGGGATCTGCCAAAGCTTCTGTATTAAAACCTCTTAAAAAAACTGCAAAACAAATCAATCAAATGCATAAACAAATTGCCTCATTTAGAACCTACTGAAAATTTATATAGACCAAAAAATTTATTGAATTTGTATTCACTTTATAAATTGAGGGTGTGTTCATTTATTCATCTTAGTAGAATAAAAAAGAAATATACCAGTTTAAATTTTCATGATAACATTGCAATTCATAACTATGGAACAAGGAATGTTCATGAACTGCACACCAATAGAATCAGGACTGAAATTGGAAAAAAAATATAATGCATAATGGTATACTTATTTATAATAAACTACCAAGCACATTGAGAAATATTAAATGTTCTTCAAAATTTAAGTATAAATTAAAACAATATTATAAGGAATTAATCTGATTTGACAATTTATTATATATATTTATGTATGTGTGTGTGTATATGTATGTATATATATGTGTGTATAAAAGGAAGTTATTTATGACATCTACAGTCACTAGTTGAAACTTAATTTGGCACAAACCAAGGAATCCAAAAGTAGAGGTTTGTCCACAAATTGACAGGCAGCCAACAATTCGTTGTTCTGACCAACCCGAAGTTCAATCAAGTTTCTAATACGTTATGAGGAACGCAAGCAGAATCTAAGTGAAAATTAAGTTTCAACTAGTGACTGTAGATGTCATAAATAACTTCCTGTTATATCTGCCTTGCCTTCACGGTATTAATTCTTGATTGGATTTGTTTTGATTTCGAGAGCTCCATAAATCCTTTCTGATGAGTGCGTTAGCACGAAACAGCTGTCAAAGGTTGGAACTCTCGGAATTAAAACGAAATATACTCTATTTTCACTTATATGTGAATATATATATATATATATATATATATATATATATATATATATATATATATACAGTGACCGGCAGAAAGTACGCATCATATGGGAATTTTTTTTATTAATAAATTTTGACAAATATTGATACTTGCAATCGCTTCTGCATCAAAAGAAACCCCAAAAGACGTTGTACAGTGCCGTTCGTCTTTTCGAGGTTGGCGGGAAATTTAAAAAAATTGAAAATTATTTCTCAAAACACACTTGTTTGTGAAAATATCGAGAAATGTTAATAAGAAAAGTTGTTCAGATTGACATTTTATAGCTATGTACAAGTTTTGAAAAAGATCTGAGATAAAAAAATAAAAATCAATTTTTTGCCACAAAAAAAAAATCTTTTTGGAAACATACATTTTTGACGAAGAAACTCATTAGTAAAGCCAACACTAATATTTCAAATAATGTTTTGTGAAGATTCGCAAGCTATTCCTATTTTATTCGGAGAAAATTTGAAATCTGTGATTTTGCAGTGTGATCAGCTGCTTCATAAGAAGTCACTGAAATATCTACAGGACATTATAATTCCGATACTTTTTATTATTAATTAAGAACCAAGTATCTACACAATTTCAATTTGAAATTCTTAATATGTCCTGTAGATATTTCAGTGACTTCTTATGAAGCAGCTGATCACACTGCAAAATCACAGATTTCAAATTTTCTCCGAATAAAATAGGAATAGCTTGCGAATCTTCACAAAACATTATTTGAAATATTAGTGTTGGCTTTACTAATGAGTTTCTTCGTCAGAAATGTATGTTTCCAAAAAGATATTTTTTTTGTGGCAAAAAATTGATTTTTATTTTTTTATCTCAGATCTTTTTCAAAACTTGTACATAGCTATAAAATGTCAATCTGAACAACTTTTCTTATTAACATTTCTCGATATTTTCACAAACAAGCGTGTTTTGAGAAATAATTTTCAAATTTTTTAAATTTCCCGCCAACCTCGAAAAGACGAACGGCACTGTACAACGTCTTTTGGGGTTTCTTTTGATGCAGAAGCGATTGCAAATATCAATATTTGTCAAAATTTATTAATAAAAAAAATTCCCATATGATGCGTACTTTCTGCCGGTCACTGTATATATGTATATGATACGAAACAGGAAATTATATGTATATATATATATGTATATATACATATATATATATATATATATATATATATATATATATATATATATATATATACATATTATTTATTCAAAAAATTTAATTTTGATGTTTCCCTAATCTAAGCAGCATATGTTTCTTGGGAATAATAAAGTTATAATTATTATCATTATTATTTATTAGGGAATAATTAATTTAATAAATTTTTAACACATCTCACATTATGAGGTGGTGCACCGTCTTGTTGCCACCATAGTTGATGTAATACACCCAAAGGTTCTTCCATTAAGGAATCCAATATATTGGTCCTTATTAATTCTGCATATCTATCGGAATTTAATTTTCCTTGAATAAAAAACGGGCCGATAATTTTATTGTGCCACATACCGACCCATTACGTTAAATGATTGTCGTCCCTGAGGTCTTACGTCTTGATTCTGCCTTGGGTTTTCTATCGACCAATGGTGTTCGTTATGTCTGTTAAATAGTCCATCTGTTGAAAAACTGCATTCATCTGTACATATAGTTTTATTTAGGAAATCATCATTTTCATTAATTTTATTTTGCAACCAGTTACAAAATTCTAATCGTCTCTCAGCATCGCCAGGTCTTAGTGTTTGACTAATATGGATTTTGTAAGGTTTATATCCACGCTTATTTAAAGTTCTCCAAACTCTTATCCGAGGTAATCCTACTTCTTCCGAGAAAACTCTTACTGAAGCTCGAAGATTATTATTGGCCTTAAAAAATTATTTAAAATTATTCATTTTACTTTCTACTTTGTAACAGTTTTCAAACTTACAGTGTTCAAGATAACTTGTTCTTCTTCTGGATCGATTCGTGTTCCATATTCAACCCTTGGCTCAACAAAACTTCCTTAGTGAGCTAAATTATTATCAATATTAGCAAAATAACTATAATGCGGCTGCCGTTTTTCTGGATATTCCAACAAATAGCGCTCACAAGCCGTTTTTGAATTTCGATTCGAAATATAATAAATCCTTATCATGTCTCGTTTTTCTTCGTTAGAAAAAGTCATTTTCGTTTAATAAGCGTTAACGATTAGTGAACGAACAGTGAACTGTCAAAATATTGGATAATTTAAACATTAACAAATGAACTAAGATAGCCAGAATGGACGATGCACAGCCACTTTGATAAAATGCAATTATTTTTGTAAATGAATCCTAAGGCATAGAGTTTGAGGGATGACACTTCAATTATATTAATTATTAACCACCCACTTTTATGTTAGTTTATGAGTTTTACGCAGTGCGTTATTGCAAAAAAGTTTGTTTAGCTCTATTAAAAATCTAATTTTTGTCTCTCTCTAACTCATGAGTTCTTATGAAAAATGCTATTAATATAAACTTTTAGAATAGGTGCGATACATCATTTGTTTTGGGACATTAGAAACTTTTAAAATCTATAATAAAAAATCCAGGGCCGTATTTAAAAAAACAAAGTTGATGATGGCAACTCAAATACGAAACGTCTGTTTGAAAATCTGATAACACCATCTTGTAGAACAAAAAAAGTAGCGAAGAGAATGTCAAATTTGTTTTGTTATATCTATTCAAATAGAGTCACAAAAAAATAAAAATTAAATCGCGAATAATCGGTTTTTTCCAAAAATCTTCGGAAGTATTCGGAATTTTTCAAATATGAAAGTGGCGTTACAATGAGCACCAAATTGCGCAACGTTGCCTCCATTTAAACTACCTCGTATCTCTTCTGGTTTCCGAGATCCCAATGATGAGGCTCGAATTTGGGACACCCTGTACATAGATGAAGCAATGACCTTGGAGACACATATAGATAGTATCTGTAAAAAACTTAACTCAGTTTGTTATAGTATGAGAGTCCTAAAAAATACACTAACTATATTACCCAAAAAACAGTGTTCCATGCAAACTTTGAAAGTCTCTTGAGGTATGGTATTATATTCTTTGTAGGTAGTAAAGCGATGTATCGAATATTCACTTTACAGGAAATAAGTTTCAGAATAATGACCAACCTAAAAATAAATGAGTCTTGCTGAGGAAAATTCAGGAATCAAAAAAATCTAACTACCTTTGGAATATACATACAAGAATGCCTTCTGTTCTTTTTCAAAAACACACATTTGTTTGATGATTGCATACCACAGAACGCGCTGGTGTCGTTAACCCCAACAACCACTCCCCACGTCCGTAAGGTGAGTGATTATTGGGTCCGAGAATCATGTGCCCTGAGCAGACGGAGCGAACCAAGAATAACGGCCTTCTGCATTCGTGCTGCTAAGATTTCTGCCATATTACGGCAAGCAGCTATTATCTTCAAATTGGAGAGCAGTGTGTCCATCATTCCACCAAGGACTGATATGATCAGAACCACCATTTTGACAAAATGGTCCGGATACAACCTGCGGAGTTCAAAGAGAAGATCTCGATATTTAGTCCGTTTTTTCTCCTCTTTTCGAACGATATTCATTTCGCCTGGAGCGGAAAACTCCACGACGAATATCGTTTTACTTTGGTGGTCGAGGAGGACAACATCAGGCTTATTGGCTTGTATTTGCCTGAGGGTGGGAAATGAGTAGTTCCAATAGATTCGGCATCTCTCATTCTCCACCACGGACTCAATATCCCCCGGAACATAAGGCAACACCGGTGTCTCGTCTATACCGTACGGGTGTCGTAGATGGTAGTACAACACTCGTAGAGCCGCGTTGTGCCTGTGGACATAGGCTGAGACCGCATAACATGGACATGCTGATAGCAGATGCATTACGGTCTCAGGAGCCCCACGACATGCCCTGCATCGGGTGTCAGGGACGTCTATACCCATCACGCGACTACGGTAGACAAGGGTGTTGAAGACACCATCCTGGCAAGCCATTATGAATCCCTCGGTCTCCGACTTTAGCTCACTCGACCTGAGGAGGGCAAAGGTCAAGCTTTTGGATAAGCCAATGTCTTCGATGTTGTGAAAGAAGACACCATGCATTGGCTTATCCATATGTATTATTATTATTATTATTATTATTATTATTATTATTATTATTATTATTATTATTATTATTATTATTATTATTATTATTATTATTATTATTATTATTATTATTATTATTATTATTATTATTATTATTATTATTATTATTATTATTATTATTATTATTATTATTATTATTATTATTATTATCATTATTACTATTATTATTATTATTATTATTATTATTATTATTATTATTATTATTATTATTATTATAATTTTTTTTTTTTCTCCTTAGGAGTGTACCAGTCAGGCCCTGTCTCCGGTGCTCCGACCCATCCGGAGGGCGCGCTGGTGTCGTTAACCCCAATAACCACTCCCTACGTCCGTAGGGTGAGTGATTATTGGGTCCGAGAATCGTGTGCCCTGAGTAGACGGAGCGAACCAAGTATAACGGCCTTCTGCATTCTTGCTGCTAAGATATCTGCCATATTACGGCAAGCCGGTATTATCTTCAAGTTAGAGAGCAGTGTGTCCATCATTCCACCAAGGACTCCTATAATCAGAACCACCATTTTGACAGAATGGTCCGGATATAACCTGCGGAGTTCAATGAGAAGATCTCGATATTTAGTCCGTTTTTCCTCCTCTTTTCGAACGATATTCATTTCGCCTGGAGCGGAAAACTCCATGACGAATATCGTTCTACTTTGGTGGTCGAGGAGGACAACATCGGGCTTATTGGCTTGTATTTGCCTGAGGGTGGGGAATGAGTAGTTCCAATAGATTCGGCATCTCTCATTCTCCACCACGGACTCAATATCCCCCGGAGCATAAGGCAACACCGGTGTCTCGTCTATACCGTACGAGTGTCGTAGGTGGTAGTACAACACTCGTAGAGCCGCGTTATGCCTGTGGATATAGGCTGAGACCGCATAAGATGGGCATGCTGATAGTAAATGCATTACGGTCTCAGGTGCCCCACGACATGCCCTGCATCGGGTGTCAGGGACGTCTATACCCATCACGCGACTACGGTAGACAAGGGTGTTGAAGACACCATCCTGGCAGGCCATTATGAATCCCTCGGTCTCCGACTTTAGCTCACTCGACCTGAGGAAGGCAAAGGTCAAGCTTTTGGATAAGCCAAGGTCTTCGATGTTATGAAAGAAGACACCATGCATTGGCTTATCCATATGTAGCTGTAGCAGGACCTCTGTCTCCGCAGCTTTTATGTGAGCTTTTTACTGAACGGGTCCCAACTCGGTGACAGAGTTTGGGTTAGCCCGTTCAGTGTCGAAAACGAGACCGAGTTCATCGGCCGCACGGGTAGCTGCCTTGAAAAGGAATGCTCCAATGCCTGCTTTCTCATGGTCGCGGACCATGCAGAGAAGGGGATCTGAACTTCTGATGACTTTACAGGCCCCATCCAGAACCATTCTGTTATGCAGACACTCCAAACTCAAAAGTCCACGGCCTCCCCGTTGTCTGGGAAAGTATAACCGTGGAACGGACGATTTAGGATGCAAGCTCCTATTGAGATGCATCATTTTGCGAGTCTTAACGTCAAGTTGTCGCAGCTCTTCCTTAGTCCACTTCATCACTCCGAAAGAGTGAAGAAGGATCGGAACGGCAAGCATATTAGTTGGAGCAACTTTGTTCTTCCCCGACAGTTCTGATGACCAGATCTGTCGGAGTTTATGCTGATACTTGCCGCGGAGAGAGTTTTTAACTGCAAATACCTCTTGGGAGCGGCCTTGTTCCACCCCAAGTTAGGTATAAGTCTCTCCGGCATCCAGATGATGTAGGATGCTTCCGTCTACGAGCTGGACATCCTCTCCGTATTCCTCGCATCGTCCTCTTTTGAGATGAACCGTGGCACATTTGTCGATCCCAAATTCCATACCGATAGCATGCGTATATTCTTCCACCACCCTAAGGGACTGATGTAGGTCCCTTTCTCCAGAGACATACAATTTGAGGTCATCCATATAAAATAGATGGGTGACATTGTGCCTCCGGTTATTATTATTATTATTATTATTATTATTATTATTTTTTTTTTTTTTCTCCTAGGAGTGTACCAGTCAGGCACTGTCTCCGGTGCTCCGACCCATCCGGAGGGCGCGCTGGTGTCGTTAATCCCAATAAACACTCCCTACGTCCGTAGGGTGAGTGATTATTGGGTCCGAGAATCGTGTGCCCTGAGTAGACGGAGCGAACCAAGTATAACGGCCTTCTGCATTCTTGCTGCTAAGATTTCTGCCATATTTCGGCAAGCTGGTATTATCTTCAAGTTAGAGAGCAGTGTGTCCATCATTCCACCAAGGACTCCTATAATCAGAACCACCATTTTGACAGAATGGTCCGGATATAACCTGCGGAGTTCAAAGAGATTATTATTATTATTATTATTATTATTATTATTATTATTATTATTATTATTATTATTATTATTATTATTACCATTTTTTCCTTTAAGAGTGTACCAGTCAGGTCCTGTCTCCGGTGCTCCGACCCATCCGGAGGACGCGCTGGTGTCGTTTACCTCAATAACCACTCCCTACGTCCGTAGGGTGAGTGATTATTGGGTCCGAGAGTCATGTGTTCTGAGCAGACGAAGGGAACCAAGGATGACGGCCTTCTGCATTCGAGCGGCTAGGATTTGTGCCATATTACGGCAGGCCGGTATCAACTTCAAATTAGAGAGCAGTGTGTCCATCATTCCACCAAGGACTCCTATAATCAGAACCACCATTTTGACAGAATGGTCCGGATACAACCTGCGGAGTTCAAAGAGAAGATCTCGATTTTAGTCCGTTTTTCCTCCTCTTTCCGAACGATATTCATCTCGCCTGGAGCGGAAAACTCCACGACGAACATCGTTTTACTTTGACGGTCGAGGAGGACAACATCAGGCTTATTGGCTTGTATTTGCCTGAGGGTGGGGAATGAGTAGTTCCAATAGATTCGGCACCTCTCATTCTCCACCACGGACTCAATATCCCCCGGAACATAAGGCAACACCGGTGTCTCGTCTATACCGTACGAGTGTCTTAGATGGTAGTACAACACTCGTAGCGTAGCGTTATGCCTGTGGATATAGGCTGAGACCGCATAAGCTGGACATGCTGATAGCAAATGCATTACGGTCTCAGGTGCCCCACGACATTCCCTGCATCGGGTGTCAGGGACGTCTATACCCATCACGCGACTACGGTAGACGAGGGTGTTGAAGACACCATCCTGGCAGGCCATTATGAATCCCTCGGTCTCCAACTTTAGCTCACTCGAACTGAGGAAGGCAAAGGTCAAGCTTTTGGATAAGCCAAGGTCTTCGATGTTGTTGAAGAAAACACCATGCATTGGCTTATCCATATGCAGCTGTAGGAGGACCTCTGTCTCCGCAGCTTTAATGTGAGCTTTTAGCTGAACGGGTCCCAACTCGGTGACAGAGTTTGGGTTAGCCCGTTCAGTGTCGAATACGAGACCAAGTTCATCGGCTGCACGGGTTGCTGCCTTAAAGAGAAATGCTCCAATCCCTTCTTTTTCATGGTCGCGGACCATGCAGAGAAGGGGATCTGAACTCCTGATGACTTTACAGGCCCCATCCAGAACCATTCTGTTATGCAGACACTCCAAACTCAAAAGTCCACGGCCTCCCGGTTGTCTGGGAAAGTATAACCGTGGAACAGACGATTTAGGATGCAAGCTCCTATGGAGATGCATCATTTTGCGAGTTTTTACGTCGAGTTGTCGCAGCTCTTCCTGAGTCCACTTCATCACTCCGAAGGAGTAGAGAAGGATCGGAACGGCAAGCAAATTAGTTGCAGCAACTTTGTTCTTCCCCGACAGTTCTGAAGACCAGATCTGTCGGAGTTTATGCTGATACTTGCCGCGGAGAGAGTTCTTAACTGTGATTACCTCTTGGGAGCGGCGTTGCGCCACCCCTAGGTAAGTATAAGTCTCTCCGGCATCCAGATGATGTAGGATGCTTCCGTCTACGAGCTGGACATCCTCTCCGTATTCCTCGCATCGTCCTCTTTTGAGATGAACCGTGGCACATTTGTCGATCCCAAATTCCATTCCGATAGCATGCGTATATTCTTCCACCACCCTAAGGGACTGATGTAGGTCCCTTTCTCCAGAGGCATATAATTTTAGGTCATCCATGTAAAACAGGTGGGTGACTGGATGCCTCCGGTTGCTGGGGGTGCCGCAGCTGTACCCACGGGTATTCCTGAGTGCAACGGACAATGGCAATAGTGAGATACAGAAGAGAAGAGGGCTGAGGGAGTCTCCCTGAAACACGCCTCTTCTAATGATGACCTGCTCTGTTTGGACTATGTCTCCACCAGATTTTATAGCGAAGCGAGTCCTCCGGAGCGGCATCAGTTGTCCAATGCATCCCACTATTTGATCGGGTACCTGAAGGCATCCGAGCAAATGCATGATTAACTCATGCGATGTTGTATCAAATGCCTTGCGGTAATCGATCCAGGCCATCGAAAGTTTACGCTTGTACTGCACGGAGTCCTGCGTGATACATCTATCGATGAGCAGGTTCTACTTGCAGCCGGCAACCCCTTTCTTTGACCCTCTTTGCTCATATATCCGTTCATACATCGGATCAACTGCGGAGAGAATGCGTGTGTATAAGATGCGCGTAAACACCTTATAACACGCATTCAAGCACGTTATCGGTCTGTAATTCTTTGGATCAGACAAATCTCCGTTTTTGGGGATGAGCACGGTTCGCCACTCGACAAACCACTCCGGAATCTGCTGCTCCCCATCTAGCCATGAGTTGAAAACTCTAGCCAGATGGCGGTGGGATGCTGGAAACTTTTTCCACCAATAGTTATTCAACCCATCGGGTCCTGGAGCAGCAAAGTTCTTTGAGCCTTTGAGGGCTCTTTGAACTTCTTCCGGGGTTATCGGATTGCGCAGATCATTGAGCTCAGGCTGCCGAAGCCTCCTGCAGAATGCTCTGAACTGCGCTAGGGCTGGAGTATCTACATTGATTGGTTGCGGATACTCATAGATGTTCTTCCAGAAGGTTTCCACCCGATCAACAGTCGGCGGGTTATCAACAACACGTGGAGGCTCTTGAAATAAACGAGAAGGTTTATCGCGGAACTTCAAGTTTTCCGCGACTCCTCTCGCTCGCCTCACTAGTGACTTCTTTGCAGCCACTAGCATTCGTATCCTATCAAGACAGTGCTGTTTGATGATAAACAGCACCCCTTGATTCAATGTGTGGTGAGCTCGTCTTAATTTTGCGGCAATTCGCCGCACTGCAGGTGTGAAAGGCCTATTGGCCGCCACGTAGTCCACCACACACTGGATACGAGACGCGTGTTGTCTCGCCAACTTGATCTTAGCTTCCATCTTGTGTACGCGTCGTTCATGCCTCCCAACTACAGCGGTGGTGTCCCTCCTCTGCGTTTGGGTGAGAGCATGAGCAGCGTCATACACGACAGAATTGATCTGCCAGATGTCAGCCTCTTCTGGAAGAACATCGCCGATCTCCGCATCCACTCATGCCAGTTCTTGTGGCTTCAGGGGCTTCACATGGTGAAGTACCCTGCGAGTTCTGATGTCCTCCATCGGTGGTATGATGCGAGCATTCTCCACAGCCATACCGACACGTGGCATAACTTGTGCCACTTCGATAACCGGCTGAGGAGGTGCTCTGACATATCCTCGTCTCCGAAGATGAGATACATAATCCCTAAGATTTTGGGCGGAAAAGGCGGCATGCTCTGGGTGTCTTTCACACCACAGAGCATGCATTCTCGCCATGTATCCTCTCCGGGCGGGCTCACTGCTCTCGTAGCAATGCATAAGACCGTCCCTTAATCTATCCGTCCACTCAAAACGTCCATTTTCATAGCGTAAGTCGTCAGCTGGCAAATCATCGTTGTTGGCCCCACCACCTTGCCTTTGACCCCTAATCCGAGGGGGTCGGTTGTGGGTGCCTCTTCCCCGATTATTTGGAACCGAGTGTTAGGGTTTACTGGGGGGTTAACCCAGTAAACCCACGGCCGACACCAGAGGGAAAGATGCCTCTTCTTTCCCGGATGCGCATGAGCTGCCGGTCCGATTTTGCATCCTTTGCTCGGGTAGGTGGTGTCGCAACTCACCAGGGCCTTAGGTGTTGGTTGACCTCCCTGCCTATTTAGTATTATTATTATTATTATTATTATTATTATTATTATTATTATTATTATTATTATTATTATTATTATTATTATTATTATTATTATTATTATTATTATTATTATTATCATTATTATTATTATTATTATTATTATTATTATTATTATTATTATTATTATTATTATTATTATTATTATTATTATTATTATTATTATTATTATTTTTCTCCTTAGGAGTGTACCAGTCAGGCCCTGTCTCCGGTGCTCCGACCCATCCGGAGGGCGCGCTGGTGTCGTTAACCCCAATAACCACTCCCTACGTCCGTAGGGTGAGTGATTATTGGGTCCGAGAATCGTGTGCCCTGAGTAGACGGAGCGAACCAAGTATAACGGCCTTCTGCATTCTTGCTGCTAAGATTTCTGCCATATTACGGCAAGCCGGTATTATCTTCAAGTTAGAGAGCAGTGTGTCCATCATTCCACCAAGGACTCCTATAATCAGAACCACCATTTTGACAGAATGGTCCGGATATAACCTGCGGAGTTCTAAGAGAAGATCTCGATATTTAGTCCGTTTTTCCTCCTCTTTTCGAACGATATTCATTTCGCCTGGAGCGGAAAACTCCATGACGAATATCGTTCTACTTTGGTGGTCGAGGAGGACAACATCAGGCTTATTGGCTTGTATTTGCCTGAGGGTGGGGAATGAGTAGTTCCAATAGATTCGGCATCTCTCATTCTCCACCACGGACTCAATATCCCCCGGAGCATAAGGCAACACCGGTGTCTCGTCTATACCGTACGAGTGTCGTAGGTGGTAGTACAACACTCGTAGCGCCGCGTTATGCCTGTGGATATAGGCTGAGACCGCATAAGATGGGCATGCTGATAGCAAATGCATTACGGTCTCAGGTGCCCCACGACATGCCCTGCATCGGGTGTCAGGGACGTCTATACCCATCACGCGACTACGGTAGACAAGGGTGTTGAAAACACCATCCTGGCAGGCCATTATGAATCCCTCGGTCTCCGACTTTAGCTCACTTGACCTGAGGAAGGCAAAGGTCAAGCTTTTGGATAAGCCAAGGTCTTCGATGTTATGAAAGAAGACACCATGCATTGGCCTATCCATATGTAGCTGTAGCAGGACCTCTGTCTCCGCAGCTTTTATGTGAGCTTTTTGCTGAACGGGTCCCAACTCGGTGACAGAGTTTGGGTTAGCCCGTTCAGTGTCGAAAACGAGACCGAGTTCATCGGCCGCACGGGTAGCTGCCTTAAAAAGGAATGCTCCAATCCCTGCTTTCTCATGGTCGCGGACCATGCAGAGAAGGGGATCTGAACTCCTGATGACTTTACAATACGCCCAATACAATTGCAGAGCATCCAGTGATATTTCTGTGTCGCTACTACAGGGTGAACATAGGTCCATAACAGCGTCATTTCTGAGATACAGGATGTCGAAATTTAACAAAAAAATCAGTTCTTCCCCAATATCTCTGAAACCGCTTTGGCTTTTTTTCAATTTTGGTACATGCCAAGTATGCATAAAAATACAATTTTTCCATGATGAAAGATTTCTTAATTTTCATCAGTGGCGTCCCTGTTAACATACCCTGTCATATTTTTCATCAAAATAATGATACGCTACTGTCTTTCTTCCAAATGAATGTTATTTTTGCAATTGTCCTTTATCTTTTTATAAAAATGTTCTCTTCCTCTTTTTTTCATCCGGGGAACAGTTTTTGAGTTAAATAAAAATAAAATGCATCCATTTGCTTGTCACTAGGCGAAAGCAGACGTTGAAGAGTATTAGGATTATCTTGTGGGCTAGAAATATCTAGTATGCTAAGTACACCTTTCGTTGTTTTCAACATAAACAATTTTGACACTTCTTTATTTAGATACGTGATATTATTCACCTTATAAAAACTTGTTTATTAAAAAAACATGGTAAATTTCAGAAAAACCGAATTAACAGACATGCATTATCTGTATGGGCTTGCTGATGGGAACGTATATGAAGCCAGGCGACTGTATCAAGAGCGCTTCCCAAATAGAATGGTTCCTGATGCTCGAACGATTTCAAACACCCACAGAAAGTTATTTATGTGAAACAGGAAGTTTTGAGCCAATGCATCACTTTAAAAGAGCACATCGGACTGCAAGAACTCCAGCAATTGAGGTAGCTGTTTTAAATTCAGTTGACGAAAATCCTGAAATAAGTACGAGGCAAGTTGCCAATAATTTGAATATTGCCCATAGTCTGGAATGGAGGATTCTTCATGATTATTTATTATATCCCTATCACATTCAACGGGTTCAGGCTCTACTTCCTCGAGACTTTCCAGTACGAGTGAATTTCTGCCAATGGTTTCTCCGAAAAGTTACTGAAAATCCTTTATTTGACAGAGAAATTTTATTCACGTACGAAGCTTGTTTTACCAAAAACAGGATCAGAAATTTTCATAATAATCATTTTTGGGCCGAGGAAAATCCGCATGCAATCGTGGAATCTCATCTCCAGGAGCAGTTCTCATTGAATGTCTGGACAGGAATTATTGGAAATTACTTAAATGGCCCTTTTTTACTACGGAGATTAAATGGACATAATAATCGCCGATTTCTTGAAGATAATTTGCCACTGTTCCTATTTTGATGCGAAATCGCATGTGGTTTATGCACGATGGAGCACCTGCTCATTTTAGTGCTCTGGCACGCGAATATTCAAACCAAAACTTCCATAATCGCTGGATAGGTCGTGGGGGAACAGAGTCATGGCCAGCTATAACCCCAGACTTAAACAGTCTCGATTATTTTCTTTGGGGGCATCTTAAAACTTTGGTGTACAGTCAACCAATTCAAACGGAGGAAGAATTGCGAAGCCGCGTAATAGTTTCCTGTGAAGCCATAAGGAATACTCCAGGGATCTTCCAAAGAGTACGTGAGTCCATAAGAAGGAGGGCTGAAACGTGCATACTTGCAGGAGGCAGACATTTTGAACACATAATTTGATTTTGGTATTTTTTGTTCATAATTAGTTATGTTTTTAAAAATCAAAATGTACTTTTATGTATGCATCCTCATTACAAAATCTTAATAATAGTTACCATGAAATTATAAAAATATTGCTTAGAACTTTTGGGTACCACAATTGTGAAATTAAGACTGAGAGAAAAAATCGAATAGGGACAAGCAAATTAATGTATTTTATTTTCTAAATCGAAAACCGTCCTCCAGACAAAAAACAGACAGGAGACCATTTTCATGGAAAGATAAAGGACAATTGCACAAATAACACTTATTTGGAAAAGAGACAGTGGCGTATCATTATTTTGATGAAAAATGTGGCAGGGTACGCCACTGATGAAATTTAAGAAGTCCTTCATCATGTAAAAAATGTATTTTTATGCATACTTGGCATGTACCAAAATTGAAAGAAAAGGCCAAAGCGATTTCAGAGCTATTGGGGAAGAACTGAATTTTTTGTTAAATTTCAACATCTTGTATCTCAGAAATGACGCTTTCACGGACCTATGTGCATATGAAGAATTCACACTAAAATCATCCAAGGATAATCGCCATTCAGGATCAGCATTCAATTATGAAACACCTTGTATAAAACAGTATGTTGTCACGCCACGTGGTCAACTGTTTGACTGTGTTTGCTCGTAGTAACTTCAATTTTCAAGTTATTTTCAAGAAGATGGATGTTCATTCTGATAGAGGTAGAGATACCCCATCAGATATATCTGAGAAAGCAAATGCAATAGTATCTAATATACAACCGGCCAAATCCAATTTGATATATGACAAGAAACGTGTAAAAAAGATTCCTGAAAATGTGCTTATATGCTATTTTGATAAAAAATCGATAATTATAAAACCTCCTACGTTATGGAGTGTCTACTCAATGTTGAAAAGTAAAGGAAAATATTGATATAAGAAAGTTTTCAAAATTGGTTACGCTCATTAAGAACAAAACCGTCGGATACCGAGGAAATAAACCTAAAGTTTCATCAAGGGATGATATCAATATATTCATTCAAGATGCTGATAACGAAACAAATTTACTTTATAAGGTACAGATACAATCATAATTTTGTAAGATTAGTAGTAATTTCAATATTTATTATTTGTAGGATGTAATAATTTTGGGTATCAGCGGTGTTTGTCGCCGTGTAGAATTATTACATATAACTATTGATGCCATTGAAGATGCCGGATCTATATTGACTGTTAAAATACTTGATTCGAAGACCTATTGCCCGAGAACGTTTACTGTTTCAAATTCTGATCATATTGAGATATACCGCAAGTATAGAGCACTACGGCCGCCTCATACAAAATGTAACAGATTATTTTTGAAATATTCGAAAGGAAAATGTATTAACCAACATGTGGGAATAAATAAAATAGGAGAAATTCCAAGCTTGATTGCAAAATGGCTTGGAAAAGACATTTATAAGAGCAACACATGTTTCTTGGGAAGATGTGTAACTCTTCTGGCCATTGCAGGGGGCAACATTACATCCAAAAAACGTCACGGTGGCTGAAAATCTGCCTCCGTTGCAGAAGCATATGAAGAAGATAGTTTGAATGACAAAATTGAGATTTCTAACAAAATGTTGAATTTTCCATTTATTTCCAAACAAATTAAAATATCTGATAAAATTGTGAAATCGACTCTTCAAGAAATATCTAACGTTTCTCATCAGAAGCAACATAAAACATCTTTGGGAATTTATGTTGGCAGTAATTGTTCAAACTCATCAAAAATTATTATTCCAATAAATGAATGAATGTTTTATGATGAGTAATCAATTAATAATTGACTCTGTTGAAAATAAATCCTTCAAGAAGTGATATTTCATGTTTATTTTGGACGTGAAAAAAGGTTATTTTTTGATAGGACATTATAGTTTCAGTTTTTTCTAGGCAAAAGATCAGGTAACTTTCTGATGAATTCAGTTGTTCAATATTACCTTTCATTTAGATACGGTGTTACATTTTTTCCATGTTTTTATTTAATATCTCAAAAACAACTCCGTTACATGGGACTCAATTATACCCACATTATTTTGAAAATGTAAACTATTATACATAAAAGTTTTGTTGACTTTGTATGTTGTATCCCTATGATATTCATATTTGAAGTTTGAGGTTTTACGAAATATGGGGTTGTCGAAGTTGTAATTTGTTCTTGAGTTTGCGTGTACTGGTGAGTTCAATCTCATTGTTGAGTATTGTTTGTGTTGTTTGTAGTATCAAACAATTGATTTCGAGAAGTTATATAATGAAATTCAATTTATCAAAAGCTTCCCTAAAGTTTTGATCAGTCTAAAGGCCATCCATGCGAATTTGAGTAAACGGTATAAATTAGGTACACCAATTTTCCTCGCTAAGACATTAACATTGTAGAAATTTGTGTCTTTATTGTGCCAAAGAAAACACTGTCTTATTTCAGATGTAAATGTAATTGATTGAAATACCATATATCACACCTGCTAACAGTGGTCTTTTATAAACTTGCTTCTTCAGCACTTCTTTATTTGACAATTGTACAAATCATATTGTCTGTGGTGGTTCTGTTTACAGTTGTCATAGAAACCATTCCTAGGAAACTCTTACTGAATGATAATAAATTAACATGAAAATCTGAACATGCCCCCCCCCCCTGACTTGAAAGGTTTCAATTTTCAACAAAGTTATAAGAAAAAAAAATTAAATAATGATCAAACATGAAATTTTTTCAACACTTCGCAGTATCATTGTCTTCATCCATTGGTAATGGGCATATTATTATCTTGGGGAAAGCTCTCTTAACTATGCCACGATTTGTTCGAATGGTGGCTACTCGGCTGACTTCATCATTCCCACGATGCAGCAACTCAACTAGTCCAAGTTTCCATGCTGAAGGGAGCAGATGATTATCTTTGATGAGTACCAAATCACCTTCTTTCAAACTATCCATATTCGTTTTCCACTTTGATCGTTCCTGGAGTTCAGATACATACTCCTTACTCCACCTTGCCCAAAAGTGCTGTTTCATTTGCTCTAAGTGCTGTTAGAGTGATAATCTATTTCTGGGTACCAAGGTAAGGTCTGTTGCCTCTGGTAGCGAAGTTATAGGTCTGCCCACGAGGAAGTGTGAGGGAGTTAACGGGTTAAGATCAAGAGAGTCATTGGATAAAGGAGAAAGAGGTCTAGAATTCAATATGGCCTCAATCTGCACGAGTAGTGTATAGAAATATTCAAATTTAAATGGACACCATTTGTGACTCTTTTCAAATTAAATTTGAGGCTTTTAACACCTGCCTTCCAAAGTCCCCCAAAGAGAGGAGTATGAGCAGGTATGAATTTCCATTCAATACTCTCCTTCATCAACGAATCAGTTAAGTCCAACTCATTTTATTTTAAAAATATTCCCAAATCATTTAGTTCTGAACTAGCAGAAACGAAATTCGTTCCATTATCACTATATATACAAGATGGCTTACCTCTTCGTGATACAAAACGTCTCAATGATAAGATGAATGCTTCTTCCGTTAGGTCTGTGACCAATTCAAGGTGAACAGCCTTAGTCACAAAACAAAAAAATACACATAGGATTTCGATATTTTACAACCACGACCCGACCTACTTTTTATTAAGAATGGGCCGGCATAATCTACACAACAAACTTCGAAAGGCATTCTAGGAAGAAGACGTTGGGAAGGCAAATTTCCCATGATTGGCTTGGAAATTTTTGCATTACATCGAAAACAACGAATACAAGAATGTACAATTTTTTTTTAACCACGATATACCCCCAATTGGCCAATATGTTTCGCGCACTGAAGCCAATACAAGTAACGGTCCAGCATGAAGAAGCCTTAAATGTTCGTCTCTCATCAATAATTTTGTGATATGACTTTTCGACGATAGTATTATGGGATGCTTTTTGTTGAATGAATATTCTGAATTTGGCAATCGGCCGCCCACTCGCCCATCGTTATCAATGAAAGCATTCAAACCAAGTATTTTACTATCTGAATTCAATGGTTTGTCCCTCTCTAGCCTTTTCAATTTTTTGGAAAAATACTCCCGTTGTGACATTGTCAAAATATGCTTCAATGCTACTTTTAGTTCAATCAATTTGAGTGAACCAACTTCTAGCGTTTGATTTTTACATTTCGCACGAGTATTGCCAATGAATCTCAGAATATATGCTATCACATGCTTTAGTTCACCTATATCAGAAAACCTTTCTATAAAATTGTTTTCAATATGAGTAGTAAATGTTGAACTTGAGTATCTTAATTTTCCTTAAATCAGGTAAGGTTGAATTGTTCGACACAAGTTTGTTCGGCCAAAATGAATCGTTTTTGGATAGCCACGGAGGCCCATGCCACCACCGATCTGAATTTCTCAAAATTATTGGACTGACACCCCTTGATAATAAATCACTAGGGTTCGAATCACTTGGAACATGTCTCCAAGTATGCTGCGATTTCTTGAATTTCAGTAATTCGGTTGGCAACAAATGTCTTTAAACGATTCGGGGCCATTTTTAACAATCCCAAAACTATCATAGAATCGGACCAAAAAATGCATGAATCAAATTAAAGTCGAAATGATTTTTTTAATTTCAACAGCAAGTCTAGCAGCTATGAGTGCTGCTAAAAATTCTAAACGAAGTAAGCAAATCTTCTAAAGAGGTGCTACTTTCGTTTTTAAACAAAGTAAATGTACATAAACGTTTCCTTGCTGATTCGTTGACCTAATGTATGCGCAAGCACCGTACGCTTTTTCTGAGGAATCTCCAAAAACGACTAGTTCTAAGTTTTTTATATCGCGACCGATTGCATGTCTTTTAATTCGAATTTCATTCAGTAACGGTAGTCGCGTTCTAAACTCATTCCAAGCAGAAATAATATAAAATGGTAAAATTTCATCCCACGTGATTTTTTCTAACCATAAATCTTGCAATAAGAGTTTCATTAAAATTACGCAGGGGCGTACTAATCCCAGCGGATCGAAAACTTGTGATATTCCAGACAAAACAACACGTTTTGTAATGTTTGAGGATAGCTGACAATTTGTGATTTTATTAGTTAATTCATCCGAATTTGGACACCACACAAGCACAAGTGTTTTGGCGTTTTCATTTTCAGTAAAATTGACAATTTTTGATTCAATATCATTATCAGAAACATACTTCGAAACAGAGTGCTCATTTGAATAAAACTTTCTCAAATCGAAACATCCTTGCTTCAAAATGTCTGTTATATCTCTAAACATCTTCAATACTTTCACCACCAGTTAACAAGTCGTCTACATAAAAATCTTTCTATATTATATTTGCTAAATCTGACTGTTTTTCTCTATTTTCTTGAGCTATTTGGAACACACAACGAACCGATAAAAATGATGCATAGGTAACTGTTGACAATTCATAAGTTTCGATCCGTTCATCGGGATTCGTTCTCCAAAGGATTCTTTGAAGGCACCTTTGCTCCGGTTCAACAAGCACTTGCCTAAGCATTTTCGCGGCATCTGCTGACACAACGTCTGAAACGTAACAAAATTGAAAAAATATCTTGTTGAAGAGTACGTCCGGTAAACTGCAAATGGTTTAGGGAATAACCCGAAGATGAAGGTGAAGAGGCATCGAATGAATACGACTATCAATTTAGTCGTAAGACTCTCTTCACGAAAAACTCCATGGTGTGGCATATAATATGCTATTTTATCGTTATTGATATTGTCAACTTTTTTCATATGCCCTAATTCTAGATATTTGGACATAAAATCATTATAAAGCTTTTTATATTCTATGTTTGATTCTAACTTATGTTCCCGTTTCAAAAAACGCTTTCTTGCCTGATAGTACCATTCTCCTAACAATTCAATTGATTCTTTGAATGGTATAGACACAATAAATCGACCTTCATCTGAACGCTTGGTATTTTTCTTAAGTGAGCATTTAATTTCATCTTTCGACAAAACTTTTTCAACTGCACATTCTTCTCTTTCCCAAAACCGAAGTAATTGAGACTCAATATTAGAATGTGGAGAATGAACATAATTACAAATGACTGATTTCTGTTGAGAACGCATTGGCCCAATAACTACCCAACCAAATTTGGTATTTTGAAGAATTGGTTTGTTAGCGCCCAAAGAGATGCGGCCCTCGCATATGAGACCCCAAAATAAATCCGCACCTGACAACATATCAATTCTTCCAGGTTTGAAAAAGCTTGGATCTGCAAGTTTAATACTGTCTGGTATTGGAAGTTGTGAAACATCAACTTTTATTTCTGGTAAATTACCAGTGATTTCATCGATAACAAAGAAATATTTCGTTGTGGAGAACGCATTATGCATAGACTGCATGTTTATTGCGCATTTAGCTTTAATTTTTGAACAATAATTCTTCAACCCCTTAATTGAGACATTAACAATATCTGTTTGCAACTTCAGTCTTCTGCAAAGATCCACAGTTATAAAACTGGATTGAGATCCGTTATCAAGTATCTCGTATGACATGACGTATGTTATTGTCCCTGTCTAAAACCTGGATGTAAACTGTGGACAGAAAAACATGATTTACCGATACACATGTAGATAAGGTACTACTAGTCATTTGTTAAGATGCAATTTTGCAATTCAAAAAGATTTAGTTACTAGTGGTTAGCAGTAGTCACCACATCCTGCAGTATGATTTGTGTGATTTGTGTACCTTTTGTTATTTTTTGTTTATCCAAGTCTTATTTCCACAGAAGCTTATGTTAATGATCATTTCTATCAAAAATTATCATTATTTTTAATTTTAAAATTTTAGAATCAATTTCGGCCTCGAAACGTTAAGATGAGAAAGATTGGGTGTTCTGTCAACGCTAACGGAAGAATATTTTGCTGATTTAACTTCAGTTATAATTTTTTAGGACCTGTTTTCCCATTACGTCAAAATATTCCTTATATAATATTCGCTGATATGTTACATTTTCCAGGATTGCAAGATTTTTTCAGTGATTCGTAAGAAATGGATTAAATTCACTCAATAACTCCACACATTAAATCAAATCGAATCGAACCGAACCGAATTGAATCGAATCGGATCAAATCGGATCCAATCGAATCGAATCGAACAACGTTGTTTTTATATTTTAATGTGCTTTTCAACATAAACTATATATCGACCATAGTGTAGAAGGTTTGCAAGACTTTAATTCCTCAGCGAAATAGGCCAAAATGACGTTTTCTGAGTATTTGTCACTTTACTCTTCCTGCACCATTCTATACATATATCATATTTCTGTTCATAAATGTGTGCAGATTTTTCTGGTATAGGTTTTCAGTGGCTTTTTGAGCACTGTTGAGTATATTTGGAGGAGTATTGTCAAATTCGCCTGATGAATTTGAATCCATATCGGTTATCAGATAGGTACAAACAGATAAACTGCAATAAAATTTGAATGAAGAATTATCAGGTATACAAACATTATTGACAAAAACTTGTTACCTTGTGTGGTTAGATTATATTTTAGATAATTTACTAAATAAACTTCATAAATCAATCGATAACAAATATTTTCTCTGTGTTCTGTGATACTAACACAATTTCAGATATTGATTATCAGTTTTTCCAATTCTCGTAACCACAAAATCGACATCCACGGTCTGTTTACATTTAATTAAAGCCATGACATTTGCTGAAAATAAAAAAAAACATGATGATTTGTTGCATACTAAACATAAGCAAAAATTATTTTGAATCGTAGAAGAAGATACCATAACTGGTAATTTAAATTAAAACCTTTTATTTGGTTGCCATACAGAAATTTTTACATATTTTACTGTACGCACTAGTGAGAAAAAGTGAAACTTTACGCACTCCAAATCGCACGGTAGTAGAAAATAGTAATTATTTTACGTTATTGCGCAAACTGAGGTTTTGAACACTGCTCACAATGCATAAACTGATATTTCGTAAAAACATGAACTGTGCGTAAAGTAATGTCCTAAGCATTGTTTATACATTTACGAATTTTTCAATAAAGCTGCATTCTGAGTCAAACTTTACTATGAAGTCATCATTTGCTAATATGACGAAAATTGAAAACTATAACATTAAACATTCAACGATTGCTTCAATTTGTCAATATTGTCAATGGTGGCAGTGCTGGTAGAGCGTTCGCCTCTCAAGCGAAGGGTTGGGGGTTCATATTCCCGAATGGTCATCGGTCTCGTGAGATTTGGAAGTTGCCATCTAAGTCGCTGAAGACATCGGTCGGGGTCAAAGTTCACGAGGTATCAAAATTGCCAGAATCTAGGCCCATAAGAAAAATCATGGGATATTGAGCTTGAACCGGTGCAGCATATCTACAATTGCATCACACGTTGAAAGGTAAGGGCTGTGTTTTGCCTAGCGCACACAAGTCTCTCGAAGACTTCTGAAGGTTGCGCGTAGGGGTGCAATCGGTTGTCGAAAATAACAATAACTGTAGTAGAAAATAGTTTGTATGATACATTTTCGCAAAAGAGCCAGTTTGTGCTCGTGTTTTTTGCTGGACTCGGCTCCGCGTCATTCATCAAACTTTACTCTTGTACAAACAAGTCCATGTACATTTGATTTTAATTTGGTGTTATTTTCAGGTCGGATGATGCTTATATTACTTATATTCGGTTGGGCATTTTTACCGATGGTATACATTGCCGGTTATTGTTTTGTCGATCCTGCAACTGGATACAGCAGATTAACGTTACTCAGTATCTTCACAGGTAAGAAAATTGATATTTCATTCATTTTAATAATAATAATGAAGTCATTATTGAAATAGGCACATGATAACGGAAATCTAGCTGGTTGGGCTGAACTGCTACGAAAAATTTGGGGGCATTGCTAAAAACGCCCTAAACAATGTCGATTTTACATGAATTGTAAATGACCATTGTTCAAAATTTCTTTCAAACATTGACTAAATATTTATAATGGTTTATTCTAGATCCTTTCTTTTTTTCATTTGTATTACCAACTTGTATTTTTAGAGATTTATTTAAGTTTTCCCAAAAGACATTCTTCAGATTCCATTTCTAATATCATGACATATCAATGTCAAAGTAAAACATAATCACGATTTTTTTCAGAATTTTTAACTTCAACGTCCCCTCACAATTTAAAAAAATCTGTAATCTTGTTATAAAATCAAAGACAGTTGAGAAGAATCGCTTTTGCAAGTGATATTTATATGAAATTCAGAAGACTGACAAAAATAGTTCTGCTACTGTCCACAAGGTATTACTGTACAGCGTTGCCAATAGTTCTAGACAGCGGTAATCGATATAATCTGTTTAATTTTTCGAAAATGACAGTTACGAGGATATATTGATATCTAGTTAGTCTAGACCAGTTCCCTGAGTAAACAAAATATTGCGTTACCATAGCAACGAACAATAACTTATTAGAAGTGTCAGTGTAAAGTTTGACGTAAAAAAAGGAAACCATAGTTACAAAATAAATTAAAAGAAAAAATATGTCCACCCAAATTGTGAAAATCGAAAAATTGGAGTATCGAGCCATCATCAAGCACCTGTATTGAAAAGAGGTAAGCAGATTTAAGACGATATGCTCAGTACCCTTGGTGATCAATGTCCTTCGTATGCTACCGTGAAAAATTGGACTGCAAGCTTCAAAAGAGGTAAATTTTCCATTGAAGATGATGACCAATCGGGAAGGCAAGTTTCTGTGTCATTCCCCGAAAATATCGATGCAGTTCCTGACATGATTTTAACAGACCGTCGAATTAGGCTAAAACGGATATCTGAAGCACTGAATATTCCGTACGAAAGCGTTCATCATATGGTTCACGTCAATTTGAACATGAGAAAAATTGCTGCAAAATGGATCCCCAAATGTTTGAATGTTGACCAAAAGCATGCAAGGGTAGTAGCATCGCGTTCGGTCTGTGCTCGATTTGAAAACGATGAATACTTCTTAAACCGAAGTGTTACTATGGATGAGACTTCAGTACATTTCTACGATCCAGAAACAAAGCAACAATCGATAGAATGGCGACACTCCGGTTGTCAAAGATCTAAGAAGTTTCGTGTCCATAAATCTGCTGGAAAAGTTCTTACTTCAGTTTTTTTGAGATTTCATGGAGTAATCATGATTGATTTTTTGGATAAGGGTAGAACAATAACTGGAGATTACTATTCGACATCACTGACCACTCTATGGGAAAAAATAAAAGAGAAAAGACGCGGAAAGCTATCCAAATGTGTTTTGTTTTTGCAGGACAACGCCCCTACACACAAATCTCATGTTTGCCATGCAAAAAATTCGTGATTTAGGATTTGAATTACTAGAACACCCCCCTTATTCACCAGATTTGGCTCCGTCCGACTATCATCTCCTTTCTCAACTGAAAAAAGATTAAAAGGTCGTATATTTTCTTCCAACGAGGAGGTAATAAAAGCTGTAGAGGTCTGGTTTGCAGAGCAAGAAGAAACATTGTTTTTGAAAGGTCTAGAGACGTTGCAGGTTCGCTGTAATAAATGTATCCAATTAAGAGGAGAATATGTTGAGTAATAAAATACAATTGAAGAAGTATGTGAGTAATAAGTTTTATCTTATGCAATTTAAAATATCAGTTTTGGAAATAAAACAGGATGCAAAACAGAATTGAAAATTATTAATAATAATCATAATACTATTCATGGTGAATCTGAATGTTCTGCAAATCAAACGAATTTGCAGACAAGTAAAATAAATCACTGTTTCTGAAAAATATGGTGTACACCCATTACAAAACTGAAGACTCCGCAAATTTTCCGAAACTTGCAGACATGATTCGGCACGGGGGTTAAGTTCGAAAAACGAGGTCTCCACCCAATACAAATCTGAAGGCGCTACCTGAAATTTTCAGACAGGACACAGCAAGGAACACTGAATTCGAATAATAAAGACTCCGAGGTGTCCACCCAACAAAAACCAGAGGCACTGCAACTCTCACCAAATTCACCAGACGGTGCGATCTTTTTTCAGTTTCAGATGTGAATGTCTGAATGATTGTGTCTGATGGGAATAATCCTCCACGATTCACTGTTGCGTTCACGAACTCAGCAGAGGCCACTGAATTCGAATAACGAGCTGACCAAGGTATTCACTCAACAAAATTATGGAAGCACTGCAGATTCCACCAAATTCACAGTCAGAACTCAGCAGAGGCCACCGAATAACGAGGTCACCGAGGTCTCCAGCCAACAAAAGAGTGGAGACACTACAAATTCAACCAAATTCGTACACAGGACTCAGCAAAGGTCCACAGTATTCAAAAAACGAAATCCCCGAGGTCTCCACCCAACAAAATTATGGAGGCAACAAAATTGTGAATTCCACCAAATTCACAGACAGGACTCAACTGATGATCTCGAAAAATTATTTCCCAGTAGATAAGCTATGCCAATCCTAACACCAGCATAGGGAAAACAGTGTGTTAGAGAGAGAGAGAGAGAGAGAATCCGAGCATGTGTGTGAGAGACAAAGAGCGTGTGTGACGTAGTCGAGGACTCCTCAGTCGAGAGCGTCAAATTTCAATTTGTCATCCACCATCTTTCATCGTACCACAGAACACCACCTACCACGGAACACCATCATGTCACTCTACCCTTGCATGGGCGCGCGAACTCAAATTTTATCGCGTGTGTGATGAGAGCGTCAAATGTATTTTGATGAATAAAAAAGATCTCTGCCGCGGGGATCGATCGAACCACCGATTATGGAGCGGACAAAATTCAAATACAAAATACAAAATGTGTTTATTCAATTAAATGTTTGTATATGTAGAATGTAAAAAAAAAACGTTAACAAGGTATAAATAAAGTAACACAATATAACTATTATATCCGCCTTGGGAAGAGTGATAGAAGGAAACTCGATCATGTGGGTGAAGCGGGGTTCTGTCCTGCCGTTCCGATGAGTCGGCGGGTGGGCGAACCAGCTTTAACGAGCCTGTTTTTCTGCAAGGGATACTAGGGCACGTCCTGGCGATGTTCTGCAATCAGCCCTTAGCTTATTCACGTCTTAGTTAAGACGTTTGTTGACATTTCCACCTCCTCTGAATTATGTGAAAGACTTGAGCTTGATTGATTCTTTAGATCGTCGGAATTATTTCTGTTCATCTTTAGCTTGGTGTTCATGCGTGAGAGGGTTTTCCCAAAAAAGCGTTAAAAAAACTGGGTTTAGACATTGGGGTGCCGTTTAGGCTATGGTTTTAATTTTTTCTATTGTCTTTCGTTGAAAATATCGAGTGCTCTAATGCGAGTAATGTCTCTGGTTAATGGACTTCCTAGTATAAAGAATCCGTAAAATTTTTCTGAGGTTACCTTTATGAGTTCTTCCATTTTCACAATTTTGGCCAGCTCCCGTAACGCGTCTAGCCGAATGTATCGATCACTGTCCGTGACGATACGAAGTACCTTGTTCTGCATCCTTTCCAATCTCATCATTTGAGACTTGGGCAAGCTGCAGAACACCGGCCAGGTCATAGTGAGTCTGATTATTAGTTTGTATATAAGTACTTTGGTGTCCATCGCCAGCTTGGAGCTTTTAGCGATCAACGGCTACGTCCTTTTAATGGCTGCCGCGGCACGCTGGATTGCCAAGCTGACGTGTCCATGCATGTTCATGCGCCTGTCCAGTTGGACTCCCAGGTACCTCACGGATCTGGCCTCCTTAATCCGTTGATCTAGGACTTTAAACTCCACAAAGATTTTCGTTTGTGTACGTTTCCTTGTGAAGGTAATAAGTTTCGTCTTCTCGGGAATAATCACAATCTTATTATTCGCCATATACGGTATAACTAGCCTATCTAGGTGGATCTAAATTTTCCGTGCGGCCACCTCACTTGCGAAGGATGTGGCATAAACTGCCGTGTCATCGGCGTATATTGGCTATGGGAAAATTTAGGAAAATCATACGTATATAACGAATAAAGAAGTGGGCTGAGGCTCGACCCTTGAGGCACTCCTGCTCCGGCCGTACACATGCGTGAGTTGGTTTGATTTGTTCTTACCTGGAAAGTCCTGTTAATCAGGTAGGAGTCTAAGAATTTTACCATACGTTTAGGCATGCCTGCTCTTAACAATTTGTCTATGAATCCCTCTATCCACACCGTATCAAAGGCTTTTTGGATGTCGAGCAGTACCATCACCGTATTTCTCTTGTCTTGGAAGTCCCCCTTCATCCCATGAACAATTCTGGCCACCTATGAGGAGGTTGAATGCCCCTTTAGGAAGCCGAATTGCTCATCTGGGACAAGTTTGAGCCTCTCTTCGAGTTTATTGAGGCGATTCAACAGGATTCTATCCACCACTTTTGCCACGGCACTAAGCAGTGAGATAGGTCTGTAACTTTCGACTTTGTTGTCTGGTTCTCTAGGTTTCAGTATCGGGATGATCTCTGCGCACTTAAGACAGTTTGGATAGTATTGCCATCTTATAATACCATTTATTATGTAAATTAATCGTACCAGAGACTTCCTAGGGAGGTTCCTGAGTAGAATTGTATCAATCTTGTCCATACCGGGTGCTTTATTTCTGGGTATACGTTTTATAGCCTCCGTGACTTCGTCGAAGTTTGTCATCAGCTTGGCAAAGGTTCGGTTGCTGAGCATTTCCTTCGCCTCGCGTCTGAGTTCTTCGACTGCTCTGGTTGCTGCTTGATGTTCTGCTGTTGTGTCCGCTGTTGTTTGGAAAGTGTCGTGGTAGTATTCTCCAAAAAATTCAGCATTTACACGGTCAGACATGGTCCTTGTTTGACCCTTCTCTATGGCTGGTATGTCTTTGAATTTCTTTTGGATTTTCTTGGACATTCGCCACAGAGAGTTGTCACCCACATTTTGGTTTTCGAGCTTTTTCTTTCAAATGCCATCCTTATATTCCTTAATAAGTTGGTTTATATCTTTTCCGAGATTATTGAGATTTTCTGTGTACATGGGATTTTTGGTATTCTGCCACTTTTTCCGTTCTTTGTTTTTTATTTTTACAAGGTTGGTGATGGCGTCTGGAAGTTAGTCTCGATCTTCCCTTATTTCTTTCTTCCTCTTCGTCTTATTTCTCGCATTAATTATGTTGTCAATAAATTTCCGAGTCTAAGCTTCGACCTCCAGTTCTCCCAGATTTGGTGTAACTCTGGTGATTCCGTTCAGAATTTCCCTGTAACTCTTCCAGTCGGTGTTGGCATAGTCGAATATTGTTCTCTTCCGTTTTGGAGCAGACATTGAACACACTTGGCTACGGACCTCGCTGTGAATGTAGATGAACATGTTGGCTATACGGCTGACGTGCCATGATTTTGTTGTTGGTTTGTCAACGCTCTGTATGAAAAATATACACACACACACAGTGTAGTTGAAAAAGGTGTTAGATAAAAATACATCTTGAGAAAATGGTTCATTTGCGGTGTGTCACAATGTCATTGGGGGATACCCACATGGGGGAGTGCAAAATGGGGCAATACAAAATTTTTAAACATGTAGTGGTGGGGTTGTAGGATGTGTTTGTACCAATGGCTCATTTGCGGTGTGTCGCAGTGTCATCAGTCAACTGTCATGTGATTGATTTGTGTATTGAACGATAAACAATAAAATGAGCATTTTAATTCAAAGTATTTTTATTTTTCGGAGGATGAACAGGACTATTTTACATGCTTTCATTACATTTCAAATTCCAATTTGGATCATTATGTTTGGCAATTGACTCTTTACAAAAACAAAAATGCTTTCTACAAGCTTCACACCATTGTGTTCCATCCAAGTTGAAGCGCTTTCGGAATACTTGGAGCAAATGCCTTAGACGTTCACAACTTCCACGTACCGACCAATGAAGCAGCATTCACATGTGTTTCCACCAAACGAAAGACTAGAGGCCCTGTAAGTTTCACTAAATTCACTGACAAGGCTCTAGAGGTCGCTAATCAACAGTAACGAGGCCCGCGAAGTTTACATTCACAAAAAACGGAGATAATGCAAAACTGAAATATTTTGTAGACCACTGAACAATGAGCCTATACGAGCTGGAAAAGAGAAGAAAAGGAACGAAGAACCTCGAAAAAAATAACAATAAACTCATAATTCTAAAAAACAATGAAATAAACCACCAAATTACAAACGGTAGAGAAGATATGGGTACAATCGTTACTAGTCCCCTTCAAAATTGAAGGAATAATAGACATGGGTATCAAATGAAATGGTTTGACGAATAGAATTTGATGAGTTACGCTATGTCATTGTAAATCCAAGATGGCGGCTTACTTGTTCTTCACAACCTTCCTGACATGGGTTTCAAATGAAAGGGTTCAACTGTAGAATGCGTTACTCTACGTGACGTGATTCAAAAAGTCATCTCTACAACGAACAAGTAGTGTAAGTTGGATCGTTTGATATTCGGTGAATATTCCAGCATAAAACTGTAATTTCGCCAGTGCTGTTATCGAAGATTGGTGCAACAATGGTTGCACACTTTATGAAATACATAGCTCGCCTGCGCCATCTTACAGTTCAGAAAAGAGTAATATGTCACTTTATGTTAACCTCAATTTCAAAGTTTTGGAGCACAACCTTTAGAGTACATGAACCTTGTACAATATCGAAACCGGTGATAGACCAGGTCATGACTGTTCAGAAATCGGAATTTCACCTTAGTAAAATTCTCACCGTTTTCGAGATAATGGGCATTTTTTAAATTTCTGGAAAATCATTACCTCACCTTGGATTTTTGAGTGCCATGTCTACAAATTGAGACCAATTCAAATATCTTTGCTGCTGAAGATTACTGATGAGTAATACTTTCAGACGTATAAAACAGTTTTTCAGAAAACGATACAATTTTTCAAGAAACATTATTGTTTGAAAGGAACATAAGCAAGTGGAAGTGGATATTCATTACAAACAAAATGCCCATTTCGTCCAAACCTCCGTCCAAACTCTACCATGGTATAAAGCATACGATAATTATTTTTGGAAAGAGTCGAATTTCGATTATATTAGAGTGTGATGTTATTCTGAGCTAAAATCAACTCCATTAGACTTTGTCAGTAATGTCTATTATTTTTATCCTATCAAGATGAAATGATTAAATAATTATAAGTAATAACAAATCAACTGCTTGGAAAGCATTCAATGAGATGTAAAGAAGTAAATACTATAAACCACAGTAACGATTATTCAACATCGCACTGAATAATATTACAAAAATGTTATTTTCCATCCACTCTTACGCAGAGACGACATCTTTTCTAGAAGAACCTCTTCAAATGCGTTTTAGGTTATAGCCCCCAAATCAGCGATTCTCTGAGCGGCATTGTGCAATCGGATATTGCTCTGCATAAAGCGCCGCTGCAGCAGTAGCACTACCTCCACATTCACTATAAATGTATTGCAAAAGAGCATATTCTAGGGGATTATAACGTGTGTATGGCATGATAAAGAAATAAATACCACCGTATGAAACAAGCGAAATGATTTTAAAAAACTTCGACAGAAGTCACAAGTTGTTCAAACAAAATGTGACAACCACCTACTAAATTTCTTCAATTCTATTTACAGAAGATCTATTCATGCACGATGCTGTATTTTATTTCATCATTAGGAAACTATTGCTTCTGCAGACACAACACAAGAGATAGAAATTTTTTTAATTTTCGACAAGGATTCACCCCCTAAAAAATTTTGCACTCATTTGGTTAAACCCTGTATATCTGTAGGTCTCTGAAACTCCGTTAGAATCTGGATGTATTAATCGGTGACATGTCGGATAATTGACATTTCATTTCGAGAATTTTATTAGGCTCAATTACATAAGAAGTTGATTTTATTGACATACTATTTAATGCTACCAAGCAGTCTATTCTTTATTATTAGTAATCATTTCCATATTTCATCTTGATAAAATCGAAACAAAATGATTTTTTGGCGTAAGTATAAAAGTTTGTTTGAAAGTAGTTGACAATGTCTTGGTGTTGGTAGAATTCGTCTGGACTTCCATTGTCTAGAAACAAAGAAATTAAATTCTTTGCATGTGTTTGAGTCACGATATTTCAATAGTTAACTATCGTTATCAAGTGTGTGAATGCGACAAGATGTCTCGGATACTTATTATATAGCATGCAACTAATGCACCTGGTATGAAGGTAATTATGATCTTCGTGGGGTCTCTACCAGGTCATTAATGTTAGTTAATGTGTTACAAAGACCTTTTTTGGTGAGTGTTGTTATTGATGACCGATTTTGATTGGTCTCGACACAGAGTTTTTATTGGAATCTCAATCGATCTAGCTGAGAGATAAGTGGCTTCCACACATTCTGAATCTCTATGCTCGGGTGACTGAACACGTCATTATTCTGAATATAAGCCGACTCTATAAACTTTCTCTTATACCAATGCTGTTCTTTGTGGATAACTTCAGCTTCCGACCATGCGATGCTGTGCTGATTAGTCCATACGTAGGCCACTAAATGTGAGAATCGGTGAACACAAGAGAAATACTCAGCGAGGAGAAACAACGAAGTCGGGAATAGCAGATCACGTATGGACTAATCAGCACAGCATCGCATGGTCGGAAGCCGAAGTTATCCACAAAGAACAGCATTGATGAAACTCAAATCTGTCATTGTTACCTCATTTCTTGAATAAATTATACACTTTCTGAAAAACTGTTTGGTATGTCTAAAAGTATTCTTCAGCAGCAAGGATATTTGAATTGGCCTCAATTTGTATACATGGCACTCAAAAATTCAAGGTGAGGTAGCGATTTTCCAGAAATTCCTTAAATACCCATTATCTCGAAAACGGGGATATTTTTACTGAGGTGAAATTCCGATATTCTGAACAGTTATAACCTGTTCTATCACCAGTTTCAATATTGTACAAGGTTTACCGGACACCCTGTATAGACAAATAGGCACATTGGAGTCAAATAAATTTTTTATCATTATCATTCCAATCATCACTTGGTTGAATTTGTAGTATCTCTGTTTTTTCGTTGGGCGGAGACCTCGGGGGCCAAAATGGATAAAAAATTGGTATTTCAACTACTTAGTCACTTGACCCCCGTAAAATATAATATCTTCTTTCGAACTGGACTTTTTGAGGCCTCTGGAGACACCATACATCCTATTTTACCGTTGAACAAATGTTCACAAAATTTCACACGTTCTTCATAAACTTTTCACGCAAATAATGATATTTTTGAAGTGAACAAACAATTATACATTGAAAGTAACATTACTTTACGAATAAAAGTATATTAAATTAGCTAAACCACAATTCCAAAATAATTCGTTATTTTGAATAATTTTTGTAGCTCTAGCAATACATAATCGTTTTTTGGTAGGACACTGTATTATTTGGGTAAGGAATACACTAACCTTTCATGTGTTATTATTGTCCTACAGTTACTAGTGAATTTTTTTTACCATGGAATTGACAATTTCGGAGCGTAGGACTGGAAACCCCTACTATTCAATTTGTAGGACAATATAACCATTCATTTATGCAAATATTGAACAAACAACGTTAAAAAAAATCCGCTGGTTATTAATGATTTTTTTTATGACCACGTCATTGTTACATGTTGGGAGTGGGGGACTCTTCAGTCCTACCATCCATCTTGTAGGACAAAAGTTTTTTTCTGAAATCGATCAAGAATGCCCACTTTCTCGAAGCAACTTCAGGCCTCAAAATACGCTAATCTAGTATTTTAGTCCGTTGCTAAGCAACGAACTTTCCCGGACCGTTTTCGGACCTAAACGGTACGGGAATAGTATATTGTGTATCTAGTAGAAAAAGCAATACATTCCCGGACGACAATGTAAATTGTTGGCCGAGGCCAACAAGCATTGAAGTCTGGGTATGTGCTTTTACTACGAGGTACACATACTATTTTTTCTGAAATCGCAATCAGCATTATCATAAATTGAGGATTCAAAATTACGTGCTTTCCTGAAACGTCAAAGTGACAACTATAAACCAAAGAACGATTTTGACGGCCTAGGCCGGCAAAGTACTTTTTCGGCAACCATCCGGGAAGTGTTCACTTCCCGGACACTTTTTCTTTGGGAAAGTAGCACTTCCTGGCCTAGTCCGGGAAGTACGTACTTTCCGGACTTGGTAGGTATGGTTTTGATGAAAGCATTACCATAGCAACGAAATAACGGCTGACAGTTCATATGAAATTAGTTGTCAAAAGTTTGCATGTTTTTTGATCGCAATTCGCAATGAAATATGGAAAGCAGCAGTGATAGTGACTTTGAAAATATGCCTTGGGAAATTTCCAATATAGCAGCTGCTGCTACAGCACAATTATTTCCTGAAAAATTAAAATCCAGGTACGAAAACGTTTATGATTTGTTCACGAAATGGATGGATATGAAGCAATGCAAAACTATTACAGAGGATGTAATTTTGGCTTATTTGGCGCAAAAATCTGAAACTGTCAAATCCTCTACTCTGTGGAGCATGTTAAAAAGTACCATTTTAGTGAAGAAAAATGTAAACATAGCCACTCACCCAAAGGTTATAGCATTTCTTAAAAGGAAGAATGTTGGTTACAAAGCCAAGAAATCAGAAGTCTTCAGCAGTGAGCAGATTAACAAATTCATTAGGGAAGCGGATAATGAAACATATCTAATGCTGAAGGTAATTTTAACAAAATATTACGATTGTAGGATATAAAAGTATCAACTTAATTTTCAGGTAGCAACAATTATTGGGTTAGCCGGTGCGTTAGACGTGAAGAACTAACAAAAATGTCAATTGATCTAATAAACGACAAGGATGACATGTTGCTTGTGAAAATACCGGATTCCAAAACACATATCTTTTGTTGTAATTGGGCAAGAAAACCTGCTGTTGTATGGGCAATATTTATGTTTACGGCCATCCTATACCCACATAACAGATTATTCGTGAATTATAAAAATGGAAAATGTTCGATTCAGCCTGTTGGTGTCCACAGTTTTGGAAGTCTCTGAATAAAAATCGCAGAATTTTTACATTTACCCAATCCTAAAAATTACAAAGGCCATAGCATTCGTCGAACTTCGGTGACGTTATTTGCTGATAATGGTGGAAAAATCACAAATTTGAAGAAACACGGTGGCTGGAAGTCTACCAATGTGGATGAAGGATATACAGAGTGGGTCACGGTCGATGGTACCTTAGACGTTTAGGGAGAACGGGACATAGGATCATTCTGAAAATTTGGTTTCTCAAGTAGTTACTCTTGGTCTATACCAGAAAGTAGCAGCATCTTTGTTATTTCAAATGGGTCACCCTGTATATTACCGCATTTTTGACCATGTCATTCCTTTCTGATTATTTCTGCCTCATACTCCCCTATACCTATCTCTAACGGTTTTTGAGATATTTGAGATTTTCCATATTTTTTATCCAAAACATAGCTCGAATTGAATGTTTATTTCTGCGGTTTTTGGATTCTTCTTAGGAAGTTACAATTTTGTGATTATTTCATCAAGATCATGTACATTGATTCTGTATAGAGAAATTTGTTCTGCGTTATACAGGGTCGTTCAAAATTCATGATCATACGAAAAGGGTTGAAAGTGCGTTTTTTTAAATGGAACATCCTGTATATTATGAAATATCCTGAAAAATGACTAAATTTCCTTCGAATTGATATATCATGTTCCTATACCTAAATAGCCAGAATTTCGAGATAATAGCAATTTTCACTTGTAATCTCCCAAGTGCTTGAATTATTGCCGGAAATTTTTCGAGTACATGAATTTTCTTTGAAAATTCATTGAAAATTCATGTACGAGATAAATTTACGGTAATTAATTCAAGCACGAGGAGGATTCGGTAAGAAAATTTCACACCGAGAAATGAAAATCATCCAACAATTCATAAGAAATAACTAACGATGGTATCACCTGAACTATTTACAACCACTGAAATATTGAAATATAAAATACTTAACAAAATTTTCATCAATAAATGTGTTTAAATTTGGAACAAAAAAAAAAGTTATGTTCTCATTGTGGATTGAACCATCGACCTAGCGACTCATTTGCCGCAACACTACCGCTTAGCTACGGGACTTGTGATAAAAACTTGTGACAAATGGTGTATTGAACTTCTTCTGAAATATGATTTCTGAATTGACAATTTCTGCAATAATCGTGGAGAAAATATTTTCAGACACATTCCAAATATCTAGTAAATACATAATTATCTCCTTTCATATGAAAACTAGACCTCCATTTGTACATTAAAGCAAAATATCAACTTGTCACATGTATGACAGAAAAATTTCCACTTATTAATTTCGCCCAGGGTACCCAGGAGGATAAAAATTTCCGGAAATTTTTAGGGTTACCATGGTATCTAAACAAGAACAAATTTTTTGATTTGAGGTGTGAAATTTTCAAAAGTGAGGTGTGAAATTTTCAAAAAAAATCGATTTATTTTTCTCATATTCATCTAAGGTGGCTATTAAATGTCATGATGGTACATGACATTATGAAAATTTGACAATTAGTGCACTTTTAAAAATACCATTGTGTGTTTCTTAACTATTCAAACGTAGTTCTGATGAAACTGTTTATTCTTCATGGAAAATGTGAGGGAATTATAGCAAGAACGTGCAGAAAATTTAATGAAACGTACCCTGATTTACAACCAATGAACGAAAGGAAGTTTGTACGATTACAACATAATTTCATTAATTATCTTTCAAAAATTAGAAAATGTTCACAATAAATTTTCAAAATGCCGACCAATGGCTTCCAAACATTTCAAAATACGGGTATTTGGAGATACAGTTGTAGCACTCCTTATTTCACTGGCATCTAACTCTTCAGTGCAGTTAATCACTCGTTGGCGCAGGTTTTGTGCACTGTGCACTGTGTGCACCCTCATCGCTTCAAGACTACGGATAATTTTAAAAAAATTCATGTACTCGAAAAATTTCCGGCAATAATTCAAGCACTTGGGAGATTACAAGTGAAAATTGCTATTATTTTGGAATTCTGGCTATTTAGTATAGGAATATGATATATCAATTCGAAGAGAATTTAGTCATCTTTCAGGATATTTCATAATATACAGGATGTTCCATTTTAAAAAAACGCACTTCAACCCTTTTCGTATCTAGCAGTAAGATCATGAATTTTGAACAACCCTGTATAACGCAGAACAAACTTCTCTATACAGAATCAATGTACATGGTCTTGATGAACTAATCACAAAATTGCAACTTCCTAAGAATCCAAATACCGCAGAAATAAACATTCAATTCGGAGCTATGTTTTGGATAAAAAATAAGGAAAATAACCAATATCTCAAAAACCGTTAGAGATAGGTATAGGGGAGTTTGAGGCAGAAATAATTAGAAAGGAATGACAAGTTAAAAAATGCGGTAATATACAGGGTGACTCATTTGAAATAACAAAAATGCTGCTACTTTCTTGTATAAGCGGCAACACTGCATTGCTGAAAATATTATAGATTGATAGACCAAAAGTAACTACTTGAGAAACCAAATTTTCAGAATGATCCTATGTCCCGTTCTCCGTAAACGTCTAAGGTACCATCGACCGTGACCCACCCTGTATAGATAATTCACTTACAAACAAAATTAAAATTGCCAAGACCATTCAAAAATCATCAGATGAAAACAATCAATGTGAACCAGAAACTTTGCCTTATATACCAAGCATTTTAAACAAATTGAATCCCTTCAATATTAGCAATTGCTCGAATGTTAATATAAATATTAATATAAAAAAGAATTAGAATGTTTCTGTTAATATGTACTATTTTCTGATCTGTTCTGTTTAATTCAAATAAGAATTAAAATGTATAATAAAGAAATGTGTCGTCTCATTGATTTATTATTCTACATGGTTGCCGAAAAAATAATGTACGCAACACGTCCGAAAACAGTTTTTTTTTGGACTCGCAGACTTCCAGAACTCGCTAACGCTCGTCCTAGAATTTGGTCTACTCATCCTAAAAAACAGTATTTTCCGGACTTGTTAATCAAATCAAATCAAATATACTTTTCCCGCTGCCGACACTGTAAATAGTCCATACATGCTTAGCAACAAAACAGGTAAATGGCCTATATCATTCGTTTACTAATTCATCTTGACAACGGAACTTAATAGTGTCATTTACATGCCTAGGGTAATAATGACTTTAACTTTGACAAGTAATACCTTCAGCTTCATTCATATCAATTTTTAGGTTATGAGACCTTTTGAATATTATTGTTGTCTGCTTATTCGGTAACTTAGTTACACGCACAAGCAACTTAGAATGAAATAGCGAACGAATAATCATGTAGGAAGGGTAAGAAAACAAACTTCAATTCAGGCAAATTTTGAGAAATGTCAACAAGCAGCGGGAAAAACGTAATAAGTAACACGGAATGTGTCGGCTCTCTGGATAGAATCTTGTGGATACGGGTTCCACTTGATGTGTTGGACACATTTTCGCAGAATCGTTCCCATGATTCTCGTTTTGCTTTCCGGATATCTTTGTTGTAAGTGGTTAGAGCAGACCTGTAATTTTCCCATTCACCTGATACCTTAGCTCGGTTAAATAACCTTCGAACTTCTTTTCGTGTTTTATCCAGATTTTTGTTCCACCAGGAAGCATTTCGGTTATCCCTTTTCTCCCTCAGTGGACAGTTTTCGTGATAAGCTGAGATAAGTGAAGTTTGTAGATGTTCCGCAGCAATATCTATTTGATCACGACTATTTATTGTGGACAATCCGTTTTGGAGATGGTTCTTCAGGGAGGTCTTGTATCCTTCCCTGTCCATGCTCCGTATGTTTCGGTATTGTACCACTGGTCTGGGGCCTATTTCAATGTTGAATTGAATATGCCTGTGTTCTGAGCATGATGGCTCAGAGGACACCCTCCAGTTGGATATCTTGTTGCTTAGAAATTCTGAGCTGATCGTAAGATCTAGTACCTCTTTCCTAATACTAGTGACAAAGGTTGGCTCGGAGCCGACATTGTTAATTGTAAGCTCCTCCCCTATCAGGTAATTGAAAAGAGACTCACCCCTCATGTTGATGTTTGTGCTGCCCCACGCTTCATGGTGCGCATTGGCGTCACATCCTATCAGTAGATGGGTGTTGTTCCTCCTGCAGAAGGCAATTAGTTCTCGCACGGCCGCTGGAGGAGGCTGTTCCGCACCCACTTCTCCAGGAAAGTATGCTGAGCAGACGATCATTTCTGTCATGCTCCCCCTCTCTGGAAATTTCACATGGATTGTTGCCATGTCTTGGGTGCAGAAATCTGAAAGAATAAAATAATTAATGTTGTTTCTGGCTAGAATGCATGCCCTAGGTTTTACCCCAGAACTGACCGCAATTACCTTACCAGATGTGTTACTCAGGCCGGTAACTCGGCCTGTGTTGGAGGTCCAGGGTTCCTGGATGAGGGCCAGATCTATCCGCTCCTCTATGAATTTTTTGCCAAGGACATAGGTGGCGGTCATAGTACCATTCACCAGGAAAAGGAAGCTGGAACATTTAATACCTCCTTCCATCAATGGTGTAACAATTCCTTTTGCAAGTGAAGCAAAATATCTAGGAATAACCCTGGATAAAAAACTTAATTGGAACTCGCACCTGGAAAAGACTATCCGGAAGGCTAGCCTTTCATTATGGACATGCCGCAGGATATGTGGCAAAACATGGGGCATGTCACCAAAACACGTATACTGGTTGTACGTGACCGTCATACGTCCAATGATAACGTATGGCTCTATAGTCTGGTGGAGCAAGGGACATAAAAAAATGGCCATTGCTAAACTTAACGGACTACAGAGACAAGCGTGCCTGGCGATTACTGGAAGCATTCGCTCCACGCCAACGGCAGCAATGGAAGTCCTCCTTGGATTACTTCCTCTCCACATAGTTCTGGAGAGAGAGATGCAAGATGGGCAACATACAGACTTTATCAAGCGGCCATTAGTCTACCGCAGGCATGTGTCATGAGAGGCAGCGGCATGCTGGAGGGCATAATAGCTCACAACATTCTAGGAATGCCCTCAGACATCATGCCTAAAACCATCAACCTTCACACGTCCTACACTGTGGTCTTTCCCGAAAGAGAAGACTGGGTCCGGAATGAAACCAACCTATGTAGGGCAAATGAACGTTGGTTCACCGATGGTTCCAAATCTCAGGAAGGCGTCGGAGCCGGAATATATGGGATGAACCCAGTAGTGAAACGCTCGTTCAGTATGGGCAAACTAGCTACGATATTTCAGGCAGAGGTATATGCCATTGAAATGTGTGCCAGGGAGCTGGAAAATCGGCTCCACACACGAAAAACAATAAAAATATTTTCAGATAGTCAAGCAGCACTTAAAGCGCTTGAATCCAACTGCTTTAAATCTAGGGCAGTATGGAACTGCAGAGACACCTTAAACCGACTGGCGCAACGCAACAACGTTACCCTAGTCTGGATACCAGGTCACACAGGCCTAGAAGGAAACGAAATAGCGGACGCCCTAGCAAAAGGGGGGGCCGAAACAACGTTCACTGGACCAGAACCGGTAATCGGTTTAGCATATAGCACTGCCAAGAATGTCATAACAGCTTGGGCAGACAATAAAAGACTCGAGTACTGGCGTAGTCTACCGGGCCTAGCCCATTCCAAAGCATTTATTGCTTGTACAAGGAAAAAACAGGACTCTGACAAACTGCTAGAACTCAGCAGAGCGCATCTCAGATTTATAGTAGGTTTGCTTACTGGCCACTGCAAACTCAAATACCACATGCATAAAATCGGACTTGCACAAGATGCAGAGTGCCGGCTATGCATAGAGGATGATGAAACGGCTGAACACATTCTGTGTACATGCCCTGCAGCGGCCAGAACCAGATTCTCAATATTTGGCGATACGACAGTAAGGCCAGAAAACCTGGTAAATTGTTCTCCCAATGCATTCCTCAATTTCGTCAAGAGATTGGATATACTGGGAGAAATATAACCATAGGGTGAGCCACAATAGGCCATTGGCCGCAGTGGAGGGCCTGATACGGGCCCACTCACGTTCAAAACCTAACCTAACACGGAATGTATCGACTGTTATCATCCTCGGCAAGCGACAAGCCTCGGCTTTGCCTTGGCTCGTACTCGCTCACCTCGAATGTTAACACGTCTTTACATTCCTTGTTACTTAAATAACTATTATTGTACGAAGAACAGTATTCTCATTTACAAAAGCGTTTCTTACTTACTGTTCACACATTATGGGTTGGTAAAATTGTGGTATATAAAAACACTCACAAAAACAATTGAAAACTCAGTCTTAGTCAATATAAATAAAAAGTATAGGTAAAAATAATTGTGTATATACATTCACAGACAAATTAAAATTTTGTGTATACGAGGTATCACAGTCACAACAATAAAAAAATTAAAGTAAAACAAATAAAAGTAAAGTAAAAATACATTCATAGTCGAACTCAGACTAACGGAAAATCCTGTCAAAGCATGGTCTTATAACTAAAATAGAAATTAAAATACTAAATATATATTTATACATATTATGTAAAAACATTTAATTCTTTTTTTTAATGGAACTTAAAATAACAAGTAATAAGTGGTAAAACTAAAAACGATAACGATCCAAAGATTATTGACATATATCACACCCACTTATCAATATGTACTCAATTTTGTGTATCTATAAATTAAATTTTGAGCGTCGAGCACATTGTTATAAGGTTATGTGTTCTGATAGAATTCGTTGAGATTATAACAAGATTTCACCATAAGGAACTTTTTGACAGATTTCCTAAACTTGTGCTCATTTTCAATATTTTTTAGGTGAAAGGGCAGATGATTGAATAACTTCTTGCTTTCATAGATTAGGGAGTTCTTGGTTAGAGTTGATGTGGGAATAGGAAGTTTGATATTTAATGAAGAGCTGCGGGTATTATGTGCCGACGTCACATATCTGAGTTCCTTGTGTTTTCTTCGGACTAAGCAAACGGTTTCCAAAATAAAAATGCAAGCCAGTGGCAATATTCCATGGAATGAAAACAATGGTCTACATGAGTCTCTCGGCTTTACGCATATATCTCAAAGCTCTGTTTTGAAGTATAAAAACTCTTTCGAACAAATAGTTCACACACATGCCCCAGAAACAAATACCATAACGCAAATGAGACTCGATGAGTGCAAAGTAAACATTCCTGGCAGCAGTTAACCCTAATTCGTTACATGTTACTCGCACTGCATAACAGCCAGACGCTAGCTTTTTGGTTGAAGCAAATATATGCTCTTCAAATTTTAGTATGGAGTCAATATTCAACCCCAAGAATTTATTCATTCGTTTGTTACTGAGACTATCATTTTCTAGAACTACGTTATTGGTAACACATTTGAAGTTGATTATACCTGTCTTAGTGGTGTTCAAAGATAATAAGTTGGCATCATACCATTTTTTGACTTTTTTCAAGTCTTCATTGATGAAATCTTCAAGTATTTTGTTATCCTTACCATGCCAGAGGATGGTGGTGTCGTCTGCAAATATTGTGAATTGTCCCTCTATATCAATATATGTTAAATCATTCACGTAAAGTAAAAATAACAAGGGTCCCAGTACAGAGCCTTGCAGCACTCCATGTTTGAGGGCTAATTGGTTCGAGTTCTCATTTGCGAGGATGACACCTTGGAAGCGTTCTGCCAAATACGACTCAAACCAGACCATGGATATACCTCTGAAACCATTGGTGTGCAGCTTTTTTAGAAGTATTTTGTGATTTACACAGTCAAAGGCTTTTGACAGATCACAGAACACCGCAGCAGCTACCTCACCGTCATTCAACCTTAGGTACAGCCGCTCAAGAAATGCGAATATAGCATCATTAGTGCATTTAGAGGCTTGAAAACCATATTGATTCGTACTAAGAATCTCATGTTTGCTTATAAGTGTTACCATTCTTTTCTTGACTAATAGTTCGACTACTTTCGCTAACGCAGGTAGTGAAGCAATCGGTCTGAAATTTTAAGGGGTATCATGGTCACCACCTTTATTCAAAGGAATAATGTTATCAATTTTTAAGCAGCTAGGAAAAATACCAACTAAAAAAGAATGGTTGGCTGCTTCTGCCAAAATATTTAGAAATGTAAGAGGTAACCTGAGCAGTAAAGGACCCCGCAAACTCCTTATGGAATTTGGGTCCCGGTGGATTTTTTTGAATTTTTTGTATGATGTAGTCCATGTTATTCTCAACCAATGTTACCGTTGCGCCAACCCAAAAAAATGAACAGTTTTGCTGCTAGGGGGCGTTGAAATCACCCCTAGCGCAGATTAGACTATTTATTTTTGAATCCGGTAACAATATGTTCACTTGTTTCATTATTGCTAACGTTGCACAATATTGTGCTGTTTTATAAAAAAAATCTTACCCCCTCCATCTTCCCCCCAACACCTATTACGTAACGAAAAATAAAATATTTCTTGGGTGCTTTTAAATGTATCGTCGAACGTTTAAATATGCCTTAATAAGGGAAATAGCAGTTTTGTATGATTATCCCCCCTCCCCCCGAAAGACACAAAATTAAAAAATTTCGGTGGATTTTTCTGAATTTTTGATATGATGCAGTTCAAGTTATTTTGAATCGAAAATAATTGGGTGACAAACCCCGAAATGAATAGTTTTTATGCTAGGGGGCGTTGAAATCTCATTTTGCTCAGAATAGACTATTTATTAATATAGGCTGAAACAATTTCTCTACGTATTGTAGTTTAGATTATGCTGAACAATTGTGTGATTTCTTATAAAAAAAATCTGAAACCTCCCCCTTACCCCCAACCCCTATTTTAAAACACGATATTTATTGTAAATGCTTTATCAAAATAAATGTTTAAATCAGCTAAAATTAGGGAAACTGTACAGTGGTTCAATTTCACCTTTTCCTCCATTCAAAAAAATATTGGTGGATTCAAAGGAAGAGGGGATGAGAGATTAAATTAAACAACTGTACGATTTCCTTCATTTGAACTGATTAAAACATTTATTTTGATAAAACATTTATTTTGATAAAGCATTTACAAGTAGTCGAGAATAATTTTTTTTTGTGTTTTAAAATAGGGGTTGGGGAAAGAGGGAGGTTTCAGAATTTTTTTTATAAGAAATCACACAATTGTTCAGCATAATCTAAACTACAATACGTAGAGAAATTGTTTCAGCCTATATTAATAAATAGTCTATTCTGAGCGAAATGAGATTTCAACGCCCCCTAGCATCAAAACTATTCATTTTCGGGGTTTGTCACCCAATCATTTTCGATTCAAAATAACTTGAATTACATCATATTAAAAATTCAGAAAAATCCACCGAAATTTTTTCATTTTGTGTCTTTCGGGAGGAGGGGGGATAATCATACAAAACTGCTATTTCCCTTATTAAGGCATATTTAAACGTTCGACGATACATTTAAAAGCACCCAAGAAATATTTTCTTTTTCGTTACGTAATAGGAGTTGGGGGGAAGAAGCAGGGGGGTAAGATTTTTTTTATAAAACAGCACAATATTGTGCAACGTTAGCAACAATGAAACAAGTAAACATATTGTTACCGGATTCAAAAATAAATAGTCTAATCTGCGCTAGGGGTGATTTCAACGCCCTCTAGCAGCAAAACTGTTCATTTTTTTTGAGTTGGCGCAATGGTAACATTGGTTGAGAATAACATGGACTACATCATACCAAAAATTCAAAAAAATCCACCGGGACCCAAATCCCATAAGGTGTTTGCGGGGTCCTTTACGGAAATATCATCCCATCCAGATATATTTTTTATATCGGCAATGACTTCTCTGAGTTCGGTGGCATCTGTAGGAATAAAATAAAAACTTTCTGGTACAGAAACATGGTCTAGATAACTACTAGGGTCAACCGAGGGGGAAATTTTTTCAGCAAGCTTATCCGCTACAGAGCAATAAAATTCATTCATGTCATCCGGACTCACATTCGTTTTCAGTGAATTTGAATTGTTTTTACCTCTTAAGTCATTGACAATTTTCCAGCATTCTTTTTGTTTATTGCTCGACTGATTAATTCTAGAGCTATAATATAATGACTTAGCAGTTTTGACAGCTTTTCTGTAGATATTTCTATATTTGTTGAAATAAATTAAAAATGGTTACGTAAATTACTATTCCCGTATCGTTTTTGATACGGCCCGGGAAAGTTCGTTGTTTAGCAACAGACTAAGTGGGCATTCTTGAACGATTTCAGAAAAAGTACTTTCCCTTTCAGAAAAAGTACTTTCCCGTTCAGAAAACGATCCGAGAAAATTTTTGCCCTCTTGTTTACATTTTGGACAGTTATTGAATTCACGCAAACAATATGTAGAATTCATTAGTTTTTGATAATCCTGATTGCGATTTCAGAAAAACTAGTATGTGTAACTCGTAGTAAAAGCACATTCTCAGACTTCAATGCTTGTTGGCCTCGGCTTAACGCCTCGGCCAACAATTTACATTGTCGTCCGGAAATGTATTGCTTTTACTACTATATACACAATATACTATTTCAATGACTTTATCGAAGTATCTCGATGAAAACTTTGAAATCATTCATGTTGAAAATAAGGGTATTAGACTTAATCATTTAGAATTCCTGGAAATTAATGAATTGAAAATTTGGAATTGTTTACTAAATGATCAATTGGACCTTAATAATTCCCCTTTGTTAAACCTTTTCAACAAATTTAGTAGTAGATATGTTTTGAGATTTACAGGTACCTACATTGCATTGTCAATTTTTATTTTTATTATAGGTACCTCCTTTCTAATTACCTCAATTGTTAAGAAGGGTATTTAAGTAATGTTCAACATAGAATAATTTAATGATAATCAAAAGAAAACCCTTGGAATATTTTTAGATTTAAAGAAAACGTTTGACACAGTTTCACATACAAAATTATTATCGAAATTAGAACGGTTTGGCATAAGAGGAATTTGCCTGAAACTATTTGAAAGCTCTTTATTTGAAAGGGAACAAACTGTTCAGATTGGTCATATCAAAAGTAATTCTAGAAAAGTTAAATGTGGTGTTCCCCAAGGGTCAGTTCTTGGACCTATTTTATTCTTGATTTAAATCAATGATCTGTTAAATACGAAAATTAAAGGAAAGCTGTTTTCTTATGCTGATGATACAGTTTATATAGGAAGTGGGAATACCTGGGAAGAAACAGTATCAAATGCTGAATTTGATTTATCAATTTTAAAAAATAATCTCAATTACGATTTACTAACTTTGAATTTGAAAAAGTCTCATTTTATGACATTCACGTTGCATGAGAATAAACAACCAGAAAAAATTGAAAAATTAAAGATCCATACTATTTCATGCATAAAAAATGAAGAACTGTGTAACTGTAGCGAACATATTTCCAAAGTTGATGTTATAAAGTATCTAGGAGTTCATTCAGAAGGCAACCTCAAGTGGCATAAACAAATTACTGAATTGATAAAGAAACTTAATAAATTTAGATTGTTGAGAAACATTGTCTGTCGTAAATTAATTAAAAGTTTTTATTATAGTCTTTTTCAGTATATCTTGGCCTATGGTAAAATAGGTTGGGGAGGCATTTACAAACAAGTTTTAAAACCACTTACTTCAATTCAAAAGTATACCTTGAAAATAATTTTTAAAAAACCCTTTGATTATTCTTCTAAAATTCTCTTTGAATAATATAACATTTTATCTGTCAAACAATTATTTTATAAAGCATCGACAGTTTACATACGAAAAAATTTTCAAATTGATAATCGTATACAACATAAATATGAAACATAAAATAAAATGGATGGTTGGATATCAACTGAAAAGTTCTCTACAACTTTAATGCAACAACATGCCATTTATATAGGTAAAAAGATTTATAATAATTTGCCAGTTTCTTTAAAAAAGCTAGTTTTTAAATAAAATAAAATTCTGGTTGATTGAGACTTCTGAAAAATTGGAAAATTATTTGTATGTAAAGTAATTTCGAATTTTGATGTTTTAATTAGTACCAACATCGTTTTTTGTTATTGTTTTTATTTATTCAAAATGTGACCAATGTTATTTAACCCATTAACGGCCAAGACATTAGAAATTTGTAATTTAGAAAAAACATTTATTGTGACTCGTTTAGAATACTCAAACAAACAACAACTCGTCATTAAAAAAAATATAAACTCACAGTATTGAAAAAAACAAGTGGGTGCGTAAGCGCACCTTTGGCCAAAAATGGTTAAAATAATCGACTGCAAAAAATAAACAAATATAGAGTAGGTGCCCTATTTCTTCATATGATAATTTTCGAAACAATCTGGGTGTACATGCACTTTGCATTTCCTACATAAATAAATGGTGTTACTTTTACAAAATCGACATTTTTTTCTTGCACTGTTGGTATCTCTGATTATCACATGTCCAACATTATCAAATCTTATATCATCTGGTAGAGCTGATTTAGATGGTCTTCCGTATGATGGTTTGGATTTGGCACCATTCGAGGTTTCATCAGTATTGCTTGATTGCCCACTACATTTTAGTAGACACATTACCAGTTGGGAACGAAACTCCAGTTGTGATATTCTGGATTCATTCGCAATTCTATAAATTTTCCAACTATTCACAACCATACTGTCGATCATATTAGTGAACAGTGGCCACCACCATTTTTTTCCTCTTATACCAATCCGATAGTTGGCAATGCCATTATCATGGAGGTCCACTCCTCCCATATATTTATTATAGTGGTGTATAACATTTGGTTGGGGTATAAGAATCTCTTTATGTTCTTTTCGATTGTAGCGTTTAGCTTGAACAAGGGGTAGAACTTCACACGTATTGGTCATCACAGTTACTACAGAATTGTCATTCCATCGCACAACTAGAACTCCAAGACTGGGATCGAAAGCACAAGTGTAAAAACCTCTTTCCTTTTTAGCCATTGTTTTACTATCTCCAACGGGGCATTTAGCAGTACGGTTTTCCCTCACTGTTCCTGTTGCGAAAAATCCTTTTTCTTTCAAGCTCACAAAAAGAGAATATGAAGAGAAAAAATTATCGAAAAATATCCTATGTTGTTCTGGATTTTCAACCACTGACAGGAGCTCCAAAACAACTCTAGTTCCTAATGCTACAGTGGGTTTTGCTTTTTCCGATTTTCCGCCATATGGAATGAACTTGAATAAGTAACCAGTATCAGAACATAGACACCACAGCTTGAAACCAAATCTCACTGGTTTTCCGCGAATAAACATTTTGCAGGAATGCCGTCCGAAATACGGCACCATTTCTTCATCAATAGAAAGATTATCTGCAAATATACCGAACTGTATATTCTTCCTGTTGATGATATCAAAAATTGGTGTCAATTTTGAAAATTTATCATCTTTGTTCAACAATGTGTTATCTGACAAATGGATGTTTTGCTTTATTGATCTGAATTTATTTCGACTCATGCTTTCTCTTACAATGCGCACTTCTTTATCTTCATCCTTTGACCAATACATGTCAGTTTGTGGTAGAGTATGATATCCGGATAATATCAGTATTCCAATAAATTTTTTCAAATCTGATTTGTTGATATGAAAATCGTGCCGGTTGTTTTGGGATGCATAGGTATTTGACAAATTCAAAATTTTTTCGGTCACTTCGTTATCCAAAAATAGTGAAAAGATTTCACAAGGCGTCTTGTCGCCATGTTCTGTTCTTATGTTATTCAAATGTTCAATAGAATGGTATTGAGGAGAACCTGCATAAGTAGGTATATCTATTTTTTTCCATTCTGGAATAACATATTTTTGAGATTTCGTAGCTTTTTGATTTTCTGATTCATAACGTTTTGCTATTTCACTCAGAGGGAGATCGTCTTCTGAATCATGACTATCTTCATTCAATTGTATTCCAGAAGTTCCGGCAACATCCGCCTCAGTACGTTCTGCTATTTCACTCAAAGGGATGTCATCATCTGGATCATCACTATCCTTATTTACTTGTATTTCATAAGTTCCCGCAATATCCTTCTCCATTATTTCTTCTCCGATTATATTTTCATCAATGTCCTCCTCATCGGTTACTTCGTCTGTTTCCGGCGGCACATAAACAACATCAATCGAATCAAAATTTTGATAATCCAACTCTTCCTCTAATAAAGCACTCAACTCTTGCGCCGTCAGTGCTCTCTTCATTTCCCATTTCGAAAACTGACTATAATGAAAAATAATGATATTGAAATACCAAAATCTACACTCAAGTTATGATTCTTACCTCATTTTGACAATGTTTACAAAAAATAATAAGGAATAACACGAGAAATCTTCTTTGCCGTTTCTGATTTGCACTGAACTAAACTCAAGCAAGGCTAATGATCAACTGACCGTCGTATCCTAATATTCCCAAACTTGTCAAGACTCGCATACTAGTGCATGAAAATGTTCACTATTATCGGCCAAAGGTGCGTATACGCAACCATCACAAGTACATGCAAAAATGAACGACATCCGAAAATATTTACGTAAATGGAAATACACTTTATCATTGAGCATATTTTATATTACTGTTTAGCACGAAATGAATTTATCATTTTATATTCAGTACCAAAAAAAAATTGATTTTATTGGAGAATTACAAGAACGGTCAATTTATAACATTTTCAAGTAAATTTCAGAGATTAAAAAATCATGTTTTGGATTGAATAAAAATATTTTTACTTCTTCTGGATTATTGTTATGAATATCCATCAGAATAAATATGAATAATATTGATCCAAACCACAAAAAAAAATGTGTATAGAAAAGTTGCGTTTACGCACCTTTGGCGGTTAATGGGTTAAGCATACATTCAAGTTCATTTTGCTATTTATTTTCTTTCTTTATATGTATATATGATATTATCATGTGTATTTTGATGTGGATTATTTCATAATTAATTTTACATAATCATGGACAAGTTTTTCACTTATTTGATCATGTTTCTTATTCTTTATATTATAGATAAATATTGTATTATTAACAATAAATAAATAAATAAATAAATAAATAAATAAATAAATAAATAAATAAATAAATAAATAAATAAATAAATAAATAAATAAATAAATAAATAAATAAATAAATAAATAAATAAATAAATAAATAAATAAATAAATAAATAAATAAATAAATAAATAAATAAATAAATAAATAAATAAATAAATAAATAAATAAATAAATAAATAAATAAATAAATAAATAAATAAATAAATAAATAAATAAATAAATAAATAAATAAATAAATAAATAAATAAATAAATAAATAAATAAATAAATAAATAA